>JARFIY010000285.1:0-1390000 GCA_036346155.1 Sinelater perroti
CCGTAAACAACTGGTATAATGTCGGTCCCAGTACGCTACCTTGTGGTACACCTGCCTCGACTGGAGTAGATTGGTGGTCCATTGATTTTGACCCAAAGTATCTGTTTTCTAGATACGACTTGAAGAGCAGATAGTACTGTTGCGGTAGGGTTTGCTTGATCTTATATAGGAGGCCAGGGTGCCAAACTCGATCAAAAGCTTGGCCCACGTCTAAGAATGCTGCTAGGCATAACCGTTTTTCCTCGAAGTCTTTTCTACCTTATCCACTATCCTTGGACTTGTTCCAATGTTGAGTATTTTCTGCGGAAACCAATTGATGTCCCGGAACTAAATGCAATTCTTCTATAATGGGTTCAAGTCTTCTTAGTAGAATTCGCTCAAAGAGCTTAGGAGGGTGGTAACAGCGAAATCGGTCTATAAAAGCTGGTAATTGAGCTGGTTTTCCTGGCTTTTGAATGCAATTACTTGGCAAATTTCCATTGGATTGGGGTACTGAGTTCTTAAGATGGCATTATATATACGTGTTATAGCTGCTATCCCTTTTTGGCAGTTGACGGAGTAATTCGGACGTAATTAGGTCATATCCCGGTGCTTTGCCAGTTTTAAACATTTAACTTCTGTTTGGACTTCGTTTTACAGTGTCGAATGGGTAAATGGAGTTGGAGTGGTGATTTAAGGAATTCGAGAATTTCGTAATCATCTTGTGGAGTTCTGTCTGATTCGTGCGGTTGAAAGGTTGCAGCTAAGTGTTCGCCGAATACCACCGCTTTATCTTTGTCACATCGGGCCCAAGAGCCATCATTTTACGAATAGGAGGGATAGGGATAATAGGCTTTTCAAATTCCTAGTTGCGCGCCATAAGGAGTAGTCATGGTGTTGACTGGGGATAAGTTTCGCACGTAATCATTGAACGTTTCGTTTTTCTGTTCCTTGATTAATCTTTTAGTTGTGTGGTGAGAGTGTTTAGTTTATTTTTGTCTCTTGGGTGTCTTGTTTGTTGCCAGATCCGTCTTGCTTTTCGTTTGTCGCTGATCTTTGTCTAATTTCTAAGGAGTAGTTGTTAGTGTTTTGTTACATTTATGTTGTAGTTTTATGGGCGTACTGTCCAAGAGCATATTGTAAGGTTTGTGTTAGTCGTTCTATTGCCGTTTCAATTTCATTTGAAGTGTTAAGTACTGCTGGAATCGATAGATGTTCATCAATATATTGTCGAAAAATGTCCCAATCCGTAAGACTGTTGTGTAGGCTGGGCCTTGCAGGCTTGTTGATTATGCAGCTACTCAACGTGCATATTATAGCAGAGTGATCCGAGTTTAGATCGTAGCAGTCAGCAACATCGATGTAGTTGGGCGAGAAATTTTTTGTAATAAGGAAATCTAATGCATCCGGCAGTTTATTCAGATCGGTTGGCCAATATGTGGCTATTGCATTATAATGATTATTTAAGATGGTTTTATATAGTTGTCTTCCCTTTGGGTTAATTAATCTGGAACCCCATAAGGGGTGTTTAGAATTAAAATCACCACCTGCTATGAACCGGTCTCCTAGCGTCCTGAAGAAGTCTTCGAACTGGTTCTGCGTTATTGAATGCCGCGGAGGGCAATATACTGATGATACTGTTATGTCTCCAACGTGGTCTTTAATTTTGACATTTGTGGCTTGTTATGATGTTTCAAATTTCTCCATTTCGTAGTGTGATAATTTGCTGCTGATTATAATTGCCGTTCCAGCGTGAGCTGTGTTGTCGGGATGACAGGTGTAATAAGTTCTGTAGTTGTGGATATTGAGGTAGTTGTAATTAGAAAAGTGTGCTTCAGATACCAAGCAAGTCGATTTTTGGGTGTTTAGAAACGCTTCTACTTCTCAACGGCGTTGTAGAAGTCCGTTTGCGTTCCATACGGCTATTCTTAGGGTATCCATTATTGGGAGATTTTGGTTATCAGGCTAGTGAGTAGGTTGAGAATCATAGTATTTTATTGCATTAACTGGCTAAACATGGTTTCAAATTTGGAAAGGAACTGAGACAGGAGATGTCATTGCTGTTTTGATTTTGATTTTGAGTGTTGTATGAGTCTGACGTTGTTATGAAATTTTGTTGTCCAGCCACGGCTGCGGCATAGCTAGTTGGAAACCTGTTTGCCCTATATGTGTTTGGTTGAATTGTGGCCGCCTTTAGAGCTTGTGGTGCTTGCACCCTAGGGTTGGGTGTTGTTTCCTCTTTTAACTGAAGTTGTTGGTAGATAGAGCATCCTTTATAGTTTGCTGGGTGGGCTCCATTGCACAATGCACATGTAGCAGGAGTGTCTTTTGGCTTTGTACACGTCAGGGTATTGTGGTTACCACCACCTTTACGCACGCGAATGGTTTTCTGCAGTAAGTTTTACTGTGTCCGTATGTTGACAACGAGTACACTGGATGATATTGGTTTTTTCCTTGGTGGCTCGACTGTAATTATCATATTTAATAGAGATCTAAGTTCGTATATCTCTTTGTTGTTACTGGCAGGCTCGAGGTCAACAAAGAATAAAGGAAGTGGTGTTTTGTCTACCCTGTGTCTTATATTCATTAAATTGCGTACAGTATGTCCTTTTTCTTTCAATTCTTCTTTTATCAACGCGGTATCGACTGTTGGGTGAAGGTTTCTGATTACAACTCTATATGCCCTTTCTTCTTGAATCTGATAAGTATGAAAAATAATTTTCTCGTCATCAAGATGTCTCACAAGTTTTCGATATGTTTCAGGGTTATTAGTATTTATCTTGACGACGTTGTTTGCTAGTGTTTTTGAGTTGTATTGTTCAGTTTTTAATACTTTTGTCAGATTTGTAATCATTGCGTTATAATTTTCTACTCTACTGGAGGGGGTTTCTTGACTGCAGCTTGTGGTTCGTCTCTAGTTGTTTTCATTACGTTATCTTCGTGTATGTCATTTAATAAATTAAATCTGTTGTTATCGATGATTTGGCTTTGTAATTCGAGGTTATTATCAGGGGAGCGTGGGCATCTTTCTTTTTTCATTACTTGCCACTCATGAGAGCTCGTTTGGGGTTGGTCATCGTTTGTTGCGGTCATTTCAGGTGCTGTTCCGTAGGGCGGTGTGGTCGCTGCCCGTGGGGACATTCTGCTGGCCGGCGGGGTACCCTGGGGGGCGCGCCGCCACATCGGCGGGGCGCGTTGGGATAGCCGCGCCCGGGTATGGCTGCTGCTGCGGCGGCGGCGGGGGTAGCCGCCCGGCTGGTCGTAATACGCCTGGTTAGGGTCTGAAGGTAGGGTTCCAAGTCGTCATCAACTTTAAGACTTGACATTACGACCACATGCATATATCACTCTATTTTCAACGGAACACGGCAATTATTTTTTTCAATATTTGTAGTTGACAGGTTAGCTGATATCAGAGGTCGTTAATCTCAGCGCAGTTGATAGCAGAGCACTCAGACACACTTACTTACGCTACGAAATTCTAGCGGGTAATGTTTATATTCTGAAGATGTTATTTTTGAGTTGATTGAACTGTTTCTTTCCTAATATTCACTACGCGGACACTTTTTGCACCGAAAATCAGTTATTTTCGAGGAGCTGACTGACATGCGTGTTAACAGTTTAACCGCCGGAACCGGAAGTCACACGGTAACGCTGAAACCGGTTTCTATGAACGCGGTTGTCATGGTAACGGTTGCTATGGAAACGGTTGCCATGGAAAACGGTTGCTATGTACTCGGTTGCCATGGAAACGGTTGCTATGGACGCTGTTGCCATGGAAACGGTTGCTATGGACGCGGTTGCCATGGTAACGGTTGCCATGGAAACGGTTGCTATGGACTCAGTTGCTATGGACTCGGTTGCCATGGAAACGGTTGACATGGACGCAGTTGCTATGGCAACCGAGTCCATAGCAACCGCTACTATGGCAACCGCTACCATGGCAACCGCGTCCATAGCAACCGTTTCCATGGCAACCGCGTCCATAGCAACCGTGTTCCATAGCAACCGTTACCATGGCAACCGCTACCATGGCAACCGTTTCCATAGCAACCGTTTCCATGGCAACCGCGTCCATAGCAACCGTTTCCATGGCAACAGCGTCCATAGCAACCGTTTCCATGGCAACCGAGTCCATAGCAACCGTTTTCCATGGCAACCGTTTCCATAGCAACCGCCTACCATGGCAACCGCGTCCATGGCAACAGCGTCCATAGCAACCGTTTCCATAGCAACCGTTTCCATGGCAACCTCGTCCATAGCAACCGCGTCCATGGCAACCGCGTTCATAGCAACCGTTACTATGGCAACTGAGTCCATAGCAACTGTTTCCATGGCAACCGCGTCCATAGCAACCGTTTCCATGGCAACAGCGTCCATAGCAACCGTTTCCATGGCAACCGAGTCCATAGCAACCGTTTTCCATGGCAACCGTTTCCATAGCAACCGCTACCCGCGTCCCAAAAACCGCGTCCATAGCAACCGTTTCCATGGCAACAGCGTCCATAGCAACCGTTTCCATGGCAACCGAGTCCATAGCAACCGTTTTCCATGGCAACCGTTTCCATAGCAACCGCTACCATGGCAACCGCGTCCATAGAAACCGCGTCCATAGCAACCGTTTCCATGGCAACAGCGTCCATGGCAACCGAGTCCACAGCAACCGCTACCATGGCAACTGCGTCCATAGCAACCGTTTCCATGGCAACCGTTTCCATGGCAACCGAGTCCATAGCAACTGAGTCCATAGCAACCGTTTCCATGGCAACCGTTTCCATAGCAACCGTTACCATGGCAACCGCGTCCATGGCAACACTCTGAAAGTAATCAGTTGCTTTTATTGCTGCCATCACCGACCCGGAAAGTCGTACGTCATATAGCACAACCTGAGGAAAGTGGCCGAAGAACTCGAGCTGTTACCGGACAACCAGTTCGGGTTTCCCACCTCCCCAACAGCCGCCAACTCTTTCGGGTGGTATAATAAATTACAAAACTCTTGACCAAAAAAGCAGTATGGCTGCGGTCTTTTTTAACTTGAATAAGACCTTTTTAACAAGGTGTTCATCTTCAAAATGGTTTTAGATTCTACTTATCGATAGTCCAACTGTTCCGGTCATTTCTGTCCGAGCAGAAGTCCGGCCTGAAGTTATCAGAGAGCCAACTTCGAGTCTGAGTACTTCCAAGTCTCGGTGCTGTCTCCCCCCTCTTCGGTCGCTACGTTCAAAACGTACGAAATACTCCCTCTACGATAATACTCCAATTTGCAGGCAACACTACGGCGATGTCCAAGCTCTCAGCGGCAAGTCCTGGCAGTATGGTGTGATCAAAAGAAGCTGGATTTATAAAAGACTGGTGCAGAAGAAGGAGAACCAGGATCAACCCACCAAGATGGTGCGAAGAACTGAAGAACATCAGAATCTTTGGCAGGGGAAGAGGCACGTTGTCTTAAAGCGGTTGTGGCGGACGTTGTGGTAACTCCCATGATTGCTGTAGCGCAGTTAAGTCGCCACTTGATTAAGTGTTTGCTTAGAAAATATAGAGCATCTTTGGCAGTGTTGGAGCAGGTGGGGCTTCTTGCTTTAACTGCTCCTATTACTATTGTAACATAAATACAAGTCCGATCACTCCGAATGCTCGATACAAACTGCAGCCGCTCAGAAGTTGTTCTAATCTTCCCAATCATCTGCTCGGCGTGAAGCTTAAGCTTGCCATGTTGGAAAAAAGGCACATCAAAATTCCAACTTAAAGACTTTCAAATAAAGTAAACGTAAGCACTCGGTCCCAGAAATCTTGTAAGTCGAGTATATTAAGATTTTTAAAGCATTTTTCCTAAAGACATCTTCGGAGAGGACTCCACTCCTACCTGACCCCAGCTACCACCACGTCGTTCTCTTACGATCCCAGATATTTTGCTGCCTGGAGCCACATTCCCGGCCATTTGCTTCTAGCGCCTACTCGGTGCGGGTTTGCATTCGAAATTTAGAACAATAATGTGTAGATGATCAGATATCGGATATTGTGATGAGCTCCGGAAAGTGGTAAGTAGACTTTAAATGCCAACTTAAACTAGGGTAGGGGTGGTATTGCAATTTTGTTCGATGTTGTTGTATGGAAGGCTGCTTTTTTTTAACCCAATACTATACTGTAGTTCAGTGTTTACAGGGTACCTGCGTTGTTACACATAGCCGCCATAAACCTGCGTGCGTTTAGCTGAAATTATTTAGTATTGATTTAAGTTATAGTTACATACCTAGACACTTATGTAATTAAGTGATTATTGTTAGATAAATATAAGTTAAGTTAGTCTAGACGTGTTTAGTTAAGACAGTGATAAGTATTATTGTAGCTGGCATGTGTCATTAACGGAGTTTGATGTAATTATTAAATATTAATATAAAATAATTATTTTATTTTTTATATTATATTTTACATTATAATTAATATAAAAAAAAAAAAAATAAAAAAAAAATATTAATTAAAATATTCAAGGCGACAACTGAGGCGAAACTGCCAGGCAAGATTAATAATCTATTTCAGCGTTACATTTTACGGTCATTAACAATATTTTTGAATAGAATTGTGACATGAGTTGTATCGACATAACTGTTTTGATTGCAGCGACATTCCAGAAAGTTAGCAATTGGTGCGTAAAGTCGGATGATACGATCTCCGACTATAAGCAAATAACGGAAATGGGTAAAACATCATTTAGATATACTTTTGCCAAAAAAAAAAACCAATTGGGGTAGATTAGCGACAGCATTCGGAGTAAAATAGGGGTAGAAAACTATTTAAGTATTGACAGGTAACAATGTTTACTGATAAGAGTGTTTACTTATAACAATTAAATAAAAATATTTGAGTTTTCTGATTGCAATTAGAGTAAACAGAAAATATTTGTATAAACATTGAGGCGCACATACAGGGTTTGATTAAAATAAAAAAATATTTTTTGTATATAACGTTGGTGAATACTAATTTGTGAAACTACCTCGCATACAATATACACAAAAATATATACAAAAAAACTTGCATCGGAAAGACAAGTAACTGTACAGGGTACATTCTTAAATTATTTTAAATTTTATATATAATAAGAAGAGTGTATTACAATTTTTGAATCTATTCTGTATAAGTTGAAAATACTGGTTTAGAATAATTTTGTAAATAGAAATCAATTTCAAAAATTAGTAATTATTTTCATTTACTTTTTGAAATACACCGTAAATATAATGATTAGAAATACATAATAAACATTGTTTAAATAACCATTAACTCGTTAATATACGCGGTTATGTCAAAAAAAAGCTATATTCTATATATAAAATGTTGTATTAAATTTAAATTTTTGATATTACCCTGTATATAAATAACTAAACAAATAAAGTTGTTATGAAAAAGCCATCAACGTATACGGTACGTTTAAAAATATATTTCGCATCCGTACAATGTCAATGTGGTATTAAAAACTTTACTATCGTTCTCTGTATATATATCAAAATGCTGACTAAGATTATTTTTAAAACAGAAATGAATTTCAAACGTTAGTAATCGTTTTCATTTATAATTAGAAATATACTGTAAAAAATGTTTTGAATAAACAATATATGCATGTACCAGGTTGCATCAAAAGAAAAAGAGATTTACATGTATAATACTATATTCAATTACAATTTTGGAGCTACTCTGTAAATAATGATTGAGCTAGACACACCTGGAGTGCAAAAATATTACGTGACAATTAACAAAAAAGTGAAAAAATTTGTACAGTGTGCCGCATTCGACGAAATTCGCGTGCCGAGCTATTCCGGGCCTTCGTTACAACCGCGCCTGGGGCCGGCTTAAAAAGGTCAGATCAATCCATTATTTATTTATTTTTTATTACTTTTACGCTGCTTTATTTGCTAATGTATAAACTAGCAGTGGTCTCCAATAAACAAAGGTCCTCTAGCCCAGGGGCAACACTGCGAATCGGAGTGTCCATGAACAAACGATACGCTTTTCACTTATCACCGTTGTTGTTGCTTTAGTCTTGAAGGATACTTTCAAAAGGCTCGTCAAACTGTGCCGTGCGATAACAAGCGACCGCGTGATAACGCTAGTTAAATTTATACCTATTTAGTACTGCATTAAAGTTTAAATAAGCCTCATGGTTCACTTTCAAAATGCACCAATTCATTATAATCAACAAGTTGAACCAATGCAGGCTGATCAAATTACACCAGGCTCGTACTACGTGCCGGGCTTTTCTACTGCCAACTATGAATCTTTTCCAACGCAACATTTATCAACAGCATCTGGAAAAATTGCAGCTCCCAATCAGTTCAACAATGTCCACACTTATCACAATCACATGTTCCAAGTTCCTCAAAATACACACGAACAAGATTGGCAAATCGTGGAAAATAAAAAACGTCAAAGAAGCCCAGATAACACCCAATCTCAACTAAAACAAGCTACTATCATAAACTACTGGCTAAAGAAACCAGTTGCAACGTCCAATCGTTTTGAGAACGAAAACACCGACCCAAACAAAAGTGTAGGTAAAAAAACTCCCCTTCCCCAATTATTGTATTTAGGGTCCACCACTATTAGAAGTTTTAGAGAGTATAGCCAAAAACGAATACGAGATGAAAGTATTATACAATAATGAAATTAAAATCTTACCCACAGCATCTGAAAAATACACTGCGATTAAAGTCCTAGCTGAGAAAAACATTGAATTTCACTTGTATCAACCCAAAGAAAATCGCAGCTTTAGAGTTGTACTACGAAATATTCACCCCACTACTGACTCTGAAGTCCGAAAGAAGACCACGTAGTTAGAAATATATCAAACATCAGAGATCGAGTATCAAAGAAACAATTATTTTTATATTTAAACCTACTTAACTTAAACCTACTACAAATAATAAGGAAATATATATATATATATATATATATATATATATATATATATATAAAATATATATATAAACAAACTTTTGCTATCAATTGTAAAATTTGAACTACCCAGGCCTAAAAGAGAAATTCCGTAGTGCATGAAGTGCCAACGGTTAGGACAGACAAAAAACTTCTGCAACCATACAATGCCTATGTAAAACGAAAAGTGCTGATGCGTTATTTGCAATGGTAATCATCCAGCGAATTACAAAGGGTGCGCTATATACAAAGAGTTGCAACAGAAAACCTTCCCCCCGTTCATACAAAAACAGACAAATAGACGCCCATCAATACTAATTCGACCTGACATCACTCATGCAAAATTGGTTAGCGGTAGAGCCTACCAAGTAGAAGAGACAAGTAGTAACATTCAACAACTAATGCAACCACCTCAACCATTTTAAGCAGTCAATGATATGCATGAACAGAAACAGATGATGAAGAACTTCATGGAACAGATGTCAACAATGTTTAATCTACTAACAATTTTTGTCTCCAAACTCTTATAATAGACCGAATTCTAAAAATTGCTAAGTGTAACGCCAATGGCCTACAACAACATGCTCTTGAAATCAAGACATTCATTCAATTGCACGACATATATGTTATGCTAATCTTCGAATCCCGATTTACTGAAAAAAGTTACTTCAAGATACATAACTTCTCCACATATTTAACCCTACGTCCTGATGGAACTGGCCACGCTGGTTCAGCTATTATCATGAAAAGCACTATAAGAACTTTGAAATAAACAAATACTGCGAAGAGCATTTGCAAGCGACGTCAGTTGTAGTTAAGGATTGGATAGGACCATTAACTCTCTCAATAGTTTATTATCTACCACAACATGCCAATAAACAAGAGCATTTTGAGCACTATCTTAGTACACTGGGTAATCATTTTATCGCTGGCGGTGACTATAATGCTAAAAATATATGCTGGGGCTCCAGGATAACGACCACTAAGGGCTGCAAAACTGATGAAAGCTATAACGTCATATAACCTAAATTTTATTTCCACTGGAGAACCGACTTACTGGCCCTCCGATGTCAACAGGCTACCAGATCTACTAGACTTCTTCATCATCAAAAATATAAGCCTAAATTTCCTTATAATTAAATCTTGCCTTGACCTTCCTTCCGACAGTTCCCCAGTTCTAGTCGATCTCGGATCACAAGCATTCCGTATAGAAAACCCCCCATTCTTGACTACTAGAAGAATTGATTGGAACTGTTTTAAAGACGAGGTTGAAAAATCTTTACTACTAGAAACTTCGAAAATCCTTTCTCTGGAACAAAAGGACAACGAGAGGAATACGTGCCTTGGCTTTTTGGAGCGGATTGAAAAGTGACGAAACTTGAGTGTTTCAGTATGACCCCGAAACGAAGCTCCAGAGCTAGGTATGGCACACTCCAAGCTCACCCTGGCTAAAAAAGCAAGGATGATCAAGGATCAAAAGCATGTTGGTTTGCTTTTTTGATAGACAGGGAATCGTTTGTGTCTCAAGGTTACACGGTCAACCAACAGTTATACCGAGCGATACTTGGACGATTGCGAAAAAGGGTCATACATGTACGACCAAATATCGAGAACAATTGGATCTTGCGCCTTGTCACCCAGCGATTTCAATTAATGAGTTTTTGGCAAGTAAAAACATCCCTGTGGCTCTTCAACGGCCTTATTTGCCCGACTTGAGTCTCAAAGGACGTCATTTTGGGACAGTATCAAACATTGAAAAGGCCGTAACCGCCAGCTGAAGGCGGTTCCAGTATCCCCTATGAAAAGTGGAAGAACCGTCTCCAGCGCTGAGTGGCTGCCCTAGGTAATTACTTTGAAATGGACAATGTCCAAGTGTAACTGACATTGCCTAATAAAATGATAAAAATTCAGTCTCATTACTTTATTTACACACCTCTTATATAGTGAGAAAAATTGAGCGCTTTCGATTTTAATATACATCGATAAAATAATAATCGGCAATAAATGCATAACCCCTATATGTTAATTTTTTAATAGTATTCGTTGGTGGTGCCAGTTTTGCGAAAATAAATACGTATTTACAATGAAAGGTAAACCTTTAAATACACAATGCCAGATCATGGTCATATTGTTGAATTATTTTGGAAAGGAAAAGCCCATGGTGGCGCTTTGATATACATTTCTTAGTTTTTCTAAGAATTATATTGCAGCGTGTTGCAGGTGGTTTAAATATAAATATTTCAACTGTATGGACAATTAAAAAAGAATGAAATATCTTAGATCGAGAAGAAAAGTTAATAATTTATTAGAAGGATCAATTAAATATGTGAAGTCCACCGAACTGCTTATAACACGTTAAAAATACAATAATTTTTTATTTTTCAGAAGAGAATATCGTATTAAATTCCCCAAGCTATGAGTTGGCCAATAAGAACATAATAAAATTTCATACAAGTTATTTACAAAAACTACTGTCACTTATTGGATTTAAATATAACAGAAAAGGTATCCGCAAACGTACACTGGAAGAGAAATGTTGCACAGTCTTATTGAGATCTAAACTTTTAAGAACATACACAATCAGTGCAATGAAGAAACGTCGTATTTTAAATGAAACATGGATTTGTTCTAAAGGAACCCTTTGGAAGATATGGTTATTTTGCAATATTTTAATTAATTTGAAGGAACCTGTTTTAGTCACTGTTAATAATGCTCTGCACCACAATATCCGTAAAAGAAAACAATTCGGCCAGCTTTTTAAAATAAATTATATAGAGACAACCCGTAAGTAGACACCTTTAATGGTACGTAAACTCTTGTGTTGTATAGTAATGACTGTGCCAATTTATCTTTCCCTTTGCAGATCAGTATGCAGTAATGTATTCCCAAAGACAAGAAGAATAACCCAAACCCTTGGCCCTGAAGAATTGAGTAATTTCCAAAGAGGGCGTATATAAGGGTGATCGAAGCCAGACGCAAATTGCCCGAAAGCTGAGTATTTCGCTGCCTGAGGTCTGCAAAACAAGTTGTAAAAAGCCAATATTGCCAAAACAAAACAGTGGGTAACCACTATAGTGGGATGCCCGTTAAACTTGACATCTTTGAGCGCAGGACTATCAGAACTAGTAGACAATATTAATGTCGAAAAATCGCCATATTGCAAAAGGGTGTTCTACCAAAACTGGGCTTGCCACACTTCTAAAAGGACCCAAGCTTGATAGAGACAAAACAGCACCCAGAAGCTTCTGTAGCCCAGTCAGTTCCCTAACATGAATTCCAAACAACATGTCTGGCAAGGTCAAGACAGCAGAACTCATTGATTCTATTCTCAACCGGGTTAAGGCTTTGAAGACTATAAAGGGTGGGGCAACTAAGTATTAATATGCATGTTTTACTTCAGTGTACATGTGATACAAATGTCAAGGTTAATGTTCAAGAATCAGCGTATCTATTTACTTATGAGTTGTTTCAGTATACTGGTTGAAGATAAAATATTCCATTTAATGATCACGTAACAAAAAGTAAAGATTAAATAATCTAAAAAAAAGAAAATACAAGTCCGCCAACAACAGTTCTACATTGGAAAGTCAAATGCCATCCTCACCCAAAGGTCAGTTCAAGTCTTGTCCAAACTGTGGTTCAAAATCACACACCATAGTGAAGGGGTGTCCACACAAGAATGTCGTTTATTATTCTTGCGGCAAACGTAGACACTTCAAAAAGTACTGCCGTTTCAAACAGTAGCAATAAGTTGTAAATAACCGTCATGTCTGTCGAGGATTCACCCATCATATTGAATGTTGAAGTCAATGGTCATTCTCATCAAATAGAATACGGCAGCAGCTGTGAAAGGGAATGCTCAATGGGGGATTTTGGAAAGAAATTGGGTCTCCAAATTGTACCTGTCCAACTACACCTTCCGTACTTGTGTAAGTTGAAGTACAAAGAAATGGAAATCTAGTGGTAAAACATGAGTTCTTATTTGGTAGTGATCTGATGCGCATATTCAGGCTCCCTCCCTAGGACGTTAAGAAAACTACAGCAAGGAGCAACAGCCTCACACTAGAATTTCTCTCAAAGGAGTATGATGATCTGGTCTTATCCTCTATTAGCAGAAAATTCAACATTTCGATAGATTGTACTCGCCCAAATGTCCAGAAAAACTTGACTTGCAACCTTCCTGGACGACAATACAATCCGAATATGTGTGGGGCTACGCCTAGGATGTTCTCTATATCGTCCTCGTTTTTGCGAATGTGATAACCCTGTGGACTCCTTAGGACGACACGGTTTATCATGCAAGAAGAACCTTGGAAGATGCACACGTTGTGCCGAACTCAACCCCATTCACAATCCCTTGCATCTATAAACATCAGTTCGAGATTGGAACCAAATAGCTATTTCCGGGATGATGGCAAGAGACCTAACGGAATTACCAATACACCTTGGAAAAAAGAAAAAACTTTTAAAAAATTCGTAAAAATTAAAACACTTTTTTTTCTCCCGGTTTTTCTCCAAAAATCTCCGTTATCAGTAAATTTCAACAAAAATTTCATTGATATAATAGGTGTATAAATAAGTTCTTAGCTTTTTTCTGCAAAATTAAAGTTTTATTTAAAAACAGACAAAAAAAGCTTAAGTATTAAAGTATTCTCCGTTGGCATCGATGACCTTTTGCCATCTTTCGGGTAGCTTGCCAGTTCCCTGGTGATAGAAGCTCACCGGCTTCGAGACGATAAAGTTATCGATGCATTTCCGGACTTCTTCTTCTATTTTGAAGTGCGTATCAGCCAACTGATGCTGTAACGACCGGAATAAATGATAATCGGAAGGAGCCATGTCTGGGCTATACGCTACATGTGGGAGAAGTTCCCAGCCTAACGCGTCTGCAGCTCATCCGTGTCAAATGTTTGAGGGCGTCCAGCGCGTGGTTGATCTTCGAGACTAAACTTTCCTCCGCGAAATCTTTGGTACCACTTTTTGGTACCATTCTCACCATATGCAACACAAATCATTTCGTTGGCTTCAGCAGCGTTTTTCTTAAGATGAAGCGCGAAGTGGATAGAAAATCGAATATGCTCTTTTGTGATTGCCATCGTGAACACAGCTGATTATTGAAGTTATGTGCATCAAACGCCAAATCGCATGATGTTTCGAAAGACCAAATGTCATTGCTTTAAAACGCAAGAGGGCGGACTAATACGTTACATGTAAACGGTGATTTGCGTCCTGTGAAATCTAAAGCTTAGAATTTATTTATACACCTATTACCATTTCTTGCGCAGGTAAGAAAATAGCCCCGGAGGAATTTACACATTTTTTGGGTTGCTAGTTTGGGTCATTTTGGATTAAGGGATTATAATCGGAGCAATTTACATGTAGCCTTCAGACCAGCATTGTTCTTCCTATGAAAAGATTGTAAAGGGGCATAGCCGAATTTTCCTATCAACTTAGCACTCGAAACTTCCGTTAAACGCTTAATTTTTTTATTTGCTGAAACTGATGTCGCAGGAGTTAGGCACATAATGCCGCCAATAGAGTTTTATGACCGTCTAATGTTTGAGTATTTCTTAAATTTTTCAATAGTTTCATTACGAAACGGTTATTAAAACTTCGTTGAGCTACACGAATTCCGTTACAAGCAAGAGCTAAAATAGCTACGTAGAGGCTCTACAACACACTAACCGTTGAATGATGGCCTAGCCGAATGAGTCATGGGTTGATGAGGTCCCTGTACTGTATCTGCTACCCATATTTTGCGCGTGCTCCATTCTCCAAAACACGTAGGCCAAAACTTTCTTTTTTCCGTATATTTCGTTTAGTCACCAACCACCACAGTACCTACTAAACTCAACTAATAATTCAATATTTCAATATTACAAAACATAGATAACGCTAACGTCAAGAAGTATTAAAAATTTGTTTATAAAAAAATAATGTTCGATGAATAAAGTTGTCCGTTGCTTATTTATATTAAAAAGTATGCTCAATATTAATATTTCAGCGTGCTACCCAAGATTTAAAAAAAAACATTAATTTTCGTGCAGTAGTTGCCGAGATATCATGATTTTTTCCGGCTTTTACAATTTGAAAGCGCGCGATCAGGTTCAGATCAGTCGCTCGAGAGAGTTCCCCCACCACGGCGCCACTTCTCCTTCGCTCGTGCGTCCACGCGGCTGCGGCGCAAAACTGCACGGTTTTCACACGCGTTTTTGAAATACTTCTATTCACCTGACCAACTTTTTATTTTTACAAGATTTTAGAGCAACTCTTGAAGAATAAATAGCTTTTTGAAAAATTGCTCTACCACCATTATTTTCAAAATGGGGGCTGTTTTACGAAAGTACCTGTTTTTACTTTTGTGCAATTTGCACAAAAACTTATCAATATTTTTTTATGAAAATTTTATGGTAGGTAGGCACTATCAATATCTACAATTCAAGCTCCGAAAGACATTTCTATGATAATTACAGGCTAAGTAATTGAATGTCAAAAATCGCTAATTTTCGCGGTTTTTATTTTTTTGCAAACAGTTACCAACCGATTTTAAAGTTTAAAAACGAACTTTTCGTCTTTATAAGGCCTATAACGTGATGTTTTTTGTTTTCCATATAAAAAATGTTTTCATACCTGGAAGTCAAAAAAACTGTTTTTTGCACCTTTTTGCCTTTTTTTTGCATTGATGCCACAATTTTTCGCTTTCCAAAACATATACGTTCGATTTGTACGATTTTTCTCATAATTATGGCGTTAAGAAAGTGCAGCATCTAATTTTTTCAGCCAGAACTCCTGGGCACTTCTGGCGTTCAGTTAGACTCTATGCCTGTCGAATAAATGGCTCGACTTTAATTTGTTTAGATCTCACAAATTTTATGGGCTGAAGGTTTTTGGATAGGAATTTGATCTTATTTTTAACAGTTGTTTATTGGGGCATCGTTCCTCATTCTAACCTGATTAGTTATTCCTTTGACTCGTCTTAAATACTTCATGTCCATGGCCTGATTTTGCTCTTCATTGCATTTGTTAAGAGTCCATGACTCGCTACAATACGTTAATATGGGCCGAAAAATTGTTTTGTAAACCATCAACTTTATTTTAATGCTTATTTTGTTTTTCCATATGAACGTCTTACTTAGTAAATAGTACATCCGGGCTTCAAAGCTGATTCTTTCATTGACTTCGTTACTTACATTTCCTTCTTTATTAGCTTATATTATATCTCTAAATACGGTTAATTTGTTCTAGTATTTCTTGGTTTACTTTTATGTTGAATTTCTTGTTTTTTTTTCCAATCATCATTACCTTTGTCTGGCTTGTGTTACGCTTTCTTAGTTCTTTTTTTATTTTATCGTTTTATTTTTTATAACCTTATCCTTTGCTTCGTTTGTTACCATTTTTCGACCCTTCTATTGAAGTTTTAATTTTTGGAAGTTGCATTTGTTTCTATTTTTCTAATTCTCTTTTTTATCCTTCCATACCCAGGCAGCATCGTTTAGTATTACTTTATTATACCCAATTTTGACCGTCCTTACCTTCTTAATAGTTTATCTCGTGATCTTGTCGTGCCCAGGAGATTTATCATTTTTAGTTTTCTTATAGCCATTTTCAACTTCCCTACTAATATTCCTTTCTCTTCGTCTAGGTGTTTTTTTTCAGTTACATCTGTATCTGTGTCGTTCTGTGTTTGTTTCGCCATCTTCTGTTTGTCCACATAATCATTCTTAAAAATATTCTTTCCATCTATTCGTTATGATCTCCATCTTTGTTGTTATTTCTACGTTATTATCTTTTATTGTTGTAGTTCGTAATGTTTACCTTTTCTTAGTGTTTTTAACACTTTATAGAAAAGTTTTTGATTTCTCTTGCTATTGCTTTCCAATTTTTCGCCGAATTCTTGCCACGATTTAGTTTTACTTGTATAAATCGTATATTTAACTTTTATTCTTCGATTATTGCAGTTATCCTCCGACCTATTTCATAGATTTCTACTTGTTCTTTTTTATAACTCTTTCGCTGCCTTTATAACTATTGTCTTAATTCTTTGTTACATTTCTTCTACCTTCATCTGTTCTAAATTTCCCGTTATGCGCTGAATTTTAAAATTTATTTCTTCGTATTTAGCTGCCACTTCTACCTTTTATAATTTGTATGTTTTGTTTCTTGTTACCTTTTGTTATCATCTTGTCTTGTATCATCGTTCCATTCTTTTGCTTTTTTAGTCATTCCTACTAGTAGATGGTGATCGCGGTATATTTCTGTCCCTTTTTTTACTCTTACATCTTGAACTTTCATTTTATTATCTCTTTGTATACCGCGTACCGTATACTGCAATGATAGTTATTTTTTCTTTTTTAAACGAACGTTTTAGTGTTAATATTATTTCTGTTCAACTTTTCCAATTGTAATGTAATTTATCAATTTTTTCTTGACAATACACCCGATTTTTTCAGCCATTCTATTGTTTGGTGTTTTTTTTATGGCGCATTTACAGGCACTGCAGCCGCAAAGGCTTATTGTGCCTACTAACATGCACTCATTCTAGGACATTCACACACACCCATGGGTTGAGCGAGACTCAAACTCGCGCGTGCCGGCCAAAGGACAGAGCCAGCTGGTTGAACCATCTGAGCCACCGCGTCCTCTTGTTTTGTTTTACTCCAATATATAGCAACATATGCCCGTTGGCTATACTAGTCTCATCCCTGCACTACCTCTTCTCTTGTCTCTGCTAGCACCAATATATCTAGTCCTGCCCTGTCAAATTCATACACCACTTCGTTCTCCTTTGCATTTAAGCTTCCTATATTTCATATTCCCAGTTTTCAATTACCACTATCGCGCTGTATTTTCACCTTTAGTATCAGTACTTTCGTTTATTTGTTTTTTGGATTGTTAATTTCGTTACCTATACTATCTTCTAATCGTTTGTTTTTCTTGTTCCATGTGTACGTTTTTCCGTTTATAAATAGATTCTGGTGACCAATTTTAATGTTGTTCTTCTTTTGTATCCATCTTTCCGTAAGATTACTTGCAATGTACATTTCTCTTCTTTTATAAAATCCAAATAGAATTTATTTTTCATAACTTTCATCTTTTAATAAAAGTTTTCCATTTCTTCTATACATATTTTTTCATTAAATTTTCTTCTTAAATTCTTTTCTACTCATTATCTTTTTCCATTTTAAGTTTTAATCCTGTTATTTACTTTGCTGGATTTTGGTTTTTCTGTTTTAGTGTTCTCATTTCTTATCGGTGTTCTCTTTGATCTCTTCTAATTCCTTTTATTTCTGTAGGAATAGTTATCATAAACATTTTTAATTCAGTTTGTTATTCGTCGGCCTCGCTTATACTTTCATTTCTCTTAATTGACGTTCTCTCTGTGAAATGAGAAATAAATTGAGAAAATTGGTAGAATATGCGCAGTATATTACAAGAATACTAACAAACAATAACATAAAAATTACATGCAACATCCCTGACACCTACATTTCATGAGAATATAAAATTATACATCAAACATACCAACCAAAGGAGCTGCGGGCCTTCAGAGTAGCGTTAACAAAACTATTACTCAATTGAAATGGAAGAAATTAAAAATAAAGTAGAACAGAAAGGTCATAAGGGGAGACACAATTTTAGATAGGAGACAACAAATAACAAAAAAAACATTAAATTTATTTTTGTGGATCTAGAGTCTGCTAGCAATAACAGAGATATTTAGAAACTAATAAATAAAATCATAGAAATAGAACCACCAAGTCAGGCCAAAGGTTTGGTGCAATCTTTGAGTTGCCAGCAATATAAACATACAAAAACATTGTAATAGACTGTATGTATGTGTAAAATGCGAAGGATCACATAGCACGTCAAGCTGGAAGAAAAATAAAGATGTGCATTTTGTGGATGGTCATATATAGCTAATTATAAGGAATTGATTCCTGCTATACTTATTGCGAAAATCGAATAAGACCAATAACAAACTCAAAACAATACGAATAATTTCCATAACAATAAGATTCAATGAACAGCACACATTGAACCAATATCAGTTATGCAACTGCATTAAGAGGTAACCATGAACAAAGCAATTTGAATAACTCCTCAGTCCTCAAAAAATTCCTACAAGAATTTAAAGCACAGCTTGTCCAGCAAAATAGTATGATATGCCATCAGCCTTTAAAATTCACTAAATTTCTTAGAATTTCCCAGTGAAATGCTAACGGCTTTCCACAACGCAAAATTTGAAGTAAAAACTCCATATACCTACCCTTTATAAGAGAGACACACTTTACAGACAAATCCTACTTCCATATACCTTATTATGCAATCTATTTTACCACTTATCCAAATAATACTGCTGATGCTGGGACTGACGTAATAATAAAAAATTTAGGCACTACGAAATATCCAAATATAAGAAAAACCACATCAATCAAAGTTGAAATAATGGAATGTGAATTAAATATTGCAATTTACTACCCACTCTGGCACAACCTAAAAAAGAAGACTACAGAGAATCACTCCTTTTTGTCAATTGGCGCTGCAACTTATTGGATCCCAATAAAATAACGGATCTCTTACTTTTTGTTTTAAATGGAATTTCCTACGAATACATGGATTATGTAATCAGGTACGACCTTTCTTCGTTCACCAATAATCTCAACAATTAGTAACGCTGTCATACACAAAGAAACAACTCTAAAGTTACATAAGAAAAACACAAATAGGCATATATAGCCTAGGCATAGGTATAGGCATACAATCGAAGAGGATATAAATTTAAACGTCAGTCTCAGAAATCTTAACTAAACCGATGAAGCATTAACGGCGCTAACTAATATCATCGTAGAAGCAGCACGACAGGCCACAATCTTAAACAGGATAGACAAAAAACTTCTTCTCTTCTTCTTTTCCTTCTCCCTTATGCCCTAAAGCGTCGGGTCCTCTAACCACTTCCGGAAGCTGTCCCGGTTGGCTGCCATTCTTTTTACTTCTCTTAGGTGTTTTCCTCTCTGTTCTACTCTCTTTTCTAAGCTCTGTTCCCATTTATATTTGGCCATTTCTTCTATTATTTCTACTTCCTTTCCGTTTATACCGTTTACATTCCACGTTCCAATTCTTATCCGGGATTCGCGCCGAGTCCGTTTCCCAGTTTTCCGTCCATTTCCGAGGCGATTGTTTGTTCTCTGAATCTGTTTACCTTGTGCGGGTGATTAGCCCGACGACGAGGGCCCCGTTACCTCGGGACAACTGGTATCAGGTTATACCCCCCGATGCTGGGTCGCCAGAGCCTCGTCTGTTATCTAACAGGGGGTACCACGTGTAGGTGAGGTTGGCATTTGGGTGTCTAGATGTTGGCGCCACCCCTTACCCCCCAGACAAAAAACAAACATACCAATATACTATTGGAGGTAAAAAGGTTGATAGCAATAAAAAGAAAAGTTGAAGTCAAATGGCACCCTACCCAAGCTCCAACAGCTAAGACAGCGCAAGATAAGCCTTCAAGCAGAGCAGACGTGCGTGCCGAGCTATACCTGTGACATCGCAGCAGCGGAGCTGCAGCCTCGCTTAAGGTCAGGCGAATTTATTTATTAATAATTTAATTTTTGCTATTTGAAGATAAGCCTGAATAAAACCTACAAATTTATTTACTATTAATTCCACGCTTGAATTTCAACGAGTAAAGTCGTGTATGGGCTGCTCTTTGAGATAAATAAGTGCAACAGATAAATAGTAAGGTCAACTCCACAAATTTATTTTAAAAACCATTTATCTATAGCTTATCGTGTTTATAACTTAAAGTTACACAAAATAATTTCCAAACAACATACAAGCAGCAAGTAAATTATATTTACTTAACAATGTATCAGCCACCGAACTGCGTGCAATATGCAGCTCGACATACAATTTTAGAACCTCATGGACACCCACTTCCACCCATTTCAAATACACAAATGCCAACAAATTCTTCCTTTTCTCAACCACTTCCCATACAAGTACCGGCACAAAATACAACCTTATCCAGCAGTCAACCAATAAACAACAATTTTCCAAACCTCAATATAATGCAGCCGCAAACTGCACAGTTTTCTCACTCACAAAATACCAAAAAACGAAGTAGATCTCATGAGGATCAAGATGCTACTTCTTCAAAGAAGGATTATTGGCTCGGTCTTAGTAATAGATTTGCCTTGCTTGCAGATGAAAACATTAACCAAAATGCACAAATCACTGAACCCAAACCACCACCGATCTTCATATCGGGCGTTGAAAATATTCAGCCATTAATTACCCTACTCAATGAACTGGCTAAAGATAAATACACGTTAAAGACACTATATAATAATCAAGTTAAGGTACAACCCTCTGAAAGTGCGATATATACTGTGCTAGTAAAAGCACTTGCAGCTAAAAACACCGAATTTCACACATATAAGCCTCGGCAAGAAACTTTCGTGTAGTACTGAAGAATTTGCGCCCAACCACTAAAGTACAAGACATTAAAACAAGTTTGCAAGAGAAAGGACACGAAATAACAAACGTTTGGAATGTGAAGCAAAGAGGATCAAAAATTTCAATACCACTGCATTTCTTAGACCTAGTATCTAAAGATAATAACAAGGACATTTACAAAATAGATTTGCTACTGAACACCAAAGTTCAGTTTGAAGCACCACACGCCAAACGTGAAATTCCACAATGTCTGCGTTGTCAAAAATTTGGACATACAAAAAATTATTGTCAAAATAAACCACGTTGTGTTAAATGTGCTTCAAACCTCTTAACTAGCGATTGTCTTAGAAAGGTTAAAGATAACAATGTCAAGTGCGTAAATTGCAATGAAAACCACCCGGCAAACTATAGAGGTTGTATAGTTCACAAACAAATTCAACAAAAATTGTACCCACTACGACCACGCCATATTGAGCAGAGAACTGTTCAACCGGGCATTACGTTTGCCCAAATAACTCAAGAACATATGAGAACTCCACAAATTTAGCCAGAAGTACCATCACCTAAAAACGAAATAGACGATTTAAAGCAAATGATGAAAACCCTCATGGATCAAATGAGTACACTTATAAACCTCATATCAATCATTGCTAATAAAAACAAATAATGGAACAACAGTTAAAAATAGCACTCTGGAACGCCAACGGCCTGTGCCAACATACACAGGAAATCAAATTATTTATACAAACCAATAACTTAGACATTCTGCTCATCTCTGAAACTCACTTTACCAATAGAAGTCACATAAAAATGCCAAATTATAACATGTATAAAATAAACCACCCAGATGAAACGGCACATAGAGGGTCAGCAGTTATAATCAGGAAAAATCTAAAACACTACCAACGAGCTGAATACAGACGCAACAATATCCAAGCCACCAACATGAGTCTACTAGATACCCTAGGACAACTAACAATCTCTACTATATATTGCCCTCCAAGGCATAACAACAAATATGAGCATTACCTCGAATATTTTCGGACCTTGGGAAATCGATTTCTGGTCGGAGGAGACTTATCTATCAACATTTCAGCCAACATACTGGATATCTGACCCCCATAAGTCTACCCGATCTTGTCGACTTATGCCTAATCAAAGGTCTTAACTCCAAAAAATTTGAAGTCAAGTCCGGCCTAGATTTAACGTCGGATCACACTCCAGTCCTAGTAAACATGAATATACAAATATTGGGCAAACTGAAGAAACCATCTTTTTGTAGCAAACGGACAGACTGGGATTATTTCCAGAAAAACTGGACGAACAAATAACTCTTGAACTGCCTTTGAAAACTCACCTCGACATAGAAAAAGCTGTGGCAGACATCACACAAGCAATACAAAGTGCAGCGTGGCAAGCGACCCCAAATTTAAACGAAGAACCCCCAGTACTATTACAGCAAAAAATCTCCGAGAAACGAAAAGTTCGTAAACGATGGCAGATTACGAGAGCCCCGGCAGACAGATAATGGTATAATACCCTAGCAAAAGACCTCAAAAAACTACTGTGTAGGATACGCAATGATTCCATACAAAATTATCTTAAAGAACTAACACCAACAAACGCAACCGATTATTCTTTGTGGCGACTCACTCGTAAACTAAAGTACCAACATCTTCTACCTCCAATACGAACCAATCATAACACACGGGCAAGAACGGATCAGGAAAAGCCACTGTTTTCGCCGAACACCTTGCCTCAGTTTTTCAATCATATCCATCTCAGTTAACTGCTGCTGAAGAAAAAGAGTTACTGAACCAGTTCGATGCTCCCTTTCAGATGTCTCTGCCTGTTCCTAAAGTTTCATATAGTGAGGCTGAAGCAATCATACACCACGAGGTTAGCATTAAATAGACACCCTGGTATCATTACTGGTGAAATTATTAAAAAGCTATCCGAAAAATGTAATAAAGTATTGGTACAAATATTTAATGCTGTTCTCAGACTTGAGTACTTCCCATGCCATTGGAAATCAGCTCAAGTCTTAATGAACCTAAAACCTGGCAAAAATCCTATTGAAGCGACGTCCTACCGACCAATAAGTCGTCTTCCAGTCCTCCCCAAAGTACTCGAAAAACTCATACTTAAACGACTGACCGTCATCATAGAAGAACATGAACTTATACCCCCACACCAGTTTGGTTTTAGAGCACAACACGGAACTACGGAACAAGTCCATCGAATAACTAGGCAAATTCGTACTGATATGGAAGACCGCCGGTACTGCTCGGCAGCCTTTGTTGATATAAGCCAGGCATTTGATAAAATTTGGCACCTCGAACTAAAATACAAACTTAAACTCTTGCTCCCACATCCGTACTGCTCACTCCTAGCATCCTACCTTTTCGACAGAACATTTCAAGCAAAGTATCAAGAAGCCTACACGGATCTCTATCCTGTGTAATCCGGAGTTCCTCAAGGAAGTATCTTAGGACCCACACCTTACTCACTGTACACAGCAGACCTACCTCAAACAAATTATACAATCACGGCTACATATGCAGATGACTCTTTTAGCATCACATCAGGACCCTGTTTCTGCATCTAGAAATCTGCAAAGCCATCTAAATCTATTTGAAAACTGGCTAAAAAAATGGAGAATGGAAGCTAATGCAACTAAATCTACTCATATCACCTTCACCCTTCGCAAAGAAACTTGCCCTGCAGTTACACTTAATGGAACTCCAATACCCCAAAATGATGTAGTCAAATACCTCGGACTACATTTAGATCGAAGATTAACTTGGCGTACTCACATTTTAACTAAGAGAAAACAACTGGGTTCTAAATTTCATCAAATGTACTGGATGCTTGGAAGGAAATCGAACTTATCCATCTAAAATAAACTCTTATTGTACAAAATTATCCTAAAACCCATTTGGACATACGTGATCCCTATTTTGGGCTCCGCTTGCACCTCAAATATAGAGATTCTCCAGCGCTTCCAAAATAAAGTCCTTAGATCTATTGTCAACGCCCCATGGTACGTGCCAAATGCCTTACTCCATGCTGACTTAAAACTGCCTACAGTTCGTGAAGAAATCACTCGATTCAGCACTAATTATAGAAAGAAGCTGACCTTTCATCCAAATGAGCTAGCAAACAACCTGTTGCAAGAAGAAGACGAGCCAAGACAACTTAAACGATTCAAATCTTCAGATCTTCCCACCAGATTTTAGTCACTTGCCTAGAACTAAATTGCCATATCTCTAAAATACTACAGAGGATGTCCACTGGGACATTACTCTACATGACATGTTATTCCCAGAATAGTCTTAGATTAAGCACATATCAATTGTATTTATAGTCTCCACCGAGACTGATTGTACAAATAAAAGGGAAAAAAAAAGATAAGCAACTAATCACCTACGATCAAAAATAAAAGAAGCGCAAAAAACGTCTTTCCAAAAATATATTATAAAGATCAACAGATTTAACAACTCAATTTGGAAGCCAATCAAATACAAGAAAAACCCAAAGAATGTGTATCACCTATCCGCAACGAAGAAGCCCCAGACTTCTATTGGGCCAGAAGTAATGAAGATAAAGCGACTATGTTTGCTAAATATCTTACAAAAGTATTTACTCTAAACGATGATATTGCTATAACCTTTAAGCTACACGTTAGCCTATAAAATAAATATAATTAAAAAAACTTTTATATAGAGTAACATGTGATAGATACTAGTTTAAAAGTGGAGTATAAGAACAATGTCTTATTATAGAAAAAATCTTATAGATTTAAAACTTTTGTAGCATATGAAATTTATAAGCAATTATTGTAAGTTGTAACTGGATAAAATTGATTTAAAAATAAAAATACATTATAAACAATTTACGAACAAAACCAATCGATTTCGGCAATTCCATTTAAAAATATTTTAAAATATACATATGTACATCGAGTGTTTAAAATACTACAGTAGAGTAATATGGGGAAAATATTCATTTTGTCTTGGAAAACATTTTGAATATATACAGGATGTGTCACAGATTATATGGGATTTGGAGGTTTACATCTATTTGTGTAAGAATTAGTAAAAAACTAATTGCACATTCATAGGTCCGCATTTAAAAATAAATCGATAGGTGCAAATCCTATTCCACTGTCTCTAATCATTTTGGAGATACAAGACAAGTAATTTTAGGTCGATTTCTATGAAGTCTCTTATTTATGAATTTCTTTTTTTAATTCACAAGCATTGTTTACGCAGTTTCTTATGGGAATTCCGATGGCCTTAAAAATATTTTTACCTCTTAAGAGTTTTGAGATATTAGACAAACTTTTAGTTTATTAAATAGAAACCACAGTTGATTACGACACCAACAATTAATTATTTTAAACCAAAAATATATAGCTTATTTTAAATATTGTGACATTTATAACCATATCATTTTCATTATAGAGTTACTCCTGTAGTTCCCCACCTTTATAGTGTCTCTCTCCACCTGCTTTCTGGTTTTCCAGGTGGTTTTTTCCTATCGGCAATTTATCCCTGACTATCTGAACTAATCGGTCTCCATTCATTCTTTGAATGTGGTGTTGTTCCACTCTTTCATTCTAACCGTAATCCATTAATTTACTGGTTATATATTGCACTGATTCTTTATGTCCTCGCTTCTCATTCTATCTCTTCGGATTTTTCCCACTACCTTTCTTAGAGTCTTCATCTCGGATGTTCCCATTATTTGTCTAGTTTTTGTGCACCTCCCCTTTATGTATGTATATTAAGTCCTATGTAATTAAAGGAGGATACTTGTTCTATAATTTCGTCTTAAATTTGTAATTTACATCTTACAGGATCTTTACGTATCGCCATATATTTAGTTTTTTGCGATGATATATTTATATTATATCTTTGGAGCTGGTCTTCACTTTCTGCTACCAGGACAGTATTATTAAAGTCGTATACAATTGTTATGTCTTTGTCTTGCACCTTGTATCCTTCTAATGCTTTTACTTCTTTTATGACCTCGTCTGTCACTATGTTAAATACTAGCGAGTTTAGCGAGTCTTCTTGCCGAATTCCAGCCGAGGCTTCTACAGGTAAAAAAACAATTTCAACACCATCGGAATCCTCGTAAGAAACTGCGTCAAAAATGTTTTATAATTTTAAAAAACATTCATAAATAACTGACTTTATAGAAATCTACCACAAATTACTTGACTTGTATTTTCAAAACGATTAGAGATAGCGGAATGGGATTTGCGCCAATCGATTTCATTTTAAATGCGGACTTATGAATGCTCAACTAGTTTTTTTCTAATTCCTACGGAAATAGATGTAACCTCCAAATCACGTTAAACTTGGAACGCCCTGTACAATTTTTTTCAGTTTTTGTTGATAATAACTTAATATTTCTGGGCTACAGACGTGTCTATTCCAATCATTATTTACAGGGTAACTCCAAAATTGTAATTGAGTATAGCATTATACACGTAAAATATATATTTTTCTTTTGATAAAACCTGGTAAATACATTTGTTAATGTTTATTCCAAATATTTTATAACCCTATATTTCTAATTATAAATAAAAACAATTACTAATGTTTAAAATTAATTTCTATTTTCAAAATCATCTTACGTCACCATTTTCATACATACAGCGAACGATAGTAGTTTTTAATAACACACATTGACATAGTATGGGTGCGACATATTTTTTAAACGTACCCTATATGTTTTATGGCTTTTTCATAACAACTATATTTTTTTAATTACTATATACAGGGTACTTTCAGAAATTTAAATTCAATATAACATTTTATATGTAGAATCAACTTTTTATTATAACATAACCACATATATTCACGAGTTCATTATTATTTAAACATTATTTAATGTACATTTCTAATCATAAACGATAATAATTAATACTGTTTTTTATTTACGAATTCCGCGTTGTTTACGGTGTATTTCAAAAAATGAATGAAAAATCAACATAGCATTATATACAAAATTTTTTAAATTTTAATCCAACACCATATAAGCGCCTCTTAATGTTTATGCAAATATTTTCTGTTTACTCTAATTGCAATCAGTAAACACAAATATTTTTATTTAATCATTATAGGTAAACATCGTTATCTGTCAATACTTTAATAATGTTCTGCTCCTATTCTATTCCGAATGCTTCCGCTAATCTACCCAAATGGTTTTTTATTGGAAACTGTATTTAAATGATGTTTTACCCGTTTTTCGCTACAAAATGTATTCCTAAACCGTTACGTTATTTGCTTATGGTCAGAGAGCGTATCATCCGACTTCACTTTCTCGAATGCCGCTCCATTCAAAATAGTTACGTCAATACAACTCATGTCGCAATTCTATACAAAAATATTCTATAATAGCCGTACTAATGTAAGTTAAAATAGGTTCACTAATCTTTCCCGGCATTTCCACCCCAAAGATCGCCTTGAATTGACCTTTAATAATTGCACCTCGCTCGGTTAATGACAAGAGTAATCTACAATAATACTTACTCTAATCATTGTCCAAACTAAACACATCTAGACTAACTTTACATAAATTTATCTAACAATAATATCAATTACACAAATGTCTCAGTATATAACTAACTTAAAACAATACTAAATAATTAAACCTAATCGCACGCAGGTTTATAGCGGTTATGTGTGGTAACTAGGGTAGTCTGTAAAAACTGAATTGCAATACAGTATTGGATTACAAAACAACATCCCATGCAACATCAAATAAAATTGCAATACCACCCCAACCTAATTTAAGTTAGCATTTGAAGTCTACTTACCATTTTTCTAGGGCACATCACACTATCCGATATATTTCTATCATTCACGGCACACATTGTTCTGAAATCCGAATGCGAGCTCACGGGGAGTAGGAGCTAGACGCAGGCGGTTAGGGAAGTGCTACAGGCAGCAAACTACGCGCCATGCAAGCGGCAACATCTGGGGCCGGACGAGAATGGCATGGTAGTAGCTGAGATTAGGTAGGTCGCAACAGAGCGGTGACGCCTGGAAACGGGAAGGGGCCATAGGCGGAGGGCGCTAGCAAGCAGGTCCTTCGGTTTGTTCCTCGGTGGTCTTCTGAAACTTCCTCTTCAAAGATGTTTTTAGGAGAAATGCTTGGAAATCAACCCTGCGACATTTTGACGTTAATATACTTAACTTACAAGATTCCTGGAACTAAGCCCCTATATTTAATTTATTTGGAAACCTTCAAGTTGGAATTTTGGCGTCCTTTAAGTCGCTTCCAACACCACAAGTTTAAGCTTCATGCCGAACAGATGATTGGAAAGATTATAACGACTGCTGGGTGGCTTTATGAGGCTTTCGAAGCGACCCGACGTGTTTTTCAACTTTCTACGTAGTAATAAGAAACAGTCAGTGCAAGAAGCCCCGAACTGAATCCACTTGCAACAGCCCTTACTCATCCAGTTTCCGGAGATGCTGTATATTTTCTAAGCAGGCACTTTCTCAATACGTTCTACACCAACGCTGCAGCAACCATGGGGAGGCGGGGTCTCCAACGTCCACCGCAACCATTTCAAGACAGCGGGCCTCTTTTCTTCCCTGCGAAAAATTCTGATATTCTTCAGCTTATCGCGCCATCTTCTTGAAGGGTTGATTCTAGTTCTTCTTCTTTTGCATCAGTCTTCTATAAATCCAGTTCTTTTGATCACACTATATTGTTAGGAGTGGCCGCAGAGAGCTTGGACCATCACATTGAAATAGTTCAGGTCGCATTGGCGCTCGAGTCAAACAACAAATGATCCTACCCTGAATTAGCGGTATGCCTATGGATGAGTGGTACTAAAGGATACTAGTTGCGTAATGTGTTCCACGACAAGCTGTTAGCTGCATCGAGGGTCTCTAGCTTATTCAGCGACGGCAGTCAGCCACCTGTACTCCTGCTGATCGTCAAAGTGCAGAGACTGCTGCACGTAACACCAACCTCGGATCTTCTCATGTAGGCGTTGTTTAAACTCTTCGGTTGAGTTGAGAACGACGCTTATGGAAACGTGAATGGAGTAGTTAAATAGTGCGTTATTTTTTTTTAAGTCTGAGTGGCTGATAGAGATTAGTTCCATGGATTCCCCCATGTGAACTGCAAGGTTAGGCCACAAGACAGGGGAACAGAAACAGCCGTTGCCTTCTCCATCCCAGAGTTAGAAGTATCAGGTTGTAGTCATTGTCAAGCTAGCTAACGTTCTTAAGGCTATGTTGCATGTAGATGTTGAAGATAGCGATATCGAGGATACCTATAGTGGATGACCTTCTGAAGCCCATTCACCGTTGCGAGGCTGGGCGTAGCCATGCAGCGTTCTGCCGTTGGTGTTCGTCATTCGACTGTTACACCAGAGATGCTTGGTCGCTCGCTAAGACGGTGGCGACGTCTCCGCCGAAAATGGCGTTCAAGTTCTCGGGTAAAAGCACTCAGTTGAGGATTGAGGAGTTGTAGACGACGAAGAGCTTCAACTCCACAATCGCTCATCTGAAGACGTTATGTTGCTGGCCTCTTGCCCTTTAGAAAAGCACTTAGCTCAATTACCTGTAGGAGGGAGTCTAGTTAAACATTGAAATTCCTAGGAGGAGATATCGAGTTCTCCGGGTCTTAATTCTGCGCTAGAACCTGTATGCGAACCCGAACTGAAGCCGCGTCCATGCGGGACGCGCTACAACTTTGAAAAATAGATGATTTGATGTTGCCAACACTCTATCTGTTAGCTAGATGCATTTTGTATTTCTTCACAGCTTTCCTTCTTATAGAGTAGTGTTTTTGAAGAAATTTGAATTTTCTTTCGGAGAGAAATTTTTATTTGACATATCTAACATTTCAAAAACAGTTATAGCCTACTTGTGTGCTAGTTAACATAGTAAAAGCAATGCTAAATCCAAAATTAACCAACACAAAGAATGAAAGATCAAAGAACTGAAACTTTAAAAAATTATTTAATTACTACCTACTAATTTGAAGATAAAATTAAATAAAAATGAAATAAATTATAGAATACATTAATCTTAGAGAACGCAAGGACAATTTAAAATGAATTTGAATCTAGTTCTTCAATTTAAAGTAACTATTAGAACTTTGTTAATTATTATGCAGTACTTATAGCTATATATGGCTAACTTTCGTTTTCGTATGGTAATTTTCTTGTCGAAGTTTACTGCTAAGTAATTAAGTGTGCTCATATAGTTAATTGTAAGTTATTTTGTGTTCTCCATTTAAAATTACCATGCCGATTTTCTCTGAAGCCATTTGTAGATGTTCTTTTCCTATTGCTCTTTTAATTTTGTGTAAGGCCATAGACACCCCACTTTTCTGTTTTAGCGTTCGTTCCATTTTAATAAAAGTTATGTTTCACAAAGTTGGACTCATAAATATTCCGTGAAGAACTTTTTAAAATATAAATAGTTATCTATTATATTTAAGTAGTCACTGTCGTTAATTTTTTAAATTATTTAACGAACAAATTCTATCTAGCGTTATCGAAGAGATTTTTAAAACCTATTCTCATTAATAGACATTTATAGTATTTTTACTTTAAACTCGAGATCTCGTGGTACGTGCAGTTCTACAAACGGATGCGGAAAGCAATAGTAAAAGATAAAGTCAAACAAGTACCAAAAAAAGAAGCGGAGAAGATCGTGAGGAAATTGTATAAGGTCTGCAAAATCCTTACAACAAAGATGAAAAGAGCCTAGAGCGCAAACGTGCAGGCAACTTACTAAAGTAAAAAATGCTTGGCGAAAAATCCGACATATCTGCGACCAGAAACGCCATTCCGAGGAGCAACACAGGCATAGAAACTGCAATGGCGACTTCAGTTGAGGTATCCAGCGCAAAGGCACAAGAGGCGAATGCAAGCGGTCCAAGCATCGCGAAAATACACTAACGTTATCCGCCAGCGCCAGGATCAAGAAAACGGAGCTAGCCAGATCAAAAAGTGAAGGTTAGATAAACAATATAACAAACACGGCCAACTCGGAAGAATCCGACCATGATTTTGCTCCGTTGACAATCGAACAGATGGCGTACAGAAACCCCTCGGTAAAGGTTCTCTTCGAAAACCGCTTCGGGGTCCTTAAGAAAAAACGTCCCATAGCAGCAACGCCGATGGTGTTCTGAGATAAGAACTGCTAGTTGACGAATGGGTAAAAGAGCCTGCTGGCACAAAACATCCTAGCAATCATCGTCCGAACAAACGTTCTATGCCATTTATGTTCATCGAAACCACAAGAGGTAAAAGAAACATCTATCAACTTCGGGAGATATAGAAAATGCACGTCACCGCAGAGCAAACGGAGGAAGTAGATAAGGCAGTGTCATTGCTGGTAAAAATTTATGAAAAAAAGGTGATGGGTAGCACTCCGAGAATTGCCAGCGACAGAATCTGTAATTTCCGCTAACTGCAAAAACCTTAACTTGTCAGTTACAGGAGCTGAATCGTCTTCCCAACAATTACCGCAGTAGATCTTCATATAGCCTGCAATGATCAACCCAGGCTCTGGAACAAGCAACTGCTGCGTCAGCGTAGCAAAACGCGTTCAACCATCTACGCCAACGATAGCAACAGCAATAACAGCATTATCTTCTAGTCAACAGCATTTTGTAGCTACTCCAGAAGCCAAATCTACAAAAATGTATAGAGCTGGTACCCAGGATGCTGGCCAACAAAGGCCAAATTCTATAGAGCTTTCTGCTCTGCATTCAGAATTTTGTGGCACTGTTTTACCTGGATGGATAATAAGCATACCGAGCCAGCATCTATCAAAGAACGGAGCCTTCATAACATTAGCGCTATTAACGATACAACTGCCGCAAAGAGAGATTTTTCCGTAAACCGCCCATACGATACACGCAAGGTTATCAGAGGGAGAGGAAAGAAGTTAGGGGCTCTGTCCAGTTATCTCAAACAAAAGACGAGATACGCAAGCGCCCGCACATGTGTAAATCATTTCCATTTTTGAATTTAAATCGATTGTTTGATATTTCTTTCTTCATTTATTTAAGCAACGATTCTATAAATTAGTCGATAATTTTTTTCAAATTTTTTTGTTAATCATATTTCTATAATTTTCTAAATTCCTGATACATATTTTTCTATAGCACAGATCATAATTTGTAACAATATTTTTTAAGTAATATTATGTGATTATTATTTCAGTTGTCAAACCATTAAAAGCTTTGCCCCTTTTTAAGGTTTATTTTTGGAAATAATAATTTCTATTATTTTAACAATACAATGTTTATTTTATTTAAGCTAATAATTCTGTAGGTCTACTTTATTACAAAATTCATAAGTACTCACTATTTCACATTTATTTTATTAATTGATTAATGCTATTTTTCTGTCTTCCTCATGGACATACTCCCTTATTTATTTATTATTGTAGTTTTTATCTCATTCACATCGATATTTTTGACTAAACTTTTTATTAGAATTATTTAATTTTTTAACTTAAAATTTATATTTATATTAATTTATATATTAGGATACTTGAGAGGAGACAAAAGACAACACACTTCAATGTAAAAGAAACTTTATTCCGATATCTCACCGTCGCACCTACACACGTCTGTACAGCTCGGGAGTCAGGCACCCTCTGTGCGGGATAGCGCTGCACGTTTGCAGCAGAGAGAGACATACATATATATATATATATAAAGCCCAAGAGCGTCCATTTTTTAACACTCCCTCCCGATCGCAATCCTTTATTAATACTTAGCAATTTATACTTAAATTAAATCGTAATTTCTAGTAATACAGATCGCATAAAAAAATAAATAAAAAATATAAGCTAGTATTTTAGCCTATTCAGCCTTGTTGATCCTCGTCTAGCTAGGTTTCCTTCCTGAAACAAATATATACACAAAACACATCAGTATTAGTCAATCTTTAATGTTATTACGCATCTAACTCTCATCATTCAAATACATATGTTTTATTCCACATCATTAGCAATTAAATTTGTTAATATTCGGTGGAATACAAACGAAAGAGGCTTTGTGAAAATGTCGGCGATTTGATCTTTAGATCTAATCTAACGTAGTTCAATGAATTTATTAATCACACATTCTCTCACATAATGTTTTCTCCTCTCAGTCATGTGTCTCAGTTTGTTTCCCCCTCCAATTTTTGTATATGATTCCGCGGATAAGTTATCACACCAAAGAATTTCGGGACAAAAGAAGTTTAAAAATTAGTTTCAACGAATTATTCAGGACATGATCTCCTGACATACTTCACTCATCGCTACATACTCAGCTTGACACGTGGATAATGAAACATAGCTTTGTTTATGTGTCCTCCAAGCTACCGCATCATCAAACAATTTAATTACAAATCTACAGGCAGTATGTGAATTTTTGCAATCTGCGAATCTCGCACCAGAATTAGCTTTCAGAGTCTCACCTTTTCCAGTATAAGTCGGACCTTCTTCTCTAGTACCATTTAAGTACCGAAATAATCGCTTCATCATTTGCCAATCCTCCTCCGTAGGATTTACCTGATGTCTGCTTCACATTTACTGTGTAGACAATATCAAGTCTCACCGTATCAGCCAGATAGAGAACACTACCAGCAGCTTCTCTATAAGGATCATTAACAGGGTTAATGGTTTTAGCAAACTTTTCCTCATCTACCTCATCTTATCTCATCTTTCTTTGGCGATTGAAAACCTGTGTGGTCACCATAGGTGTGCGTCGAGGCTTCGAATCCGCGAAACCAAAACGTTCTATTATTTTGTAATGTAATTTTCTTGTGTCAATTTTATTACCCGCATCTTACGATTTGTTCCAGTATTGGTTCCTAGGAAACTTTTCGTTTCGCCAAGATCAGTCATTTCAAATTCCTTTTGCAGACTTCTCTTTACCTCATCTAATTTCCTATTGTCATTACTAGCATGTCGTCCACATATAGATCAGTATCAAGATATTGTTTCCACATCTCCAAGTAAAAAGACAAGGCTCAGTAGGGTGAGCCGTGAGTCCAATTTTGATAGCCACTTCAATAAATCGCTGATTCCATCTTTTGGGATTGATTTTTAATCCATACAAGGATTTTCGTAATTTGCAAACCTTAGATTTCCTTTTCTCATCTATGTAATTAGCACTTTCTGGTATTTCCATGAAAATTTCCTCACCTATTGTGCTATTCAAAAAAAAGCTGCTTTAACGTCCAGTTGGCCAGTATCTAAATCGTATTTATTTACAGTTGACAATACACATCTAATCAGTGCCACTCGTAAAACTGAAGCATAGGTTTCTTGCAAATAATTGTTTTTATGTTTAAAACCACGAATGACCAGACGGGATTTAAATTTTGTGTTACCGTCATTATCGATTTTCCTCTTCAATACCCATCTAGAATCAATAACGTTAGGGTTCTTGCCATTTTTAAGTTCAATCGAAAGATCAACCAGTTCCCACGCCTTATTCTTGTACATAGGTGACAATTCCTCGTCCACAGCAATTTTGCACTCTTCCTTTTCTATTGACTGCAACGCTTCTTTGATATTAACTGGATCTAAATTTACTTTAGCCAGCAAAACGCGCATCACCACATTTTTAAAATTCTTATCTTCAGATATTGTCTGATCTAATATCGCAGGCATGTCGGCAAAACTTGTGTCAGCTAAACACACTTGCGTATACAAAGCCCTTTGGGTATTATCACCATCCTTTTCTTCGTAAATATCCGCACGGTCTTTACGACTAACAACCAAATATCTGGGCTTATTCGCTCAGCAAAGGATCACTGCCCCAATGAATCCCAAAGAGTGTATGAAATACCTTGTGGAGACTGCTAAAGGACCTACATAGGTCAAACAAATCGGCAAATATCTAGCCGAATATACGAGCATTTTCTGGCCGTACGGAAAGGCGATAATGGCTCGGCACTTGCCAAACACAGCAAAGAAACGGGCCACAAAATTAATTTCTCTGCGGCTAAAACCATTGCCCCCATTTCCCATTTTACTAGTAGAATAGTACGTGAGGCAATTGAAATAGAAAAAACGCCCACAGTGTCTCAACACAAGAGATGACAGCCAGCGTTTGTCTGTCATGTGGAAGTCCCTTATTGCTCCGCACCGCCAATTACGCAACACCCTTAATCCTACAAACTTTCCCCAACCCAACGCATCTCCCGTCAAACAAACTTTCACTTCCAGCCCTATAAAAGATCAAGCAGGTCACACGAAAGCTCAGTCTTGTTCAAAGACTCATAGCTCTCCTTGGGGAGTAGGCAGATTGAGATATATATATATATATATATATTCATTAAATCTGATCAGGATCAAACAGAATGTAACCTGTGTTGATTTACCCAACCAACACAACACGTCTACCAATCGAAAAAATTTCGTTCAGGTATTTCTTGGTCTTTCAGACTAGTCAAGTCAAAGGATCGATTCGGAGCAAATCTCTGCAGAGGAATCTCCATGTTGTTTGATTAAACCTTTCTGCAGTACCGTTGTGTTCTGGAGTATCGGGACTTGCTAATTGTAATTCCGCACCCAGCTTATTTATAAGAAATTAATAGTATAACCGACTCTAAATTCTGTACCCTTGTCTGAGCGCAAGTAACAGACTTTAGCATCTCTACCAAATAAGTTTCTATCACTTTAACAAATTTTTCCAGACAATAACCAGTCTCGAATTTTGTTCTAGTAGCACATGCCATAGCTATTCTAAAATGGTCGTCTATAAATACAATGGTAAATTTTCTTAAATATTCTTGAGGAAACGTGGACGGACTTATCGGACCCATCACGTCCGCATGAATTATTTGCAACGGTTCAGTCGCTCTTGACCTAACCGAGGGGAATGGCAATTTATTAAATTTAAGCCAGCATATAAATCTACACATCAAAATAGAATCGTCGAATACCACATCTCTCAAATTTTTATCATCTGAAAATTTCTTTTGCAGTGCTTTAAGATAGTCAATAGAAGCATCCTAACGTGCCAAAGCATAAGCGGATTCTCAATTCTCTTTTATCATATCATATTCAGTACAAAAATGGTCTTGATCCAGGGATAAATAAGAATCTTTTAATTTGTTCACATCATTAATTTTTCTATCGCAAAGGGTAGATTCAAAATTTGAGACATTTAATTCCAAATTTTCATTTCTCATCTCAATATCGGAATCAAAATTATCAATGGACTCACCTTATCGCGTATCTCGGTATTTATATTTGAGTTCAGCTAACTTATCTTCTTCGTTATCAAAAATTTAATTGTTCCTCGTCTTTACGTGTCGTGTTTTTATATTCTCGTGCCGATTTAGTCGTCAAATAAGCTGTAAACGAGTTTTGTATTTTTTGCGCCATTTCCTTTATCAAAGAATAGTTCTATTTTCCAATAAGGTTTTTCGTAAATGCCGGTAACAAATGACTTATTCAAAACAGGATCATAATTTATAACTTTGTTGTCCAAACAAATGTGTAAAGACGCATCAAGAAATTCCCAGATAGATATTCAGCGCAAAGCCATATATTTATTTTTATTAAAGCCAATAACAGTACTTACTCCCTCCGTTTTCAAGTCCGCTGATGCATCATAATTTGCGCTTCTAATCATGCCCACATCAATTTCATCAAAAGTTTTAAAAATTAATTTGGAATTAGTTAAATGTTCTGTTGCTTCCGAAGCAGCAATAGAGATATCAAGTCTTTAGATCCATTAAATGAATTTACATTTGATGCACCTGAGAGGGGAGTAGTGGCGAATGTGTTTATTTTAGCTATATAATTTTTTTTATCCTTTTGATTGTTGATATTACTATTCAGATTTTTGAGTTTGCTTGAATTGTTAAACTGTTTATTTTTATTTCTAGCTTAGTACTCGTCAACTTTGGGTTTCTTTGCATCTAATTTATTGTTATCCGCACCTCCTGAAATCCCAGCCTCCTCTAGACTGGTTTCCATTGTTGCGATTGTGGCGTTGATTGGCCCTGTTCTGTGGACAGGTTTCGGCAATGTGATCTTGCAGCAATGACATAACTTCTTCCCGGTGCTCTTATTCGGACAATCTTTGCTGTGATGTCCCCGATCTTGACACTCGTAGCATCAATCAAAATAACCCAAGAGAAATTTCCTTTTATTCCGGGCTTGTTGCCGAACGCGTTGTGCTTGGTTAGCATTGGTCTAGGCCTCACCTCTCGCCGCATTACCTCGTCTCAACCTCACGCATGTAGCCCAACAAATGGATTTCGAGAACCGAAATGACGACAGCATTAAAGAACGCATCTTTCTTCTCGTCATCTCGCATTGATTCGCAATCGCTCAAGTTATCGTAACATTTTATCAACTCATCGAATTTTCGGGAATTATAAACTAGACTGAACAATTCCTTACGAATGATAGTTGATGTCGTAGTGATCTCGCATCTTTTAATTTATTTTATTCTTTTTAGTAATTCGACCGAATATGAGTGATTTTATTGTGATATTTCGAGTCTATCCCATTTTTCAAAATGTTGCGAAATTCAAACTTTTGATTTTCTTTTGTATCCGCATTTACGAAATTTGTTGGTGTAGTTTTCGCGACTATTATATGAAGCAGATCGTAGCTCGGACCTCAGAAAATCATAAAAAGCGTTCGAATTTTGTACTTCCAGTAAGCTTACAATCATAACGATTATAGTTGTCCAGCCTCATCTTATTATTTCCAAAGGTATTATTAGATTTACTCGCGTCTCGTAAATCAGAACAAATATTTAAAAGCTGTTCTCTGATCAGATCTTGTAAAGAGGTTATTCACTCAAAACAGGAATAATCAATTCGTGGCTTTTTCTGAGTCAAATTCGCCAAGAACGGAAAGTTATTATCATTATTTGTGCATAACTCGCCTCTTGAGTTCCCGTCTAACTACTGTTTACTAAAAGTTTCCTCTAGTCTTTTAAACTTTAAATTCATAGAGTTGCCTTAATTTTTTTCCTTTGTTTTCGCGCCTCAATTCCTCAATTCTCTCCTCGTTACACCTCCTAATGTCTTTAAGTTCTTCATAGACTTCATATTGGAGTCTATCAAACCTATCCTTAACACCAATTTTGTTTAACGCGTTTGAATTTTAAACGAGTTTTCAAAGCCCTCGTCGATCCTTTACTTTCCTAAAATCAACATTAATTTTTTTCAAGATCGTCCTCATCTTTATTTTGTTTTCCCTCATCTAATTTTGAATTTTCAAATGCAAATTGTCGAGTAGTCGACGCATCGCCCATTGCCAATTGTGAAACAATAGGATTTGAAATAACCAGACATCCCTTAGCTTTATTCTCAATAAAATCTGTTATGATTTTCCACTCGTTATTTTCGAGCCTATCTCTCTCTGAAAAAATAGAAAAACAACAATATGAACATCTGGCGTGATCGAACGTAAATTTGCCAAGATCGAAAAAAGAGAAAGAATATCGATAGCTGCGCATCGCTGCTTCCGAACGCAAGAACGCACCGATGCATTATATTATATTATGAGATATAGGGATAGTTGTAATAGCGACTATCTCATCAATAAACGCATCCACAGAATACACATCTATTTTTCCCTCTCCAATAATGATTTAATTGTCGCCTATTCAAATATTTATATCCTCATCTTTGAACATGTTCTTAATCAGGCAATTTTAAAACAAATTCTCGTCTCACATAAAACATGTCCAGCGTATGCGTGCCCTCACGTACGCACATAAATGTGCACACGCATACCCCTGGCAGGTGAGGGAGGCGTATGGTGTCAGGCGAAAGCGCACAGGTCAGCGCCAGCTCCACGCCAACAGCACGGTCAGCATAGCGCGCCCGCACACGAAGCTAGGGCTAGTAGTCCAATCTGTCTGAGCGCCTATGTTAAATGGTCACTAATTGTAAGCAGCAAAAAAAATTGAGCATATAGAAAATAAAATTTCAAGAAACTTACACTTTTTTCTCTCAAAATGGCGGCAGCTAACATAACCTAAAAAAATCGCAAAAGTCAAAAAACCGATTTTTCGCGAATAAAAACAAAAGTTGTGTTCGGATTAAAAAGTTAAATGAAGTTGTAGATAATGAAAAAATCTTTCGATTCAATTTTTGTGAGCTCAGATCGATTCATTGCTTTTCGAGATATATCGAAAAACCGTTAAAAATTGCGTTTTTTTGTTTTTGCTCTAAAAATAACAATATTTGATGAAAACATTTAATAATTTCAGAAAATGTAGTCCTAAGTGAGACGAAAACAATCGTTTTTGTACAATTCTAAAATATTTTTTTTTAAAGTTATAGCTGTTTTCGTAGAACGGGTTTTCCATCGAAACGGATGGTCCTACAGACTTGTCCGAGGGCTTATTTTCTTCGTTAGAAGTTGTACTACAAATATATTTTCAGCAACAATCGATTTTTTTAATTTTCTATATAAAAAATTGCGTTTGAAAATGACATGATTTTCGTACGTCGGTTTTTTGGCAATACATTGTTTAATTTCGATTTCATAGTACTTATTATTACAGAATTCAAAAGTTTTCTTCAGAACACACATGAAATTAAAAAAAAATAGTTTTTTATGATTTCGGGAGCTGAAATAATTTTTTCCCTCATATACAAGTTTCATATATTCAGTTTCAAAATTGATTTTATTAAAAGAAATGTCTTACAAACATTTGAATGTCCAAATTACAAATAATATTTATGTATGATTAATATTATGTATATAAATTAACGAAAAATGATCAGATTTTTCATATTATTATAATCTGCAACCTTTCTTTTTTTAAATGTAGCATTATCTGTTTCTGTATCACTGTCTGTGGCATTGTCTTCTATGTCATCATCAAGTGGTTCGTCATTATCAATATGTTCAGTGTTTTGCGTATCTTCGGTACTCTCAATAATTTCTTCGAGAAAATCGGAACTGTCACCTACATTTATTGTATTATCGGGAAGTGTTTCGAAGTTACTACAGTTAAAAAATGTAATATTTATAGGACCAACACTTTGAAAATAGAAGCAATTTTCAAAATCATCTTTTTCACGAAAAAAGATTTTGGAGTCCAGGCGGAGTGGAATTTTTTTCCTACCGCGCGCGGTAAGACGCATGTGACGGTATTGGTGTGAGTTTGAAGCGAGGTGCGAAAAAAGCAAGCCTACAGCTTTCTTCTAATATTAGAATTCTAACAGAGCTAGATCTTTACAATTGGGCAAACTACTATTGAAAAGAAACTGAGGTATTTTATAGTAGTAAAGAATTTTACGACAAAACAGGTTTGAAATTGAAAACAAGAATGGAAATAGCTAAAGATATACCGGGAACTTTGTATTACCAGCAACTATTCCACTAGATAAAAACAGACTGAAATTAAAAATAACATTTTAAGTTCTGAATATCAAATTTTCCGAAAATAAAAGTTAAACAACAAAAGAAAGATAAATTAACATCAAGTGATGTAATTGGCCAAAAGAGTTACCAAAGGAACGTAAAACAAATAATGAATTGTTATTGTTATGTAATTGTATTGTAATAGAGTGGAGTTTAGTTATAGGAACAGAGCAAAATAGGATTTGATGTAAATGTAGAATTACTAATAATTTCATACGAAAAGATAAAATTATTTTAAGTTATTGTAAATTGGGTATTTAGATTAATTTTTAAAAGAAAGGTGTATTTTATCCTCTACACCAAACGGTAGAAGAGGTACAGATTACAGATATATATATATATATATATATATATATATATATATATATATATATATATATATATATATATAAAGGGTTGTATCGAGAAGTAGTAGGACTGTTTTTTTACGCGCGCGCGGAGCGATGGATAGGGGTCTGATGTTATGGAGGGGAGCCTTGGGAACAGGTTGCGGCAGTCGCCTGTGTGCGTTAGTTGAGTGTGGACCACTGTTTTAGTGACCTTCTGCAAGATTTTACGTGGGAGTGCTAACACGGCTGCGAAATCGGATCACACACGTGCGACCAGACCTGGTGGGGAAGTGGAACCTCCACCATGACAACGTGCCGTATCATGGCGCGTGGATTGTGAGGGATCTCCTAGCCAAATTCGACGTTTCCACGTTGCCCCCCCTACAGCCCCGATGTGACACCGCCAGACTTCTTCCTGTTCCCCCGAATCAAGAGGCAGTTCAAGGGGCATCGTTTCGACTCGGTGGAAGCAGTCCAAGCGGCAACGAGGGCGCTGAACAGCATCCCGGAGGACGACTTCCAGAAGGCCTTCGCGACCTGGAAGGCTCGCTACCAGAAGTGTGTGGATGCCCAAGGGGCCTACTTTGAAGAGTATTAAATCGATGTACCAAAATGTCCAATACATTTTTTTTAAATCAGTCCTACTACTTTTGGATACCACCCTGTATGGTGTATAGGTGCGCGCGACGGTGTTGCTGGTGGGAGCCTGCGCACTGCTCGGCCGGGCGCTCCCATTGACCGGGGGGCGTTGCTCTCTTCGACGTGGCGCATGCCCAACATCCCCGAACGTAGACCCGCACGCTTTCTTCCATCCTTGGCCAGAAGTAGGCTCGGCGTATGGCTCGCAGCGTCTCGTCTGCCCCCGGGTGTCCTGCTGACGGATCGTTATGGTAGGCGTAAAGGACTGCCTCTTGCGTCTCCGTTGGGACAACGAGTTGCTGGCGGATCTTCCCCTGTCGCCATAGGCACCCGTCCCACACGGTGTATTCCGCTAGTATGCGGGCCTACTCTACTAATATCTTGATGTTGGGCCAGAAGTCGTTGCGCGTGGATGTTCTGCCGCTGTTTGTTGTACGTGGTCCAAAAGCTGAGCCACTTCGATGACTGCGTATGCGGCCGGTGGATCTTGTGTGGTGTTGGGTTCGCTGGCGCTTGGCGGTGGCAGCATCCTCTCCATGTCCTCTTCTTGTATGGGGTTGTCTTCTTTTCCATTTCCTGGGTGTTCGATAGAGAAAGTGAACTATTGAAGGAACAAGGCCCAACGCGTTAGTTTGGCGTTTGAGTCCTTGAACCTTCCTAGCCACAGTAGTGCTCGGCTATCGGTGCGCAGTTTAAACCGCCGGTCCTCTAGGTAGGGGCGGTATTTTCTTACGGCCCATACCACGGCGAGGCACTCTTGCTCGTTTACATAATACCGCGCTTCGGCGGGCGTCAGCTGGTGGCTGTCGTAGCTGACGATTTGACTCTTGTCCCCGATTTCCTGATACAGGACCACGGCCAGGCCGACCCGGCTGGCGTCCGTTTGGAAGACAAAGGGTTCTTCAAAGTTTGGCCTGCTGAGTTTCGTCGGCCGTGTCATTTCTTGTTGGAGACGCTGGAAGGCCGCGTCTGCTTCCGGGGTCCAATCGAAACGGCTCTTGCTCAGCAGGTCCGTTAAGGGCGCTCGGAGCTCTGAGCTCTTGGGTATGTAGTCCCGTACCCAATTGAGTAAGCCTAGGTAGCTTTGCAACTGTCTTTTCGTTTTGGGTACGGTGGCCGACTGTAGCGCTTCTATGTGCTCCGGCATGGGTCGGTTGCAGTCGGCGCTGACTACATGCCCCAAGTATGTCACTGTTTTAACGCCGAACGCGCACTTCTCGGGTGATAGACGGAGTTTATGGAATTGGAGACGTTCCAACACGAGTCGCAGGTATCGCAAATGTTCGGCCCAATCTCGCGAGTACACCACAATATCATCCAAGTACACTAACGTAAACTCGCGGAGGTACCCTGCCAGTACCTGCGTCATAAGTTTCTGGAACGTCGCCGGCGCGTTTTTTAACCCGAACGGCATCACCCGGAATTGGTAAGCTGCACCGTCCGGTGTCGAAAATGCCGTTAGGTGGCGTAACGCTGGATCGCGGAGGGTTTCATGAATTATTGGCAACGGCGTCTACACAAAACCTTGGTTTCCCGTCCTTCTTTTTCACTATCACTACCGGTAAACTGTAATCCGACGTACTTGGCTCGATAATCCCCTCGGCGAGCATTGCCTCGATCTCGGTAGAGACAAGGCGTTTCTTCTCCGGGGAACATCGGTATGGGGGCAGGCGAACTGGGGTCTTGTCCGTCAGCAGGATCACGTGGGTTATTGTCGTTGTGGTAGTAGGGCCGCGGGTTCCTCCTATTATGTCCGCGAAGTCGCTGGCCATCTGCTTCAGTTCTGCCTGATATTCCTCGGGAAAGCCATTCTTCGGTATTGTTGGGGGAACTTAGCGTTGGGCTGCGCTGGTGGGCCCCCAGTGTGCTGTTCTCCTATCCTTTAAGCCGAAATGGACCACCTGCCTCCGGTAGTCGAGGACGGCTTGGTTGTCTCGGAGCCAGGGCTGCCCGAGGATGACCGGGTGGGCCAGGTCAGGGACGACCAGGAAGCGTGCGTGCTGGTTGGATAAGATATGGACAAGATATTTAGAGAGGAATATAATATAAAAATAAACAAAAAGAAAACAAAAGTAATGGTATGTGGAAAAAACGAACAGAATATAAACAATATCAGCATAGATAACGAGTCGATCAAAGAAGTCAACGAATTTAAATACCTTGGTGGCATAATCACGAAAGATGGAAGAAGTAGAAGAGAAACAAACAACAGAATAAATCTAGCAAAACGAGCCTTCTATAACAAAAAACAATTACTCACAGCCAATAACATCGCCATAAAGACTAGAAAACAGTTCATTCAAACATATATATGGAGCACAGCACTATACGGCTGCGAAACATGGACAGTAAGCAAAAGCGATAGAAGGAAGCTAGAGGCATTCAAAGTGTGGTGCTATAGAAGAGCTCTAAAAATCAGCTGGATGGAAAGAAAAAGCAACAAAGATGTGTTAGCACTAATGGGTGAAGAAAGAAAATGTGGAAACATATCAAAAAAGAAAACCAAATGATAGGACATGTTTTACGAAGAGAAGGATTACTGAAAACAATAATAGAAGGAAAAGTAGAGGGAAAACCCGAGAGGAAGACCGCGGTTGAATTATATAAAACAAATAATTGAAGACACAGGAAGCAAAAACTATCAAGAAATGAAAAGAAAAGCGGTGAATAGAGAAGAATGGATTGTTGCGACAAACCAGTCTGAGGACTGAAAACTGAGGAGGAGGACTTTCGAACAGCAATGTAACTAGAACAGTGTTATGCTCGACTGTGCAGCTCCCTTGATCTAATTCAAAACAAAGTTGGTTGGATCTGAATGCCAACGCAACTGCAACAATTTCCACGATGTAGACTGTGCAGCACCCAACTGATATAATTTTAAACAACGTTCGTTTCTTTCGAACAGCGACGTAATTACAATAGTGTTATTCTCGACTGTGCAGCACCATTGATATAATTCAAATCAAGGCTGGAGCTGAATATCAACGTAACTGCAACAATTGCCACGCTGTAGACTGTGCAGGACCCGCTTGATGTAATTTTAAACAACGTTGGTTGCTTTCGAACCTCAAAGTAACCAAACCATTGTTATTCTGCAACTGTGCAATGCCCTTGATTTAATAGGTGTACAACTTTGCTTCAACCGTTTTCCAACAGATGGCTTTAGGCAGTAAGTGGTGGTGGAAATAAACTTATGAAAACTTCATACAATAAGCTTGGGCATATGCCAACATACCCTCATCCAAACATTAGTCGATTTGTGTCCGTATCGCAAAGTTATTCTCAATTGAAAATGTCAGTTTACGAGCCAAATTTTTGACATTTGTTATCTATTCCAAAATATCAGATGTGCCACAAAGAAAAGATAAGTACGCCCCTGTACTCAGACCACCTTTAATGGAAATTGGACTAGTCCGACTGGATATTTGTTCTCTGCGCTGATGACGTCAGTGTGACGTATGTATTCTTCTAAAAATTTTCGCTATAACTTGTTAATCCTGACATTAGTCCAATAAATTCTACTAGAGGTACAAAATTTTAAATTTACAAAAAATGGAAAAAATAGTGGAATATAAAGATAAATAAACATCCAAATCACTCATTAACAACTGTAGGGAAAAACGTTTAGAGTGGACTTGTGAACTGGAACTAAATTACCAGGATGAAAACGTATTTGGAAAAAGGTTGCAATCGTGAACAACATTTGGAACATTTAAATAAATATGTTCTTGATAAATATCAAAAAGCAAGAGAACTATTTCTTCCACTACATTATTCACTTGAAAAGATTGGGAAACAAATATTCAATTAAGAATCATTTCAATCAATCCAAAACCAGTGATTTCTGGATTCATAAATTTAAAAGATAACAAAATTGGATCAAAAAAGCTGTGGAAATAGTTAGTTTTAAAGAAGTGAAAAATTAAGAATATATTCTGAAATCAATCGAAAACTTAAAAAAACTTATTAAGAATATTCTCAAAGGTATACCTTATTAATATTAAGGGGACCTATAACCAGAAAAAATTTTCCAATTTTTGATTTTTTCATTTTAGTATGTCAAGAGCAAGTATTTAAAACGAGTTTACAGTTTCGGAGACGGCACATGGGCCAAAAGAGGTTTTTCTTCTTTGGTAGGTGTTTCATCCATCATTGGACAAATATACCGGAAGGTTTTAGATATTTTGTCTCCTCAAAACATTGCCAAATGTGTAGTCAGCCAAAAGAAGCATGTCACCGACTGAATATTTGATGTGGTTTGAAGCGGACCATGCCGAAAATTGCACGGCAAATTATGAAGGAAGCAGTGGTGGCATGGAAATTCAAGGAGTGCTCGAAATATTTAAACGCTCTTTCAATCTGCATAAAGCAAAATATGCTTACTATATAGGGGATGGCGACAGTAAAACTTTTACGAACCTCATCGAATCAAACCCCTACGCCAATTTCACCGTTAAAAAGCTCGAGTGCGTGCTGCACGTAGGCAAACGAATGTTTCGCCGGTTGAAGGAAGCAAAAAAAACCGATGAGGGAATCCAAAAAAATTCAAAAACAAAATGAAGCCAAGTTAAAGAAAGAACAAAAAGTACCAGAGCTGCGAAAAAAAGAAGGAAAGGTGAACCTAACGAGAAAAAGGTGAAAACAGCCGATCTTACAGGGAAGGTCATGAAAGAGATGTCACTTTTTTATAGCATTGCAATACAAAACAACCCTGACTCCGTAGAAAATATGAAAAAAGACATCTGGTTATTATTATCGTATATCAACAGATTCTCATCCGCGTCATGAATACTGCGCCGGAGACTGGTTCAAGTATTTGCAAAATCAGAAAAAAAAGGAACTTACAGCCATAAGCCCGCATTCAGCCAAGAGGTCCAGGATGTTGTTTACCACATTTATGAAAGTTTGACGGAAGACGAACTTTTAAAAAGATGCCTTGTAGGCAACACTCAGACCAATAATGAGAGTTTGAATGGCATGATTTGGTCGATCGCGCCAAAGCACCTGTGGCACGACAAATTGGCAGTGGAACTTGCAAGCTGGATTAGCGTCTGTATGTTCAATGAGAGCACCCGAACGATAGTCAATATTTTGAACATTTTGAATGTCGACACCGGTCCTCTAGCCCACAAATTTGCCCGCGAACGAGACGAGAAACGAGTCTCTCGTGCAAACAAACGGATTTCAGACCAGTTAAAAAAAGGCTTGACAAGACGCCGAAGAGGCTTATGAGGAAGCATATGATTTACTGTACGGGCCTGGTATGGCGGACTAAGAATGGGTAAGGTTTATATGACATTACAAAAAAATAATTAAGAAAAAATATACAAAAAAAAAATATGCAGTTCATTAACTTATTCTTCAGTCTACGGGCTATTGGTTTTGAGAAATTTAACTCTGAACCTATAGGCTAAAAACTGGGCGAAAAAAGGCCTAATTTGGAACTTGTTATTCGGTAGACCGCCATTTTTTATTTTTGAATATTTCCGGTCAAGCGTAGCCGGTAGACTGGATTTATGCATTACTTTCATGTTCAAATTTAAATTTTCGGTTTCAGACTCACGAGAAAGGCTGAATCGTGGATACCGCCAAGGAACCCGAAATTAAAAGGTTTACTTTATGCCCCCTACTAACAAAACCCGGAAGTTTTGAGGGAGAAAAATTTTTTTTCAATAGATCTGGTATCACTTTACGTGATGTAAAAAAAGGTTTTTCAATTTTCATTAAAATGCCTTTTCAAAAAAATTTCAAAGTCTGACTTCATTTTTGCTCCCTAGGGGTATAGGTCTCCCTTAATCTTCACTTTTTTTTAGTCCAATATGTAATATAGATCAAGTCAAAGTGGATGTAATTATGAGTTTAAATCTACCCGGATACTTTCAAATATTGGTGAAAGAAAAACAATTTGTCAGTTAAAGCACTTTATGATTGCACACATTCTTATACAATAATGAAAAATTTCTAAATGTCATTAAAAAATCTAGTAAGTTTTTTTCCATAAATATAATTTGTATTCAAGTAAAGGATGGAAAATGGGACCAATTGTTCAGAAGAATATGATAAATTTGGAAAATATCTATACATGTACTTTATCAGGCAAAGTAACTAAATCTCGCATGAAGTGGTGGAAAATAAATTTAATTTGATTACTTGCAGAATTAACCAGGTATATTTTTCATTTCTTGAAAATGCATTTTCTCCATATATTAAAAAAAGTCTACTGCACTTGGATTCATATTCTAGACAAAATGATGATAATATTTATAATTGTAATAATTTGAAAATACTTACAACTCCACCAAGGACAGCTGAAATACAAGCATTAGATAAAGGTGTTTTTAGATATAAATAATTTTGTAAAAGAATTTTTAATTTTGCAATTTTAGAACAAGTAGATCTAAATTCAAAATGTGGAGTTTAATATTTAATCAATTTAATAGTAATATTTTTACAATTTTTTTTAAAATGCATGGATTTGTTTATTTTTTATTAAATTAATTAAAGATAATTTAGAAAAATATGAAACTAAATATTTATAAACTATTATTTGATTTAGATGATCATTGTTGTGAAATATGTAATTTCTCAGCTTTTATAGCCCGGGCGAATTGATTTGAATTAGAAAAATCTTCTAACGGAAAAATAATGGACTTAGAAATTGGCAAAAAATTCACAGAATACGACCCTAAATTGTCGACTATGGAGTTGGTCCGGAACATATTGTTTATTGCAAAAAATCGAAACCGAACATGTTTTTCTTCGGTTTTCTCAAAATATCTCGTTACAGGAGCCTCGAATCGACTAGAGGTATACTAATTTGTAACAGATAACTTGCTACAAGAATAGACTATTGTCGAAATTCGTAAAAATTGTTTTAAATTACAAAATGACCGTTTAAACAAATAATAGGTGAAAATATTCAAGTTCATATAAAAAGGCGTAGACTGGGCAGATTGAGCTGTTCATCGTAAGCCTTTAAAACTATACGAGGCTTCAGAAAGTGGGTGTGGTCGCTACAAGTGCACCAAAGCTGGATGCAACAGCGGCCATGCCAGAGCAAAAAACACGTGGTTTGAAGACGCCCGTATCCGTCCAGATGAAATAGGGTGGATTATGTACGGTTTCGCTAACGCCTGGCCACATGAATTGGTGAAGAATGAGTGCATTGACCTCGATTTGCCTATTGATCAACGCACTGAACTTAGTCAACACACGTTAACTTTTTGCTGAGTAAAATTTCATTGCAATAGTTAGTTTCAATGTTTGAATACAGGTATCGCTATTGTCGTGAAATTATTATTGACGATTTCATTGCTCGGCAAGAAGATATCAAACTGGGCGGTCCTCGCAAGATTGTTCAGATTGACGAGTCAAAGTTTGGTAAGCAATAATATAATCGCGATCGAGATGTTGAGGGCTATTGGGTCTTGGGAATGATCGAAGACGAACGTGAAGACGTCGTTATGGTTGTTGTGGACGTTAGAAGTCATCAGACATTGATTTCTGAGATCCAAGTGTGTTACCAGGAACCATAATTCACACCGACTCTTGGAAAGGCTATGATCGACTCAACGAGTACGGTTACACACATAAGAAAGTTAACCACAGTGACTTGCAGCATAGGTTTGTAGATAACAAATCGGATTCGTCGTTCTCTTCACTTATTAATTTTATTTTACAGCTCCAGATGGCACGCATACACAGCGCATTGAGGCGACTTGGCGTCCGGCGAAAGATTACTTCCGTTCGCGCTATGTTCCTCAAGAAGAGTACGCCGACTACTTAGTCGAGTGCCTTTGGTGTCGAGATTGTCTCAAGAAAAGACTCGACCCTATTGAGGCTCTTTTGGACGCACTGCGCCGCCAGTATAAAGACTATCGCCTTTAAACTGCGCCTTTTTCAAGGCGTGGCACTAATGATGATGAACTGAAGGGTCAGGGGAGTGATAGCCGACTGCCTTCACGCAGGAAAATTCAAAAATAAAATTACATATACCGAAGATAAGGCCGCTGGGGAACTAGCCCGGGTCGGAATCTTCGATGAATTGGACTTGGTCGGTCTGACCGGACACAATGCGCGTGCGGTCAGAGAGGCTTTAGCCTCCGCCGGCCAACCTGCGTCCCTTGAGTGTTGTGGTCATGTCTCACAGCTCGACCGGACGTAGGGATCTTGCCTTAACCGGCCGGACCAAGAGGAGCAAACCTCACTAAAAATTCCCAAAGGGTCAGCACGGGGGCGTTCTTGGAACCTTGCGCGGTGTTGAATGCCTATTATAGGTGGTAGTCAGGGTATGACTACCCACTAGCGGCCACTATCGCCAAACTGCCCGACCTGGCGAGTATACAGGGTTTCTGCACGCAGGGAGCTCCGTGTAGGTGGACCGTTTTTTCCCCCCATTCTCATGGGAACACTACGATCATGAACTATACGCAACAACCCCAAACAACTAAAAATGACGTGGAGAAGAAAGACACGCGCTAGCAGGGCGCGTGTTGTCTCAGCGAAGCAGGAGGAGACAAAAGACCGGAAAACCCCTGCCAGTCCTGCCGGCTCGGAGCCCGAGATTCGCGCCACGAGGACACGCCCTAATACTAGGGAAATAGTCGCTTCCCTAGCAGACTGGGCGCAGGACACCGGGCGGAAAGCCGCCCAAGAGAGGGACAGTGATGATGACAGCGTGGGAGGAGTAAGGCGCAAACGTCGCCTGCCTACCTCGAACTACGCAGATGACAGTTCGGAAGCGGAAGCGGAAGCAAAACCAACACCCGCACCGAAGGTCAGCTCGGACTGCCACCAGAGAGCTCCTGCCTCCAGTCGCATTGCGGCCCCAAGAAGGACCATCTTGGAAAGCAAGTCGGACGTAGATGGTCCGACGAGCAGCAAAGTCCCGATGGCAATGTCTGCGGAGGAGATGAAGGCTGTGACAGACGCAAGTTTCGCCACTATCATCGACATCGCAAGGAAATTCAAAAACCTGAAGGGGAATGGTGAAAAAGCTGAAGGAAGCGGCATTCAAGGAAATCGTCCTTGCCGCAGACATGCTATGGACGCTGTTGCCATGGAAACGGTTGCTATGGACGCGGTTGCCATGGTAGCGGTTGCCATGGTAGCGACGGTTGCTATGGAAACAGTTGCTATGGACTCGGTTACCATGGAAACGATCGCTATGGACGCTGTTGCCATGGAAACGGTTGCTATGGACGCAGTTGCCATTGACACGCGGTTGCCATGGTAACGGTTGCTATGGACTCTGTTGCCATTGTAACGGTTGCTATGGACGAGGTTGCCATGGTAGCGGTTGCCATGGAAACGGTTGCTATGGACGCGGTTGCCATGGTAGCGGTTGCCATGGTAACCGTTGCTATGGAAACGGTTGCCATGGAAACGGTTGCTATGGACTCGGTTGCTATGGTAACGATTACTAGAGGAAACGGCTTGCCATGGAAACGGTTGCTATGGACGCGGTTGCCATGGAAACGGTTGCTATGGACGCGGTTGCCATGGTAGCTGTTGCCATGGACACGCGGTCGCCATGGTAACGGTTGCTATGGAAACGGTTGCCATGGAAACAGTTGCTATGGACTCGGTTGCCATGGACTCGGTTGCCATGGTTTTACTATGGAAACGGTTGCTATGGACGCGGTTCCAATGGAAACGGTTGGACTCGGTTGCCATGGTAACGGTTGCTATGGACGCGGTTGCTATGGAAACGGTTGTCATGGAAACGGTTGCAATGGACTCGGTTGCCATGGTAACGGTTGCTATGGACCCGGTTGCCATGGTAGCGGTTGCTATGGACTCGGTTGCAATGGAAACGGTTGCTATGGACGCTGTTGCCATGGAAACGGTTGCTATGGACGCATTTGCCATGGTAGCGGTTGCCATGGTAACGGTTGCTAAGGAAACGGTTGCCATTGTAACGGTTGCCATGGTAGCGGTTGCCATGGAAACGGTTGCTATGGACGCAGTTGCCATGGTAGCGGTTGCCATGGTAACGGTTGCTATGGAAACGGTTGCCATCGAAACGGTGGCCATGGAAACGGTTGCTATGGACTCGGTTGCCATGGTAGCGGTTGCCATAGTAGCGGTTGTCATGGTAACGGTTGCTATGGAAACGGTTGCTATGGGAACAGTTGCTATGGACTCGGTTGCCATGGAAACGGTTGCTATAGACGCTGTTGCCATGGAAACAGTTGCTATGGACGCAGTTGCCATGGTAGCGGTTGACATGGACACGCGGTTGCCATGGTAATGGTTGCTATGGGAACGGTTGCCATGGAAACGCTTGCTATGGACCCGGTTGCCATGGACGCGGTTGCCATGGAAACGGTTGCCATGGAAACGGTTGCTATGCACTCGGTTGCCATGGAAACGGTTGCTATGGACGCTGTTGCCATGGAAACTGTTGCTATGGACGCATTTGCCATGGTAGCGGTTGCCATGGTAACGGTTGCTATGGAAACGGTTGCCATTGTAACGGTTGCCATGGTAGCGGTTGCCATGGAAACGGTTGCTATGGACGCAGTTGCCATGGTATCGGTTGCCATGGACACGCGGTTGCCATGGTAACGGTTGCTATGGAAACGGTTGCCATGGAAACGTTTGCTATGGACGCGGTTGCCATGGAAACGGTTGCTATGCACTCGGTTGCCATGGAAACGGTTGCTATGGACGCTGTTGCCATGGAAACGGTTGCTATGTAGCGATTGCCATGGACACGCGGTTGCCATAGTAACGGTTGCTATGGAAACGGTTGCCATTGTAACGGTTGCCATGGTAGCGGTTGCAATGGAAACGGTTGCTATGGACGCGGTTGCCATGGTAGCGGTTGCCATCGAACCGGTGGCCATGGAAACGGTTGCTATGGACTCGGTTGCCATGGTAGCGGTTGCCATAGTAGCGGTTGCTATGGTCTCGGTTGCCATGGTAACGGTTGCTATGGACGCGGTTGCCATGTTAACGGTTGCCATGGTAACCGTTCTATGGAAACGGTTGCCATGGAGACGGTTGCTATGTACGCGGTTGCCATGGAAAGGGTTGCCATGGAAACGGTTGCTATGCACTCGGTTGCCGAAACGGTTGCTGGACGCGTTGTCATGGAAACGGTTGCTATGGTACGCGGTTCCCATGGAAAGGGTTGCCATGGTAACGGTTGCTATGGAAACGGTTGCCATTGTAACGGTTGCCATGGAAACGGTTGCCATGGAAACGGTTGCTATGCACTCGGTTGCCATGGAAACGGTTGCTATGGACGCTGTTGTCATGGAAACGGTTGCTATGTACGCGGTTGCCATGGAAAGGGTTGCCATGGTAACGGTTGCTATGGAAACGGTTGCCATTGTAACGGTTGCCATGGTAGCGGTTGCCATGGAAACGGTTGCTATGGACGCAGTTGCCATGGTAGCGGTTGCCATGGACACGCGGTTGCCATGGTAACGGTTGCATGGAAACGGTTGCCATGGAAACGTTGCTATGGACGCGGTTGCCATGGAAACGGTTGCTATGCACTCGGTTGCCATGGAAACGGTTGCTATGGACGCTGTTGCCGACGTGAAACGGTTGCATGTAGCGATTGCCATGGACACGCGGTTGCCATAGTAACGGTTGCTATGGAAACGGTTGCCATTGTAACGGTTGCCATGGTAGCGGTTGCCATGGAAACGGTTGCTATGGACGCGGTTGCCATGGTAGCGGTTGCCATCGAAACGGTGGCCATGGAAACGGTTGCTATGGACTCGGTTGCCATGGTAGCGGTTGCCATAGTAGCGGTTGCTATGGTCTCGGTTGCCATGGTAACGGTTGCTATGGACGCGGTTGCCATTTTTTAACGGTTGCCATGGTAACCGGTTCTATGGAAACGGTTGCCATGGAGACGGTTGCTATGTACGCGGTTGCCATGAAAGTGCAGAACGCGGTTGCCATGGAAACGGTTGCTATGACTGGACGGTTGCCATGGAACTGTTGGTTGCTATGGACGCGGTTGTCATGGAAACGGTTGCTATGTACGCGGTTGCCATGGAAAGGGTTGCCATGGTAACGGTTGCTATGGAAACGGTTGCCATTGGAAACGGTTGCCTATGGTAGCTGTTGCCATGGAAACGGTTGCTATGGACGCAGTTGCCATGGTAGCGTTGCCATGGACACGCGGTTGCCATGGTAACGGTTGCTATGGAAACGGTTGCCATGGAAACGCTTGCTATGGATGCGGTTGCCATGGAAACGGTTGCCATGGAAACGGTTGCTATGCACTCGGTTGCCATGGAAACGGTTGCTATGGACGCAGTTGCCATGGTAGCGATTGCCATGGACACGCGATTGCCATAGTAACGGTTGCATGGAAACGGTTGCCATTGTAACTGCAGGTTGCCATGGAAACGGTTGCTATGGACGCAGTTGCCATGGTAGCGGTTGCCATGGAACACGCGATTGCCATGGAAACGGTTGCTATGGAAACGGTTGCCATTGTAACGGTTGCCATAGGTAGCGGTTGCCATGGTCTCGGTTGACATGGCGTTGCTATGGAAACGGTTGCCATGAAACGGTTGCCATGGAACGCGTTGCATGGACTGCGTTTGCCATGGTAGCGGTTGCCATAGTAGCGGTTGCTATGGCTCGGTTGCCATGGTAACGGTTGCTATGGACGCGTTGCCATGGTAACGGTTGCATGGTAACGCGTTGCTATGGAAACGGTTGCCATGGAGACGGTTGCTATGGAAACGCTGTTGCCATGGAAACGGTTGCCATGGAAACGGTTGCTATGGACTCGGTTGCCATGGTAACGGTTGCTATGGACGCGGTTGCTATGGTTAACGGTTGCGGTAACGTGGAAACGCGTTGCCATGGTAACGGTTGCTATGGTACGCGGTTGCCATGGAAACGGTTGCTATGCGGACGCGGTTGCCATGGTAACGGTTGCTATGGACGCGGTTGCCATGTAACGGTTGCTATGGACACGGTTGCCATGGTAACGGTTGCTATGCAGAGCGGTTGATATGGAAACGGTTGCTATGGATAACGGTTGCTATGGAAACGGTTGCCATGGTAACGGTTGCTATGGACGCGGTCATTACGGTTGCTATGGAAACGGTTGCCATGGAAACGCGGTTGCTATGCGCTACGGTTGCCATGGAAACGGTTGCTATGGACGCAGTTGCCATGGTAGCGATTGCCATGACCGCGGTTGCCATGGTAACGGTTGCTATGGAAACGGTTGCCATTGTAACGGTTGCCATGGTAGCGGTTGCATGGAAACGGTTGCTATGGACGCGTTGCCATGGAAACGGTTGCATGGACGCGGTTTTACCGGTGCTATGGAAACGGTTGCATGGACACGCGTTGCCATGAACGGTTGTTAGACGCGGTTGCTATGGAAACGGTTGCCATGGAAACGTTGCTATGGACGCGGTTGCCATGGAAACGGTTGCTAGGAAACGGTTGCTATGGTCTCGGTTGCCATGGAAACGGTTGCTATGGACGCGGTTGCCATATGTTACACGGTTGCCATGGTAACCGGTTGCTGTGGAAACGGTTGCCATGGTAGGCGGTTGCCATGGCACGCGGTTGCCATGATGGCGGTTGCCATGGAAACGGTTGCCATGGAAACGGTTGCTATGGACTGCGGTTGCCATGGAAGCGGTTGCCATGGAAACGGTTGCATGCATCGGTTGCTATGGAAACGGTTGCTATGGACGCTGGCTGGATAACGGTTGCTATGGAAACAGTTTGCATGGTACGCGGTTGCCATGGAAACGGTTGCTATCGGACGCGGTTGCCATGGTAACGGTTGCCATGGATAACGGTTGCTATGGACGCGGTTGCCATGGAAACGGTTGCTATGGACGCAGTTGCCATGGCGGTTAGCTATAAACGGTTGCTATGGACGCGGTTGCCATAGGTAACGGTTGCTATGGAAACGGTTGCCATTGTAACGGTTGCCATGGTAGCGGTTGCCATGGTAAACTGTTGCTATGGAAACGGTTGCCATCGGAAACGGTGGCCATGGAAACGGTTGCTATGGACGGTTGCGGTTGGCAATGCGTACGGTATCCATAAAGTAGCGGTTGCTATGGTACTCGGTTGCCATGGTAACGGTTGCTATGGACGCGGTTGCCATGTTAAGGTTGCCATGGTAACCGTTCTATAGCAAACGGTTGCATGGAGACGGTTCCCTATGTACGCGGATTGCCATGGAAACTGTGTTAGCACTTATGGAAACGTGTTGGACTCGTCATGGTAACGGTTGCTATGGACGCGGTTACTATGGTAACGGTTGCTATGGACGCGGTTGCCATGGTAACGGTTGCTATGGTCGCGGTTGCCATGGTAACGGTTGCTATGGACGCGGTTGCCATGGTAACGGTTGCTATGGTCGCGGTTGCCATTGTAACGGTTGCCATGGTAACTGTTGCTATGGAAACGGTTGATATGGACGCGGTTGCTATGGTAACGGTTGCTATGGAAACGGTTGCCATGGTAACGGTTGCTATGGAAACGGTTGCCATGGAAACGGTTGCCATGGAAACGGTTGCTATGCACTCGGTTGCCATGGAAACGGTTGCTATGCACTCGGTTGCCATGGAAACGGTTGCTATGGACGCAGTTGCCATGGTAGCGATTGCCATAGACACGCGGTTGCCATAGTAACGGTTGCTATGGAAACGGTTGCCATTGTAACGGTTGCCATGGAAACGGTTGCTATGCACTCGGTTGCCTTGGAAACGGTTGCTATGGACGCTGTTGCCATGGAAACGGTTGCCATGGACGCAGTTGCCATGGTAGCGATTGCCATGGACACGCGGTTGCCATAGTAACGGTTGCTATGGAAACGGTAGCCATTGTAACGGTTGCCATGGTAGCGGTTGCCATGGAAACGGTTGCAATGGACGCGGTTGCCATGGTAGACGGTTGCCAAGATCGGAAACGGAATGGCCATGGATAACGGTTGTATGGACTCGGTTGCCATGGAAACGGTTGCAACGTATACGTAGCGGTTGCTATGGTCTCGGTTGCCATGGTAACAGGTTGCTATGGACGCGGTTGCATATTTAACGGTTGCCATGGTAACCGTTCTATGGAAACGGTTGCCATGGAGACGGTTGCTAGTGTACGCGGTTGCCATGGAAAGGGTTGCCATGGAAACGGTTGCTATGGAAGCTAAGATCGCCATGGAAACGGTTGCATGTCACGCGGTTGCCATATGAATAACGGTTGATGGTCAGACGGTTGCTATGGAAACGGTTGCCATTGTAACGGTTGCCATGGAAACGGTTGTCTATGACGTCTACGGTTGCCATGAGATAACGGTTGCTATGGACGCGGTTGCCATGGTTAACGGTTGCATGGTAACCGTTCTGTGACAACGGTTGCCATGGAGACGGTTGCTGCGTACGCGGTTGCCATGGAAACGGTTGCTATGGAAACGGTTGGACTCGGTTGCCATGGTAAACGGTTGCTATCGGACGCGGTTGCTATGCGTTGAACGGTTGCTATGGACGCGTTGCCATGAAAACGGTTGATTACATGACTTTGCGGTTGCTATGGAAACGGTTCATAGTATCATAACGGTTGTATGGACGCGGTTGCTTTCATGGAAACGGTTGCTACGGATCGTCGGTGCTATTTACTCGGTTGCTATTTCACGAAACGGTTAGCTATTAACGCGGATTGCATATGGTTATACGGTTGCCATGGAAACGGTTGCTATGGACGCGGTTGCATGGTAGTCTGTGCATGAACGCGGTTGCTATGGTAACGGTTGCCCTTGTGAAAACGGTTCATGGTTACAACGGTGGCTATGGACATCGGTTGAATATGATGAAACGGTTGCCATGGTAACGGTTGCTATGGAAACGGTTACTACGGACGCGGCTGCTATTTACCGGTTGCTATGGAAACGGTTGAAACGCATGCAGAACACGGTTACCATGAAAATTCTTCCGGTTTGTTCACAGACGCGGATTAGTCATGGAAATCCGGTTAATATGCATAACGGTTTGCATAATAGGACGCGGTTGCCATGGAAACGGTTGCTACGGACGCGGCTGTTGTACGCGGTTGCTATAGAAACGGTTGCTATAGACGCGGTTGCCATGTTGTGAGCTGTTGCCATAGACACGCGGTTAATATGATAACGGTTAGCTTATGGACACGGTTGCTATTTGGGATAAAACGGTTGCCATTGGATTAATCGGTTGCTACTAGGTATATCGCGTATAGGCAGAATTATGTCTGACCATCGTTGAAACGGTTGCTACGGACGCGGCTGCTATGTACGCGGTTGCTATAGAAACGGTTGCTATTGACGCGGTTGCCATGGTAGCTGTTGCCAGACACGCGGTTAATATGATAACGGTTGCTATGGACACGGTTGCTATGGTAACGGTGCCATGGAAACGGTTGCTATGGACGCGGTTGCCATGATAGCTGTTGCCATGGAAACGGTTGCTAAGTCTCGGTTGCCATGGTAACTCGGTTGCTATGGACGCGGTTGCCATGTTAACGGTTGCCATGGTAACCGTTCTGTGGAAACGGTTGCAATGGAGCACGGTTGCTATGTACTGCGGTTGCCATGGAAACGGTTGCTATGGAAACGGTTCAGACTCGGTTGCCGTAACGGTTGCTATGGACGCGGTTGCTATGGTAACACGGTTGCTATGGACGCTGTTGCCATGAAAACGGTTGTCTACAGCGCCATACGGTTGCTATGGAAACGGTTAATCATGATAACGGCTATGTTATGGTACGCGGTTGCCATGGAAACGGTTGCTACGGACGCTTTGGCTCCATTTGACCGGTTGCTATAGAAACGGTTGCTATTAACGCGGTTGCTATGGTAACGGTTGCCATGGAAACGGTTGCTATGGACGCGGTTGCATGGTAGCTGTTGCCATAGACACGCGGTTGCCATGGTAACGGTTGCTGTGGAAACGGTTGCCATGGAAACGGTGGCTATGGACTCGGTTGTCATGGAAACGGTTGCCATGGTAACGGTTGCTATGGAAACGGTTACTACGGACGCGGCTGCTATTTACTCGGTTGCTATGGAAACGGTTGCGATGGACACGGTTACCATGAAAACGGTTGTTACAGACGCGGTTGCTATGGAAACGGTTAATATGATAACGGTTTTTATGGACGCGGTTGCCATGGAAACGGTTGCTACGGACGCGGCTGCTATGTACGCGGTTGCTATAGAAACGGTTGCTATTGACGCGGTTGCCATGGTAGCTGTTGCCATAGACACGCGGTTAATATGATAACGGTTGCTATGGACACGGTTGCTATGGTAACGGTTGCCATGGAAACGGTTGCTATGGACGCGGTTGCCATGATAGCTGTTGCCATGGAAACGGTTGCTACGGACGCGGCTGCTATGTACGCGGTTGCTATAGAAACGGTTGCTATTGACGCGGTTGCCATGGTAGCTGTTGCCATAGACACGCGGTTAATATGATAACGGTTGCTATGGACACGGTTGCTATGGTAACGGTTGCCATGGAAACGGTTGCTATGGACGCGGTTGCCATGATAGCTGTTGCCATGGTAACGGTTGCTATGGAAACGGTTGCCATGGACTCGGTTGCCATGGTAGCGGTTGCTATGGAAACGGTTGCCATGGTAACGGTTGCTATGGAAACGGTTGCTACGGACGCGGCTGCTATTTACTCGGTTGCTATGGAAACGGTTGCGATGGACGCGGTTACCATGAAAACGGTTGTTACAGACGCGGTTGCTATGGAAACGGTTAATATGATAACGGTTGTTATGGACGCGGTTGCCATGGAAACGGTTGCTACGGACGCGGCTGCTATGTACGCGGTTGCTATAAAAACGGTTGCTATTGACGCGGTTGCCATGGTAACGGTTGCTATGGAAATGGTTGCTGTGGTAGCGGTTGCCATGGAAACCGTTGATATGGACGCTGTTGCTATGGACGCTGTTGCTACGGAAACGGTTGCTATAGACGCGGTTGCTATAGTCACGGTTGCTGGTTTGGAGCAATCAGCGTAATCACAAAATAAATTGTCACCTCCCTAATATACACAAAATTTCGTCCATGGAAGTCGGAGGTGGAATAGTTTTCATAATTTAAGAGACATTTCCTTTCTGAATGGCAAATTCAAGAGGCATTCCCTTTCTGAATAGCAATATTAATCCTTTGTTTTAGGCACGTTTTGGAATGTTGGTTGCCACTAGTTGAATCATCTATCTTTTCCAGGCAATCTATAAAAGCAATTACTTCATGACAAATTGGCCTAGAGTTTTGAACTACAAGAGAATAAAAAGTGGCTTCGCTTTATATCCTGTTTTCCAAGGAATTAGTCATTCATCTGGGCGATGAAATTCCAACCAATTCACGTGTTCGGGTACTCTAGCAGTTTGTAGAGCTCATTTGATGGTCTCGTTAATTGCAAAATAGTGAAATTGACGACCAGCACTAAACTTGCACAAAATTCCATGTGTACTAATCGATGCTGTTTCTCCACAGATACATTTATGATGTTTACGCTATTCTTTACCAAAGCGTAGCGATATCGTAATTCTCAAATATTGTTATGCACCAATAAAGCGGGCAAGTAACGTGCGAAGCAACCATTTGATCCGTAAACCACATAAGCAGCTTGACTTATTTCCGATTTGAATGAAATTCTATCCTCTATTTCCTTGCATATTAAATTATCCCAATTCCTTAGGGCGTAAGACGAGAGGTAAAGTGATTTCAATTCTCAATTTCCATCAATTAAAAGCATTATAGTAATAAGCAATCACGCAAAGTCCGAATTGTAATTTTACATGAATTAGACGAGAGGAAAATGCTGTTCACTAAAGCCAAAAACAAGGTAGGGCAACATCTTTGAATTTCGAATTCAAATGACTCCAAATCTGATGGGAAGACTAGCCAAGATCCAGGAATGATCATTAAGCCGAATATTCATATTTTCAAGCATAAGTTGTAATTTGCAGTCCACGTCTTCGATTAAACACAAACTTTTATACAGACGTACTACGTAGGAGATGTGACATTTTTGGGATAGCAAAACAGTTTTTTAGGAAGAAATACGCAAAGTGGTGATTCAAATCTCGTAATCTTCCAAACAAACGATCTAAATCTTCTGATTTTTCATGTAAATGTGCTTCCATAGTGTCTTCAGTTATTGGAGTTCCTAAGAGGGTTAAATATTTTGGAAGTAAGATCCCCAGAGAAATTTTCAAAATCTGACAACAAAATAATCGACAAAAATTGCATTTTCCAGAACAGAGTTTTAGACCGAATTCATCGTACTTTTCAATTATATAAAAATTTATTTTTGACAGATCATTACAAAGAGTTCCATCATTGAGATACCATAGGTTCAACTCGGACTTCAAAACCTGAATTATTGGTTGGATTGCAAAGGCAAATCCCATTGCGGCACTGTCAGAATTCGATGAAAACGCGGTTCTCGGTAACATTGCCATAGAAATGGGTATAGAGTATCAGGTTTAAATATAAAGTTACTTCTTCTGAACAGAATGACAGAGTGTTGTTCCAACTGCAATAAGTATATCCGCCAGCAGTTTGTTTAGTGCAAATAATGAGGCTCCATACAAAATTTTGGTGATCTAGGGATTCACTTTGCCGCTTAGCATAAAATTCATAGTATCATTAAGAAGTAGCAGCTTCTTTCATGCATTCCCATCTTTGCTAGTAAATCCTAAAGATATCGTGGTCTAAGCTCGTCTATTTCACCAACAGCACCGCACTTAAAATTATTTACTCAGCCAGAATATATTTTCGGATACTCCAAGAGTAATAAAATCAAATGTCATCAAAGGACTTGAAGAGATATCTGATATAAATTCCTTGTGGCATCTTACGTAGTAAATTTTCAGTCCCCTGAAGCCCTTGTAAAACTTACGAGGTTCAACTGTGTAACAAGGACAAAGTACTAGGTCATCGATTATTGAAATTGATGAAACTGAGTGGCCGTGCTTGGTATTTGTAGCAAAACCATGAGTTACTTGCCCTAGTTGTCTTGACTTCTCATCACTAAGTCCAGCACATGCAAAATGAAACCAAGCAGAACAGGAGTCACAGAAGACTCATTCTTCCGAATTTGTTTGTTCCTCCACACATGCAGAGATTATCATAATCATCCATAGGAAAGCTTACTTTGCATAAAAGTCTTCTATATTGAATTTTATTTTGTACAACGAATCACATTTTAGCTTTCAGTTGATAATTTAGGGAATAAAACCATTTAATGTTGTGATTTTGCTAGGAGCTACTAGTAATATCAGCTAAACACATTTTAGCTTTCAGTTGATAATTTTGGGAATAAAACCATTTAATGTTGTGATTTTAATAGGAGCTACTAGTAATATCAGCTAAACTAGGCAGAATTATGTACTGACAATCTTAGAGAGTTAACAAAGACAGTAATCTCTATATAGTTACTTCAGATTAAGAAATCTACTATATATAAATAGTATCCCCTGGATATGTGAATTAGCCCACACTAACATGGAATAAAATTTATTTAAAATTGAAATACATTTACAAAGGTACTATAAAAAATAAACATATAAAAGATAGTTGCATCACATATTAAAATATAGACTTATCTTCCACGAACTCTACCTCTGCTAAATCCTCCTCTACCTCTAACTCCAGATGTTCCTTTGCCCTTTGGTGGGGGACTTTTTGGTCTCAATGCCTCAATACGCTCTGTACAACCGGTTGTCAAATTGTTAGCATTGAAGTAGCTACAGTACATATCTTCATTGAAGTTGCTATTGGTCAGCTCAGGGCCAATTGTTAGCCAGCCAGGTCTTATAGTACTATCACGCCCAAAAGATGTAATCTGCGCCGGCCTAAACAAAAATGTTCAATTATATGAAAAATCTCAACAGGTTTTCCAAGCTGCCAGGAAGCAAAAACTATCAAGAAATGAAAAGAAAAGCGGTGAATAGAGAAGAATGGATTGTTGCGACAAACCAGTCTGAGGACTGAAAACTGAGGAGGAGGACTTTCGAACAGCAATGTAACTAGAACAGTGTTATGCTCGACTGTGCAGCTCCCTTGATCTAATTCAAAACAAAGTTGGTTGGATCTGAATGCCAACGCAACTGCAACAATTTCCACGATGTAGACTGTGCAGCACCCAACTGATATAATTTTAAACAACGTTCGTTTCTTTCGAACAGCGACGTAATTACAATAGTGTTATTCTCGACTGTGCAGCACCATTGATATAATTCAAATCAAGGCTGGAGCTGAATATCAACGTAACTGCAACAATTGCCACGCTGTAGACTGTGCAGGACCCGCTTGATGTAATTTTAAACAACGTTGGTTGCTTTCGAACCTCAAAGTAACCAAACCATTGTTATTCTGCAACTGTGCAATGCCCTTGATTTAATAGGTGTACAACTTTGCTTCAACCGTTTTCCAACAGATGGCTTTAGGCAGTAAGTGGTGGTGGAAATAAACTTATGAAAACTTCATACAATAAGCTTGGGCATATGCCAACATACCCTCATCCAAACATTAGTCGATTTGTGTCCGTATCGCAAAGTTATTCTCAATTGAAAATGTCAGTTTACGAGCCAAATTTTTGACATTTGTTATCTATTCCAAAATATCAGATGTGCCACAAAGAAAAGATAAGTACGCCCCTGTACTCAGACCACCCCTTTTAATGGAAATTGGACTAGTCCGACTGGATATTTGTTCTCTGTGCTGATGACGTCAGTGTGACGTATGTATTCTTCTCTAAAAATTTTCGCTATAACTTGTTAATCCTGACATTAGTCCAATAAATTCTACTAGAGGTACAAAATTTTAAATTTACAAAAAATGGAAAAAATAGTGGAATATAAAGATAAATAAACATCCAAATCACTCATTAACAACTGTAGGGAAAAACGTTTAGAGTGGACTTGTGAACTGGAACTAAATTACCAGGATGAAAACGTATTTGGAAAAAGGTTGCAATCGTGAACAACATTTGGAACATTTAAATAAATATGTTCTTGATAAATATCAAAAAGCAAGAGAACTATTTCTTCCACTACATTATTCACTTGAAAAGATTGGGAAACAAATATTCAATTAAGAATCATTTCAATCAATCCAAAACCAGTGATTTCTGGATTCATAAATTTAAAAGATAACAAAATTGGATCAAAAAAGCTGTGGAAATAGTTAGTTTTAAAGAAGTGAAAAATTAAGAATATATTCTGAAATCAATCGAAAACTTAAAAAAAAACTTATTAAGAATATTCTCAAAGGTATACCTTATTAATATTAAGGGGGACCTATAACCAGAAAAAAAATTTTCCAATTTTTTTGATTTTTTTTTCATTTTTAGTATGTCAAGAGCAAGTATTTAAAACGAGTTTACAGTTTCGGGAGACGGCACATGGGCCAAAAGAGGTTTTTCTTCTTTGGTAGGTGTTTCATCCATCATTGGACAAATATACCGGGAAGGTTTTAGATATTTTTGTCTCCTCAAAACATTGCCAAATGTGTGAGTCAGCCAAAAGAAGCATGTCACCGACTGAATATTTGATGTGGTTTGAAGCGGACCATGCCGAAAATTGCACGGCAAATTATGAAGGAAGCAGTGGTGGCATGGAAATTCAAGGAGTGCTCGAAATATTTAAACGCTCTTTCAATCTGCATAAAGCAAAATATGCTTACTATATAGGGGATGGCGACAGTAAAACTTTTACGAACCTCATCGAATCAAACCCCTACGCCAATTTCACCGTTAAAAAGCTCGAGTGCGTGCTGCACGTAGGCAAACGAATGTTTCGCCGGTTGAAGGAAGCAAAAAAAACCGATGAGGGAATCCAAAAAAATTCAAAAACAAAATGAAGCCAAGTTAAAGAAAGAACAAAAAGTACCAGAGCTGCGAAAAAGAAGGAAAGGTGAACCTAACGAGAAAAGGTGAAAACAGCCGATCTTACAGGGAAGGTCATGAAAGAGATGTCACTTTTTTATAGCATTGCAATACAAAACAACCCTGACTCCGTAGAAAATATGAAAAAAGACATCTGGTTATTATTATCGTATATCAACAGATTCTCATCCGCGTCATGAATACTGCGCCGGAGACTGGTTCAAGTATTTGCAAAATCAGAAAAAAAAGGAACTTACAGCCATAAGCCCGCATTCAGCCAAGAGGTCCAGGATGTTGTTTACCACATTTATGAAAGTTTGACGGAAGACGAACTTTTAAAAAGATGCCTTGTAGGCAACACTCAGAACAATAATGAGAGTTTGAATGGCATGATTTGGTCGATCGCGCCAAAGCACCTGTGGCACGACAAATTGGCAGTGGAACTTGCAAGCTGGATTAGCGTCTGTATGTTCAATGAGAGCACCCGAACGATAGTCAATATTTTGAACATTTTGAATGTCGACACCGGTCCTCTAGCCCACAAATTTGCCCGCGAACGAGACGAGAAACGAGTCTCTCGTGCAAACAAACGGATTTCAGACCAGTTAAAAAAAGGCTTGACAAGACGCCGAAGAGGCTTATGAGGAAGCATATGATTTACTGTACGGGCCTGTATGGCGGACTAAGAATGGGTAAGGTTTATATGACATTACAAAAAAATAATTAAGAAAAAATATACAAAAAAAAAATATGCAGTTCATTAACTTATTCTTCAGTCTACGGGCTATTGGTTTTGAGAAATTTAACTCTGAACCTATAGGCTAAAAACTGGACGAAAAAAGGCCTAATTTGGAACTTGTTATTCGGTAGACCGCCATTTTTTATTTTTGAATATTTCCGGTCAAGCGTAGCCGGTAGACTGGATTTATGCATTACTTTCATGTTCAAATTTAAATTTTCGGTTTCAGACTCACGAGAAAGGCTGAATCGTGGATACCGCCAAGGAACCCGAAATTAAAAGGTTTACTTTGGCGCCCCCTACTAACAAAACCCGGAAGTTTTGAGGGAGAAAAATTTTTTTTCAATAGATCTGGTATCACTTTACGTGATGTAAAAAAAGTTTTTTCAATTTTCATTAAAATGCCTTTTCAAAAAAATTTCAAAGTCTGACTTCATTTTTGCTCCCTAGGGGTATAGGTCTCCCTTAATCTTCACTTTTTTTTAGTCCAATATGTAATATAGATCAAGTCAAAGTGGATGTAATTATGAGTTTAAATCTACCCGGATACTTTCAAATATTGGTGAAAGAAAAACAATTTGTCAGTTAAAGCACTTTATGATTGCACACATTCTTATACAATAATGAAAAATTTCTAAATGTCATTAAAAAATCTAGTAAGTTTTTTTCCATAAATATAATTTGTATTCAAGTAAAGGATGGAAAATGGGACCAATTGTTCAGAAGAATATGATAAATTTGGAAAATATCTATACATGTACTTTATCAGGCAAAGTAACTAAATCTCGCATGAAGTGGTGGAAAATAAATTTAATTTGATTACTTGCAGAATTAACCAGGTATATTTTTCATTTCTTGAAAATGCATTTTCTCCATATATTAAAAAAGTCTACTGCACTTGGATTCATATTCTAGACAAAATGATGATAATATTTATAATTGTAATAATTTGAAAATACTTACAACTCCACCAAGGACAGCTGAAATACAAGCATTAGATAAAGGTGTTTTTAGATATAAATAATTTTGTAAAAGAATTTTTAATTTTGCAATTTTAGAACAAGTAGATCTAAATTCAAAATGTGGAGTTTAATATTTAATCAATTTAATAGTAATATTTTTACAATTTTTTTTTAAATGCATGGATTTGTTTATTTTTTATTAAATTAATTAAAGATAATTTAGAAAAATATGAAACTAAATATTTATAAACTATTATTTGATTTAGATGATCATTGTTGTGAAATATGTAATTTCTCAGCTTTTATAGCCCGGGCGAATTGATTTGAATTATAAAAATCTTCTAACGGAAAAATAATGGACTTAGAAATTGGCAAAAAATTCACAGAATACGACCCTAAATTGTCGACTATGGAGTTGGTCCGGAACATATTGTTTATTGCAAAAAATCGAAACCGAACATGTTTTTCTTCGGTTTTCTCAAAATATCTCGTTACAGGAGCCTCGAATCGACTAGAGGTATACTAATTTGTAACAGATAACTTGCTACAAGGATAGACTATTGTCGAAATTCGTAAAAATTGTTTTAAATTACAAAATGACCGTTTAAACAAATAATAGGTGAAAATATTCAAGTTCATATAAAAAGGCGTAGACTGGGCAGATTGAGCTGTTCATCGTAAGCCTTTAAAACTATACGAGGCTTCAGAAAGTGGGTGTGGTCGCTACAAGTGCACCAAAGCTGGATGCAACAGCGGCCATGCCAGAGCAAAAAACACGTGGTTTGAAGACGCCCGTATCCGTCCAGATGAAATAGGGTGGATTATGTACGGTTTCGCTAACGCCTGGCCACATGAATTGGTGAAGAATGAGTGCATTGACCTCGATTTGCCTATTGATCAACGCACTGAACTTAGTCAACACACGTTAACTTTTTGCTGAGTAAAATTTCATTGCAATAGTTAGTTTCAATGTTTGAATACAGGTATCGCTATTGTCGTGAAATTATTATTGACGATTTCATTGCTCGGCAAGAAGATATCAAACTGGGCGGTCCTCGCAAGATTGTTCAGATTGACGAGTCAAAGTTTGGTAAGCAAAATATAATCGCGATCGAGATGTTGAGGGCTATTGGGTCTTGGGAATGATCGAAGACGAACGTGAAGACGTCGTTATGGTTGTTGTGGACGTTAGAAGTCATCAGACATTGATTTCTGAGATCCAAGTGTGTTACCAGGAACCATAATTCACACCGACTCTTGGAAAGGCTATGATCGACTCAACGAGTACGGTTACACACATAAGAAAGTTAACCACAGTGACTTGCAGCATAGGTTTGTAGATAACAAATCGGATTCGTCGTTCTCTTCACTTATTAATTTTATTTTACAGCTCCAGATGGCACGCATACACAGCGCATTGAGGCGACTTGGCGTCCGGCGAAAGATTACTTCCGTTCGCGCTATGTTCCTCAAGAAGAGTACGCCGACTACTTAGTCGAGTGCCTTTGGTGTCGAGATTGTCTCAAGAAAAGACTCGACCCTATTGAGGCTCTTTGACGCACTGCGCCGCCAGTATAAAGACTATCGCCTTTAAACTGCGCCTTTTCAAGGCGTGGCACTAATGATGATGAACTGAAGGGTCAGGGGAGTGATAGCCGACTGCCTTCACGCAGGAAAATTCAAAAATAAAATTACATATACCGAAGATAAGGCCGCTGGGGAACTAGCCCGGGTCGGAATCTTCGATGAATTGGACTTGGTCGGTCTGACCGGACACAATGCGCGTGCGGTCAGAGAGGCTTTAGCCTCCGCCGGCCAACCTGCGTCCCTTGAGTGTTGTGGTCATGTCTCACAGCTCGACCGGACGTAGGGATCTTGCCTTAACCGGCCGGACCAAGAGGAGCAAACCTCACTAAAAATTCCCAAAGGGTCAGCACGGGGGCGTTCTTGGAACCTTGCGCGGTGTTGAATGCCTATTATAGGTGGTAGTCAGGGTATGACTACCCACTAGCGGCCACTATCGCCAAACTGCCCGACCTGGCGAGTATACAGGGTTTCCTGCACGCAGGGAGCTCCGTGTAGGTGGACCGTTTTTTCCCCCCATTCTCATGGGAACACTACGATCATGAACTATACGCAACAACCCCAAACAACTAAAAATGACGTGGAGAAGAAAGACACGCGCTAGCAGGGCGCGTGTTGTCTCAGCGAAGCAGGAGGAGACAAAAGACCGGAAAACCCCTGCCAGTCCTGCCGGCTCGGAGCCCGAGATTCGCGCCACGAGGACACGCCCTAATACTAGGGAAATAGTCGCTTCCCTAGCAGACTGGGCGCAGGACACCGGGCGGAAAGCCGCCCAAGAGAGGGACAGTGATGATGACAGCGTGGGAGGAGTAAGGCGAAACGTCGCCTGCCTACCTCGAACTACGCAGATGACAGTTCGGAAGCGGAAGCGGAAGCAAAACCAACACCCGCACCGAAGGTCAGCTCGGACTGCCACCAGAGAGCTCCTGCCTCCAGTCGCATTGCGGCCCCAAGAAGGACCATCTTGGAAAGCAAGTCGGACGTAGATGGTCCGACGAGCAGCAAAGTCCCGATGGCAATGTCTGCGGAGGAGATGAAGGCTGTGACAGACGCAAGTTTCGCCACTATCATCGACATCGCAAGGAAATTCAAAACCTGAAGGGGAATGGTGAAAAGCTGAAGGAAGCGGCATTCAAGAAATCGTCCTTGCCGCAGACATGCTATGGACGCTGTTGCCATGGAAACGGTTGCTATGGACGCGGTTGCCATGGTAGCGGTTGCCATGGTAGCGACGGTTGCTATGGAAACAGTTGCTATGGACTCGGTTACCATGGAAACGATCGCTATGGACGCTGTTGCCATGGAAACGGTTGCTATGGACGCAGTTGCCATTGACACGCGGTTGCCATGGTAACGGTTGCTATGGACTCTGTTGCCATTGTAACGGTTGCTATGGACGCGGTTGCCATGGTAGCGGTTGCCATGGAAACGGTTGCTATGGACGCGGTTGCCATGGTAGCGGTTGCCATGGTAACCGTTGCTATGGAAACGGTTGCCATGGAAACGGTTGCTATGGACTCGGTTGCTATGGTAACGATTACTAAGGAAACGGTTGCCATGGAAACGGTTGCTATGGACGCGGTTGCCATGGAAACGGTTGCTATGGACGCGGTTGCCATGGTAGCTGTTGCCATGGACACGCGGTCGCCATGGTAACGGTTGCTATGGAAACGGTTGCCATGGAAACAGTTGCTATGGACTCGGTTGCCATGGACTCGGTTGCCATGGTTTTACTATGGAAACGGTTGCTATGGACGCGGTTCCAATGGAAACGGTTGGACTCGGTTGCCATGGTAACGGTTGCTATGGACGCGGTTGCTATGGAAACGGTTGTCATGGAAACGGTTGCAATGGACGTAGACGGGTTGCCATGGAAACGGTTGCTATGGACGCAGTTGCCATGGTATGCGGTTGCCATGGACGGACGCGGTTGCCATGGTAACGGTTGCTATGGAAACGGTTGCCATGGAAACGTTTGCTATGGACGCGCGAGTTGCCTATGGAAACGGTTGCTATGCACTCGGTTGCCATGGAAACGGTTGCTATGGACGCTGTTGCCATGGAAACGGTTGCTATGTAGCGATTGCCATGGACAGCGGTTGCCATAGTAACGGTTGCTATGGAAACGGTTGCCATTGTAACGGTTGCCATGGTAGCGGTTGCAATGGAAACGGTTGCTATGGACGCGGTTGCCATGGTAGCGGTTGCCATCGAACCGGTGCCATGGAAACGGTTGCTATGGACTTCGGTGTGCCATGGAGTAGGAACGGTTGCCATAGTAGCGGTTGCTATGGTCTCGGTTGCCATGGTAACGGTTGCTATGGACGCTGGGTTGCGCATGTTAACGGTTGCCATGGTAACCGTTGCTATGGAAACGGTTGCCATGGAGACGGTTGCTATGTACGCGGTTGCCATGGAAAGGGTTGCCATGGAAACGGTTGCTATGCACTCGGTTGCCATGGAAACGGTTGCTATGGACGCTGTTGTCATGGAAACGGTTGCTATGTACGCGGTTGCCATGGAAAGGGTTGCCATGGTAACGGTTGCTATGGAAACGGTTGCCATTGGAACGGTTGCCATGGTAGCGGTTGCCACTGGCAGAACGGTTGCTATGGACGCAGTTGCCATGGTAGGCGGTTGCCATGGAACGTCTAGGTCTGCCATGGTAACGGTTGCTATGGAAGGACGGTTGCCATGGAAACGCTTGCTATGGAAGTGCGGTTGCCATGGAAACGGGTTGCCATGGAAACGGTTTCTATGCACTCGGTTGCCATGGAAACGGTTGCTATGGACGCATTTGCCATGGTAGCGGTTGCTGGCGAAAGGTCACGGTTGCATGGAAACGGTTGCTATGCACGCTGCGGTTGCCATGGAAACGGTTGCTATGGACGCAGTTGCCATGGTAGCATTTCCATGGACACGCGATTGCCATAGTAACGGTTGCTATGGAAACGGTTGCCATTGTAACGGTTGCCATGGTAGCGGTTGCCATGGTAATGTTGCATGGAAACGGTTGCCATGAAACGGCCATGGAAACGGTTGCTATGGACCCGGTTGCCATGGTAGCGGTTAGCCAATACGTAGGAACGGTTGCTATGGACTGGTTGCCATGGAACGGTTGCTATGGACGCCCAGAAGTTGCCAGTGTGATGACAGGTTGCCATGGTAACCGTTCAGGAAACGGTTGCCACTGGAACGGTTGCTATGGACGCTGTTGCCATGGAAACGGTTGCTATGGAAACGGTCTGCTCGGACTTGCCAATGGTAACGGTTGCTTGCGGCCAAGACGGTTATCTATGGAAAGCGGTTGCTAGGACGCGTTGCCATGGTACACGGTTGCTAATGGTCGCGGTTGCCATGGAACGGTTGCTGATGGACGCGTTGCCATGGTAACGGTTCAGGTCGCGGTTGCCAAGGGAACGGTTGCTGAATGGACAGCGGTTGCCATGGTAACGTTGCTATGGCAAACGGTTGCTATGGACGCGGTTGCTATGGAAACGGTTGCTATGGACGCGGTCCATGGAGCGGTTGCCATGGTAACGGTTGCTATGGAAACAGGTTGCATGGACACGGTTGCCATGGAAACGGTATGCTGACCGGTTGCCATGGAAACGGTTGCTATGGACGCAGTTGCCATGTAGATGCAACGCGGTTGCCATGGTAACGGTTGCTATGGAACGGCTTGGCCATTGTAACGGTTGCATGGTACGGTTGCCATGGAAACGGTTGCCTATGGAGCGCTGTTGCCATGGAAACGGTTGCTATGGACGCAGTTGCCATGGTACGTTGCCATGGACGCGGTTGCCATGGTAACGGTTGCTATGGAAACGGTTGCCATGGAAACGGTTGCTATGGATGCGGTTGCCATACGGAAACGGTTGCCATGGAAACGGTTGCTATGGACTCGGTTGCCATGGTAACGGTTGCTATGGACGCGTTGCCATGGAACGTTGCATGGACGGTTGCCATGGTAACCGTTCTGTGGAAACGGTTGCCATGGTAGTGGGGTTGCCATGGACACGCGGTTGCCATGGTAACGGTTGCTATGGAAACGGTTGCCATGGAAACGTTGCTATGGACTGCGGTTGCCATGGAACGGTTGCCATGGTTACATGACGGTTGCTATGGACGCGGTTGCCATGGAAACGGTTGCTATGGACGCTGTTGCCATGGAAACGGTTGCTATGGACGCGGTTGCTCATGGTAACGGTTGCCATGGAAACGGTTGCATGGACGGTGCATGGTAACGGTTGCTATGGACGGTTGCCATGGTAGCGGCTATGGACCGGTTGCATGGAAACGGTTGCTATGCGCTCGGTTGCCATGGAAACGGTTGCTATGGACGCAGTTGCCATGGTAGCGTTGCCATGGAACGGTTGCTATGGAAACGGTTGCCATGTAACGGTTGCTATGGAAACGGTTGCCATGCGTGTAACGGTTGCCATGGTAGCGGTTGCCATGGTAACGGTTGCTATGGAAACGGTTGCCATCGAAACGGTGGCCATGGAAACGGTTGCTATGGACTCGGTTGCCATGGTAGCGGTTGCCATAGTAGCGGTTGCTCATGGTAACGGTTGCTCATGGAAACGGTTGCTGAACGTTGCATGGACCGGTTGCCATGGAAACGGTTGCTATGACGCTGCCATGGAAACGGTTGCTATGGACGGTTGCCATGGTAGCGGTTGCATGGACACGCGGTTGCCATGGTAACGGTTGCTATGGAAACGGTTGCCATGGAAACGCTTGCTATGGACGGTTGCTATGGACGCGGTTGCCGGAAACGGTTGCCATGGATAACGGTTGCTATGGACGCGGTTGCCATGGTAACGGTTGCTATGGTACGCGTTGCCATGGAAACGGTTGCTATGGACGCGGTTGCCATGGTAACGGTTGCTATGGTAACGGTTGCTGGAAACGGTTGCCATGGTAACGGTTGCTGGACGGTGGAAACGGTTGCTATGGACGCGGTTGCTATGGTAACGGTTGCTATGGAAACGCGTTGCCATGGTAACGGTTGCTATGGAAACGGTTGCCATGGAAACGTTGCTATGGACGGTTGCGGTTGCCATGGAAACGGTTGCTATGCACTCGGTTGCGGAAACGGTTGCTATGGACGCTGTTGCCATGGACGCAGTTGCCATGGTAGCGATTGCCATGACACGCGGTTGCCATAGTAACGGTTGCTATGGAAACGGTTGCCATTGTAACGGTTGCCATGGCGGTTGCATGAAACGGTTGCTATGGACTCGGTTGCCATGGTAGCGGTTGCCATGACGCTGGTTGCCATGGAAACGGTTGCTATGGACGCAGTTGCCATGGTAGCGTTGCCATGGACACGCGGTTGCCATGGTAACGGTTGCTATGGAAACGGTTGCCATTGGAAACGGTTGCCATGGAGCGGTTGCCATGGAAACGGTTGCTATGGACGCGGTTGCCATGGTAAGACGGTTGCCATGGAAACGGTGCCATGGAAACGGTTGCATGGACCGGTTGCCATGGTAGCGGTTGCCATGGAACGGTTGCTGACGGTTGCCATGGTACGGTTGCCATGGTAACGGTTGCTATGGACGCGGTTGCCATGTTAACGGTTGCCATGGTAACCGTTCTATGGAAACGGTTGCCATGGAGACGGTTGCATGTACGCGGTTGCCATGGAAAGGGTTGCCATGGAAACGGTTGCTATGGACGCTGTTGCCATGGAAACGGTTGCTATGTACGCGGTTGCCATTGTAACGGTTGCCATGGTAGCGGTTGCCATGGAAACGGTTGCCATTGTAACGGTTGCCATGGAAACGGTTGCTATGGTCTCGGTTGCCATGGAAACGGTTGCTATGGACGCGTTGCCATGGTTAACGGTTGCCATGGAACGCGTTGACTGCTGGAAACGGTTGCCATGGAAACGGTTGCTATGTACGCGGTTGCCATGGAAACGGTTGCATGGAAACGGTTATGGACTCGGTTGCCATGGTAACGGTTGCTATGGACGCGTTGCTCATGGAACGGTTGCTATGGACGCGTTCTGTAGCGTTGCCATGAAAACGGTTGTTGCCATAGTAACGGTTGCTATGGAAACGGTTTAACGGGCTACGGTTGCATGAACGGTTGCATGGACGCGGTTGCCATGGAAACGGCTTGGACGGTATGCATGGACGGTTGCCGGAAACGGTTGCTATGGTACTCGGTTGCCATGGTAACGGTTGCTATGGACGCGGTTGCCATGGTAACGGTTGCCATGGAAACGGTTGCTATGGACCGGTTGCCATGGTAGCGGTTGCCATGGACACGCGGTTGCCATGGTAACGGTTGCTATGGAAACGGTTGCCATGGAAACGGTTGCTATGGACCGGTTGCCATGGAAACGGTTGCCATGGAACGGTTGCGTATGATGAACGGTTGCTATGGACGCGGCTGCCATTTACGGTTGCTATGGAAACGGTTGCATGGACGCGGTTGCCATGAAAACGGTTGTTACAGACGCGGTTGCTATGGAAACGGTTAATATGATAACGGTTTTGGACGCGGTTGCCATGGAAACGGTTGCTATGGACGCGGCTGCTGCTACGCGGTTGCTATAGAAACGGTTGCTATTGACGCGGTTGCCATGGTAGCTGTTGCCATAGACACGCGGTTGCATATGTAACGGTTGCTATGGAACGGTTGCATGGTAACGGTTGCCATGGAAACGGTGCTTGACGGTTGCTATGGAAACGGTTGCATGGACGCTGTTGCCATGGAAACGGTTGCTACGGACGCGGCTGTACTTGATACGCGGTTGCTATAGAAACGGTTGCTATGCGAAACGGTTGCCATGGTAACGGTTGCCATGGACGCGGTTAATATGATAACGGTTGCTGGACGCGTGCGACACGGTTGCTATCGGAACGGTTGCCATGGAAACGGTTGCTATGGAAACGGTTGCCATGGTAACGGTTGCCATGGAAACGGTTGCTATGGTCTCGGTTGCCATGGTAACGGTTGCTATGGACGCGGTTGCCATGTTAACGGTTGCCATGGTAACCGTTCTGTGGAAACGGTTGCCATGGAGACGGTTGCTATGTACGCGGTTGCCATGGAAACGGTTGCTATGGAAACGGTTGGACTCGGTTGCCATGGTAACGGTTGCTATGGACGCGGTTGCTATGGTAACGGTTGCTATGGAGCGTTGCCATGGGAAACGCGGTTGCTATGGAAACGGTTGCCATGGAAACGGTTGTTATGGTCTCGGTTGCCATGGTAACGGTTGCTATGGACGCGGTTGCCATGTTAACGGTTGCCATGGTAACCGTTTGAAACGGTTGCCATGAAGACGGTTGCTATGGTAACGGTTGCCATGGAAACGGTTGCTATGGAAACGGTTGGACTCGGTTGCCATGGTAACGGTTGCTATGGACGCGGTTGCTATGGTAACGGTTGCTATGGACGCTGTTGCCATGAAAACGGTTGTTACAGACGCGGTTGCTATGGAAACGGTTGCATGAACGGTTGCGTTGCATGGAAACGGTTGCTACGGACGCGGCTGCTATTTACTCGGTTGCTATAGAAACGGTTGCTATTAACGCGGTTGCTATGGTAACGGTTGCCATGGAAACGGTTGCTATGGACGCGGTTGCATGCGTTGCCAGAACGCGGTTGCCATGGTAACGGTTGCTTGATGGAAACGGTTGCCATGGAAACGGTTGCTACGGACTGCGGCTGCGAACGGTTGCTATGGATAACGGTTGCTATGAACGGTTGCATCGGACGCGGCTGCTATTGACACGCGGTTAATATGATAACGGTTGCTATGGACACGGTTGCCATGGAAACGGTTGCCATGGAAACGCGGTTGCTATGGAAACGGTTAATATGATAACGGTTTTGCCGACGCGGTTGCCATGGAAACGGTTGCTACGGACGCGGCTGCTATGTACGCGGTTGCTATAGAAACGGTTGCTATTGACGCGGTTGCCATGGTAGCTGTTGCCATAGACACGCGGTTAATATGATAACGGTTGCTATGGACACGGTTGCTATGGTAACGGTTGCCATGGAAACGGTTGCTATGGACGCGGTTGCCATGATAGCTGTTGCCATGGTAACGGTTGCTATGGAAACGGTTGCCATGGACTCGGTTGCCATGGTAGCGGTTGCTATGGAAACGGTTGCCATGGTAACGGTTGCTATGGAAACGGTTGCTAAGGACGCGGCTGCTATTTACTCGGTTGATATGGAAACGGTTGCGATGGACACGGTTACCATGAAAACGGTTGTTTCAGACGCGGTTGCTATGGAAAAGGTTAATATGATAACGGTTTTTATGGACGCGGTTGCCATGGAAACGGTTGCTACGGACGCGGCTGCTATGTACGCGGTTGCTATCCAAACGGTTGCTATTGACTCGGTTGCCATGGTAACGGTTGCTATGGAAATGGTTGCTGTGGTAGCGGTTGCCATGGAAACCGTTGATATGGACGCTGTTGCTATGGACGCTGTTGCTACGGAAACGGTTGCTATAGACGCGGTTGCTATAGTCACGGTTGCTGGTTTGGAGCAATCAGCGTAATCACAAAATAAATTGTCACCTCCCTAATATACACAAAATTTCGTCCATGGAAGTCGGAGGTGGAATAGTTTTCATAATTTAAGAGACATTTCCTTTCTGAATGGCAAATTCAAGAGGCATTCCCTTTCTGAATAGCAATATTAATCCTTTGTTTTAGGCACGTTTTGGAATGTTGGTCGCCACTAGTTGAATCATCTATCTTTTCCAGGCAATCTATAAAAGCAATTACTTCATGACACAATGGCCTAGAGTTTTGAACTACATAGAGAATAAAAAAGTGGCCTTCGCTTATATCCTGTTTTCCAAGGAATTAGTCATTCCATCTGGGCGATGAAATTCCAACCAATTCAAGTGTTGCGGGTACTCTAGCAGTTTGTAGAGCTCATTTGATGGTCTCGTTAATTGCAAAATAGTGAAATTGACGACCAGCACTAAACTTGCACAAAATTCCATGTGTACTAATCGATGCTGTTTCTCCACAGATACATTTATGATGTTTACGCTATTCTTTACCAAAGCGTAGCGATATCGTAATTCTCAAACTATTGTTATGCACCAATAAAGCGGGCAAGTAACGTGCGAAGTCAACCATTTGATCCGTAACCACATAAGCAGCTTGACTTATTTCCGATTTGAATGAAATTCTATCCTCTATTTCCTTGCATATTAAATTATCCCAATTCCTTAGGGCGTAAGACGAGAGGTAAAAGTGGTTTAACAGTTTATTCCATCAATTAAAAGCATTAGAGTAATAAGCAATCCCCGCAATGTCCGAATTCTAATTTTACATGAATTAGAGAGGAAGAATGCTGTACACTAAAGCCAAAAAACAGGGTAGGGCAACATCTTTGAATTTCGAATTCAAATGACTCCAAATCTGATGGGAAGACTAGCCAAGATCCAGGAATGATCATTAAGCCGAATATTCATATTTTCAAGCATAAGTTGTAATTTGCAGTCCACGTCTTCGATTAAACACAAACTTTTATACAGACGTACTACGTAGGAGATGTGACATTTTTGGGATAGCAAAACAGTTTTTTAGGAAGAAATACGCAAAGTGGTGATTCAAATCTCGTAATCTTCCAAACAAACGATCTAAATCTTCTGATTTTTCATGTAAATGTGCTTCCATAGTGTCTTCAGTTATTGGAGTTCCTAAGAGGGTTAAATATTTTGGAAGTAAGATCCCCAGAGAAATTTTCAAAATCTGACAACAGAATAATCGACAAAAAACAATTGACATTTTCCAGAACAGAGTTTTAGACCGAATTCATCGTACTTTTCAATTATATAAAAATTTATTTTTGACAGATCATTACAAAGAGTTCCATCATTGAGATACCATAGGTTCAACTCGGACTTCAAAACCTGAATTATTGGTTGGATTGCAAAGGCAAAGTCCCATTGGGCGGGCACTGTCGCCAAGTTTCGATGAAAACGCGGGTTCTCGGTAACATTGCCATAGAAATGGGTATAGAGTATCAGGTTTAAATATAAAGTTACTTCTTCCTGAACAGAACGACAGAGTGTTGTTCCAACTGCAATAAGTAGTATCCCGCCAGCATGTTTGTTTAGTGCAAATAATGAGGCTCCATACAAAATTTTGGTGATCTAGGGATTCACTTTGCCGCTTAGCATAAAATTACATAGTATCATTAAGGACGGTAGCAGCTTCTTTCATGCATTCCCATCTTCTTTGCTAGTAAATCCTAGAAATATTGCGGTCTAAGCTCGTCTATTTCACCAACAGCACCGCACTTAAAATTATTTACTACAGCCAGAATATATTTTTCGGATACTCCAAGAGTAATAAAATCAAATGTCATCAAAGGACTTGAAGAGATATCTGATATAAATTCCTTGCGACATCTTACATAGCCAATTTTCAGTCCCCTGAAGCCCTTGTAAAACTTACGAGGTTCAACTGTGTAACAAGGACAAAGTACGAGGTCATCGATTGTTGAAATTGATGAAACTGAGTGGCCACAGATGCTTGGTATTTGTAGCAAAACCATGAGTTACTTGCCCCTAGTTGTCTTGACTTCTCATCACTAAGTCCAGCACATGCAAAATGAAACCAAGCAGAACAGGAGTCACAGAAGACTCATTCTTCCGAATTTGTTTGTTCCTCCACACATGCAGAGATTATCATAATCATCCATGTGAAAGCATACTTTGCATAATAAGTCTTCTATATTGAATTTTATTTTGTACAACGAATCACATTTTAGCTTTCAGTTGATAATTTAGGGAATAAAACCATTTAATGTTGTGATTTTGCTAGGAGCTACTAGTAATATCAGCTAAACACATTTTAGCTTTCAGTTGATAATTTTGGGAATAAAACCATTTAATGTTGTGATTTTAATAGGAGCTACTAGTAATATCAGCTAAACTAGGCAGAATTATGTACTGACAATCTTAGAGAGTTAACAAAGACAGTAATCTCTATATAGTTACTTCAGATTAAGAAATCTACTATATATAAATAGTATCCCCTGGATATGTGAATTAGCCCACACTAACATGGAATAAAATTTATTTAAAATTGAAATACATTTACAAAGGTACTATAAAAAATAAACATATAAAAGATAGTTGCATCACATATTAAAATATAGACTTATCTTCCACGAACTCTACCTCTGCTAAATCCTCCTCTACCTCTAACTCCAGATGTTCCTTTGCCCTTTGGTGGGGGACTTTTTGGTCTCAATGCCTCAATACGCTCTGTACAACCGGTTGTCAAATTGTTAGCATTGAAGTAGCTACAGTACATATCTTCATTGAAGTTGCTATTGGTCAGCTCAGGGCCAATTGTTAGCCAGCCAGGTCTTATAGTACTATCACGCCCAAAAAGATGTAATCTGCGCCGGCCTAAACAAAAATGTTCAATTATATGAAAAATCTCAACAGGTTTCTCCAAGCTGCCATAATCGAGTTCCTCGGATATAATTAAATCAATGTCAACATTGGCATGAATGAAGTCGCCATCTGTCGACCGCCTAACAGTTCCTTTTATACCCATAAGACAGTGCTCTTTTGTGCGTTGAAATACTGCCTTTGGCTCCAAGTTTTTTGAATGGCCAGGATTCTTAATATTGGTGCGTATCCAGCAAATATCTTCACACCTAAAACAGTACATTAATACAAACACAATCGTATATACCAAACCTAACCTTCGGAATCCCCATTTCCTTAAACAGACACGCCCCATGTCTAACCCTTCGGAACTGCCACACCATAAAAACACAAAACTCCTCTGCGCAGCAAGTTCGCCAACTTCCAGGTTCATAATTTGATCCCACGACCAAAACTGGGTATTCGTAACACCCATAGTCCTTTGGTATTCTTCGAGCGGAGGCTCGATCAGTATAACGTCAAACTTGCAATTCAGATTCTTTAAATCATATGTATTTAAATCACATTTTAAATACATGGGCGGCGTTGCTGTCTTTGAAATCAGCTCATCTTTAAGCTTAATCAGCTCGCGTAGCTTTGGATACTCTTCAAATCGGTCTGCCAAGCCCACATCACGGATGAAATTTTGTGGCCGCTGGCCTGTGTCCACAAAATGCTGACAGTAGTCATTGTGAGGGTTGGATGATTGAGTGCCCTGAATTGCATTCGTGTAATTAATTATACAAAAACTGCACCAGCCAATACCTTGAGAAACGTTGAAGAGTCTCTGTAAACAAGCTCATCAGAAGTATCACCTTTCAAATCGCTTTTATCGGGCGCTTCCTCTTCATTGCTGTCGCGTTTCCTTTTACGCGCTTCAGAGGAGGTTCCTAAGACTTGCCGCAATTCGTCGATTCCTGATACACCTAACTGCAGATCCAAATTAAATTAAGATCAACAAATGACTATTAAGTTACGAGGTTAGGTTCTTTGCAGTATTGTAATTACCAAAACTTACAGTCTGCGCTAAAAGCTGCTTGCGTTTCTTCGACCTTTCACGTAATTCTTTCAACATATCACCCATTCCGATAAAATTAATTCTAAATTTATAACTTTCACTTTGAGCATACTGCAATGTCAATACTGATTATGCAGTGTTGCCAGTTTTTCATTATTTACAAGTTTTATTAGAATTATGATTCAATAAATTTGTTGAAAGTTATTTAGTATATTTCAATGAGGCAACGCAGCAAGCATTTTTGGAACATTACCATCATTAATCCCTATAAAAAGAAATTTATTTAAAATAGTGTCGTTTTTCTCCTTTTACTTAATACTTTTCTACAATGCGTTTGTTAATGTAGCAAGTTCTTAAAAAAATTTAGTATATTTTTGTAGTTAGGTATATTCAACGAATTTTAGTAAATAAACATTTTAATTATATGTAAAGCATGTGCACGTAATAATTAAGAAATAATATGTTAATGAATACAGGGGGAGAAAATGCAACAAATTCAGTGGAAGGAAGTGGGAATGCACAGCATGAAGAAGAAAGAGACGGTGTACAACTGGAAGAGCTGAAGAAAGCATTAAGAAAATTGAAGAATGGGAAGGCAGCAAGAGTAGACGGGATAAAATCAGAACTATTACAATACATGGGAGAAGAAGGAATGAAGTTCCTACATAGAATAATTAGAGAAGTATGAGAAGCTTTAATAGTCCCCAAAGACTGGCAAACCTCAGTAATCATACCAATATTTAAAAAGGGAAATCAGAGAGAATGCTCAAATTATCGAGGGATTTCGCTGCTCTGTACAGTTAGCAAGGTTTATGAGATGATATTGGAGGAAAGATTCAGACCGGGACACTGCACAAATGATCATATATTTACAATCAGAAACATCATAGATAAATCGTTATCCTACAATAAAGAAGTTTGTATATGCTTCGTAGATCTGGAGGAAGCCTTCGACAAGGTGGCAAGGCAAAAATTGTGAGAGGTTTTAGGGGAAACGGTATATCCAAAAGCTTGTTAAATGCTATTAAATCATTATATAAAAAAACCAAAAACAGACAGATCCTTTACAAATTACGACCACTCTAGTAGAAAGCGTTTTATGTTTTTATGTCGATAGGTTATTATGGTGCAACGTGCATTTAGAAATCGGTAGAAATCAGAACATTCTGCTGGTATCGCTGATTCTGTAAATAAACGTAAAAGCACCAGAAGACCAAGCGTTTCTGACGATACAGTGGAGCCAGTTAGGGAAAGTTTCGTACATAACCCACAAGAGTCCACTAGTAGAACAATTCATAAACTTGCTAATCTGCACCAAACTGTATGGAAGATTTTACTACAGCGATTGCGATTCAAACAGCACCGTTTACAAATGGTACAAGTTTATAACCCGACGGCCATGTAAAATGCTTTTTGTATGATAATGTAGGATGGAACTGATACGAAGCTGAAGCAAATAGCTACTGATATAACTGAAATGAAATGGAAAAATGCACAGCTAAAAGAAAAAGTCGAAAATTAAAACAAGAGGATTGAATTTCTTGAAAGAGAGATAAGAAAGAAAAGTGTAGTGGTAATGGGGTGATAGATGGAAAAGAGAAAGAAGAAAATGTAATACTAGAAGAAATAACGACGGTTTTGAATAATATAGGAGTTGAACTCGATAAAGAAAAGTTTCTAGAAAACTACCAAAGAATAGGAATATTCAAAGAAACGGCAATAAGACCAATTTTAATTAAACTTGGAAAATATAGTAAAAAAATGGAAATAATTAAGAAGGCCAAGAATTTAAAAGTTACAAATATATGGATAAACGAAGATTACCCCAAAGAAGTGCAATAAGACCGAAAACAATTAATTCCATTGATGAAAGAAGCAAAACGAAACGGACAAAAAGCACAGATAAAGTACAATACATTAATAATAAACAGCAAAATATATGGAAGAGATGATGAAGACCGTGTAAAACAACTTCTGACAGAAATAAGGAAAGTAAAGGAGCAATGCACACATTTTAATAGATCACTCGGCGAAAGATCACTAAACGAAGATCCCCTAGTAGGTCACTTACGTAAAATAACAAGAACTAATAGGGAAAAAACTAACTATGAAAGGTAAGGACGGAAATAAAGAAAAAATCAGAGGCAATGGACAAGAATATGGAAAATTACAAAGAAGAAAAATAGGAACATGGAACATTAGGGACAATTGTGAACTATAAAAAGAATTTCCCAAAACTAATGTCTTTTTTGCTATATCCAAAATAAGTGTATAAATCCTTTTTCATTAGTGAAAAAATTTAGACGGATACAACATACCTAATTAAGGAATTTCCTTACCGCTAAATTGAGCGATGTTTTAAAGAGGATTTGATATTGTTTGGCTGGTCCCTAGGTCTCCCGATCTTACGGTTTGCTATTTTTTTATGGTTACATTAAAGATCTGGTTTACGTGTCAACAATGTCGGCAATATTGAATGGACTTTAAGACTGAATTAATGCTGCTATGAGTTTTCGCGGTAAAGCAACCACAAGTTTTCGATAGAGCAGTGCAGCCAGAGATACTGTGCACATACAAAATATGGGCGGAAAGGTGCAGTCAGAGAGTACAGGAACTTGCTGAGAGTCCAATCAAACACTCGCGGTTAAGGCGGCGGGTGCTTGTAGTACCGTAGCCACATAAACTACCCTAATACTGAGTCAGCAGACCGCAGAAGGCTGACGACCGGGCCGGAGCATCAACTTTAACAGGAGCTGAAGAGTAGCCAAACGAGACGGCATCCGTAAGCGCGACAACTGTGCTGCTACTCGGACGGATCACGGGTGGACGACGTCGTCATGAGAGAAGCACCAGACTGGAGCACTATCTTCCAGTGCGAGCTAGTGGTCATCCGAGGGTGCCTAAGATATTTCCAAAGGCACAAAGCAGTTATCCCAAAATGCACTGTAATATCAGATAGCAAGATAGAGCTATTTGCTCTGAGAAGTATGGGGGTGCCGACAAATTTGCAAGTCGAGGTTTGGAGCCCTTCAAGGACGCTGTCAGCCAAGATTGAGGTATGATTTCATTGGACCAAGGAACACGTTGGAAGTTCAGGCAACGGGCCAAAGAGGCAGCAGCAGGACCAGAACCGCCGATATTCGAAACGGTTCCAATGGGGCTCATAAAGAACCGACCACGAGCTAAGACAAGAGCCAGATGGGAGCATAGATGGCAAGCAGCAGAGACCAGGAGACAAGGTACGGAGTTATTTTACCGGCACATCGTCCAACTCATCACTGAACATAGCAACTTTCGGTCCTACGTAATAAGAACCCAGAAGCTGACGAATGACCAAATCAGATGCGCATGTGGGGGTCCTATTAACCTGAAACGCGGAAGAAAATACCAGAGCCAGAGCGGAAAAGGGTGAAGATGGTCACGAGCAGCTAGAGATAGTCACGAACGCGGAAGGAGTTAGGACTTTCGGAAGTACGCGAATAGTAGACGCCTCTTGCGGGATTCGCGGAACGGTGCGCGAGATTACGTGTTGACGCGAACTTGAAGGGCGCGCGGGGATTGGTAAATAAGTGGTGGTGTCCGATGTAAACTTTGGACAAACGTAAAAAGACAGAGAGTGGGGCGTAAGTTAAGGTAGATTATTTCTTGTAGATGGTTTCTTTTAGTAAAATTGAAAATGTTAGGAGGACTCGAAGCCATTTGTGGTTCCGAGTCGCCTACCTTAACTCGGGTTTTGTGGTATTCCCAAGACGAATGCCGGGGTAGAGAAATTTGCGGCCATGGTAACGTTTAAGATGATTTGAACAATGTAAAATACAGATTTTGCGGATATATTGTTAATGCGGCAATGCTAGTATAGTGCTGTAAGGCGGAGTACCAGCCAAATTTTTGTAAAAATGTAACCTGAATGTTTGTAACTATTCTGTTTTAATAAATTGTATTGATTCTCCGCCAACTTTTGGATTCTGTTGAGTATGGTAATGAATATCTGCGCATGTCGCTCCGTCTTTTTTTGTTGTTATCTCTGCTCCTATCTTACTTTTGGATTTTTAAAGTTGACGGTACTGGTCCTGCTATAGCTTCTTTGGTCAGCTAGTCCACACGTTCTTTCTCTGGAGTGGGAATTCGAGCTCGATCTTAACCGACAGTGTCTTTGTAAGGCTTTAAACTTCGACTTGCTCCCGCTTTCCCATCGTCTGCGTAGCAGCACAGTTGATGCACCTTATGCTCCTCTTTTCTGAGTAAAATATCATCTCGCTCGGATAAGCGCCCCGTCTCCCTCATTAATCGCTTTCACTAAATCTCGTATGGCCGCAACCCCAGCTCCTCTCGACGTTGCTGCTCCTGGTCTGCGGCCTCCTGCAAAATAAAATGCATAGCTGATAATTGAATCAATACTAAGACCGTCTTAACTACAAGTATTCTTTGTACATTAAGTAGTCCCTAGTCTCTCCGACCCCACGTTAATGGTACCGCCGCTCTGATCGGATGGCGAATTTGATTTTCTTTTTTCACAAAGCATGTATGCGACAATTTCGCGAAACCGATTGTTGATCTCTACTCCAAGACAATGCATGTGATCCTTGCAGTAGACGCGCTCGTCAAGAAAATCTTCCTCTTCTGCCCTAGTCGCATTCCAAAAAATACTATCTCGGTCTTAAATTTTAATATTGCGCTGTTCACCTACCTTTTGAGCGATTCATATACATTATTTTTGCGCAGTTTTAATTTTAAATTGTACTTTCCGAATTATCAGCAGGGCAAGCCTCCCGATTCTGCATTCTTCTGTTAACTAAACCCTAAATATAGGTCTGAAGGACAAACCTTGTGGGTTCCCTTTCGTAACTTGTTGCAATTCCGCCTCCCATTGCGACCTGTTACCCTCTCGCTAAAATACTGTTTTATTAGCGAAAGTAGATTTCGTAGGCAATCCCTTTCAGATAGCTCCCGAATGGTTTTGGACCACCACTCGTTATTAAACGCCCTCCCAATATTCAACCTTATCAGAACAAAATATTATTTTGCGCCCCTTGTGGCCTCGAAAACTGCATACACAATTACGTCTATAACACTTACCCGCAAAAACTCGTATTGACGTTAATTTCACTGGCGAGATTTGAGATGTCTGGGTCTAGACCCCCCCTCCCCCACCCTGACTCCACTCTTCCAATCTTCATTATTAGTCCTGACGTGGTTGGCGGTTGACCGTACAAGCCGTCTTCGTACCTCCACACGGAGAAATCAAAATCTTCAGACGCTCATCATAAGCACATCTCTCAGTCTTATAGAATCGTTTTTAACTGACCTCATACCACCTCCCAGAGAGGAAGAACAAACAAAACCATCGGCAGCGGGATTGTGATAAAGACTATATTACATATCAGACCGTTGTGCTAGACCTTATCGAAGGCCTTAACCACGTCGAGAAGGACTACATCAGTGGTTTGTTTCTTGGTGTAGCGTTCCAGTAGTCAAAAAAGCTAGAAGGTAGGGGAGTGGCCGGAGCGAAATTGTCGGTCATAAAATCCGTGGTTCTGCCATACCATGTACTAGACGTGTTTCATTATGATCCGATTCAACGCTTCCTTGATAACCGATAGCAACCTTATCGAATCCTCTTTTTATGGTTTCTGGTATAAACCACTTCGTTTGCTCGATGCCAAACTCCAAACTTGCATTAAAGATGCTTTGGAAGATTACCAATGCAATCTCGATCCGAAATTCCATTAACAACGCTACTCCTGGAGTTGAAAATACAGATTTGGGAGAAAAACCGGACGCGACGTCTTCACAGCGATCTCTCCACTCCAATAACCAGCAGAAGTAACAGAGTGGTTGCAGCAGCCAGAGCGTCATCGCAGAGCATCGCCCGAATGGAAGAGCAAGCTGGAAGCCCTCGATGTGGTCAAAAACAGCCTGCAGAAGATGGTCAAGGTACTGTTTGACAGGCCCTCCTCGATGACGTCGGTTCACGGGGAGAATGGCGTTGCCTACAGGCCAGGGCCAACAAAGATGAGGCCTTTACTGACAGTCTGGAACATCAGTACATCTTAGACTACATCAATGTCGACTTTGACCTTATGACCATCGTTTAAACTGAAAGCCCCACGACCACCTGAAACCTGTGTCTTATGAAGGTCTCTAGATGATCAGTAAAATCATTAGAGAGGTATCTTCAAGCCGACGTCTCTCAAAGCTCGGCATTGTTGCCGACGTTTTTCAACTTTTACGGCCCGGACATCCTGACGATGCTTTCCACAACCATTACAGACGACACAGTGGTGTTGCTAAACTGGGCTTGCTCGAAGAATAGGAATGAACACCAAGAAGAGTTAAGTCCTATTCGCCATGAAGATCCGACTTGATTTGTGACTCAACCTGGCAAGACCCGCAATCTTCGATTGGGAGACATCCTAGGAAGAAGAGGTACTTTACCTCAAAGCAACCTTGGACGAGAAAGTTATTTGCAGGTCTTATGTGGAAGTGAAATCTAAGACAGTCCGTCAGACCCTTGCCTCTCTCTTATATCCTGGAAGTCGGCTGTTCTTTCACAATAAACTTACCATGTATACCATATATCAAGAAAGCTGAATTATAATTTTAACAGAATAAAGTTTTCACATATATGGAAAGTCATTTCTATGATACCTTATTTATTGTTTTTCTCTTGTGTTATTTGAAATTATAAACAAGATTCAAAAAAGATTGAAAAACTTAAGATTACAATAATACCAAATATAACACCACATGATGCAAAATTTCAAAATAAATATTAATTTAGGTATTTATTTTATAACAACTGCAGAGATGAGATAGTAGTGGGCAAAACAAGAAGAGACAGAGTATACAGTAGAAGCATACGAGATGAACTAAAACTTACTCAACTATAGTAGTATGGACACCTGGTCGAATAAGTAATGAACGCTATCTGAAATAGATTTTCGAACTGAGCTGGATGAAAGAAGGAATAGAGGAAGACCCAGACGAAAATGGGAAGACAACATCTATGAATCAATTAAAGAAAGAGGGCAGACCCTAACACAAATCCAAACCTTTACAAAGCATGGCTCAAATCCCCAACACCGAGGTATGATGGGAAAAGAGGAAGTATTTATTTTACATATTTTTATTAATTCTTAAACTTCTGGAGATTTTTCACAGCCCACATTTCAAAATTTTTTTATAAACTCAGTCATATTAGGCATTAAACCATGCTAAATTGCTTAATTTCAAGCTTCCTTTATATTCTCTCAAGGTCACACATTTTTGTCACTGTTGATTACAATATTCAAACATATCCTTTATTTAACAATCATGACAATGCTCCCTCCATTTATATTCTACAATTATCGTGCTTTTAAACCATCAAAAACATGGTAGTAATAGTCTAAATAATTTCTTTTATTGTATTGTTTATTAATAATAGTTTTACAACAAAGTTGTAATAGAAGCAGACATTTATAAACTATAACTAATCCCTTTATATACATATAAAACAATTTTGATCCAATAAATCAAAATAAATAGAATAAATAAACAACAGTCAGTCAAAAACCATGGATTGGTCTGAAAAATGCAATATGGCAGTTAGGGCAAGGGGATAACCCCAAGTCCGACTCCACCTTCGTGGACCATCATTGGAGCTACATATGTCCACTTGTCTGTTGAGGGCTCATATACTTCCACAGACACCAAATTAGAGATTCCATCATATCCGCCAACAGCCCACAATTTGCCCATGTTGACAGTTAGTGCAACACGGCTACGTTGGGCATTCATTGGTGCTACATATGTCCACCTGCAGAAATACGTTGTCAAATTGTCCAATTAAAAGAAATAATACAGACTTGTTTGTGTTTGGGTCAAACATCTCCACAGTTTGCAAAAAGCAGCTTCCATCATAGCCCCCACAAGCGTATAATTTACCACCCAGCATGGCTACTCCAAGTCGACACCTAAACAATTCAAAAATTCATCACCAGAAATTAACAGTGTAACCACAGCAACCTCTTTGTAAGCATTGGCGTTGCTTCTGTCCAGGTGTCAGAGTTTGGATCATACCGTTCCACAGAATCAAAAATAGATAAACCATCATGGCCTCCAAGAGCATACACATAACCTGAAAGATCCTGTTGGACCATAGAACTTTATATGTAATATTCTCTACCTTGACATGCAATAACAGCTCCTGCACTTCGTGATTTATTCATAGAAGCTAAGCTGCACCAGGTGTTTGTTGGAGGATGGTATCGTTCAACAGAATTGAGAGAAGTTACGCCATCATAGCCTCCACACACATAAATTAAATCCCCCAATGATGTTGCCCCTAAAGCACTGTCAGTATCTAAATTAAAAATATGATGGAGCTTAGCATGATTATATTCTACCTCCGTTTGCATTGCATTGGTGCAACTGTAGACCACTCCTCTTTAACTGCATCATACACTTCCACACTAGCCAGTCGATCTTTGCCATCATATCCCCCAAAGGCATACAATTTTCCCCGCAGTACAGCCACACCCAGGCGTGACCGATGCATAGACATTGGTGGTGCTAATTGCCACTCGTTCTCATGAGGATCATAAAACTCCACCGTATTCAAAGAGTCACCTGCAGTGTTAAAACGTAATTAACACATTCAAAAAGTTTATAGTATAATCACCGTGTCTATTTAATCCCCCAACAACATAGATGTAGCCTCTGACTTCACAAGCTCTCGGTTTTGTCCTGAAACTCTGCAATAAATGACGCCGTTCAGGAATCAAATGAAAAACCCTGGCTTCGTCCAAGAGATCTCTAAAATCACACATAAGTGCTATAGATGGAATAAATCTTTCATTAGATTACCTGCACTGGTGAGAGTTCCTGATCAGTTCTTCTGTGGCAACCCGATCAGTCAGATACAAAGGAGATAGCAGCGGCAGCCTAACCTGTGACAACAATTGGGGCAGGCTGCTGGCTCGATCTTCGCTGTGCTTCACCCATCGCATGCATGCTTCAAATACCTGCTCTTCACTAATACCCGCATTTTGTATGCATTAGAAAGTGAAACCTCAATGAAAGCCATACCTTTCGACTCTGAGTTCGTTTCGATTCAGCAGATTCTGCACGTCCTGCAGGGGAAGATTCAAGTACTCTTCGGACAATGAGATTTCGTGGAAGCAGTGTTCTATGTACCTGTTGGCCGACTCTACCAACGATGTGCAACTCAGCGTGTCTGCAAATTGTCTGATCCCCAAGGCGTTTTGTGGATGAAGTCTTAAAAAAGTTAGGACAAAGAGTCAGTTTTAAATTTCCCCATTAAAAAATTCTATACAATGTCGTTTTCTAACTGCCTTTTAAGTTAGTAGATAATAAAGCTCTTGATCTTATATATCTTTTTACAAAAATGAGTCAAACAAAAGTAAAAATAAATTCTTTACAAATAAAATATACCATTTGGTGCCTGGGATGATGTAGTTTTTTCAAAGTAATTCTTATTGAATTGAATGCATTTGACTCAACAAGTCTGGTAATTTTGATTTGATATCATTTTCAAAAACACGCTTGCTTCTTTTAGAATAGTTAATGAACAAAATGCTTATCCCAAATTCGAATTTTAAGCAAGAGAGTTACATGAAGCAAAATCCACGGTGTACAGAAAGTGGAGTGCATACTCTTGTTTTGTAAAAAAAATATGGCACAATAATGTTAGATACATAAGGGCATGGATTTGTGGAATGTATAGCATGATTGCAAAAGTTCGTGCCCGATTTTATAGATGACGTTGCTTATAGGAAATAGCGCATTTGTTTTGATGTGTGTGTCATTCGATTTGTAAATGATATACAAAGAATCGCGTCCGTTTCTTGCAAAAAAAAAAAACGCTTTAGAAAGTTTACGTGCTCGTGCAGTAGGAAATGGGAAACGAAAAAGTGCATTTGCGGCATGTGATGCTGTATGAATTCAGGAGGAGACCGAGTGTTGGAACGGCTCAAAAAAATATTCAGGCTGTTTATTTAGACCGTACTCCTGCTCTGAGAACTGCCAAAAAGTGGTTCGGACGGTTTCGGCAAGGCAATTTTTCAGTGGAAGATGAACCTCGCTCTGGTCGACCTTCTGGCCTTGATGACGACGTTGTGCGTACTTTAGTGAAGACATCCAAGAATTACGACTGCGGAGATAGCTGAGAGGCTAAGCATTGACAAGTCCACCGCGTTTCACCATTTAAAAAAGCTTGGCTATATCTCCAAGCTTGATACCTGGGTAGCGCATTGTTTAACGGAAAGGAACAAATTAGACCGGATGAACGTGGCTCTTTCACTTCAGGCACGGAACGAAAATGAGCCGTCTTTGGATCGACTGGTAACAGGCGATGAAAAGTGGGTCCTTTATAACAATATGCAACGAAAACGCACATGGAAACAAACCGGCGACGGTGCAGATCCTGTCGCAAAAGCTGGTCTGCATCCAATGAAGGTTTTGCTGTGTGTTTGGTGAGAATGCATTCATTTTGAGCTTTTGAGGCGCGGAGAAACAATAACAGCAGACATCTACTGTCAACAATTAGCCAGACTTGATACTGCTATTCGTGAAAAACGTCCTGCTTTGACCAACAGAAAGGGTGTCATCTTTCATCATGACAATGCTAGGCCTCAAGTGGCTCAACAGGCGCTGCAAAAATTGCAGGAGTTGAAATGGGAAGTCCTGCAGCATCCTACATACTCGCCTGCTATTGCACATTCAGACTTTCATTTGTTCCGCTCCTTACAAAACAGTTTAAATGGAAAACGTCTTAGTTCTGTACAAGCTGTCAAAAACCACCTTACAAACTTTTTTGACATCAAACCGACCTCGTTCTATAAGAATGGCATAGAAAAATTTGTAAATTGTTGGAAAACCATCGTGGAAAAGAATGGCGATTATATAATTAATTGATAAAACCCTTTTATTTAAAATAAAAAATATTGTAATAATTTATAAAATCGGGCACGAACTTTTGCAGTCATCCAATAAATGCCAACCAGAACGCACTCGGAGTATTTTCATCAGATATATTGCTGTTTACTTCATATTAGTAAATCATTTATAGTTAAAGAAATAATTTAGCGTTATTTTTTCTCCCAATAGAACAACCGTGGTCTTTTTTAATGTTAGAGAGAGGGAATTTCCAGATTACACTCGCCTATTTGCATTCAAAATCAAAGTAGTGATACTAACTCTCATCAAATAACGTTTTGGTACCAGATGCTAAAGCTTCCAATTTATCCACTTGAATGTAATGAAAAACACACTACCATAGAAGATACTGAAAATTTTGAAGCAGCAGAGGCAGCTGTATTAATCATGATATTGTTGACTACTGTGTGGAGTATCTGGATTGCCTTACTTTTTGGTCAAACACTGAAATGCAATACCTGCCATATACCTGCTACAATACATATTTCATATTTTTGCAAATAGGCGCAAAATTTAAGTCACACATTCTTTATCACAAACTGACTCCATTTACATATACCACCATTCTTACTTGCTCACTAAATGTACTTATTGTTCAAAATGCAATTGTTTAAAACACATCATATACAATGTTAATTCCCAAGAATACTCTTCATCGAGAAAATCATAATGGAGACTACAATCTGAGTGTTTCCTAAATATATAAATGTGACAATATGTTGTAATTTCGCTGATGCTACATCAAAATGTGTTGATTCTATTGTCTAAGTTTAAATTTGAACTTATCCAGAAGGCAAGAAGATTCATAACAGGTTGGTTTCACATGCAGCAAATTTAAGCCAAAATAAAACAGGCTACATCAGCATAGTTCTTCATTCGGAAGAAAAGTGACCACGAAAAATATTTGAAGAGCTTTGCAGATCATCTTGATCACCATATTGTAAACCTTGTTAATAAACAAGTAGAATTTCATAAGCTATTAGACAGAACAAATGAGAACTTCGTCTGACTGACAAATATACTAAAAACAGCTTAGTAGTGCCAATATTATGAAATGTACACTAAAAGATGCCATTGCTTTGCTGTTAAGACCATGGCTTTTTGATAAGAAAATTTACAGTAAATCACAAATATTAGGGTAGTGCAAAAGTCTTCGTTTTTTAATTTGGAAAATAAATATTTTATGAGATAAAAAAATATAAAAAATAAAAACATATATTGTATAGTGTCCATCTATCCACCTATCTGTAGTCCAAGTTTTCTGTCTTGTTAGTTTCACACTTGTGGTTTTCTACTTCCTGAAAGTTGGCAAAGCGGGATCTGTCCAAGAAGTGCGCCATTGATCAGAAGAGTTGACTGTATGCGATCTAGCATTATTCCTTTGCAATAATACCCATTTTCACTATAGCAGGGTAACGTGGTTTTAAATTCTGTCAAACTGTTGACAATAAAGCTAGGCGGGGATGGGTCGACTTTCAGGAACCAGTTCAAAGTAAATCACCACACTTTTGTAATTCTACTAGATGCAAACTCAAAACTTTTTTATGTCTTATAACAGTTTCTGCAGTTTAACATTCACTTAACTATTGGTTTGAACAGTTTGGGTTACAAAGACAGATCTTTTCGTTACTGTAGCAAAATTGAAGATCCTGAAAATTATTAAACGATTGTCTACACACATTAACCCAGTGTTTAGTTTCCTCTTGTATTAAAAGCACGAGCCACTTCTCCGTATCTTTTTTTGAGTTTGCCTAGCTTAAGCAAGTGATAACTTATTATTCATCGAGATGGTTCAACGTCACATGATAATTGTCTTTTAACTGGGAATGTTTCAACAGATTGAAGTGAAGATTCTCGATTTACTACAGAAAGCCGTTCAGACCAAGACCACATTTAAAGCATAGTATCGTTAATAAATGATCTCATATCGTATTTTGACCTTTATTATTAGCAGAACTTTTCCCTAACTTCTAGTAATGCCAAAGGATAACCAAAATTTCGGTTTGCATGTCTACTTATTTAAGTTCCAATTTTAAGAAGTGAAATTCAATAAAACAGAGTAATTTACAAACTATGGTCCTTAATGTACTATATAACTTGTGAATAAGTCCAATCGTTTTAAAAATGTATTTAAAGTCAAAACTAAATAGCCTACAACGAAAACTCTATTACACCACCTTAAAATCAAAAGCTAGAAATGAGTGTCGCCCAACTCCAGAATTCATAAAAATATCAAATACTTCCACTACAAGGTCTTTTTGATCATATATTACAATCAATTGCAAAGTCTTCCAAACATATAAGCAGAAATTTGCTAATGTCAAATATGTGACTGTATAGACTATATGACTGAGGAATGGATAGAAGTGAAGTGTGATAAACTCCTAGATGACACATACACGGTCTGCCCTAAAAGTATCAAACCATATAGTACAAAAAAAATTCAATTCCAATAATAAAGCCTACATATTTACTAAAAATCGTACAAGATACACAAAAATCTGTGAAGTAAATGTTTTAAGATCTCACGTAATTCTCTTCTATTCAAAATGTTGCGAATTGCAAATAAATTCCTTCTTATATTAAAGTCAATCTCATCGATAGCTTGAAATCTCTTTCTTTTCAACGATGCTTTGCAAATTTTGAGAGTAATCAGAAGTCACGGAGCAACATATCTGGACTATAGCGGTTGAGTCAAGTGTGTGATTTAATATTTTTAAAAAATGGGTGGAGGTAAACGATAGTTTCAACTTCGATTCAGATTCGCTGCACTACTCTCTCAATTATTGCAAATACGTCGATCACACACTACAAATGCTCACTCAGAAACGTCTAACTTTCAACTAATCTGATTAGTGATGTCACAATTTATGTAGGCGTATTACGATCTACCTTCATTATCTGCCAGGTTACATCAAACTTAACATTAGATCAATATTTTCAAAACGAAACCATGAATTGTCACATCCATTATGCCTCAGCAACGCCTAATGGCCTAATAATTTGAAGTAATGCTACATTCCAACTACCGTCGTTCTGTTATCCTATCAAAATATTTTAATTTTTCAAAAAAAATATTACAATATAAACAAATCTAGCAAGGTCATACTAAAGCTGAAAAAATAAATTCGAAAAGCAATTAATGGGAAGAAGGTATTAAAGATTGTCACTAGTATTATGTCCTATCAGCACTGTTCTCCATGTAAATAAGGATTCAGCTTGGCAAGTTTCATCATCCTGAGTAAGTGGACAGCAAATGAAAGATGTACGATGAATGCAATAAGGTATTGAGAGTTTCTGTTGACTCACCACTGCCATTTGCGCTACACCTGTTTTCAATAAAAAAAAAACTTTTTAAAAAATATTTGAACTGAACTTTTATATATATTTGTTCTCAATTAAATATCGAAAGCAATAACGCTAAGTGAAAGAAAAAGGTATAATAAAATACTTGAAAATTATCTTCAGCAAAAACATTAAATTTTGGGGACATGTTACCATACACTTGAAAATAAAATAAAAAAAGTGACTAAACTACCATATCAGTGTATTTAATTTTTTCAACAGTGTCACCATTATCTTATTCAATCTGCAAATTGATTCCTTTCAATGCAAATTTCACCTTAATTTTTTCACCAAACACATCTCATGGCTGACAATATTTTGTTATCCCTTTTTTAAAAGAAAAATATTTTTTAGCTTATTGTGTGTCTTAGTGTTCTATCGCATGCAGTGGTCAAAAGTTTTCCTTTCCACACGTGTAGTTGTTTCATAAGGATATTTTCTAGTGCGTCGAATGTCTCTGTATTTCCTAGTAATACTGAAATCCACAACTTGCAAGTGGTAATCTTTTCCAGCATGCCATATTCTATAATTTTACAAAATCAATGGAAACGTGTTTCCAACTATTAGTGCTCCCAACTTGGAGTTTTATACAGAAAATTTTGTACGTGTTTAATTAGCTATATAAATGTTGCCATGCAGCAAACTAATTGTACCTCCCGTTATCGGTAAGAGTTTCATTAAGTCTCCAACGTTGTTTCAGTTGATGTTATTACAGCAATCCAATTTGTGTCTAAAATGTGACATCACACTATTACCATGCACTTGTTGCGTCAGTTTTAAATACTTACTTGGTAAGACAAACGCATTGCTCATTTTAACAGTAATCATAAGTTTGACACGACACATACCTATCTGATTACTGTTCATAGCAATAATGAAATCCTATTTGTAGGGTAACCAGCTGTTTTAAGTATACTAACTAGACGTCTAATTTCGTTATTTAATGGGCGCACCTTGTATGTAGAGAGAATAAGAAACCATCCTCTCTGAAATTGCCATATTTTCAACACAATTCCCTAGAATTTGTGAACCAAAAAAGCAAACTAGAACGGTCATGCTAGCAACTTTACAAAGAAAACAAGATGTTTATAGAAAAACAGTGCTTTAATTAATATGAGACAATAGAAATGACTTTCACTTTAGTTGGGGAATTTCGTAATTGCTATTATTATATTAAAAATGAGAAGAGGCATATAGTATATGAAAACTTATTGTTAGTTATCCTAAAAAATACCAAACTCCAATGCAAGAATTACGATGAAATTAGAAAGAACAAATATGATCTTGAATTATCCCCCCCACCAGACAAAATGATAACAAGTATGCTAAACCATCGATAATGCAATCGCTCTAAAACAGTAAAAAAATAATGTCACAAAACTAAAACAATGACAAAAACTAAATACTAACACAATAAAAGAAAATACCGACCAGGGCTGTTCCAGCTCAGAACGATAATCTCCAAAATACTGGAAAATAGTGGAAAGATTTGCAACTATTGTGATTTTGTGTGCATGTGTTAACAACTTAAAGACTGCCAGGTAGCACTCAGTGAGACAATTTTCAAATCAAAATTTCCAGTATGGGGCTCAACACAATCATAAGTAACGCATTTTTATCAAAAAACTGCTTGAAGCTACTTCCTGTTATCCATGGAAGACGTGAACTATTGTGACCTTACAATAGGTGGTGTCACTATACAGAAAGATAATTATCATTCAATATATAAATTACATTGATCGCTTAGTCACACAATGTGAAAAAAGTGATTCAAAAATTTCGCTTGTTGTCTTCCTATTGTGCATGAATCATATTGACGTGATGTAGAGTGATCGCAATTTGTAAAGGATCTGTCACGTGAGCGCTGCTTGAAATACGCGATTACAGAAATTATTTTAGACAAGTCTATTCGCCAAAAAGAGGGAGGAATCACGTCTCAACATTTTCAGATTATTTATTTTAGTTTTCTTTTTTAAATTTTTTTTTGGATTGTTTTGGTAAGTCAGTAATATGCATTTTGTTAAAGTTAATTTCCAATCTCAAAATCAGGTCATGTTATGGTGCGTATTTAGCTAAACAGGTTCGGCTGGCGATGTTAATTGCGAGTTGCCAACAAAAAACATAAAGAACAAGATTGAACTACTTGCAGAATCAACAGATTTTCTTGTTCGATTAGTTTTATTTATAATTCGAATCCAAATGGTACGTCACTGGCTTATACGTTACGACACTGCTCGTTGTAACTGAATTCATGGTCGCGCAGATAAGCTCAGCCGTAGCTGCGCCCACAGAACCTTTACAAATTACGCCACTCTAATGAGTGTTGCAAATTATTTGCACATAGACTATTTCCAATGGTAATATAGTCTTTTCATTATTTGAGAAACAAATAATTTGAACTTCTGTATAGCAAAGGGTAATTCCTAGAAAATTATTGTTTAAATTGCGTCTTATAACATTTAGTTTAATTTAGACGTTTCTTTTTTTTTTGTAGTAAATAACTTTTACTGTATGGATATTAACAGAACAATTATTTGTTAAATAAAATAGTGATAATTTGTGCTGAACATACTTTCATATTTAATACACAGACAACAATACAGTAAACAATTAGCAACAACTAAATCAAAGGATGTACATACACGAAAGCATATTTGATCTCTAGCTCATGGCTGTGAAATCTAATTCTTGTATAAATAAATCTATTCTACAATGCATTTAGAAATATAAATAAATCTGATAAAGTTTTCGAAATCGAAAATTAATTAGACATATAAAAATGAAAAGTCTGATCCATCTATGGCAAGAAAGATTTTGAAATTTAAACATAAAGAACTATAATATAGATCATGATTAAAAATGAAAAGTTTCATAAATTATACGGCAAGAAAAATTTTGAAATTTAAAACATTAGGCATAAAAGATCCAGTTGCTATAAAAAGTATCTATCTTCCACATCATCTAGCACTTCAAAAAGGCCATAATACAAGTAAAGTTAGACTCATATTTCATAGATCAGGCAAGAACATTTTTTTGTTTAAAGAATATCCAAATACTATGAAAAAGATTTTTTCAATTAATGTTTGGGGTAAATGAATATAGTATATCATCACTTTACAAGGATTCAAGTCAACATAGATATCTACTTCATTATTAGATGACTATCATTTGAATTGCTTTAAAGATACAATTGGGGGATTACAAAGTCATTCTATGTAAACTATTGATGAGTGTAAATACTGAAAATGAATTAATAAAAGTAAATTACAATCTGTTATGTTGAATAGTAAATTTAGAGTGTGTTATGACACAACAGAAAGATAAATAGACAATACAAAAAGTTTAAGAATTTATTTTTAAACTACAAATAATTATCTTAGGTTTTTTGGCATCCCAATTACAATATTTTAACCTGTAATTTGAATTTAGTAGAAAATCTCATTGGCATAGTATTAGCAGTAGTTACATTTTGCAACATATTTGGGAAATAAACGACTTGTGAGGTTAAATAATGGAAAAAAATCTTAAACTGAATAAAATATACTAGATATTTAAAAAACTGAAATTTTACATTACAGTTCAACCTCTATAATCCGAACGGCAAAATTACAAAATGATAGTCCGAACAATAAATAAAAACTTGTCGTTGTTTATACCGCCCACCACCGCCTTACGTGGTGGTAGTACTGCGTCAGTTTGAATTTTCGGTGGTAACGAGTCGTAACAAATCAGTTGAACTGTGTCGGCGCTGCTGTGGGGGTCACTTACTTACGGTTTATTCAGTTTACTATAGCAAAGTTTGTTTTGTGTAAACTTTAAACTAATTTTTTAAATAGAACAATGTCGAAGAGAAAACACGTTACTATTTACTTAAAAGGAAAAATCCAAGTTTTAAAATATGTCGATGCTGATATAAGCTATTCCAACATTACGACCAAGTATGGCATTGGGAAAGCTACTGTGGCTGATATTAACAAAAACAAAGATAAAACTTTGGCATATCTACATGAAAATGATGTCGGTCCATCAAACAGGAAAACATTAAAATTCAGTTTGAATCCTAGGGTTAAAAAAGCTTTATTTACATATTCATTCGGAAAAAAAAACAAAAGGTAGGTACATTATTATATCCTATAACATTTAGACAGGTGATATGAGTGATAAAAAACGGATGTTTTTGTTTGATACGTAAAAAAAATTAACATCTCTTTTTGTTTGGGTTGTCTAATTTCTGGGAAAATTCTACGTGAGAAAGTTTTTTTTATAATGAAATAACGCAAAAAGATGACTTTACTGCAAGCTCAGGGTGGCTTCATAAATTCAAATCAAGGTTTGGAATTCGCCAGTTAACAGTTGTGGAGAATCATTATTTAGCGACTATGATGCAGTCTTACCTTTATATTTATGGAAAAGCTTGTCCAATTAATAAAAGAAAGAAATCTGTTTTCTCACCAAATTTATAATGCTGATAAAAGCGGACTTTTCTGGAGAGTTCTACCAACCAAAACTTTGACTTATTCACAGGAGACATCTGCGCCTGGACGAAAAGTAAGCAAAGAAAGGATCACCTTTATGCCCTGTTCAAATGCGTCCAGATCCCACAAATTAAAATTGTTGGTCTTAAGTAAGAGTATGAAACCACATACTTTTAGAAATGTTCAACTTCTCGTTTCATACAAAAGGCAAAAGAGAGCTTGGATAACCAGAGATATTTTTACTGAATGGTTCTACAATAAATTTGTTCCATCTGTAAGACGTAAAATGAAGCAACTCAATCTTAACCCGGGGGCCATTTTAATTTTGGATAATGCACTTGGACACTACTCAATTGTCCAATGACGATAATAAAATTTCTGTATTGTTTCTTCCATAAAATTACTCGCCATTGATACAACCCACTGATCAACATGTCATACAGCCCATAAGGTTATTCTATAGGAAAAATAGCTCGAAAAAATTGTCGACTCTAATTGCGATGTGTCGCAATCACTAAAAGACGTACATTTAAACGACGCTTGGAAGCACGTGAGAGCTAAGTTAATAAAAAAATCTTGGAAAAAACTTTTACCACGTGAGGTTTATGAAGAACAGCTTGATAACAGTGATGAAAAAGATGATATCCCAGTGGCTAGGTTAGCCAGACAAATCGCTGAACCAAGAAAACTTGTTGAAATAGAAAATGATCTAAAAGAAATTTCGGACTCAGGGAAAAAGCTTAACGAATTAAGAGATCAAAGAGTGGGTGACACATGATAAAGCAATCAGCGATGAACTACAAACTAAAACTGATATTCAAGAAATTATCTCTGACTCTCATTCAGATAGTAATCCGGCTTATGATGTTCCTGGAATTCCCTGTGCAGTAAAGGATGGTAATGCAGCATTAGCTTTTAATACTTGTATCAAATGGGCAATCCAAAATAATGTTCCTGAACATAGAATTATATTTCTGCAAGAATTGCGAGCCCAAGCCCAAGAAGCATCAATTAAAAATAAAAAGCAATTAAAAACAACGAATTTTTTTACCTCACATAAATAACGCCCTTGTTACTAGCGTATTTTTTTTATACATGTGTTTTGTAATGTGTATATTGAAGAATGTTCTCTTTTGTGTTTAGTGATTTATATATATGCACATATATGGATAGAAAAGTACATACATATATACATATTTACGTTGTTTTATTATTTATGGTACATAGTTCGTTAATCCGAACGATTCACTAATCCAAACAGACGTTGGCAATACGGTGTTCGGATTAAAGAGGTTGCACTGTAGTTATTTTGAATATAAATGTAGAAGTTTTGACTTGGTGCATATGCTTTGTGATAGTAGTAAAGTAATGTAACATGCATTTTCTTGAGAACAAATCAGAAAGCAAGATTTATGTAAAGCTGATTCCAAGAACTTAATTATTGGCAGCAGATATACAATAAATAAATGCAAACAATTTGTAGCAAATGAAAATTATGCTGGTTCTAATGCACATAATTGGCCAATATGAATCCTTCGGTCTTATTATCAAAATGGTATTTAGGCAAAAGTTGGTGGGTAACAAAGAATTCTGATAGATGACCAAACTCCTTAATCTTCTGGCATGTGATGTTTATGTGTGGTCTGGCATTAACTCCGTGAAGTATAACACCCTTTCTATTGGCAATTGACGACCATTTCAATTGAATGGCTTCCTTCAAACAATCCAATTGCTGACAACAGAGATGTGTATCAAGTGTTTCATGATCGCCCACAAACTCATGATGGACAATTCCATTGATGTTTCACCATACACAAAGCATAATTTTTCGGGAACTGATTCCCGGTTTAGGTGTACCGACGGGCTTCTGATCTTTGCTTAACCATTGCCCCATTTGCTGACATTTACAAATACTTCCAGTAATCAAATGATCGGAAAATGAACACAAATCATATTTGGAAAGCAATGAAAGGGAAGTGTCTGCCCAATGTTTCTTCTGATTTGATATGAATTCATGTGGGACTCAAACTTCTGCCTAATATGACTTCCCAATGTTGTGCAAATGGTTTCAAACTGTTTGCTGTGACACTTCGAGAATTTCTGCCAAATCTCTACTGGAACACTTCAGGTTCCCTTGGGCCAAACTGGCCAAAATGTTGTCATCTGCTTTAGATGGTACTCCAGTTTTCAGATTATCTTCTAAATCAAAATTGCCAGACCTGAAGCAAGGAAACCATCAACAAACAATCCTCTCATTCAAGGTTTCCAGATAGACATTACTGATGTTATTGGTGGCCGTTCATAGAGCATATGTCTAACGTGACTGTCATATAAAGACATCGCCATCAATGGTAAGTTTTAGGTGATATCACAAAAGTTTTTAATAAAATTTAAATACAAGTATTTGTTGAATGGAATGGTTAGTACACAAATGCAAGGGTCACACAAATAATAAGTTACTTTAAATCAAATTTTTACAGACATAACTTTTTAGGCTCACCATTATTTGCTGAGTGTATCCAAATAAAAGTGCAAAGTAGCAAAATTCACTGCACAAATAACAGTTTTCATAGAAAATTCTATTTATCAATCAGGCACTATAAACTGAAGCTTCCTAGAGAATAATGATAATGTAACCTACCAATTTATATAAGGACCATACTGCCAAGTAGTGATCAAAGCTAGCTGATCCTAGTAAAAGCCTCAGCACTGCCTAATTTCATGCAATTTGAATGAAGTTGAGGGAACTATAGTTTTAAATGATCAAGAGATTCAAGTATCAAGAGTGGGTTAGTGATTAGACAAACCCGTCAGGTTCGTAGTAAATAGAATTTTTGCACGATTTATAAGAAACTAATGCATTCACTATAAGTTCCTGTTCATGCAAATTTTAAATGATTAGGCCACTCTTATAAAAAATGTAGCAGACAACAAAAGATGCATATTATAACAGAGTTGCTGTAGCCTCAAGATACGTCATTTTTTAGAATAGCATAATTTGTCACATTGCACACAAAAAATTAAATTTTGTCATCTCATGCAATAGTCGCAGTTGTCCACCTAAACTGTGTAATTTGATACCCTGCAACTTCTTTGATGGTCTTTTGGTGTTTTCACCAACGTTTTAAATAAAATAGAAAGCACGAAACATGGTTGCGATTATGTGAAAATGCAATTTTGATAAAAGGCAACAGAGCAATGGAAATCATTTGTTATATATTGCGTCTTACACACAATCATAACATATGTAATTTATATTAAAAAATTAAATCTTGCATTCTTCTTGAAATACTCTATTTGAATATTTATTATTTTGCTTTTAATAGGAAGTATACTTTTTGAGTTTTTGTGCGTTATATCTTTACACTTAAATTGCACAAACGAGTGGCAAACTTGGTGGTCAGCTCTTTTATGATCCTTGTGCAAATCAATCCATCAAGGTATAGCACAAAGTTACGTTAAAAAACAGAGCATTGTGCACATTTTTTATTACAAAAATATTAAATAATACACTATTCTACAGTAATGCTTATGAGTAAGTCTCCAATTTTTGTCTAAGAGTTAAAATTGTACTCTATATATAACTAAAAAACCTGTAGGTTTCGGAATGTTTGTCGTTCTCAACTAGACTAAATCTGACTTAATTGGCTGTAAGTGGGCCAAATACTTTTTAACGCACGTGAAAAATGCACTATCATACTCTTACTTAAAATTGGTTTCAGATTACCACAAACAGTCATAATGCGAGGATAATTCGGACATCTAAAATGAAATCAGCATACAAAGATTACCTTTTCAATAAAACGTAGCGCAAGCATCTTTCACTTTATTAAGTTGCAGGAAAGACGCTCCAATCATGATGCTCTGCACATTGTTCTTGTCGAGAAGCACCCGTCCGGAGTAAGCAAAGTTTATCAGCGCCTCCAGTGAACTGAAATCAAACGCCTTCAGAAGATGCCACAACACCACAGCTGCTACCTACTTGGCTTCAATGCCTTGCATAATGATCTCATTCTGTCGGCTTTCCATCATGTCATTCGTAAACATGGCATGGAAATAGGGGATCGTTGACGCCAGCACTATCTTGTGTGCGCTGAAGGCTTGATCATCCACCTACACAAGAAGCCGTTAGTTAACAAACAAACAAGTACGGGCACACACCTTCAGCACGACATCACACAGCTTTCCCTGCCTGCGGATTTCCTCCATGCAGGGGAAGGCGGCAGGGAAAAGGTCGTTTTGTTGGAACACCATCGTGTCATTGTTCATTTCGTATATATTCCGGGCGCACTTCACCTCGGGCGGCGCTTCGGAAGTCCGTATAGATTTGCGCTCCATGGTTGTTGTTACCATCGGAAACATGATTGAGGAAACGGGGCTGGTTTGTTGTTGGGTTAGATGTACTGCAAACGTCAAGCTATGGCAACGTTGCCATATTATTAGAATGCGTGAGGGTGTATCTCGTAAATTATCCTACGAGATATAATTTTTAGAATTTGTACAGCCACCTTTAAGATTCAACGATCACGGTGATTTCATATTGGTAACCATTGGCAATGGTCCATTGCTACCTAAATTAGAGACCCAAAAATTAATTTCGAAAAATAATAGATACATCATATCACCAAGAGATGGCGCATTGTTACTACTATATATAAACAAATATCCATAATCGACATTAGCTAGGTTTAACAACATAAAATTAATAAACATAAAAATATAAAAGATTGAGTTTCAAAAATGAAACAAAAATTGTCAGTATTATTTACTTGATTTACATTTATAATTCGAATTTTGCCGGTGACGTAATAGGATAAGAGCATGTATTATTGGTTGTAGCTATTTGCCTATGTTATTTTTCACATATAGGGTGTATAGCTCTTCATCCTTTTACGCCAATTTTAAGGAAAAACATTTTAATTTTTTCTTGAAAATGGCATTTCTGCCAGAAAAATGCAAAAACACGTACCTTTCTTTTAAAACTTTGCTAATGCACAAATTTTATTTTTCTGAGTGGAATAATCAGGTTGTTTATGGAAGTTTCAGTTTTTTTAGTCACAAGAGTTGTTACTGAGTGAGTTGTTGCGTGCGTATCTTACTTTGAATAACCAAGAAAAATTCTTTTGAGTGCCGTAAACCGGGGTTACTTTGTCACAGTTTTTTCTGTTTTTTCTTTTCAACACTCTTTAGCAGTTTGTAAATTGACGTCTAGAAATTTAATATAGATTTAATCACACTCTTTAGAATATTCTAAAACGTTCAAAATGCGTGTCCGCAGTTTTTTATTTTTTTAACATGCAAAAAAATAAAAAATGAGAATATCAACTGGGAATGTGGGACAATATCAATCGAAAAAAAGGCAAAATTAAAAAAAATGTGTAAAAAAAGTGTTTAGTGTCGGTTATAAAGTAAGAAAATAAAAGAAAATATTTCGAATACTTTATTATTATTTTTTTTTATTTATTAGCAATCAGAATTAACATTCTATGGGCTAATGTCATAACATAGGACCTTAAAATTAAACAATCTATGGCGGAATGGGAACTCTTCCAGCGAGGAGTTCACCTACTTCTCATTTGAGATCAATAGGCCAACATCTTTTTAATCTTCTGGCATCGTGTTGTAGTAGGAGTGGTTGTATGCGTGGATTGATTTGAGATCCTAGTCGTACCATGGTGCGTCAGTCATCACCAAGGATCTTGTATTGTGAGCGTTGGATAATATCTGTGTTTGACTTATTGGCACATCCCCATAACTCAATGCCGTAAGTCCAGATAGGTCTGATTATTACCTTATAAATCAAGATTTTATTTTCCATTGACAAACGGGGTTTCCTTCCAATCAGCCAATTTAAATCCTCAAATCGTAAGTCAATTTGTTTCTTCTCCTTTAGGATATGCCCAGCAAAGCAAAAAATTAAGCCTTATGAAGTGATTTATAAATTTAAATAAGTAAACTGCTTCATACAATTGAAAAGGTAATTATAGCAAAGGATAAAAAAACCCCAACAATAACCTTCGAAGTATACAGAAGAGAATTAAAAAATTTCAATTTGCAAACAAATAAAAAAAAGTAGTCTGTGATAATATGAGAAAAACTATGAAAATACATTTAAACAATAGAAGATAAAAAACTAAACCAATAACAAAAATTTAAATATTTAGGATCAATAACTACAGAAGATAGAAGAATAGATGAACAAATAAAAGAAAAACCATGGTGTGTTAGTCATCTTGGATTGTGAGCCTTTGGATAATATCTGTGTTTGTCTTACTGGCGCATCCCCATAACTCAATGCCGTAAGTCCAGATAGGTCTGATTACTACCTTATAAATCAAGATTTTATTTTCTAGTGACAAACGGGATTTCCTTCCAATCAGCCAATTTAGGTCCTTAAATCGTAAGTCAGTTTGTTTCTTCTTCTTTAGGATATGCTCCTTCCAAGTAAGTTTTTGATCGAAGTGTATTCCTAAATAACGTACTGAAGGTGATGCAGGTATAGGCATGTTATTGATGCTAACTGGTGGACAATGGCCCTTTTTTAACCTAAATGTTACTTGAGTTGATTTACTCTCATTGATTTTTTATGTGCCATCTGTTTATCTAATCTTGTACAAGATTTAGGTGTGATTGTGCATATGAGGATGCAGTTATTGAATTTTCATGGCTTACAAGGATGATTGTATCGTCCGCGAAAGTTGCGATTGTAGTATTAGGTGTAGTAGGTATATCTGATGTGTACAGAAGGTAAAGCACGGAACCCAACACACTGCCCTATGGAACTCAATTTACTTTAGTTCGGAATTGATAATCAGTTAAGTAGGATTTAAAGAGTTCATAATAAGATAGTAGGGCTTGTTTAATTTTGTAAAGTAGACCATCATGCCACACCCTATCAAAAGCCATGCTCATATCAAGAAGTACGGATGTGCAATATTGTCTGTCTTCCATGAATTTGTTTATTGTTTGTACAACCCGATGGCACTGCTGGATTGTGGAATGGGAATGACGAAACCCGAACTGGTGGTTTAGAATAACATCCAGGAGGGGACTGATTCTGGGGAGTAGAAGTTTTTCTAGAAATTTGGAAATAGTAGATAGGAGACTTATAGGTCTATATAAAGAAACATTCTGTGGATTTTTACCAGGTTTGGCTATTAATATTACTTCGGCCACTTTTAGCTGAGTAGGCCAGTAGTGTAGACGAAGTATTCCATTGAATATGTAAGTAAGGAGCACAATAGTTTTTCTAGGGAGTTCTTTTAACATTTTTGGAGTTATTTGATCAGGTCAAGATTATTTTTTGGTATTTAAACTAATGATTTCTTTTTTAATTTCTTTGGGGTAATTAGTTTTAAATGCCCAGTACTTTCCACATGATTTTGCATATCGGCTAACATCTCTTGTGAAGGTACAGCATTGTGAAGGCTAAATACTCCGCCTAGGTGTACAGCAAACCCGTGGGCCTTTTCTTTGTTGCTTCTAGCCCAATTCTCAGGTGTTGGAATATCAATTCGAATTGGGGGATTAGCTTGCGTTGGTTTTGCAGAAACCTTTATTGGTTTCCAAATAGAATTGTTATGACAATTGAGATTAGTAACGTAATCCTGAAATGATTTGTCTTGCGTTTCTTTAATCTTAGTTTTGAGTTTGTTATTTTGTTTATTGTATATAGTTTTGACACCTAGTGAATGAGACCGATGCCATTTTGCTTGGCTTTTCTTTTCTCTTTGATCAGTTTTTTAATTTTAAGTGAAATGTTGAAAAGTTTCCTTGGGTTTTCAATTTCGGTGTTGCACGGCTTGCTGCTTGTTGTAGGAGTGAAATTAGTGTATTTATGGCTTCCTCTAATTCAACAGTATTCTTAAGGGATATTTTTAGATCTATAGTTTCATCAAGCACGGCTTTATAGACTTTCCAGTCAGTCCTTGAGTTGTGTAATCTGGGTATATTTTTAACATTTACTACTGATGTGGCAATTGTTGCAATTATAGGCGTGTGATCCGAAGACAGGTCATAGTTCGGTTCTATATCCATATAGGAGCGAGCAATTCCATTTGTTACAAAGAAATCCAGCAAATCTGGTGTTTTGTTTAAATCAGTCGGCCAATAGGTTGGGGTGCCCGTGGATACAAATGTATACTTTTTCTCTTGTTAGGCGTGATCCCCATAGAGTGTTCTTGGAGTTATAATCACCTCCGGATATAAATTTGGGACCAAGGGTTGTGAAGTAGTCTGTAAAGTTTTTTACTTCTTCCTTATGTTGCATTAGACCATGTTGTTTTATTGTATTAGTTGTTGAAACATGTTTTTAAATTCACTTAGGAATTTCCTAAGTAGTGAGTTGATATTTGCGGTATCATCGTTGTACTGCGTTTGGGGGGCATTAATTGTATTATTCTTGAGTGCATTGGCATAGCTAATTTTGGAATGTGTTGGATTAGAAGATGCGGTCAAATCTAAACTTTTTAACAGCATGTTAACAGCATTGTTAGAGACTCGAGTGTTCTTATAGAGACACCCTTTATAATTTGCGAGATGCGCACCCCAACATAGAGCACACGTAGCTGGAGTGTCCTTGCTTTTTTGCAGGTTATAGTGCTGCGAGGGCCACTACATTTGACGCAGACGAACGGACGGTTACAATAAGTTTTGGAGTGGTCATACAACTAGCACCTCGTGCACTGAATAATGTTGTTATTTTTCTGGGTGTTTCGATTTGTACTACACTGTTTAGCAAGTGGTGTATTTTGTAAATGTCTTTGTTGTTGCTTATTGGTTCAAGGTCAACAAAAAACATATTTAGAGGAACTTTACTTTGTCTTTGTGTAACATTAACGATATTTCTGACTTTGTGGCCTAGATTTGTGATTACATTTTAATTTCTTGGATGTCTATAGAGTGATGTAAATATTTTACCACGATTCTATAAGCTCTGTCTTCCTTAGATTGATAAGTATGATATATTATTTTAGATTCTAACATAAACTTTACTATTTTTCTGTACGTATCCGGACTATAACAGTTAATTTTAACAGTATCGTTGGCTAAGCTTCTAGTAGTATACTGTTCTTCTTCTACACTATCAGTTAATTTATTGTTTATCTCAGGAAAGTTAGCCACCCTGTAAACAAAAATAGGGTGAGGTTTTGGAATATCCTCTTGAGTATTGTTTGTGTTTAAGGGTTCGTCATTGTCTCTATTTAGAATGTCATATCTATTATTCAAGTTAGTTTCTTCCAGCACAGGTTACTTGGTTGGGAAATTTTTTCTATTTCGTTTAACGCCTTTTACTACCTGCCGTGGGTTTTCAGTAGTTGGATTATCAGTCTCCTCATCACTGGTAGATAGCATTCTTTCAAGCGGAGGATAATTTTAAACGATTGCATTTGTTGCTGCTGTTGTGAGTTTTGCATTTGCATATGTATTTGAGATTATTCCTGATTCTGTGAAAAGTATGTAGTGTTTATAGACATTGAGTTATTGCTGATTGTGATAGATATAATTGTGGCATTGCTGAATTTACTAATTTACCTTTCTGGAACACTGCGTAAAATTTGGTTTATTGTTTACAAAACCAGGGCCGTTCCCAGTTGAAAACATTTTATTATTTGGTTCAATGTACTAGACTGACAATAAGTTAAATTGTATGTACTTGAATAGGTTTCACTTAACAGGTGATGACCGACCTCGCGGTCAGCCTTTTATCTTAAATGGCGCGGGCAGCGTCGAACGCTTCGAGCACCAATATTTCGGAGCGCACAAACACAAGTTCGAAATACAAGCGCAGAATGACTGTTCAAATGAAAATTTTAAAAGAAAAGAATACAACATACAGAAATAGTACCTAGTAATAGGTAGGAATAAACTTTTTATAACAAAATACACTAAACTTATCACATGAAATATTCATTCAATGGTGGAACTGTGAAGTAGGTGCTCCTCTTGGATGAAATAGGTTTTGGAGCATTAATTTTTTTTAGAACACAATCTCAGGTGTACTAAATCTTGTCCTTTTTTACTAGCCATCTTCACTGCTTGTTTTCCCTCTCCATGTAGTCAACGATAGGCCCAATCATTAATTTTGGCGATCAAATTAGGGTACTTCGCATCATTTCACAACACAATAACATAATCATTAACGGAACATGTAACCTTCATATCTTCTAGGATGTCGGTATCAGAGTCTTGAAACTCTGAGAATGATTCATACATAGTATTAGAATCCAGTACCATTTCATTCTGGTCGACATCGTCACTAGCTGATGAATGTTCAAGTGTGACATTAATCTTTCTTGTTTGCTTCTGCTTAGTAGTCTTTTCTTCAAGGTTGACGGCTCACCTAATATAATACTTACATCCGTAGCAGTGATACTCTGACCAGGAGGAACTGATACCTTCGTTCTCTTTTGTTTTGGCCGTTCTTCACTAATAATCTCTTTTATCTTTACAGCAAGTAACTCTATAAACGCTTGCCCAACAAAGCTAGAGTTTACTGATTTACTGGGAAGACGTGCCAGGACAACATCCTTATTGAGTGGCATGATACCACATTTTTTGAACCCCGAGATCAGATTTTTTCTCTGTTTGGCTCAATTGCCTGTAGTAATTGTTTCAATAAAGCTGGTAGCATTTCTTTAGAAATTGTGGGATATTTGGTGCCCTCAGAAGATTCTCTCCACTTTGAAGGGACCGAACGCCAAGCTCGCTTCAATGGCCTAAAGAAGCTGACGTCTAAAGGCTGGAGGAGATGGGTTACAGGTTGGAGGTGATAAACAAATAAACTTTATATTTTTTGCTCGCATATTGTCAAAATATCCAAGCTTATAAGAGAGGACAAGTTGTCCCCAGTGAGAACAATTGGGCCTTTGGAATGTCGAACACTAGAAAGAAATGGACTTTGAACCAGCCTTCAAACACATTTGCATCGAACCATCCACTCTTGGTATGATTATATCTTGCTCATTCTGGGCCGTTAGCAACCAGGAAGAAAAACTATAAATGGCGGTAATAAATTGCCTTTTGCATTGCTGCAAAACATTATTGGGTTGACGTCTTGCTGTGATTGCAAATATGATCTAGATATTTTGAACTACGTTTGCATATGGCAGGATTATTCGAAACGTTAGTTTTGTCGTAATCCCATATCTATTCGGGAGCGATGCCTGTTAATTCTTTGCCAAGATTTTCGATGAACGAAGTTACTGTTGTCGCTGTTATCTCGGTTCTCACTTTCTTCACACTTTGTGCGAATTTCACTGACAATTCTGGATGATCTCGCAGAAATTTTTTGATCCAATCAACTCCTGGTAGATTATCTTTGAATTTGGTAATTGTAATATTCTTGTATTCCTACATTTTCACCAAATGGTCAACGAATGGCTGTTCTTCATCTCTGTTGAAAATGTTTTGTCTGCCAACTGTATTGGTATGTCGACCCTTCAGTTTATTTTTCAGTGTGCTGATAGGAATTCCATATTTCTCAGATGCTTTTCTTTGATTCGATGCGTGTTGTTTGATACCATCCAGAGCTTCTTCTGTGTAGCTTATGTAGGGACGGCTGCCAACTGTTCTTTCGTATTTGCGTGGCATGTTTATAACAATATCTGGAACATAAGTAAGAGAAAATGAACTTATGAATATTCCACGAAATTACCTTCACGAGATGACTTTGCCTCGGGACAAAGGAGGTTATTTGTGCCACTTTCAAAAAAAAAAAAATATAAATTTTGTAAATTGCGTTTTTTTTTTAATTTGTTTATTCAATTCTCAGTTATGAATATAAACACTTACCAGTTTGTCAAGTCCTTTCTAGCTAACTTCCCTAGGAGAAAGTTCCTACCATATATTCATGAAAAACTGTAAATAAACTTTGACGTCTAATGGTATTAATCTAATTAGTAAAACAAAGATAACCAACGCCATATATTCAACTTACAATTCATTAGATAGAAAAACGCATTCCTCTTTATTTTGCATAGAAACTTTCAAGATATTTGGCGTTGAAACTTTTTCGGACAGGTGGGACAAAGTCACCACTTAAGAGTCAAAGCCACTCCCGGTTTACGGTATTTATATTCATCAAAAACCAGTATTTATTCTTTCCTGTTTTCATAATTTAATAAAATTTTAACAAGTTAATGTTCTTTAAATTTTGTCATAGTAAACTGTAGAAAATATTGCCAAAAAAGCATGTCAGGTTTAAAACTGGTATCAAATCTGAAAGTGACAGTTTTCCGTGTACTTTAGGTTGTTTGTGTATGGTACCTTTGGCTATCAATAACTGATGTATCTTTGGTCAAAGGTATAACACTGTAGTATAGAAATGGCAGGCTAGCAATTATTAATTCAATCATAGGACTTCTTTATCTTTGCGGATGTGTTTCTCTATGTTTCCCTCTCCATTATTTTTTGTTTTGCACTTTAGACCTCACATTTTTTTCGATCTTATTTGATTATCTTTTTATACGTTTTTTTGTAAGTACTCTTCTTATAGCCTTGTCTTTTCCATCATCATTACATGACTTAGCCATTTACTTTTGTATTTAATTTTGGTTTAATTATAGTTTGTCCATTCTCGTTTTTCTTCCAGTTTTGTAAAAATCTCATTTTTATTACTGCTTCTTGGATTTCTTCTTTAGTTGCATCATTCGATTGTTGAATTTCTGCACTCGCTAGGCTTCTACATTTTTTTTTGTTTTTAGGTCTGTTCCTTCCAATAAATCTTCAAAAAATCTGTTACATCTCTCTTTCGTCTATTAAACCTTCTTATCTACGTCTTTAACAGTTCTCAGAATAGTATTATTATTTTTTATTTCCTTTCTTATCATTCTAAAGAATAGTTTTTGATGTTATTTTTTTCTCCGTAATTAGTCAAGGTCTTTTGTTTTTCTTTTTCACCGGTTTTTGAGTTTTCCCTTTCAGATTTATATTTATCATAATATCTTTGGCTCGTTGTCCCCAGATATTTTTAACTATTTTTAATCCACAATATATTCTTTACGTCACAAATTTTGAGTATTGTAATAAAATGATTTCATTTGCACGCATCAAAAATTTTAAAGTTACTAAGGTTTTTAGGCGGAATAATTCTACTAAAAATAACAAAGATTTCATACATAATCTCGGGCCTATATTGAAAAATAAACAAACTTGAATTGAACTACTAAGTGTGTCTAATATTATTGGATTGTATGTATTTAGAACAATTTTTTGTTGAAAACAGTTTTAATAGAACTATGGTCAAAGACAAACAGAACTTATCATTTCTAGTTTTTATTTTTTACACTTTAATAATATAATAATAAAGATGGTATAGCGCCAGTGTTACCAAATTTGGCTGCAGTGCGGACAGACTCACGTTAATTTCTTAAGTTCTCTGATGCTTGGAGGATGGCCTACTCAGTCACTAGAAATAATCGAGTACCTGGGTTCACTTTAAACAAGGGGCAAGGGGTAATAATGCAGACGTCTGAGGCGTTACATAGCCCCGTATCAGAGATGGTGCAAACATATGAGAGCCTCAACCTGTCATTTTACAGGCCATGGTCCCGCGAGGGCATTAGAACCTCAGTATTATCATTTAAAGATGGCATCAGAAGAAATCATGTTTTTGTTTATTTTCTACAATTTGGTATCTAAAAATATATAGGGTTGTCCGAAAAGTCATGGCAGATTTTGCAATATATAGCGTTACACGTATGTATTTTGACAGATGACAGTTTAAACTACATAAAATGTAAGACGAACTGTGCATTTTTGGCATATTTTGCTTTTTTATTTTCACGCAGGAAAGAAGGCTAGGCAGGTTTGTAAAAATTGCGTAAAGTTTTCAGGGACAATGCCCTACAAGAGCGTTAGTGACAGAGATGGTTTGCTAATTTTCGTGCTGGCACTGATTGAAGCAAACCCACGTTCGACCACTCGTGACATCGCGAAAACACTGAGCCTTCATCATTCAACCGTCCACGACCTTTTCAAGAAGCTGGGATTCATCAGCAAGCTCGATATATGGGTTTCGCATGAACTTAAAGAAGTCCATCTTACCAACCGCATCAATATCGCCGATACTCATCTCAATCACAACAAAATCGACTCGTTTTTGAAGCGCTTTGTGGCCGGCGATGAAAAATAAATTTTTTACAATATTCAACGTCAACGATCGTGGTACAGAGAAAAAGAGCGAGCCTAACACAACATACAAAGCCGATCTTCACTAAAAAAAAGTTATGTTCTTAATATGGTGGGACTACAAGGGTGCAGTATTTTTTGAGCTTTTACCGCGGAATCAAACGATCGATTCTGTTGTGTACTGTCGTCAATTGGGTGATTTGAAAACATCTCTCACGGAGAAACGATCGCAAAGGCATGATGTTTCATCCTGACAATACGAGACCACACACAAGTTTGGTGATTCGCCAGAAGTTGCTGCAGCTTGGATAGGAATCTTTCTTACTCACCGGACCTTGGGCCATCAGATTACCATTTGTTTCGTTCTTTGCAAAATAACTTGAATGATAGGTCTTTCGATTCTGATAAGGCCATCAAAGAGCATCTCACCCAGTTCTTCGCTGGTAAAGAGCAGTTCTATGAGCGCGAAATTATGCAATTCCCAGAAAGATGGCAAAGGTTATCGATCAAAGTGGCCAATACATTATTGATTGAACTTTGTTACGTTATTAACAAATCAGTAATTAAAAAATACGTACATGACTTTTCCGACAACCCATTAGACGTCATAAAAACAATTGACAAGAACCAAATAGACGCAGCTATAAAGGTGCATACAGAAACAAAAAATGATGATTGGTAAACTAGCTAAACATTTTGATTATAAGAAAGTAACTTTAATATACCACTTGAACAATTTTAAAGAATTAAATTGACAAAGGATTTAATTACTTCTACAAGAAACCAAAAAAGTATTCACATATAAAGATAAAGTTTTATTAGTCCAGTATTTCAGAGACGACAAATATATAGTAAATATGTTTATTATTGTTTACAATAACATGTAACTTAAGCAATTGTGGTGTACTAAAAGTAAATGGACAGAATCCTATTTTTATTATTTATAAGTTATAACATAGACCTTAGTTTATTAAAAACAAACACGTGTTGTATTAATAGGTTTCTTAATTTGTAATTTGTTTTATATGTTTTAAAATTTTAAATTTTGTTTCTATGTTCTGGAAGATGAGAAAGTAGGCATGTTTATGTTCTTGAATTTGTGACATTTATGTTCAGTAGTTATGTTAAGGCATTTTTTTATTTTATATATTTTTCTCCGCTTTACGATGCTGAAGTTTCTTTTTTTTTGTTCCATTCTTACAGCTGGTTATTAATTGTCAGTTTCTGGTATCCAACTATTACTTTACTCCCGGTTTGTGTTCCTTCTATGGCCATTTCTATTATTCTAGCTTGTATTTTCCTTACATTTTTTGTTGAATTAGATTTTATAAAAACGCCTTTTCTTTTACGTTTCTTTTTATTTGCCATTATATCCATCTTTTGCTTGACTATTTTTATTGCTACATATTTTATTTTTCAAAGAATATTCAATCTATTTTCTTTATATTTCTCCACCGGTTTTCAATCCTTTTATTAGTATGTTGTTTTTTCTTTTTCGCTGTTCTTGTTTTCCTATTATTTTTTCTATTTTCTTCCAATTTCTTCGGTCACTGTTGGTCTTAGGTTTAAACATTTAAAAAAAATTAAAAATGAAAATAAAAAAACACGTGAACCTTATTTTTTAGCTATGCTATGATTCCAATAGTTAGTTTGGCGTTGTCTATGCTGTGCTAGCAATGACATTTAATTGGTTAAGGCAAAAATGAACGTTCAACACAATATAATTTACTTACATTCGTAACTAATGTTTTCTACACGATTGTTTACTAGTGTAAAGCTTCGTTACACTAGTAAACAAGAGCGATCGTGCGGGTGCGATATTATTTTTAATGTGCAGATTTATTCTACTACGTGCTGATGCTACGTTAGTAAACAAAACATGACAACGTGCCTCAGCTTGTTTTCATTAAAAATCTTTGAGTCTTTGTACTGTGTGGTCATGTGAAAATATTGTAAAGCATTAGTTTCGTATGTAAAAGTTCATTTTTCAGAACTAAATATGCCGGATTATACACGAGATGAGATTGTTGAAATTCTCATGATTCTTGGTGAGTGCCGTGGTAATTACCGAGCAGTAGCACGATTGTATCGTGAGCGTTTTCCGGGCAGAAATCAGTACCCAAGTGACAATGTCATTGCACGTATCGAAAGGCGCGAGAGACAGCAACTTCATGTGTAAGGCGACGTCGTCGTGTTATGGTGATTGACCGAGACGATCTACGAGTTCTTGCCGTGTTAGCTATGGTTAATATCAATCCGCATATTTTGCTTCGAGAAATTGAGACTGAATTGGACATACCAAGATCAACGGCTCAAAGAATTCTAAGGCTCCATAGATTCCATCCTTACCATATTACTTTAACCCAAACATTGACTGCTCGTGACTTCCAGAGAAGATTACAATTTTGTAACTGGGCTCAAGCAATGTTACGTCGTGATCCAGATTTCTTCGATTACGTTATGTTTTCTGATGAAGGCACCTTTCACAATACAGGACAGCTGAATAGACACAATTGTCATTATTGATCTGCAGAAAATCCACACTGGTCTCTCTGGAGTCTCATTGAATGGTGTGGAATTGTAAATGGTTATTTGATTAGACTATTTTTGAAGGAAATGTTAATTCAGCCAGATATTAGCATTTATTGTCGAATGAGTTGACAGTTTTGTTAGAAGTTGATCTGCATACAAGGCAAAGAATGTGGTTACAACAGGATAGGGCAGGGACTCACAGAAGTAACATTGTTCTACAATTTCTGAACCTTGAATTCTCTCAAAGGTGGATAGGAATTGGTAGTCATGTTATTGAATGGTGCTCTAGATCTCCAGATCTGACAAGTCCGATTTTTTTATATGGCGTCTTATAAAAAATTTGGCATGTGTAGGTCCACCCACAAGCAGGAAAACATGATGCAGCGAATCATAAACATCTGTAGAAATATACCCAGGAACGTGCTTTTGGCAACAGTCTCTAGCTTTCAACGGAAAGTCCAGCTTTGCATTGGTAATAATGGTGGAATATTTGAAAATTTATTAAGGTAAATCCTAATAAAACTAGAAAAACAAAAGCGTTGCCTTAATCGGCCGGCTTCTTTACGGTCTTGCCTTAATCATTTGGACAATTAATCAAATTTTTGGGGCCTTAAAAATCTATCCTGGTACGTCTTCGTCATGGGTTCTGGACGTCGATATTCGTTATGTCAATGACTAAAAGCAGGTATTGGTGTCATCAGTTTTTTTTCTCATTGACAAATGCCATGGTCATTGTAAAAGCTTTTCAAATGAGAATTTTTTTTGAAAAATCACATTAGCGTATTTTTCTTCGTAGAAACAGACGATGTACTGAAAATTAAGGTTTTTCGATCAATAGCACCAAGTTGGACGTCTTAGGGCTTTATCAGGGTGCCGAAACCGGTGCCGGACTACATAATTAGATGGCACTTTTTGACATGGCAACGTTTTCTTTACAAGAACAGCGTGTAATCATTCGTTTTTTCCATTTGCGTGGTATCACATCGATTGAAATTCATCGCCAGTTGAGTGAGACATGGTATTATGGATGTGTCTAATGTGAGTTTGTGGGTGTGTCAGTTTAAAGAAGGCAGAACTTCGTGTGACAGCAAACCAAGACAATCTTGGCCTCGCACCAGTCTGACGATATGATCAAGCCAGTGGAGAAACTTGTTTTAAAGGATCGCCGAATAAGTGTGAAGCACATCGCCTCCAAAGTTGGCATTTCCGTAAGATCTGCGCACACAATCCTGCATGAAGACCTGAAAATGCAAAAAGTGTCTTCCAGGTGGGTGCTACGAATGCTAACGGATGACCACAAGCCTGCACGAGTGGTATGTCGATTTTTCATGCTCCCTGCTCAATTGACCTGACTTTTGGCTGTTTCCATCGATGAAAGACACTGTCCACCGTCGCAAATTCACTAGTTGTGCTGCTATTGCATCAACGATTTTCCAATGGTCAAAGAAGACTCCTAAAAAGCGTTCGCAGCGGCCATGGAATCATGGGGTCGACGTTGTGAAAACTATGTACGGCTGTAGGGAGATTACGTCGAGAAGTGACATAAATTTCACGGTTTTTGTGTGATTAGCTGGTGAGAAAAAAAATCGGAGGTGTTAGAACTTGAATGCACCTCGTAATTTAAAATTTGCTGAATTTACACATGACAGCTATGTTTTGATTTTTAGTGACGAATTAGTTTACTTGCAACTATTGCTCCTTTGAAAGTTGTTTTCTGCATATTCCATATAGTGGTTTTGGAGGTTCGTTATCACCATATCAGAAAAATTTATATGAAATAAAATCTTTATTTTAATGTTTTTAACAATTATTTATTTATTACAATGCCAGTTGTGGTAAATATATTTTAGGTTTCATTATCATTTGTGGCTGAGGTTTGTCTCTTCAAGAATTCATCCATTGTTTTGACATGAAATAAATATTTTTTAATACAATATTTTTATGTAGCTACGTCATAAATTTTCATATCATAATTATACAAATAAATAGGTCACTTCCTCAATAAATGTGTGGTTTACTGAATGATCCTCGACACGTGGAACGACATATAAAGAAAAAATCTAATACTAAAAGTTTGTAAGTCGAAAATAACTAATTGAAATTGCGACACGCCTGGCATCATCTTATGGCACACCGGTTGCGGAGCACTGGTCTAAAGCAATTTAGAACAATACCACTGATGATGAAAACTAGATATCCACATTTAAAACTCAATCGAAACGGCAATCAGTATAATGGTTGTTTCCAAAAGATCTAAATCTAGTTAAAATGAACCAATTTCAAAGCACTTTTCTCAAAATCAGAATTTGTCACAAGTGACCTGCTTAAATATAGACGTATGTCATTAGAAAATAGCACACAACAGCTTATTTGCTAAACGTTATTTTTTTGCAGCGCCCTAAAAGTAAAATCATTTGTGCCACGACACTGCTTTGAGTTACATCAAACAAACTAATTGTTACGAGGGGTTTTCGATTTTAAAGGTACTGGTGACAGTTATACAAACTGCGCATGTACAATATTGTTGTCATATAAATGACTAGACACGTTCATGCGTGTAGTAGTAGAGTCTGGGGCGTTATTTTGTCAAGACTCAATTTAGCTTCGGGAAGCAAATAAACGTGGTATGCATAATCGCAGAGTATTCGAAGTCTGAGGTACGTGGAGTTATCAGATTTTTGCAAGTCGAAGGAGTTAATCAGAGCAGATTAGAGAGGGTTTATGGTCCGAACGTTTTAAGTCGAAAAGAAGTCAGCATTTGGTGCAAAAAACTTAAAGATGGACGAATGGTACTGAATGATGATCCGGAGATGAAAAGCAACAACTGCACAATTTTCAAACGTTTAATTAAGGTTAACATGATTAGTATTCCTAACTGTTGTGTTTATAAAATCATTTACGACCTAAACTTCAGCAAAGTTTCTAGGTGCCGAAAATGCTCCGCGATGAACAAAAAACCAATCGAATAAGTGTTCTACTTCAAATACTCATCCGATACCAACAGGAAGGGGATTATTTCATTAAAAGCATCATTATCGCAGATGAAACCTGGATTTACAAGTATGAGTTCAACCCAGAGACGAAACAACAGTTTATGATATGGAAAATATTTAAAACTCAACCATCTGCTCGCAAAACTATGACCATCGTGTTCTGATAGTGAAGCACTACTGTTGTGTGAATTCCTCGAATGGCGACAAACACTGCAAAACTCTACAGAAATTGCATATAGCCTTTAGAAGAAAAAAGCCGGTACAATTACGCGAAGGAGTTAAAGTTTTGGACGATGGCGCAAGACTCCATACGTCAAATCAAATCAAATAGTTGAGAATTGAGAGGTTCTGCAACATCCTTTGTATAGTCCAGATTTAGGATTTTTATTCTAATCTTTGAAGAAATTTTTGACGAGGAAACGCTTTGCAGATCAGAAGGAATTGCAAGACATCGTTGTGGACTACTCCAGACAACTTGACAAGCCGTAGTACCGTAAAGGGTTGTTCAAACTACTATGATGCTGGGATGAATGTCTCATTTACGGAGATTTGGTCGAGAAATAAACAAAAGTATGTAGTTTTTTTGTGGAATGTATTAAATATTTTCTTTAATTATAAATGTCAGTGTAATTTTGGCTTGTATCTTTAATATCGGGCACCTTCGTAGATGCACCCGGGTTAAAATTGTAAGATCATCCGCATTGAGCCATACAAAATGGTTTCTGAGCTTTTGATTATTTTTATTTCCTCGATTATAAGATATATTTTGTAGCGCACTATTTATAATTTCCAAAGATGTGGAACTTTCATAAACCTTGTTTCTCAGGTATCTCAAGAAAACTAAACTTTTGCTTTGAGAATTGGTTATATCGAATGCGTAAGCGGAATGACTTTATTGGGGAATTATATATTTTAAAGCAATGATAAAAATAATTTTTATCTTTGTAGCTTGGCTAATTTTCATTAAATAAATCTATTATCAAAATTAATAGATCAACAAGCTTCTGAAATTGTTTATTTGAAACTGCAAACACGAACGTAGATTTTTTCTTAACTTAAGTATTGTAAAAACTAGGCGGGACCAGATTTAAAGCCATTACAATGCGGACACCTGGTAACCGTTACTGAGTCATTGAGGGCAACATCTGCTGTCACCCTTCATGAACCCAAATCTGCGTTTTGAATGTAACTAAAAATTTAAATTGCAACGTGCGTTACAAGGCATGCGTGTGCAAATGCACTAATTTATTTTAGGGGGGGCTTTTTGTGCTTAGTGATTCTTAGCTTAAAAATATTGGTATGTTAAATTTTTAGTTGATTTAGATTTATCTGCTTTTTATCTGAACAACAAAAAATTATTTTTCAGATCAAAGTTTGTGTTTAAATATTTTCTTGGCGTTGCGAGCAAGTGTTATAAAATTTGTAAGTATTGAAAATGGTATACCTTCGTTGTACTCGTAATTTTTTAATACACCAGCAATTAAATTATGTCTATGAAATAAAATGTTTGTTATTCCTTTACAGTTTAGCTTTTTTAGAAATACTAAATTTAATTTTTTAATTAAAAATAAATTATTTCGTTTACAAAGATTCATTAAAGCTATTCTAATTAAAAGTCAGCATCTTGGTTTTACTTTATTTTAATTTTTGGCCACATCGTACTTTTCAAACGAATAAGTTAGTTATTTTAAAAAGATCGTTTGTATCAAAACCCCAAAAGTAATATGAAGATTTAACGTAAATGTAATCAGATTTCAGTGTGAGTTAAGCGTAAAAATTAAACATATCTGATTGTTTTCTTCTTCTTAAAGTGCCTTATTGATTATTGAATGTTGGCAACAATCGAGGCAAAATTTTGTTTATCTTTAGTGTCTCTTATCAACTCATGTGGGTCCAATCTCTAATGTTCTTAAGCCAGGAGCATCTCCTGCGACTTCGCCCTCTTTTGCCTTCAACTTTTCCTTCCATAATGAGCTGCAATGTATTGTATTTGTCATTCCGATATAAATGTCCAAGATAAGCTGTTTTTCTTTTTTTAATAGTTAATAGGAGTTCATTTCTTCTATTCATTCGTCTCAGGACCTCTTCGTTTGTGATATGCTCTGTCCAAGATATACGTAGCATTCTTCTAAACACCCAGTACTCAAAAGCTTGTATTCTCTTTTCTGTATTAGCCTTGAGGGTCCACGCTTCAGCACCATATAATAGTATTGAGTATATGTAGCACTGCACAAATTTGTATCTGGTTGTAAGACGAAGACTGCGGTTGGTAAGTAGTTTCTTGAGTTTTTGGAATGCTGATCTTGCTGTTTCTATTCTTGTTTTTATTTTCGTTTCTGGGTCTCCATTTTCTGTCAGCCAGCTTCCCAGGTATTTGAATTTTTGTACTTTCTCTATTTGTCGATTATATATTATAAGTTGTGTTTGTGCTATTGGTGTTTTGCTGAAAATCATGTATTTTGTCTTTTTAGTATTTATCTTTAACCCTATTGCGTCTCCTTCACGGCTTACTGCATCCATCAGCCGTTGTAGTCCTTCTAGGCTATCCGAGATTATTGCGGTGTCGTCAGCGTACCTTATATTATTAAAAAGTTTACCGTTTATTTTATTCCGTCTTCGAGTTTTCTAGGGCTTTGGCAAAAACTGTCTCTGAATAAATATTAAATAATAGTGGTGAGAGGATGCAACCTTGCCTCACTCCTCTTTTAATTGAAGCAGCTTCCGTATTTTCATTATTTATTCTCACTGTGGCGTTTTGGTTCCAGTATAGGTTTCTAATAGCTATTATGTCTTCTTGATCAAGTCCTTTCTCAGTCAATAGTTCGTCGTGCTTTACACGGTCGAAGGCTTTTTCATAGTCGATGAAGCGCACGTAGATATCTTTTTGTTGGTCACGGCATTTTTGTAGCAGAACTGACAGGCTAAATAACGCTTCTCCGGTACCAAACCCTTTTCTAAATCCAAATTGGGAGTCGCTCAGATCTATTTCACATTTCTGATATATCCTACGGTGTAAAATTTTTAGAAATAACTTGAGAACGTGGCTCATCAGGCTTATGAGTCGAAAATCATCGCATTTATTTGCGTTGGGTTTTTTGGGTATAGTGATAAACTCCGATGTCATCCAATCAGAAGGCATTTTCCCAGTTTGATAGATTGCATTAAAAAGATTAGTAAGTAATGTTATGTTTTCTTCATTTAGAAGTTTCAAAAATTCGTTATGAATCTGGTCTGGTCCAGCTGCTTTGCCGTTTTTAGAATTTCGTATTACGCTTGTTGTTTCACTTTGTAATATACTTGGTGCATGCTCCGTTGTTGTTATATGTTGTTCAGTTCTCACATCTTCAAAGGTCTGTTTTATATATTCTTCCCATACTTGTTTTAGATCTTCTTTGTTTGTGATTAGTTGGTTGTCGTTATTTAACATTTTGTTGTAGTTATATTTCTTAGTCCCTCCTATAGTTTCTTTGATCTTTTTGTGTAGGTTAAAAGTATCGTGTCTCTTTTCTAATTCTTCTATTTCATTGCATTTCTCATTTAGCCATAGTTCCTCCGCTTGCCTTATCTTATTTTGTATTAGTTTATTTAGTTGTTTACATTGTTGTTGATTTTTGTTTTTGTACGTTCTTCTGTTGTCCATTAACGTTAATATTTCTGATGTCATCCATGGTTTCTTATTTTTGTTACGATTTTGTCCGGTTATGGTATTTTGTATGTTTGTGATGGCTAGTTTTATTTTGTTCCAGATAGACTCGATAATCTCTGTACGGTCTGTATCGTCTACATCAGTAATTACATTATTTATTAACTCGTGTATTCCACTTTCTTTTATATTCTCGTTTAGAGTCTGAGCCAATTGCATGCAGTGGACTGGTTCTTTCAGTTTCTGTAAATCTATTTTCTTGTTATATCGCTTTCGTAGTTTTTTGAGACGTATGTTAATGTATTCTACAACAGGATTATGGTTTGAATCTACATCACTTCCGGGATATGTTTTAACGCCTGTTAGTCCATTTCTATATCTCTTGTTAATTAGAAGATAATCTATTTGATTTCGTATAATGTGTTCCGAGGTGTGTTGTGGAGACGTCCATGTATAGAGGCGTCTAGGTGGTAACTTGAACCACATGTTTATGACGACTATGTTTTCTTCTTGGCAAAATTGTATTAGTCGTTCTCCTCTATCGTTTTGTTCGCCCAAGCCAAAATTTCCTACAATGTCTTCTACTTTGCCTAGGCCCACTTTGGCATTGAAGTCGCCCATAATAATAGTTACTTCGTCTGTTTTAATGTTTTTTCTTAGTTCATTTATCTGTACGTATAGTTGTTCTATTTCTGCATCTGGTTTTTCCATTGTCGGGGCATATATTTGGAAGATGTTAATATTCTTTGGTGACGCTTTTAGTTGTAGTAATATTATACGATCTGAAAAGGGTATGCAGTTGATTATAGATTTGTTTGTGTCCTTGTTGACTATAATCGCAACGCCATTCGGATGATTTGTGTCATTGTTACCTGCATAGTATATGACATGGTCATCAATTTCACTTTTTCCACATCCCGGCCATCTTTTCTGATATTCCTAGAATTTCTATGTTTAATCTAGTCATTTCTTAGACTACGTTGTGTGTCTTCCCAGCCATAGAGCGGCTCCTTACGTTCCATGTTCCAATGTTAGTGCATTTTTTCTGTTTTTTATCCACATACGGGTGGTGCCCATCTTGTTTTAACGTGGGGATTCTTAGCACCCCTTGGTTATTTAAAACCTGCCACGGAATAGGGGCCAAATTCGGGTTTTGTGTTGCCATGATTGTTGGAACTTGAGAAAGTAGCACAGTAGTTTCTCCTTGCTTTCCGCGCCGCGGTGCTATGACCGGATAGCATTTATATAATGCTTCGCCCATAGGTTTCAGATAATAAGCCTTTAAGGAAGATAATCTTGCAGTAGCTCTATTTCGGTACTAACAACACCGCTGCCTGTTGTCAGCCAGTTTTGGTCCACCCCAGGTATTTGATTTCCCTGGTACCCACCATATCTAGTGGACATTGCCCTATCCGCCACTTGGGGAGGCGCCCGATGGGGGACTGGAAGCCCCACACGGGTGATTGTCTTCACTTTTAGAATATACTTAAAAAATATATGTGCTATATTTAATTTAAATCTGACAGAATTGTGAAAGTTAAAAAATGCTCAAAATATTTGAGGGTTATTTGCCGTATTTTTTTGATAGATTTTGGCAATTAAAAAAATTATCCGAGGTATTCTTTCAAAAAATATGTTTACACATATATACAAGGGTTGAGGCGTAAGTCATGGAACTATTTCTTTGCGAGAATACGAGCGCGGTTGGAAAATTTGAAATATACAAATGAAAGGACAAGGAATTGACAAAATGTACAGGTATTTGTCAAGCAGTGTCCATTGTCTGTTGGTCCTCACCAGGTCATCGAATAATGCACATGATACATTGATCCATACACTCGCAAGTCACCCTGTCCGTCTCTAATCGCTGGTTACTTTGCGTTCTTGCTGCAACTCTACTACCCGCTTTGCGACTTTTTAGCATTGGAAGAACATTATTCCCGACAGCTTCAACCACCTTTTGTGGAATTCTCTAGCATTTCTGCCACAGAAAATGCGTCACAGCCATTCTTCACAGCGGTTGATTATATAACATCACAGAGCCATCTTGTATTGTAGACACAGTATGAATGCACGGCTTACTTCTTGAAACATGCGACATTTTGTGATACCATATATATATATATATATATATATATATATATATATATATATATATATATATATATTAGGGTCTCCTTATAAAATAAATTTCAAAATGATATTATATATATATATATATATATATATATATATATATTATATATATATATATATATAATATCAAAATCTTGCATTAATCAGACAGCTTTTCAAGTGTCATTCACAACCTTCTAGTGACTTACTTTTCTTTTAACTTCCAGAAAAGCAGCATTATTATTCCAAGAAGACACACTTATCTGAAGAAAACTGTCGTCGATCTGCAGTCGGTCCGTAGTCGATACTCTGATGAAAAAAAGATTAATTAATAAAAGAAATAACAAAAAATAAAAAGTTCATAAAAAAAAGCAACTTACCAAACAACGTTTGGGAGATTTAGCTTTTGCCATAATCTAAGATTTTATCCCTGTTTAAGTTGACAACCATTTTCATTTTAGCTTATTCACATAAATACCACAGGTGATGGCTAAACTTGCTCACAGCAGCTTTAGAAACTGTTATGTCAACTTTTTCGTAGTCTTTTAATGCCTTCAAGAAGCAGAAATCTTGATTAGGTGCTTTTACCGTCTCTGTGATTTCGAGCCAAAGTTTTACATATGTCACAATAAATAAGCAAACACCCCGCAGGGCCTTTTTGTCCTTCGTAGTCATGCTGAACCGAGACTGAAGCAAACATATTTTTAGAGAGTGAATCGCTCTCGCCATCCATCGTGCCTGATGCATAGCTCCAGGGTTTGATTTTATTTTCTTATCCGGATCACCACCCAAAAACTACGCATAGTTCAATCCATTCGCGATAATAACCTCTTATAAAGTTTTGTCTAGTTCCGCTTTATAATACAATGACAAAGATACAATTTTTGGATCAGAAACATGTTGTTTTACGAAGTTGTCGCATAGTTCAATCTTATTTGAATGGATGTTTTTCCAATTGTCTCTGAACTTTTTGAAGAGTAGTATGTCGGGGCTGCTAGTAGTTTGCTAAAGCTTGGTTTAGATACAGTTTTTAGAACAAGTTCATAAACATGATGACAAGCGAAAAGTAACATTCTCTTTCTAAATTCTGTTCCAACAGAGCACAAGCTCTATTAAAGCGGTAGTGTTCGATGATGTTGTGTCACAACATATTATTTGCACTTGTCAGAAAAGTTCCAGTGATAAAGGGCAGTTGTAACGGCTTTAGCTCGATGTTTACCAGAAGAACTCTCTTTGGTACTACAAGAAGTTGTTCTGTGTCATCAAATAAAATTATAGTTAGCAAGCGTTCTTCTTTTGAACTTCGCACATCCAAGCCTGGTAATAGTTTACCATCCAAATGAACTGTGACTGCGTCAGGTACGTTGTTTTGAAAGTCAGTTTTTATTGCTTCTGCCCTGGATTTTTTTGTCTGAGTATGAATTCGCTGGATTAAGGATTTGTTTATGAAGAATTTATTGTAGCTCAGACCCAGTGCTTCTACGACTGTCTGAAGAATATATACGGAGTAGTCTAAGAGCTAGCGACAAAAAATCAACGTGATAAGGTGCAAGGGTAATTTATGCCTAAAATGTTAGTATTATTCTAAATTAAGGGAAAGCTCGATTGGCAGAAGTTAGTTTGATGTCTGAAAGCGTGGGTGGGGATCAAATATGCAAATTTTTAAGGAAAAGAACGTGACAAGATACAAAGCTGAAAATTGGTATTTACATTGTCTTTGTAAATATAATAAAGGAAAAAAATTGGCAGAAGCGTAGGTGGTGACTAAACGGTCCCGGACAAAACCCAATCCGTATAGGTTTTGTCCGGGACCCTTGTGGCAGTTGGGATATTAGCTTAAAAGTGTGCAGATGCTATGTGTATTGAATAATGGATTAATATGGAGATGGCCTCATTCATAAAAAATAAAACAATTAAATGTCGATTATTGTTATATGTACAAGGTAGAGAGTAATGATGTTGTCAGAACAATCAGCAATGATTTTTATGTATTCCTCAAGAAGAAGCTGATACCAAAATTATTTATCATGTCTAGAACATCGATTATGCCGCTAATATTGTAATTAAATGTTCCGATGCGGATATACTGGTTATTTTGTTGGAAATATACACAAAATGAAAAGCCAATTTAAAATTTGGATTGAATGTGGAACTGCAGCCAAAAGAAATATTATTGATGTTTGTAAGTTGTACGATTCACTGGGAGAATTATTGTGCAGAGCCCTGCCTAGATTCCATGCTCTAACTCTAACAATCCAAGTTTTTATAGAAAAGGCAAGCAGAAACCGTACAGTATATAAAAAAGAATAAAAATTACATCAAAGCATTCATAGATGTCGGCGACCCCTCATGCAACCAGGAAAACGTATTTCGAGTTTTGGAAGATTTTGTGTGCCACATCTATGGTTTAAAATTTAAAAAAACTTTCATGGCAGTCAATAATGCTCTATTTCAATTGTTTTTAAAAATTTTAAAGGATGAAAACTTTACCAAAAAAATTTAAAGAATTTTGACGCCTCCAGTTTGCCACTATGTCAATCAACAGCTGCCGAGATGCAAATATATCACAAATATTTGCCAAAATTCTACCAAAAAAATCTTTGAAATTGTTCCAGAGGAATTTTGGTGGATTAATTCGAACGAGGCTACACGTTATAAATTCAAATGGTTTGACGGAGAACAATTGCCGATGATCGTTAAATATGTTATCATCCACAATTCTGAAGGTAACAACAAGTTTGTTATTATTATTTTTTAATATCATTATTTTTTAATTTTTAACTTTGCATAATTTTACATTTAGTAAAGAAGGACGATGTGAATTACGAAAGTGACAGTGATCCTGAGGACGACATCGATTTACCTACCAATACCGACGAATAGACATTTTTTTGTCTTATATTTCTAATGTTTTATTTTATTATACCTTTGCAGTACATCAATTAATAAGCACACGCATACAAAACAATAATATAAAATATCAATCAATATCTTTCTTTCTGTTTCTTTTATATGCATATATGTCTCTGTATGTGTCGATATACAGCGAAAAAATATTGACAACGGCTGACATGCGTACACCGCGCGTCGCATACGTTTTTCAACTTTTTCAGTATCAGTTCATCATTTCCACTTCTGCCAATTTACATACAGTTTTTACATTGCCTAACAAGTAAACATGCAAATTGGCAGAAGTGTCCCTTATCACGTATTTTTCATCAATTTTTGTTGACCTTTGATGACTTCTGCCAACCGTTTAGTCATCACCTACGCTTTTGCCAATTTTTTCCTTTATTATATTTACAAAAACAATGTAAACATCAATTTTCAGCTTTGTACCTTGTCACGTTTTTTTCCTTAAACATTTTCACCCACGCTTTCAAACTAACTTCTGCCAATCGAGCTTTTCCTTAATTTAGAATAATACTAACATTTTAGACATAAATTACCCTTGTACCTTATCTCGTTGATTTGTGGTCGCTAGCTCTCTGTCTAGTCTCTTATATTTAGCTGACATCGGTCTAAAGCTGCAACTAGTTTAGGTGTTATCAGATTCTTTATACCTCTTTTGGAACTTGTGTCAGATTGAAGTGCAGCGCAGCGAACCTCTTGCAAGCTGAATTCAGAATTCAGAATCTCTTCTTTGTCTGAATCTTATGGACGTTCTAAGTCATGTATAAAAGAAGTCGATGCAACTGCCAATAACTCTTTTTGTCTTAGTTTTCTTTTTTCTTTATCTTTTTGTCTACAGCACCTAAGCAACCCGGTCAACCTGGCTCTCTCTGTTTCTTTAAAAATTTTTATCTTCTTCTATTCGCATTGTTTGAAAGGCATCAGCATGTGCAATATCAAATAAGTTATCTAGGTCTCTTTCAAAATTATTTTCACGGTTGTTATATATAAGTACATCGATAAATAATAGTACTTTGTAAATATAGTTTCAGAATTCATCTAAGGTGTAATTTGTGTAAACAAATTGATAATTCTTATTTGTTTACAAGGATTATCAATACTTCTCAATTAGTTATAACAATCAGCATGACAAACTTCCATTCTTTGCTTAATTAGAATGCATGAGAAAAGAAAAAGTTGGGAATTTGCAATTGGTGAAACACTATGTTGTTCTGTTTACATCGTTGTTTGATACGCAGCGGCGTGACTTACGCACGGTGCGTCCGAACTTGCACTGGACCGGCATACTCTCATTTGTAGATCTTAGTGTTTTATTAGTAATGTTTAGTGGATTGTTATGTTAAAATGCCAAGAGCGAATTCTTGCTGTAATCCGTTAAAAAAGGGCACAAGTGTGTTTATAAAAATGTCGTTCAAATCGGCGAAAAATGGAATTTAAAATTTAAAAACTTAGTTGGATTTTATATTTGTCAGTCTTACAAAAGTCAAGTAAACATACAAACTAACATTATTTCACCATTACAAGTCTCTAGCAACAGTATAGTAAAAAAATCTCCAATTCTTGAGACAGCTAGTGACAGTGACCTGAATGCTGACAATAATAAAGATCCAGAAAGTAATGTAATCGGCGGAAATTTGACCTACCCAGTTTTTCACATTTCTGGACGAATTATAGCCTCAGGACACCAAAAAAGTTGTTTTGAGCCATTGGTTCGTGTGTGTGTGTGTGTGTGTGTGTCGGTCTGTCGGTCTGTCAGTAAACAAGATATCTTGAGAACCGTAAGAGCTAGAGACTTGAAATTTGGTATGCAAGTTACTTGTAGGTAGGGGACGCAGTGCGAAGCTTTTGGTAAAAATCGGCAGAGCCGTTTGGTCGCAAGGTCGCAAAATCGGTCGCAAAACGGTCGCGAATCTAAACGGTTGAAGATACAAAAAATTTATGAGAATAAAAATGATTTGTTATCATGAGATAAACATGAATTTAAAATAAAAGTTGGTAAAATAGGAACTCGAAAAAAAATTGAAGATCAGGATATTCAATATACCGGGTGTTTATAAAATGTTTCGGGAAATTTATATTACCGGATATATCAAACCGAGACGAACAAAAAATTATAATGAAATTTTTGACGAGGTCAAATAAATAAGTTATAGCCGATTAAAATTAATTAAACGGACCAATCACAGCGCGCTCGGAGCTACCGGGCTGACTGCGAGGACGGGGACGCTTGGCCGCTAGGAGGAGCACGCAGGCGATAATGGCGAAGGCTGTGCGGCCGAGCTCGCACGGTTACCTTCAGTGACGTAGCAAAATTTTAAGTATGAGTCAATTATTATCTTGTATGTTTATTTTAATCAGCTTTCAGTGTTGGACTATATATATATATATATATATATATATATATATATATATATATATATATTGTATATATATATATATATATTATATATATATATATATATATATATATATATATATATATATATATATATATATATATAATAGGATAAGGAAAGTCGTGTGATGTTTACACCAGATTTTTTATTTTTATCCCAGTATAAAAATAATATCACTATGCCAAAACTTCTTTGAGTAGGCAAAAAAATTTTTCAAAAAAAAATGAACGAAGAATTTTTAAAGCCTGGATATGTTATGGCCAAAACATTAAAATACGCCCGCCAATAACATTGCTTTACGCCTATCAGAGAAAATCAGTTATTATATAAAAAATTTCCAGAATCTGAAAAATCTGTCACTGAAAGTGTTATTAAAACTAGGATAGCACGTAAGGCTTAATATAGATCATTAACTTTATAATTTAGTTTAAAAATATGTATTTTATCATGTTCTGTTTTAATAAATTTTAATATGCAAACAAATGTAATTTATTTATTAGAATAAGCTAATTATCATTCTGCTGACCTGTTACCAACTTTGATATATAATTTACTTTACTAACAACGTGCCGTGCATAAGTCGCGCTGCTGCGCGTCAAAGAACGATGTAAACAAAACAAAATATTTCTTCACCAAATACAAGTTCCCAACTTGTTCTTTTTCTCGTGTATTCTAAATTAAGCAAAGAATCGACTAATTGAGAATTAATAATTTTTATTTATTTATAAGAATTATCGATTTGTTTAAACAAATTACACCTTAGATGAATTATAAAACTATATTTACAAAGTACTATTATTTATCTATGTACTTACCAGAAATCATAAAGATTTCTTGAACCAACTAAAGAACAGCAATTTTTTGTGAAATGTAAAAAAATCGAAATTACAAAAAGAAGAAAAATACGTGTCCCTTATTTTTTAAAGTATTAACAAGGTACGTGAATTATTCCAGCCATTGATTTTTGAGTGGCCCATTTCGCGAATTTTGTCCCACTCAGAACGTTTTGTCATACGGACAATTTTTTTTGTTTCCATTAAGTTGCATTTTCGTGCGATGATTTTTACGACTTTTAACGTAGATTATTTAATAGTGCGTCGATCAACTCATTTTGATTTTTGGTGATAAATCCCCACACGGGCCCGCTGTATATCGTTAGTCCAATGAATTTAATCGTTGTCGTAGTTCGCTGGCGGATGAATTTAAAGAAGGCCGTCCAAAATCGGCTGTGGTGCCCGCAAAAATCGGTAGGTAACTTATCGTTAAATTCAGCCATCCTTAGGCATTACTATGACTAGTATACATTCGATGTTGCATGGACATTTAACCGTAAAAAAGCTGGGTGCGCGTTAGACCCCGCATAAGTTATCGATTGCTCAAAAAAGGCTCACAAGGTTCACAACATCGTCACAGGTGAAAAATCTTGGATTTATGCGTGTGAGCCCGAAAATAAACAGCAATCGACTGCATGGGTCTTTCAAGGTGAGCCGAACCCAACAAAAGTCGTTCGCGCTCGAAGCACTCGAAGAAAATAGTTGCCTGTTTTTTTTCAACGACATGTTGCAACCGTGCTTTTAGAGTATTGTAAAACGGCTAAATAAGAAACACAAACGCGCAACGGCAAATTATTCTTCACCATGACAAGGCTAGCTCAGACACATCGATAGATAGCAATAAAAATATATATAAAACATTATTGAAAAGTTTAAATTGCCCAAAAAATTGCCTATGCTTGCTTTAAGATGAAGCTGCCTTGGGAACAAATTCGTTTGCATGCACGAATAATGCGTAGGGGAAAATGCTAGTGAAGCGGCGCGCAAGATTAATGGAGCTTGGGGCGATGATGCGGTTACAGAAAGGACGGTTAAAAAGCAGTTCGCGAAGTTCAAAGTCGGAAAGGACAGTGTAGAGGATCAGCTCAAATCATCCTCAGGAAGTTGATCGTCAAGCTGTTCTTGAGGTGGTCGGAGAGAATCTGTCTATGACATGCCGAATACTAGCCGAAGAGTTCGATTATTGCTTCAAGGGCGTCGCCAACATTCTGCATGAACGAGTAAAAGAAGTCAAAGTGAGTGCCACATAAATTGACAATGCGCGCGCTTGTACTGTCAAGTTGACAAAGAAGTTGCAAGAAGAGTAGTTCGATTGAGAGACTCTGGAGCATCCACCAGATAGTGACTACCACGTTTTCCCATCGATGGAGTACATTGTCGCAACAAAAATTTAAGGACGAAATCGAATTGGAAAACCACGTTGTCAACTTCTTCAATTTCAAACTAGTCGAGTTCTACAGACTATGCAGACTATGAAGTCGATGGAGAATATTTTGATCATTAGTTTTGTCTTTTGTTCGGAAAAAACTAAAACGGCACGAACTTTTTACACAACATATTATTCTACTTATGGTAGTACAGATTAACAACGCTGTTGATATACTCTGCATGAAACAACGTAAACGACACACTATTTATGGTTGTCTAAGAAACACTTTTACGTTTTGTTTATGTTGTGGAGGTCTGTTAGCATTTAAGGCCCAATTTTATGTATTTTTTATCTATGTGGCTATTTACAAATTGTAATATAGGGTTTATTGCTGTAAAATAATGAATTATGAAAGGTGGGGACTGATTAGTCTTCTTTGTAATAATTTTCTTGCTAGTAGACCGCTCTTCTTTATCAACTTTACCTAAATCTCACACCTATTTGAAGCTGATATTTCAAAGTTTGTTTGCTTACTTAATTGTAATGAGGGATTACTGCTTTTTTTTGCTGTATCTCCTAATTTTTCGAAACTCATGAAGAGTTATGACTTCTGATTTATTATTAGAAGCTGACATATTGTCATTTGTTGTGATGTTGTGTTGATAGTAACTTTTGACGGTAGCGTTCAAAACGAGGTTAATCTTTTAGTCACGTCGATATAATTACACTATTAGTCGCGTGGGTCCACAAAGATCCCATACTTGATTGGTAAAAATGAAACAGATATAATAAAGACAAATGTTTATATTTATTAGGAACTTAAAGTACAGCATCTCAACTTAGTAATTAACAGGCACATAAATTGCAGACCTTGGTACGATCTTCATTGGACATAAATTTGTTCCATTTACCGTACTTGCTTTTGGTTTTCCTGTCCTTATATCTCGGACATAGGTGACAACGGTCTTTGGAAGCACTTGGTTCAGTTTTAGAAGTTGAAGGTTTGGATTTATCTATGAGTCCTTTCAGAAAACGTGGCAATGTGAGAAATTTAGCTTTCTTTGTTTTATAACTTTCTACGAGTTTCGTTGACAGTTTTTTCAGGAATTCTCTTCGAGTGTTTTTTGTACTGTTATTCATGTTATGAACCCATTTTAATGTATGGAAGCGAGAAGTGGGTTCTGACAAACTCAATGAAAAGTAAAATACAAGCTATTCATATGAAATACTTAAGAAGAGTCAAAGGAATCACCAGAAAAGACAGAATAAGAAATGATTTGGTGAGAGAAATTGAAATAGAACCGATAAGGTTTTATATATATATATATATATATATATATATATATATATATATAAAATATTATGACTGACTTAAGCGTTTATTGAAAAGATGGAAAAAATTACCATACGTCATCTCGTGGTACGACGAGCAACGTTATAAATTTCATACAGTTTGTCGTTGGTGTCAGCGCCGCCCTTGGTCCTATTATAAAACTTTATTATTTCTGGCTTTTTTTCATTACCTTCATATAAAGCATCATTATGGTACATTGTAGACAGCCTTGGATTTTTTAGCACATGTGAAACAAGAGTTAGTACTTTACCAAAACCAAACTTTGATGAATTCACTTCAGCTGTCTTTTGAAGTAAAGACTGAGCAGGAATTTCCTTTTTGTTTTTTCGCAGAGTAGCGACCAAAGTAAGCTTTTGGTCCAACAAGTGGTCAACTAGAGGAACACTTGTGTACTAGTTGTCTTTGATTGGATCGGCAAATCGTTTCACCATGTTTATTGTGTCGTTTGTTTTTTATTTGGACTATCTGATTGAGAACCTACGTATATTTTAAATGTTGTAGAAAAGCTGTTTTTGCGTCAACCATAGTATGGAGTTTAATCCCATATTTATTTGGTTTGCTTGACATCTATACTAAACCAGAGAATATGCCTCTAAATGCTGGAATCTGTTCATCTATGGTTATATATTCCAACACTGTGTAATATTTTTTGAGAAATCACCAATCAGATCACAAAATTCCCGAATAGGTGCCAATTTATCAAGCTGTAATATATCGAATCGCAAACAACGAAGAGTAAACAGAAAACGGCGGGAACACATTAGAAGAAAATTCTATTCCAGTTCTGTCTGTCGCCCAAAGGTCAAGAAAGTTCAAATGTAAAGATCTAAGGACACCGGACAGCATTGGTAGACCAAAAAATGCTTGTATAATAATTCTGCAACGTCAATTCTTTTGCGTCACGCTCTCTCTGAAAATGTGCGCGTATATTTTGAATATATTCGTTTGTATATCTTAATATCAAATCTATTATATTCTTATCAAAAAATAATTGAAAACAATCAGTCTTACTCTTAGCACTTTTAGCTTCTCCTTTTGGCCCAGGTAAATGTAAAACAATATTGTGAGCTCTTTGTCTTAATCTTTGGCTTGAGGCATTTTTAGACCATTTTGTTTTCTTGTCCTTACCTAAATAGTATTCTGCAGCCAATGGCACTGATTCATCTTCTAATTCTTCTCCACTCAGTATGAGATAATGATCTTCTTAATCAATACACACTTCTTCCACGCACAACTCGTCATCATTTTCGTCGAAAGGATGCACTTCATCTTCGTTGAGAATAAAATTTATTTTCTCTTGAGTCAAGTGATGATGGCTACCCATTGTAATGTTTTACCTGTAAAGATCAATAAAATAATAATGAAAACGAAAATACTAAAGAAATTTCGAAGAAAAATATGCTCACCAGTAATTTACTACACTATTAGTCGCGCGGCGTTTGTTGGACCCCAAGCACCTCCGCGTGACGCATGTGCTTCAAGCTGCGACTAGCGGAGCACTGAGGAGGAAGGAGCGGGTGAACTAGGAATCTACTGGAAGATACAGTTGCTTACGCCATGTATTTGCAGAATTGTAACAAAAACAAAGTTGCTTGGGGTCCAACAGACCCCGCGCGACTAGCTAACGGTTAAATATTTTGCGGTTGTCAGCACAAAACTGTTGAATGGGGTACGATATTCATATAGGCAAATAATGAGGTGGTGTTTGTTGGATTAAAAGTACTCATTTGTGGTCGGTTGCTTGGGTTGTATTCCACCGAGGTGTAAAGGATTATGAAGTTGTTGCTACAGGTTTAGTGGTGGTGTTTGGGCTTGCACTTTTCATTGCATTTGAGGTTGCCAATTATACATCAGGGAAGTGTTGTTATTTATTGAGTGTTGTGAATAATGTGTTTGGGTTTACCAGGCAAGCGGTATTCTTGTTGTACATGTCAATTTGATTTTATTTGTTTAATAACATTTTTAATTTCACCGATCTCAGCAGCTGAGTCCAGCAAATGATGCGGCGTTGGCATAATATCGCGCCTGAACTTAATCCGTGTTATCATAATAATTCACCATGTCTGCACCCTCCGCTGTTCAAATTCAAGTGGGAACTGGTCCTAGCTGGCCCTGCGAGTCCAAATAGGCTAGCGGCGCGCCGTCTCCCTCATCGAGATCCGGATCCCAACGTCGCACAGCAGTTCACGCCGAACACGTGCCCGTCCGCCTTAATTTCGATAATTCGTGGCACGGGCACACGTTCGTTCGCTTCGAAATACAAACGCGTTTTTTCCTCATCAATAAGTAGTCACGAAAATATCAGCATATGAGATTTTAAAACATTTTATGAAGTTTTAGCCTCATTCAAAGAAAACATAATGTACAAAAGATATTTTGTGCCTGATTTTTTTATTTCTCTTTACAATATGTTGCTTAACCACATTCTGTAATTATTGTAATAATTAGATGTAAATGACATGTGGAAAATAATTCATTGGATATTTCCTTAATAATAACTTACTAGTTTTGCCTTATAGCTTAACCTAACTTATAATCTAAAAACTAAAAACTAGTCATTAGTGGCTTTATAGGTTATTTAAAAACGTGTTGATAGGTCGGAGAATTTGATCCTCTTCAGCCGTGGTTCTTCAAAGTCCGGTTCCATTAACTGCTTCACAAGTGGGTTGGTGTGGACGCTGAGCCTGTTTCTGTAGTGAACGTTGTGTTTATGTATTTCTGCATTGACTGTAGGAATGTTGAGATCTCGCCGAATGACTTCATTTGGAACGTACCATGACGCGTCAACCACAGATCTGAGAACTTTGGACTGGAATCGTCTCAGGATGTCGATATTGGAGTTGCGGGCAGTACCCCGCACTCCCATATTGGTTTAATTGTGGCCTTGTATAGAAGTACTTTATTAGTAAGTGACAATTGGGGCTTGCGGCCTAAGAGCCAGTATATTTTTAATTGCAATGTCTAGTTTTTTCGTCTAAATTGAGGTATCTATTTATTATTGAACTGTACCGATGGACAAGTACACTGTTTGGTGGTAAAAGTCGCATGTGTTGATTTTCCTTCATTTACTTCTGTTCGCCATTTTTGACACCATCTTTTCATTTTAAATGAGTTTGAAGGTATTCAGATACTGTATCAATAAAACAGTATCGTCTGCCAAAGTGGCGACTGTTGTTGTTAGGAGGATAAGAAGACCTGACGTAAAATTAGATATGGTATCGGGCCCAAGACGCTACCCTGGGAGACTCCCGCTTCAATAGGGTACAATGTCGTTTAAAAATCGTCATGTTTTACTAAAAATGTTCTGTTAGAGAGGTATGATTTAAGTAGTTGATAGTAATTTGGCGGAAATATAGTTTTGAGTTTATAGAGTAATCTGTGGTGCATTAATGAATACTGCCGAGCAATAATTGTTCTCAAAATTTTTAAAAATTGTATATACTAATCAGTGCACTTGCTCGATTGTGGAGTGATTTCTTCTGAATCCAAATTGATGGTTTTGAATTATGTTACTGTCTATGAGAATTGATGTAATGAATATTAGTAGTAGCTTTTCGAATAATTTTGGCAATATTGGCACTAGGCTAATTAGTCAATAGCATAACTCTTGCTTTATATTCTTCCCAGGTTTCGATATCAAGATAATTGTGGATACCTTCTATTGCGCAAGAAATGTCGTAGGCGTAGAAGTGCTTTGAATAGATAGGTAATGAATCTAAAACCTTTGCTTGGCAATTCTTCGAGTATCTTTTCCTTAATGAGATTAAACCCTGGTGCTTTATGGGGGCTTAAATCTTTGAGTATTGTAGTTTTTAATTCACTGAATTTAAACGGTTTGATAAATGGTGACATTTGAAACGGAGCTTGGAGGTATTCTAGCACTTTATGTAAGTAATTTTAGTAGCAAAAAGTTTAAATACCTCAGCTAAATGTGTAGCAAACGCTCTTTCTGGTCCAAATATTATTTTCTAATCGAAAAAGTGTAATATACTGCTGGAGGCGTTTGAGTCTCTTGGTTACTTTCTAGAGCGAGTATTCGGAAGCCTCTGTTGGTGTCAATTGCGATAGATAATTTTGTATCGCTTGATTTTTATATAAAACTAAAAGATTATTAAAATCACTTGTTGCTCGATTAAGTGCTCGTTTGTCGGCTGGGTGTCGCTTTGTTTGCCCTATCCTGCCTAATTAATGTTTTTTGAGAATTTCTTTTCTATAATAAGACAGTCTAGATTATCGTTATGTTTATTCACTGATGTAGCCTGTTATGTATCTTGTTGGACTACTTCAATGGAAGTTTCAACTACAGTGACACGTCCAGAGTGAGACATTCATTAATTAATTCTCGCAATAGTTCCCAATTTGTAAGCTTATTATAAAGGGTAGGTGAGTTCGGTTTAAGTATAATTTGTGAAAATACTGTTATTATAATTGGTGATTGCTCGTCTGCAAAATCTAAGCACGATTCTACCTTGATATAGTTTGGGTTTATTGCTTTCACGATGCAGAAGTCAAGTAGATTAGGCATTTTTCAGTTCGCTGGTTCACTCGTAGATATAGACTGCGACCTAGTGTTGTTTATTGCTTTTAAAAGTTTCTTTTCTTTGGTCGTGCTTAACCTTGAGCACAATGCACATGTTTAATACTATAGTCCCTTCCGGATATAAATCTGTTTCCTACGGTATGCAAGTAGTGTTCATAATCTTCTTATGTTTGGTATTATATCTGAGTGGACAACAAATCGCTGAGATGGTTAATAGACCAACCCAATCTTTAATGATGAAATTTAAGATGCTGTAGTTTATATTTGAAGAATTTATTGAGCTTTTGATAATGATAGCTATACCAGCGTGTGCTATACCATTTGGATGTTGGGTGGGATATGTTGTGTATTTGGGTATTTTTAAACGACTTTTGTCTGTAAAATGTGATTCAGAAATCAACATAATGTCGATACAGTGGTTGGATATAAACGATATTACTTCATCTGTATGATTTGTCAAGCCATTAGCATTCCACACTGCTAGTTTAAGGAGTTGTGCTATTATTGTTTTTGAAGACGACTGTGGTTAATAAGTTTAACATGGTTCCTATTTGTTCCATGAGTGTTTTTAACATTCTTTTAGTTCATTCATGTTATTTGTTTCATTTCTTGTTGATGTTTGTTGTGTCTGTTGATAAACACCTCTAACTATTTGAGCATGACTAAAAAGATTTTGCTAATATTGTTGAGTTGGATACGACTGTATGTACCTTGGTTGTCTGTTTCTTGGTGATGGAAGTGTTTTTCATTGTAGTTCTTGTAAATCAAACAACATTTATAATTTGCAAGGTGGTTGCCTTTGCAGTTACGCATGCGACATCTTTACTTTTTCCTTTGCGTTGACATTCTGTTGTTGCGTGGTCACCGAATCATTTTACCCATCCCGAGTTTCTGTTGCAGGAGTTTTTAATGTGGGCAAATCTCTAGCATTTAGCACGCTGTGGTATTTGGCATTTTGCAATTGGTGTTTCAAATTTAACTATGAAATGGACTAATTTATTAATTTAGTAATTTAGTAATGTAGTGTCGTTATCTGCTGATTTTAATTCAACAAAGAATACCGGTAATGCTAATGTAGTTCCTGTTTTCTTAATATTGGCTATACTTATAGCAGTATTCCCAAGGGTTTAAAGTTCTTTTATTAGTTCTTCTAGGTTTGTTGAAGGGTGTATGTTTTGGAGGACTACTTTAAAATTGCGTTCCTCTTTCCTCTTATAGGTATGGAATTTGGTTTTTATTTATCCTAATGCTTTGATTATAAGAGAGTAATTGTTTGAAGTTTTAGCTTGTATTTTGACTTTATCATTGTTCAATATTTTTAGGTCATATTTGATTTTTGGCTGTAGATTCTAACAGTTTTATGAGTCGTTCGATGCACTTTACACTAAATAGGAAGATTGTCGGTGGTTTAAGGATTTTGTTAACCGGAGTATCCTTATGATTTGCATCTGAATCTTCGGTATCCAAATATTCGAAGCGATTTGTTGGATTCAGCCGGTAGTTTGTTTACACTGGAGTTGTCTTTACGCCTGAGTTTTTATTTTCTACTAGATGCCATTCCATTTCTTGAGAGTGTTGATTTTGGTGTGATAGTTGCAAGATCATGTTATTTTGCGGTGGCATGTTTGAAAATGCGGATGTATTTGGCGCTTGCATTAAGTCCTGTATGTTAAACTTCGTAGGCACATTATTTACGACTGCTTGTTGAGCGCATTGATAATTTTGTGGAGTGTATTGTAAAACTGTTGGTTTTGTTCAATTTACGTAGGACTGTATTATTTTGATTATAGTAGTAAGCAACTATTTTATTGATTTACCTACTGTTTGTTATTCTGTAGTTATCTATAGCACAGTTTGACCCGAGCGTGCACACTCTTTATTGCTTGCTTCTAATCGCAGTTTGGTACAACCTTATATTAGTCGCGTAAGCAGGGCTGCGGCTCCGCCGCTGCGATAACACAGGTACAGTTGGTTCACACGCGTCTAATATGTTAATTTGTACGAGCCAAACTTCTGAAATTATACTGAGCTCTAAAGGGGGTATATAAAAACCAAGTTTTATAAATAAGTAAGAAAGTGCTTTTTGTAAATAAAGTACGAAAGTGAATCAGAAAGTAAAGGTAATTTGAAAATGCGCGGTAAAAACAAACTACATGTGCGTAAGAGATGGACATGTCTTGATTTTATACTTATGGTGAATTATGCGACTTAATGACACCAACTTTTTGAATTTGTTTTTTACATTTTAATACGGAAGGTAATCTCATAGAACGTTATGCTTCACGCATGTTCGTCTAATGAAAGAGTACCTCATGATAATTTTAAAATTTCCTTCAATCCAGGCTAGATAGAAACTCTTCTGTGCAGTATGATAAATAATAAAGTAACATCTTCTGTGTTACAGGATTGCAAACTAATTGTTTGAGAAGGGAACATTATGGTGTACAAAAGGAATTTTTGAAGTTCTTATTAGTAGCACCAGAAAAATTAATGAGTCACCTATAGTTTAATAGATCTTACAGTTTACTTTGTACTCTGTAAAGGTGCAAGCCAAAATTGCGCTAACATTTATATTTAAAGAAAATATTTGATAAGGCACTTTAAGTTATTGATTATTGAATGTTGGCAACAATCGAGGCAAAATTTTGTTTATCTTTAGTGTCTCTTATCAACTCATGTGGATCCAATCTCTAATGTTCTTAAGCCAGGAGCATCTCCTGCGACCTCGCCCTCTTTTGCCTTCAACTTTTCCTTCCATGATGAGCTGCAATGTATTGTATTTGTCATTCCGATATAAATGTCCAAGATAAGCTGTTTTTCTTTTTTTTAATAGTTAATAGGAGTTCATTTCTTTTATTCATTCGTCTCAGGACCTCTTCGTTTGTGATATGCTCTGTTCAAGGTATACGTAGCATTCTTCTAAACACCCAGTACTCAAAAGCTTGTATTCTCTTTTCTGTATTAGCCTTGAGGGTTCACGCTTCAGCACCATATAATAGTATTGAGTATATGTAGCACTGCACAAATTTATATCTGGTTGTAAGATGAAGACTGCGGTTGGTAAATAGTTTCTTGAGTTTTTGGAATGCTGATCTTGCTGTTTCTATTCTTATTTTTATTTCCGTTTCTGAGTCTCCATTTTCTGTCAGCCAGCTTCCCAGGTATTTGAATTTTTGTACTTTCTCTATTTGTCGGTTAAATATTATAAGTTGTGTTTGTGCTATTGGTGTTTTGCTGAAAATCATGTATTTTGTCTTTTCAGTATTTATCTTTAACCCTATTGCGTCTCCTTCACGGCTTACTGCATCCATCAGCCGTTGTAGTCCTTCTAAGCTATCCGAGATTATTGCGGTGTCGTCGGCATAACTTATATTATTAAAAAGTTTACCGTTTATTTTTATTCTGTCTTCGAAGTTTTCTAGGGCTTTGGCGAAAACTGTCTCTGAATAAATATTAAATAATAGTGGTGAGAGGATGAAACCTTGCCTCACTCCTCTTGTAATTGAGATAGCTTCCGTATTTTCATTATCTGTTCTCACTGTGGCGTTTAGGTTCCAGTATAGGTTTCTAATAGCTATTATGTCTTCTTGATCAAGTCCTTTCTCAGTCAATACTGTCAATAGTTCGTCGTGCTTTACACGGTCGAAGGCTTTTTCATAGTCGATGAAGCACACGTAGATATCTTTTTGTTGGTCACGGCATTTTTGTAGCAGAACTGACAGGCTAAATAGCGCTTCTCTGGTATCAAACCCTTTTCTAAATCCAAATTGGGAGTCGCTCAGATCTATTTCACATTTCTGATATATCCTACGGTGTAAAATTTCTAGAAATAACTTGAGAACGTGGCTCATCAGGCTTATGAGTCGAAAATCATCGCATTTATTTGCGTTGGATTTTTTGGGTATAGTGATAAACTCCGATGTCATCCAATCAGAAGGCATTTTCCCAGTTTGATAGATTGCATTAAAAAGATTAGTAAGTAATGTTATGTTTTCTTCATTTATAAGTTTCAAAAATTCGTTATGAATCTGGTCTGGTCCAGCTGCTTTGCCGTTTTTAGAATTTCGTATTACGCTTGTTGTTTCACTTTGTAATACATTTGGTGCATGCTCCGTTGTTGTTATATGTTGTTCAGTTCTCACATCTTCAAAGTCTGTTTTATATATTCTTCCCATACTTGTTTTAGATCTTCTTTGTTTGTGATTAGTTGGTTGTCGTTATTTAACATTTTGTTGTAGTTATATTTCTTAGTCCTCCTATAGTTTCTTTGATCTTTTGTGTAGGTTAAAAGTATCGTGTCTCTTTTCTAATTCTTCTATTTCATTGCATTTTCATTTAGCCATAGTTCCTTGTTGCCTTATCTTCTTTTGTATTAGTTTATTTAGTTGTTTATATTGTTGTTGATTTTGTTTTGTATGTTTTTCTGTTGTCCATTAACGTTAATATTTTTGATGTCATAAATGGTTTCTTATTTTTGTTACGATTTTGTCCGGTTATGGTATTTTGTGTGTTTGTGATGGCTAGTTTTATTTTGTTCCAGATAGACTCCATAATCTCCGTGCGGTCTGTATCGTCTACATCAGTAATTACATTATTTATTAACTCGTGTATTCCACTTTCTTTTATATTTTCGTTTAGAGTCTGAGCCAATTGCATGCAGTGGACTGGTTCTTTCAGTTTCTGTAAATCTATTTTCTTGTTATATCGCTTTCGTAGTTTTTTGAGACGTATGTTAATGTATTCTACAACAGGATTATGGTCTGAGCCCACATAACTTCCGGGATATGTTTTAACGCCTGTTAGTCCATTTCTATATCTCTTGTTAATTAGAAGATAATCTATTTGATTTCGTATAATGTGTTCCGGGGTGTGTTGTGGAGACGTCCATGTATACTTGAACCACGTGCTCATGACGACCATGTTTTCTTCTTGGAAAAATTGTATTAGTCCGTTCTCCTCTATCGTTTTGTTCGCCCAAGCCAAATTTTCCCACAATGTCTTCTACTTTGCTTTGGCCCGCTTTGGCATTGAATTCGCCCTTAATAATAGTTACTTCGTCTGTTGTAATGTTTTTTCTTAGTTCATTTATGTGAACGTACAGTTGTTCTATTTCTGTATCTGGTTTTTCCATTGTCGGGGCATATATTTGGAAGATGTTAATATTCTTTAGTGACGTTTTTAGTTGTAGTAATATTATACGATCTGGAAAGGGTATGCAGTTGATTATAGATTTGTTTATGTCCTTGTTGACTATAATTGCAACGCCATTCGGATGATTTGTGTCATTGTTAGCTACATAGTATATGACATGGTCGTCAATTTCACTTTTTCCACATCCCGGCCATCTTTTCTGATATTCCTAGAATTTCTATGTTTAATCTAGTCATTTCTTAGACTACGTTGTGTGTCTTCCCAGCCATATAACGGCTCCTTACGTTCCATGTTCCAATTTTAGTGCATTTTTTCTGTTTTTTATCCACATACGGGTGGTGCCCATCTTGTTTTAACGTGGGGATTCTTAGCACCCCTTGGTTATTTAAAACGGGGGGTAAGGGGTGGCGCCAACATCTAGACACCCAAATGCCAACCTCACCTACACGTGGTACCCCCTGTTAGATAACAGACGAGGCTCTGGCGACCCAGGATCGGGGGGTATAACCTGATACCAGTTGTCCCGTGGTAACGGGGCCCTTGTGGCTGGGCTAATCACCCGCACAAGGTAAACAGATTCAGAGAACAAACAATCGCCTCGGAAATGGACGGAAAACTGGGAAACGGACTCGGCGCGAATCACGGATAAGAATTGGAACGTGGAATGTAAACGGTATAAACGGAAAGGAAGTAGAAATAATAGAAGAAATGGCCAAATATAATATGGAGATGCTAGGTATAAGTGAAATAAAGAAGAAAGGAAACGGAAGACAACTATTAGATCAAGGTTACCAGCTTATATACTCAGGATCAGCAGGACGAGCTAAAGAGGGCGTAGGAATAATCCTAACTACACAGATGGTCCAACAAGTAAAACAATGGGAAGCGGTAAATGCAAGGATATTATATGTAGACCTAAAACTGCAAGAAGAAATAACCATAATACAGATCTACGCCCCCACAGAAAACTCCACAGAAGAAAAGAAAGAGACATTCTACGAAGAACTCCAAGTACAAATAGATAAAGGGAGAGAAAGAAGCAGACACATATTAATAAATGGAGACTGGAATGCCAGAATAGGAAATAGACAAGATATAGGATATGGCACGATAGGTAAATATGGAGGAGAATCTACCATAAATAATAACGGACGAAGAATGATAGACTTTTGTGTTACCAATCAAATGTTAATCGGAAACAGCCACTTTAACCATAAGATAATACACAAAATTACTTTTGAGGCAGCAGGAAGAGAAGCGAAAAGCATTAACGACTATATAACATACAACAGAGAAGCGAAATATGCCATAACAGATGTAAAAGTAATAAGGGGCCGAACTGCATACAGACCATAGACTGCTAATAACAGACACCAAATTTTATAGCAGGAACCCAGGAAACAAAGAGAATATCAGAAAATAAAAATATCAGTATTAAGAAAACCAGAAAAGCAAAAGAATTCAAAAGAGATTAGAAGACACCTTAGAAGGATGGGAAGGAAAGAAGCAGAAGAAGGAAACCAATGGCCCATGGAAAAGAAGTGGACAATACTAAAAACAGAAATAGTGGAACAGGCAGTAAAGACCTGCGGAAAGGTAACAGTAAAGGGAGATCAAAAAGAACCCGGTGGTGGAACGAAGAAGTAAAAGATAAAGTAAAGATCAAAAGAAAGCTTGGAAAAGGTATATACAAAGTAAGAAAGATTGCGATAAACAACACTATATAAATAAAAGAAATGAAGCCAAAGAAGCGGTACATAGAGCAAAACAAGAAACTTGGGAGGAATTCGGAAAAGAACTAGAGACGAAATTCAACGAAGATAACAGAAGACAGTTTTGGAAAGTAGTCAGAGGGCTAAGAGGGAAATATGGAAAGCAAGTATGGAGTATAAGGAACAGCAAAGGCATAGTAGAAACAGAAGAAGGAAGAATCTTGGAGGCATGGAGAGTATTACAACAACATATTTAAAAAGATGATAATATCCGGGGCAGAGAGAGAAGAGGAACAGTTCAGGAAGAAGAAGAAGAAATAGACATAGAAATAGAAGAGGTGATAGAAGCCGTAAAACATATTAAACAAGGAAAAGCAGGAGGTAGAGATGGCATAACTCCAGAAATGATAAAGAATGGGGAGATAGAATATTAAAGTGGATAAAAGAGATATGTCAACTAGCCTGGAAAGGGAAAAAATACCAGATGACTGGGAAGAAAACATAGTGGTACCTATACACAAGAAGGAGATACAAACGATTGCGGCAACTACAGGGCAATATGCCTTTCTTCAATAGTACAGAAGATATATTCAAGAATACTAGAAAGAAGATTACGAGAAGAAGTTGAAGAAAAACTATGTGAAGAACAAGCCGCTTACAGGCCACAGAGGCAAACACAAGATCATATCTTTGTACTAAGAACAGTTACAGAAAAGAGATTAGAAAGGGAAACCCTTTGTATCTAGCATTCATAGATATAAAATCAGCATTTGACACAGTACCCAAACAAACAATATGGAATGCGCTAGCAGAACTAAATGTATCATACCCACTACAACAGGCCATAAAAAGAGTATACGTTAATGCAAAAGGAAGAGTGCGAATTAAAGGAAAGAATCTCAAAGCTTTGAAATGGAAAAGGGGATCAAACAAGGAGACTCACTGAGCCCCCTACTGTTCCTAATAGTAATGAATCAGATTATTCAGGAAGCAAAAGAACCAAGATTCAATGTGAAGGTAGGAAATTGGAATTTAGAGCCCATATATATACAATGCCTCGTATATGCAGACGACATCGTGCTTCTAGCAGACTCAACTAGAAAATTACAACTAGCAATAAACAAATGGAACAGAGCGATAGAAAGAAAAGGTATGAAAATAAACACAAACAAGACTAAAATTATGAAAATCGAGAAAATGATACAAACGAAAACACAAGAATAATATGCAATGGGAAGAACTAGAATGGGTCAATAACTATGAATATTTAGGAACGATAATAAATAAAACTGGCACGATAGAACAGGAGATTCTGAATAGAAGAGATAAAGCAAGCAAAGTATATTATGCGATTAACAAATCAATAATAGCGAAAAAAAGTAAGCATGCAAACAAAGCTTAGGGTATACAAAAGCATATACACACCAGTATTAACGTATGGGGCGAGAGCTGGACAATACAAGATAAAACCAGAAGCAAAATTACGGCGAGTGAAATGAAATATCTAAGAAGACTAGTAGGTAGAACAAAAGAGATCGCATACGAAATACAATAACCAGAGAAGAAGTAGGTCAGCAACCGCTAATACAAGAGGTAGAGAAGAGACAATTACAGTGGTATGGGCACATAGTGAGGATGTCAAGAAATAGAGACCCCAGAAGAATTCTAGAAGCAAAGCCAGAGGGAACAAGAAGCAGAGGAAGGCCACGAGAAACATGGGAACAGAGCTTAGAAAAGAGGGTAGAACAGAGGAAAACACCTAAGAGAAGTAAAAGAATGGCAACAACCGAGACAGCTTCCGGAAGTGGTTAGAGGACCCGACGCTAGTAGTGAACAAATCGCAACGCCATATACCGGATGATTTGTGTCATTGTTACCTGCATAAGTAGTATGACATGGTCATCAATTTCACTTTTTCCACATCCCGGCCATCTTGTTTCTGATATTCCTAGAATTTCTATGTTTAATCTAGTCATTTCTTGGATTACGTTGTGTGTTTTCCCATCCATATAAAGGCTCCTTACGTACATGTTCCAATTTTAGTGCATTTTTTCTGTTTTTTATCCACATACGAGTGGTGCCCATCTTGTTTTAACGTGGGGATTCTTAGCACCCCTTGGTTATTTAAAACCTGCCACGGACTAGGGACCAAATTCCGGTTTTGTGTTGCCATGATTGTTGGAACTTGAGAAAGTAGCGCAGTAGTTTCTCCTTGCTTTCTGCGCCGCGGTGCTATGACTGAATAGTATTTACTTAATGCTTCGCCCATAGGTTTCCGATAATAAGCCTTTAAGGAAGATAATCTTGCAGTAGCCTTATTTCGGTACTAACAACACCGCTGCCTGTTGCCAGCCAGTTTTGGTCCACCCCAGGTATTTGATTTCCCTGGTACCCACCATATCTAGTGGGCATTTCCCTATCCGCCACCTGGGGAGGCGCCCGATGGGGGGACTGGAAGCCCCACACGGAATATTTGATATATTCCACTAAAAATTACATACTTTTTTTTATTTCTCGACATAATCTCCGTAAACGTTGAGACATTTACACAACGTTACAGCAATTTGAACACCTCTTTACGGTACTGCTTGTCAATTTACTTGAAGTAGTCCACAAGGGTTTCTTGCAATTTTTCCCTATCCGCAAAGCATTTCTCCGCCAAAAATTTCCTTAAAAGGTCTAAATTAATAAAAATCCGAGGGGACTAAATTTGGATTATACGGAGGATATTGCAGAACCTCCCAATGTTTCTGTGCCAACCACAGTTTGTTTTGATTTAATCCGTGGGGTTTTACGTTATCGTAAAAAGTTTCACTTTTTGGCGGTATTGTCCTAGCATTTTCCTTCTAATGGATGTATGCAGGTTTTGCAGTATTTGTCGCTGCTAATGATTATGCACGGCTTGAGCAATTCGCACAGCAGTAGGCCTTCACTATCCTAGAATACTAGTGATTAAGTTTTGAATTGTTTTTTTTTTTGAACTGGGGAAGCTGGACGTTTTCACATCATGGACCGTTGTTTTGTCTCTCATATTTGTAAATCTAGGTTTCATCTCCGATAACGACGCTTTCAATGAAAGAATCCCCTTCCTGTTGGTATCGGGTGTGATTTTGAAGTGAAGTATTCATTCGATTGTTTTTTTGTTTATTGGGCAGCATTTTCAACAGTCAGTGAGTCGAAACTTTGCTGAAGTTTAAGTCGCATATAAATTCATGAACACAGTTCTTAGAAATGTCAGTCATTTCAACAATTTTACAAATTTTAATGCGGCGATTTTCGCCAATTAAATGTTCTATAACTGTGCAGTTATCTATGTACGAGGTGCTTGATCTGCTTCTTTTCTTCTCCGGATTGTTATGCAACCCCGTTCGTTCATTTTAAATTTTCTGCACCAAACGCTGATTTCTTTTCAGGGTTATAAACGCCCTCTAATCTGCGACGAATTTCGCTTTGATTATCTTCTTGGGCTTGCAAATCCTGTTAACCACACGCACCTCACACTGCGATTACACACGCTATGTTTGTTTGCTTCTCGAAAGCTAAATTAAGTCTTAAGCAAAACAACGCTTCAGACTCTACTAGCACTTGCATGAATATGTCTAGTCATGTATACAACGGCAATATTGCGCATGTCCGGTTTGTATAAAGCCACCTGTACGCTTATAATTGGACACTCCCTCGTACAATAAAGAAATCTATGTAGTGATTTTGTGACTGTGCTATTTTAATACCAAAAATAATATTGCTGTCTTAAAAAGATACTTATTGGCTCTTTCGAAGAAGTGCAAATAAAGTACAATAAAATCAGTAATAATGCAATTTACGTTTTAAATCTTCTCTTCCCCCCACTCTCCCTTTTCTTTCTTTCTATTTTCTCTCTCCCCCTTTTTTCTCACCCCTCTCTCTTTACAAAGACCAGTTCTGGTCAAAGAAAATCGGGGTACGTATCATGAGTACCAAGTCGCATCGTCAGACTATCTATTTATCTTCAAAGGGCTTCAGTTTTCCATAAAAATTCATAAAAACAATTTCTCAGAAGGTAGCGGTTATTGAATTAAAAAAAGACTGCTTCTCATATGGGTAGTTTTAAATGACTTGTTTAAGAGAAACTTGCCTAGCAGTTTGTGAATCTAGCATCTAAAAAAAGTATTATTAATGTAGTCTAAAAAATGTTCCCAAATAATTTAATAAATGCACACTAAAACTACTTCACATCCGCATGTAGCTTAATTTTCTAGGTTAATATCTGCAATAAATATTATTATTCTATAGATTTAATTTTATGTTGTTAAAATATTTATATTTTCAAAAATCGAAGGAGAGTAAAATCTTGGGAAATAGTCAGTCTTAAACATATTAGGCGAAAATAGTTAATCAATTTATTTTCACTCTTTATAAGGTTTGTAAAAGCATATGTGAAAGCTAGTCTTACGCAAAATTTATTATTTAGTCATGCCGCAGTATGGCCGCTCCACTCAGTGACTGCGCCATCGAAAAACAACGCACCTGTTATAGAATTTGTATGGAAAGTGTTGGGGTGTCCATCGACGAATATTTCATGTTTGTTGATAGTTTTGTTCAACAAAATTTGCTCTTCATGAGCATTTACCTTCAAGGTTCACTTTGTCGATTTAGATTTAATTTGTTTGCAATAACAAAATTTTTTCGAAAATTTTGTGTTGTAGAACAATGCATCTTTAAGCCTGAGGACTTTAATGCAATTACAACTCTTCCATCAATGGAAATAAAATTTGTAGCACAATTTCTAAGTTTTCATCAATTCTTAATTGCTTTAGAGTCAGATAGCAATAGTATTTTATACCAGTCTGGCTTAGCTAGCGTCTCATTTTTCGGTCCAGGATCTCTAATAACAATCACTTTTGTGTGTACAGGTCTGAAAGCATAGTGAATTCGTAAAAAAAACTATTGCTAGGGAAGAAAAAGTAAGCATTTCTTTTATAAAGTATCTTACGTTAATATAAAGCTAGGAAAGTTCAGGTTGATATATACATCAATTGTTTCGAAACAATTTTTCATTCTTCTTTAAAGTGGCTTTTGTTTTCTAAAGATCCTTAAAGCAAAACTCTTTCATATGGTATGTGTAGCATTATTAATTTAATAAAAGTAAAACTTCCATAATAGGTAAGTATTTCATTAACTTTTAACATGGATTTTATCTGATAATTATTTAAGGTTTTAATGGAATATGAATATTGGCAAAATTTAAAGAGCATTTCAGCTAGGGAGTAATATTCTCGACTCCGGCTCACGAAGATCGGTAGCGATTTAATCGTTTGTCTCGTTTTTATTCAGCTTTTGGTTCTGTCTGATAATCGTCCTAAGACTTCAAGAAGGGCCTGCGGAAGTAGTGACACTGTTAGAAAGTAATCTTTAATGAATGTCTGACGTTTCGGACTTGTTAATTATCGTCGGGGATATGCGTAATCCTTTTGTTATAATCTTACTTTAGACATTCATAATAAATTTTTGTAATTGTGGATATATAATAGATATTGTTGTAAATAAACGCTAAAATAAATGCAAAATTGTAGGCACGATGTTGTTAGACTTTATGTAGAAAGGCATTACATAAGGTGCAGGAAATATTTATTGCCCTTGGTTGTAATGTCGAATTGTTATAATTGTGTGCTGAAATGAGATTTGTTGCAATTGGTTTAATTAGGGTTGTTTAAAGATTTCAATCGTGGATCAAAGTACGTCCCTGGAAATAGACTTGTTAAATTTTCGTAGCTTATTATTTGATAATTGCCGAATTGCCAAAATGTCTGAACTTGATTTATAGGTACATATAGATTACATTAAATCGGTCTCACCAAATACAGTTGGCTCACGGTCAAGTTATCGTTTTAGTTATCACTAACTTTGTGCGATCGGAACGAACGAACTACACTTCCTTGCGCTTCAAAAGTCAAGCGGATACTCATAGGCGATAATAGTTCGGAAAGTTTTCAATTGGACCTCGTATAGTAATAACAGTAAAAATATCTTACGGAAACTGTAGGTACTGGATCATTCGTGTGTTGTAGAAGAATAACTGTCTCAATTGGGTAGTCAACAATAATCCCAACTCAAACGGTGACGCTAAGTCGTTGTTGGTGGTGAAAATCAACTATTTTTCTACCAAAGACTGATATGTTTGTAAAAAGAATTGACGACAGAATTTTGTAATAAACCTTGCACGTTTAGAAAATGGTCAACAAATTTTGTACTAAAATCATATTTAATATCTTAGAAAACACTTTTTTTTAATTCACATGCCATTGGTTATTATGTGTGAGGGTAAATTTAGGTTTGTTTGTTAATAGTGCAAATTATCTTCAATTTGAATAGCACTTAAGAAGATACGTCTGCTTAGGAGCAATTTTATTACAAATATTGTAACAACTTAGCATATGCTGCTATCCATAACGGTGTTTTGGAATAACTTCACTACGTGCTATGCTTCTCCACAGTTTGCTTGTTGTCTTGTTTACATATAAATTAAGTTAACTGCTAGTTTAATTATCAGTTTTTATTTTGAGTCAGATGTGAATTGATTTGCGTCCAATGTTGTAAATTTTAACTCTATTGCATTAATGAATGTTGTCATAAAATTGTTTTGTGATGTTAGTGACGTGCTGAGGAACTATAGGGATTTGTTCCTATGTGTAACTGTAAATTTAGAATATACCATTTTGCTTTGGTAACACTGTTCAGGAGTGAAATTTTTACAGAAATGAAAATATCCGTCCTTTATAGATTTCGCTAGTTACATTTAAAATTGCCTCCTGGACTAGGTTCCAGTAATTTCCTTTACATTTACACAATCTTTTGCTTGTAGAGAACGTCGGGAGTATATCTCTGGATCATCCAACAGAAATCGAAACTTACCATTTTCCTTTATAATGCTCTCGCTCTCCTTTTTCGTCACTGAAAGCGGCATAATTCGCTTGAAAGACTTTAATATGTGAGTGCAGAAAGTGCATTTTTAGTGATATGTTGCATTCAATTTTCCCGTAGGTAGATATAAGTTCTTCTACTAGGTCTTTTTAATTTTCAGCACAAAGGTTGCCTAATAATTATGTACTAACATTGTGGAAACAATCAATGCCAGACATGTACCTCATCAGGATTGAAATGCAGTTTCATTTTTGTTAATGATCTTCGCAAATGCGTTTATAAGTTCCAGTTTTATATCCAACGGTGGTAGGACAAAGCTGTTAGGGTTCACTAAAGGTTAGTATGAAACTTTTTAATGTCAGGCAACAAAGCTGGTCATAGAGGCCATTCCTTCTGTTTGTAATGCGCATGCCTCACGCGCCTATCCCACTCACATATATAGCAACATGTCCTAGAATAAGTGCATGTTAGTAGGCATAAAAAGCCCTTGAGGCTGCAGTGCCTGTAAGTGCGCAAAAATATATAGCAACAGTATTTTGTGTACCCACCTTGTACACCGAGCATAATTGTTATCATTTTGAAATCACCACATACTAACCGCTTATGTTAATTGATAAGCAACAGGAACTGATGATAAAATTTCATTACTATTATGCAATAGCACAGCCTTCAAGCTTTTTTTGATGCGTTTATAAACAGTCTTCAATCGTCAGCTTTGTACGGGATGTTCAGTTTCAGCATCAAATTTTCAAAACCATTGCAAAATATTAAGTCGTCAATGCTGAAAAATGTTGAGAGTTTTTTTTTTGACGATCAGGAGGTTCCACTGCTGCATTCTGGATGCTAAGAGTTCAGCTTTATTCTTTGGCCGTTCTAAATCTTTAATCCGGTCATGAAGTTCGCATTGTGTGATTATAGTGTACGTTGCAGGGTGTATTTATCGATTGAAATGTTGGATCTGCATCACTGGTGTTTGGAACACTCTAACTCAGCAAGTTCACTTCCATCATCCTTTATATCACTGTCTGTTGAAATGTTAGCGGGGGGATCGCAAACTGGCAATGCTTCTCCATAGGCCACCGGGTGAATGACAGATGGTATCACAGGGTATTCAATATTCTTCTTCTTCTTTGTATTAATTCCTTTCTTCAAGCACGATACTATGCAGAAATAGCAATAGGTGATATGGTTTATTGGTTGACGCCAAACGGTGGGAACACCAAAACACATGGAAACTTTTTTCCCAATCATCCAAGAAGTCAGAGTAAATAAACAAGTAGTACAACAAACGTGGAGAGCTCACGATTTATCTATCAGATGCAAGAGATTTCAGAAATAACCCCTGTATCTACTCAAGAACTTGGGTTGTATATACAACGTCTTCCTAAGCGTACATTTCCTGCACATGACCTTATAAACAACGAAATATTCTTCTGTTCTTCTTCTTGTTCCACTTCTACCGGAGATTGGCAATCATCATTATTTATTTATTTTTACTTTATCTACTGTTCTTAATGGTTCATTTGAGCTGCGATTATACCACTCACGCAGGTTCCGTAACCAAGACATTCTTATTCTACCCACGCTACGTTTCCCTCTAATCTTGTCTTGCATTATATTTTTCAGCAATGAGTATTTATTCCCTCTCATAATGTCCAAATATTTTAGTTCTTTTTTTTATTACATTTATAACTTCTGTTTTTTTCTTTATTTGACTTAGCACTCCGTAAAGGCTTCTATGTTTTTTATGTTGTTTTGTTTTAACGTACAGACTTCAACAGCGAAATATTTTAAGTCGTAAATTAATAGTCACGTCACGTTTGCAGAGACATTTTCTCATCTTGTTAAAAATTGTTCTTGCTATTTCAATACGATACTTTATCACTTTCGTTTGGTTGCTATTGTCTTTATCCATCTTCTTAAATATTTGCATTCTGACACTCTCTATTTGTACATTGTCAAGAATTAGAGTTCCTGTAGCTCATTTATTTTTTATTATTACCATTTTTTTTGTTTTCTTTAGATTTATTTTTAGTCCGTAATTGTTACAAAGGTACTTCATACTTTCTAGTACGTGCCGTAAATCTTCTAGATTTTCGGCCATTATAATCATATCTTCTGCATACCTGAAGTTCACAATTTCACCATTGATTATTATGCCCTCTGCTGTTTTCCTTAGAGCTTTATCACAAATAGCTTCGCTATAGAAATTAAAAAGCAAAGGTGACAGAATCCAGCTCTGTTAGCTCTCCAACAATTCTTGCTTTCTGTTTCCAGTTCAGATTGAGAATAATTCTGATGTTTCTACTGTTCACGTTTTTGTTTTCTAAGATTTGTCTTAATTGTTCGTGTTTCACTCAGTCGAAGGCTTTCTCAAAATCAATGAAACAAGCAAGTCTTGATTCATGTCTAAACATCTCTGCGTTAGGATATTCATTGCAAACAAGGCTTCTCTAGTTCCTAGTCCCTTTCTGAAGCCCATCTGTGTGTTACTGAATTTCCCTTCAAGTTTATTATAAAGTCGGTTATGTATTATTCTAAGAAATATCTTTAGCGTGTAGCTCATTAAAGATATCGTACGATGTTCACTACATATTTTAGTATTAGTTTTTTTTTGGTATAGTGACAAAAGTCGACACTAGCCATCATCTATCTCTTGATACTTATTATGATTAGTTGTCTTATATGTTCTTCTTTTGTCTATAAGTGTCATTATTTCCTCTGTCATCCACCTTTTATGTTTCGTTTTTTCATGTTTAAGATATTTATTAGCTGCCGTTATTATACCTTCTGATGTGTTTTCCATTGTTGATCAATATTTTGTGCATTTTATTTTTATTTTTTGCATGCCTTTTTATGGCTGTTGTTTTTTTTCTTTTATTTTTTTTATTATTAACCTTCTGTAATCTACTATTGTTTTATTGATTTCTTCGTTTTCTTTAGTTTAATTAACATTGTCGCGACAACTGGATTGTGGTCGCATCCTATATCGGCTCCTGGGTAAGTTTTAGCCGACGTGACGGCATTTCTATATCTTTTTGATAATAATACGAAATATATTTGATTTCTAACTATTTTATTTTTATTATCTGCAGGAGATTTCCACGTATAGAGTCTGCGTTTTGGTAGTCGATAGAAAGTGCTTGTAATAATCATTTCATTGTTTTGACAAAATTGAACAGGGCGATCTCCACGTTCATTACCTAAGCCATATCTACTGGTTCTTCTCCTACTTTGGCGTTAAAGTTTCCCATAGCGATTGTCACTTTTTTTACGAAGTTTAGTATCTCTTCTAATCCCGTAAAAAATTCCTCGAGTTCTTCCTCATCTTTATCTGCCATTGGAGCCATTGTATCAGATTTACTTTCCTTTCCTTTGTTTGCAATTGTAGCATCACTATTCTATCTGAATAGGGCATGAAATTAACTACAGATTTACTTACTTTTTGAGTAGTTATCATAGCTACTCCGTATCGGTGTCTGTTATCGTCATTTCCTGAGTAGTATATAGTAGTTTCCTTTCTTGTAACGCATTTTCCTGATTTAGGCCATTGCACATCGCTCATTCCAAATACATCTCTCTTTAGTCTTTCCATTTCTATCGCTGCGTTTTCTAATTTTCCCGATGCATATAGGCTTCTTACGTTTTAAGTCGCAATTTTCAATGTTGACCGGGGGATTCTTAACACCCTTTGATCGTTTAGAATCTACTCGGGACTAAGGGTTATTTCTGTATAATTCTCAACCATGATAATTCAAGTAGGAAAAATAATGAGGTGGTTTTCCGTTGCCTTTCTCATCGCAAACCTAAAACCGTTTTCATTGCTACAATTGCACTTTTAGGTACCTATAATTAAACCCTTAAGGAATTCATTATACAGGAGCTTCGACTTAGTAATAATGGGACTTGGGGGACCTGGGACTAGCAATCCCACAAATATTAAAACACCTAAAAAACAATAGCCTGTCTAACTTCTATCTTCAACGGCTGCATGAGACGAATACTTTTCGTTATTCTGGCGAACTGCGAACGTAATCTTAACCTACAAAACGGAGGCGGATAAGTAAAATCCCGATGGTTACAGACTCATTAGCTTATTATTCACTTTAATCAAACTCTTGGAAAAGGTTATCCTCACTCTTCTATAAGGTTTTCTTCTGAAAAATAAAGTTATCCCACCACATCAATTTGGATTTAGACCGTCACACTCAACCGCCTACCAATTTTTGAGGACAACAAAACTAATTGAGGAATGATATAAAGAAAAAGCATACCGCTAAGGTATTCGTTAAGGTATTGCTAGAAAGACTCTTATATAAGATGATCGAGTTAAATATCCTGACATATATAATCAATATTATAAACCCCTTTTTAAGCACTAGAACATTCAGAATAAAAATCAATACTATTCTATCTAGTGCGAAAACCATAAAAAGTCTTCTAAGGAATTATTATGAGAACAACTTTGTTTAATCTATACGTCCACGATCTGCTCGCTTTTATCAATTCAACACTAGCGATGTTTGCAAATATCGCAATCCTCACTTAAAGCACTACAATAGAAACAGCGATAGAGTCTCTTTAACATGCAATAAAATTCATTTGTGATTAATTTCAGAAATGGAGAATGCAAATAAACTCATCTAAATCTTAAGCGAATATTTTCACACTTAATCGTTACAATGCACTTCCACGGAATCTAGGGGATTCTGCAGTGAAGTACATGGGAGTCTACTAATACGCAAGACTTAACAAGAGATCACCTAAACAAACAATTTAACGAATGCTGTACTAGACTCATCATATTGCATCCACTGATCAACTCAGATCCGAATGCTTATTGTTAATCTATAAGACTATTCTCAGACCAATATTAACTTATGCATACCCAGTATAGTGTAACGCATCCAAAACATTACTCAAGAAACTGCAAACCATGTAAAACAAAGTACTACGTGTTGCAATTAACAGCCCAGGTTCGTAAGAAACAGACTAATATACCAATAGTTAAGTATTTCTCTCATATCAAACTACATAAAAAATTAAGTAGTAACTTCTTTAAAAAAAACTTGTGCTGTGTACAAATGCAACAAAACTAAATCTCGGTCAAAAAAACTTACACACAAGACTAAAACCTAAGCTTCCCTAAGACTTGCTTGATGTAAATTAGTCTTATATGGAAAACTATCAATTTTTCCGTAAATTCATGGAGAAAGGTGTTCAGAACTTTTTTATTAACATCACAACGGACTATATTCCGTTTTCTGTTCTTGCTACAGTTTTCAAAAATGTCGATTTTTACGACCTCATGTTTTAGCAACCGTTCTGTACACTTTTCTCTTTCATTCCTTCCTTTGCTTGATCTGTACCTTCAACGTGACACTCGATAACACAAACTAGTCGATGTAGCAGTTTGCTCTCGTCATGGGTCAGTTCATTATCAGCGGCGTTGGATGAACTGGTTCATCTGTGTACTTCAGCGCCAATGCGGCTGTGACGGTTTTCATTGTCAGCCGCATTCTGCAATATTTATTACATTCAAAGCAACAATCGTGAGAAAAACAAAAAATCAATCAAACTATATTTTGAAGAATGTGGCAGCCGATTTGGCGCGTACGGGAAGGGATTGTAAAATCACTCCTCGAAAATGAGGTAAAACTTTCTGCACCCAAAAGGGCTCGAACCAGAATCAAAATATTGTCAGTTCTGCACCTTACCATTACATCCCGCGCCTCACTGATGGGTGGAGTTGAGTGGAGAATGAGAGTGGAATGAGAGAAAAGAGGTTTTGTAAGATTTGTGAGTTGCAGAGGGGGGTCAGTAATATGCACCTTTTTAAAAACTTTTACACCAACTGGGTATGGAATGCTACTCTATAATAGTTCCCTATTGAGGTTGTGCTATCCAAAATGGTTTCACTTTTACGAAATTTTTATTACTACGGCTCGTCGGCGGACGTCCTTTTCGTTTTTCGTCTTCCACGACTTCTTTTCTTCAAGAAACATTTTGTGCCATTCAAAGATCCTCGTTTTTGACATAGCTTTTTCCCGTAAGCTTCCCTTATCAGGTTCAAAGTCTCAATGCCGGATTTTTTGAGTTTGATACAAAACTTCACCGTTTAACGTTGCTCTAAGGTACGCTGCATGCCGAGTCCCTGACGTACCACCAAAAAACAGTTTGCGGAGAGCACGATCTTCATTCTTTTAAGGCTCGGAGGCATCTGAACCGGATCTCATTCTTTACCTACGACCCCTCATCATCCATCCCACTAAAAACCATGTTCCTCTTCTTTCCAGACAAACCTTGTATAATGTAGTTAGCCAAAGGTGTGAATGTAGTCACTAAATCCTCGCTTCAAATGTATATTATACCTTCGTCATAATTTTTTATATTATACCTTAGCCTTCTATTGCATTATGATTGCAGAGCCTGCTATTTAAAATTTAAAAAACCTATTTATGAGCATATATTATGCATTTCTTTTTTATATATTTTATTTCTCCATTTTTCTTTAGATTTATTTTAACTATATTTTATTATTTACGTATAAATAAAATTTTAATATTATTTTTTACCCCTAATTTTTATTTTTAAATTTATTTGTAGTTAATTTTTATTCAGTCACATTTAAACTCTAAGACTAGGCTACGTTAATTGTATGCGTTTTGATTTAATGTGCAACTTTTTATTTTTTCAGGTTTTTATGTGTAACAACAAGTCCACTTTATTCATTTATTTTTTGAACGCCTATTGTAAAGTGGGCGGTATTGTTTACATCTATATTTCTAATGCTTGGGCGATTAATTTTATATTTATCTTTTTCTTTGTATCTGAGCAATTAAGGACATTAAACTGTGCGTTTGAATTAAATATTCAGAAAAATAATATCTTAAGGACCAAACTCAATTTTTAATTTTAACTTAAAGGGTTCCTCCAACACTTTTTGCTATACGGTACCCCTTGGTGTCAAGAGATCCAGGGAAATTGCCGTTCCTCGCCTCATGATCAATCGGCACGGCAACGGAGCAGCGGCCGCAAACAATCCTAATCCAGGTGAACGAGTCCTTCTAACCCCAACCCCGCCGGGCAGTCGCGCCCCGGCGAGGGGCGAGAACGTGATCGGCAAGCCGTCGCCCCATCCCCGGTTGCCGACTTAAGTGTCCGCAGGCGCGCGTGCGTTTTCCCTATCGATCCCATTTCAGTAGGGTGGTTGAGACCCCTGCACGAGGGCTCAGCTTTTCGCTCGATGCCGCGCTTACGTCACTCGAGCTTAGTGCGTTCCGCCGGAAAGCTCACTTAAAGTCCGGAGTGAAGCGCTCCGCGCCAGTGCACGTGCAGGAGGCGCCGCGGCGCCGAGCAGCTGCAGGGTGAGTTTCCAGTGTCTTGCAAGGCCCGAGGGCCGCTCAGATTGAACGACCGTTTGGCTTAACTTTGGCTGCGGCGCAGGCCGGCGCCGGCCCCACGCTGGCTCGGACGCCGCGAAGCTCGATGGCCGGCGTCGGTCGCGTTCGGGGCTGCTGCAAGCGAGCTTTGGTTTGAACGCTGTCGGTCGATTCCGATTAATCATTCAAGCTCAAAGATTTTTACGAACAATTGTAATTGTGCTGGTCATCACCTAATGCATTTGATTTTCATTTTTCTATACACTCTTGCCAATATTTTTATTGTTAACAATTTTTTTTAATGATAAAAAATGTAATTATTTACATTAACTGAATTACAATTTTTTATTAACGAGGATACATACATTTTGATTATACATTGTATACATGATAAAACTTACTAAAATTGTTGTTAAAAGTCTGTTATAATTATGGTAAGCAATTTTCTTACTTAAAATTTTATTATTGAAAGGTTTTTGTATTTTCTAGTAGATACTAGTAATATATACTACAAATTACTCTACAACAATTTTATCTCGTATTATAATTAACAATTTGTATAATTTGGAAAATTTTCAAGGTCATCGAACCTCATAAAAAATCGTAAAACAAACTGTTGTTATATGCTTCTCTTCTGTAGGTATCTAAATAAAAAAAAGTTAAGAATCAATAAGAAATTAAATTTGCCTATTAGAAATACAAAAAATAAATTGTATTTTATTGGCTTATTGTGATTATCCATTGACTTCTCACAATAAATATACAACGAGAAAGCCCCAAAGAATGAGAATCGAACTATAATGCGTTACATTACTAAATGTTTTATTCGACCATTTTTAATTTCCTACGTCCTTTGGCCATGACGTGGCGTAATGATGTTTTATGTTTTCTCCTGCAATTCTCTTTTTCAGTAGTGTCGGAGAGAGATTTTTAACTGGTAGCTAAAATTGATCAACCCGATAATTACCACTGTACTCTATGTTCTTTACAAAAAAACTTAGATACAATTAACTGATCATAAGCCTTGTGTGTGGCTTGGTATAAACTGATTTTTTCTGATATTTCAATTAATCCAACCATATCCAAATAAATCTATGTCTTGGTCCTGTAGGTGTCACTAAATATGTTTGGTGATATTAATTAGTTGATGTAAGTTTTTTCATGATGTTTTAATATTGTTTTAAGCGATTACTAATAATTATAAATACAAAGGATTTATTGAAATGACCATCTTTGACTCTACACAAGCCTTAAAACTTTTAGGCCACCCGTCTATGGCATCACACACTACATTCATAGAAAAGTTATTGATTGCAGCCGTTAGGGTTAATTTTAAAGAATAAAAAGTAGAAAGTCTTTTAAGCAACTCATATCCTCTAAAACTGTTCATGATATGTAATCTAAAAAATGAAGAACTAGGTTATCAGAAGGCTAACTATTTACCTTTAAAAATAAGCAAGTTGTTGCTCAGGCAAGTCTGGGTTGAGTTTTCATTATAAATCGATACATAAGGTTGAGAAAGCAACAGATTTATTATTTATTATATTTTTAGAACATTTCTACTTTCTAAAAATGAGTATTGGTCACTCCATCGTGGCAGACTTCCCACCCAATCAGTAATGATGCTAGAGAAAAGCTTTTCTGAACTCCTGCCACTAACCTCAATACACAAAATGATTTTTTAGCCATTAAACGAATATGGACTTAATATTTTCCTCGATTCTCCCCTTCCTACCTTTCTTTAAAGCATCTGTCAGCAAATATCTCGTATGTCTTTTCTGAGCAGCTAATCCTACGTCTTGCTTAATAATACGAGATATCAAAAATTTGAAAATTTGCATTTCTCGAGACAGAATCTTCTGCTCCGAAGAGGATTTTGTTTAATTCGGGGTACTTACGGTTTTGACTGACTGAACAGCCCGAACTAAACGTGGTATTCTAATCTTGGATATCTCCACTATCATTCAATTATTTTATAGTATAATAAACAAATATACGGCTAATACCAAGAAGTAATAAAGTCTTTGTTCTCTTCTACACTTATATAACGCTGCAACAACTATGCGGGTTTCTTTATCAGCTTACTCCACCTTTAAACTCCCAAAATATTTTGACAAAATCAGTATGCAACTTACAACGGAACTCAACCGTACGTGAAAGTCATAGATATCTCAATTCTGTATAAAGCAATGCTAGGTTTGATTTAATAACACTGTTTATGGGAATAAACGCCAGAGTGGTCCAAACTGTTGAGGTGCGATGCGGACGGACCCGAGTTTCATTCCCGGATCTCTCTGATGCCTGGAGGGTGGCCTGCTTAGTCACTATAAATAATTGAATACCTGCGTTCACTTCGAACAAGTGGCAACAATGACGATCGTCGAAGGCGCGGTGGCTGACACATTCCCCCGCATCCGAGATGGTGCGCGACGACCGGGCAGTAAAGTCAAACATATGAGAGCTCTAATCTTTCAGTTCGCACTCGGGGCGTTAGAAGCCTTACCATAATTATTTATGGGAATATTTTACAGGGTGGAGAACTTCGTATACAGGTTCTATGAGCAATTCTAAGCAAAAAATATTTAATACATTTTTTTCTAATTTTTAACCACTTCAAAGATATGAAGGTTGTAACTTGCTAACTCGCATGGGTGATTTTAACTCCAATTTTCCGACCTTACTGCCGATTTATGCTAGTTTTTGTTGCCTGATTTTTCTGGTTATCATAGGAAATGTTTGTGAAATGTATTTCATATGGGAACATGTAAAGTCAATTGCTTATGGCAAGATAAAACCAGGTACATAATGAGATGAATTGATTGATCGAAATAACGCAGCTTTCCATGAAGCAAGAGATAATATTGGAAAACATTAACTGACAAAGACAGTTTGCGAAACGTGTCGAACTATGCGTTACTGAATGTGGTGGGCATGTTGAGCATTTGTGGCTGTTTTCTTTGATAACTATCTTTAATGAATGACATTTAAGTCTGCTTAGCATTAATTTTAATGTAATTAAAATTGGGGTGTTTAAGTATTAATTTATTGCCTAGTAATTACGAAATAAAACGTAAATTTTCCACCATAAGTCTAACTTTTTTTTTATAAAAGTAGAACAAATCATCCATGTGGGTTACCAATTTTTAATCTCCATATCTCTGAAAAGTTGATAATTCGAAAAAAAATTATTGAATATTTTTTGTCTAGAATTTCTCATATAATTTGTATATGAAGTTTCTTCATCAACTTGTAGGACACCTTATTATAATTATATATGTGTATGTATATATAATAAGGCTCTAACGCCCCGATGAAGAGCACGGCCTGCAAATTGAAAGATTAAGAATTTTATATATTCGCCCTCTCTGCCCGGTTGTCGCGTACCGTTTCTGATGCGGGGTGACATGGCAACCACCGCGCTTTAGACGACCACCATTATTACTCCTTGTTCGAAATAGACGCAGGAACTCAATTATTTATAGTGACTGAGTAAGCCACCCGCCAAGTTTCAGAGAGCTTCGGGAATAGAACCCAGGTCCGTCCGAACTGCAGCCCGCACGTCAACCACTGGTCCAGGCTGGCGATTATCAAAAATCATTTAGACAAATAAGGTATTGGAAGATGTTTTCGAATGGATGTCATTGAACACAATCAAACCTTTTAGTGTAACTGACAAAAAATACTCTCAACAATCTGTTCAACGTTAAGGATATCTTTTTGATATATGAAACAAACTTATACTACTTTTTAGTTAATTTTGAGAGATGGTAGCACGTGAACAATCGTTTTGTAATTGAAACATTATGTACAAAAAGAGATGCGTATTTTTATCAAGATTATATTATTATTATATTATTTTTTTCTTGTTCATGTGCTTCATACCTTTCCTCTAAATAGATTTCTGTTAGTAAAGATATACAAAGTGACATTTATTTTCACTATATCTTTGGCATCTAATCTTAGATCTTCTTGTGTATAGCTAATGATCTTTAATTAGAATTTAACAATAAACATTGACCTTTGTCAATTTCATAGTTGTATAGGTCATAGAAGTAGAGTTGCAGTGGTCCTAGACACTCTTGTATAGAACTAGTGCGCTCTAGAAGATACAGTTTTGGATTTTCCGTATTTACGCGTCTCTGTCATGGTTTCTAATAAACCACGGACCGTAAAGCCCAATTCTATGTGACCTGGAGCACATTAATGTATGGTCTTGCATTATGAGCTTGTTGATAATGGTATTTGAAATACTTTGACCGATATTTAACGTTTATTAATACTGATGATTGATATTTATGATTGAAAAGATAATTAACGAGGTTTTGTTCTGGTTTGATGCGTCAGCTTCACTTTTGGTTTTTTCTTGGTTTTCCAGCTGTAACTTAGATGTTTTTGATTATCCCGTTTATTTCAGTGTCAGTCAGACTAAATACAATCTGTTTAATTTTAATATTCTTTATTTGACTTAGTTTCTATACCGATAGTTGTTGGGATGTTATATGGATCCAATATTGGAGGTGGATAAATTGTTTTCTGTAAACTTGATAATATTTGGCTATATAACCTATTTGCTCTTTTAACCATACATCTATAGTAGGTATATAAACTTGAATACAGTCCACGATGCAGATTTTTTTGAGAATTTGGTCATATTATTTCTTATTGTTTTTAATAAAACACCTGTTGAACAATTACTTTGCTTTTTATTATCACATATATAAATAATATGATTTTCTATTGAGTCTCTAACAAGTTCTAAAGAAAAAACACATGATTTCTACAAAAGACTGAAATCATTTTACTTTTAATTAAAAATATATACGAACATAATTATTTGAAGATTTACATTACTATTACTTAATATGTCTTGCCAAGTATTTTATTTTAAATTATTTAATTTTTAGTGTTACATTGTCAGTAAACTGATCAAATTGTATACGTAGTATACCAAGAAAGTTTTGTAATATAGTAGTTCCTAAATTGCAGTAGTAAAAAATATTTCACTGTCATCTTGGTCAAAAACTAAATACTGAGTAATTTAACGCTGTAACTTAGTGTTTGAATGAAATATCTTTTGTGTTGAAAGATGACTTTTTTATAATATTACCGTATTCAAATGATGTCCATCATTTATTATGGAGTAGAACATCACTGTTGTAAAAAATGCTCGAGTTCGACAGCTGTAAGACTTATAACTAGATAGAAGAGTATCCAAATATTTCTACACAGGTAATATAGACAATTTTTCATAATTAATTTTCAATGAGAAATGTGGTTTTTTTTTGCTGCATCAACAGCATTGTAAATGATAAAAAAACCTGGCTCAAAATAAAAAGGTTTTTTAATTAATGATGTGAGATGGCGGGTGTGCCTAGAACTCTGAGGAAACGTAGAAAATTTGGTTTAACGATTGGTTTGAATTGCAATAGTGAATAGTGTGCTGGAAAGTATAGGGTGATCCAAATTGAACTTTAGGATTTGAATTGTGCGTCGTTTGTGTTGAAAGTTTGCACAGTTGGTATCTGAACACATTAATTAGAATCATTATATCCTACAATGACATTTCGTGACTTTTTAAATGAGTTTTTATTCATATATCTTTTACACATATTTTAACAATTTTTCGCATTTAATAAACAACGTGGACAATTAATAATATGAAAATCAGATCTTAATGCACATTTAGGGGTATGAAGACAATAGATACAGTAGATCAGAAAATTAAGAAAAATTAAACCGTAGCTAGCACGATGAGAAAATGGGAAGGCAGGTTTGAGGTGTTTTTGCTTTCTTTTCTTTTCTTAGATGTTTTATTTTACATGGTCTAGGTTAATTCTCTTTGCAAAAGTAACTTCTATTAGTTCCTTTTATTTTTGATTTCAAATATTCCTATAATTTGTTAGTCCCCCAGTTAATAGAAACTATTTTACACTTAATAAAATAATAACGAAGTTGCGACTGGGTCAGCGTACGGCGACGGTTGTGGGCTTAAAGTGAGCGTCGTGGCTAGTGCGGAACAGAGCCGCCGCACTTTCGGGGGGCGAGTGAGTGGAAGTGCGAAAAATGCGAAAAATGCGAAAAACATACGAAAAAACACGTTTTGCCCGCTGGCGCCCGCGGCTTGCGGCGGATCTCCAAGAAAAAACTCTAGCTATATGCACGGTGGCAGGGGCTATCGAACGGTGTGCCGCATGCCTGGGTGCGGCTCGCTGTTTCCGGAAAACAACCTCCTGAACGATTCCCACATTCAGCCACCTCGGCCTTTGTTTGCCGTCCTCATTCCTCACTGCCGGCGAGTATGGCTCTGGCGAGGGTCTCCTTCTACAGCTTCGATAAGGGCATCAACTATGTTCACTCATGTTCGGCAACAGTCCGAGAACAACAACGATCAGGAAGACGACCAGAGAGAAGAAGGTGCGAATGCCCACAATGAAGAAGACGAACGCCTACGAGGCATGAGCGAAGTATTGGGCGAAGACTTCTTCAACTCGCTCACTCCAAATGGGATGCCGCCTCACAAGCTCATTTTGAAGGTCAGCACTGTCTGTATCATCTGCCGAAATCTCAATTCTGCTATCGGCCTGAACAACGGAACTCGAGTTGTTATTCGACAATTGCACCCCGACTTCGTTATGGTCCAAGTTCTGACAGGACCGCTAGCGAATAGCGATCAACTCGTAGCCATCCCTCGCATCGACATGTCCAACAAAGAAGAGGACTGCTGCGTTCCTTTTGTGAGAAGGCAACTTCCGCTCATCCCTGCGTTTGCGATGACCATCAATAAAGCGCAGGGGCAGACTCTTGATCGTGCCGGTATATTTCTGCCAAGTCCTGTGTTCAGCCATGGGCAGCTTTACACAGCTCTGTCGAGAGCATCGGATCCGGACCATTTGGTTGTTCAGATTGATCCCCATCGGATAACTGGTGAGCACTACGTTGTTCCTGCGGACAAGACAATTGAAACCGCAAACGAGGTGTACCGCGCACTTCTGATCAACCCAAACGAGCCTCTCCGTCCCGCCGCTAACCCTGCGATTCAGCGATCCGTTCCCGAGGATCCGGCAGCGCTGGATGATTCAACGGATGAGGATTGAAACTGCTCTATCGAACCATATGCGACCCGACACAAGCAAACCGTGGCGAAGAAAATGTTCATTATCTTGTACATTTGTAAATATAATCATCTCATCAGCGCTATAATAAATGTTTGATATTTATTAGTTAAAGCCGTTGTTTTTAATGGAAGTCAATGGTGAGACTATGGGGAGTCGATGGAGAAGCAATGGGATTCAATGGGGAGGAGTCAGGAGTCGATGGAAGAGGCTATGGAAGTCAATGGAGAGTTATGAGACGAGAGTTCTGGGTTCCATTCCCGGTGCAGACTTAGGTGTAATGTAATATAAAGCGTCAAAAAAATATGGGTCCAGCACTACTGCAATGGGTCATAAACATTAACTGTAGCGGGGTAATCGCCCCTCCGGCAGGAGCTAGCGACGACGGAGCGCAACAGAGCCGACGCTAGTCTGTTGATTAATAAAATTTACTAATTTTAAATAAAGATTATTAAATTGAATAAATAGAATCACCTCTAAGCTTAACAAGCCATATTGATGTACAAGAAGAATTGTAAATATATGAGCGTTAATAAAAGATAGGTGATTGCGTTATCAGATAATCGCATGCGAAAAGTGCTATTTTAGATGGTTCAAGCAAATGATAATCCTAGGACGACAAATCCGGTTTGCAGGGAAGATCTTCCAATTTCTGTCAAGTTTTGGCAGCTGGATAGGGAAGCAAAATAGCGCTTCTGATTATTTCAAATTTAGAAGCAATTTGTCCACCGTTAATCGTCGGTTCTCCTTAAGAAGGTGATCAATGCGAATATTCTTCCCAGTTACACTAGTTTTTGGGAGACGTCGGTGACCTTCATTTTTAACTTTGCATCTTCCCAAACATTGTTTATGTTATTAACTTTAGTCTACTTATGGCTGTTGTCAACAGTCTGTGCCTAAAACTCATTGAAAATTTCGAACGGTTTTAAATCTTATGTTATGAGAAACTTAAAAATAATCCGTTGCGTAACAGACGAAAGTATCTCTTGCCTGATATGATACTAACTAGAGAAGCCGTAGGAAGCTACCCTATTTTAAAAATTATTTTAAAGCATCTCTATTTTAAACGCTCAAAAGCCGCGCTCCTCTCAGTTTACCTTACAGCACATAAAAAAATTCGGTTTGTATTTTATTCACCCTTTTAAGATGAAAATAATTAGAATATTTGATGTTGATATGTTCTCTTGTCTAGAATTCAATCTACCCCTCATGTACAATCTTTTTGTTTGGTATAGTTTTACGAAACATATTATTTTGATACTCACCATTCGTTAACAAACATTTACTTTTAAATACTAAATTTTCTATGTCAAATTTGCATTCGACTATATCTAAAACTCTCAAAACATAACCTTCTTGAAATATGATATTTTTCATATGTTGTTAAGTCAGCTATATAAAACTCATTGTTATAACATTGAAGTCACCTCTTTATTGCACTAAATCTTTTGGCCATTTCTTATTCAAGCGGCGAGTCATGGAATCTTCTCTTAATGGAATAATTGTTTCGTTGGGATGAGTTGCTAGCGAGTCGTGGTGTTTTATGGCTTTTTGCTTGATTGCGTCCTTCACGTATGGTACATTGACGTACCATGGCGCTCCAGTTATGCTTCGTATTGTCTTTGATTGAAATCGTTGTATGACTTCTATCGTTGAATTGCTTGCACAACCCCATAGCTCACAGCCCTACTGCCATATAGGTCGGATTATGGTCTTGTATATAAGTAATTTGTTATCTAAAGAAAGAATTGATTTTTTGTCAAGGAGCCAATACATTTTTTTAATTTTAATGTCCATCTCCTTCCTTTTCTTAGATACGTGCATTTTCCAGGTTAGACGTTTGTCAAGGTGAAGGCCGAGGTAAGTAACTTCGTTCGCTTGGGGATGGGGTGATTGTTGATGTAAACTGGAGCACAGGTTAATTGTTTCATGGTAAACGTGACGTGGAAGATTTATTTCCATTAATTTTTATCCTTCATTTGTGTGTCCATTTCTCAATGAAGGTTAGATGATCTTGACTTCTATTCGTTGCTACGACTGGATCCTCACTACTTGTTAGTATTGCTATGTCATCGGCAAAAGTTCCCATAGTATTATGTTCCAGTGTTGGGATGTCGTGCGAATACAGAAGGTGTATACAGGTCCTAACACACTACCTTGAGGTACGCCTGCTTGGATTTGCCTCATTTGTGATGTTTCATCACCTACTATAACTTGGAAGTGACGATTTTCAAGGTAAGACCGTAAAATAGGTTTTATTAACTAGTCGATGACACTGTTGGACAGTCGAGTGTTGCCCGGAAGCCAAATTGATGATTTGGAAGCCAGTCTTGTAGTATTTCACTTTGAGTTATTCTCTTTAGGATTACTTTTTCAAGCAATTTAGATAGCAGCGGAAGAAGGCTGATAGGGCGATAGGTGTTAACATCATTATGGGGTTTACCGGGTTTAGGGATGAGAATGATGTGGGCAAATTTTAACTGGAGTGGCTAGTAAGTAAGGCAAATAATTCCATTAAATAGTAGTTGGATATACTGTATTCCCTTTTCTGGAAGCTCTTTTAAGACAGCCGCTGTTATTAAATCATACCCTGGGATTTTCTATTACACAGGTAGTTTATTTCCTCCTGGATTTCTTTCTTCGTGAAGTTACGTATTGGTGGTGACATTTGTAACGGGCCATTTAAGTAAGTTTCAATGTCCTCATCAATTTCTTCTGAATTAGGAGCAAAAACAGATTGAAGGTGTTGAGCGAACTCTTCTGCTTTTTCTTTATCAGATCTTGTTCAGATTCTTGTTTGATTCTGTAGGGGTGCTATGTGTGTTTTAGGTTGCTTGATTCCTCTAGTAGCTCTCCAGATTGTGCTATCATGTACTGATAGTGAACTGAGGTAAGCTTGGAAGGTGTGATTGCGGTTTCCTTTTAATTTACTTCTCAGCCTATTGTTTAGTCGCTTGAGTTCTCTTCTATATACAATGTTGTGGGTTCGCTGCCATTTTGCTCTAGCCTTGCGTTTTTCTCTAATTATCTCCATTATTATATTGGGAATATTAGGAGAGGTGGGTTTTAAATTCTTTGTTTGCTGAGTCGCGTATCATCCTGCTGATTGAATGGTGGTAATTAAGTGGTTCATCGCGCTCTCGATGTCTTCTATCATTTTTAACCTAACATTAGTGTTTAGATTTTTATTTATATACCCCTTAAATATTTCCCAATTGGTTTTACTGTTGCTTAGGACTGGTTTAGATATTTTATGTATTATTGTTGCACTCACTGCAGAATGATCAGATATTAAATCGTAGTTGGAAGGGATATTTATATAATTTGAAGATAGGCCATTGATTACAAAGTAATCTAACAAGTCTGGGATTTTGTTAGGATCCGTCGGCCATTAGGTGGGAGTGCCTGTAGACAAATAGTTGTATCCGCTGTCGGAAATTATTTTCAGCATTTATCTGCCTTTTGTTGTTGTTAATCGGCATCCAAAGTGCGTGTGTTTGGCGTTGAAATCACCCCCTGCAATAAATGTTGGTCCAATAGAATCAAAGAAGACTTGTAGTAGGTCTTTTGTGAAATTTTGTCTTCGGGGACAGTAGACAGCTGAGGTGTTGATTGACAGAAAGTTTTTGTACTTGAATTGTTGCTGTTTGTAGGAAATTTTCTTTAAAAGGGGGTATTGTAATAAACTGTGTATTAATTATTTTTATTTATAATCTCTTGCTATCTTTGGACCAGTTGCACCACGACGCTATAGTAAAAAGTTTCAAACTTGATGGTAAAAATCTAATGTAGGTGCTTACCCTATTGATACAATTCTGCAATTAACATGGTGACATAGAATATGAGACAAAAAAATGTATGAGGCCTGTTGGTGTCTTGGTAGAAAACGGCACTTTACTGATAAATCGCCTAGTCCAATCTTGTTTATTATCAGTAGTATATGGTTATATATGGTATATAGAATAAATATTAGGAATACTTTCACGTACATGTGGTAGTGGTTATATACCATGTTCCCAAATCCCAAATTTATTTATCGAACGTTGGCAAATGACTAAGCGTGTTTTTTCCTATGTCGTCCATTTAATTAGACAATATGATTTAAACCATTGTCATTACTAAAGGAGTATTGACTTTAAAGTATTTACTCAGTATTTGCATACAATAAATATAAATTTATATATCATGCAATAACTTGCACTTGATTTTCAAAGCACATATGTATTAAAGAAGATGCAGTATATTTATTTTCATACAAATTTGTCTTATATTATTTTTGTTTTCATATACACCTAATACGTCATTCATAATTATAAATCTTAAAATTGCCGTTGAATGATTTAATTTCAGACATGTTTGAAGTTGCTTGCGATTAATTGCTCAAACTTTAATTTTCCTGATTTTAGTATGTATTAAGGCTGGTGCAAATTGTTTTCTACATACATATATGCGAGATATCTTAAGTGCCGTACATTGAAAACATTATATTTTTTGAAATAATAAATCAAATTATGTTAAAAATACTTCTTCTTTACTTCTATATTTACAGTTACACAGAACGTTAGATAACTCATACTCACAAAAAGATTAATTGTAATATCCCCTTTATGCTTGATAGCGCCAAAAATAACTGGCGAAAATTGGAATCAGAAATCTCTGTAAATTTCAGTAGTAGTGGTATGGATCAATGACTAGTGCGGATAAAATAGCACACAAACAACTACATGCTTTGCATCTAAAAGGTGTTACAAACAAATTAAGTAATTTTAACAAGCGGCATAGCTATCGTGATCCCAATGATATTAATTTTTTATTTTAAATAAGTGTCATTTGCAGGGTTGTTTTCTAATACAATTTTATACAATAGCTACTGAAAATAAATTTTACAGGAAAATATTAAGTTTAAATCCTCTTTTATTACGCGCATTACATTTGAACCTGACATATCCATCCGATTGTGACGATGGATTTTTTGGAAACAATTAAGAAATTTGCCTATTTAAAATTGTCTAATTAATAGACGATTATTTAATTGTCCACTTTAGTATTGAAAACTTTACGAGTTACAAATGAGTCCGGTTCGTTAGCTTACTCTAAAGTAATAATCGTAAGGCTATTTTTACCCGACTACGGGAAAGCCAAAGGAGGATTTTAACAGTCTATCTATGTTAGTTAGTATGTACAAGGTGCGTTCAATTATTAAGGACACCTAATTTTTTTCAGCAGTGAGAGTAAGTAGGAAGATGCGATTAATTTTAAAGACACGGAAAATATTTCTGAATTTGTAATATAGATGGAAGCATCATACAATGTACACAGGTCGAATTACCGCCGTAGCAGCGAGAGTTGTTTTGTATACTTAAAATGGCAACGTTTAGTGTTCGAGAACAACGTGTAATCATCCTTTTTCTTCTCTTGTAGTGCTGAAACCCCCATTAAAATTCATCGCTAATTTAGTGAGATATGCAACGAAGGCATTATGGATGTTAAAAATGTGCGTTCCTAGGTGTGATAGTTTAAAGAAAGTCGAGAGTTGTGTGACTATGAACCGAAACAGCCTCGGCACGAACCAGCCGGATCGAAACCATGCGAGTGGAGCAAGTTGTTATGGAAGATCGTAGATTAGGTGTGCGTGATATCACCTCTAAACTGTAGATTCTATTTTGTATGAAGACCTGAAAATGCGGAAAGTTTCTTCAATTTGGGTCCACGAATGGTGACCAACGAACACAAGACCATGCGGGTGGCAATGTGTCAGGACATGTTAACAAGTGGCGCCACCATAAATGGTGCTTTGTTTTCGTCAGTTGTAACAATGGATGAGACGTGGATGCCATTTTTTAATCCCGAAACGAAACGCCAGTCAACGCAACGGAAGCACACCGATTCACCGGCATCGAAAAAATTTTGGGTTGCCCCCTCTGCTGAGAAAGTTATGGTGAACATGTTTTGGGACAACGAAGGCTTAATCTTTACGCATTGTGTTCCAAAGGGTACTACAGTTACAACTGAATCATACGAACAGGTTTTGAGGACAAATTACTTCCAGAATTGCATGAAAAATGACCAAAGAAAGCTACACGGATACTTTTCTCACCCTGCTCATCCTAACTCAGCAACTTCTTTGCAAAAACAACTTTGACGTGGTCTCTCATGCTTTCACTCATCTGATCTCGCTCCTAGAAATTGCTGTCTTTTCCTAACCATGAAGAATACTTTCCATTCTCAGCAGCCATGGAACCATGGCGACGACGTTGTGAGAAAAATGTGTACGTCCAGACGAAGATTACATTGAGAAATATTAGAAGTGTTAACATTCTTGAGCAAGTACTATTTTAGAAAAAAAATTAGACCTTGGAACTTGAACGGACGTTGTACGTTAATGTATTCCCTTGTAGCTCCCAAACTACACATCACATTTTGTTAAATAAGGTGTCATTGAATTCGTCTTGATATTCCGCGTGTCATAGACTATGTGACGTTATGTGAAATCCAATATTGAGTATAAACAAAAATACGAATAGCAAAAAACTAAGTTAGACTAATGCATCCTGTTCGGTATCGAATGAAAGGTTTTAATGCGTACATTCCAAAAATATGTAATTTATTTACTCGTAGACCTCAAAATTATTGAGATAAAAATAAAGAACAAAATTGTAAATAAGACTTCGATATTCGTATAGCCGTAGTAACACATCGTAATTCAAACTACTAATGACGTGTGATTGCCACTATACGAATATTGAAGTCTTGTTCACAAGTTTCTAAAGGGCATTACAAAAAAATTTTTTATTTGTGTTTAGGATACCCGTATTTTCCTGAAACTATTTATTAACATAGTTTAAACTTAATCAGGCCTTTATTGTTGTAAAACTGATAAAGCTAAATGTGTTGACAATAATAACAGCCTCCAAGACATTTCTAAAATTCAAAAGTTTTTATTTGAAATATTAGCTTGTACTGCTGCATTTTTGTTGTTGCTTGTAACGATTTTGCACCTTCTGGCGTAAATGTATGAGAGTGTTTTAAAAACTCTTGGTAACCTGGTAACATTTCTTCGAGCTACATGAAACATATATCGAATATTCTTTAACTCGATAACTATTGAGAAATGTAATAGCTTTTCACAACAGTGTATTGACCAAAATGGTAAGGAATTTGTACAATCGCTTGCAGCAATGCGGCGTTATTATGTTTTTAACGGCTAAGGATTGTGCTTACGTTGGCATTAATTGATGAGTAGGTGCCACCTATTAAGAGTTACAAGTAGCTTTTGCGCCCCTGGTGCCAACAACGAACGATTATTTTTTCTCCAACAGAATAAAAAAAACTTGTTCATTTATAATACAACAGCCACTACATGGCCAAATAACTGTGCGCATCTGTTACCAAGTAGCTCAATTTGTACCTTTGTTGCTGAGGCGATCTATTACTAAATAATCAAATTTGTTTTTTGTTACTTGTGCTACCTCGCATTAAATAATTTTTTCTTTTCGATGTTTCCGGAGCATTCCGTCCCATTTGAGAGAGTGCTAGATGGCACTACAGCCCTTTAAAATTTTGTAAACAAAAGCTAACAACGAATTTTCTTTAAATATGAATATTATTAAAATTTTTCCAGTCGCAACATATTGCAATTGTTGTTTTTCAAGTTTAATATGCACAAGACTGAAGTTGAGTTAAATCATTAAGTATATTGATTTTCAAATATTTAAAATAAATAATAATAAGCGATGTACATTAATATATTTTAGTAGTTCAATTAAATATATACAAAAATCAAACCTATATGTAATAATTATTAAAATAATATTCGATTTTCTAATCCTAGAAGCTTTAATCTCATAGATTGTCATTTTAATAAAATTGTTAACTATAATGGATAAATAATTGCTTAACTTTTTATAGGATTTTTTTCCTTTACATTTACCCTAATATTTTTTGGTTCATCCTCATATTTATTTTTAACATAGTTTTTTATGTCGTTTTCCACTCTTCTGTATCTTGTGCCAGTTGCATTTTTTGTTTTATATTTTTTTAACGTTATCGCTACATCTTGTGTTTGGTTATGATCTTTTTTATTTTTGCTTCAATCATCATAGGTGTGATCTTTTTGATTTACTCTTATTATGTTATTTTATTTTATTTGGTTAGTTTTCTTTTTATCCTTCGTTTTACATTCGAGATTTGTCTCCAAATATATCAAACCAATACATTATAAGGACGACCCCTAAATAAGCACGTGTAGTGTACGAAAATAGCAGTGAATTGGTATAAAGTTTTGTATAAAGATAAGATATTTTTGTAGAAACTATTCCGCTTTCGGAAACGATACAATAAGTATAATAAGTCTTTAAAGGCTTTTGATTAATGCTACGAACTTTGACCGTATAACTATTTTTATTCGAAGTAATCATACATTACTATGTTTGATGTTGCTAATTAATTATAATTTACAAGTAATGCAAAATCAAAATCATTAACTCTGTAGCCGATCAAAAGATGTTTTAAGATGTCGAATAATATGTTGAACCTTGCACAGGGTGTATAAATAGGCTTTAATAATTAAATCACTATTTTGTAAATATTTCATGCATATATTCATTAAAATGCGAATAACTATTTCGATTTTCTGTTATATGTAGGAAGAACTGGAAAAATAAAAAAATACGATAGATCATATTCAAAAAACAAAAGTTCAACCCAGTTAAACAACTAATTCAAAATTTACATTACTACATTTTAATAAAATCAGTAAATTCAACTATTTTAGTAATAGTTATGAACAATTTTAAATTTTCTAAGCGGAAAAATGATACTTGTAATATTTTTTTCACGTCAAGCGCACATTCAAGTGTCAATCATAAAAATGTTCAGTCAGATCAAGACATAAAATTAAATTTATTCTCTTCATTTGATAGATTGACTTACAGCGTTGTATCTATCTGTTACATTAGCATTTTATTATATTACAGTAAATGATATAAGAATTTTATGAGTTGAGTTAATTTTATTTCTTCTTTTATCATCGAATTAGTTTATTTGGTTTTTCTTGTATAGTTTTCTGTGCTTGTTTTTAATCCTTTATAATATGAAATATTTCTATGTGCTGATTTTCTATCATTTTTGTGGAACGCCTCTTTCGTTCTAGCCTTAGATTTACATAAGGCTTAATATTTCTATCTACAAGGTGGTTGAAACATGATCCAGACTGATCTTTTTACAAAAAAACAAATTTCCAAACACTTACTTGCACATGTCAATCTTCAACGTATTCTCCTCCGGAGTTAACACATTTTTCCATCGTTCTGAAAGCATTCTGATGCCCTACTTCAGAACAGTCTGGATGACGACGTCGCTGTCCGCAAATCTCATGAGTTGCAAGTCTAATTTAAGCCTCCCGAACAGACAGAAATCACTTTCAGGCAAATATGGACTTACGGCGGATGTGGCAAAAGGTTTCATTTCAATTTCCGGAGGATTTCCATTGTTGTTTTGGCCGTATGGGGGCGTGCATTGTCTTGAAGGGAGACTACCCGTTTTCACCTGTTTTTAGCTTGGATCGGATCTTTTCCTTCAAGTTTGTTGCTAGAATAATTGCTGAGTAATAAGCTGCATTGACTGTTTTGGTATCCGTCAGAAAGTCTACATGGATAACTCTCTGCCAGTCCTAGAAGTACGTTGCCATAATTTTTCCTGCCGCGCTCTTTTGGTTTGGGAGAAATAGTATTCCGCCACTCGCGTGATGACTGCCAGGACTGTAGAATAAAGTAGTACACCCTCGTTTTATCAGTGGTCAAAAATGCATTACCTTAGTTTTAAATTGCTGTAGGAGACGACTGGCAGCTTACATGCGCACCATTTTGTTCATGTCCGTCAAAGTGCGTGGCACCCACCTTGCGTGCATTCACCTTGCAATAGTGCAGGTAGATTTTTACAATGTCTTCTACACTACTAACATTGATGGACACCACTGCGCCCAGTTCCTTAATGGTGTTGCGCCTATTCACACGAATAAACGCCCCTGCACGATCAATGTTTGGCTCGGTGACGGATTCATTCTCCACGCGCTCTCCGCCTTCTCTGAAGCACTTACACCTCTTAAACACAAGGGCCCATGAGAGACATTCTTTCCCATTGTGCTGTTGGAGTCTATCGTGAATTTCGACAAACGGGACGTTTACTCCACGCTCCACGGTATCTTATGTTCGTTCATCACTCAGTAACTCCCAAATAGGAGAACAGGTTCTAACCCAAGCAGGAGGGAGGGTGGAGGTTGTGGCTCCACTCTCTCAAGGTCGCACAGCTGCTGCGTAGTGCAGCTTGTTTACGCAAAAATCAGTCCGGTCATATTTAAATCACCTTGTATTATTCTGTTATTTTAAATAATTAAAAAATATTTATGTACACTACAGTTCTATTGTCTTTGCATTTATTTAATTTATTCTTTTTTGATATTACGATGACACTTTTGAAAAACACTTGTCCTGTTTCGTGAATGTTATTTATTATGTAACAGATTTTGTTAACTTTGTAATTTGACTCCTATTATAAATTTACTGATAAATTATGGTTGGCTTATAATATTTTCAGTTTAACGGTATTTCATGCCGAGTTGCGTTGTATCCTAATGTAACTGTGAATTACAAAAAAAACAGGGCTTCTAAAGGGGACCCGTGCATACACGGCTCAGCTAGCACGGATTCATCACGATTGGTGGTAGTTCTAGCGCTTGTTGTAACCAGATGTTCCCGCAATCCGTTCGGAGCGGTAATGCAAGGTTGCAATATTCTAAAACATAATTGCACAGATACTTAAGCATGTGCAGGAAATGCTGAAGAATGTAATTAAGATCGAACACAGTCGGTATTGTTATCTAAGACGTCGATAAACAGATCGGCCCTTGGAACGGAATAAATACTGGTAGTATTAATGATTTAGTTAATTGCCGCTATTGAGGTAATATATATTGTTAAGTGAAAATAAATCATCCGAGTTTGTTTCAGCCGATATTAGAGGTGGGATTGATTGCAAGTCGAAGAACTATTTAAATTACCACGCTGGTGCAAGTCGAATTGCGCAAACAAAAACGGCGAAGCTATAAAATAAAGTAGAAGTAAAAGGTTAATAACGGTGAAAGTTTGTGACAGGCCTTGATCTACAAAAATAAAAATCCAAGCACGTATCCGTTTAAAACCACAGATCTAAATATCTAAAACAGTTTAAAACTATTTAATATTTAATATTTAATAATAAATACCAGAGAACAGCTTAGAACCTTAGAAGAAAGAAATTACAAGAAATTTCATGCAAAGAATAATAAACAAACGCGAAAGGACTCTCTGGAAATTTGAAAGAAAAATTGAGAGACAAAAATTAAAAAGTAAAATAAAAATTCCATAAACTTGAAAGAAGAATTAAAAGCAAATATAAAAGCATATTCTAGAAACAAGTTTAAAGCTAAAGCAGGATAATCCCAATATTTGAGCAAAACATTGAGAAAAAATTTAAAAATGAAGGTAGCGGTAAGTAGAAATAAGCACAAAAAACATTTCAAATCTTTCAGGAAAAAATTAAAAAATAACGCAAAAGAATTGACAGAAAGTTTGAGAAAATAATAGAAAATAAACACAGAGAAATCAGAAGGGTTGAAGAAAAACACAAAAGAGTATTTCAAATGTATGATAAAGGGTATTGTAGAATTGCAGACATAAGCAGAAGCTTTGTTGATAAAGGTGTGCCCAAATAACTACCGCAATAATATGCAATTAAAGGGAAATGTGTATGAGTTGCAATTAACTGTTGTGTTTAAGGATTATTGGTTAGAATAAGAACAACTTAAAATTAAAAGTGATGTTGGAATAGAAGCATTGAGGGGCGAGATAATAATGAAAGAAATCAAAGCACTGAAGCCAATGATAAAGGATTATTGGACATAATAACTTTTAGTTCCCGATCATAGCACACCACATTTGATACCAGAGCGATTGAACAAGCATCGTGCCTTAGACGATTGCTATTATTACCGCTTGTTTCAAGTGAATGTAGTACTTGATTGTTTTTAGTGACTAAGCAGGCCACCCGCCAGGCTATCTGAGACCAGGTTTGAACCCGAGTTTATCCGTACCTCAGCAAAACTCCTCAACCGCTCAACCACAAAGCTATAAGATAGTCTTTTAGTGACAACCTTAAAGAATATCGATGGCGCTGAGTTTAGGTCGCAATTATTAGTGAAATTTGGGGATCAAGAAGACACCGAAGAAAGTTTGAAAGCGGTTGTATTGGGTGAGTTATAAATAAGACACAAGGGAAATATGCCATAAGCGCAATAGTCTTTTTGGAAAGTCAAAAGTACCTATGAAGTAACAGAATGTACAAAACCCAAGGAAGAAGATTATAGTAGATTATATCTAAAAACAAGGGAAGGGGGGGAAAGCAACAAAAACATTTATTGCTGCTTATTATTAACTTTCAAAAGCCTGTAAGATGTAAACAAAAATTAATGCGATTGCGATAGTGTCTGTGTGTCTTTCTACACGATATCTCCGCAACTACTTCACCGATTCACTTCATATTTGGTCAGTAGATGACTTAGGTATTTCTCGGTATTTAAGACCTATATCTCTCATTTGACCCGAAATACGGAGGTCACAAGGTTACATGTATGACTTACTTCGCTTTCGAAAGTTGCCTTTCCGGATTTTGCATCCGTCTCGTTTTACTAATGGATCTAAAGCGTGCGCAATACCTAATTAAGATTCATCCACGGTTCACTGCTACCACTAGAGCACATCCAAATCCGAGAAAATGTGACAATTCCTCCACAAGCACCAGAATGGCCTTAAGGAGGTGCAGTGTAATAATCAACTCCAAAAAGCTGGGCCTCCGTGAAGAGGCTGTGAGTAAGCGCGACAACAGTCATATAAGTTTTGGGACGATTCTCAAGATCTGGAGCTCGTTTTGATCAAACATTTTAACAATCTACTCAGCGTGCTAACACAAGGTCAAGAGATTCTAGAATCGAACTGCGCAGATATTTTAAGTGTGTACAAAGTACGGTCAAGAAGTTAGTTGTGCTGTGATTTAAGATGCTGGCAAGCAGATCGATCTTTATCATTTTATTTATATTTTATTTTTATTTTTAATTATATTTTCTTCTATACTTACATAAATTTGCCATTTGTGCACATTTGAATAAATTTAAATTTCTATTGTTCACAAGACCGCCAGAGTGGTCCAGTGGTTGAGGCGCGGGCTGCGATGCTGACGGACCCGGGTTCAATTGCGTTCTCGATGCCTGGCGGGTGGCTACTCAGTCACTAAAAATAATTGATACCTGCGTTCATTCGAACAGTAATAATGGCGTTATGTTTAATCGCCCCGCATCAGAGATGGTGCGCGACGACCGGACAGAGAGCGAACGTATGGACCTTAACCTCTAGTTCACAGGTCGTCTTTACGCGGCGTAGAGTTACATTATTATTATTATTTTCACAATAATCATTTTTTGGTTGTTCTAATTTTTTTTGCAATGCGTAGGGTGTTTCAAAATATACAGTTACTATTTAAATGTTGTGTTGACTTAGAAACAACAGTTTAATGGTTTGAATTAAGAAATATTAAATTAATTTGAATGTGTGTTTATAAATATTTAAACTAACTACTACCTCTTTCCAAACATAGTCAATAAGATAGAACTGCGAGATATTGCCTTCTAATTTCCTGTTTCAGATCATCGATTGTTGAGGTTGTGTGCAGTAAGCCTTATCTTTGAGGTATCTCCATAAAACTGACCCCAATGAAGTGAGTTTTGGAGCACACGCAGGAGAATCAAAACCACATCTGCTTAATCTATTTGCTCGGAAAAGATATGCCTTTGTATCACGATGATAGTGAGAAAGCGCATCATTATGCTTAAAGTAGATTTTTTTGTCACCAACCACTCTTCGATGCGTGGACAAACAGATTATTGATATATATGTTTAAATAAATATCACCAGTGACAGTTTAGTCAAAAAAGAATGAGCGTATGATGCCCAAATGCTGATATCTACTCATTTGCGCAGGTAACATTCACAAAATGAAACTTTCTGGCCAATATTATCTTTATTTAGAACATGGGTTATTGTTGTTATGTTGTTATGATCGGGCCACCTTATTTCAACATTCCTAGGGCTATATTATCTTCTCCCGCTGCCTTACCATTTTTTGCTTTCTTTAGGGCTTTTTTTATATCTTCTTCTGTTATTTCTTTCTCATTGTTTTGATTATCATTTTCTTCCTGATGCTGTTGTTCTCCTCCTCTCCATATATCTGTTTGTTCATCTTCAAATTTGGTTGTGTAATAATCTTTTCATGTTTTCAATATTTCTTCCATTCTTGTTTGTAATATTCCTGGCTCATCCCTAATATTTTACACTTTTGGTGCTCTATTTCCCTTTAGGCGCTTAACTATATTCCAAAACTGTTTTTTGTTTTCTATATAATTGTCTTTTATCTTTTTACCAAATTTCTCCCAAGTGTCTTTCTTTGCTTGTTTTACCGCTTCCTTTGCTTCGTTTTGTTTTACTGGGTATTTTCTTCTGTTTTGTTCAATTTTATTTATTATGTATTTCTTCCAGGCTTCTTTTTTAGTTTTGATTTTATTCTTTACTTATTCTTACTTATTCTTTACTATTCATTCCACCATTTTGTTCGCTTATGTGTTGGGTCTTGTTTCATTTTTTTCTCCACAGATATCGTTTGCTGTTTTTATTAGGATTTCTTTGAAGGTTTTCCATCTTTTATTTAGGTCCATTAATTTTCTTCTTGGGTTTCTTGTTCTTCCAATTTGTTTAAGTTTTCAGTTACTTTGTTTTCATGTTATTGTCTTATTTTTGGGTTTTCTAAATTGTCCACTTTGATCTTTGTATAGCTCTTCGTTAGTTCTTTAAGCAGTTTCCTAATCTTCAGCAATCACCAGTCTGTGTTTCGTATTTAACTCTGTCCCTCTTATTACCTTTACATCGTTCACTGCGTATCTTATATTTCTAGTGTGCTTGATGTAATCTATCATACTTTTCCTTCCTAGATCTTCTACTTCGTATGTTATTTTGTGTATTGTTTTGTGTTTAAACCGTGTATTTCCTACCAATAGTTAATTCGCTATGCAGCAATCTAGCATTTTCTCGCCATATTCGTTTACATCTCCTTCTGGACCTTGACTTCCCATTGTTTCGTGTCTATGCTCTATGTTATTTCCTATATGGGCGTTTCAATCGCCCATAATAACTACGTGTCTACTATCGTTTTGCATTTTTTCTATAGATCTTTGCAGGTCTTCATAAAAAGTTTCTTTATCTTGTATTACTGCATTTTCCATGGGCGCATATAGTTGGATTATTTCAACCTTCTTTTGCAGTTGTAGGTTTATTGTTACGATTCTAGAATTTACAGCTTCCCATTTGGTTGCTCTTGGTTCTGTCTCTTTATTTTTGTTGTCGACGCAGTTTGTTCTTTCTCTAAAACCATGGTTGCGACATATTTAGTTTTTCCATTTGCTTTGAAGCGCTTCGAGCGCGAATAACTTTTGTTGGGTTTGGCTTATCTCGGAAGCCCATGCAATCCACTGCTGTTTACTTTCGGGTTCATAAGCATATATCCAATATTTGTCACATTTGAGAATGTTGTAAATAGTTTTTGAAGTACCGCAATCGAATTTTTTAAGCATTTTTTCGATTAATCGACACGAGCCTGTTTTATGGTTAAATGTTCATTCAATATCGAATGTATGCTAGTCATATTTATGCTTAAGGATTTATTTTACAATAAGTCATATGACAATCTTGCTTTATTAGTTAGTGCACGACATCGATGTTTACTGATACCACAGCCGAATTAGGACGGCGTTCTTTAAATTCATCCGCCAGTAAACTACGACCACGATTAAATTCATTGAACTAACAACACAGTGGTTTTGTATGGGTCTTCATCATCAAAGTCATTTTTTTAGTCGAACAATTTTTTTTCTTTTCAATTAATTTGACGTTCTGATTTTCAATTCCTTTTTTGAATTATTTTACCACTGAATGTTTGCGATTTAAAACGGATTAATGTATTATGAAATAAAGTTGCTATTAAGAAATGGCCCGCACTAGCCAAATTAATGGACAAATAAAAAATTACAAACTTTAACCAAAATGTAACAATCGAACGTATTTGTCTAGAACAATTTTTAATTTATATTAAAATCTGTTAATGCCTTTTATTGTTTCAATTAAACTACTGATTGCTGTATACCATAAAAAAAAACAATTGTATAACATGCAAACGTGCTTTTGCGCCTCATAGCGAATGATACCCGACAGCTTAAAATAACAGAATCAATGAGGGCTGTTCTGAGCGAAGATTAGGGTGGGGATGACACAACCGCGTTTCTTTTCATATTTGCGTCTACAGAGCTGTCGATAATCAATAACCACGTAATTTCTACATACCAAGCGATACGAAAAAGTTGCTGGATTGGCTGCTTGTGCAAATATTGCTTTGCGGAAAGCGTAGACTTGATTGTTTTCAAGGTAAATGTTAAAGTATAAATTATATAATTAAAATTACAATTAAAATGATTTATAAGAAATGTTTTATTAATTTTTACCGTAATGTCATTCTTATTATCATTTAAACAATTTTCTTATAAACAGAATATAATAAATTGTTTACCATAAGTGCAATGAAATTTATGTTGTAGTAGTGTTATATTTATCATTAAATTATCAAAATCATGTAACAATTGTATTCAGTAATGTTAAGTAAGTCATCTTAGATTAACATGTTATTATTAATAGTTCACTATCAAAAATCTTATTTAATTTGAAAAACCTTATATACCTATAATCAATTTATCGTGCAGAAATTCAGTCAGTGGCTCAGTTGTTGATTAACACAACATTGTGCAAAAGCTAAAAATATATTAATGCGAAGAATCCAAATTTATTACGGGTGCTGCACGACATCTATTGCAAATTGGCAACTCTACGTGTGCTAGATGCGATTTTATGTTTGCATCATATAGTTTGACATTTTTGACGGCATACGTACTTAGAACGTTTTGTCATACAGAAGCTCTCTTTATAAAAAAATTGAATTAACTCGTGAATATTTTCATGCGATGATTTTTTATGACTTCGACATGGATTATCTCAACAACAATGGATCGATCAATTAACTTCCACATTTGATGATAAATCCCCGTACAGAGCCACTGTATATCGTTGGTTCAATGAATTTAATCCTAGTCCTGATTCTCTGCAGATGAATTTAAGGAAGGGCGTCCAAAATCGGCTGTGACACCAGCAAACATCGATGCCGTGCACGAACTGATAAAGCAAGATTGCCATGTGACATCGTGATATTTAGCCATCTTTAGGCATTAGTATGACTAGCATACATTCGGTGTTACATGAATATTTAACCATGAAACAGTTGTGCGCGCTTTCGATCCCGATTAAGTCAATGATCGCTCGTGTCGATTAGTCGAAAGAAATCAAAGAATCTCGGTGATGCAAAAATCGTTTACAACATCCTCACATGTGACAAATCTTGGATTTATGCCTATGAGCTTGAAAGTAAACCGCAGTTGACTGCACGGGCCTTCCAAGATGAGCCAAACCGAACAAAAGTCGTTTGCGTTCGAAGCGCTTCAAAGCAAATGGTTGTTTGTTATTTTGGAAAAACTAGACATGCCGTAACTATGGTTTTAGAAAATCGGAAAACGGTCAATTTTGAATGCAATATAACCATTTGTTGGCCAGAAGTCTTTGTAGAAAGAAACAACAACACGCGACGCCTGATCATCCACTATGCCAATGCAAGCTTACACATGAAGTTGTTTTGCCACAGTTCTTAAACAACCGTAATCTTGTAGGGATGGAAATGGAAGTTAAGTATAAGATTCTGCGAACTGACCAGTCTGAACGATGAGGGCTGGCTTCTATCGCTTGTCACACCCTTTTAATGTTTTTCGGGGGCCATATAGTTCGATCACTTCCCCGTGTAGTCTCCGATCTTAAAGATTCTGTTTGAAAAATATTTACTCACTTCGTAATAGTATCCTGTTTTGGGATGTGACCATGACGATCAACATTAAAATGGTTTCAAAATAATCGCTGTGTGAGCGTCACAGAACGACCTGTTTCAATGAAGGTATTATAAACAATCACACGTTGTGATACAGACCAAAGCTCTACTGCTACTGAAATGGCATCTGTCAAAGTCAACTATTTTGAAAACATCCAGTCCACTCCAGCTCGCATGACAGTCTTTTCAAAAACACCATATCTCCCTGGCGGGCCCAGTACTTGAACATGATTTTCATATTGCTGGTTACTTTTTTGATCCAGAAGTTAAATTTATGATATAATGTTATAAAGATTGAAGGAGAGTTTGGTGTTCTTCAGGACTTGGATTTTGATAATCACCGTTAGTTTCTCCTACTTCTAAAAATGAATAGCGATTAGAGGTTGAGGATATACTGAGCCAGTATTCAATTTCTTTTGAAAATTTGGTTCAGCATTAGCTTGTAAACTTTTGTCTCTTTTTATGTAACTTGAATTCAGTTAATTACCTTGTGTTAAGGGCGGAAAAATTACGTTTTTATTGGTGGATTGTGTTTGCTGGTACAGTTGAGAATAAAAGTTTTGTTGTGGTCGTAAAAGGAAATTAACTGGAAGTTGTTGAATCTGCATACTGCACATTTGTAATGACTCCGGCGTTAAACATTAGCGTTCGTGATAGCATTTGGGATGAGAGCTGCGGGGAATAGATTATCCCAAAAGTTTGTTTGAAAAACAGCTCATTTCTTAGAAGAAATTCACTTTATTGTAAAGTTGAATTTAATTTTATCTTAATATTTACGGCGATAAGTTCAGAGTCACACTTGACATCTTAAGTCGTAAATCGAACGTCTTACCTCGTTGAATTTAAAAGGGAATTGATAACATTGATGGGTCGTTGTTTTTGCACAGCAACCAGCAAGCCGCTTTTGAATGTAGACCGAGTATGCCTGACTCTATCTGGTCCTGCGAATCAAAACGGGGTAGCGTCGCGGCGCCGCAAACCTCGGCCTCTGGATCCCGACGTCGCACAGCAGTCAACGTCGAGTACACGCCTGTCCGCCTTCATTTGGTATGCCGCAGTTGTGATCATAGCAAACAAGACGCACACATCCGCTCAGACTGAATGCACAAGTCGAACTCGATCAATATATATTAACTTTCATAATTATAGTACAGTACAGGGTGTTCCAAAAAGAATCACTCGATTTAAAATGTTACATTAGGAAAAATAATGAACATAGACACTTAAGATAATTTTATATTGCGTATTCGAGTATCCCACGTGAGTTAAAACTTGAACAAACTTAGAAGCAAGTTGATGTTTACCGTCAACTTTTTCAGAATCTAGAAAACAGTTCTCCGATCAAATATGGATCTATCTAATCACTCTGGACACAGTATATTAATTACCCGGGCTAAGCCAGAAAAAAACTGTCTTCGTTCGAAAAGTAAGTTTTGAGAAAAAGGTTATGCATTTAGTGGAACTTTGAGGAAGTTGTGCTTTGGGAATTAGTTCTCAAACCGTATACTTAAGGTTCTTCCACAAGAAGCAGTCATATGACTTACCGCCATATCTAGTACTGTCCTCTGCCTCCTCCAATTTCTGAGCACTTGGAAGGTGGCACGCGTGCTCTCCAAGCCTGAAAAGTAAGACCCATCCTCCAGGACTATTGGTCAATTATAATAGTCTTCTGCCGACTATGAGAAAACTTATGAAGCTTTTAGTTAGTTTCTTTTTTTGAGGGGGTAGAAAACCTTGTAAGGCCCCAAAAAAAGATTGAAGCCACTGTTACAGCCTTTCTTAACGTATTCACGACCTTCAACAAGGTGTGCCACAATGGGCTTATCTTCAAGATGGCTTCAACGAAAACCCGGTCCTTTCTGCTCGGACGCAAGTTCCGGATCAAGTTCGGCAGGATAAACTCATCCAAGAGACGTCTTCAAATTGATACCCTCCAAGGCTCAGTCACGCTATTTAATATTTATGTTCGGAACATGTTAGAGATATCCTCTAGGATGATAACCTAGTACACAGATGACACGGCGGTGCTAACTAGTTTACTGCGTCTAGATGTGGTTATACGGAAACTGCAGGAACATATAGAGCTTATTGAAAATCGATGCTATCAGTTCGAAAAGAGCACAGCGGTTCTCCACAAGGATGAAACTTTGTTGGTGTAGCGACCTGACATCGCTCGGAATCTTAAACCGGGAGACACCCTCGGATTTGGAAACAAAGTACCTTGGAGTGAGCTTAGTCATCAAGCTCACCTGAAAGGCCCACGTGGAGAAGGTCGCAAGCAAAGCGAAGGTAGTTCGATGATCTTTGAGTTCCATTTTTTATCCGCTGAACCGACTGTCTTTCCAAAACAAGATGACAATTTATAAAAGCATATTACTCCATCATGATGAACGCGACGTGGGTGTGAAGATACATACATCGCTAAATCCAACTTAACAAAGTTTTGGATTGTCCGTAATCGGGCATTTAGGGTTATTTTTAGCACTGCTCAGTACATACTTAATACTGCCATGCACTGAGATGCAAATTTACCAACGCCGAGCAACTTTACACCAATGTTCAAAGCCACAAAATCTAACCATTCGTGGCCTGCACAACTGTGCCATAAGCGCCAGAAGATCCTAATTCTCTCGTGTGGTGGTACGGGGGCGGCCTAACACAGACCAACGACCATCCGTGTCATGTCATTGTGGAGAACGGAATTTGGGGATTGGAACCAGACATCTTTAACTACTCTAATGAAGTTAAAGTAAAAAGAAACTTTGGATGGTCGGACAGTAAATGAAGAACTGTACGTGGAACACGGATCGTTAATTAAAAACATTAATCTAATATGACAGCTATGGAGATGAAGGTACCAAAGAAAATAGAAAACAAAACAAGACTAGACTGCATAAGAAATGGTGAAATTAGAACAGCCTTGCAACAAAAGCCAGTAGGTTTTAAAATTAAAGAACGACAGTTGGAGTGGTATTGGCACCTCCACGAAATGTTAATAGAGAGGTTGCTAAGAAAAATCATAGATGCAAGAAGGAATAGAAAACGAAAAGATAAGAGAAAGACCGAGGAAAACATGGAAATTTAAATAACCGAAATTGGATTATGAACAGGAAGGACGATTAACGAAATAAAGACTGCGACCACAAACCGAAACGAATGGAAGAAATGGATTGCTGAATTATCAATGAAAAACCTAACACCTGGATGGGGTAAAGGAAATTGGGAAGAAGAATAAACAACCAAAAAAATATATTCTTTCCTAATAAACGTTTCTAATTTAAATTTTAGTGTAATGTTATCATAAATATAAAAAATAATTGCAAAACCTACAATTAATAACAGTAAAGAATTATAATAAACAAAAAAGAATAATATAAAAAACGTATATACAGTGTAATCCCTCTATAAATAATAAGCATAGCTTATAAAATCCCCTAGCCGCCGGTTCCCTCTAGAAAAAACAAAAGGGACAGCCAAATTTGACGTAGAATCCGAATCCGCGACCAGAAATTCAAGAAAACCAGTGCAGATGGCCTAAAAAATAGCCCCTTTTACATTTATACGCCAGTGGCTACATTTAAGTGGGGGAGAAAGTAGGAATTACATTTCTTACAAGGCGCGAAGCGCCTCAACGCACACCGCTCGAAAAATTTTCCATCTCATGCATAGAAGTATACTTTAACAAAGCCGCAAAGCGTTACGTTATGATTTTTTATTAAACTAATTAAAAAATAAATATAAGCAAATTAGAAAAAGCTCCCAAAATATAATATAAACATATTGTAAGAAAATATTAAACTGAGAAAAGAGGATAAGTATAAAAGTATAACAAAAAGAAAAAGATGACGTATTTTATTTACACACCCAAGCTAGGAGCGATTTTCAAAAAGGGCAATAATGGAAATCAATTTTGTGTATCTTACTGTTTATTGCGTATAAACCATCAGAACTACAGATTAGCGCATTGCTGGTTTTAATATTTTCTCTCAGTCTGGAAATCAATGTTTGTGTGTCAGGGTTTATGGGATTGGGAGGATTGGAAAAAACTGTTGCTTAATTGGAAAAGTAGGCTGCATTATGTACGAGTTATTATAATAATATAACTTTGTTATACGTTGGTGCCTTCTGTATTTAAACACAAATTCCATTTCATAACTCGTTAGGCACTAGAATTGCGAGAGCATTTACAGCTAAAATGTTTAATATAAAATTATTTATTATAATTTTGGAAAAGTATTTGTTAAAAATAGTAAAACGAATTTATAAATTTTGTTAACTTAAATAATTCCAAAGTAGGAAAATTATTATTATAAGGTCTGGCGATTGTCCAACTCCGACATGCTTGACTTCGCATAGTAGTTTTTAAAATAAATAAAATCACGATTAAAAGCTCTGTTTGACATAATTGACGTACGGTTGCTGACAATCGCATTTGTACCCAGTTAGAGTTGAACTGACCTTTGACCTGTGTGACAGCACTCATAATTTTTATATATAATGCTTTATTACCCGCTCTAAACGAAATTTTCCATCGCTTGCGGTTAAGTATATTACGGTCGCGTCTGCCGCCGCAGAATGAGGCTCTCGGACGAAAGGCAAACGATTTGAATTTGACCTGTGTGATTGCAAGCAGCACTCATAATTTTATTTATATATATAATTAGAGTGATGACTTGTAAATAAAAACACAATTGATGCACAAATATATTTTTTAATATAGCAGGCATACAGCGACAAAATTGGGTAGACAAAAGTGCACATTACTACGGCTAACTGCAATCCGACAATTTCTATCGTTTTTAAATCGGTCGAAGGTAAGAATCGGCACTCAAAAATATTTTCTATAATCTAGCCAGGCAAATATTTTGGCACGAGCTAATTACGGACCTAAAGCTCTTAAGAATATGATAGTTGTAGGACAGTTATAGGAAATCTCTTTTCCGAGTTTTCGCTCTGCTACATGATTATTGTCTATATTAATCCCGTACGTAAATAACGGTTTATACTTGTTCTATAAAGTCATCAAATAACGTTTGAATATTATCTTAAAAAATCTCTTACCAGGCTTACCTTAGTCTATAGATTATCTTTGTTTACTGTCGGATTTGACCGTGTTACATGACCAATTATTAAGTGTATGTCGACCCTGAAATAGTAGAAAGAACAGGTTGTTTTACTGTTACTATTTCTGAACAAAAACGTGTGCAATAGTAGACCGATGCAAAAAGGTAACTTACAAAAGTGTCCATTTTCTTGGGAACTGATAGGTCAAGATCGGCCAGAACCTAAATCTGAGTATTGCGCAGACATTTTGTATAGTCTTTTGTTGCTACACATCACTGATAGTGCTCATAGTCCTTCCTAATGATACCGAAATTTTGCAGATTCTCATTCTGATTGAGCATATTCGTTTCTGAATGCATGTAATACTATCCTACTTTCATTTCTTTATGACTTTATTTTCATTTGAAAGGTGATTAGAACGTCTGCCACATTAATCAAGGTGTCATATTAACAACGGGAACGTTATCGAATGCTGTAATACAAACTTGCGCTCAGTAGAGCTCAGCTGTTAATTCTGCCGCTATGAAAAGCCCCCGGATCCGACGGTATCCCAAACCGTGCACTGAAAATTCTTCCGAAGAGGGTAGTCGTTTGAAGTACTTTTTGAACCCCCGGAAAATGATGGATATAGTAATACTTTCCTCAAAACTCTAGACTGATTAGCCTCCTGCCAACCCTGGGAAAATGGTGGACCAAGTGATCCACCGGATAGCACAAGACCTCCAGCTGATTCTAAAAAATTAGTTCGGATTCAACCTCGATCACTCCATCACCCACTAATTCTTCCGGATGGTGGAATAAATCAGGGAAGAATCGCAAGATTTAGCGTCCATTCCGCTGTCAATGCAACTACTTTGAGTCCTTCCTCATCAGCCAGAAATTTCGGATCAAACTCATTGGCGTAAAGTTATCGAAAAAACGCTTTTTAAGGTCCCGTTATATATTCGATGTTATTCAATCTCTGTATCCAAGACATTCCAATGATACGCTCCATAATGATGGCTCAATATGTAAATGACACAGCGGTCAAGCAGAACATAATGCCTACTAGACCATGCTTGTAGAACACCTCATTCGCCAGTTTCTGAGGACGCCCGTCGAAAATCTGTATTTAAACCTGAAGGATCAATTTGGACTTTCCATCTGCGAGCTCCTTTGGGTGGTGGAAAAAATCAGAGAAGACTTCACCAACCAGAATACCGCCGCAATTTTTCTTGATATAATCAAGGTTTTTAACAAGGTATGGTTCAATGGGCTTATCTTTAAGATGGCTTCAGCGTCAATTCAACTGATATTTCCGGCCGTAAACCCAATTAAGTTTGACGGTGTAGGGTTATCTGAGACACAAAAACTTTGTCATGTCTCCTGTGTCACGTCTGAAACATGCCGATGACACCCTTTACAATTATGGCCCAATACGGAGGTGATACAGCGGTGCTAACAAGTTCCGGTAATTGAACGTGTTTAGGAAAAACTGGTCAAGTTGAAGAAGAGTGCCGTATGTTGAAAATAGGATTGAACGCCGAGAAAAGTACAGACATCATATTCTCCAAAAAAACCCGGCTTTGCTGGCGACAAGATCTGACGGTACTCAAAATCTTCGGCTGGGAGATGCCCTGGAGGAAAGAGACACGTTGTCTCGGAGCAGCTCTAGGCAAGAAGACTTACGTGGAATGGGCGATTATAAAGGCAAAAGCAGTCCAACAGACCAATCTCTGTCTGTTTAGTCTTTAATATCCCAGAGTTCAAATCTCGCAGCAGCACTAATTTGCACAACCCCTACAAATTTGCGTCTACACGTAATCTCAAATACCATTCCTCGAATATCGCAAGAATCGTCTACTAGTCGCGCAATTCCAAAATTCTCTCGTTCTCTTCCTGTGTTCGTGACCATTTCCATCTGCTCGTGATCAAGAGTAATCGTTGCACTGGCCCAGTTCTCTTTCTCCTCCTTGCAGATTAAAAGGTTGGCGTTGTCGAATTCCCCATAAGCGTGCTGTTTTAGTCATCCACCAGCTTTCTGATTTTACCGGGGAAGGATCGGAAGTTACAATGTCCAATTGTAATTGACAATGGGGACTCGCCGTCTCCACTGCTTCCCATTCCGTTGGAACCGTCTCGAAAATCGATTATTCTGACATGGCTTCTACAACTACGAGCTGGACGGGGACGCCTATCGCAAAAGCCAAAAAATTCCGACTTTTCGTGTGGCAGTACGGACTCAACCAAATATCGGCCAACCACCATCTATCCCAGGTCACAGAAGAAAGGAGAGGGAGGGGGTAAAGAATCAAAATTCAAATATTTAAAATACTCAGTTAAGCCGTTACAAAATAAGTAAGAAATTAAAGAAAACATAAAACAAAGTAAAAGCAAAAATCATAAAGTTAAAAAATTGCTGGAACTCAACTGAAAAGATGAAATTGTACAGACAGAGAAAGGGGCACGGGCAAAAAGGTACGCAGCGTATCCAGCGTCTATTTGTATTGCTACGGAGTCCTAACTGTGTGCAAGTAGAGAAGATATTCAAAATAAAAGGAGAGTCACTATTCAAATATGTGCAATATGACAAAAAAGAATTGTATCAGCAAAAATATTGTGGAGAAATTTGTATTAAATGTGCAGATGTAAATAAATTATGTAACGTCAAGCAGATTCCCACTTTAAGTAAACATTAGGAAAACTAGCAATACTTCTGCTGCATGGAGCGTCCACTAAAAATTGGTAATAAAACATAATCTAAGGCGGCGCCGAAACGGCGCGACTGATTGTCGCCCACTTTTGCTTAGCAGTCAAATGATAATCGCGACACATTTGAATTGAAAATTAGCAGTTATCGCGATGAGTGTGCTACAACATTGAAAATTTATCAGTCAGTTTATTGAAGCATAATAATTTGTCTTCACATAAGTGTGAAATTGCTATTAAAGACTCTGTAAAACTTCAGAAAAAAGTTTACAGGGTTAATATATCAGTAAGATAACATAATTCAATCTTTAAAATAATGAGAAGGAAGCCAAAGGCAATTGACATAAAAATTTGGAATTAAATTCGGCTATATCTTTAAACTATTGAATGAAAAAGAACGACAGTCAATATCTAAGAAAGCTGAACAACAAATTGAATTAGAAAAATAGCAGATGAGATCGTTTCAGTTAACTCTAGATAAGAGATAATTTGCAACAACGAATCATATTTTTCTCTGTTAAGCAAAAATTTACTTGAGGGCATTATGCAGTGAAACATTAAAAAAAATAAGTTAGTAACTGTGTATGAAGATTACATATTAAAGGAAAATATTCTAATCCGTGTTCTGAAACAAAACATTCATCTGAAAATGTCCAACGGACATTTTATTTATTGTTAAAAGCTTTCTGATTACCCATTTTGATTTAAAAGTTATTCAACTAATAAGTAACTGGAAACTCAGTTGTCCATTTGTAAAATGTTTCTTCAAAATTGTCTTTCGGGGCAGTATCATCTATACGTCAGGCCTACCAAAGAGTATAATTGCAAGCCATGAAAACCCAGATATTTCATTCGACCACCTACAGCATTACCTGAACCTACCACAGAGTTGGACAAAAAAGTTGAAGATTTAAAATTAGTCTTACAGAAAAGTGGTTATCTCCTCAGTTCCATCAACAACATAATAATATCGAAACATACAACAATTTACTTGGAAGCAACATATAGCAAAAAAGAGAAAACGAGTTGATCTGGGATTCAAAGAATTTTATTGGCTTTTTCGAAGATCTCCCTTATTTTTAGAAAACAGGCTGTTAGTGTACAAAACTGCAATAAAACCAATATGGACTTATAGAGTCAAATTTTGGGGATGCGCCAGTAAATCAAATATTGCTATACTCCAGGGAGCTCAATGAAAAATTCTAAGGGTAATCACAAACTCGCCGTAGTATGTGTCAAACGATACCCTTCTTAACGCTTAGTGTACCATTTATTCAAAATGTGATAAAAAAGCGACCTGAAAACACCACCAAAGACTAGAAGAACATCTGAATCAAATCTTACAACTACTTCTGCATCAATCAGACAATAGAATACTAAAAAGGAAATTACTAATCGACTTCAAGTGGATTGCTGGGAGTCTCTTCAGAGGAAGAATCCTCATCACGTTATTCCTGGATTAAAATACTATTTTTAACTTTAGTCTATTACTAAAAAACTAACTTATAGCAATAAATATTTATTATGGTTGCTGATTAATGTATAAATTAAAAAATTGCTTGGAGTTGCTTACTTATAAAGGCTAAAATGTATTCCACAGTGTGATTTAAATTGGACGATAAGATGGTTTTCCTGAATCAAACAGAATATCGAGACAATCATAATTATTACTATCAATGTTTAACAGTTTCATATGAAACATGATGGTCAAATGTTTAAATACCCCTCACGACTCCGCCGACATGCGAGCATTCTTTCAAAAAAGTTTCTCATAATGCTTTCCCATAAATGCGGCCTTAGTTTAGCAATTACGCGTCTGACGTCTTTTTTTATTCTTCAAATCGTAGCAGGTTTGTTGACATACACCCTTTGCTTGAACTGGCTGAACTGTCTAATAGGACAAGACCGTGGTGACCAATCTATGTCACCCCTGTGCGAGATAACACGACCAGGAAATTTGGTTTGAAGTAAAATAAGTTTTCACGTGTCTTGTGACATGCGCCTTCACCTTGTTGAAATCACTTATCATTCAAAGTTCAAACCGTTGACTAAAAAAAAAAGCTGCTTAGCATCTCCTGATACTGTGCATTGACAGTAACAGCGTTGCTAGCTTTGTCCTAAAAAAGTGCGAGCCAATAATTCCTCCAACTCACAATGTACACCGAACAGTGCATTTTTATATAAATGATGCATTTGTTTTTCCGTAAATAGCAAACAGATGTAACAATTTTGACGATTCACAAAGTCATTTAGAGAAAAATGAATTTTATGACTTAATATGAGTTATTTCTGCAAGAATCAGGATAAATTTCTGTTTTGTCTAAAACCCAGTTTATAAATGTATGGTGTTTCTAATAGCCTTTGGTGGGCGTTGTCGTGTGTTTAAATACCAATTGTATAAATATACCCTATATAAACTTCAGGATTGAGTTTACCGTAATAGTTTTCCTGCTTCTTTAGATTATTGCGACACATTTCAAGAAAATCTATTTATAAACCCTGAAATTTCATATTTAAAGTTAAAAATCGAATGTTTTTAATAAAAGCCCCAATGAATCTTATTTCAACTTGCTTTCAAAGGAAGGCCCGTTATATTTGCTACATTATCGCGGACAGGTTAGACTGGTGCCTTAAATAGGGAGGCTGCAGTATCGAACTTGCAGATGTTCAACGCCGAGAGTAGTGGTTTAGTAACTTGGTTTGATATTATTCGACAGTCACTTGCTCAACGTTTCTCCAGCTTCCCGACACTTTCACAGTAGCAGGCCTTTAAAATACTCGTTTACGCTGTGTATCGCTTGTTCGTTTGGCCTATATTTTTATTCAGCCAAGAAGGTTTTGAGTTTCGAGGACAAATGGCAATGTGAAGGAATTAGATAAGAATATCAAAATTAAATTCAGCTAGTTTTACGGGTTAAATGCGCCGATGCATTATTGCAATGGAACATTACATCTACGAAGGCGAATCAAATATAAACCGAAATTTCTTTTTTATGTGTTATATAGAGCGGTAAAAGCCAGCGTGGTCCCGTGGTTGAGGGGCGGGCTGCGATGCTGACGGCCCGGGTTCAATTCCCGGTGCTCTCTGATGCCTGGCGGGTGGCCTACTCAGTCACTAAAAATAATTGAGTACCTGCGTTCACTCGAACAAGGGGTAATAATGGCAGCCGTCTTAGGCGCGGTGCTTGCCACATCGCCCCGCACCAGAGATGGTGCGCAACGGCCGGGCAGAGAGAGCGAACGTATGAGAGCCTTAACCTCTCAGTTCGCAGGCCGTGCTCCCACGCGGGGCGTAAAGCCTTACCATTATTATTATTATATAGAGCGGTACGTAAGAGATATTTCTCCCCACAAGGCACTTCGCAATGCCACTTCTTCAGTGAGTATCACCATGTTCGTAGCGCAATGTATTGTTATCAAATTTCTCATGATAGAAAGACTTAAAATCGTTCAAAATTTAAAAAAAAACCTAAGGCACAATTCGGGGACAACACCTTTAAGAAGACTGAAGTGAACGTGTAGTTTAAACAATTTTTGAAGGACGAAAAGCAGTTTAAAATAAAGGTCATCGATGTATCCCGAATATTAGAATGACTGATAAAAATATTGTCATAGTAACACCGCCTTCTTGTTGAAATTATTTCTATCAACTATCAGAGAAGAAAACTCGTATATCGTCAAAAAATATGCGTTATTCCCAGTTCGAAACGTTGTTCCGCTTCATGCAACGCTCGACTGCAGAAAAAGGAGTTGTTTTGGAACATTATCGGTCTGCAAACTATTATTTGTTTGGACCACTAAAAATGCACTTGGACAACAAAGTTGTTACTGCCAAAACGTTCAAGCGCAATTGACTATTGTGCAAACCACCTTTATTTTACAATAACATGTTTAAAAAACTTCCTAGTCGTTGAGGAATATGTAGAAAATTAATTATATATTTTTATATTTTTATAATGCCTAGATGAATTTAAAAAATAACTTTGATTTGTGTGATTCACCCACATTTCTTGATAATTTAAATGTGCAATCGCTGCCTTTACTTTCCTGTGTGTATTGCTTAGAATTTACTAGAAAAATGGTTATCTTATTCTCAAGGTAGAATTCCTTTTTCTTTAAATAGTTATCATTCTACTGAATTGTTTGATTCTACACCATGGTACTCCATTTTCTTCTGTCTATGACCAGTTTTTTAACTCATAACTACTACATTGCAAATTCTTTATGATTTGGGTCTTATATTGTATATTTTCTGCAACTCTTTCTTCTATAATTGTCCTATAAATGTCCAATTAGTAAATATCAACTTTGTACGTCATCCTTTTCCTACTCATTCTAATACTTCCGTATTTGTTATTCTTATAGATCTAGGTTATCCTCAGCACCCGTCTGTATGATCGTATCTCAGAAGTTTCTAGTTGGTTCCTTCGTTGGTTGCTATCGTCCAAGATTCTGCCTTCAAAAGTTGTTTTCAATTGCGATATTGCACGATATAAGAAATAACTTCTTCTTAAAGAAAGCCAATTTAGTTTGATAAATTTTGCCTTGTTTTGTCGCTTCTGCCATCTTTTAGTATTTTGTTTCCCAGATAAGAATAGATATGATAGAGAACATTGACCAAATAAGAAGAATGGGGAGATTCGCAGATGGCAAGATAACATCTATATTTATGAAACTAAACAAAGAGTCTACGAAATATGCAATGGTACAAAACGCGAAAAAACTCAAAGGTACGGATATATGGATAGACGAAGACTACAGCAAGGAAGTACAAGAGGATAAGAAAACGTTAATACCACACATGAAAGAAGCGCGTAACAAAGGACGCAAGGCTTTCATAAAATACAACACATTAATAGTCGAGGACGTAGCATATAAGGTAAGCGATATAAAAAGAGTGGAAGAATCAGGAAAGGAGGATAGCAGTGGAAGTAACTTACAAAAAAGAACAATAGCAGATAGGTCACCAAATGGAGGCGGCTTCAAAGAACAGATGAGAAAAACAACACGTACGACACAAAAAAAGTAATAAGAAAAGATAGACTGTTTGATAACGATGACGAAACTGGCAATGAAAACAGAGAAGATTTAAAAAGTAGAGAGCAAGGGGAAAGAAACATACACAAACGCCGGAACAACAAAATATGGAAACTAGGAACATGGAATACGAGAAATACAAGAGGCAAAGAACAAGAGATAGAGGACGAATTCAATCGGGCGAAAATAGATATATTACTCCTACCGGAGATTAAGAAAAATGTGAAAGAAGAAATGGAACTGCAGGATAATCTACAGCGAAGTACCAGAACACGAAAGAGCAGCAGCAGGGATAGGATGCATGCTCAAAAAAGAACTAGCAAATAAAATAGATAACTGTAAGGGATGTCCCGAAAGAATACTCAAAATATATATTACGCTTGGTAAAGAAGACAAAATAACGATAATAGGAGTGTACGGATCCAACGACGACAATACTAAAGCAGAAAAAAATAAATTCTGGGAAGACGTAGGAAGGCCAACAGACAGCAGTAAAGGAGAAATATATATCGCGGGAGATTTCAACGGAAGAATAGGGAGAAGGAAAAATGGGTCGAAAAAAGTAAAACGAAAATACTGTGAAAACATAAGAAATAATAACTTCTGCACAGTATACAACCTAATAGTAACAAATACATTTTTTCAACACAAAGATATACATAAATACACCAGACAAAAACCAACGACAGGAGAAAAATCTATAATAGACTATGTGTTAGTAGAGAAGCAGAACAGGAAGCTCATTAAAGATGTGAGAGTTAAAAGAGGGGCAGAAATATACAGTGACCACTTTCTACTGGAAGCAAAAATTATAAATTCGAGGACTGAAAACTGAAGATCAAGGAGAAAGCAACCGAAGCCAAAAAATATTAAGAATGTACAAATTGAGAGGCAAAGAGGTGGCACGACAATATGCACAAATGGTAGACAGACTAATAAAAGAGAAAATGACAAATACAGAACAGAAGACAGTAGAACAAGAAACTTACAGAAATGCTTACACAAGCAGTGATAAAAATATGTGGAACTAGTAAACAAAGAAATGACCAACACAAAAGGACGAGTTGGTGGACCGAAGAAATAAAAACACAGGTACAAATAAAGAAAAAAGTATGGGGAAAATACTTGGCAAACAGAACAGAAAACAAATACAATATATAGAAAGAACAAAGAATAAAAGTGAAGAATATGGTAATGGAGGCTAAGGAGAAAGCATGGCAAGAATTCGGAAGGAGGGTGGAAGAAGAGAGTAGACAAAACCAAAAACTCTTTTACAAAGTACTAAAAACTTTAAGAAAAGGAAAAACAAAAAGAATAACAAGTGTGAAAAACAAGCAGCGGGGTCTAACGAAGACCAGTAAAGAAACGATGGACAGATGGAAGGAGTACTTTGAGGAGTTTCTGGAAGCTGGAACAGAAGAAGAGAATACAAATATAGAAAGCGAAAAAGAAAGTACCAGAAATGAACAGATCGAAGATGAAGACATGATCACTAGAGAAGAGATGGAAGAGGTCATAAAAAAGAAGAAGAATGGGAAAGCCCCGGGTTACGATAAGGTTACATCAGAAATGGTTAAAGAAATGGGTGAAAAAGGGAAGAAATGTCTGCTGGAAATATATAACAAAGCTTGGAGAGAGGAAAAAATACCACAAGACTGGGAAATAGGTCAAAAAGCACACATACACAAACAAGGTGATAACAAACAGTATGACAACTACAGGGGCGTAACAATGCTTAGTGCCCCACTCAAAGTCTACGAATGAATATTGGAATTAAAACTTAGAAGAATAACAGAACAGACACTGGAAGAAGCACAGAGCGGATTTCGCAAAGGAAGAGGCACACAAGATCATATATTTACCATCAAAGAAATAAGTGCAAAAAGACTACAATGCAATAAAAAGACATTCTTAGCATTCCTTGATCTTAAAAAGGCGTTTGACAAAGTCCCCAGAAAAGAAGTATGGAAAAGCTCAAACAACAAAGGGGTAGAGCCGAAACTGTGCAGAGTAATCTAAAGCTTATATAACAACACTAGAAATATAGTCATAAGTAATGACAGCAGTTCCACAGAATTTAAAAGGAGGAAAGGGCTAAGACAAGGAGGAATGATGAGCTCAACACTGTTTAATCTCTTCATGTATGAAATAAACCTGCAAAGCTTGCAACGCATAGCGAAGTGGCGAAGCAGTCTTCCAAATTTGAGAACCCTCTAGTTGACCTTTGACCAGTCAGTTTCAAAATCACTAGCAAACAAGCCTTTTTGGTCACCTGTCGATTGGCTAAAACAGAATTTGGATATATATATATATATATATATATATATATATGAAGTTTTCTATATCCCACTAGCATTCTCTTTTATTCTAGTTGGCAGAGTGCACGTTCGCAGACGACGTGGTACTCATAACGGAAAATGAAGTAAACCTACAGAGAAACCTAAAAATATGGAATAAAATACTGACAGAAAACAAGATGGAAATAAATACGGATAAAACAAAAATACTAGTGATAAGCAAAGAAAGGCAAAACAGAGATAAAAATTAATAACAGACAAATAGAGCAAACCCAGAAATTTAACTATCTGAGAGTGACTACAGACAGGTAAACAAGAAGTAAAAATAACAGAAAGAATGGAGAACACAAACTATTCCAAATGATGAACAAGTTGTTTAAAAGTAAGACGGAAATGTCACGAGAAACAAAAGTGTGAGTGTTTAAAACAATATTCAGACCAATATTGACATATAGAGCTAAATCAGAGGTAATATCGAAAAGGATGAAGAGAAAAGTGGAAGCAGTCGAAATAAAATTTTTGAGGAGAATAAGAGGAGTGACACTTAGAGGTAGGGTAACGAGTGCGCAAATTAGAGGAGAGCTGAAAATAAACCCGGTGGCAGAATTTATAGAAAACCGACAACTCAGCTGGTGGGGACACATGCAGAGAATGGATGAAAAGAGAAAGCTGAAACAAATATGGGAGGCAAAGACCATTGGGAGAAGAAATAGGGGTAGGCCACAAGAGAAGTGGGATAAGACGATAGAGAAGATACTGGAAAAAAGAGGCAAAATATGGACGGAAGCAAACGTGTTAGCCCAAGAGAGAAACGAGTGGGGAAAATCTGTGTATCGTGAACAACGCGAGTGAGATAACTGATAGAGATAGATGAAAACACACAAGTGAGTGATTAAGATAAGAATTCTGATTATTTAAATATTAGTAAACATTTTGACAACGTAGTTAAGTTAAGTAAACACTGTAATACCCTACACCAATTGGTAGAAGGGTTCTTGATTAAATAGTAAATAAATATTATTTGTTTATATAGTCTTGTCTAATCTCTTTTGCTATCCTTGATTCTTTAATTAGTTTTCTGTTACTTATATAGTACTAAAATAGTTCGTCCATCTCTGAAACTTTTATTAATTTAAACAATTTTGGCCGCTCTACTTTGCCAAAAGCCTTTTTTTAGATCTATGGAGGAAATGCACACTGGTTTTTCGTACATCACCGTTTTTTCTATTATTACTCTAAGAGTTATTGTTGCTTTCCTTGTACCGGAATTCTTTTTGAAGCCAAATGTAAGGTTTGCAGTTTAGTTTTGTCCTTTTTGGGTGTAAGGGTTATTATTATTTTTGTGATCAGCAAGAATTTTTTCCGTTCTGCATTATCTTGTAAACTTTTTTAAAAGTTTTTGTTTCTAAATTTCTGTTTGTTTATTTTTATTTATTTGTTTACCCAAAGTCAAATAGTTTTTTTTTCAAGAAAAGATTAAATCACACAAATTCTTATTTTAATTATTTTGAGTTGTCGATCGAAACGCTTTGTTTAACTATAAGTTCAACAACAAATTATTGTTAAAATAAGTTCTAGCCACGTTGATGGAATTAAATTAATCTTTTACCGATTGTAAAAGGACTTAAATGATAGCTATAGGTATAGTGACGTAAACACACTAAAAGAAAATAAACAGCCATTTAATATTATTAATAATACATAAGCGCTTTAAAAGTGTGATTTTCTTAGTCTCTGTAGCGGTTTTATTGTAATTTTTTGAACAAGATGAATATAGACTACAATTTTAAGCAGTACGTAAAGTCCTAAGTGTTAAAACAAAAAAGTGGCATTTTGTTACAAATATTGCTTGCAGAGTTTGTATTTTATTGAACTGGACGAATAAAAATCAAAAGACATTTATTTCAAATTATATAATAGGTTCGATAAAGTAGTTCAATCAAGATTGACGTATGCCTCAAAGCTTTCAGTTAGTAGGGAGTCTGGCGTTATCATGTTTTAATATAAATGTCGCTTTTTATTTAATTTGTCTAGAAATTTTAGTTTTCAACTTAATAAGGCTTGCAATTTATCGGTCAGCATTAAATAGTTTAAATAAATTTAATCATGTTATTCATCAGTGTCGAGAGTAAAAACGTTACATCGTATAAGGTGTTGGAATTAATTCGTAGCGTTTTGCAAGAGACGGCGTAGGCAGTACAGTATTTCGTTATTACCTACAGTAATGTATTCATCGTGAAACAGCTATCATTGGACGTCATTTGCTTTACATAATCTTTTTTTTTTGAATCGTAAATAACAGCACTCTATAATTTATTAAATATGTCAAAATTCGTGCCGAATAAAGGGTTTTTGCGGGTAGTTTTGCTTCATTAATTTAATATGAACTGAAGCTTATTGTATTTTATTGGAAGTGTATGGTAAACATGCCCTAGCTGAGCAAACGTGTCGGAAATGGCAAAGTCGATTATCCATGGGTCTAAGCTCCTGCTCTGTATTTGGTGGGATCAGAGGGGTGTGATTTATTATGAACTGCTCAAACCGAATGAAACCATTACGGGAGCTTTCTACCGACTACAATTGATGCGCTTGAGTCGTGCATTAAAAGAAAAACTGCCGGAATACTCCGAAAGACACGACAAAGTCATTTCACTGCTCGTCTGCACGTCGCAAAACCTGTACAAACATACCTGGAAACACTTGAATGGGAAGGTCTACCCCACCCGTCGTATTCTCCAGATGTTGCTCCTTCTGATTACCATTTGTTTCGTTCGATGGCTCATAGCCTGCCTGAGCAGAAGTGCACTTCTTCCGAAAATTGTAAGAAATGGGTCGATTCGTGGATTGCATCTAAAGACGAAGCGTTCTTCCGACACGGTATTCGTTCCCTGCCCGAGAGATGTCAAAAGTAGTAGAAAGCGTTAAGCGATACATTAATTAAAGTATTTTTTCATTTTCATTTAAAATAAATAATTTTTTCATTAAGAAAAACGCTACGAATTAATTCCAACACCTTATATATTTCTACGTTAGCAAACAAATCTACTCTAACTGTTTTCAGTGCGACCGCGCAACTCAAATGATTAAGAGGGATGTAGTGCTTAACCCTTCTGTTGCGCAACTGTGAAAACTACAAGGTAGTATCTCAACAGGTCATAGATGGTTTGCCAAATTTCATTCTGAAAATTCAGAAGTCCAACGGACGATCTGTTCTGGTCCCGCAACCAAGTTTTGAGTGTTGTTAAATCATCGATGAGAAAACATTTCAATTCATACAAGAAATTGTCACAAACTCGATGTGTCCTACATAAACATAGAAAACCATTTGTGACAACTCACTTCAAAGTCTTGGTACCACATGAATTAATTAAGGCCAATTTAGAATATCCATCTACGGTTCACTGTGGACACGCCAAGAAAACGGCACACCCTTAAAGTAAATTGTGACAGGCGACGAAAAATGGGTTATCTACTCTAATGTACTATTTCTTAAGAGGGATTGCAGTCAAAGAGTTCAATGATGATACAAAATAATTTAAACATGTTACTATTTTCAATTAACGGAGATGGACCAAACAAAGCGGCCAGCGCTGTAAAATAGAAAAGGCGTTATTTTCTGCCACAACGCTGCTAGGCGTCCTAAATCAGTCCCTAGTTCAAATGCGTACTCTTGGCCGAAATGTTTTACCTAATTATTCGAATTCGTTAAACATTTTACGAGGGCGATATAATGTAATAGGTGTATAAACAAGTTCTCAGCTTTTTCTGCAAAATTAAAGTTTTATTTAAAAACAAACAAAAGAAGCTTAAGTATCAAAGTATTCTCCGTTGGCATCGATGACCTTTTGCCATCTTTCGGGTAGCTTGCGAATTCCCTGGTGATAGAAGCTCACCGGCTTCAAGACGATAAAGTTATCGATGCATTTTCGGACTTTTTCTTCTGTTTTGAAGTGCGTATCAGCCAAGTGATGCTGTAACGACCGGAATAAATGATAATCGGAAGGGGCCATGTCTGGGCTATACGCCGCACGTGGGAGAAGTTCCCAGCCTAACGCGAAGATGTGTTCTTGCGTCGCGTTCGCAACATGTGGTCGAGTATTATCATGGAGCAGGATGACTTTGCGACTTCCTTGTCCAGTGAATGGCCTCTTTTCTTCAATTGCGTCGCTCAAATTGATGAGATGCTGTTGGTAGCGATCCGCCGTAACTGTTTCACCTGGTTTCAGACTTGCTTTTGAAAAAATTTGGGGATGTTTATTGGGCGTTCTTTAAGAAAATCTAATTTTTATATTTAAACATTGAATTTCAGGTTTTAAAATCGAACTTGAGCAAAATTTGCTCATCCAATTGAAATAACAGGTAAAATACTCAACGAGCCCACGACAATTTTAATTCCCACTGTGTAGAAGCTTTCCACAATAAATCATAGGCTCTCAGATACGAGTCTAAATTGGAGGTTGCCTTGACAACCAATACGACATAGCAACTATTTAGAGTTGGAAAATATTCTTCGCCGGCGATCATTTTATGATTTTTTAGCAATTTTTTGGAAATTAACATTTACTTATGCTGATTTTGTAGGTGACGAATGTCCTATCAATAAAGTCTCTAATACATTTTTCGTTCTCTTTAATTAATTTAACGTAGAAACCTGCTAAGTCGTGTTGAAGGAATTGGAACAAATAAAAATCTACAGGACTAGGTTTGGTAAAAGCTATAATGTAACATACCTTCGAAATTTTCTCAGATATAAAAAAATCATGCTAATATTGAGTTTTGTAATCGATGTTTGCTGGTCAAAAAATCCTTTTAGTTGAATTTGAATAACAAAGTAAGAATTACGTCTCAATCCATCGTTTAATTATCAACAGTAAGCACATGTGAGACCATACGACTTTTTTCTGATGTTTACCCAACTTTAGTAACAGAATAAAAATATTTTTGTTGATCAACAGCTTTTCAAAATCGCCATCTTCCAGGTTTTTTTTATTGTTTAAGACAATCACCGCCTTCTAAGTTAAAATTTCCATTCTAGAGCCACTTTTTGATTTATTTTAGATTATATCAATTATATTATTCCAAGAATTAACTTGCATAGTCATAATCAAGGTAATTTTTTAAATGTCGTAGATTAAAAGAAGGTATGGATGAGAAATAATAAAAAGCAAAAACTTTCAAAATTAAATGGATGATATGTACATTTTCTGTATTGGATCCTATTAGGCTAGACATGAACGCCTAGTATTGGATATCTCTCAAGCTATCCTTTTTAAACTACTAAAAGTATTCCTGGTTCTCCAATTGCGTATACAATCTCTCTCTCTCTCTCTCTCCCTCTCTCTCTCTCTCTCTCTCTCTCTCTCTCTCTCTCTCTCTCTCTCTCTCTCTCTCTCTCTCTCTCTCGTTTTAATATAATTATCTATATTATAGGAAGTTTTAATAGTTAGGTTAGAAAAGCAAATTAAACACCATTTTTAAGGAAAATCTATTTTATTTTTCACATAGTCGCCGTTGAAGGCTACACATTTAGTCCAACGAGTTTCCAATTTCTGAAGCTATTGACAAATTGCTTTTTCTTAAAGGTTGAAAATAGTTCTGACAGCGCCGATACAATTCTCAGTGAACAAAAAATTTTCCCACTCCAAGCAATAGGATTTGCGAACAAAAAGGTATTCAAAGTTAAATATATACAGAGTGAGACAACATAATTCCCTTTTTCAAAACGCAATAAAACTCATTTTATAAATCAGAAATCTTTTATTTTTTTTCTATAATGCAGGTACATATCTAAAGTTTTGTTTTATACAGTTTTGAAAATTATGCCAGGTAGGTGACGCCCCTCATTGTTGATACACTGAATAAGCCTATTTCTAGGGTGAGCCATGATTCCCATGAGCAGCATAGCAGCTGGTATGCTGGGAATTTCTGCCCGGATTGACATAAACGCGGGATTTCAAAAAAAAAAAAAACAAAAAATTGTAAGGAGCCAAATCGGGGGAGCGGGCTGGCCACTCCAAATTGCTCCTTATTGAGATGAGGCGTTCCGGGAAGTGTTCTGTTGGAACCAAATGTCCCCTAAGTCTAATTCATCAAGTCGTAGAAAAAAATTCCTCTAACATATTCACATACCGGTCCGAATTCACTGTCACTGGAACCACATTTTTTTCAAAAAACAGGAACCAACAATCTCAACTGAGGAAATTGCACACCACACTGTGACTTTAGGTGAATGTAAGGGCTTTTGATGCAACTCTGGGGGATTAGTGTCAGCCCATAAGTCATGTTCTGCTTGTTGACGCTTCCACTCAAGTGAAAAGTCCAAGGGCAGACGCATGTTTGCGCGCAGAACGCCGTAGGGATTGCACGATTGAAGCTCTCACTGCCTCAATATTCTGAGATGATCTGATAGACCGAGGAACTCCATTTTTTTATCTTGTTGCACTCCCGTTTTGTCTGAACGTAGTAACCCATGTAACAAATGATTTCCGGTTTGGGACAGGACCCAACGGCGCTACATTGAAGCGATTTTGGAAGGCGCGCTGGATTGCTATCACAGAAAATCCGTTCGAAAAGTAGGCCTCGACGGCAACGCACGCTCCTCACTGTTCCAACGCATGATGGCAACTGACAGGGGTAGGGAACAAAATTTTAGAACTACGCCTCTCGGATGAGACCACGTCCGCCCCGCTACGAACCCTCTAGCTTGAATGGCGCGCAATTCAAAAAAGGAAGTTATGTTGCCGCACCCTGCACATTAGTTCAAACCCTAATTCGCTTGTCTTCGCAAAATATCACCTCTTGGTATCGTTTTTTGTTTAATTTTTTCAAACGCTCCAGCTATTATTTCTTCCTTCTGCAAATAGTTGATTAGGTTGACTTTTTGAGAATCATAAAAAAACTGCAATCATTTCCTTTCCACAAATAATGTATGCCCAGGGATTGGTTTTTCTTGACATTTTAACAGTTTTTTCCTTCTTCGGTACGTTCATCCAATGCCCACTGTTTTGACTGCCACGCTATCTTTTAGAAATCTATCCTAATTACCAAACAGCCTTCATATTATACATTTCTTGAATATATTGGTTAAATGCAAACTTTAAGCAAATAATTAGGTATAATGCAGTTTATTCAATTGCATTTATGTTTTACAAATCTTTATACTAAGAACTTACAATTTTGTTATTACTTCTGATATGGACTTTTATAGAAGACATTAGAAAGCAATTTGGATTTTAGCTTCAGAAATGGAGGCGCTTTAAATTATATTATGCATAGTTAGTACTTTAATGATTAAGGAACACCGCTTGTTGTTATCTTTCAATTATAGTTAGAGAAAAATAAAAAAAAACGGTAGATTTTACAGTTTAGACTATGCATTCAGTCACACTTCCTCACTAAAATAAAGAAAATTAAAAATGAGTAGTGTAGGCTACTCTAGTTAAATTAGATTTTCGTCTGTTGAGCTTTTCAATTTTAAAATTGAAAAGATAAAGATTAGAAAAAATGCGACTTCCTGTAAGTCGGTTGCCAAAACGCACGTGACACCTACTTTATACTAATGTGTCAATCTCATGAGAGGCTTTTAAACTACGTCTTAATTGTATGAGGTGCATTCTAAGGTCTCCAATTTTTTTTCTGAAAAAGTACTCGCCCAAGAAAGTTGAAATTTCTGTTATTTCTAAACCTAATTCCGTGTACATGTACACATTTTTCACAACGCGTCGCCATGATTTCATGGTTGCTGAGATCACTTCATAAAGAATGTGTTTCGCCCACTGGAAAATCGCTGATGTAACAGCGGATCGATTGAAAAATGAGCGGCTATGGTCAAAAATTCATGGCGGCATCACATGTCACCCGCGCAGCTTTGTGTTCGTTGGTCATCATTCGTGGGGCTTACACCTTGAAGAAACTTTCTGCATTTTCAGGTCACCAAATGGACTTTACAGATCCTACGAAAATGCCAAGTTTAGAGGAAATATCATACACACTAATCAACAACTTGTTCTACTTTGGTCTGGTTGGTTTGTGACCAAGGCTGTTTCGGTTCATTGTCACACAACTCTCGACCTTCTTTAAACTTTTGTATCCACAAACGCACATTTTTTATATTCATAACGCTTTTGCTACATATATGATTCAATTGGCGATGAATTTTGATAGGCGTTTTACTACGCAAGAGAAGAAGTCGGATGATTACACATTTTCCTTAAACACTAAACGTTGCAATTTGAAGTATACAAAACAACACTCACTGCAATGGCGGTAAACTGACCTGTATACATTGTATGGTGCTACCATCAATTACAAATTCAGAAATAATTGCCGCGTCTTTTGAAATTAATCGCATCTTTCTACTTATTCTCACTGCTGAGAAAAAAATTGGCAATGTTTTTAATTGTATTAAATTACAAATATACATGTGTTTTTGCATTGTTTTATAAAAATATGATGTAAAGTTTTACAACCATTAATTCTTTGAACCAAAAAGGCTCCGTCACTAGTGATTGTTTATTTCTTGTTATTGTTGTTTAGTTATCTGCATTATGTTATTATTGAAAAACAAAAATGAAATGTTTTGTTCGTGATTGTGTAGGTAGTAGAAAATTGTACCCGCAAAGTAAACTTTAACTAATAAAAAAATAAAAAAAGTAGTAATTCACACGTGTAAAGATCTATATTAACTTTGTTGCGTATACCCAAAGAAAAATAATAAAAAACAGTCTAATATTAACATCAAGTTGTTTCTTACACAACTAAGCATTCTTTAACCGCAGCTCTCCAAAAAATGTAGCAATACCTCACTTTATAATTACCATTTATGTTTTAGTTTATATGGGTCAAAACATTTTCATCCTTTTTGTTTATTTGTTACTTCCATGCAAAGCACAAATGTGCAAATAAATGTACGAGGGTTGTTCAATTTCAAATGTATAGATGGCTGTTAGACAAACATACGTGTAATAGTAAAGTCTAGAGATGAAGTAGTAGAGTCTGGAGCGTTGTTTTGTTCAAGACTCGATTTCGCTTTCAGGAAGTAAACAAACATGGCGTGTGTAATCACAGAGTATTTGAAGTGAGGTGCGGGGAGTTATCAGATTTTTGCAAATCCAAAGAGATAGTCAAAGCGAAATTTATCGCAGATTAGAGAGAGTTTATGACCCTAACGTTTTAAGTCGAAAAGAAGTCAGCGTTTGGTGTAAAAAATTTAACGGAACTGAATGACCATACGGAGAAGAAAAGAGGCAGACCAAGGACTTCATACACATATGATAATTGTCGAACGTTTAATTACAAAAGATCGTCACATTAAAGTTCGTAAAATTGCTAAAATGATAGGCATTTCTAAGAGTTCTGTTCATGAAATCATATGCGACCTAAACTTCCGCAATACGTCGGCTCGCTGGGTTCCGAAAATAATTTCTGATGAACAAAAAACCATTCGAGAGCTTCACCTGATACCAACAGGAAGGGCGCATCATTATCGGAGATGAAACCTGGATTTATAAGTTCATTCCAGAGATGAAACAACAGTCCATGATATGAAAACGTTCAGCTTCCCCAACTTAAAAAAAAAATTCAACTCGACCATTCGCCTGCAAAACCATGGTCACCGTATTCTGGGATAGTGAAGGCCTACTGTTGTGTGAATTCCTAGAACCGATCACAACTATTAGCAGAGGCAGATGTTTCAAAACATTTCAGAAATTGCATACAGTCATTAAAAGGAAAAGGCCAGAACCATTACGCGAAGGAATTGAACCTACGCAGGATGTCGGAAGACCCCATACGTCAAATTAAACCAAACTGTTGTTAACACAGCGGAATTGGGAGGTTCTGCAGCATTCTCCGTATAGACCAGGCTTAGTCCCCTCGAATTTTCATTTATTGGGATCTTTGGAGAAATTTTTGGCAGGAAAACACTGCGTATCAGGATGAATTGTAAGACATCGTTGTAGACTACTTCAAGCGACTCGACAAGCAGCAGTACCGTGAAAAGATGTTCAGACTATTGTCGCGTTGGGATAGATGTCGAGAAATAAAAAAAAATATGTATGTAGTCTTTTGTAGAATGTATCAAATATTTCCTTTAAATATAAATGTTAGTATAATTTTAGCTTTTACCTTTAATATCGGACATCCTTAGTATTTTATAACTCCCACTGTGGCTTCATTCTTTTATTAATAGAGGGCACTTCAAACTTTCGCTTCATAGATTACTCTTAAGAGTTTTATTTACATAAGTAGGTATTAGGCACTTAAACCAAAGCTCGTCGCGCCCGCCTGTGCAGCAACCAATCGAAAAGCTGTTTGCAAAACAAAACACTTCCAATAAATACCGAGCAAACATTTCAAAAGTGCTTGTCCGTTTTATCTAGAGATGGAAGCGCAATCGATTCGAACCCTGCAAAAGAAACGCACCTCGAACTTTCGCGAGGACGAGACAAAATTGTTGATTCAACTTTGGGGCAGTCCCTATATCCAAAACAAACTATACCTAACTCATAGGAAAGCCCCGGTAATGCGCATTTTGGCAGCGAACATGCAGCAGCGCGGCTTTTACAGGACGCCCGACGAAATTAAGACCCGCATTCGCAATTTGAAATGTTTGTATCACCGCATTAAGCGATCCACCTCCAGTGGAACTGGCGTAGGCACCGTTGATCCTGACTGGCCGCATTTTAAGGCTATGGACGCCATATTGAGCAAAGAGGGGCTGAAGAGGGTCGACCGGCTGCAAGAGGGCGTCCTCGAGGGGCCGCGGTGCGAAGACATCAAGCAGGAGGTTGACATTGATATTAATGACGACATGGAGTCATGGGCCACCAATGACAGCATAGGGTTAGTATATCACATCTTTTTCACTACTGAATTTAAGCGCCATTCGAAAATTAAAAATGGCGCCATAAAGTAACAGTCATTGTTGTCTACTTCCTGTTCAACATTACCTCCAACAACCATAAACAAATGCTTCAACAAACAACTTCTTTGTCTTATTGTTCATTGTGAAAACAACAAAAAGTTATGTTAACATGTAGACATGGGCCGCATATAGTTCTATATATGCCTCTTCAGCCAATTTTTTTCTACTAAGTTTCAAACAGATTTTTTATTAAAATTTAAAATTATAAACAAAACTTTAAATGAAAGTCAAACAGAATTATAAAAAACCAAATTGTAAGCCATGATTTGATAAACAAATCAATTAAAAACAAACAACGTCAAAAATCCTCCATTTTCATACATCTCTAGAACATTTAGCTTCCATTTGCAATCTTTATTTTCCGCCAGATTCCAGTCAAACGTGATTTTTTTCGAGAAAACCCAAAAAATTTAGCTTAAAGCTCACCAGAACTAGGAAAAAAGCTTTGAACTGTAAAAAGTGACAACAAAAACGTCATAATTAGTACTAAATGAATTGTAATTTTTTCTACATGAATTTATGCATGTTTTAGATCAGAAAATAGCGAAGAACCGCCCCCGCTGCCGACCCTAAAACCCGCGCCGACGATCAAACCCAAGTTCAAAGAAATAGAGAACCCAATCCAGACGAAGCAGATGCCCACAGTGCTGCCCAACTTCACGATTCCCGCGCAAAACAGCCAGGTTTCCTCCTCGAACGCGATGAAACCAGGGGCCGTTCCCTCGATCCCGCTGCCGCTGTTGATCCTGAATAGCTTGCAGCCGCAGCAAGCAATTCAGGATAAGAAAAGCAACTCGGCGGGCAGTTCAAATGGTAATTCAGCTGAAAATATTCCTGCCGGTAATTCCTCGATACGGCAAGTCCTGATTTGTATTAACAATTTTCTTTGTAGACCTGAGTAACGTGCTGAAGGATCTGCTGGAGGTGCAGAAAGAGAACCTGAACGTTGATAAGCAGCGGCTGGAGCTAGAAAAGCAGCGCCTGGAGTTTGACCGCGTCGTCGGATCGCAGCTTCTCACACTAGTGCCCATAATCGGAGGAATATTGCAGCGAGTGGCTCTTAACACCAATCAAAATGCTACGGCGAACTTTACAAACAACGGGAAAGGCCGAAAGCGGCAGAACTCAGAGGATATTGAAAGTATGGATATTTTAAAAGACAGTAAAATATTACGGACAGTTCTTGAACAAGGAATTCGAAAGTACATGTTAGGAGAGACTATGGACAATGATGAAGAGAAAGAAAGTGATAATGAAGACGGTGACATACCAAATGAAGACAACAGTAGTTCTAGTAACAAATAGTCTAATTTATTTAATTTTGTTTGCTCAAAGCACAAGTCAAATGTAATAATTAATTTATTAGTTTATTTGCTAATTGTAGGAAGTGAAGTTACTTTTGCATTCTTGTTTCAGTATTATTAATTTATTATTTTATTTTGTTTTTGTTATGAAATGGCATGTATATGAGTCTCTTGTACTAAAAGTTTTGTATAGTTCAAATATAAACAAGAAAAAATAGAATAGTTTTTATACAGCCTCGTTTTATTGCATATGCACCTCAAGCTATATAATAGTCATAAGACATGTTATATGTGTCTCTCCTTTGCAAGTCCCGTATTTCCATGATATCAGTTTTTAATCGCAACTTCAAAATCTCCCTCCAGATCGCTTCCCGGTGCGTGGTATCGGTTATTCCCAAACGCAACAAAGAATTGTCGTTCAGTCGCAACAAGACCCTTCCAGTGACGTCGTGTTGAAGGAACAAGTTGCCGTACTGCTGGTAGTAGTCGCTGCAGTGGCGGCGGAGCCACTTTTGCACATCGATGACCGTCCAGGAGTACACAGACTTCGGCCTGTCCTTTCCCTGCAAGCATGTGATCAATTAATGTCCCAGAGCCACAACGGCGGCGTACTTTAGGCTTGTTACTGCTATTTGAAGTGTCTTCTACCATATCAGTTAATTTACCTCGTAAATTTGTTTACATTCGGAAACTTAACCTATTTAATCAATAAACATCAAATTTGGCCGTGTCTCCACTAGCATCAGTGGTATTCGTTATTATTCAAACTAGGAAAATACAAAGTAATTTCTACTGTATTCACTAAAATTTATAAATTTAATTAAAATAACATTAAGAGTAATATTATATTAAACAAAAAACTGCTCTATTTTTCAAATAAAAGGAACAATTTTTAAAATTGGATTGTCACTGTGACAATTTTTCTATATTCAATGAAAAACCTGATCAAAGCATATTCGTTCATAGGGCTTGTAACACATCGTTCAATAAGTCCCGGGACTAACTAATAAAACAACATTTGTTTCGCAAAATTCATTTTTATTCATCAACATAATCACCTTCAAGTGCGATACAATCATTCCAACGCTTTTCTAACTTTTCGATACCATGCTTGTAAAACGATTTGTCCTTGGCCTCAAAATAAGCTTCAGTTGCAGCGATTACTTCCTCATTCGAGCCAAATCTTTTTCCCTGGAACATCTTTTTGAGATCAGCAAAGAGCCAGTAGTCACTGGGGGCTAGATCTGGAGAGTATGTTGGGTGGGGAAGCAGATTGAAACCCAACTCGTTCAATTTGGCCATTGTTTTCATTGACTTGTGACACGGTGCTTTGTCTTGATGAAAGATGATTTTTTTCTTCTTCGTGTGCGGTCGTTATTTTGTGATTTCATCCTTCAAACGCACCAATAACTCAATGTAATAGTCGCTGTTGATGGATTTTCCCTTTTCAAGGTAGTCGATGTAAATTACACCGTGCGCATCCCAAAAAACTGACGCCATGACTTTGCCAGCTGATTGTTACGTTTTCGTACGCTTCGGGCAGCTTTCTCCGACTGTACGCCACTCAACTGACTGCCGCTTCGACTCCAGAGTGAAATGATGGGTCAATGTTTCGTCCATTGTCACATACCGACGCAAGAAATCCTGTTTATTGCGAGTAAACAGTGACAAACAGTTCTCTGAATCGTCGACTCGTTGTTGCTTTTGTTCTATTACGAGCAAATGCGGCACCCATTTGGAAAATACCTTTTTGATGCCTATTTTTCGTGTAAAATCGTAGACGCACTTCCAATTGATATGTTTACCATCTCAGTAATCTCACGAACTTTCAGTTTGCGGTCATCCATCACGATTTTCAAAACTTGCTTCATTTGGCCTACCCGAGCGTTCCGCATCATTCGTATCAGTGCGACCGCGTTTGAAATCAGCATACCACCGGCAAATCGTTGTTTTCATTGCTGAGCTTGCACGGTATTTTTTTCCCATTAAATAGGAATGTTTTATCAACACACGAAATTCGTTTTTTTCTATTTTTTACACAAATGCGAAAGTAGCGTCACTTTCACCACAGTAGCTTTGCTGTTTGTGGTCCGATTGACGTGAAAATTAGACACGTGTCATTTGAAGGTTAGTTCTTTCGAAAAACGAAGTGGATTTGATATTACTAACGCCATCTGTGGGTTAGTCTCGGGACTTATTGAACGATGTGTTACTTTAGAAAGATTTAGTCTTGCATTTTGATCAGTATCTAGTATTTCTTATATTAACACCTCTTCTGTGTTTGTCTAAAAAGGTAATTTTCTTTAAAGAGTTTTATAACACACATTTTATTCTGTTTATTTTTTAAGTAAATGTAAACATTTTAAGGCTTAGCGTAGTTTCTTTCTAAAGTATTTTTTAGTCATACAATTTTTGGCTATGCTTTTCAAACACTGTTTGGTAATTTTTTTATTTTAACCTTTCTTCGCTGACAAGTTGTAGCATTTCGAAGATTTTTAATAGTAACAAACCTCGAGAAATAGAGCTGCAGTGGCAGAATAACGCGTAACATTTAGAAAATTTCAATAGTCTGTTAGACGTACTGATACTGAACCGTGAGAATTCTAGAATCAAGTGTGTACAAGATAAGAAGGCAGTTACAGTTAAACCCACTTTTTTGCGATTGGGGTATGTCTTCCTTAATGGATCCATGTTCACTGCAGCCTATGGCTTATTGTGATTACCCTAATAAAATAAATTCACTACCAATCTGTTATTGATGTCCCCTGAATCAGCAGATACAGGTCCTTTACAGGGTGTGTCTGGAAATTTTCCGGTTCTAGGATTGGTTTTCTCAATATATAATGCCTTTTCCTACATAGCGCATCGCACTTGGATAGGATGTGTAAGGCCGTTTTTCCAGAGGTGTTTTTAACAGTCGCGTGTCTTGCAAGAAACCCTATGGTTATCTTTAGCTGTGGCCTACTTAGGTTAAGGAATTCTGCAGCTCTCTTTTGGCAAGGTCCCTTATTGAAGGTTTTGCTAAAATTATGTCCTGGTTGGTTCTTCCAGTACATTCGATGATGAGTGCGTGTCCTCTCCTTAATAAAGCTTCGGGCAGTACTTCGTGAAATTCCTAATGCAGGTTCTGGGCCGATATAAGTCTCACTAGATCCCTGTCTGGCCAATTCATCGGCTTTCTCGTTGCCGTAGATACCGCAATGCCCAGGTGTCCATAACAGTTTTACTGTGTTATGTTCTGCCAGTGAATTGAGTTCGTTGATGCATTCCCATACCAGTCTGGATGATGCTTTTTGTGCTTGATAATACCTTTAAAGCGGCCTGGCTGTCTGATATAATATAAATCCGCTTGCTCCTGTAAGCCCTCTTACCGTTTTTACGCACACACTGTAGTATGGCGTATATTTCTGTCTGAAAAACAGAAGCGTACTGACACAGGGAAAAGCTTACCTCTACCCTGGGAGCCTCAGCATATACTTCAGCTCAGGTACCCAGCTCGGTTTTAGAACCATCTGTGTACCAGATTAGGCTACCAGGTGCAATTGTCTGTCTAAAAGTCTCGCTCCTATTTCAATCCTGCATGATCACCTCGAATAAAGAGTCATCACATATTTTTGAGATCATATGGTCCGTCCTCATTTCAAGCAAAGGACCCCCCAGACTCAATTATTCTTGTATGACCTGTACTCGTGTGTGTCTTGTACAGTGGATGATACAGCCTGTAGTGACCTAATCTTGCTTCCCCTGAATTACTATGTGCAGAGGTAGGAGGTCCAGAAGAGTCTTCATTGCTGAAGTGGGCGTGGTTCTTATGGCCCTTGTAATGCCCAAACAGGCAAGCCTTTATATCTTGGCTAGTTTTAGTTTTGTGTGTGACTTTAGGCCACCAGACCAAAGCTGAGTATGCAAGAGAGGGTCTAACCACTCCCCACAACTTGTCGTACTTCCGTCCGACAACAGCTAAAGTTGTTATCAATTTGTTGACCACTTTCTCAATATGACGGTTCTAAGTAAGTTTAGAATGGAAAACAACTCTTCGATACTTTACTTCTCCCGATATGGTAATTTCTTTTTCGCCAAGGAAAAGATATGTAAGCCCCTCTAATTTTTTCCTTCGCGTGAAGGGTATAATTGTGATTTTTACGGGACTGATTTTGAGGCCTTCCTGTTTAGTCCATTCAGTTACCACGTTCAGAGTCCTCTGCATCTGTTCCCTGGCAGTGCCTACAAATTTCTCTTTCACCAAGACAACTAGGTTATCGGCGTAACCTACAGAAGAGAATCCTTTGTTTTTTAAAAGTTTATCTATTACCAGGTTCCATAGCAGGAGGGAGAGAACTCATCCGCTACCTGGACCATTATAGTTTCGTCATACATAGACGAATAAACCATCCTTTTTTTGAGCATGCAGTCTATCCACCTGCAGCAGGTCTCTTCCAGGCCACGCCTTCTCAGGGACGACGCTATGGAGTTGAAAGATGTATTGTCGAAGGCTGCTTCTATGTCCAAGAAGGCACATAGAAGGATCTCTTTGTTGTCCCGCATTTTCTCTACTCTCCAGGTGAGGTAGTGAAATGCTGTTTCAGTTGAGAAACCAGCTTGATAAACTAATTGGTATGTAGCTCTTTGCCTGCAAATAATGGGCCCGACTAGGCTTTGGTATAAATACCACTCTGGTAAGTCTCCATAATTTTGGCAAGTAGTTTAGGACCAAACTAACTCTGAGTACCATGCACACATTTTGCGTAGTGATTAAAATGCAATGGGGGGAGTCCAGCTCATAGAAATAAATAATTAGTCTAAATAATCAATCCTCTAAACCAAGTTCATTACAATAGAACTTACTATGCTTACAATTCTGACAAATTTGGTATCTTGTACAATAGTTTCAATTATAAAATATTCCGCGACTGATCTATTATTGTAAATATCATTTACAAAATGTGATGCCAGAGCTTTGGTATCGCATTTGCCAATTATTTGCATTTAAAACTCACTGAAATTTTTTCCCGAATTTTTTAACCCGATAGAAGATCCAGCTGAGTAATAGTCTTTGCCTCTCTAATACTTGCCACCACAGCAACCTTTATTAGCAATTTGCTACTGGTGAGATGGAGAACATTTACCTATTTGGGAAAGCTTCTTTTCTTTTTTCTCGTTCCACCATTTTGTAGTAATGGTTGTTGGCTGTTTTTCGCTACCATGGTCTTCACTGAATTATTATATTGTTCCGCTTGTTGTTTTTAAATCTTATTGTATGTCCTATATAGTCCGATTTTAATTGATTACGTTACTTATTGTTCTTTGTCTAATCTATACGTTTCGTTTTCTGTCTTTTGTTGTGATCTCTCCATGGTTTTTTGCATAACTTGTAACTTTGTAGTTATTTATTTTGTGATGCTCCATGTTTGTGTTTCATATGTTAAAACAGGAAGAATACGTAGAGGTATTTGCTTGTTTTTAAATACACATGTAAGATGCTTTTTTTTCCACGTCATATTTTATATTCTTTGTTTTCTTTATCTAATTTTATTACGTGTCTAAGGTATGTGTATATGTTAACGTTTTCTATTGGTGCTCTTATTATTATTATTATTATTATTGTTTGTGTTTGTTTTGGACGCATTTTATTTTATTTAAATTAATCTTTGATTTCTTGTCTAATTCTATTAACATCGCTTTTGTGTTTTATTTAGTTTGTCAATACAACAACGTCCTCAGCGGATCTTAAGTTGTTTAGACATTCTACACATATATTAATTTCTTTGTCCGACCAGTCTAATTTTTTACATACTTCTTTCAGTATAAATGACTGGTGATGTTGGGGAAATTTACCTATACTTTTGTGCACCTTCAAACATTATGTCGATTATTCGTATATGTTTTGTTATAGGTTGGATAACAATAGCCTATTCTTGCATAATTAACTCCTTTGTTACAGCGCATTGTTCAAATGCCTAATGCATTTTTATAATTTGCAAATGTTATTCAAAGGTTTAACCGTTAAGAGATGATTGGCATGTCGCTTTTTTTCTTAGTAATCATGTAGTTTGTTGAGATCACCTTTATAAATAGTTTATAAAATATGGTAATAAACTAATTGATCAATGATTCTGTAAAATTGGTGGGTATGCCCTGATTCAGGAAATATTCCTTATTCTCGGCATCTATTAAGCAGGATTTGTAACGTTAACATTATTATATCTCCTGTCTTTTTTCTCATCTTTACTACTGTGTATATCATCTCCTTCCGGTGTCTCTGTAGAACGTATTTTATATCATCATTGCCTATCTCAGGTTGTCTTCTGAACCGACATTCATTCTTTTTTACCTTCTTGAATTGTGTATTTGCAAACTGTGGAACGTTTTATAAGACTCTTCGATGATTAGAAGCATTCTTCCTTTTTCTCTAATTTTAATAATTAAAATTTCTCATCAACCATGTTATTTTTATGGAAATTCTATGTTCCTGTCGTTTTTCTATTATGATATAATCATCTTGCAGGTCTCCTTTTAAGCATCTCGATATTCTTCCATGCCGCATTTATTTTATTTGTACTCTGTGGTCAACCTTTCGACCCTTGATTGTGTTGTTTTCGCTATTTTAAATCAATTTTTTTTAACTGAAATTATTAGATATTGTAGAAGCTTATGTATATCTTCTTTAGTATTGTAACAAAAAAAATGCGAATGACTGTTGTGTGCACGTGCTTGAAAAATGAGGAAACTTTCAGATTTTTTCCGGGTGGTTTTTGTAGGCCCCAGAACCGGCTCTAATTTCTTAAATATCACGCAGCGATACAACCACGGGACGTTCAGTATCGGAAGCAAGTAACTACGTTAGTGCAATGTAAATAGTGTTATACATAAATATAGTCTAGAGTAGAAAATTACGTTAGTGATTCTTCACGTGGTGTACATAGTAAATAATTTGAGTTCCTGCAAGTAAAACGAATAAGTAGTTTAAGCATATTTACATGTGTTATTCAAGCAAAAACGTTACAATATGTTCAATGTTTTTTATTACTTTATTCAATGCTTCTAAGTAATTTTTCTGTTTTATTTAAGTTTATTATTATCATTTATTTTTATACGTGTTTTAGCCTTTTTACATTCATTATTGCAATCTTTGTTCTTACCAGACGATAGGTACTTCCAGTCTTAAATAAATTTAGAACTGATACACTTCAAACAGTCGATTTTATGAGATAAAATATCCAATCAGAACTTACTCAAATTCACTTTTATTGTACTTTTTTTTTTATCAAAGAGACCATATAATTTCTAGATTTCTAAATAATGTGCTACTATGTTTTCTCGATAATTTATCCTACCCAATCTGGTATTTTCCTATATATATTTTGTCTTCATTATGTTGTTTTTCAAGAATCTCGTTAAAATCGCCTATAATCCTATGGTGGTCGAATTTTATTTCTCGTTTTACCATCGAAATGTTCACGTAAAACATTTCTACTTCTTTATCTTCCTATGTAGATGTAGATACATTTGTATTATCTTTATTTTACATTTATTAGACAGTCTTATATTAAGCGCCAGCGTAGTCGCGCGATTAAAACACTTAGCTGAGGTGCGAATGGACTCGGACTCAATCCAGGGCTCAGATAACTGGTAGGTGATCTTACTTAGTCAATAAAAATAATTGAGTACCTGCGTTTACTACAAATACATTTTTTAAGCCGTGATGCTTGGCTATATCGTCCCGTATACTGCGCGATGACCGAACAATGAACGCCAACATATGAAAATCTTAAGAATATCTCAGATCGAAAGACCGTGTAACTACGTGGAGCGTTAGAAGCCTTACTTATTACACATTATAGTTATTTGTTGACACTCTTTGAGATATTTTTTTAAAAGAAACTAATGTTCTTGCTATCCGTCTTTCTATCGAAAAGTCCACTCTATCGGCTCTAGGTGTAATGGCTTTTGTGTAATACTGTATTTCCTGGCCGTAGATTAATGAAGTCTTTTTGCTTCTCTCCTCTACTAGTGTAATTGTTACTAAATTAATATTTTGCTTTATTTCTTAAATTAGATAGTTTTAACTTTGCGAGGCCAGAGTAGTCCAAGCGGTTGAGGCGCGATTACAATGCGGACGAACCCGGGTTCAATTCCTGGAACTTTGTGATGTCTGGCGGTTGGTCTATTCAGTCACTAAAAATACCTGCGGTCACTCGAACAAGGAGTAACAATGGCGGTCGTCTAAGGCGCGGTGCTTGCCACATCGCCCCGTATCAGAGATGGTGCGCCACGACCAAGCAGAAAGAGCAAACATATGAAAGTTTTAACCTCTCAGTTTGCAGGCTGTACTCACTCGGGACGTTAGAGCCTTACCATTATTATTATTTAAGTATTGCAATCGTGATTTGCAGATACACATTGCTATCGTGTTTAATTTTCTTTTCTGTCAGATTCTTGCCTACTCCAGAATTTACAAGCAAGCTAAGTTTTCTGTATGAAAACTCTACCCACTTGGGACACATTGTGTGTTTCAAAAGCTGCCAATTCCAAACTAGTCGTCTAACCAACTTTTTCAAGTTTTCTCAAAATTGTAAGCATACCCGTCATTCCATGTTTTTTATCATTTAAAATAGAGCGAAGTTTCGTCATGTACCACGATGCTGTTAACATAGTAAAATGCTCGATTTTCAAACATATTGAACGTCTCGTATCAAGCTATCTACTAGTCAGTTAAGGTATGAAATATACAAAGGAAACAAACATCGTTACTTAAAGACAGTCGTGCCGTTGTAGGAACATTTAAACACTGTTCTATTTGGCAATATAAGGAAGCTGGGCGTCTTCCAAACTAAATTTTTCTTTCTAAAACTCCAGCATAGAAGTCATTTCCTCCAAGCACCGATCAACATTCAAATCGAGCACAAAGTTGTAAGACAAAATTTACCTGAATGTTGTTTTTGAGCGAGGTGATATTGGGAGTACTTTTCATCGCCACATTTCAAGACTAACTAATTTCTAAAGATCGTCTTATCTACATTATTACATACTTGAATTTATTACAATGTACAACACAATGCTTCTTGCACCATATTACAAAACTTTCCTCTTTTTTCCCAACAATTTTTTTCCACTTTATCTAATAGTAAAAACATAAAATACATTATAAAACGTTTTGTTTAAGATTTTTTCAAATGTCTCCTAGAGGTAAGAGCTTTACAGAGGGAAATTTGTATGGCTAAGTTTTTGTATATTATGGGTAAATACGCGGAACGCGTAATATAATAAGGTAACAAAGCCACATCTCGAGAAAGAAAAAGCGGTATAAAGATAGCGGGCTTAATAAGGCAGTTGAACATCACAAAGCAGCCATTATTTTAGTTTCTTACTCGTAGGAAGTTACAAATCTTAATTTACTTCTTGAGTGACTAATAAGATTGTGGTCGGACCGTCCATAAATAATTTGCGACTGATTACGAACGGTTCTGGAGACTGGGCTTTTACAGCACACTTTTAAAGGGAGTACAAATAAGTCCCCGCTGTTTTTTATCAAAAATTGGGCACTTATTGTGAAAGAACGGAACCTTATGTTTTATTCAAAGAATTATCTATTGCTAGCCACTACTTTTTCCCATCTTTCTAGTAGCATCTTTTGAGGCTATCCACGAATCGACCCAATTTATGGTCACTTCATATGATGTGAAGTGGTGCTCAGACAGGCCATGTGCCATCGATCGGAACAAGTGATAATCGGAAGGGGCAATGTCTGGCGAATACAGTGAGTGGGGTAGGAGTATTTCCAAGTAGGTCTTGATCGACGCCGCAACATGTGGACGAGCATTATCACGTAGGAGAATAATTTTGTCGTGTCTAGAGTAGTAGTGGGCGCATTTTTCCTTGAGTGCTCGGATTAATCTCATCAATTGTGTTCGGTAGAGAGCCCCAGTAATTGTTTTGTTCGGTTTGAGCAAATCACGATACACGACACCAAGCTAAACCCACCAAATACACAACAAGTTTTTTTCATGAATTGGCTTGGGTGTCGATGTTGAAGCATGACCAGGTGGTCCCCATAATTTCCTCTGCTTTGGGTTATCGTAGTGGATCCATTTTTCATCACCAATTACTATACGATGCAAAAAAACCTTTTGTTTATGCTTGGCAAGCACAATTTACAAAATCGGTGTTTCACGTTTTTTGCCTTCAGTTCATATAGAACCCAACGATTTTAAACGATGTGAAATTGTTTGTTGAATTACTTCTAATGTAAGTGCAAATTCTTTTTGCGTTTGACAGAAATCTTCCTGTAATAATGCTTTCAATTCCGCGTCTTCGTACACTTTTGGCCTTTCGCTACATTTTTTGTCTTTGACGTCAAGCTCACCGTTGTTAAACTTATAAAACCACTCACGACAACTTCTCTCACTTAAAGCAGCCTCGCCATATACTTCTACAAGCAATCGATGCGCCTCAAATGCAGATTTCTTCAAACTGAAGAAGTAAATCAAAAGCTCCCGCAGATGACGCTGATTCGGCTCAAAACTCGAGATTTTCACACAAACAAATTATGTGATTCTGATACAAAATCGCAAATATTTTAAGATATTGGTGCTGCCAGATATCCAACCTTACGATATGACGTTTTACATCTCACAATTTCAACCATAACTTTCTAGTGGGCCATCTTTTGTCAAAAGGCGGAAACTTATTTATACTCCCTTTACTATCTGATTGGACCAATCACACGTGTAACTGAGAGACGACCGAAACGGAATCCAACTTTAATATTATAACGAATTTCCGACACTATGCCTTCTGGGAAGCCAGCTCCCGCGCACGTGTGAGGTGAACATTCCAGAAGGTTTTAATGCCGCGCCTCTCGATGGTTCGCGACCCTTCTGGTACATTCAAGCTGTCTTAATATTGCGCAGCGGGGCGGCAAGGGCATTACAGTTCAAAGTGCTATAGCGAAGCGAGTGAATCTAATTGTGGGATCTGTGTTGACATAAATAGTGTGCCGTTTACGTCAATAGTTGTATTGTGTATATAAATAGCGTCGTTAATAAGTATATCCTGTAAGTAGAACATATAAGTAGCTTTAGTCAATTTGCACGAGTTGTTCACCATCAAAAAGAGCAGAAACGTTACAATATTAGAGCACCGCTGATATTTGTTAGCGGAGTATGCAATATTGTTCCGATAAAACAACACCGGGTAATATAACACCAAAACAATACAAATTGAAAGTTCTAAGGAATAATGAAGTAAATATACAACTAAACTATTCAAAAAATACTCCTTGAAAGCAAATACGTACAGTGCTATACATACCAACTGAAAAATGAAAATCTTTCAAAGTTTTTGCACAGGGAACGCAACAAATATAAAAGACGTGACTGTAAATATAGAAGAACAAGGCCCTAAAGTAATAAAAACAACAAATATTTTATAGTCAAATTTAAAAAAAACAACGTAGAACTGAAACAAAGTAAAAATAACAAAGATGTTTACAAAATCAATATAAATAAAATAGTAACAATAATAAACTTTGAGAAATCACATAAAAAACAGAACATAATAGTGAACTAAGTACCAGGCATATGAGGACACAAAAAAAAACAATGTTTTAGAAATCTTAATTGCCTTAAGTGCCTAGGAAACCATTTTACAAGCTTACACAAACAATAAAGGCGTTAAATGCGCAAACTGCCAATGTAATCATCCAGTGAACTAACTATAATGAGTGTTTAGTGCGGAAACAGTTACAAAATAAGCGATACCCAGAACTGAGACCAAAAATAAACACAAACTACGCTCAAGGAATTGAAATAAACACGCAACAACGTCAAACACCCACACTTATTCAACCACCGAACCACACAGTGCAATAGCAACAAACTAGAGAAAATGATTATCCAACTGATAGGAAGGGTGGATATAATACTACATTTAATCACAGTCTTATTGAGCAAGCTTAATTAATGGCTTGCGAATTCAAAAGAGAAATCTTGAGAAACCAAGAATTCAAACCTTTTTTACTTAACATATTATCGACGTGATACTCATCTCCGAGACACGTTTTACCAGAAAATATACAGTTTGCAACACTTAACATCCGGACGGAAGAACTCTTAAAGTCAGCCATAAAGGCCTATGAAAATCTAAAATTTGAAAAATAGTACATACAAGCAACTAGTATTGCGGTAGTAGATTGGCATGATGAATTTACGATCGCTGCTATTTATAGCCCACTTAAATATGTAATTAAGCAAAAACAATAAATTGATTTCTTTAAAACTCTAGACACTAAATTCATAGCAGATGGAGACTATAACTCAAAGCGTCCGTGGTGAAAATCTAGAATAGAGACACCAACGCCAAAAGGGCGATAACTTTAAGACATTATAATAAAAAATAGACTAATCCCATTACCAAAAGGTGAAGCGACCTAATGGCCAACTGAGCCGCAGAAATTAAATCATGCTTGAACCCCACATTTGATCATTTCTTAAACTTTAAAGCAAAAATACAAACTAAGAACTATTCAAATTGCAAATTTTAAAAGATTAATAATCAAGGTCTCGTTAAAAATTGCAGACACCCTGGAAGACGCAATTGACTATCAAAACCAACAAATACAAAAAGCAATCTTGGAGGTCATGCCAAGTAAAGACACACCGGAAAAGCGTTCAACAAACGTTAAAATTAAAATTGCGGTAAAAGAAGATTACGGAAAACAATACAACAAACACGAGGACTTCACGATAAATCAAAATTGAACAAGCCAATAGAGAAGCTAAAAGTATTAAGGAAGGAATCTTTGAATATCTTCAATACCTCTCAGCAACTGAATTGACAAAACATTTATTGTGAAAAGCAACAGAAAATAATTTTAACAAGGTCGACGGATTCAATCTACCTAGGTCATGGTTTATCGCTCTCAGGGGGCAAAAAACAGACAGCAATACGGCAAAAGAGCGAGTGACGTCAAAAAATGCTAAAATATTACCTGCAACGTCCCGATTGACGTCAGCAGCTAGCCCGATCACTACCATCCCGGTGACGTCAACAACGCTCCCCCAACACCATCCCTACCATACTCGCACGAATATAAAGGCGAAAACGCAGGGGATAGTGAATTAATTTTTAGAAGATTTTATTCTGAAGATGTCCGCCGTAGTTGTGGACGAAACGTCAAGAGTTTCTGAACTCCGACCACGGCCTTATAACCCGAGAAGCAACCACACGATGCACCATAACACCGGCCGTGAAAGCCTTTGCATCTATTTACATCCCATCATATCTGGTGTTCCCCAGGGTAATGTTTTGGATCCTTATTTATGTCTACTCCAACGTTTGTTGATGTCGCCGTTGTAATGTAGCCTCGTTTTCCCTTTAAGATCACCTAAATATGGTCTAACACAAGTTCAGACGATGACGTATTAAAGTAAAACTCTGAAAAGAGATAGCGGTCCACCAATAATGTTAAACGACAAACAACTACCAGAAACATATGTAAAAATTCCGTTTTGATAGACGACTGAGTTGGAAGATTCACATTTGCCAGAAGAGAAAAACTAGGCATCCAGCCAAATAAGATGCACTGGATGATAAAACCACATTTAAAATTTTCCTTAGGGTACAAAGTGTTCTTGAAAAAGTATGGGTTAAAACCAATGTGGACTTATGGCATCCATAAGTGGGGCACAGCCTCAATATCAAACATTGAGATTCTAGAACTATTTCAAGCTAAAGTGTTGCATTTGATAGTTAAAGCGCCATGGTTCGTCACAAACAGAAATTATACGGCAAAACCTGAAAATCAAATCAGTGAAAATGCAATAAAAAAACTAGTAAAACACACATCGCCAGGCTTACAAAACCAACTGGTAACCAACGTGATTGATAAAAAATAGACATTTATAGATTAAAACACCACAAGCCAACAGATCTACAGACTAGATTTAAGTCAAGTTAGAATAATTTAAAATGAGTTAACTAACGATAATCCATACTTACGTTTTTATTATGTTTAATCACATTAGCCAATACTGGGCAAACTCTTACATGTTTTGGTCCGATCCTTCGTTTTAAGACTATACTTACTCCAATCCTGTTTCTCTTATAATGCTCAAGTTTCTTTATACCTATCAAAGTCGAAATTTTTGCCTATTTCAACGTTTGCTTTGGTACAAGATTCAGAAAAACCACGAAAAACTATAGTAAAGCAGGCAACTTAAAGTCACTGATAACCCTGAGTTTCTCCAACAGCCACCATGCAAAAAATTGGCGAGTAATCTACCTTAACTTGATGTCACAGTCTTTGTTTCTTTAGTTTTTGGGGTTTTAGAGCTCGCATCGGCTACCAGCACAAATTTTCCTAATGTGACAAATTTTGTAGCACGCATTCGTGGCTATCTTCACCCGCTCGTGCTGAGGATCATCTACAGTGGGGTCTTAGTCTCCTTCCCTACGATGATGCTCAATATAATGTGTATGACGTTATCCACCTCCCCACATGTGTCTTGGTGTTCTTTCATATTTTAGATTTTGACTAGATGGGTTTGAATATTGCATGCCAACTGATAAGCTAAACAGTTCTGTGTCGTCTCGTTTCTGCTGTTGGCTATATCTGCCCAGACCTTACTCTCGCTTTGGTTTACAAAGTATATTTGCGGGACTCATAGGATATTCTAGTCTCTTTAGATAGCCAATCTACACGATCATTTTCCAGCTTTCTAACTTGCGTCTTATCGTTAATCAAATGAAATAATATTGACTTCTCCAAACAAAGTTTTTGCAAGATTCCAAACTTCGATAATTCGTCGATGTTTTCATTGCTGCTAAGAGCAAGTAACATTAACTTTCCACAGGTTATAGGCTACCTTTTGTGGTAGATTTCGTTTTCTTATATGACCACAAACTCGACTTCAAATTTCCCGTTATTTGCTCAAGACCAACCCATTGCACGATTGTCGCTCTTCAATCTCCTCTATGCTGAATGGAATACCATTTCGCTCGATACTAGTTCAGCATCGGTGGCTGTGAGCATCTTAATCGCAAGTGATACTGCAGCCTTTCGCCCATATTTCAAATGTGTACGCGCGCAATTGCTTTTCCACGAAAACCTTTCCTATCAGATCACATCACATCAGTGTAATACATTGCATAAATACTTGCATGTTTTTTGAGCAAGCCCTGTCCACCAGAACTGACCATAACTTATAATCCAACAAATTAAGATTGGGGTTAAGATTTTCTCCTAATCACTTTTGAGCAGTTTTGGTTGTGTGGCCTGGACCACCACTGATTCTCGAATATTGTTGCAAGATTTCAAGACTGTCTCCTAATATACTTTAGCTGAGGTTTTTATCTCTTTCTGTAAAAATAAAGTTTTGTTACAAGGTCATAATAGACTCCCCATTTATAATGACAGAGACGAGATGATAATCTCTTTAAACTTTTTTAACCAATTGTAATGCTTCTTGTAAGATCTTGGCATATACCTTATCATTCTGATTGGTAAAATGTTTCTTCGTGGTAACAATCTTTTCAAGTGTAATAAAAATGCGACAAAGTTTCTCGTGGGTATACAGCAGGAGTAGCTTTTTCCAACCCCATTTTTTTCTGTGATATGTCCCTAATCTTAAGTCACTTATGATTAGGCGATATATAAATCATAGCGGAATTTTCATTTATCTTGACATAATTTCATGTTTTCAACTTTATTTAGCGTTTCGGTGGCTGTCGGAGTTGCAACAGTATAATTAATGCATGTTTCCTTGGAATACTTAATGGTAACATTTGGTTAATTCAAAGCTGTTCTAGTGTCTTAAAAAGCTTTCAGTTGCGATTTGACTTTCCTAGCGTTAAGATCGGTGTCCCGTTCCGCTCGCTCGAAAGTACAAGTGTCAACGGCTTTCGCGTGTTATCGCCGCCTGCGGCTATTACTAGTGATAGTGCATTCCTTACAACAATTAATATAAGTAAGTACTAAATTCACTATAATAGAACCCCTGCGGAGGGGTTCTTGTCCATTATGAGCGCTAACGATAACAAAAGAAACAGTGGCGATTTATCGCCATCAGAATATGAACCGAATAAAAAATATTTGTTCGAGCCAAAAAACTTAATTACAAAAAACAAATTCTTTTTAAATGAAAAACAAATCGAAAATGCTGGCAAAATTATCTATCAAGGCAAGCACGCTGCGGCAATCAATTCGATGGATACAGCTAATCTGCAGACGCAAGTCACACCAGTACCCGTCGAAAAGAAAATAAAAATTCCACCTTTATATTTGCATAATGCTGATAAACTCAATTACCAGGAAATACTACAGGAACTAAAAGATAAAACCACAACTGAATTTACAACAGTCCACAAAAACAATCAACTAAGATTAAATCTAACAATCATAGATTATCGATGTATGACAAAACACTACAGTGAAATGAAATTAAGTTATCACACTTTTAAGGACCAAAAACAAATAATCCCTCGGTAATTATCCGGAATATTCCTGTATCACTGACGGAAAAAGAAATAGAAACCGAATTAACAGCCTTAAAATACCACATTAAAAAGATTGCGCGCTTGTGTAACAAGAATAGATATCCAATCCCTCTTTGTGCGGTGGATCTTTAAAATACACAGGAAGGTAGGAAAATCTTTAGCTTAACAAGACTTAATTATTGCGTAATTGACGTTGAACTACGAAGAAAATCTTCAGAAATCCCGCAGTGTAAAAAATGCCAACTATATGGCCACACGCACAACTACTGCCAATCTCTGCCACGATGTGTGAAATGCACAGGTAACCATCTATATGATAACTGCCCCAAAAAACCAAATGAGGAACCACAGTGTGTTAACTGTTTGGAAAAACACCCCGCAAACTATAGAGGATGCAGCTACTTCCTTAATATAAAGCAGTCAACAAATAGCAACTACAGAACACCGAATAAGACATTTGCACAAGCAAGCTTAAATAAGCAGGAGAGCCATGTAAACCAGCCGCCCTCACCTAGTCAACGCCAAGGACGTGCACCCCAAGCTAATGCCAACCAGGCGGGCGAATCTCAAAACGAAACTGACTTTATCACAACTATATTAACAAAACTTGTTGAATTACTCATTCCACACCTAGAAAAACTAACGCCATTATTAGCATCTATACTTCCTACCTTGCTAACTAATGGACCCAAATAAACAGCAATTAGTTACTAAATTAACCTTGACTAATTGGAATGCCAGTGGTCTAAAAATGCAACGCTCCATTTTTATTGATTTTATGACTCGTTATGACATAGATATCGCTTGTGTAACAGAAACGCACTTTATTAACACTGAAGCATTCCGCATCCCAGGATATTTAGTGCACCGAAAAGATAGAGTAGCTGATAAGGCCTCCGGGGGAGTAGCGATCATAGTAAAGAAAAAATTAAAACATCACCTACTTCATCTTGTTGATATAGAAAACTTAGAAGCTGTAGCCATACAAGTACACATGGGTAGTAACCGCCCCCTAAAATTAATCTCTGCGTACAAACAACCCAATAAAAGACTATTAGACCTCGATATAGGTAAATTATTCAACAGCACGGAGCCTACGATGCTACTAGGTGATCTAAATGCAAAAAACACCACCTGGGGATGCCGAACTAGCAACCCTGAGGGTATAAGGCTACACAACATTACGGCGAACCATTGCATACTTATATCAGTACCTAATGAATTTACCTACTATCCGTATAGGGCTGACTATCAGCCTGACATTTTAGACGTTGTGCTGCACAAGAATCTTCAAGAACCAATCCAACAAACGGTAACAAACGAACTAGACTCGGACCTCTACTCGTAATCTTGTCGTTCTATGACATACCTCAAATAAAGCCATCTACTCCTAAACTTGTTGATGGAATAACCGACTGGACAACTTTTCAAAAAAAGCTAGACCAAAAACTAACCTGGACGGGACCGCTACAATCTCCTATGTGTATCGATGAAACAATAACACAATATACGGTTGCAATACAAGAAAGCGCACAAGAAGCTACAACACCACGGAAACGAAAAAATATTGCTTCGCACAACATAACACTTGATTATATAATAAAGCTTATAAGATCAAAAAACAGATATAGAAGAGAATGGCAAAGGTCACGACTACCATACTATAAAACGTTATATAACAAATTAAATCATTTAGTAAAACAAGAGCTAGATAACCTTCGAATAATAAGATACAATAGTTACCTTGAAGATATTCATCCCGGTGACTCCACTATGTGGAAGGCAACTAAAAGATTGCTAAGACAACCAAATGTTATTTATCCATTAGTAGATAACAACACGACCCACTCATTTGAAGAAGAAAAATCAGAAATATTGGCCGCGCACCTAGAGAAAGTCTTTGCTCCAAATGCAGATGAACACGACCCCATACTTGCGACCCAAATAGCAAACACTTTAGCTGACTTTCATATACGGGAGACTACTGAAATAACCCCTGTGACTGCCCAAGAACTGAGGCTATACATACAGCGTCTTCCTAGGCGCAAGTCCCCTGGACCAGACTTGATAAACAACGAAATATTAAAACACCTATCAAAAAAAGCAGTAGCCTACCTAACGTCAATTTGTAATGGCTGTATGAGGCTAGGTTACTTTCCACTACCTTGGCGAATTGCGAACATACTACCAATTTACAAAACTGGTAAAGACAAGTACAATCCTGATAGCTACCGACCTATTTGTTTACTATCTACCCTAGCCAAACTTCTGGAAAAGGTGATACTCACTCGTCTGCAAGACTTTATACTCGAAAACAAAGTCATTCCGCCTCACCAGTTTGGGTTCAGACGGTCGCACTCAACAGCTCACCAACTTATTAGATTAACAGAACTCATTGAGAAAGGGGTTGAAGAAAAGAAATATACCGCAGCAATATTTCTAGATTTGGAAAGAGCCTTTGATAAGGTTTGGCTTGAAGGAATCCTGTATAAAATGATCAAAATAAACATCCCGGCTTATATAATAAAAATTGTAAATTCCTTTCTCAACAACAGAACTTTCAGAGTAAGAATCAACGCAACGCTTTCTAGCATCAAAACAACAAAGGCAGGAGTACCTCAGGGGAGCCTATTGGGTCCAACCTTATTCAACCTTTATGTACATGACTTGCCCACGGTAAACAATTCAACGCTAGCCATGTTTGTCGACGATACGGCGATACTAACGCAGGGCGCTACAATTGAAACAACAATAAAACGAATACAAAATGCAGTAAACATAACGTGTGACTGGTTTAAAAAGTGGAAAATAAAAATCAATCCTACCAAATCGCAAGCAAAGATGTTTGTACTCAAACGTTACACCCATCTCCCAACAGTCAGACTAAACAATGATGATATACCATGGAACCCAAAGGATGCTGCAGTAAAGTACCTAGGAGTCCACTTACATACAAAACTCAACTGGGGGTATCACATAAATAAAAAAAATTAATGAGTGCCACACAAGACTCATTCTATTGTAACCGCTGATCAACCGAAAATCCCATCTTAGATCTGAATGCTCATTATTGATTTATAAGGCGATCCTCTGCCCTATATTAACTTATGCATGTCCAGTTTGGAGTAACGCACCCAAAACATCATTGAAGAAACTTCAAACTATGCAGAACAAAGTGCTACGTCTTGCAATTAACTGCCCTTGGTTCATACGCAACAGCCAAATACATCAAGAGTTAAGTGTTCCACTAATCTCAGACTACATTCACAAGCTAACTAGTAACTTCTTTAAAAAATTAGTGATGTGTACAAGTGCAACTAAATTAAACCTCGGTCAAAAGAACATACACTCTAGGATCAAGCGTAAGCTACCGCAGGACCTACTCTAGATTAACTAGCTTTAAGTAATAGTAGAACTCAAATGTTGTAAGTCAGAGGTGTGAATGCACTCACTTAATCCTCTCTCAAAAATTAATGTACTCCTAGTCATAAGTTTATTCATGTAACATAGCCATGTATTGCATCTTGTTTGCAGAGCCAGCTAATTAAAAAAAAAAGCTTTCATTTCTCCACATCAATTATCCGAAGTAAAATAATTGTGATGCGCTTTCCTTTGTAATCCCATTCCTTGATTACCATCTACAGCAGCAGATTTCTTGATCGTTTATGCCCGACAAACTGTAAATACAACTCGGCATATTGCACTATATTAGAATATTAATGGTTCGTTCACAACAAATGCGTCAGGTTTCGTAACAGTAGAATTAGTCTATCGGTTTTTACAAAATTTTAGTTTTTAGGAAAATTATACACATTTAAAACAGTTCCACTTTCAAAAGTAAATAAAGATTGGTAAAATAAAATTATCAATATGCCTGACAATGAGAGATGATAGCAGATAAAACAAGAGAACTTCTTCTTATTCATTTGCGTCCTTTTGCCCTATATAAAGCGTCAGAGTGGAGAACCTTTAGTTTAACTGCTTGTCCATTTGTTCCATGCTTTCTGGTCCTGTGCCATTTGTTTCAGCTTATTTAGCGTTTGTTTCTTATTAGATCTGCCATCTGTTGTAACCAAGTTTTTCTTGGTTTGCCCTTTTTCTTTTTTCCTATTTTTCTAGCTTCTATAACTTTTCCGGGAAGTCTTTCTTCATCGATTCTTATAATGTGCACATACCAGTTTAATGGTTTTCTTTCTATTACATTGACTATGCCTCCATCCACATATATAATCTTGCCCATTTTAGTTTTCCCCGCAATTTTCCTTGATGTTTTCATTTACGCTGTTGTTACTATGTTGTTATGCTTAATTTGTCCTGTCCATGTTTCACAAGCATACATTAAAAAACTTTTGACGTTTCGTCCACAACTAAGGCGGACATCTTCAGAATAAAATCTTCTAAAAAACTCCGACCACGGCTTAATAACCTGAGAACCAGTCACACGTTGCCCCATAACACTGGCCGTAAAAGCTTTCGCATCTATTTGGTTTTACTATTGCCTTATAAACCTGTACTTTAGTTTTTCTGCTGATTTTCTTGTCCCTCATTAATGCTTCCTTTAATGAGTAATATATCCTATTGCATTTTTTGATTCTATTAGCTACCTCCTCATTGATTTTTCCACTGTTTGTTACTCTAGTCTCCAAATAGTCATAACCCGTTACCTTTTCTAGTTGTCTTCCTTTTCAATATGTTTTGTTCTGATTATCTTTTCTTTGTTTTTTATTTATGATTGTAATCTTTGTGTTTTCTGTGTTAACGTTCATACTATTATCTTTTATCTCTATAGTCCATGCATTTATTAGTTTATTCATTTTTTCAGGTGTTTTAGCTATTAATATGATATTGTTCGTACACAGCAGATTATCTATTTGTATCGGTATTAAATTTTTATAACCAATTACTCTTTTCGACTTTACTATCTTGTTCCTTATATTTTTAATAATTGTATCCATCACTATGTTAAAAAGTATAGAGCCTAAGGCTGCCTCCTTATTTGATCTCTTTTTGCATTTCAAATTGCTCCAATGTGCCTTCGTTTATTTGTATGTACTCTGTGACTTTATTAACTTTCGACAGCTGAACGCTATAGGCGAAAGTTAATGATTTTAACATGGTGTCTGTCTGTCTGTCTGGAGATACGATAACTTCCGTTATAACCATCGGATTCACTTCAAACTTGGTATACATATACCTTAGGTGAATACCTTCTTCGCTTTTGAATTTCAGCCAAATCGGCTAAAGCTCAAGGGGTCAACGGTGAGGTCAAACTTTTTTCCATCACAGAACATATGTTCTGTATCGTGTGATACCTCATTCGAAAGCAGACGTCATAAGGAACATTATTCTGCCATTAATTTTTTGAAATTGGAACACCAGAGTTTTGTACATGCGTTTATTTCACCTGTCGCTAATTCGTCACACCGCTGTCGAAAATTTCATTTATAGTTTTACACCATTCTCGTTATAAACACTTTTAGTTATATTAATTAATTGTTTTGGTACCTCTAATTGTCTTAGACTTTTATGTGTGATATTTCTACCAATAGAGTCAAAAGCTGCTCCTAAATCTATAAAGCAAATCCATGATTCTCGTCCTGTTTCTACCATACCATCCATTTTTTAGAATAAAGGTGTTGTCTGTGGTTTGCCTTCCTTTTCTAAAAGCAGCTTGGTCGTCTTCCATTCTTGGCTGTATCCATACCCTTAATCTTAAATGTTATTGTCACTATATAAATTGCTCTGTAATTGCTATATATTATGCCGTCCCTTTTTTTAGGTATGGGTAGAACTACGATCTTTTCTAATCCTGTGAGATGGTTTCTGTCCTTCACGCTTTTTGTAATATCTTCAGAAACCATGCTTTTCTTCTATACTTCGCTACTTTATCGTTTCTGGAACGATCTTATCATGTCTGCCTATTTTTGTTTTATCTAGTGCTGCTTCTAGATCCTCTATTTCTATTTTGTGTTCTTCCCTTGTTTGTCTATGTTACTATTTAGTTGTTCCTTGCAATTCCTTTCTAAGTCAAATTGTCTTTTGAAGTAATATTTCCATATTTGAACTACTTTCTCATTTTTCGTTTTCATTTGATTATTTTTATTTCTTATTCCTTTTATTATTTTTCTTCTCTTTACCAGCCATTTATAATATATACAAAAACCGACTGGCATAGACCTTATATTAAAGTATTGGCCGAAAATAAAATTACTGTGTGAATAAATTATATCCTTAACAATCCTTCTTCGTTTTTTTTAAGCAGAACACAATTAATAAAATTCTCTACAATATTTTAAAATAAGAAGAGTAGTTGATATAATAATTTTAGATAGTCAAGAAGTCAAACACAAGATTGTGCTTATCATAATTAATGACTCTCTTTAATAACTTCAGATCCTTTTATGTGCGCAATAAAGAAAAAATCTGCTGTTATCCAAGATCAATTTAGACAAAGTTAAAAATCTTTTCTCCAGTCCTCAATTCACAAAAAATGACAATGAATTAAAAAAAGTAAATTTTAGATTTTTAGATCATCGTGCTTTTTTTGTATAAAATATGTAATACAAAATAAATCACTTACTTAAATCATTATATAAGACTAATATCAATTCTAGAAGACAATAACATAACTTCCAGATCACCAATTCGGCTTTCGGAGAGAGCACTCCACAATCCAAGTCTATCAGATTGTTGATAATATAAATCAAGCCTTCGAAGAGAAACAATATTGCACAGCTGCCCTTCTTGATGAAACGAAAGCCTTTGACAAAGTGTGGCACACAGGCCTCCTATACAACAAAAATTCTACCTCACACTTTTTACTTATCCTCAGATCCTATTTAAAAGAACGATACTTTCTAGTAAAATTTGGACAGCATCAAACTAATCTTCATCCAATAAACTCAGGAGTGCCACAAGGCAGTGTGCTTGGCTCGATTTTATACCTAGTATACACTGATACTGATACCAACAAATCAGCACACTCTAACCGCCACCTTTGCAGATGACAAGATCATCATGACAAAACACGAAGATTCAATTATAGCTGCTCAACTGCTGCAACAGAGCTTTGACCAAATAATCCAATGGACCAAACAAAGGCGAGTTCAACTCAATTAAACCAAATCGTTCTATATCACGTTCACTAAGCGTAAAGGAACTACACCATTAGTTTATGCAAACAACATTCCACTAACACAAGTCAACGAAGTGAAATATCTTGGCCTACATCTCGATAAAGGACTAACCTGGAGACCACATATATGGAAGAAAAGCAAACAACTTGATATAATGTTTAGCAAACACTACTGGCTACTTGGAAGGAAATCCAAATTATCCCTAAAAAGTAAACTTCTCGTCTACAACACGATTTTCAAACCCATATGGTCATATGGTATACAGCTACGGGGTACAACAGCCAACTCGAATATTCAAATCATTGAAAGATTTCAATCCAAAGTGCTACGTACTATGTGTAACGCACCATACTTTGTAAGAAATAAAGACATCCTATGTGATTTAAAAGTTGACACCGTAAAGGAAGTGATAGTTACTTTAGTAAACTAGATCATCACACAAACGCCCTAGCTCTTAACCTACTGGACAATAGTAAAAACATGCATAGACTTAAAGACACAAACCGCTAGACCTTCCACACAGATTTAAGTAACCATTAACAAAATCACCCGTATAATATGTAGTATAAGGTAAAAACAATAATAATGGGGGGTTATAATGCAAAGATTGGAGAAGGAAGCTATGGAGATTACGTAGGTAAATATGGATTAGGTGAGAGAAACGGACGAGGAGAGAGAATGCTGCAGTTTTGTATAGAAGAAGACCTTGTGGTCACAAATACACTCTTTAAACTACCAAAGAGAAGATTATATACTTGGAGAGCACCGAGAGATCACACAGAACAAATAATTAGAAACCAAATAGATTACATTCTAGTTAACAAAAAGGCGAGAAATAGCGTAAAGGCTGTAAAAACATACCCAGGTGCGGATGCAAATTCGGACCACAATCTTGTAGTCATGAATATGTATATTAGATTGAAGAAAAGACGACAACAACAAAACCAAAATAGTTTCATAAATACACGAAGGTTACAACAACCAGATATACGAAATTCTGCAACTAAGATGATAAACCAAAACTTCCATAAAATGCAAGAAGATTATATTAGTAATTTAGATAAGGAAACAAAATGGTCTAAAATAAAAGAAACAATAGTAACGACACAACAAGAAACCTTGGGAGAACACAAGAAACACATGAAGCAGAAGTGGATGACAGAGGAAATCTTAGCGCTAATGGACGAAAGGAAAAAATTTAAAAATAAAGATGAAATAAAGTATAGAGAAATACATAACATTATTAGAAGCAAGATACGCGCAGCAAAGGAATCCTGGATGGATGATAAGTGCAAAGAAATAGAAAAGTATGAACCTAAGTATGACAGCTTCAATGTTCACAAGAAAATAAAAGAAATCACTGGTATTGCACACAGACAACAATCGAGGATAATGAAGGATGACCAAGGTTCTTTAGTCATAGATACAGAATCAAAGTCAAACTTATGGCAAAAGTATATTAAACAAATCTTTAGAGATCAAAGAGCAGAAGAACGTAGCATTACAGCAGCAGAAAACGCACCAAAATAACATGTAGTGAGGTCAACCATGCCATAAAACCGCAAAAGCTGGAAAAGCAGCAGGACCTGATGGTATACACTGCGAACTGTTAAAACTATTAGATGAACAGTCAGTTTCAATAATTGTTGACTTGTTTAACGATATATACCAAACAGGGGTTATCCCACGCGAATGGCTACTTTCCACCTTTGTCCCCATCCCTAAGAAACCCCGAGCGTTTAGATGCGATGAGTATCGACTCATAAGCCTCATGAGTCAGGTACTAAAAATATTCTTAAGAATCATCCACACCAGGTTATATAGCAAATGTGAAGCGGAAATGTCAAACACACAATTCGGTTTCCGCAACGGAACAGGGACCAGAGAAGCCATATTTGCTCTTAACATCTTAGCACAAAGATCTCTAGATGTAAACCAGGATATTTACATGTGCTTCATAGACTACAGCAAAGCATTCGACAACGTGAAGCACGATAAACTAGTTGATATTTTGCAGAAACTCAACATAGACCATCATGACATACAAATAATTATCAATCTCTACTGGGGTCAAACTGCAAAATAAAAGTGGATAACTCTCTCCGAGGAAATTAATATTCAAAAGGTGTCAGACAAGGGTGTATCCTCTCACCCATGTTATTTAACATTTATTCGGAATATATATTCCGAAACGTTAGAAGATGAAAGTTCAGGACTAATAATAAATGGGAAATGTATCAATAACATTCGGTACGCTGACGACACCGTTTTGATCGCAAGCAACCTAAAAGACCTTCAGACACTGGTAGATAGAGTATCTCAAACAAGTAAAGAATTTGGGCTTAGTATTAATATTAGTAAAACAAAAATGTTAGTAGTATCTAAAAGAAACACCGCAGACAGTCAGCTGGTCATAGACAATAGGATTATTGAACAAGTTCAAAACTACAAGTACCTTGGCACGATAGTAAACAAAAACATCACACATAGAGAAGAAATCTTAGCAAGAATAGAACAAGCAAGGGCAGCCTTCATGAAAATGAGAAAACTACTGACTGCTCAGAACCTATCGTTAGCATTAAGGACAAGAATGGTCCGTTGTTATATATTCCCAGTGCTCTTGTATGGTCTAGAAGGTTGGACTTTAAATAAAGAAACTTCAAAGAGACTTGAATCCTTCGAGCTATGGATTTATAGACGACTATTGAAAATCTCTTGGACCGACCGAATTACGAATCAGCAGGTTCTGGGTAGGATGCGCAAAGAATTGGAGATCTTACCTACCATTAAGAAAAGAAAATTAGAATTCCTAGGCCACATTTCCCGCAATTCTAAATATGAGATATTGCAGCTCATTATGCAAGGCAAAATTACTGGGCGAAGGAGAGTCGGACGTCCCAGAATCTCTTGGTTACGTAACCTACGAGAATGGTTCAATCTTACATCAGCCGAACTATTCCGAGCAGCTATATCAAAGGTCAAAATAGCCATGCTGATCAGCAACCTCCAAGGGAGAAGCTGAGATTAAGAAGAAGAAGGTAAAAACTACAAATTGTTAATAATTGGATTACAATCATGTCACTCTTTTATGTCCTAAACCAACTAACATATGTCTTGCTTATTGAACAGACAGATTGCAAGAAGATACAATAAACATAAAAAAAATCATTATATTATTTTGTATATAAATACAGAAAAATTGTAATTTTTGAGTCAGACTCAAGTCAGTATAAAATCTAATAAATTTTACTCTTATTTTAATATTTTCTATTTCATTAACTTTAATAACGTCCTAAAATAGACACTACCAAAATTTTACCGCATCTTGTGCATAAACGACACTGTTACCGGAGTTACAGTAGAGTCACTACATACAAATATATTTTGTATTATACACAGTGATTTAGTTTATTATGTAACATTAAAATAAAATCAGTATTTCCTTTTAATGGTCTGTGTTGCTCTACACTTAATTTTACCAGCGCAAAGATCATATTTAACAAAAATGTTGGGTGTAACACGTCAGTGACTTTTGAGCCACACCGAGAGCTGTTATAGACACTGTTGGCAGTTCTGGAGCCACGTTGAAAGTGTCGATTTGTACAAAACGCCGCATCAAACTAATTTGCCACCCAGATGTATTATTATATTAGAAAATAAAGTGAGTTACGCTTTCAATAATAGGTAACTAACAAGAAATATATCTAGTCTTGAATTTTTGCTAATGCCAATAACTTTTTGTACTAGCAGATTGTTACAAATACTCAATTTTTGACCATTGTAGGGGCTTAGGAACTAATCACAATGAAAGTGAAGGATTTGGAAAGAACGGCTAATATAGCCTGGTCGCCTGCTAACCAGCATCCGATACTGCTGGTTGCGGGCACGGCAGCCCAGCAGTTGGATGCCTCTTTCAACACGAATGCGGCGTTGGAGATCTACTCGTTGAATTTGTCAGAACCTGGCTTGGATATGGAGTTGAAATCGGTAGCTCCAACAGAGCATCGGTTTCAGAAAATAGTGTGGGGACCATATGGAAGAGACCAGAATAACGGCACCATTGTTGGAGGATGCGATGGAGGAATAATTCAAATTTACAGTGCCTCGAAGCTATTGCGGAATGAGAATGGCCTTGTTGCGCAACAAGACAAGCACACAGGGCCTGTGCATGCTTTGGATTTTAACCCTTTTCAGTCTAATTTATTAGCTACCGGAGCTGGGGAGTCTGAAATTTATATATGGGATTTGAACAACACAAGTACACCTATGACGCCAGGTAACATTTAAAATGTTGATGAATAGAATGCTACAGTAATTTTGTAGGTGTCAAGTCTCAACCATTTGAAGATGTAATATGTATAGCATGGAACCGGCAGGTGCAACACATTTTAGCTTCCACTTTTCCATCAAAATGTGTTGTTTGGGATCTTCGTAAAAATGAACCTATTATTAAGTTAACAGATACTGTTTCGAGAATACGGTGGAAAGTGGTTGCATGGCATCCTGAAGTGGCTACACAATTGTGTTTAGCTTCAGGTAAGAATATTAAGCAATATTGCAGGAGATAAAAAATTTTCTATAGAGGAAGATCAGGCTCCAGTAGTTCAATTATGGGACTTGCGATTTGCCACGTCGCCCCTCAAAACCATGGAAAACCACCAGAGGGGTGTGTTATCACTGGCATGGTGTGCACAGGACTCAAATCTGCTAGTTAGCTGTGGTAAAGATAACAGAATTGTGTGCTGCAACCCCAACTCCAACAGTCCTGGCGGGGAAGTGCTTTCCGAAGTGGCAAGAACAAACCAGTGGAATTTTGATGTGGCCTGGTGTCCGAAGAATCCTGCGCTGATTGCGTGCCCAAATTTCGATGGGCATGTGTCTGTTTATTCGCTTATGGGAGGTTAGTTGAATATTATAATTTCACAAATGAGATTATTTTTTATATGTCAATTGGTGACCTGTTATGGCTCTTTTTATTACTATGAAAAGTGAGCAAATAGGCATTATTAGTAAACTAGGATAAAAAAAATTGAAAAACATTTGCTTTAGTTTGTTGCTTTTTATTTTTTTTTAGCTGGCGGTACCAAAATATTTTTGTTAAGGGTCGTTAATAAGGGACAATCATTTCTTTTTTGTTCCTTTATTTGTTTTTAAATTATCAAACTTTCCACTCTTTCTCATTTTATATAATCTATTCTATCTGTAATTTCAACCTTTTTATTTTCCTCGTATCTCGAATTATACTTATATATTTTATTATTATTATTGTATTATATTATTTTCTCTTATTCCTTATCTTGAAAATTGATTATTTTTTTTATATTCTGTCTTTTTATCTTATTGATAATTTTCAACGAACTTAAAAAGTTCGTTACTGAATTCTATATGTCTGTCGGTCTGTCGCTGTCACAAAATTATGGATTTTTTAAAATTTTAAAATGGATTCTTATAGGAAATTTTACGCTGATTTCAAAATCGAAATCATAAAGTTTCTATCTCGAATAGTTTTCGAGATATTCGACTTCGAATTTCGGGAAAATTTCGACATTGCGATTTTATGAGTAATTCTTAAAGAAAATTTTACTCTGATTTCAATAATGAAATCGAAAAAATTCTATGTCGAATAGTTTTCGAGATATTTGACTTCGAATTTCGGGAAAATTTTCGACATTACGATTTTAAATGTGATTCTTATAGGAAATTTCACGCTGAATTCGAAAATGAAAAAATTCTGTCGAATAATTTTCCAGATATTCGATTTCGAATTTTCCCGAAATTCGAAATCGAAATCGAAAGGTTTTTTTTAAGTTCGTTCTGGGATTGCTTACAGAGCAATCTCTTCGCCGGCCCCATGTTTTAATTTAGCTTGTTTTAATTTTTTATCCCTTTTATTTTTTCTATTTTCTTCTCCTTTTTCTTGCCTCCCAAATCTCTCCTTAAACCTACTCTTAACCTATCATATATACCTTGAATAATATTTTAGTAATTATTACTTCCCCCCTTCAATATTCGTTCTTCTGCTTATGTATATATAATATTTTGGAATTCTATTTCGATAAATTGATTTTCCCCATACATAATTTTACTTGATCTCTGCCTCTTTTCTCCTGAATGCTTAAATGCTCCTTATCTTCTGAGGTACCATCAAGAAATTTTGAGTTAAACAGCTAAAACCTAATGGTTTAGGGTAACTGTGAACATGGACTGTGAATATGCCAATAAAATTAACCTAATTATTTTACCAAGAGAAACTCCACTCTACTTTTACTTATTTCTTCACATTTTGCTCAATCGTTTCATCTGTATCAAGAAACTATTGTAAAGCCTTATTAAAATATAGTTTGTAAGTTTTCTGTTAATTGGATATAGGAGGATTTTTCAAGCTTATGCTTCATCAGAGTCTTGCATTCACACTCTTCTTTTCTGCGTTTTTAAAATTAGTTTTCACTTGTAGTACAAATAATTTTAACGCTATTGTGAAAGGCATTACCATGTCTATAGTGTAGACATTTTCAAGAGAGCATAGGCAAAACAAATATAGAGGAAAGTACGTGACATAATGTAATATAATTTTATCAACCATTCAGGATTTACTGTATTTTAACGTAAAATAATCGTTATCATAATTTAAGTAAAGAAGTCCAAAACTATTTCTGTATACATGCTGTAGCACCTGGTTAATTGATTAATCACTGTTTATTTTCAACTTTTCTGGAAAACGAATATAGAATAATGTTCAACAGAAAAAATGATAGGAATTTGAATTAAAAATTTAATCGATATAAATCGGCTGCTTTTATAATGACCCTCTGCAAAAGTTTGTTTTATTTATTGAAGTATGACAACACCAACTATAAATCATTGATATTTCTGTAGGTACCATTTTCCTTAGGCTGTGAATTCTAATTTGTGCATTAGAAAATTAACAATGCTGCTGCTACGATGCACTTACAATAATAATAAACTAAACTGTTGTGCGCAGTCTTTGGTGACAACAAATTCTATTGATAGATTTTTCTACTGAACATCTGCCTGCGAAGAGAATAGAAGTGAAACAAATTATCACATTTCAGTTTATCTTATTTTTAGTATTATGGGAGTTCTAGTTAGAGGTGCAAATCGAAAGAGTGAAATGGAAGCGCATTGTTGCAGTCAGTTGTGTTTTTCTCTATTTATCCTGGTTTTTGCTCAGCTAATGAATTGATTTCGTTACTACTAAACCGAAGGTCAGGAAAACACTGCCAATGTCCATTTTTCTGGCCGTTTAATGATTAATAATTTTATTTTTGATAGTTAAACTTTCTTTTACATGATTCTTAAGGCTCTATTTCATGTTTCCAATGCTTATTCATGAGTCTCATAAACCATCATCATGTAGCTCTTTTTAATGTAGTGATGATATATGTGCTCTATTCTAAAAGTATCAAACCATTAATTAAAAAAAAATAGATTTACAGTAACAAAATAGTTCCTATGTGCTCATTATTATTCAGATAGTGGTTGTATATTAGTCATTACATTTACAAAAATTTACAACTTTAAAAGTCGTTAAAAACATGCAGAACAAAAATTGTTTAATTATTATAAATGCAATAAGGATAATTTTGGTAAAACCTGATAGTAACAGATTTAAAGAAACTGAAACAAACCTCGAGTTATTTACAGCTGCCATCCAAAGGTTATAAATTCTAGATTTTATTGTGTTTACATGAAATAAGGCATGCAATGTATTTGTTTATGTTTGTTTACAATGTCAAATATTTTCTAATTTAACATAGAATTGTTTTGAAGGGTATGATAAATAGAAAGCTGTTAGCTGCGTTTGAACACAGTATCTAGTTTGGTCTTTTACAAAGTTAAGTTTAGCTTATAAAGTTATTATGATTGGGAAATGCGAGTTACTTGTAGAAATGAGGGCTATTATTTATCTGTATCAGGAAAAATATTCTATAGGCTACATTGTGAGAACATTCAAATTTTTTTTATCAGTAGTATGGAATATTATTAAGAAAAAAGAAGAAACGATGTCTGTTGTTAACATAACACGAAGCGAAAGAAGATGTAAAACAACAATATGGGAAAATAAATATATTATAGTAGTAAGCAAACCAAACTGATTGCTAATAGCCTCCGAAATTACAAGTATGGTAAATACAGCACGGTAAAACGGCGTTCAAGAGAAAAGGCTACATGGAAGAATTTCTGAGGAAGAAAACACTTAAAAAAATTAAATAAAGTAAAAAGTTTAGTAAGGGCAAAATTACATCAAAAATGCCTTATGAATTGACGAATCCAAATTTGAACGTTTGGTACTAAAAGAAGGCAGTTTATTTGTAGATAATAAACGAGAGAGCCTAGATCAAATCAGTATATTGCTTACACTGTAAAACATGGTTGATGATTTTGGGATATTTCGATGGTATTCAAAGGGGAAATGAAGTGCAAATCAAGGGGAAAATGATAAAACCAGTGTATGTAAACATTCTGCAAACCAGTGCTATACCATTTGGTAAAAGATTTATTAAAGATGGTGTCATCATTCAAGAAGGTAATGATCCGAAACGTTCCTCTAAACTCTAGGAATTATTTACACTTAGTAGAAAATTAAACTGTCCTGAAAAGAATGATTTGGGGTCCACAGCCTCCGATTTGTCCTTTATAGAACTGCTGTGGGGTAAATTGGACAAAAATGTTCTAAAACTAATATGAACAAGCCAAATTGACTTTCTTAACAAATTAAAGCAGATAGCTGTAAGGTAAATGTATTGCATATAGCCTCAGTCTCATTCTTAACTGATCAAAATATTCTGCCAAGTTCTGTGTTGGAATTATGAAATTGGCCTAAATCTTGTTAGTAGCCTAGAATCTCTTTGATGCATATTTACAGGTCTATTCACTCAGTTATTAAGTGGCGAAGCGAAGCGAAGTCACTTATTAACTTCATGTTGTCTGTCCATTCGTCCATCTGAGCAAAAACTCGAGAACGGTTGGAAATTTCCAAATTCTGTTTTCACCAATCGACAGGTGACCAAAAAGGCTTGTTTGCTAGTGATTTTGAAATTGATTGGTCAAAGGTCAACTGGAGGGTTCTCAAATTTGGGAGACTGCTTCGCCACTTCGCCATGCGTTGCAAGCTTTGCAGGTTTATTGCAAATATAATGAGAACGGTGTAATACCGTAAAGGAAATTAGGATAAAAACTTTTAAAAGGAATTAAGATGTTGATTAATGTCTCCATTTTATTAAAGAGTAGATTGTTGTGTCATTATCATGAATTATGACTATACAATTTTTTCAGTTTAGATAAGACGTCGTTTGTGTTGTCTGAACTGAAATGAATGGTCAAAATGCTAATGAATGATATGCTACAACCATATATAGTGTTAATCTAAAATTTGAAATTGAAATACCGTTAAGGCAGTTATGAAATATTTCAAAGATTTGTCATCATAATGATCAGCGTAAAAAATGCTGTTGAATGATATGCTAGAAGCATGTACAGTGTTAATTTAAAGTTTGAAATTGAAATACTGTTAAAACCGTTACTTAGTATTACAAGATTTTGTCCCCCATAATGATTAGCGTTCAAATTGCTGTCGAATGATATGCTACAAGCATATGCAGTGTTAATCTAAAATTTATAATCAAAATACCGTTATGTAGTAAGTTTAAATTTAAAATACCGTTAAAACTGTTATGTAGTATTTTAAAGTTTTGCCATTATAATGATCACTGTAAAAAATGCTGTTGAATGATATGCTGCATGATATATGTGAGTATAATGAACGGAAGTTATAGTGTCTCCAGACACACAGACAGACAGACAGGATGATAATCTTATTAACTTTGTATAAGCTCTGCTGTAGAAAGTTAACAATCACACAATATGTGTACTCAGTTCCCCAGCTTCTAACTCCTAAAATGACTTGAGCAGTGAAGTTGTCCTCATTCATGCATGCATATTACAGTGTACTCCCATCGTCTGTCAGTTTTATTTTTACTTACATTTCATATTTTCCAGATAGATATTGTATAATAATTTTATATTATACAAACAAGTTTGAGATGTACTGTCTTCACCCGCTTGCTCTGTAGCAGCATTTTCCATCATCTGAGAGTGTTGATAAGCTTCCTGCATTCTTCACTCTGTTTTGGCTAACCTCCTTTTTTAATGCCTCTTTCTATTCTTCCTTCCTGCTGCCTTCCGTCTCTCCTCCTTTCCGTCTCTATCTTCTTGTTTCCCCTCGTTTACTCCCTTCTCCGTGCGCCTTCCTAATTCCCTAATTCTTCTTTCTTTGTTTCCTTATGTTACAAGTTCTTCATTCTTCTTTGCAGGGCTTGGTCCTTCTTCTTTATTACTCAACATTCGTAAGCCTTCTTTCATTACATCTTGAATAAAGGAAACTATAAATGGGATCCACTAATTTATTCCGCAGCTCATTAAATTCCCTATAAAATTGTGTTACATGCTTCACGAAATTTTTAATCCAATCACATTGTAGCATGCTGGGGTTTTTATACCCCATCTTCAATTCAGATCACCCGAACAATTGATTGTCATGTACAAATAGAAAGGTACATTTTACTCTCTATATAATGATGTGCCACATGCCTTCTGGCTTGCAATTTTTTACACCTACATTACTTTATTAGGGGATGAAATAAATGAGGTAAGTATGAAAAAATGAAAAAAAAAAACAATTTCTATTCAATATGTATGTTACACGTCAGGTTTCTCTGATTTTACCATTTAAGGGATTTTTTTATCTTTCTATTCTTGTTGCAATCACAGAAATGAAAACCTTATTGTGTATTGCCTTCAATGTTAGGTTGCATGTCTAGCATTTTGGGGTTCTAATATCAAACCTCTATTCCTTCTTAGAGGATAAATTTTGGAAATCCAGTTTTTCTAATATTTAAGAAGAGCGCAAATTCCAAAAATTGACGCCCTAGACCTCCTGAGGGGTATAAATAAAAATTTGAAGTTTATCTTTTACAATGGAGTTTTCACCAGTTTCCCCTTGAGTGATGAAAATCAACAAAAGGTTAATTACAAAAGTCTAGAGTTTAGGTCATATAAGCAACATATTTTTCAACGAACTTAAAAAGCTCGTTACTGAATTCTATGTCTGTCTGTTGGTCTGTCGGTCCGTCACAAAATATGAGATTTTTTAAAATTTGAAAATGGATTCTTATAGGAAATTTTACGCTAATTTCGTATTCAAAATTAAAAAATTTCTATCTCGAATAATTTTCGAGATATTCGACTTAGAATTTCGGGAAAACTTTCGACATTACGATTTTAAATGTGATTCTTTTAGGAAATTTTACGCTGAATTCGAAAATGAAGTCGAAAAAATTCTATGTCGAATAATTTTCGAGATACTCGATTTCGAATTTCGGGAAAATTTTCGACATTACGATTTTAAATGTGATTCTTATAGGAAATTTTACGCTGAATTGGAAAATGAAGTCGAAAAAATTCTATGTCGAACAATTTTCGAGATCTTCGATTTCGAATTTTTAAGTTCGTTCTGGGATTGCTTACAGAGCAATCTCTTCGCCGGCCCCATGTTTTTATATACATTCAATGTTTATGTATTCATTGTTTTGGGCTGGGCGATGCAGTCAGTATGAGCATGAAATTTTTATTTTCTGTTTTGAATTTGGACCAAAACAAAACATTCCTGATGTTTACTGCCAATCTTGACTCATTACTAATATTACTTGTGTCTAGTTATTATGACCCTAATTTTTATGCTCTTTTGTCTATTTTATGGGCTTTTTTTAAGTTTGTAATGAGCAGCTTATTTGCTTTTCAAGCAAATATGCAGACTCGCATTATGAAGATAATTTCTTATTATTTGTGATTATGTGGGCCTTCTAGCAGTAATAATTTTTTTTGGAAGCTGTGTTATGAGTTCAATATTTATGTTGTGAGAGATAATTATTCCCTCTTTGTTACTGTTGATGTCTATTGACCTGCCACAGTTTCTGTTGAACTTCAAGTTTTAGTGTATTTATAACAATTAGGTAGTACTGTATTGTGCTTGAAAATATTTTGATTGATTTCTGTTCTTAGTTGCAATTAAAATCAAATTACCACTAGTAACTTGAACATGGACTGCACACACTTTTTTATATCCTCCAGTTAGGATCACATCAGAACTTACGCAAATAAGTTAAACACGTTTGATTTCTTGTTTACAAATATTGTAGTTGCAAGATAAAAATATTTGCTGGTGTTATTTTAAGAGACTGTTATATTACCCTTGTTATGAAATGCCCATTATTTGTGTTTGGTTATGTGGTTATTAAATTAGTATTTAAATATACCAGTAACTGTAAAATTATTAGGTAATCTTCTATTGGCAGCTGCTTTATAACAGTCTACCCATTATAAGGTCGTTTCTAAAAACTTAAAATTAATTTGATTTTCCAATTAAAGCAGAATTAATTCCCTTTTTTACTGTGTAAATTGAGATATTAATTATTTTTTGATGATTTAGAATCCTGTTTTGTAAAAACTGCAGTTGTCTACTTAAAGTATAAGCTTTAAAAGCTAAATATATTCTAGTTTTCACTTCTAATACAAATCTATGGATCCAATTGATAAGTAATATTTTGTTTCAACTATCATTTATTGTGAATATATTAATGAAAGTATGGAAACGTTTCTACTAGGCATATAATAATATAATAATAATGCCCCGTAGCAGGCCTTGAAGGCTCTTTGGGGTTGTAACAGGATAGGTCTGCTACAATCTAGAGCCTACGGTACACAAGGGTAGTAACGTGACTAGCGCTACGTACCGACCGCCTATTATTGCCCCAGAGTTTGACCTCCAGGTACTCATTTATTGTAGCTGGGCCGTAAAAATGCCAGCGATTGAATTGGCGAGGGCGGGATTCGAACACGCAACTCTTGGTTTTGTAGTCTAGCGACCTATCCACTACATCACCAATGGGCATATATCCGAGTAAAATGTTTTCTTATTTTTTCTTATCTTTTGACTTCGTTCTCGTCAAAATAAATACAAATGCCTATGTATAAGTAAATATTTTGTTGAATATTTTTTAGTATTCAGACAAATTTACTTGGATTTAAAATTAGTGCGTTATTTTTATTGGTGGAAAGCTATAATTCTTTTTTATTTTTAAGCAGTGTTTCATAAACAGTTGCAAGTTGAGTTTGTAAGTGCTATCTACGTTTTGAATTCTTTAAATAGTTTTCTGGCAAATGAGTTTTAAATTGCTTGTGGACACCATGTCTCTTTGTATGCTAAGAGTCATCATTAAACTGAGGAAAATAGATAACACTAAATTAAAAAAAATTTAAAATCTTATTGTTTTTTGTCCAATGTTAGGACAGGAATATATATTATAAAATCCTACTGCAAACTCAGTCAAATTTGTTTTTTTTAGGGAAAATTCAACAAGTACAAACCAGCAACAAAATAGCAGATAGCTTCCCCGGTATGGACGGATATGTGCAGGCCCCAGTGCCACAGGAAAGCGCGGCACCCACAAGCGTAGATCTGAGCAAGCCGCCCAAGTGGTTGAAGCGACCCGTCAGAACCAGTTTTGGGGTAAACAAATCTGCATTGCACTGGAATTATTTTTGTAGATAACAGTTTTAGTTTGGGGGGAAACTAATAACCTTCATAAACGAAAGCGCGCCAGCCCAGCAGAGCGCCCAAGGCGACCAGGTGGCGTCTCCTGTGATGAGGACAGTATTTATCAGCCAAGTTGTAACAGAGTCCGAGTTAGTGAACCAGTCTGCACAATTAGAACAGGCTCTGGAGTACGGCAATTTTACTGGTAAATTACGCCTTGTTAATTTAACTTGATCTGATCATGGCATCGATGTCTTACAGAATATTGTCGCAGCAAAGCTGAAAACCTGACTGATCAGCATAAGCGTAACATTTGGTATTTCTTAAAGGCTAACTTTGAAGAGAACCCTCGTGCTGAGCTGCTCAACTTGTTAGGATATAGAATAGAAGATGTCAATGGTAAACTGAACGAATTTGTAGGTCAAGGAATCAAAAACGACATGGATGGCTTGAGCGATCAGTTCTCCAATTTGAACCGAGTAAGTTGCTTGTTGTTTGGCAGTGGTGTGTGCTTTGCTTTCGCATTGGTTGTGCAGATATTTGTGCTTTAATGGTATAACTTTGCTTTAGAGCGATTTTTCTGATGGTGAAAATAACTACTCTTCAAAAGGCAGCCCTGATCTTTCGGTAAGCTCTGTGGTGGATGTTTCCCATAACACATTCTGTTTATGGTTTCTTTTAAATGCATTTAATCTATGTAGTGTGAAGTTTGGATTCATTATTGCTTTGTTGCTGCATCTACTATTCTTTTAATGCTTTTTTTTTGAAATGTTGACATTTCAATATTATGATGAATTCGAAATTATTATTCTGGTAAATAAACATTAAGTTAATTGACAGGCAATGTATGTATGTAATGGTTATAATTTAAAAATAAAATGTTGCAGAATTATTGCATGATATAGAAGGTGTTTCAAAACAAATTTGTCAACTATGAGATGTCATCAATTTGTTATCTCAAAGATTGGTATTAGGTCCAATATCATGCGTATCTGTTCTTAACTTCAAAGTTGTGGAGTATTTACAGAGGTATACCGATGCCTTGGTTTTGATAGTCATTTCCAATTATGGAAAATTGTTATTTTTCCTCTAAAGAGTAGTATGCATATAAAGAAGAAGAAAAAGTAGAAATCAAAAACAAAACTAGTTTGTATATATAACCGGAAACATTAACAAGAATTGTTGTTCCAAAAGTAAGAGATTAAAGTGGTTAGGATCAGTATTCCTGTTTTATTATTGCATTCTTTAATAATAGTTCCCCGTAACAGGCCTTGAAAGCCCTTTTGGGGTCATAGCAGAATAGGTCTGTTACAATCTAGCTAGAGCCTATGGTATACACAAGGGTAGTAACGTGGCTAGCGCTACGTACCGACCGCCTATTATTACCCCAGAGAGTTTGACCTTCAGGTTCTCATTTATTGCAGCCTGAGTCGAGCTGGGCCGTAAAAATGCCAGCGGTGGAATTTGTGAGAGCGGGATTCGAACCCGCAATTCTTGGTTTCGTAGTCTAGCGACCTATCCGCTAAACCACCAAGGCTACCTTACATTCTTTAATTATATTAAAAATCTATTTTTCAAGTAATCTGTGTACGAACTATTTTTAACTCAGTGTATCATACAGTGATATTGCTATAGTACTGGCTTAATATGTCATTCTTGGTGCTCAAAAAAAAGTGTTAAAAGGAACTTTTCCTTCGCATTGTTTTCATTTAAATGAGTGTTAAATGATGCCATTTGGGAAATAAGACATTAAGAATCCATTGAAGAAAACAGAAAATTGAGGACCATGTAAGAGTGACAGGAAAGTGGAAAGAAGTAGAGAACACAATCAAATAATTCTTCATTATTAGTTATATAACTAAACTAACTAATAATGACTTGAAAACTGTAAGAAGAGAATAGAAAGAATGAGTGACCTTTAGGAACAAACAATTAATAATTTAAACAGTAAAAATTAATTCAAATGCAATTAACAGGAATATAAACATCTATGATACAAAACAGTTGCAAAACAAAGTGGTAGGCTGCATAAATTTGATCATAGCTGTGGAACTCTTAAGAAGGTTGTGATGAAAAATCAGATGTCTTCAATAGCAATTATCACTCATGATTTTTTGAGGTCGTCGCTAGGACAAGGACTGTTTGTCAGAAGCTAAAAATATGGGTTTTCACAGCCGGGTGGCTGCTGACACGCCTAAAATAAGCACAGTCAATATTAAACATCGCTTATAATAATGCAAAGTTTACCACTGTTGGACTGTGGGAGAATGAAAACTAGTTTTGTGAGGTGATGATTCTCGCTATACGATCTGGCAATCTGATATACACGTTTATCTGAGTGTATTATGTTAGCAGTCAAGTTGGATGGTAGAGGACTCTTAATTTGGGATTATTTTTCAGGGTTTGATCTGGGCCCCTTAGTTTCTGTAGCCAGAAGGATAAACACTGAGATGTACGTTGAATATTCATGACTCTTGATTGTACTTCAAGCTCTCTGGCAACAGTTAGGGAAAGGACCTTTTTTGCACCAACTGGATAACTTCTGTCCACACCGTGAAGATTATTCTGTTGTGATTTAAAGAGATGGGTGTTGAAAAATTGGACTAGCCTTTACAGAACCCCAATCTCAATTCCATCGAACACCTCTGGGAAGAATTGGAAAGCAGATTATATGCCAGGTCAAATCGCTTTTCTTTAGTGGCTAGACTCACTGCAGCTGTTGTAGAGGAATAAGAGACAAAAAGCTGGTGGAAAATCTTAAAGAAGTGCAGGCTGTGAATGATGATAAAAGTGGACTGACATCTTGTTAATACATGCCACATGAGTTTCTGATTCTATAAAACTGGGTGTCTAGATATTTTTGGTTATATAGGCTCTTTAATGAGTTTTACAGAAAGGAAGTGTAAAATAATGGAAACGCTTGTCACAAGTAGAGCATATTTTCATTGTGCCTGGTAATATTGGGCACTTCATAAATCAACCGTCTCTTGTTTGTTGCAGGTAGTACGGACTCTGTACTAGTAGTAGAATAAGGTAGTGTGGTTGTGGATGTTGTGCAGGTGTGCTGAGTGACCAGTATGTCCGACCTGACAGATTTCAAAGAGGCCTAATTCTTGGTGCCCATCTAACTGAAGCATCTGTGAGCAAAACAGCGACGTTATGCGATGTAACACAATGGTCTTGAAAGTTATGACCACATACACAGTGCACAGTAAAACAGTGGTCGAAAGACAAAGCTGCAGGATAGGGACTGCCGAGTCTTGAAGCGTATTGTAACATCGCAGAAGAAAATAACAGCCGAGAATGTAACTGCAGAATTTAATCTAGTGTCATCCAAGAAAGTGAGGTGGAAACTGCATAAAATGGGTACCCATGGGCGTATTGCTATTGCCAAGTTCCCAATAACAGACAAGAATGCTCAAAGGCGACGTGCATAATGCAATGCTCACAAAAACTGGACGTTAGAGGACTGGCAACGTCTTGTTTGGTTGAATGACTCACCCATTACTCTCTTCCTCACCATTGGACGCATGTTTGTCTAGCAAAAACCCTCTAAAGCATATGATATGACAGTCTGTCCAACTGTCAAACATGGTGGTGGCTCTATTATAGTCTGGGGCACTATATCCAGATGGAATGTCATACTTCAGGATGATAATGTCCCCATTCATACCACAGGCCTTGTTCAAGAGTAGTTTGAAGAGCATGCTGACGAGGTTCAATATTTTCCCTGGCCCACCCAGTTCCCAGACCTGAATATCATTGTGCCTCTTTTTGAAAACAGGGTTTGACGTTGATTTCTACCGTTATCCCTACAGAGATGGAGGCTGTGCTGCATGAAGAATGGCTTCAAATTCCATTCATTACTATTTAGGATTTGTATTGGTTTATTCTATTCAGAATTCAAGCTGTATTGCATGCTAAAGGTGGACCAACATTGTATTAATACAAGAGTTCAAGAAGTGTTTCCATTATTTTGTCCAATACCTCTATAAGACAGTGAGAAACTTATGTACTGTAAGAATTTTGTTTTTTTTTTACTGTGATGTTAAGATGAAAAACTGTTTTTAATTATTATCTCTAAAGGATAGATACATAATAGATTACAAGATTTAGAAAGATGAAAGTAATATTATGTGATAAAGAATTGAGCATAGATCTACGACTGAGAGTTTATTATATATATTACTGTACCGCTCAGAAGCATGGACTCTAAAGAAAAACACAAATGCAAGAATAGAAGCATTTGAAATGTGGGTTTTCCGGCGAATATTAAAAATGAGGAGGTCTTAAATATAATAGGAAGAGATAAAGAACTTTTACTTATAGTGAAAAGAACAAAAGTCGAATATTTGAGACACATACTGAGGTATGATAGATACGACCTACTACAGAAAATTATGATAGGAAAGATAGAAGGTAGAAGAGAAGTGGGAAGAAAGAAGATGTCATGGCTCAGAAACATAAAAGAATGGATGGGAAACACTAGAGTCGATACCCTTTTTAACATAGCAAGAAACAGAAAGATTTTCAGAAATGACAGCCAACCTTCACTAGTTGGAGCAGCACCTACAGAAGATTACAACTATTTAATTTTCACTATAAAATTTAAATGTCATTACAAAAATATAATCATTAATTATGAATTAATGAATCATGATGTAATTATTTGTTGTTTTTTAACATCTATGAATTGTTCTTTGTTATAAAAACTTTTTGCATCTTCAATTTTTGAATTTACCTTAACAACTGATTATTTTAAACTGATGAGCCGTGTTCCTGAGATTGCAGTTCACATAATTTTTTTTGTGGAGTTCTGTTAAAAATAAAATCTTAAAAACTAATTCACCTACGAAATACCCTTACTTTTCTTGCGTTTGTTACTTTTTAATTGTGCATGCATTGTTAAAGGAAGAAGACATCTATCTTATACTAAAATTCATTATTGTGAAAGCATGTGCATTATAAATAACTCATAAATGTTTACCAAATTATCCAATGTTGTAAAGCATTGTTAAAATATTGATCGTTGCTAGGTCTTGAAACGAATTTTTTGTTTTTCAGCCAGGAAGTTACGATTCCTCCCTGGTATTAGACCGGCTCTCTAACATTTCCCCAAACATAGAAGCGAAAAAATTATTTAAGATCAAAACTACTGATGGTAGGTCTATCTGTATTTGCTTTTCAGAATTGGATCTTAATCTAAATTAATTCCAGATACGGAAGGTCTTATTACGCAAGCCCTTCTGATGGGAAATGTTGAAGCTGCTGTAGAGTTGTGTCTGAAAGCCCAGCGATATGCTGATGCCATTATTATTGCAATGACCGGTAAAAACACTTATACTCGAAACTTGCCGGTTTCTTAGCAAGTGCTTTCAGGTGGCTCCGAGTTGTTGGCCAAAACTCAGTATAAATACTTGCAGCAAAGTGATGGCTACATATCATCATTAATCTCTGCACTTGTATCTGAAGACTGGAGTTCTGTTATAAACAATTGTGATATAAATAGCTGGAAGGAAGCTCTGGTTGCTGCTGTTACTCATTCTTCCAATGAGGAATTGCCAAAATTGTGTGGTAAGGGGCAATATAATTTTCTTATTTGTTTTTGCAAAAAATAATTTAAGCTTATGTTAGTTTACTTAAAAAATCTTATATTGAAAAAGTAGTTTTGTTGTTGGCATTTCACACTGCCAATCTAATTTATTATTAACTATTTTGGAGGTAAATTAGTCCTAATAATTGTAGTGAGCTTTAAAGGGGACAGAAAAATTATTTACAAATTTAGTCATCTAATGTAAAGAGATACAAGGTGAGAATTATGGCTCTACAAAAAATTAGGTGGGAAGGAGAAGGTAGTCGGTAAAAAATTATTGCACTCACCTGCTCAAGATTATGGAGTCACAATTCTAGTAGGAAATTTTGAGTTTTTGCTACTTTGTTTATATTGTCCTTTATTTCTGCAGTTGTTTTTATCTTGTAAGTCATCTATGATGCATTTTATGTAAAAGGGTAGATCAATTACATGCCTTTTATAAAACGATCACGCTTTTAAAAAGTGTTTATTAATACGAAAAGAATTAGTTTTATTTGAATTTTGTAAATATCTTTTTAATTTCATGCTTCATGATATAATAAATGATAAATCAGAAATCTTGAAGTCCAATAGGAAAAAAGACGGGATAAAGTTCTGAATTATCTTCATTTTATTATGAATTAACTTGACCAAAGGCTAGGCTTTTGGAGTTGTCCAGTGATGGGCCATCACACTAATATAGGCCAAATGGTTAAAGACAGGCAGAAAGTTTTTTCAGATTTGTCTCCACTATGGGAAAATGGGTTAAAGCTCATGCTAGAGATTTGAAAATTAGTGCCAATTGATGAGTCTGACCTGCTGATGGAAGTATGTATGCAACAATTTTTTGTCCGAGCATGGTTTAATAGAGAGTGTCAGAGTACAAATATTTAAGAACATGGTTAAAGGAAAGAGATAAAGTGTCGAATTGAAATAGCAAGAACAATTTTTAACAAAATGAGAAAATTTCTCTACAACCGTGAAGTGACGATTAATTTATGACTTAGAATGCTCCGTTGTTATGTCTTTTCCACATTAGTTTATGGCGTTGAAGCCTGGGCATTAAAACAAAACAACACAAAAAACATAGAAGCCTTTGGGATGTGGTGTTATTGACGATTAATGAAAATATCATAGAACATAAAACAAATACCAAAGTGCTAAATCAAATAAAGAAAAAAAAACAAGTTATGAATACAATAAAAAAAAATGAAAACTGGAATATTTGGGCCATATTATGATAGGGGATAAATACTCATTGCTGACAAATATAATGAAAGGCAAGATTAGAGGGAAATGTAGTATGAGTAGAAGAATGTCTTGGTTGCAGAACCTGCGTGAGTGGTGTAATTGCAGCTCAAGTGAACTATTTAGAACAGTAGATAAAGTCAAAATAACCATGATGATTGCCAATTTCCGGTAGGAGTGGATTAAGAAGAAAAAGAAGGAGATGGTTTAATAGAAACTGATAATAAAAAATATATTTCTGAGTTTTTCAATTAAATATTTTATGAGGGTAGTTACTACAGTTGGTTGCAATTTTTGTGTTTTTTACATTGGATGAAGTTTGATATGGGAGATCCTTGTGAGCTCAGAAGCAAACTGTATACTAGAGTGTAATAAAAATCCATATCGTTTTTATATTTCATTGGTGGTTTAATATGATTTTGGTATCATTCGAAATCACGTTTTTTTCCAAACATTCTTGTTTATGAATTATATTTATTCCTCGAAATACAATACACCAACTTCAATTACTGTTCAGTCAATTCCGTACCAATACCAGTTGTAATATTTTGAATTAGACTATCACTTCAAAACGCCTTCTTTAATTAACGTGAGTTCCTTTTTAATCTGATTGGAGCCATTGATTTCTTGTGTCCGGATTGCTCAAATAATAGGTGTATAAATAAGTTCTCATCTTTAGATTTCACAGGACCCAAATCACCGTTTACATGTAACGTATTAGTCCGTCCTCTTGCGGTTTTAAAGCAATGACATTTGGTCTTTCGAAACATCATGCGATTTGGCGTTTGATGCACATAACTTCAATAATCAGCTGTGTTCACGATGGCAATCATAAAAGAGCATATTCTATTTTCTATCCACTTCGCGTTTCATCTTAAGAAAAATGCTGCTGAAGCCAACAAAATGATTTGTGTTGCATATGGTGAGAATGGTACCAAAAAGTGGTACCAAAGATTTCGCGGAGGAGAGTTTAGTCTTGAACATCAACCACGCGCTGGACGCCCTCAAACATTTGACACGGATGAGCTGCAAACGCGTTAGGCTGGGAACTTCTCCCACATGCGGCGTATAGTCCAAACATGGCCCCTTCCGATTATCATTTATTCCGGTCGTTACAGCATCACTTGGCTGATACGCACTTCAAAACAGAAGAAGTCCTAAAATCCATCGATAACTTTATCGTCTTGAAGCCGGTGAGCTTCTATCACCAGGGAATTCGCAAGCTACCTGAAAGATGGCAAAAGGTCATCGATGCCAACGGAGAATACTTTGATACTTAAGCTTTTTTTGTTTGTTTTTAAATAAAACTTTAATTTTGCAGAAAAAAGCTGAGAACTTATTTATACACTTATTAGATAAGTTTCTTATTGGAGGTGACGATTCAGCACCAAGAGGAACTGTCTTGTGGATTCTGAAAACGTTGATCCCAAATATTAACTTGGTTGTGAGCTTGTGTCAGATGACCCGAGGACACTTGCTCTCAAAGTCAAGTGCACGATGTCACCAGATTGGTTTGGTATCACAAATAGAGGTGTATGTACTTGATCCTAGCCTTTCTCTGATGGTTATTTTCAAGGCTTCTTGATTAACATTTTTTTAAGAGAAGTTTGTTATCCAGGTCTGTCACTGAACTTGAAACGTTTGAACTATTTTCTGGCATCACATTTTTGCCTTCTACATTACGAATTTTTCTTTAAACGGCGGCAATATTCAATTTTTTCTTATAATAGTGTAGCTAAAATGTTACATTTGCAGCTAATTGACTTACTAGAAAATCCAGCCAGAAACGTTTGGCTGCTATAGAGAATGGAAATGTTACAAACTGCTGCCCTCTAACGGCTTTGTTACACCATCTCCCTTCTGTCAACTGTTTATACGTATATGACGATTGTTTGGTTTTTGTAAAGTTCATTTTAAACTCACTTTTCTTGCTTTTACTTGTAGTTTCTTAAGTATTCTTTCTACTTTTATCTCTTATACAAATATCATAATCTCATCAGCAAAGCTCAAGTTGTTAAGCCTTATTTATTCAATTGGTTTTCAATCAGTTGTTTAATTGTACGATGGTGTTTTTTTTGAAGCCTGTGAGCTTCTCTAGTTGATATACCCCTGTTCTTTCTAACTTGTTAGAGAAGTAATTACAGTCATCTGACTACCATAGATCTATAGTTCGGCTATGTTGAAGAAAATAAACCTAGTGAATGATATAGCCACCCCAATTCCTTCATGATTAAAAGAGTGGTCAAAGTTGAAAATAAATTCTTGAGATTTTGGAAACGGCAACAGATAGCGAAATGCGGTTTTCAGTAATATTTAGATCGATTTAAGTCTACTAAAACTATGGGTTTGACCGCCAAAAACGTGTTCCAAAAATACCCTAAGATTGGTTTGCTCGGCTAGCCGCTCATATATGAGGGTTTTTTTGTGATTTTGTAAACTTCCTAGTAGAGTTTCTTCCTGTAAAGTTTAATTAAAACGGATGTCCATTTAACGCCCCAATCGGGGTTCTAAGAAAAATTTGGCAGATAGTAAAAACGAAACTGTAGAACTATAAAATCCGTTCAAAAAACGCTTAATAACCCATGCTTTTACTCCCCGTCTTCCTGTCGAAAAACGGCCCCGAATTTAGTTTTTCGCTTATATTTTTGAAACGGCAGGAGATACGAAAACGTCTCTTATACCAAGTTATAGGACCTAAAAGGGGCACTTCTTTGTAATTGAATTTTTCGTGCATCATATGCGGAGTGGTCGAAAAAAGTACATTTCCGAATCCGGAAGCGACAAAAAAATTCGTTTGCTCTATAATGGCAAAAAATTACATTTCTACGATTATTTCTTCAGTCAGTTTTCGCGAATTGAAAGTTAAACATGGGGCCGGCGAAGAGATTGCTCTGTAAGCAAACCCAGAACTTAGAAAAACCTTTCGATTTCGATTTCGAATTTTGGGAAAATTCGAAATCGAATATCTGGAAAATTATTCGACATAGATTTTTTTCTTCATTTTCGAATTCAGTGTAAAATTTCCTATAAGAATCACATTTAAAATCGTAATGTCGAAAATTTTCCCGAAATTCGAAGTCGAATATCTCGAAAACTATTCGACATAGAATTTTTTCAATTTCATTATTGAAATCAGCGTAAAATTTTCTTTAAGAATTACTCATAAAATCGCAATGTCGATATTTTCCCGAAATTCGAAGTCGAATATCTCGAAAACTATTCGAGATAGAAACTTTTTGATTTCGATTTTGAAATCAGCGTAAAATTTCCTATAAGAATCCATTTTAAAATTTTAAAAAATCCATAATTTTGTGACAGCGACAGACAGACCGACAGACATATAGAATTCAGTAACGAACTTTTTAAGTTCGTTGAAAATTTGGCCGTTGGCGGGAATCCCCTCGGGCGGCAGTTGTTCGCCGACGAATTTCGATCGTGCCCGTGATAATGTCGTTTGCCCAAGTTTTGAGCGGGTTTTCAATTATTCTTAAATTTCATTTGTTTAACATTAATGCTCATAGAAATTATTTTTATCTTTCCATGATCTGATCTCATATTTACAGCTTTACAGCTTTACAGCTTTTAACATCTGTAATATTAGTATGAGTTTCTTCAATAGCTAGTGGTCTATTTAATGAATGATGTTCATTGGACACAAATTCAAATACCTTTTCTCTTATTTTCTAATTCTGTTCACTCTTAAATTTTTTAACAGTTGCTTATTGTTGTTAGTTGTTTCATGCTTATTTCCTGCTGCTGGTTTGTTTCTTTCCTGGGCTATTTTTGCGTTAACATCACTTAACAGGAGGATCATAATTAGATATTCTGCTGCTTTTCATATTACTATAATTTATTATGGTTTTCCATGTCTTGTCTCAGTAAATGCGCATTTATTATTAAATGTTGTATAATTTTCTACTTCTATTATTTCTTTGATTTTTGAAATGTTAGGTACATCCTCTGTATTCTTTGGGTTCTGAAATTAATTTCTTTATTGTACCCACAGTTATATCATTATAGACTTCATATATAGAATCTCCCTCAAAATCTTTTCAGAAAGGAATAGTTGAGTCAAATGTATTTGCTAATTTTCACAAAAAAAGATTTGAGGAAAAGAAACATTTTTTGGCATACCATTTATTTCAGAATTGCTTGGAAGCAGACTAGAAGAGGAAGGCCGATCAAACCCCAAGCTAGTTCAAGATGCCCAACTGTGCTACATTTGTGCAGGAAATTTCGAAAAACTCGTTGATTCCTGGACCAGTTCTATCAAGAAATCTTCTACTGATCTTCAAGAATTAGTTGAGCTGGTTATGTTTCTGCAGAAAGCTGTAGAAAGGCAGGGACGAGCAGTTGAGGTATAGTTAGTAATTATTTTTGTTCTTACGATTCTCATTATTTCTTTTTTAGATTAGTGGAAGTCTTGCTGATTTGCTAGCCTATTATGCGTCTATTTTAGCTTCTCAGGGAAATCTTTCAACAGCATTGAGTTACTTAGGAAATTCACAAAATGAACATGTGACCAGTTTAAGGGAGAGGCTACATGTGAGCTTGGGGCAGAAGATAGGGTATGGACAAGTTCAGCCACGCAGTCGCCATAGTTCGCGTCATTCCTTTTCGGTTCCAAATTATGCACCGCAAGTGAATCAGTATACTCCTGTGAGCCAGTTTACCCCTGCCAGTCAACCTGCTGCTGTTTATACTCAATTTAATACTGGCTTGCCCAATGCACCGGTTGCTACTACTCAACCATGGCAACCACAATCTCAGCCAGTCACAAGTTTTAATCCTCCTATGCCTCCAAAACCATTTACACCTCCTCCTCCTATGATGCAACCTTCAAGACCGACTAGCGTTGGCTCTGCTCATGGTGAGTTCTAAATAATTTACAGAAATTGAATGTAAAATCAACATTTAAAGGCGGTTCTGGCATATCATCAAGAGCAAAGTATGTGGTTGATCCATCTGTTCAATCAGGAGGGCCATATGGGACAAGAGGGCAGACTTATGGAACCACTTCAATGATGACATCACAGCCAACATATCAAACTAATGCTGTTAGTAACACTTATGTGCCTAGTGGAATGCCACCACTGCCAAATCCAGCACCAGCGATGTCAAACTTGCCACAAGCAAACACGACTCTATTCCAAAGCCAGGGCAGTGGTAACTTAGACACAGCTGAACCAGGCTTCCCTACTCCTAGGTTGCACTTTCCACCACCCTCCTCAGCACCTGGCTGGAACGATCCACCAGTTCTGTCAAGGTCAACCAACAGGTTTGCGGTATGTAATTATTTATTGTTTGTGGGCAGGATCTATAATTTGTATTACTTTGAAAGTATGGGGATCAGGTTAATATGTCTGCTGAACATTCCGGGATAAGATTGTTGAGAAGTCGTTTGGGTCGTGCTAAGGTACAGGGCTCTATTAACTCGTTTTTGTAACTGTACTAACGTAAATGCTTAAGGTTGGATTTTAACTTTCTGTTGTGTTATGCTTGACAAGTTATCATTCGCAAAATGATTTTAATGTTGAGAATGTACTTACATTGCTTTTAGCTTTGACATTAAAGATATTGCGTATAATAGGTTTTTACACCTAATCCGGGAGTATATTTTCTTTTATTACAATAATAATTAGGCAGCACAGGCCCTGTATGTCTAAGGCTTGTTTTGTTATAGCTTTCAGTTGTCTCTTATCTGTAGCTGCTATCTTCTAGCACCTAACATTTAATTTCTGCAAGTCTTTATTGCATCTAGCCATCTGCTCTTTAGTCCCCCCCCCCCTTCTTCTGCACCTTGTTTTAATATTAACTTTGTGGATTTTTTTATCGTCTATTCTTTCCACATGACCTAGCCACCCACCATATTCTGTGAGATTTTACTACCCATATTTCAGTCATATAGTTGCACTTCTGCATTTGGCCTTTGCTGTTATTGTTTTTGCCCTTCCATAATTTTCCTTTATAGATCCTTCTCAAAATCTGTCCCATAAATATCTAGTTTTTTTGACCACACTTGTTTAAATCTCATTATTCACATTTGTATGTCACCATTGGTTGGATAACAGTTTTATGTATTCTTCATGATGCTCAATTTAAATAACTATATACTCTTATTCGCTTTGTCAATCACACATTCGATTTTGTATTGTCACCTCCTCTGTTTAAAATTGTCACATTTAGACAACAAAATTCACTATTTTCTGTAAACATATTTTTCATCATTGATTGATGATATATTGAATAGTAATCCATACTCTCTTGCTCTTTCCTCTAGTTTTCTTAGTGTTTTTTTTTGTTTTTGTAAAGATTGCTAAATTGTCAGCATAAGAAACACATTGGTATTTATGGTTGTATATTATACCTTTATTTATGCTGAAACATGGCCGCCTCAAAAAAAGTATCCAAGTGGGCGGCACTGTAGCACTTGTAAATATTATCTGAAATCAGAGATCCAAAAATTTTTATGAAATATATTATATTTGTTGGAGGTTGAACCTATAAAATCAACAAAAAGTAAAAAATTTGAAAAATGGCGAACATGCAAATTTTAGTTACATGTTTTCGCGTTTTTTCCGCTCTTCAAAGCGCCGTACAAAAAAAAATAATAAATATTATCATTTTTTTAGGTTTGTCCTCCAATAAATTTAATCTACTTTGATATACAAAAAACAAAATAGCGAAATATTCAGTAGTTTTTGAGATATCGTGCCGTCCAGTTTGAAAACATGGTTTCGAGAAAAACGCGTTAAAAGTACTGAAAACACACGCTACCGCGTGAATTCCATTTTCGCTTAAAAAGGTGGCACCATTTTTCGCTATAACTTTTTTAAAAAAATAATTTCGTACAAAACATTTTGGGAATATATTCTACGGATAATTAGATATCAAAAAATGCAAAAAAATCAATTTTTGGTCGGCTCTGATGCAATATGAGTAAATCTTTACTAGCAAATTGATATAAAGCAAATTATGTAATTTTTTAAACAAGTAGTTTGAATGACAATCAGATAAATCCCATTGTGTTCAAAATTATACAATAAGACTTACCAATAAAAATTCGATTAGAATACTATTAAACATTGAGAATAATGGAAAATACCAAGGATAGGCATCTTATTTTACTTTTTGATTTTCAGCTTGATAAGCAAGTTTATGCTAGGATTTTTCTTTAAATACATACAACTAAGTCAATTGAATAGACCCGAGATATCTTTTGATTGAATTGAATTAAATTTAGGGTAAATTATATTATTGGTCTTAAAATAACGTAACAATTGAATTTATCAAGCTCTTGGCCATCAGTTTGTCAAGTTATTTTGCTACATATATTTATGCAAACAAGTTAGATTATGGTCTTCACACAGAGTGCAGCACTGATTAGGCCTATACTTAATGTACATGTGTATGAGCATTTCTATTTTTCTTTAACCTAATATTTTGACGACTGTTAAGGAAATGGGTTACAGTGTCTTAAGTTCCAAGCAGATAGTAGATATCATTTTTCAAAACGTGTTTTTACAATTTTCTATAATTGCAAGCTAATTGCAAATCATCATAATTTTTCTCTTCGCCTATTTTGGATGTAGGCCTTTCACAATGAATGTTATTCTTGTTTATTCTTCCCTTCTGTAGCCGGTTGAAGTTGGCCACTCTTAATGTCACCTGACCAAATCAGGGAATTTACCTCTCAATCTTCTTTCAGTGTGAATATTAACCAAACTTTAGTAGGTGATTTCTGACGAGAAAAAATTTTTTGAGCTGATGTTTATCACTACTAGGTCTACTTTACAGTTGACAACTGCACTTGATTTTAAAGTGCTACCTTAAAATCTCAAAATTAATTTCATCATTCATATAGTTACACCCCATTTTGAATAACAATGATTAGTGAATGATGAATCTCTGGCGTACCTTTGTTTTCCTACACACTACTTCTACTACCTGCCCTAGTTTACTATTGCTCTTACCTCTACTCTTCATTTTCCCCCAAAGGCTCCCATTTTATCTTCTAACCGCATGTTGCTCTTAACTTTGGAGAAGCCTATACTCGTATGTCAGTACCCTTTTTAGAAATATTTGATGCATCTACAAGAGGCTTATTATTTGTCTTTAGATCTAATGCGTAGTAAGATGTACAATAACTTGACACACTTATTTTATTGATGAACTGCCTAACCTAAAAATCACATCTTCTTCCTTATGCTTATATAATCACACAGTGGATCTCTATAGGTAATTGGAATCTATCATGCTATCACATGTCTTTACTTTTGCCAATATAGGGAAGTCTGCCTTCATAACCACTTGGTCTGTGCTGCATTGATTGTACCTTATCAGTTAACTGAGTACTGATACTTGTTAACCCTTAGAGACGAATTACTTTATTCTTTCATATTAATTTAGGATTTCAAGTGGCTAACTAATAGAATATAGAATATATGTCAAATGAGAAAATTTACAACTATTATTTCAAAATTTTCCAAAAATATTTGTGTTTGGTAGAGAGCCCCAGTAATAGTTTCGTTTGGTTTGAGCAACTCATAATACATGGCACCAAGCCGATTCCACCAAATACACAACATGAGTTTTTTTTCATACGTATTTGGCTTGGCTGTCGATGATGAAGCATGGCCACGTGGTCCCCATGATTTCCTCTTCTTTGGGTTATCGTAGTGGATCTATTTTTCATCACCAGTGACTATATGATGAAAAAAATCCTTTTGTTCGTGCTTGGTAAACAGAATTTCACATGTCTAAATTCGGCGTTCAACGTTTCTCAGCTTCAGTTCATATGGAAATATTTCATATTCAAATCCTATTAACAATAAATTTATTGTTCATGACTGGAAAATTCTGGTGATCCTTTACTATTCCTTCAACACTTAGAATGAAGTAAACAGTAATGTTCAAATTATTCATTGAAATTCTTGAAAATAGTTAAGAATAGACTTACAGCAAGGTACACATTAAATCATCACTGCGCAAACTAATCTAGCAGTTCCAGAATTGAAAACACTGCAATTTACAACTTTAACATAGTTAAAAAAATCTTTAAGCTGACATTCTGATGTCTTTCATCATGAATAATTAAAAAAATTGAAATGTTCACTTTTCTTGGGGTGACGTGTTGACCAATCATGACATTATATTGTTTGATTGAATGACTAATGCGTGTTCAACAAATTTGTGATAACTTCTTCACATCACTGTTATATGTAAGTGAGTTTTGCTAAATTAACATCATTTGTGCAAGGAAAACAGTTGCTGTTTTTATAGTGGTACAATATGTACACCTGAATAGTGAATAATAACAAACTTTGTAAATTTAGGCTAAGTCAGAATACGCCCAACAGGAGCCCATCACTCATCCATTGTATGGATCAGCGCCTACGCAGAATGTGCCGGCTAGCAATGGTTTCCCCGATCAAGCTCAACCGCCGATGCCACCTTTTGCTCAGAATAACCTGTACAATCCAGGGCTGCCCCCAAGCAATCCCCAAATACTGCAACCGCCCACTCCGACAAACTTTAACCAGCCACCACCAGCTTTTAACACACAGCCGATTAGCCAGGGCGGCTTTAATCAGAATCCTCTCGCTCCCAATTTTGCGCAGCCGCAGCAACAGCAGCCAGAAGTGGCACAGCCTGTTGTGGAAAAACCACAACCTGTTCAGAAGGCGCCTGTCCCCGAAGAACATAAGATAATGCAGACCGTGTTTGAAGATCTGCGGACTAGGTGTTCCTGTGCTGCTACTAATCCAGTATGCAAAGAAAACTTAATTTACATTAATTGTAGTTCATGAACAATATTTTATAGCAAACAAAGAGGAAATTAGAAGATGTGGCTAGGAAATTAGAATCTTTATATGATCTACTTCGAGATCAAAAGGTGAGCTACTGTTTGGTTGGTTTGAGTAATATTAATTATTTTGTGATGAGAAACGCAAATATTGATGTTCATAGTGATATATTTGATTAGTCTTTCTGATAGTTGAATATTTTGAAGTTAGATGATATAAAAGTGTATTGACGACTTAAGCAAATTTCAATTTTCAGCTTTCGCCAAACACCTTAAGTGCTCTGCACCAACTGGTGCAACTGATGCAAACTGGCGACTACACGGGCTGCCTTGGCGTCCACACACAAATGGTGTCAGGTCCTGATTTTTCACAGATCGCCAGTTTCATGCCAGGACTCAAAGTTTTAATTCAGTGCGCCCTGCAGCTGCAGGTCTACCTGAGATAATTTTGGCACCACTGAGAATATTGTTTTCGTGCATGAATAAAAAACAAGTGCATTTCTTCCATTTAGTTGCGTGCTGCTGTAAGCTTGAAACTGAAAATCAAAGCTATTTTTGCAATAGGCGTGCATACCATGAGGTGCTTTTTAGTTTAGTAGGTCATGTGGTTTTTAATTAAGCAGTCAGAGCGTAAGGTCTAAAGGATTACGGGAGTGCAACATTGAGTGCTGCATTTTATCCTGTAACTTAATCGGTAGGTTTCAGTATGTTACTTTTGTATGCTGTACATTATGTTGAGACCATTTGTGCGGAAACAGAGTAATATCATTAATTGTTATTAAAAATAACCAAAATACTTATATTGCGTTTTATTCTTTAAGAATGTATGTTATAATTAAACATTTTTAACTTTTATTTTCTTTGCCTTATGTTCTACTGCCTTGTTTGTGTAATTGTTTTTTTGAATTTACAGCATTATGTAGGAATTTCTTTTATCAATTTTTACTTGATATTTTAGAATGTTTCTAAGAATAATATCAAGATAATAATAGGACTAAAGTCTATTAACTATGTGAAAAACAGATAAAGTAAGTGAAAAAAATACAGAAGGATAAAAAAGTCCATTTATTGCAGTCTTTGTTTCTGGAATAAGTACTATAATGCCATTTTTACAGATACATAATAATATATTATATTCAACTGTCTGTAGTTGTCTTAAAGACATCAAAGGTAAATGGAGAGTTTGTCCGTATCTGGATAATATTGAATCAAATATAGTTTAGAGAGGTTCATCTTTTGTTTTTTGGCTGTTCTTCAAATGTTATGCCTTACAGGCACATTTAACAATTAATTTTAGCCAAGCTAATCTTGGCCCAAGGCTTTCAGAAAATGTCAAAATAAGTAGTCCAATGTGTTGAGGTATAGAAAATCTAACTGAGGATAAAAAAAGAAGAGAACAAGAATTTTGTTAATCAAATTTTGATTTTTGAATTGAGCGAAGGGAGTTCATATCTTCATTAGCCAGGGATTTTTTGGATTAACTTTAAACATTTAAATAAAAACTTCCTCTCCTCGTTAAGGAAAATTTTAGAGAAAAATTGGACGAGTAGCAGTATTTTAAATTTAGCAATATCATTTTTCTAATAAGTTTGCTGTGTTTAACATTTATTTAGAATTGAGGTGCTTCATTAAGGGTATACTTGTGGCGTCGGCTGTTCAAGGCCATAGCTTTCTTGACAATCATTTAGAAATATGTGATACAGAAATCGCAAGTCCGTTTGCATTACCTAGCTTATAGGTAGTTTATTTGACTTTGACTAGGTAGCTCATCTTTTGTTATTCTCAAAGTTTGCTTTTATTTATTTTGCATTATAATATGACATTTTGGATGTGTTATAGGAGAACCAGGCGAGCAAAAGATCCTGCATAATACCAAACTGGGAATCTTGCGAGGCGTGACTTTTCAACTGACTATTAGATTTTATGAATTCTGTGTGATTTGTAATCTTGACCTAGTTGATGAAAAATTTGAAATATTTCAAGAACATTTCTTTCTTTCATCCATCTGGAATCTGTGATATATCATTCTCCTCATTTATTTCAGATTTTTTTCAACAAATTTTTGTTAGAAGAATAGTTACCGCTTCCTTTTTTATTAGTATACGTGGTTTGTCCTAAAAGTAATGAGCCATATAATAGAGAAAATACAATTACAATAACAAAAAATGTATATAGTAGGTGAATAAATAAGTTCTCAGCTTTTTTTGCAAAATTAAAGTTTTATTTAAAAACAAACAAAAAAAGTATTCTCCATTGGCATCGATGACCTTTTGCCATATTTCGGGTAGCTTGCGTATTCCCTGGTGATAGAAGCTCACCAGCTTCGAGACAATGCATTTTCGGACTTCTTCTTCTGTTTTGAATTGCGTATCAGCGAAGCGATGCTGTAACGACCGGAATAAATATAATCGGAAGGGGCCATGTCTGGGCTATACGCCGCATGTGGGAGAAGTTCTTCCGTCGCCTTCGCAACATGTGGTCAGGCATTATCATGGAGCAGGATGACTTTGCGGCTTCCTTGTCCAGTAAATGGCCTCTTTTCTTCGACTGCCTCGCTCAAATTGATGAGTTGCTGTTGGTAGCGATCCGCCGTAACTGTTTCACCTGGTTTCAAGAGTTCATAGTACAGCACATCTTTCCAATCCCACCAGATACAGAGCAAATTCTTTTTGGCATGGATATTGGGCTTTGGAGTCGATGTCGAAGGTTTGCCAGGGTCTACCCATGATTTTTTGCGCTTGGGATTGTCGTACAAGATCCATTTTTCATCGCCCGTAATAATTTTATGCAGAAAATCCTTTTTCGGTTCCTTGAAAGCAAATGGAGTGCGGTGTCACGCCGTCGATTTTTGTTGTCTTCGGACAGTTTATCCGGAACCAATCTGTCTTCCTTTTGTATCTTACCCATTGCATGCACACGTATGGAAATGGCCGGCTGAGTGACGCCAAGCTGTTCTGCAAGCTCTTTTTCAGTTTGCGCATTGTTTTGATCCAGTAATGTCCGCAGCTCATCTGTGTCAAATGTTTGAGGGCGTCCAGCATTCTCACCATATGCAGCACAAATCATTTCGGTGGCTTCAGCAGCATTTTTCGAAAGATGAAACGTGAAGTGGATAGAAAATCGAATATGCTCTTTTATGATTGCCATCGTGAACACAGTTGATTATTGAAGTTATGTGCATCAAACACCAAATCGCATAATGTTTCGAAAGACCAAATGTCATTGCTTTAAAACCGCAAGAGGGCGGACTAATACGTTACATGTAAACGGTGATTGTGTCCTGTGAAATCTAAAGCTGCGAACTTATTTATACACCAACTATTTAGTAGAAATGATACAAGATATAAGAAACATTTGCACTAAGCACCTTGGTATCTCGCACATTTCTGCAAAGTATATTGGAATATATATTTGCCTGAATTTCATCTGTGGTATAGAATTTTTCCCTTTCAAAGATGATTTAAATTTTGGAAACAACCAAACATTACAGGGCGATACATTAATACTGTAGATGACTGTCACCTGCACAATTTTGTTTCAAAAAAAAATTCTGCACAAGATATGATGAATGGATGCTGCACTTAATCTATCGTTAATGAGAACCCACTATATTTGCTCATTCCCGACTGGCTTGGTCAGTAAAGTCATCCTCATTCATGCGTATGTATTGCAGTCCACTTTCATTGGTTACCAGGTTGCGTCGCAGTCGCTCAAACCATTTTCATTATTTTAATTTTGGCTAGATATTTTTGGGAAAGACCATGCGTGGTGCCAGCTTGACATTTCCTCCTTATGAAAATAACTTTTGGTTGCTTGAAATTTCTATCCCCGTTTTAACATTATGTACAAATGAAGGCAAGAAGTTGCATACATGAATATAATTACCTAGGGACGGTAAATTTTCTTGAGATTATTAAAAAAACTAGAGTTCTATCGGATCTTTTTTTATTCCTAAACCGACGATTTTTCTCTTACAATTTAGAAGCTAGTAAACTTGACTTGAACTTCTATATCCATGATTTTTAAAAAATTCCCCAAGTTCATTTTTCAGTTACTTATTGAAAACTAACTTCTTGGAGCTGGATTTTTTATGCAAGCTTCCTAGATCGGAGTACATTTGATAAGAAACGTAGTGATTCGTCAATAGTTGTATAAACGTATCAATTAAACATTTCCTGTCTATTTCAAAAATACCACATCATCTTCAAAATAATAAAGAGATAAGTTTCTACAATCCAAGAATCTAATTGCGTTTGGATTCAATGGTAGGAAACCACCATCGACTCTTAACAAAATGATGGCTTTTCTAAAGCTCTTGAGCCGTGGAGGTGATTATGAAATGTTTGAATTCGTTCTCAAGAATGTGGTTAATTTGTGATGACAATTTTTTTCCATGCTATTAATAGAGGTTAAGAACATGAAATAGGAGACTTAACTGAATGAGTGCAGAAGGGAGATTATGATGAAAGTTTGGGAGAATACTTGATTGAAGTGCTAATTTAGTTTGCTTTCTGTAAAAAAGCCATAAAATATATAGTGGTAACATTTAAACTGCAGTGGATATTGAATAATTAAACAGCAATAAAAGAAAAACTTGAGTTATGTAATAGTCTTCCAAATATTTTCTTAGAAGTGAAAAAAACATGGAAATAATGCAGTACGTTTTATTTCACAATTTAAGCAAACAAAATGTATTATGTCGGTCAACTCTGGTTCATTGAATTATTGGCCAAAATTGCTTTTTGTCCTTTCTTACATTAAAAAAAGTTTACTTAAATTTTCCCCATACGATGCACTTTACCCAATTGTGACGGTCTTATTTTTGTTTATACGTAGACTTACCGCTTTTACTATATGCCACATGTTTGGCATGTTTTATATGAAGGAAAATAGATATTATCAACAGCTACTGTTTTTTTTTAAATTGAGGTGCAGAACAAAAGAGAACTATTGACAGAAAGGACGCGATGGAAGAGATCTTACCATCATAAATCTTTGGCCACTTTCAGTAAATAATTTTTGTTCACTTTCAGTTTATGATATTCAACCCACATTGATCTTTTCCAAAAACCTCTAACTGAATTTGTTTCCATGACTTACAGTAACAGGTAGTTAACTTTTGTAGAGATAAATTTGGTCGTTACAATTTATGAATGTTTCTCATTGCACATGGCGGTTTCCAGTTATTTTTTATTGCACTATAATTAGCTAGTTGATAAGCGTCCATTTATTAATTGCATATGCAAATCTACCTGTTTGCTATTTTATTTTTTTTATTAACTGAAGAAGCAAGAAAAATTAAACCAAATTCATTAAAAAGAACAGTCAAATAAAAGCAAAAACAAGATTTATTGTATCATGGAATGCACATACTAAGCAAAATTGGTCTCGTGGGATAGGTAAGCATGTACATGTGTATCAATTGGTTATCAATTGTAGGTGGAAAACTGACTGTCAGAAGCTTGGACAGGTTTATTGGAATTTTATCATTATCAGTAGAGTTGGTTTCAGTACAATAAATTGGTGAATTGATGGGAAAGATAATGTTAATTTTCTTCATTGACTTCTGGAATGGTCTACTAATATGAGTTGTATTAGTATACTTATTGGAGAATATTATGCGACAGTTTTGAAGATCCTTATCCAATGAAAACGTTTCAAGTTATATCCATCTAGTTGGTTCCTACAACACAATGATGCTTACTCTGTTTTCAACGTTGTCCAAAATCTGGCTCAACAGAACCTGAAATGTGTGCCGCACAGTTTCATGCAGACTGGGTCTCTATTTGAAACTAAAGTTGCAGGTAAAGCGTATTATGCAAAAAATCTGCTACTAAGCATGTCTTCCAGGACTGGCAGATAGTTTTATCTTCGTTTCATTCATGACTACATTTTTTAAATTGTTTTTACCAGCTTGTTACTTTTTTATGGATATTCTGTAGACGCAATTGTAAATAAGATCAGTTTTCATATTTGATTTTTTTTTGCGTTTAGGGTATGTCTTCCTTCCATTTTCACTGCAGCCTATGGCTTATTGTGACTACCTTAATTAAATAAATTCACAATCAATCTGTAATTGATGTCCCCTGAATCAGCAGATACAGATCCTCTACAGGGTGTGTCTGGAAATCTTCCGGTTCCAGCATTGGTTTCCCGAATATATGTTGCCTTTTCCTGCACAGCGCATCGCACTTGCATAGGATGTGTAAGGCTGTTTCTGGTTCCTTGCTACAAAGTCTGCATGAAAGGTCACCATTGAATTTACCAATTTTCCAGGAGTATTCTTTTACAGTCGCATGTCCTGTAAGAAACCCTATGGTTATCTTTAGCTGTGGCCTACTTAGGTTAAGGAGTTCTGCAGCTCTCTTTTGGCAAGGTCCCTTATTGAAGGTTTTGCTGAAATAATGTTCTGGTCGGTTCTTCCAGTACATTCGATAATGAGTGCGTGACTTCTCCTTAATAGAGCTTCGGGCAGCACTTCGTGAAATTTCTAATGCAGGTTCTGGGCCTATGTAAGCCTCACTAGATCCCTGCCTGGCCAGCTCATCGGCTTTCTCATTGCTGTAGATACCGCAATGCCCAGGTGCCCATAACAGTTTTATTGTGTTACGTTCTGCCAGTGCATTGAGTTCGTTAATGCATTCCCATACCAGTCTAGATGATGCTTTTGTGCTTGATAAAGCCTTTAAAGCTGCCTGGCTGTCTGACATAATATAGATCTGCTTGCTCCTGTAAGCCCTCTTACCGTTTTTACGCACACACTGTAGTATGGCGTATATTTCTGTGTGAAAGACAGAAGCGTACTGACCCAAGGAAAAGCTTAGCTCTACCCTGGGAGCCTCAGCATATATTTCAGCTCCGGTACCCAGCTCGGTTTTAGAAACCGTCTATGTACCAGATTAGGCTATCAGGTGCAATTGCCTGTCTAAAAGTCTCGCTCGTAGTTCGATCCTGCATAATCACCTCGAATAGAGAGTCGTCACATATTTTTGAGGGCATGTGGTCCGTCCTCATTTCAAGTGGTTCTCATCGCCCCTGTAATGCCCAAATAGGCAAGTCTTTGTACCTTGCCTAGTTTTAGTTTGGTGGTTTCTTGTGTTACTTTGTGCCAAACCAAATCTGAGTATGTAAGAGAGGGTCTAACCACTCTGGTGCACAACCAGTGCACCATACCTGGTTTTAACCCCTACAACTTGTACATGCATCTGATAACTGCTAGAGATTTGTCGACCACTTTCTCAATATGACGGTTCCAAGTAAGTTTAGAATCGAAAACGACTCCTAGATACTTTACTTCTCCGGATATGGTGATTTCTTTTTCGCCAAGGAAAAGAGCTGTAAGCCTCTCTAATTTTTTCCTTCGCGTGAAGGGTATAATTTTGGTTTTTACTGGACTGACCTTGAGGCCTTCCTGTTCAGACCATTCAGTTACCACGTTCGGAGCCCTCTGCATCTGTTCCCTGATCGTGCCTACAACCCCCGCTACCTGAACCATTATAGTTTCGTCATACATAGACGAATAAACCATCCTTTCTTTGAGCATGCAGTCTATCCACCTGCAGCAGGTTTCCTCCAGGCCACGCCCTCTCATGGCCGAGGTTATGGAGTTGAAAGATGTATTGTCAAAGCCCCTTCTGTGTCCAAGAAGGCACATAGAAGGATCTCTTTGTTGTCCAGAGTTCTCTCTACTCTCCAAGTGAGGTCGTGAAGTGCTGTTTCAGTTGAGAGACCAATTGGTTCTCATATAGTGGTTGGCGTACCAGTATACCTCCCCTAATGTGCTTATCAAGCAGTTTTTCCAACGTCTTAAGCAAAAAAGACAAGACTAATTGGTCTGTAACTCTTTGCCTGCAAATAATGGGCCCGACCAGGCTTTGGTATAAATACGACTCTGGTAAGTCCCCATAATTTTGGCAAGTAGTTTAGGGTTAAACTGGCTCTGAGTACCATGCAAATCTTTAACATTAGTTTAATAATTCCGTCCGGTCCCGGAGATTTATAGGCTTCAAATGAGTTTATAGCCCATTTGAGTTTATTGAAAGTTACCACTCTTCTTGCAGTCTCCCAGTCTTCCCTTGATGCTGTTGCCAAGATCAGGGGATACCTGGTTTCTCCAGTCTGAGGGCAACTGTTGTATAATTATAGGTACAGGAAAATGTATCCGAGAAAGTTCGGTCAGTGTTTCTTTTCCTGTTTTGGTGTACTCTCCGGATTTAGATTCCAGAGTGCCAATTAAATTGCATTAAATTACTCTCAATGCTTTATTATATTCAGTTAGGGATGCCCTATAGGCATCCCAGTCACCTGATGTTTTGGCCCTGTTAAACAGTTTTCTTACTTGTCTTCTCATGGTTGCAAGGTCTTCATTCCACCAGGGTACATTCCTGCTGGAAGCCTTTACAACCAGAGGATAGTTTTCATTGTATGCTGAAATGACTGCCTCAGTTAACTGATCCACAGCCATTTCAAGCTCAAGGTTATTATGAACTTTCCTTATCGTACTCGCCAAGTTTTGGTCTATGTCCACCTTATAGGCTTCCCAGTCCGTTTTAGGAAGATTACGAGTTTTTTATCACTTCCTGAATCCCAGCGATTTCGAACTTAATGTATCTGTGGTCTGAACAACTCTCCTCATCAGATACTTGTCAATTTCTAACAAAGAAAGCAATATTTGATATAGTTTTGTTTTTGATTTTGGTTTTTTAATTATTCCTCCTCCCCCATTTTTTATATCAAAACAAATGAGAAATACCAGATAATTTTAAAATAACTTTATTTTAGAATTTCTTTACAAAAGTTTGCACTTACCTAATGAAAATAAATAGCAAAGTGGCTATAAATTCAACTTAAGTCTAATACTTAGTTATAAAAGGAATTTCAGTTTATCCATTTACTTTTTGATAATGAAAGACAGAACGTTTCTGCTTTAACAAATTGAAAGAACAAACGCACACAAACGAATAATTTAGATGGTGCAAAGCCACTTAGGAATGTACAATAATGCCTCTTTAAACTATTGCAAATAAACAGATAAACCAAACGAATTCAACACCTTACCTTAGGCTGTATATCAAAAGAACTATAAATATTAAGCACAAAAGCTTAGCAGTCAAATCAATCTCAGTTACGACCATTACAGTGTGATGATACTTCAATACTTCAACAATATGACACAAACTTAAAGCATTATAAAAGTATTAAAACGAATTGAGCATAGAAACATTTCATTATCACACTAAAGTGTCACGCTTCCGAGAGGCAAGCTCGCGTTGCAAAGCTTGTAGCACCGCATATCATTTATGAACCGCTGAAACTGCTGCATGAACGTCGGCATGTCCTACGTGCAAACAATTGGCATTAGTGATAGTAATTAATGCAAGCTGTCATTATTACCGTGTCGTGACTGAATGTCTGCTTCAGCGAATCTCTCTGCTGTTGTGCCAGGCCGTCCATATTCTGGATGAACTCTGTCAGGAATGTATTAAAGAAAATTTGGAAATTCACTGCCGCCATGTTGTATATGGTGAGCAGGATGTCTTCAGTCAATAGAGCGTGAGTTCTATCTAGCAAGGCGTGGCACAGGACTGTCAAGAACTGACTTAGTAACTGATCACGGAATAATACCTATGCGAGAAAAAATTATTGCAACACTATGTTTGAATACATTGTTGATGCTGTTTTACTCCCTTTAAGTTCATGTAGATTAATATTTTAGTGAAATATAGCCTCAGGACACCAAAAAAGTTGGTTTGAGCCATTGGTTCGTCTGTGTGTGTGTGTGTGTGTGTGTGTGTGTGTGTATGTTTGTGTGTCTGTCTGTCTGTAAACAGGATATCTCGAGAATCGTAAGAGCTAGAGACTTGAAATTTGGCATGCAAGTTACTTGTAGGTAGGGGACGCAGTGCGAAACTTTTGGTAAAAATTGGCCCAGTCGTTTGGTCGCAAGGTCGCGAATCTAAACGGTTGAAGATACAAAAAATTTATGAGAATAAAAATGATTTGTTATCATGAGATAAACATGAATTTAAAATAAAAGTTGGTAAAATAGGAACTCGAAAAAAAATTGAAGCTCAGGATTTTTAATATACCGGGTGTTCATAAAATGTTTCGGGAAATTGATATTACCGGATAGATCAGACCGAGACAAACAAAAAATTATAATGAAATTTTTTGATCTGAGGTCAAATAAGTAAGGACCAATCACAGCGCGCTCGGAGGGCTTCCTGGCCGACTGCGGCAGGACGGGGGAGAGCGCTTGGCCGCTAGGAGGGAGTATGCAGGCGATAATGGGGAAGGCCGTGCAGCCGAGCTCGCACAGTTACCTTCAGTGACGTAGCAAAATTTTAAGTACTAGTCAATTATTGTCTTGTACTGTTTATTTTAATCAGCTTTCGAATGGTGACTCGCGTCTCGTCCTTTTTTAAAATAACAAGTTCCGGGACGAGAGCAGCGCAGGGCCGAGACGATGGACCCAGTATAATATATAATAATAAGATAAGGAAAGTCGTGTGATGTTCACACCAGATTTTTATGAAAGTTTTGCAAACTGTGAAGATTGATCTATTGAGGGCTATAAAGGCTACATAGAGTTTCCAATATTAATTTCACTAGAAAAGTAGGTTTCCTCAAAAACTATAAAATATGTATTGACTTTATTGGCACAGTTAGAGGTATCCGAGGTCTCTGAGCTTAGTTCCTAATCTGAATAGACTGATGTTAGTGTTCCTACACTACTTTATGGGAAAATCGAAAATGTTTGGGCGTATATTGTACAGGTTGCAAATGGATAGGTTCTCTTCATGTCTTTAGAGGTTGTCATGTTGAGTGCATTGGTCTTGAGTGTCTAATTTTGGACAATTTGGGGTTTTTGCATGTGGGGTTTCAAGGCACATTAAGACGATGAGATTGTAAGTGAAAGACAGTTAACTTTATGGGTGAATAGCATCTCCATGGTCCATCAGAGGTGTAAATAATAGTTCCATGTTTCATCTACAGTGACAAGTCTTTCAAGTGTCATTATTTGTATGGGATATTGTGCATCTTTCAATTTTTAGTAATCTCATCAACTGGTGATTTTTCATAAGTATATTTTGGAGTTTTTAAAGGATATTTGTTGTGAATCTAAGTATTAAACTTAACATTTCCCCATCTTGCTAAGCTGTAAATGATTTAAGAGTCAACTTTAATTATTCTACTCTTTTAACTTCTTATTCATTATTAAATTAAAACAGTGAGCAGTTGATACTTGGTTGTGAACAATTTTGGGGGTTGCAGCTTCACTTTTGTTTCATAACCCTCCCTTACATATACACCACCTTTTCACAGGTGTAAAATCTGGCATTAACCATAGGTGTTTCATATGTGTATCAGCACTTATGGCAGCAGTAACTTTGTTTTTAAATTTTAAAAAGTTTGGTGAAAATGCCAATTCACAGGAGAGCTTAGCTAGGAATACCACTAATTAATTTTGACTTATAAGGTGGTCATGGTGAGACTAGAGGGATTCTAAGAACAAGTTGAAAGATACAACAAATATTAAAGGCATTAAAAAGAGTTTTGGTTATTATACTTACAAAACAATTATAAAAAATTTAATAAATATCAACTGCAGTTGAAGTTAATTTTACTTTCACCCACTAGAGAAAAATCAAAACAAGTGAAGAAATAATTTAAGACGCCAAACATAAGAATATAAAAATTCTAGCACATAAACCCACTTTCAACTCTAATAATAAATAAAATTTTACCTTATGATAGAGCTTCCACTTGGAGTTGAGGTCTTCCAGCGCCCTCAAGCTGGTGCGGAAGGTGTTAATGTCAGGTTGCAGCAAAGCCTGACCAAAAACTTGCAGCACAGCTAGAAGTTGTGCAGGCTGCTGCGGGCTGTCAGGCCCAGGCTCAGTCTCACTGCACCCTGGTGAATGTCCCAAGCGCACCTGAGATATATAAAAATACTGCCACCTATGCACCAATATGCTAAAAAATGACGTTAAAAAGTGCAACGCTAGCAAACATCTATTTGTGTTTACCTATGCAGCAAGGTCAAAAGTGCTATGATTACATCTGGCTGCTCATTCGCTTGGCAGATCACAATGGGATAGACATGTTGCATGCATAGTTGTAAAATTCCTGGTAAAAAACTTTTGTAAGATGATCCTGGAGATTCAACTACGATTTGCAAGATTTGCAACAGTTTATCTAAGCCGGAAAGATTTTTTGATTGTTGCTGACTAGAAATTATAATAAGAGTTCAAATGTTTGCACATTAAAGTATCAAGTCAAACCTAATGGCTACATCTAGAAACACATCTACAGCACGCTTGGTACTTTCCATGCCCAGCTGTTGTTGCAGCACACTCAAAACGTTCAAAAATAGTACTAATATGTGATCACTAATTTCTGGGTATTTTGAATAGTCTGGAAAAACTTCCAAGGCAACATCTATCGACGACTAAAAAACTCGTTTGTTAATTTGAATTGTTTGAGTGCAATTTTAAAATACCTTTAAGCCTGCATAGAGGAGTTTTTTAGATTGTGATGGAAAATTCTTTGCAAACTCAATTATGTGTACAAGAGAAGGCAATGTAGAAATCACAGCTTCTCTAACTTTGCCCTCAGGCGCTTGCGGTCCCAATTCTCGGAATTCTCTGGTGAGAGTATCAAAAAAGGTGCCAACCAGAGCATTACGATGCGATGTATCAGCCTGAGAGAGGTCGCCCCAGGGCCGGATCAGTATATTGCACACTGCATTATTCACAACTTCTCTGGTGTGGTTGCCTCCAAAGCGTAGGCTTGGTGCTAGATGTATAAATTCAACGACGGACGGCTGCACAATCAGTGACGGAGGAAAGATTGTGTTGGAGAGGTTAAGTAACAAGTGTGCCGCAGCATGGCTGACTTTTCCTGGGTGTTGCATGCCCTCTCGCAGCAGTGGCAGTGATATGGCTAGGAGTTGCTTCAGGTGGTGGCTTGTGATTTCATTGTTTAAAGGCATCCAAGGTGACCATGTTTTCAGTGCTGCTAGGATTTGACTGTGTCTGAAAGTAGTGAATGGAAATAAGTCCAAAACAAAAAAACAATAAATACGAGTACTCACACTTCTGTAAAATCATCTACAAGCTTTGGGCTACCGATTTTTAGAAGATAAAACCTTGCGTTTGTTGACATACAGGCACTTTCAAGTAACTTATTAACTAAACTATCAATTATTGGTGCTGAAGTTTGGTAATAATCATTATCTGAAATTAATTTCATTGTCATGAGTATTTTTTTCTGTACTAAATATCCTTACCGTGATCTATAAATAATGTAGACAGTCTAGCAAGAGTTTGGGTTAGAGATGATAAGTCTCTAAGAATATAGTGCAGTCTTACATTCTCTGATGGTTCAATTTTAAATGAATAGGTCCTATGGTCTATGACGTTCTTTAACATGCAGTAGGCATCGTTGGCTGTTTTCCATGGGACCAGCTAAAACAGATAAACAAATGATTACAAAATTACAAAATGTGCAGTTTGAAAATCATCTAGTGAAAGCAATAGTACACAAGCATCATGAACATTACACACCAAATTTACATATTTAAACGTCTTCACCTTATTTCTCCTCTTTACGTAAAATCACAACCTTTGTTTTCATTGTTTCTTTTAAATTTTTTTCTATTAATTTCCCATTCTATAATGTTATAATCTCAGAATATAAAATTAAGTCATTAGCAAAAACTCAGGCCAAAATCTTTTTTACATTTTATAGTAATCTACATATAGATGTGTAATTTTTCTTCTTGCATTTTTTAATAAAAGTGTGCACAACTTGCTAGAGACAGGCACCGTATCTTCCATGATAAAGGATGTCCAATATATGACACTTTTAAATTTAGCGCTAAAAATCGATAACCACATGATATATGTATTGAGCGATAGTTGGTGTTTCCAGACAATCGAGTGTTAAACAATCAACCTGATAATGTATTCATATTCTATCAACGAGAGGGTCAAATTCATCGAGTTCTATTACAAGAACAACAATAGTGTGGCCAAGGCTTTGCGCAAATTCCGAACCCACTTTATCGGCAAATATGGCAAACATTGTCCACTGGCCAACTCGACCGCTGTGACGTGAGTATTGCTACCAAATGCAAAAATGTTCATTTTCAAATTTAATTATTCATTTTTTCAACTTTTTTCGATAGTTGAGATAGTTTTGATTCCTATGGATCAGTCTATAACAGAATCGAAAACAAGACTGGACGCAATAATAGTGTGATCACTGAGGAATCAATAAGACGGGTCCAAACATTTTATGAATCAGAAGACAAAACGAAACCAAGCACTTCATTGAGACGAGCGGAACCTTTGTTGAGAATCAGCAAGAGTAGTCTGCACACCATCCTTGTCAAACATCTCAATTATCATGCATACAAGATCCAAATTTAGCAGAAGTTGTCAACTGTTAAAATCGATATCAGATTCGACTTTGCAAACCTTGCCTTTAAGATGATTCGATTGCAAAAATTGGATGTAATGAAGATCCACTTCACCGATGAAGTACACAACCGTCACAATTATCGCTTTTGGGGGTCTCAGAACCGACATGTGTCATTGGACGTCACCGCACACTCAGAAAGAGTCACTGTTTAGTGCGCTATCAGTCACAGCGCCATCATTGGACCAATATTTGTGGATCAAATTATTGATTCTAATATCTATCAGACCGAAATCTTGGATAAATTCCTTTCTTTGGCTAATCGAAAAAGGTCTATCTGAAAATTATTAGTTGCAACAAGACGGTGCCACTCCTCATTGGACTCAGAGAAGCCTTTGGACAAAGATTGATCGCAATAGATTTGAGAAAGCACACTGGAAGTAGAATAAATTGGCCATGTTGTTCTCCTGATTTGAGTGTCAATTACTTCTGGTTGTGGGGATATTTGTAAGACAGTCTATGAAATACCAGATAGCAATACAAGATAGTTGAAATAAAGGATCTCAACTGTCATTCAATCGATTCCTGACGACATGAAACAACGATCTCTAAAAGCCTTTAAAACTTGACTTCAACATCTCATTGTCAGCAATGGCAAGCAATTCATTAATCTTTTTATTAAACGCCAATTATAACTGATATTAATGTATAACATTTCATTTGTTTATCTAGTCTAATTATTCTGTGAAATAAAATTTATAATTAGTGCCACATATTGGAAACCCTTTAGTAGAAAGGCCACAGCTTAAGTATTACATAAGGATCTTTAACTTAATACACCATTTAACATGATTATAAGCAATAATGGATATAAACACATTCTTATTTTAATCTGTTGCTGGTTAGAAAGTTTCTCAATTTTCTGGTGTTTTTTATGCAGATGTTAAATATATGATAATTTTAATTTTATAAAGAAATTCTTTTTTAACGTGGTACTTCAATGTTTAACCTTTTTCCCTGTTTTTCCAAGTTCATGATTCCTAGTAAGTTTATTCAGGTCCCTCAAAATACTTTGTATCATTTTTTTATTTGAGCACGATTTTTGAGAAAGCTTTGAATTTATGAACAGGTAGTTGTTGGAGGGAACTACATCTAGCAAATATGGCAAATGAGGAAGAAATTCAAACGTGAAATCAATGAATTGTTATCCAGAAAACACAGTACAATATCTGACAACATTGAAATTTAGAGATAACATTACAGTGCGCGGGAGGGTGGGGGGTCATAGAATGGAATAGTGACACTCTTATACAATTAAATAGAAACATAGATATGGGAGGTTACAAAGCCTTTTTGACTAGTTTTATTCTGTGTATAACAGTTTGCCGCGACAATGTTTTGCAAACAAATAACAGCCCATAGTCCCGAGTTGTACCCTGGGATTAACTAAAAATTCCGCCTTGTTTCAGACATATTGAGAAAGAATTTAGCTATAAGAAGCATGGGCTGCTATTTTTTCAATTGAAAGTTTCATATATATATTAATGTCATTTATTAGAATATCTTGTAAGACTGATGACAGTTTTGGATAAACGTCTGGATACTTTTGACATTTTTACCCATGCTTTTTTTCTAAGTACTTCTTTCTTGGTTTACTGACATAAATTTTACTCCCATGTAGATCTTTCAGCTTACTTTATAAGTTTAATTTTGTTTTTATATCTCGTCATTTCTAGTAAACGCTTTATGGTTCATTTTATTATAAACGTGTTTTTAATTCTCACCATCATTGCTAGGTGTCTTTAATTTCATCTCAATTTCTACTTATAAATAATCTTAACAAGGGAAGCATGGATTCCTGGGGTCACCGAATTTGGTGGAATTTTGCAGGAACAAAGTATCAATATAGATATATCAAATGTTACTCGGAGACATGCATTTTTTTAAAAATTTTCGATATCGCGAGTTAAAATTAAAAACGCCATATTAGTACTATTGCAGTAAGATCTGTATTAAACAGGCATGGTGTACGAGTGGATTAGAAGCAAGAGGTCGTTTTATTATGCACATTTAATGTTCACATTAAGCTGCTTCGGTTCTTTACTTTTGTTTGTTACTTCGCTAATTTGAATTGCTTAGCCTACTAATAATGTATTTAATTCACAATTAACATAGAATTGAACCCGTTTACGCAGTGGAGCCATATTTTCTTAGTATTAGTGTCATTATTGAAGCCTATTTTGAGGCAAAAGGTAAATCGTTTTATAAGAAAGGCATAGCAATCTTACAAAAGTGTTGGAATAATTGTATCGCTCTAGAAGGAGTGTATATAGTCGAAAAAAATGTGTTTTTATTGGTTAGTCCCGGAACTTATTGACGCAAGTGTTACTTTGAAAATCAGTTGTCAAACCAATTTTTCCATTTTCTCAGAAATTTGGACATTCTTGCCACCTGACACCTATTAGAAGGTCATTGGTATTGGAGAACTTTGTTTTGGGCTTTACTGGGCATGCCATAAAAATAAAGCGGGGTTTTGTCGGCTCTTATGATGATGGCTGCACAGAGAGATGTTCTATTTTTAAACTTTGTGAGCATTTTGTAGCATTTAGAAATGTGCTACACTAGATGATTGTTGTTGGCTAAGACATGGAGTGATCTTAGAAAGCAATTTTTTTCACTTAAAGGTGGGGTCGTGCAGAATAGTATGAATTACTGATGCAGAAATGCACAAAAACTTTTCCACATGGGAATAGACCACATGCCTGTCAGGCTCTAAAAACTTCCTGATAGTAGCGATGTTATCTTCTTTAAACATGGAAAACCCTTTTTCTGAAACTGTGATACCACCTAAATACAGGGTCCATCCCAAAAGAAATGAGCCTTTTTCAAAAAAAAATAGTTTTATTGAGCAGATCGCTACAACACCTCAAAATTCTTCAAAATAGGATCCTCCTGCATCAATGCACTTTTGGAGACGGGTCTTCCAAGTCCTCTTCCCGGCCCTCCTTAAATGCTTTGTGCCACTTTTTAACTTGCGAGTACGATAAACAATCATCCTTGAAGGCCTCCTGAAGCATTCCAAACGTTTCGGTAGCATTCTTGCCGAGTTTGAAGCAGAATTTAATTGCGTAGCGTTGATCGATTTTTGAATCCATCGCGCCGTGTCGAAAATTGAAAATAGACATTCACGGAAACACCGTCCTCGCTCCGAGAGCTCAGAGCCGACTTGCACCGACCGCGTATGGAAGCTAAGACCCCCCACCACCTGCCCCAAGCGTCAGAGCACGCCGGAATGTACACTCGCGTCCGAAAAAAAATAAGGCTCATTTCTTTTGGGATGGACCTTGTATGACCATACAATGAGTGTAAGAACAGTTTCCTCCAAATGTAGATGAACACTCAGCAGCACAAAAGGTTGTTCTGCTAGTTTGCAATGCAGGTCTGAACTTATATTAGCATGCTTGAACTTGTTACAATATGTGACCACTGCTTGCGCATATTGTAAAATTCTCTTAGATCCCTATGTATTTCAGACTAAGTTTTTTGCAGGACTAATTGCCGACTACTATAGTGTCCGCTTCATAATTACCCAAAAGTTTTCTATCAAATGAATATTTGACGATTGTGAAGGCCATTTCATCACAATGATGTTAGTATTAACTTTATATGCAGTACAGTTAGCTTTGATATTAGTCATCCTCCCTGTTATGAAACCATTCTTGTATAGTTATACTGACAATGTGTTGAGAAGCGTTTTTAGAGAAATATGTGTGTCAAACTCACTCAATTTACTGTTATTCATGTTGTAGCAGACTTTCATTCTATTTATTTATGCCAAGAAGAATGTTCTGTTCAATACTCTATTGCGCCCAGCTTATGTGAGGCTTCTGATGCCTTTTGAAAAACAAAAGCTTTTAAACAGTACTGCAGAAAACAACTTCACTTTCAAGGAGTCTAATTTCTTTCTCTTTAAAAATATGTATACAATTTTTGTTATATAGATACTAAGGCCAGGTGTTTTAATTTTATAAGTTCTGAAATATCTTTTTCTATTTTATAGCATAACTTTTTTAAGTGATCTGTTACTTGAGTATCAAGCTGTTATACCTTTTAAGTTTTAGGCGCATTCTTTCAAAAAGTTAAACTTGACTTTAGAACTTGAAGTTTAACTCTTTTAACTGATTTACATGACTGCTTTGGTTTTGAGGTTCCATTTGCTTCTTACAACGCAACTATTTAATATATATGGCAAATATGTAATGAGAGAAGCACTACAAAACACCAATGGAGGATTCAAGATCGATATCCAACCTCTGACATGCTGATGATACTGCTATTCTCGCTTCCACCAAAGATGAGATAATGGAATTCCTTTTGAAATTACAAAGCGACAGTGCAAAATATGGCTTAAACTTAAATAAAACAAAACAAAAGCTCTCATAGTCGATAGAGCAAACAATAACAGGCCTGATTTAAAAGAAATTGGCGGTTTTGAAGTGGTCAACGATTACATATACTTGGGAACACTTGTCAATACTATGGGAGACAGCTCAGCGGAAATAATCAGACGAATCCAAATAAGCAAAAATGCTATGACTAAGTTACAAAAACTATGGAAAGATCGACAAATAACAAGCAACACAAAAGTATTTGGTGTGGGCGGAGTAGTGGACTGTATAGATAATTTTAAGTTTTGAATAAAGGAACTTGAAACAAGCCTAAAGTTAAAACACTAACCTGTGGAAACGGCGCTTTTCCGCAGATATCGGTTCCCTGCTGTTGGTCCTGGAGCTTCCAAAAAAAGGATATAAGGATATGGATAAAAAATAGGACAAGTTACCCCAATCTTCACAGCGAGGCCGAAGGGCAGCGTCTTAACTGGTGAAAAAGGTTCCTTCGTCAAGCCAGATGAAAGAAAATGGACCATGTTTTTTACCGGCAAAATTTCAATCCCGAAAATTAGCCTTTAACAAAAAGCCTCGCAGAAAATTAAAACTTTTGCTGCCAATTAAAGCCGCCCGCGAACTCTCGGTTAAAAAAGTTCTCGTCTTACAGAAAATTTCTGCCACGAACTGAATTCAAAGCACGACGCCTGCGAGAACATAGCCAAAAGGCCAAATGCGAACGAACAAAGGCAAAGGCGTAGTGCTGCGCGAACGAAAAGGCCAAAGTGCCAAAGTGCCAAAGTGCCAAGTGCCAAGTGCCCGCGGCTTATATATCGCAACGCGTGCCCGGACAAATTCGGCCGATACCTCAAATTTCAAATATGTACAAGAGGGAACCAAAATACGGCCGGCTCTAATTTAAAAATTCAAAATAAAAAGTAATTTTGAGATTGGTGCGAACAGTATACTGGTAAGAACTCTGGTTTTCTCCATATTATGTATTATATAGAGCAGAATCATGGACAGTAAAAGAATTGACGCTTTTGAGATGTGGTGCTGGAGACGCATGCTGACGCATGAGATGCATACCCTGGACAGCAAGGAGGACAAATGTGTCTGTACTGCAAGAATTCAATATAAATGATAGCTTTTCTACTATAGTGTACAGACAAATCCCAAAATACTATGGCCACATATCAAAACGTGACAATAGCCTTGAATAACTAGTGGTGGAAGGACGCACTGAAGGCACGAGACTATAAGGAAGAGCGCCGAAGAGATGGGATTTCTTCTTTCTCTAATATTTTATTAAACAGTCAAAATAATTGTGCAGTTGTCCTTTTGTCTCCCATTTTCAACATTGGTTATTTTATTATCATCTGGGTTTTTCATTTTTTAGTTTAGCTATTGCTTTCCTTATCTTACGTTTTTTTTTTATATCTCCGGCACAGTTTCAAGTTCGTTGCTTGTTCCTATGTTTCTTTCACTTTCGCCACCATTATTTAAATTGCTTTCCTATACATTTCTGTAATAATTTGTTATTATTCCAAAGAATTTTTACTAATTGCTTTTTTACTAACTGTTCCCCTGTGGCTCATTTAGTGCAGTATTTTATCTCCACGACGTTTCTAATAACATCTTTTTCATATTTCGAGATATTTTTTCCTATGGCTCTTTTTGTTGAATTCACAAAGTTTGATCTTTAATATTTTGATTTCTATTTTTTTAAATTCTTCCTGTCTTATAATCATTCCTCTGGTTTCGTTTGAGAGTTTAGTACAGTATTGTAGACAGTAATAAGTTATTATATAAGTCAGTTATTATTTAGTACCTAGACGTATTCTGAGTAGTTATTTTATAGAAATGGTTGTAGTAGGAAAATGTTTGTTATCACTCAAGAAACACATTACACTCCTTATAGCTCATCTGTAATCTTTGCACCTCTTGTTATGACCATTTTTAGAATTGGCGTTTGAGAATGCCTTTAGCAAACTTCCAAACTGTTTTATAAGGATTATTTTGGGACAAGGTTTTTCTACTCACTTTAATAATCTGTGCATTCTGTCTACAAACCTTTAAAACCTTTTTAGCTCCCTTCTTATAGCCTTTGAAGTAAGTGGTTGAAAAAAAGCTGTGAAAAGAGTACACAATAAAAAAAAGTAAAATGGATATATGCCTTTGCATTTATCCAATTCTAATTTCCAGTAGTGTTTCTCAGTGTCCATTGCTCAGTGTGTGGTTGCAAGAGTACTGTTTAGCTTTGAATTTTCAAAATAATTTCCAAACAAGTTAAAACACTGCAGGTCTGTTTTTGCTCTTTATATAAGCATTGGTTGCGTTCCTCCTGCCTCCAATTAGTGCTGCAAATATTGCTTTAGCCTTCATTTTTGTTGCTTATATTGCTTCCATCATTTGACTGACAACCGTATATGGAATCCAGTCTCCCTTTTGAAGAAGCTATTTTAAATTGACTGCTGTCTATGGCAGGTGCATACAAGTTATATTCCTTCTTCAATATTTACAGCATTTCATTGTCTACAAGGCATATCATATTCATTTTAATTTACCTCCATCTCCACATACATAATTAATTTTGAATATTATGGAACTCAGGGCCATTTTTATTAATTAATACTAAAGTATCCAAAAAAATTGAGCTGTAATGACTTAAACAACATAATCATTTTGAAACATTTAACTAAATTCATCTCAATCTAAACAATACCTAAATTCTTGTATCTTTACCCCTAAAGTTTGGTGAAGAAATTTTTATATCCATATGTTTAAGGAGTTAAACTAAGGTGAACTCATCGAGAGCAAGAGTTAAATAGCTGCCATATTTACCTCTGAGTTATTTAATAACAGTGTTCATTTGCTTATTCCTCCAACTTATCTAGATTATGCCTTATTTATTTTTAAAAATAATTTTTTGGAATAGTCTAATGCAGAAGAAAAATACAAAATTTATAATCAGAACAGAACTTACCACTTGATTAAAAGTCTCTATTGGGGCATACTCTGCAACCATTGCAATAACCTCTATTGAAGTTTTTAGAAAAATTTTCCATTCCGTTTCGTTCTGCAATTCAAATCTTGATTATAAATGTAATATATTATTGCAAACCAATTGCTACCTCATCATCTACAACCTCATTGTCCATATCCTCTAATTGCAGCTGGTTGTATGTGAACTGCATTTTATTCAGCACGATGCCCACCAGGCCTACCAATGCTTCTGAATACCTGTGCAGAGTGCAAACGAACAGTGGAGGTTACTCAAAGTAGTTCTCTACAGTGAATTAGCATGTTGTATTACTTGTGGGAATTCTGCGGCTTTAACTGCTTAATGAAAGCAACCCAAACAGCTAGGCAGCGCAAGTAGCATTGCAGCGAGGGTAGCTGCATAGTAAGCTGGAAAAGGAGAGACAAGAACTCCAGTGCAGAGAAGCCAGGCTTTGCTTCGAGTCGCCACAGGTGCTGCTCCACCAGTAAAGCCAATAATTCCGACAACTTGTCAACAAAGCTAAAAATAATGCAGAAGTTAGTCATGCCATACAATAAGGATGCATGTGGCTTACTCATTTCCTAATGTTTCTATCCTACTGAAGTTTGGACAGACTATGTCCCTTAGTAATTGCACAGTGTAATGGTAGAGCTCAGTAAACAGATCTTCAGTTCCAGGAGGGATGCATTTTCTGTATAAAAGCTCATTTAACGCCGACATTGCCAGAACACACATGTCATCATCATCCTATAAAAGAAATTTAGTACCCATTGTAAAACAAAGCTACAATTATACCTGAGCATAGCTCGAAATGTTTGTGAAGTGGAAGATGGCTTTGATTAATGGCAGAGGTACTTGAGCCAACTGGGCCCAGGTAAATAAATGCTGTATGGTTGCCAGAGATTCCCTAGTTATGTCCTTGCTGTCTGGGCGAAAAGAGGCCGCCGTTAGCTCCCTTGTTAGGTCTGGTGCTGATCCTGGATGAGTAGGAGATGGTGGAGGTGTTGCAGTCACTGCATGTCGAGGTTTAGTACCTGGAGAAAACTCTTCATTGGACTTGGAAGCCACCAAAACACAGCCCTCACCTAAATTCTCTAAAATTGTGCACAATATTTGGAATATCTGAGGAATGTTCTGTTGCAACAATTTTGTCAGCTCTTCTTTGCGATAACTGCTGAGATCAGGCCGAGGATTCATAAATTCTTCACTGGTCGTCCTTAGCATCACTAGTCCTAATAGTTTTCCATCACAAGATTGTAGCAACTTGAAAAATAAAGAGTAGGTAGTTAGTATGCAGCAGTAGTGGATATTTCATACTTGTATAATGTTGGTTAAAAATTCAGGAAAAAAGTGCGGCCAATCAAACCGTGCAATGTCAACCACCAACTTGGCCAGCTTATTCCGCAAGAAATGGGGGGCCGTTACATCTTGATCTACTAAGTAGCTATAAAGGGCACTTTTCAGTTGCACTCGATGCTCCCACTCCAAGCTAGCCCACTGACGGTTTATCACAGACTGAAATGAATCTTGTAATGTAGCCGGCCGGCTTCAATTTCTACAAAAACTCACCTCAATAGTTGATAGAGCATACATGGACACATATTGACTAGAAGTATGTGTGAGGAAATACACACAAAACTTCCAGCAATCGCGCTGGTTGCTGAAAGCGTTGAGTTGCACCTCGATCTCATGTTTCCGGGCATTGCTGGTCGTGTAAGTGAAAAACTCTTCCATTAAGTGTTCCAGCGCGGAGAGAGACTCATTTTCAGTCTGAGACTAGAACAGAAATAAGTCACGAAAGACTCAAACGACTTCATCCCGACAGAGGTGTGGGTGTGCCGTTTTAGGGGGAAATTCTAATAGATTATCGCACCAATAGCTCACCATATTCACGGTTTCTCAAAAACATTTAACGCTTCATTCGGTTTCATTGCAAAAGCGAACACAAATTTAATGTACAGCTCTTTATGTGAACATTCTGGTCTTCAACGTTTGATAGATGCTACTTGTCAAGATCACGGCTCATTCACCTTTAAATAGGAAACTTCTATATCAACATTTACGCTGAGATTGCAGCGTTTCTGGTGGTTATCGCAGAAAACAGTGTATTTCGTATTCTCGCTGTTACAGAAAACTTAATTGCATAAAAATATTACATCATAATAATTTCCAAATTCAAAATATAAGACTACCTTAAAAATTAAAATATAAAAAAATCACAAGTTTATCTAATTTACACTCATGTGGCAACAAGAGCGACATAGTCCTGCTGATTACTATAAATTGATTATGTATAGGTTGCTTCAAAAGTAGTTTTTTATTATGTGCCAGAAAAATATTTTCGGTTTCGCTCACATCGAATTTCTTAAAATTTATTACTTATAGCGGAGGGTGGTACACAATGGGACGGAAAAAATAAAAGACTATTCTATACTATCATGTTCAGTTTGGATTTTTAGGAGCAATTGCTTTTGGTTATCATTTAGAAGTATTAATAATTACCAAGTTCTTCTCTTTGTTTTTCAATTTTAATTAAACACAAATCTGTTCTTAGACAATGTGTTATTGTGAGGAAATGATACAGAGATAGAGAGAATGATACAAGTTGTAGGAACCCCTACGTTCAGTTAGGTTTGATATTTTCTTTCATTTGTTAAATTTTTATGCCACTTTCGTCTTTTACTACGGGGAATACATACAGTTTCTTTGATTTTCTTAGGAAGTTTACCGTCACGTTGTCGTCCTTCACTTTCAAAACATGCCCTGCATAATATATTTTGTTTTTCTTTTCTTCAAACTCAACCAGTGCCTTTTGAGTTTCACTGACGATCTGGTAATAATGACTATTTTTTCCGTATTGTCTTTCGATTTGATTTTTTTCCAAAACTTTGAGAAAACTCCGGATGTTTTCTGGTGATATAAAAGCCTCTGGAACGAGACTAGGCTTGATAGATGAGGAACTGCAGCTGTTCTCAACCACTAGACTTAATTATCCTGGTGCTCCACTTGGTTCTACCGAAGTGCGTCGCTCAGTCAATGGAACTTCAGAACCTAACCCTTCAGGAGATTGAACTTCTCCTGTGAAAGGCTCGTCGGTAACAGCAGCTTCTGTAAAATCAGCATTCGTGAAGATTGGGCCATTAAACGGAAAAATTCCAGTTTTTATGAATTATTTTTTTGGAGTAGTCGATGCATCAGAGGGCACATTTACAAAACTTCTAATGTCGTAGATAATAATTGGCTTTCCTGGATGATTCAGCATCTATGTGTCAGCTGCAGCGTTGTAGACCGCCTTGAATGGCCTCAAAGCAAACTAATCTAAAGGCTGCAGCTTACCGCTACAGTGAGGCGGCAGCGTTACAATTAAGACCCCTGCAACACGAGCTTTGTCAATGACTTTCATAGACAAATAAACATCTAAGTTGTAATCAATCAGCAGATTTCCATTTTCTTCTGTGCTATGTGATGAACTGATGAAGTGGTCCATCATTTTTGGAAGTAACTAGTCTGAAAGCTTTTCTAAGCCTAGTAGTCCATGAAGTGTTCCATGAAGCATGTGCTGCTTAAAAAACTTTTGGGGATAGATGATGACAGGGGGAAGAAATGTGCCAGCTGCATAAATAATGGCTCTAGTTGTATCTAAGATTCCCATTTCACCACTGGTGGAGGAACTCATTTGTTCAATCGTTTTTCTGCTGTGATTTCTTTGGCATTTTGAACACTCGTTGTGCTTGTTTTATCTAAATATATATATATATATATATATATATATATATATATATATATATATATATATATATATATATATATATATATTCTTGATGGATTCATTAAATTAAGATTTTTATTAAAAATTTCCTTCACATTAGTAAAAAAAAGTTTCAACATTGTGCTTGTTGAAGGAAGTCATTAGCAGGCGACATCTCTCTGGTTGCCTGGTGGATAACTTGTTTTTTTTTGACGTCTTTAACCAATCATCTCCGACTGCTTTGGCTTGGGTCTAGAAATTTATAGTATATTCACAGGCTAATTCTTTTACCATTTTAGAATTTAATCCATACGTCATTCTGGTACAAACCAAAATATAGTCTTTTAGTGTAGACTCCTCATATTTTGTCAATACTCTATTTATAGTATAGCTTGGGCCCAAACTATATTCTTAGTTTCTGGTTTGTTTTTTATCTTGCTCCAATATCGTTGTAATGTTGCCCTTGGTATCCTCACTTCTTGTTCAATAGCACGCAAAAATTTCTCTCTATTAAGAGACTCAAATGCCTCTTTCATAATTTCTGCACTATAAGTAGCCACTTTTCTCTCTTTAGAGTTCCTGGACATCTAAAAAAAATACAAATTTCTTAATAAATAGAATGACATAGATTGTGCGCGCGCGTAGGTTGGTGTACCTACAGTGCCCCTGTGTATACTACTATGTGTTGATGTACGAAATTAAAAAACATTCAACAATATCAGAAATAACGACGATATTTGAATAAAAATAACTTGTTTTCATATATAAAGGCTTACTTAATATTATAGAAACGGAAAAAATTAAATAAGTTAACAAAAATCTAACTTCTTTATATAAAAAAGAGGACACATTGAATAACACAACATGCTTTTATCAGGCTGTAGCCATACTGGACTGGAAACTGTGGTTACCTTGGCAACACTGCATAAGAATGATTCTGATTGGTTAACTCAAGCAATACGCTAAATTTGAATGGTGTCTCACTGTGTACCACCCTCCCCTACCTTAGAATAATAATTTGTTTCTGGTATAGTATGTGTATAGCTTAACTTTTCTGTTTCAATGTTTAATTTTGGCTGTTTCTATATTAAATAGAAATTCTTAAATCATATAATATAATATAAATTCTTAAATATATACAAAATTATTGGATTATTCTACTTGCTCACTTATTCACCAGTACTGACGCTAAAAACCTCACGCTTTGCATACGCGTCTTTTTGTTTTAACATGTCTTGGGAAAATCAAAAATACTCAAAAGATGACCTCCAAGGGATGCAAAAAAAGAAAACTGAAAAGTGTTGTTAATTGACTATTGCAAGAAATTTTGTCGTTATTAAAATGGAATATAGTGTGTTACAAATGGTTGTACACAAGTTATTTCATAACATATAAGCTTAATATGTCTTTTGATCATTGATGGTATTTACTAATTGTTTGTAGCTAGTCTATGAGTCAAATACAACAGATGCCAGAGAACAGTCTAGTAGATACAACTACTTAACTCCCCCAGCAGAACAAACCGCAAATGAAAGTCGATCCAACAATAAGAGCCCGAGACGTCCCCCGAACTACTCAGAAATGACCATAAAGTTTGCGAAAGTTATCGAGCTACACCATTAAAAATGTGACCAATGATGCTGTAAAAATTAATTTTAGTCCACCAAATTCGTACTGAAAACTAAATTTGTGAAAGAAAATAACATTATCCATCATACGTGCCAGTTAAAAGAGGAAATGGCTTACAGAGTTGTAATTAAATACTTACACCATTCAATGGACACTCAAAACATTACGAATGAACTTGCAACCCTAGAGCACAAAGTTATAAAGATCACTGTACTAAACAGAAAGGATAAAACGCCGTTGAACATGCTTTTTGTTGATCTCGAGCCAGCTGAGAACAATAAAGATATTTTTAACATTAACACACTACAACATTGTGTTGTGCATATTGAATCTCCCAGGGAACAAAAACTGTAATCCAGTGCACACAATGTCAACTATATGGCCATACCAAAACGTACTATAATAGACCTTTCGCGTGTAGTGGACCACATAGCACAGCAATTTCTAAGAAATATAAAAACACACCAGCCATATTTGTTTTGTGTGGAGGACCACACCTAGCAAACTACAGAGAATGCGGTTACGATCATTAATTACACAAAAGCAACAATAACACTAAAAATATTCGCAACCTATAACTTGCCACTCCTTTCTCAATATTAATCCGTCAGCCACCAGCAATCACTCCAAAGATAGAATTACATCAATCCAATTAATAACAAAAGGAACGATGCATCAGAATCACACAACAACAACAGTGAAGAAAACATCAACCAACTGCTCAATAAATTTTTAGATGTCAAAAGCATTTTTTATCAACTTCTTCAACAGAACAACATGGTCTTACAAATGCTAGCCATGTTAGTGGGACAAAATGTTTCTCCGAATAGCTGGCGTTACCCATCGTAAAAAATAAATAAAAACTTTCCTTAAATATGACTAATTTGTCATTCTATTAATCAGCGAAACTCATCTCACCGACAGATCATACATACAAGGTCCATCCCAAAAGAAATGAGCCTTATTTTTTTTCGGACGCGAGTGTACATTCCGGCGTGCTCTGACGCTTGGGGCAGGTGGTGGGGGGTCTTAGCTTCCATACGCGGTCGGTGCAAGTCGGCTCTGAGCTCTCGGAGCGGCAGGACGGGTGTTTCCGTGAATGTCTATTTTCAATTTTCGACACGGCGCGATGGATTCAAAAATCGATCAACGCTACGCAATTAAATTCTGCTTCAAACTCGGCAAGAATGCTACCGAAACGTTTGGAATGCTTCAGGAGGCCTTCAAGGATGATTGTTTATCGTACTCGCAAGTTAAAAAGTGGCACAAAGCATTTAAGGAGGGCCGGGAAGAGGTGGCCGACGAACCTCGGTCTGGACGACCGTCAACCTCCCGAACCGACGAGAACGTGCAGCGAGTGCGCGATTTTTTGAACGCCGATCGTCGGTTCAGTGTTTATCAAGTAGCAGATGCCCTAAACATTCCGAAATCGACAGTACATCGAGTCATTTCCGAGGATTTATCTCGGCGTGGTTCCCCAGCCTCCCTACAGCCCGGACTTGTCTCCCCCGGACTTCTTTTTGTTTCCGCGGTTGAAAAGAGTGCTAAAGGGCAAGCACTGGGACTCGGTTGAGGACATCCAAGAGAATGTCACAGCAGCCCTCAAGGACATCCCTAAGGAGGTCTACCAGGAAGCCTTCCGGACTTGGAAGACCCGTCTCCAAAAGTGCATTGATGCAGGAGGATCCTATTTTGAAGAATTTTGAGGTGTTGTAGCGATCTGCTCAATAAAACTATTTTTTTTTGAAAAAGGCTCATTTCTTTTGGGATGGACCCTGTATAGATTTTATTGCACTAACCACCCTGATAATACAGCTCATGGTGGAAGTGCAATATTAATTGATTATTATGAACTACTGAGATATCCAAAAAATTATCTTTAAGCCACATCAATCAAGGCTAAGACATTACCCTACAATTGCTATAGACATTTCCATTCTCTACAGCAGCCAAGGGTTTCTGGCTGGATTTTCTAGTATAATTTTATCAGCTGTCTATTGTTCACCTCGACGTAACCTGACACAAGAAACCTTCGAAGAATTCTTCTTAACTCTTGGTCCAAAATTTACAATGGGAGGTGATTACAACTGTAAGAATGTTATCTGGGATTATCGGCTTATTACCATCAAGGACAGGGAACTGGATAAAAATTACAGTTTCTTATCAACAGGCACACCCAATTATTGGCCGACCAATACGGACGAAGTACCAGATCTCATGGATTTCTTTGTTATCGATGGCATCTCTAACTCCTATCTGGATATAGAACGCAAGCTTGAGCTCTCATTTGACCACTCGCCAATAATAACAACACTATAATAAACACTAAATCCGAAACTAAATTGCACAACTCAAAAACTGACTGGAATGAGTATCGAAACGTGATCAGTGAAACCATAAACCTCAAAGTAAAGAAAGCTGTGAGTAATTTAACATCAATCCTCATATATGCAGCCCAAATTAGATATAAAAAAACTAATTTGGGCCAAAAGAAAAGCGCGAGCAAGATAGCATCGAATAAAACGACATATAACCAGCTCACAAACAAAGCTAAATCCAAATTAAATTTTGGTTCTGAATCTCAATCGCTACGACATCTCAATATAGTGACCAATCAAAGCTGAATGTAAACCACTTCAGTCACACCCCCCACTTTGTAAACTTTGTAAAAGAAAAGGCTGATCTTTTTGCCCATCACCTCACCGAAGTGTTTATCCTAATGACAACATACCACACCAAGCAATTCGACATTTTCGACAGTTCTTTGCCTTCAACAGATCCTATCAGTCTCTTTACTCCTAAAGAACTCAAACATAAAATCATTCCCTTAAATAACAGAAAATCACCTGGCCCCGACAAAATTACGCCAAAAATGTTGAAAGAATTTCCAAGAAAAGGTATTGTGATTATAACATACATCTTTAACGACGTCTTACGATTACAATACTAGCATCACCAGCTAAAACTAGCCGAGATAATTATGATTCCCAAACCTGGTAAAGATCCAAATGGCATCTTATCGTATCGATCCATGTGTACTCTCAACCATCTCCAAATTGGTAACGAAGCTCCTACTCTACAGAATTAGACAACTCCTGGATAAAATTCCTGATCATCAGTTCGAACTCCGACACCACTTCTCTACGACTCAATGGTGCCACCGTATCGTCCATGAAATTAACACTTTATTGGAAAACAAAAATACTGTGTTTCTGGACATAGGTCAAGTATTTGACAAGGTATGGTACGCTGGCATCCTCTACAAGACTCAATTTGTTCAAGCTTTGTTTAAACGATCGTCAATTTCAAATCAAAATCTATGGTGAAGCCTCAGATTTTTTACCAATAAAATCTGGAGTACCAGAGAAAGTGTATTGCGCCCCATATTTTATCTTTTGTACACCGCAGATATACCTACTATACCAACTACTCTAATCCAAACCTTAGCCGAAGACACAGCCATTCTTGCTAGTCGTAAAAATCCTGAAATAGTATTTTTATACCTGCAAGACCGTCTTAATGTTTTACAAGACTTGACTACTAAGTGGAAAATTAAAATTAATTACTCCACATCAACACAAGTAACTTTCACAAACTTCTTCAGTTTGTTGTTTAGGCCTACATCTTGATAACCAACTCACCTGGAAAACTCACATCATAGAAAAAGTTAGTTGACCTGAGATTTAAAGAGTTATACTGGCTACTTGAGCAAAGGCCACATTTGCTGGAAAACAAACTTCTCTTATACAAGATCATCCAAATTCCCGTCTGGACATATGGCATCGAATTATGGGGTTGTGCCAGCAAATCCAACACAGTCATTCTTCAACGAGCTCAGAGCAAAATCCTTTGTCTTCTTCTTCTTCTTCTGTCGTCAAGGCTTAGGCCATTCTGCCTGTTCCGAACTTCATTTGATTAGGACCATCTTTTCTTCGGTCTTCCTACATCTCTGCGTCCTCTTTGGTGGTAGTTTAGGATTTGTTTCGGTATTCTTTCTTCTGTCATCCTATTAACGTGTTGTCTCCAATTGTTTCTGTATTCTTCTATTTTGTCGTTAACGTTGAAAATTTCTAGTTCTTCCCTTATTTCTTCATTTCTTATCCTATCATTCCTTATGCAACCTTTAACATTTCTGAGAAACCTCATTTCCGCTGCTTGTATGCTAGATTTGTTTTTTGTGTTTGTTATCCACGATTCGCTTCCATAAGTGAGTATAGGGACGGCCATGGTCTTTCATTCATTTCATTCATTCATTCATTCATTTCATTCTTGTTTCTTTTCTTGTTTTGTGTTTTAGCGTTCTATTTATTGTCCCGCAAATTGCTTGGAATTTATGAATCTTGTTTTCTACATCTTTATCATTTTCGTACGTGGTGTCGCAGCCTAAGTAGTTGAAATGAGATATCTGTTCTAAAGTCTTTCCATCTATTATTATTTTCGATCGCACTGGTTGTTTTCCTTGGAAGGCCATTATCTTTGTTTTGTCTTTAGATATTTTCAAATTGTAGTTTTCGCAGAGTAATTTGAGACGGTAAATTGATCTTTGCAGATCGTCTTCGTTCTTTTGAATTATTGTTAAATCATCGGCATATAGCAGTAAGTTTATGTTTTTGTCGTCTCGTAGTTTTATCCCTGGGTTTACTTGTGGTTTCCAAAGTTTAACCACGTCGTCGATATAAATATTAAATAAAGTGGGTGATAGCCCACACCCTTGTCTTAGTCCTTGATTTGTTTGAATTTTATCAGACTTACTGCCGTTGTTGTTTATTACTATGTTTGTGCTAATATATAATGATCTTATGATTTCTATAAGGTGGTTAGGAATCCTTTTTCTTTCATTATTTCAAGGAGTTTATGTCTGTCTACGCAGTCAAAAGCTTTTCGAAATCTATAAATGCAAGGTGGGTTTCAAGTTGAATTCTCTTTTTTTTTCAATTAATCTCTTTAAAACGAATATGTTGTCACTACATGAGCGGCCTTTGCGAAATCCAGATTGCCCTTCGTCTAGTAATACCTCGGCTATGGATTTTGTTCTTTCATTAATTATTTTGGAGTATAATTTATAGGTGGTGTTTAGGAGGCTGATTCCTCGATAATTAGAGCATTTTGAGCGGTCTCCCTTTTTAAATATTGATATGACTTCTGCTGTCTGCCATTCTGTTGGGATCTTCTTCTTTCCCCAACATTCATTTAAAAGATGTAGTATTCTGAATTCTAGAAGTGGTCCTCCATATTTCAATAATTATATACTAATTCCATCGGGCCCTGCAGCCTTCCGGTTTTTCATTTTCTTTAGGCATTTTCTTAGTTCTTCTATGGTAATCATGTCAATTGTAAAATCAGTTTCATCAATATCTTCCTGTATTAAAATATCCTGTTCGTTGATTTCTCGATTATTCCATAGGTTTGTGTAGTGTTCCTTCCACTCTTTGTCGTTAATCGTTTTTAATTTGGCTACGTCCTTTACTGTGCTGTTCAAATGTTTCATCATTTTATAAGCGAATTCCTGTCTTCCATATACGTCGTGTTCTATGTTGCTTAGGAGTTTTTCCCAAGATTCTTCGTGGGCTTGTCTTACGATCTGTTTTACTAAGTTTCGTTTTTCATTGTACCGTTGTTTATTTTCGGGGGTTCTTCTTTGTAGGTATATTAGATATGCTTCTTTTTTTCTCTTTTATTGCGTTCTCTACTTCTTCATTCCATATTTTTAATCCTCTAGTTTTCTTTCTTTTCTTTTTCTTCCCTACTGCTTCATTCGCTGCTTTAATGATGCCGATCTTTATATTATCCCATTCTTCATTGATTTCATTACTAGTGGGTGTACGTAGTAAGTGTTCTTGTAGTCTGTTTTGATATAAATATCGGGTACTTTCCTCTCTAAGGAGATGTATTTTGAAAACTTCTTCTGGGTTATTTGTGTTTGTGGTTTTTCGTTTCTTCCATTTTGTTAATAGGGTTATAGTGGCTACTAGAAGATAGTGATCTGAATTTATATCACTTCCCCTGTAAACTCTTGCGTCTTGCACGAGGTTTGTCATCTTGTTATTGACTATTGCATAGTCTATGATTGATCTTAATCCTCTTGCTGACCAGGTGTATTTGTGTATATCTTTTTTCTTGAAAAACGTGTTTGTTAGTTTTAGTTCGTTGAAAATAGCGAAATGTCGTAGTTCTTGTCCATTATTGTTGATTACGTTTTCGCCGCATGTGCCTACAGTTCCTGGGATGGGGTCTTTTCCCACTCTTGCATTTAGGTCTCCACTTATTATGAGGTGGTCTGTCTTTGTATACTTGTTTACTACTTTCTGTAGTTGTTTGTAGAACTGCTCTGTTTCCTCTTTCTTTTCCTCTTCAGGGGCGTATACTCCTATAACCATCATGTGTCCTCTATCTATTTTCATTCTGGTAGTTACTATTCTTTCATTGATATATTCGTAGCTTACTATTTTGTTTCTCCACCAAAATCCTATGTAAACTAGTAAATGCGCCATGGTATGTCTTCAATCAAATAATCCATACCCACCTCGGCATGCCATTAAGTTCCGAGGTCGTCCAAGACCGCAGTAACAAACATCATGACCGACTTGCAGTTTACAGCAATCTTCTCTTACAACCACTTCTACACTATCTTGACAACAGACGACTGAAAAAATATTGGACAAACTCCTCCCTGAATGAGTTCTCTTCATGCCTTAAAAGGACATTTATTATTAAGGTCCTGTGCTAGCTCATTAGCTTATAGAATGTTTATATTCTGATTCCTAATTTCTAGAAATAAAAAAAATCTTTGCCTTCACAAATTTTTAAATTTCCTCAAAAGCTACAAAAGATGCTACAAAAAATTAAACATTTTGTACAGCACCATTGTTTTTTATTTTCTATTCATCTACTCAAAAATAATAAAGTATTTCTAACAAAACATTTGTTTTCCCACATGTCAGTAACTTATTCAAAAGCGAGTGAATGTAAACGCTGCTCTTCGTGCATCAAACCCAAACAAATGCATCTACGAGTCAGCCCGTTCCTGAGTTATCACTGTGTCATCGATCGCAACTTCTCTTAAGTTCAGCTGCATTCACCTGTTCCAGTTTTATATTTTAATGCGCATCACATCAAATCCAACTATAATTATATAACTTATCTCGCGCGCTTTTGTATAAGAGCGCGCGGGCATAGTAATTTTAATACAAATAATGCTTGCAGCCCGTTGCAAATTATTATCAAAGCCAACCTATACAAATAGTAGATAATAATGCCCCAAACAAAATACATTATTCACAACAATACGTGTCGCCACCAGAAATTCTAGCGTATTATAATTTTCCATCGCATATGAACAATGACCTACCTCATTAATTTTAAGCACAACAATAATATCAAAGTTAATCGTCCTTACTAAATAGTGCAAAAAAATAAAAGCACCAATCAGCACCAAACAAAATGCAACCGGAAAGTAACATCTAGTCAAAAGAAATTTTAAGCTCTTGCCTACGAAGAATAGCAAGAAGAGTTCAAGAAGTCCACTCCGACACAGTCGAAAGTGTAGAGGCTAAACCACCACCAGTAATAATTTCAACTGTTTAATTATCAAACCAATTTTAGATATGATAGAGAAGACAGTAACAAATAAACCTGCAAAGCTTGCAACGCATAGCGAAGTGGCGAAGCAGTCTCCCAAATTTGAGAACCCTCTAGTCTAGCTGACCTTTGACCGATCAGTTTTGAAAATCACTAGCAAACGAGCCTAAAAACAGAATTTGGAAATTCCCAGCCGTTCTCGAGTTTTTGCTCGGACGGACGGACGGACGGACGGACAGACGGACGGACAACATGAAGTTAGTAAGTGACTCCGCTTCGCTTCGCCACTTAATAACTGTAATTATAAAATAATAGGCAAAGATGCTTTAAAAATTTCAGTTAAAATTACTGAAGCTTACAGAAAAATTGTAAGATGCTTAGAAACTAACAAAATCTGCTTCGACACTTACTAATTAATTCAAAGAGAATAAAGTGTCTGGGTACGGGATGGGACATTAGAGCGTGGTCGTTAGAGCGCGAAGACATTAGAACGCGAGGACATTGAAGCGCGAGGACATTAGAGGGCAAGATATAAAATTACATGAAAGAGCAATATTAAGCTTGATAATGCAAAATTTAAACCATTTAACCATTAGTAACGTGCGAACAAAAATAAAATGCCTCTAGTTGATTTTCAACTGTTTAATAAATTTTAAATTTAATTAATTAAATTTTACTAAAATAGTTGGAAGGAAAATACGTAGTTCCAGTGAACAAAATTTATTATCAATAAAATTGGAATAATTTTTTATACATATAAGTACACAATTAAAAGATTTTTTAGTTATGCTGCCATTTCGTAATTGCCTTCAAATATTCTACAAAAGTACGGGTAGTGGTATATTCAGTTACAATGTTTTTAATCCTAATGTCTGCTTGAACATACTTTTTAAGTTTATGAGAAGGTTCAAATCGTACTCTTAATTTTATAGTTTTTTAATTTTTCTGTGCTTTTTTTAGCAATGGGGGCGTAAACCTGAACTAAGTTACTATTTATTGGGTTACCTTCTAGCTGTAGCACTGCCATTCGTTCTGAGATGAGAGAGAACTTAATTACTGCTTTTTCTATTGAGTCGGCGTTCATAAAGGCTACTCTTTCCTGATGATTATTATCGCTTCTTCCAGAATAGTGTGTAATTGTATTTTGTGATTTACATACGCCAGATCCAGATCCAGTGGACCTCACTCAAGCCTAATATTTGCAATTTTGTTCTTTTAAATTCTGATATTGATATCACTGGTTAATTTGCCTACTTCAAAATGGGTTTTAACATTCCATGTTCCGATTTTCTTCATTGTAAATTTTAAATTTCGCCCGGGGATTCTTAGCACCCCTGCCTCATTTGAGTGGCGCCGGGCACTCGGGGCCGAGTAATTAGTTGTATTTTCCGTAGTAGCTATTCTTGGGAAATAATAAAGTAGTTTTCTCTTACTTTCTTCACCGCAGTACTCCAGACTCATGATAGATTGTCAATCACGCCTGAAGAAATCTGTCACTAGGCCATATATAGTATTTCCATTTCAGTCCTATTTCAGTACTGACAGTTACTGTCCACCTGGGGAGGCGCCCGGTTGAGGACTAGCAACCCCGCCGGGATGAGTTTCCCAATATCCTCTTTATAGAAGGCAACCTTCAGCATGTTGAAATAGGTCTCCACGGCGTCTTCAAGTTCTTTGCTGATACACAAACGTGGTCCTCCCAGATCTCTTCAGCTCTCTTCAGGTCTTCACTAGCGACAGACTTGCACTCTTGTCCACCATCACTCATAAAGTTTGTACCGTAAACTCAGCTCATTGTCCGAAGAATTTCTGCTGTGGTATTCCCCTTTACTTGTTCTTCAATACCCTCTTCATAGAAAGTTGCCGCCAGCGTGTTGAGATAATTCTCCACGGCGTCTTGAAGCCCTTCGTTGGTACGGAAGCGCTGTGCTCTCAGACCTCTCTTTGGAAAAAGTGAAAGCCTCTGTCGAACCACTTGATCAACTTGCGTCCTTCTCCACCTTCATCATAAATATCAGTTCAGCCACTCATAAAGTTTGCATTATAAACGCAGCTCATTGTCCGATAAATTTCTGCTGCGCTATTCTCTTCTGTCTGTAGGAAACAAATGACGCTGCACAACTCTCACTTGCCGGGAGAATCATTCATACCGGCTATGTTAACGGGTCCGTAGCTGGGCTCCAACTGATGTTTTAGTCTCGGTAGCGGTGTTTCCAGGCGTACGAAATTTTATGACCATGGACCCTTGCGTGCATGTTTGCTCTTACACTCAAGCACTGACGTTACTGTTCCCAATTCCTAAACATTTTTATATTAAATATTTTAGATTTTTTCATTTTTGGATTAAATAGGAAAAGTATTTACCAATAATTCAGTATTAGATAATCGGATAAGATACAGCGTGGCCGTATTTTTCTAATTAACTTAATGTAAGAATTTATTTACTTATTGGCATTTTAACTTTAACAGTGACGTTAGAATTTGAATGTAAGAGAAAACATGCGCACAAGGGGTGTCCAGGGTCATAAAATTCCGTACACCTGAAAACACTACTCGGCAGTGAGAAATGTTATGGTGGGGAAGCTGCGCAGTAGCGCAGTGCGTTCGGCTGTTCACTTAGCAGTGGTATCGAAGGTTGAAAAACAATAGCCCCGTATTTTCAATGTTCGAACACTCAAGACGATGGTTGATCGAAACCTATAGTCTTTGCCAGACTAGTGCATTTTCTATTAAAGAATGTTCTCATCAAATTATTAGGTCCGACCCAATAAATAATGAAACACAGCACAAAGATACCAATCTTCTTCCTTCATTTATGGCTGCCTTGGGGAGTAAGCAAATTATGCACCGCCTAAAAAACTATTTTAAATTTCTCTCTTAATAATGTTAGCGTCGACGCGCAAATGTTTACACGATCCCGTGACGCAGTCAAAAATAGTAAAATTTCGGTGAAAAACAATTATCCAGGAGAGGTGTAAAACAAATCAAAAATTTAAAAGAAAATATTAAAACAAAAATTACGTTTAAAAAACCAAATAAACACGAAAAATAAAAAACTTTAGTTAACGTGAATAAGCTAATGAGAATAAACTGGTGATAAGCGTACAGCCGCAATATCAGGCGGATGAAGGTTAACCATACACATAGTACTGATAGGATAAATGCAAATGCAACGGAAATAAATACAAATATTTAATAATTTAAAAATTTTGAATATTTTATTCAGTTTTATTCAGAAAACGTGTCAAATAATTAAACAACTTACAAAATAAGAAGTATATTATGGGAGGATAACATAAACTAAACAATCTAAAGCAACGGTTGGCAATCTGTCATGGAAGTAAAAAAAAATAACAAGCTAATTAGAAAAAATTAGGATAGAAGCTACTAAAATAAACGGGTAATGGGTATAACCATGACAACCAGGCAAAAATAAAGAATAGAATATCAAAAAATAAAAAAAGAGTTGAACGTGAAAAAGCGTGAAAAAATGTTTTCTTTATTTTTCACGCCACATTTTTAGCAAAAAAATTTCATCGAATTCGTGTTCGGCGACCTCAAAAACAGAAGAATAAATATGTTTTAGTGACTAAAACTCTGTGGTCACATATTGCTATTTCTAAGCCACTTTGTGTGTCCTGCTCGCCTAATAGAAGGAATTCCGCACCTCTCTCAGTTTTCGTTCAGTTCTTTGCAATATCTTTTATTTAAGAATATATTTATTTTGTAATATTTGTTAGTTATTTTATTTCTACTTCAATTTTTACCAACCGGTGGTTGCTTCGGGTTTTAAATGAGTTAAGGATAGCTTTTATGATCTATTTGGTGGGTGAAAGTATGTAGTCTATTTCATTTCTGGTTTTCCTGCTTGGACTCATCCAGGTCCATTTTTTAAGGTTGTTTAACAAAGTAGGTGTTTATTAAATACATTTTTTGGCTTTCCAAAAAATTACATCGTTTATTCTATTTTCATTTCTCTCTCCTGATCCACAATCTTCAACGCAAACTCGACTTCTGATATTTCTCTTCCTATGATTGCGTTAAAGTCACCAATTACTAGAACATGGTTACATTTGTCTCTTGGTAGGGCTTTTCAATGTTTTTGCGCATAATACCCACTTTTTCGTCATCAGATGTCAATGTCGGTGCATACAGTTGGATAATTTTTACACTGCATCTTTCTGATAGTTGTAGTAGCAAGTTTGCTACTTTATCTGATATTCCGTTGTGAATTCGAACGTATGTTTTTAGTTTCGGATGTATTAAGAATCCCATTTCTCTTTAGTTTTCACTTTCATGTCCCTTGTAGTATAAAGTATTTCCTGATTTTAACGTCTGCAATTTTTCTCCATGTCTTCTTACTTAGCTTAGTCTCAGAACGCCAAACTTGATTTTACTCAATTCATTTTTTAAGTCGTAGAGTTGAGTCTCAAATATTAGTGATCTACAATTGCATGTTGCTGTAATGATATGGTGTTTCTTTTTGGGGTTTTACGTTTAATATGCGAATTTTTGCCTCTCCCAGAATTCTCGAGGCAGACCATTCTTTTGAAATTGTGGGTTGGCAAGTATATTTGCAGACGCTCCTAACATGAACAACAGACGCTAGTTTCAGCCTGGATCAGACGCGGCTGGTGTGGGTACTATAATTATATATATATATAAAAAAAATTATGAGTGCTGCTGCTGCTGTTGCCGCTGCTGTCACACAGGTCAAAGGTCAAATCGTTCGTGCCTTTCCGTGTCGACCCGAGCGCCTCCGAAGAACAAATTTTGGCCTGGCGACAGGCGCGGCCGAGGTATTATATTTCCGGAACCGCAAGCGATAGAAAATTTTCGTTTGAGAGCGGGTAATAAAGCATTTTTTATATGAAAATTATAAAAATGAAATAAAATAAATAAACATGAATTTATTGATTATAGCTTTTCTGCAGTAACCGCCACGCAAGACTTTATCGAACATAGCTCTATTTGTTTACATCGGTTCAAGGACGTCTGCATGTTGAAATTTGACAGTAGCGCTGCTGTCTCGGCTCCGTACGTTATCTCCAGGTTATTGACTGCCATTAATTAAAATCCGCTCATGTAAATCATCCGATCTTTTGTGATTTGTGTTGTTGCCTCCGAACAAGCATTAGGCCATGGCAACCAGCGGGGCTAACTGAACTCGTTATATATATAAAAAAAATTATGAGTGCTGCTGCTGTCACACAGGTTAAAGTTCAACTATTGCTGTCACACAGGTTCGTGCCTTTCCGTGCCGACCCGAACGCCTCCGAATGACAAATTCTGGCTTGGCGGCAGGCGCGGCCGAGGTATTATATTTCCGGAACCGCAAGCGATAGAAAATTTTCGTTTGAGAACGGGTAATAAAGCACTCGTAATAATAATAATAATAATAATAATAATAATTATTATTATTATTATAGTAAGACTCTACACCCCGCTTGAGAGCACGGCTTGCGAACTGAGACGTTTGCTCTCTTTCTGCCCGGTCGTTGCGCCCAATCTCTGATGCGGGGCGATGTAGCAAGCACCGCGTCTAAGACGACCCCTTTTTCGCGTGAACACAGATACCCAATTATTTTTAGTGACTGAGTAGGCCACCCACCAGGCATCAGAGAGCACCGGGAATTAAACCCGGGTCCGTCTGCATCGCAGCCCGTCCCTCAACCACTGGACCACGCTGGCATTGTGGATACTATAAGAACTATTAAATTCATCAATTGGAGGTAGCCTCCTATAGCTTTTCATTTGGTTTGGCCTATGTGCTGACCAAGTTTACCGGGATGTGGCCGCTTAAATAATAAGCTTTTTGGAGCCACAAATAAGAGTGAGATTTCGTCTTGAGTTTAATATCCTAAGATGGCACGTAAGTAAAGGAATCTTGGGTATAGAGATACTACTTCTAGACGCAAACCCCATATATCCCAATCTAATTGTGACATTTTAAATAATCAACCTAGGTCACTTGGTTTAGTCAGAAAAAAACTCCAAAATATATATATTAAAAAATCAAAAACTTTTTAATGCTCCCCAGAAAAGCAAAATAAAACTTCACTTTTTGTATTTGACTCACAGACTTTATTTGAGAATGTTTTCCTTTTTTAACGCTTCTACATACTTTCCAAGGATTTCAGTTGGGTGGATTTTCAATTTATTCATCACTCGTTCACATTCTTTCTAACTGTGTGCTAATATCAGGGTGCTGAAATTGATCAAATAATTGTTGCGACTGATGGTAATTTTGCGATTGTTATAGAGTTTGCATATAGGTTTGAGATTGTTGCTGGTTGGGCGTGAAATATTTTGTTTTTGATAATTGCGGAGGAGGCACCAGCTGGCATTGCACAAAGCCGGGTGCTGTCTGTGACCATGTTATTGAAAAATCCAGGGCCGTTTACCGTAGGAAACATTCTACTCAGAAATAGAAGTTAGGTTTTTTTTTAATCCAAATTAATCAGTTGAACGGCCCGATTAATATTAAATCGACAAATAAACAAATATGCCGAATCTCAAACAAGTATAATTAACTCGTACACGTCCACTCTGCTTCTATGTACTGGCAAAACTAAAAGAACTTTTGAAGCAAATTTTATATTCTTTTGTATATGCATTATAATGGGTTTTCCAGAAAGTTAGTGCTGATCTTCATTAAATGGTATCGAAAAATGTCAAAATACGTTAGTTATATAAAACATACTATTTATGTATATATTCTTATAAATAACATTTTAACGCATCTTTAAAAAAACGTTTCTTTCAATAAATTGATTTGTGTCATTCTTAAACTCTTTTGAAGATGTGAGAAAATAAAGTGTATTTTAGACACTTAATGGTTTTCTATTAGAACCGTCGTGGTTTAGTGGATAGGTTGCTGGACTACGAAACTAAGAGTTGCGGGTTCGAATCCCGCTCTCGCCAATTCAATCGCTGCCATTTTTACGGCCCAGCTCGACTCAGGCTGCAATAAATGAGTACTTTGAGGTCAAACTCTGGGGTAATAATAGGCGGTCGGTACGTAGCGCTAGCCATGTTACTTATCCTTGTGTACCGTAGGCTCCAGATTGTAGCAGACTTATCCTGTTACGACCCCATAGGCCTTCGTGGTCTGTTACGAGGAACTATTATTATTTAATGGTTTTCTATTATGGGAAAGGCGCCTGGTTCTTGTGAAATCCAGACAGAACTACTTAAATATGGAGGAAATAATTTAATAACTAGATTAACAAGTCTCTTTAACAACTGTATTAAACAAAACGGAATACCAACTCAGTGGAAGGAATATTTTATTATATCTATTTATAGGAAAGGGTTTCTGAAAGATCCAGGAAATTATAGAGGTTTAAGCATTAACAGCACTTTTAGCAGATTATTTCGAAGAGTTTTGATGGCCAAACTACAGGAAAATTTGGAAGGAAAAATTAGTGACGAGCAGAGTGGTTTCACTAGAGGTAAATCATGTGTTGACAACATCTTCGTGCTACAACAACTTATAGAGAGGAGAATAGCAGATTCAGTACCTTGAAGTAAATTATGGGAAGCTTTATACATTATGAATATAAATGAACAACTTATGTACATCATAAAAGAGATGTATAGAGATAATAAAGCTTATATACAAAATGGAAAGAAAGTTTCGGAACCATTTATACCAACGAAAGGTCTAAGACAAGACTGTACGCTATCCCCACTGCTTTTCAACACATATTTAGAAGTAGTCCTACAAAAATGGAAAAATGATGTAAGGGGAATGGGCATACCAGTTAACGGTACCCATTTATTCAATCTTAACTTCGCTGACGATCGGGTTGTGATTGCACAGGATGCTTATGACCTAGAATTTCTGCTGAGAAGACTATAAAACATACGAAAAATGGAGTCCAAGTATCAACATAGAAAAAACAGAATATACAGCAATAAACACCAATGTTATGATAAACTTATCTCGTAGAAAGTTAAAATACATATAGGTAAATAATTGGTAGAATCAGTGCTGTGTTGTGGTTGTGAAACGTGGAAAAATTAATAATTAATATAAAAGAAAACTACAGGCCGTAGAGATGGACTACCTTAGAAGAAGCGCGCTGGTATCCAGAAGGGAACATGTTACAAATGATGAAATCCGGCGTAGAATGAGGGTCACAGACACAATAACGGACAGAATTGAAAGAAGAGGACTGAAATGGTTTGGACACTTGATCAGGATGGATGACCAACGATGGCCGAAACGAATTTTCAAATGGACTCTCCCAGGAAAATGGAAAAGAGAAAGACCTAGAAGATCATGAAATAACGGAATAAGGGACGTGATAATCAACTATCAAGTACAAGAGGAAGATGCTCAAAACCAAGACATGTGGCGTTGAAAAACCGGAAAGACGCACAGGGTGGTATAAACCGGAATATATATATATATATATATATATATATATATATATATATATATATATATATTTAATGGTTTTCTATTATGGGAAAGGCACATATGCCATACAAGCAATAAAAACAATATGATATGTTTACAGAGATAGTTATTTAGCTGAAAGAATTGTTAAAAAGTGGTTCGCTTAGTTTAGAGTTGGTTATTTTGTTTTTAAAGACCAACAACACTCGGGTAGATCCTTCACTAGAAGGCGATGGTTAAATAAAGACACTTATCCAGAATAACCCATGATACTTGACATGAGATTTAGCAGAGAGATTTAGTCCAAGAGCATTTAGTAGAGTTTGGTTACGTAAATCGATACAATGTTTGGGTTCCTGATAATTGGATTGAGAAAAATTAGTGAACTGCATTTCCATTGGAATTTTCTGCGTAAACGCAACGAAAAAGCAAAGATTTTTAAGGTAATTAGTGACGCACAACAAAAAATTAATCATTTACGATAATGTTGGGCAAAAAGGTCCTGGAGTACAAGAAATAAACCACCATTAGCTGGCTCCAAAGCTGATCTTAATTCGAAGAAAGTTATGCTTTGTATTTGGCGGGATTGAAAAGGAATCCTTCTAATATAGAACTAGTAGGTGTACAACTTTGCTTCCGCCGCTTTTTGTCCGACATTGGAGGCTTTATTGTAAAAAACTGGTTATACATTTACGATTCAAAATATTGTCCATCGCTGGTCACTATTTTCTCTCATCTTTTGCGCAGCATACGAATCCCGCGTCGAAAAAACTGCTCATTTTTCGAGGCTATCCACGTATCGATCCAATTTTTGACTTCTTCACAAGAACGTAAGTGATTTTCCATTTTAACTTTTCCAAGTATGTTTTGACCGACTTTGCGACATGGAGTCGAGCATTATCATGCTGCAAAATTACTTATTGTGTCTCTCGTTGTATTACGTCCATTTGTCTTTCAATGGTCGGCTTAAACACAATTATTGCTTTTGATACAGATCGCCTGTGATTGTTTCATACGGTTTTAGCGTCTTATAATACACTAAACCGAGCTGATCCCATAAAATACAGACTACGATCTTAGAGCTGTCAATATTCGGTTTGGCCGTCGACGTGGAAGCATGACCGGGAAGTCCCCATAATTTTCTGCGCTTGGAATTATCGTAATAAACCCAATTTTCGTCCCCAGCCACAATGCGATGCAGAAATTTCTTCGATCTTTACCTTTCAAACAGCTGTTCACAAGCAAACAAACGCCGTTCAACATCTTTCGGCTTCAATTCATGTGGCACTAAATTTTCTTGTTTCTGAATCATTCCTATAGCTTTTATGCGTTTTCAAATGGCTTGTTGAATCACTTTTAATAATCCTGCCAATTGTTCTTGCGCTTGATACGAGTCTTCATGAAGTAATGCCTCCAATTCCGCATTTTTGAAAATCTTCCTTCTTCCACCGCCACGCCGATCTTCGATGTCAAAATCACCGTTCTGGAACCGTTGAAACCACCCACAACACGTTTTTTCACTAATAGCCGTTTTGACATAAGTATTTGAGAGAATTCGATAAGCCTCAGTCGCATATTTCTTCATATTTGAAGCAGAAAATTAAATCCTGCAAATGACGAGTATTTTAAATCGAGAATAGCTTTACGATACGGACACAAATCGACTAATGTTTTGATGGGGTTATGTTGACAAATGTCCAAGCTTATTGTGTGACGTCTACATCTATTTATTTTCACCACCACTTACCGCCTAAATCCATCTATTGGAAAACGGCGAAAGCAAAATTGTACACCTATTAGTTGATAAACTGATATAAATACTGGTCGCAACTGGACGAATTAAAGATAGCGATTCAGGAAAAAACACCTGGATTTAGCAGGATAGGATATAGATTTTATGTTTTTTTGGCTACCCAGCAAATTTGTCATATTCACCAAACATTGCATTTTTAAATTTTTATTTATTTATAATAAGTCCTGAAGTGATGAAATCATTAAGTTGCATGAAATATAGAGAAAGGTTCTTTAACAAAATGGTGAATGCGCAGTTGAATAAATAAACATCGGCACATAAAAATTTTACTTAATAATCGGCATGAACTTTCCAGATAATCCAATAAAATGTGGTTTATAAAATATTTTAGTATATATAAAGAGCATACATTTTTTTGTATACAATCAAATGATTTATAAACTAAAGTTGTACAGCGACCTAGACCAGTTCTGCCGCGTTCTTAGACGTAATACTGGCATTCGATAAGGTTCTGGCATCTGGGGTTATTGTTCAAAATTAAGAAGAATCTTCCACACAGTTACTACCATTTGTTCTCACTAACCGATACATCCAGACGAAATTTCAAGGTGAACTCACAGAGCTATGCCCCATAAACTCTGGGATACCACAAGGAAGTGTCCTGGGACCCTTCCTGTACCTACTTTTTACAGCAGATCTGCCTACTACAAACGATACGACAACAGCTACGTTCACAGACGACACTGCAATCCTAGCCTACCATGACGATCCAACCATTGCTTCACAACACTTATAACTTTCTCTGAACCAAGTGCAAGACTGGCTACGGAACTGGCGTATAAAGGTTAACGAATCCAAATTAGTCCAAGTCACACTCCGAAGAGGAACTTGTCCGCCGCCGCCTCTTAATAATACACCATTACCTAAATCTGAGGACGTTAAATACCTTGGCATGCACTTAGACCGAAGATGAACTTGGAAAAAACACATCTTTACCAAACGTACACAACTGGGTTTGCACACTACATTAGCTGTTGGGACGTAAATCCAAACTAACCCTAGATAACAAGGTGGTGCTGTACGAAACCATATTAAAGCCCATATGGTCATACGGTGTATAATTATGGGGAACTGCAGGTGACTCTAATATAGAGATACTACAAAGGTTTCAATCCAAAACGTTAAGGACAATAGCGGACGCCCTTTGCGAAACGATGTTATTCACCGTGACCTACAGGTGAAATTAGTGAAAGACGTAGTGCAGTGCGCGAGTACGCAGTACCTTCTTAGACTAGAATCTCACACCAATACCCTTGCCGTAAATCTGCTGGATCACAGCCAGGCAACACATAGACTGATCCGTTACAGCCCGCTAGACCTACCGGACAGATGTTAAGCGCTGTCGGTATTTCGTGGTTTTCCTTACTTATTCTTATATTTAACAAGATCAGGGGGGCGAAACGGTAATATATACAAATGTTGAAACTCATAAACACCTTGGAAACTCAAACTTAGACCAACCAATCAACTATGAAGGTCTCAGTATATATTATCGTTCATGAGATATGTCACTTTAAAATAAAAAAAGCGGGAAAACCCCCCTTAGGGGTGTTTCAATGGGTCGGGTTTATGAGACATTCCTACTCTACTTTTTAATGAGGTGGTCAGAAGTTTCGACCTAATTGTACAATTGATCACTATACTCAATTGTATATATTACCTCTAATAAGTATTGTTTAATGGAACCTTCCGCTGGGAAGGTATCCGACATGTAATCTGTAACACTCACAACACTTACTTATTTCTCTTTTTGAGCAGATTGTAAACAAATTTCCTGTTAAAATAAAAAATAAATAAATAAATAAATTAAAGTTGTACTAGCAATGACGTAAATGATTTACGAAAATGTCAGAGCAAGGGAACAAGAGCCGTAACTTTCTAAAACTTGATTTGTCAGTTTTTGCGTTAACACATTTTGTCGTTACACTTTCTTGTGCGCTAAAAGCAGAAATTATTTGCAACGAGTCTTAATTAAAAAGCTTTTAAAGAGTCCAAACTAATTTCGTGTTATGCTGCCTTCAAATTACCGAAGCTTTGTATAAGCACAATCATTAACTAATAAGCGCGGGCTGCGGCGAGCGCTTTCGACTGCTCTGGAACGTAAAACTAACGCGCCACCCGAGCCAGCAAAATCATTTTTAAATTAGAGGGCAAATATGTGCGCATATTTCGACTGCGATATATTAACGAAATTTATTGCGGATTGCTGGGGAAAAACATAAAAGTTCAATTTTATGTTGAATTGGTTATTTATATGACAAACGCGGAAATTTATGTGTTTAAAAGCAACCTAGTCTCCAGCACAAGCAACCGCGCCCAATCAATATCCATGTTTTATTTATTTATCTTCGGCTGCCATCGTTATGGTCTTTATGTAAAGAGATCGTGTGTGGAGAACTGGTAGGGAATTATAAAGTAAGATGGCGTATAATAATGTCGGGCCGCAAGGCAACACGAACCGGTGCCTATTTATTATGATTTTAAAAATTTTAACATGAGAACGACCATATTGTCTTTTCACGTTGTTTCTAGCAATCAGTAATGTGTCATTTTACTAAATACCAACTTGTCTGTACAAGGTGCCTCCGAAAATTAATGAAACTAATTTTTTTGGTCTAAGCTGAAGAATCGCGGTGAGTTTTTGGGCTTGATGGTTGATGGGGGATGTTAGATAAACGTTTCGATTCAGCTCATTTACCTTTGGGAATTTATGGGACAGCTATTTAAGCGTTAAAATGAAGCGCAGCGTTGATTAACAATATAGGATAAAATTATGCGTTAAATCGAGTTAATTAATCGAAGCGAAATACATTGCAGATTAGAGAGAGTTTATGGCCCGAATGTTTTAAACTGAAAAGAAGTCGGCGTTTGGTGCAAAAATTTAAAAATGAACGAACGGAGCTGAATGATGATCCGGAGAAGAAAAAAGACAGACCAAGGACCTCACACATGGACGACAACTTTGTAATGGTCAAACGTTTGATCGTCGTATTAAAGTTCGTTTTTTTTTTTAAATTTATTATAGCTGGCTCTGCAATTTAATATGCAATACACTGCTAAGTTAAAATACAATAGATTAACAATATAATAAGCTAACAGTAAGTATTTCATTTATATAAAAACAGGGAAGAGTTGAGGAATTAGTGAAAAACACATACCTCTATCATGAATTTGCAGTTAAATAAGGTCCTGTGGTAATTTACGCTTAAGGCGTGCGTGGATGGCTTTTTCCCCAAGGTTGAACTTGGTAGCACTAGAACATAGAGCTAGGTTTTGGAAGAACTTCACTGTAGTTTTTTGGATAAATTCAGTTATAGTAGGAACAATTAACTCCCAGTGTATTTGGGTATTGCGCACGTACCATGGGCACTTGATAGCAATTCGTAGCACGTTGTTTTGCATTATTTGAAGCTTTTTTAACGATGTTTGTGAAGCATTGCACCATATAGGGCAGGCGTAGGTAAGTAGAGGTCTAAGGATTTCTTTATATAGAAGGACTATGCATTCCGCACGAAGATTTGACTTCCGGTTGATAAGCGGGTATAGTGCTCCCAATCTGTTATGGCACTCGTTAAGTTTTTTGTTTATGTGTAATCCCCAGTTCAGCTTAGAGTGAAGATGTACTCCTAAGTACTTAACTGCTTGATCCTTAGGATTCCAGTCTATTTCCTTATTTCTTAGTTGGATTTTTGGGAGAGTGTTATAACGTTTGAGTGTAAACATTTTAGTTTGGCACTTACCAGGGTTGATTTTAATTTTCCATTTTGTGAACCATTCAGATATTATATTTGTGGAGTTTTGAACGAGTTCAATTGCAGTCTCGGGATGGAAACTTTGTGCAATTATAGCCGTGTCATCAGCGAACATGGCTAGTGTAGAGAAAAATTCTGTTGGAATATCGTGAACATACAGATTAAAAAGCGTGGGTCCCAAGATACTACCCTGCGGGACTCCCGCCTCTATGGATTTTAAGCTAGATAAGATTGAGTTCACTCTGACTTGAAATGATCTGTTGTTCAGAAAGGATTGAATAGTTTTAATTAGGTAGAGTGGAATTTCTATAATTAGCAATTTGTAGAGAAGTCCATCATGCCAAACTTTATCGAAGGCTCTCTCCAGGTCGATGAATACAACGACTGTATATTGTTTGTTCTCATATCCTCTTTCTATTGTTTCAGTTATCCTAAGCAGTTGATGTGAGGTTGAGTGAGCAGCTCTAAAACCAAATTGATGAGGGGGAACAATTTCTTTTTGCCGGAGGTTACCTTGTAATCGGGTAAGTATTACCTTTTCCAAGAGCTTGGCCAAGGTTGGCCGGAGACTAATGGGTCTGTAACTATCCGGATTTTCCTTGGGTTTACCAGCTTTATAGATGGGTAGAATTATCGCGGTTTTCCATGAAGTTGGGAGAGTCCAATGCGTAAACAAGCATTACAGATTGATGTTAAATATACTAGTGCCTTAGTTGAAAGGTGCTGTAGCATGTCATTAGTGATAAGGTCAAAGCCAGGAGATTTGCGCTTAGGTAGTAGTTCGATGAGAGATTAAATTTCTTCAGGGGAGGTTAGGACTATTTCATCATTAGCTTGTGAATTTAGATTATCAATTGCTCTTTTCACTTGGGTTTCGATGAGTTCATCATGTGCCTCATTATTTGGGGTGAACACTTGTTCGAGATGTGTTGATAGTATGTCTGCTTTTTCTTCTTCAGTGAAGTATTTCTTGTTACGTGAAACCATTGGATAAATTACGTTCGGTTGTCTAAGGATCCTTTTGGTGGCGAGCCACATGGAGGGGTCACCTGGTTGTATTGCTTCGAGATAGGAATTGTATTTCTGGATTCTGAGTGTATCTAGTTCGTGCTTAACTATATGACGGTGTTGGTTATACAAGGTTTTGAGGTAAGGGAGTCGGGTTTCTCTGCCATATTATCTGTTGCTTTTCTATGTCTCCAAGGTGTGGTTGATTCTTGTATACTTTCTTGTAAGACCGTAGTAAAATTTAAAACAGCATCGTCAATCTCCGAGGGTAGATTTAGAGGTCCCGTCAGTTTCATCTTTTGGTTGAAAGTAGTCTCGAACGTGTCCCAGTCTGTTTTGCACAAGCTAGTCTAGGCGCAGGAGGTATATTTTGAGGTAGTTAATGACGACTGCAAGATGGTCGGAATCGAGTTCGGTATGTACTGTTTGGTACACAGGGGTCAGAATATTTCTGTACAATATGACATCTAAGATGTCGGGTTGGTGATAGTAAGTATATTCATCCGGGGCAGATAAATTGATGCCGTGGTCAGCCATGATGTTATATAGTTTGATTCCACCCGGGTTGGTTGCTCTACATCCCCAGATGGTGTTTTTTGCGTTTAAGTCACCAAGAACTAGAGTGGGCTCTTCATGGTCGAATAATTTACTAATTTCACCTTCAAGCAGTCGTTTGTTTGGCGGTTTGTAGGCAGAAATAATAATTAATGGGATATTATTTTGAATGGAGAGTTTGATAGCAACAGCTTCAATGTTGTGTAGGTATACTAAAAGAAGGAGGTGATGTCTAAGTTTCTTTTTAATTATTATTGCTACACTCCCTGATGCGATCACTGCTTCTCTATATTTCCGATATACATAGTATCCCGGAATCCTAATCCTTTCTGTGCTAACGAAGTGAGTCTCGGTAATACACGCAATATCAACGTTGTGCCTTATTAAGAATTCGATAAAGATTGATCGTTGAGATTTGAGACCATTGGCGTTCCAATTGGTCAAGGTTATATTATTTATTAGTGGGGAACTATTTAGATCCATTTGTTGATAATGTAGGAAGTAGTGTTATTATAAGTGGCGTTAATTTGTCTAAGTGTGGGATTAAGAACTCTACAATTTTCTGGACTATAATTGTTATGAGATCAGTTGATGCTTGCTGGTCCCTTGTGGGATTGGCGTTTAACTTGAGGGTGGGACGACTAGAGGGTTGCGGCTCATTTGTCTGGGTTTCTTGTCTAGTTTGTACTGTTTGAGGGTATGTTCTATTATTTGTTCTAAGGTTTGAATTTCTTGTTTGATTTTGTCGTACTTGTACAAAATAACTACAACCTTTATAGTTAGCCGGGTATTTTTCTAAGCAGTTCACACATTGAGGGTCGACTCCAGGTCGTTTGGGGCAATCACTAAAGAGATGATCGCCAGTACACTTAATACAGCGTGCTTTGGAATGGCAATAATTACGAGTATGGCCATATAATTGGCAACGCTTACATTGAGGGATTTCTTTAGATTTTTTTCATAGCTCCAGTTCTACAATACAGTGGAACAGTTTTGTTAAATTGAAAATTTCGTTCCTTTCTTGGGTGTCGCTAAGATCGACTGCGCAAAGTGGGATCGGATATCTATCCTTATTGTAGAATCTGGCTACTTTTTGTACAGGGTACTTTAGCGTAGTTAATTCCTGTTGTATTTCATTTTCTGTGAGAGAAACAGGGAGATTTCGAATAATTACAGATAAATTATTTATTTCGGGGTTTTTGAACGTGTGGTAGCTTAAATTATTATCGGAAATGCTTAGTCATTACCCGATAATCGTCCATGCTAGATAGATTTACTCTTAACTGCTTGTTTCGAATTACTGTGGAGAATTCTTTCGTGGCCTTTTCCTTGAGATCAAAAATGATTTCTTGGAAGTTCAATTTATCCGCATTGTGAAGGTAAATTGACGGGATTTTGATTTGTTTTTCTTTATCTTTGTTATCTTCAGGTTGTTGCGAAGTAGATTCAGATGTTCCCATTGAGTTTATTGCTGCGGCGAGTTTTCCTTGATAAATTATTTTATTAGCATTCTCGATTTGTTTTTCAGTTACAAGAAATTTATTTTTGGCTATTAATGTTTCGGGTTCAAATAAATACTTTTTATTTGGTTCAGTTACAGGTGGAGATAGTTCTGAACTGTTTCGTTTAGTCATCTTGATAGGGAACCCCTCCGCAGGGGTTCTTGAAGCTGATGGGTATGATTAGCGATCAAAATGTACTTAATTTATGATATACGTTAAAATAGGAATACAAAGTTTACCAGAGGTTGAGGCGGATAACCTCGTGGTTATCACTCTCGATAACGTTGCACTTGCACAGTCTAGCACTTGTTTACGCTTCGAAAGCCAAATAGCGAATCATTGAAGTTCGCGAAACTAAGTAAAGTTGTGGTTATAAAATCATATGCGACTTAAACTAACTTTCGCAAAGTTTCAACTTGCTGGGTGACGAAAATGCTTTCAGATGAACAAAAAACCAATCGAATGAGTATTTCACTTCAAAATCTCACCCGATACCAACAGGAAGGGAATTCTTTTATTGAAAGCATCGTTACCGGGTTTATGAGTTCACCCCAGAGACGAAACAATAGTGCATGCATATGGAAACGTCTAGCTTGCCCAGTTAAAAAAATTTAAAACTCAACCATCTGCCCCCAAACAATGTCCAGCGTGTTCTGAGATAATGAAGGTCTTTATGACTCGGGAAAATTACGGAAAGTTCGACTAAGGACGGGTTACCTGGAACGACAGAGTCTCTCTAGATTCACAGTATGCAACCACTGTATCTAACCTACCTCTAGGTCAGATTAAATCTATGTGTCTGGAACGCCTAATCATTTGACAGCCACCGCGAACTCGGCAATCGCTCTCCATCAGGTCCTCTATTCTACGAGCTTTGTAATGTCTTGTAGCGAGCGTGACCACCTGAGTCCATCTTTGGTGAGCCATCTCTCCTCTTTTGAATGGTGCTGATCTTCTAGTGGCAGGCCAGAAGCAGGTGCTGAGCACATTCTTCTTTCCCGCATCGCAAAGTGTTGCGTCTTCTTTCAACTTACGGGACGTAAATACTTGCGCGGCATTTCTGTTCAAAATTTGTCAACTGGCTTTCTTACAGTCAGTGCCGGAATAAACGCTCTAGCCAAGGCTTCTGTCATAGCAGCTCTCCATCTTGCTCTGGTGCGAGCTCGGACCCTATCCTTCACCACAGATCTTGGGATGTCTATTAACTCCGGTGATTCTTGTAACTTGGCTGCTGCTTTGGCCAGCCGATCCTGTCGCTCGTTCGTCGGTGTGCTTATGTGAGATTTTGTCTCTAAAATATCCTTGGCGAGCGTCTAAACATCCAGCTGTAAGAGAGTCGGCGCTTTTATCTCCGCTAACACTTGTAAAATGTTCTGCTGTCCGAAATGACTGGACACTCATTGAAGATATATCGATGCATAAAAAATATGCCAAACACTCCCGAATCGCGACTATTTCACACTGGAACACGGAACACTCCTTCGCGATTTTGATTCGCTGGTAATGTATCTCGTTCCCGTGGCACAAGCACAAGTGCTGCAAAACTCTTCAGAAATTACATACAGGCATTAGAGGGAAAAGGCCGGGTCAATTACGTGAAGGCGTTAAAGTTTTGAACGATCGCGCAAGACTCCACAAGTTAAATCAAATCAAACTGAGGTTGACACAGGGGAATTGGGAGTTCCTGCAACATTCTTCGTATAGTCCAGATTTAGCTTCCTCAGATTTTTATTTATTCGGGCCTTTGAAGAAATTTTTGACGGGCAGACGCTTTACCGGATTAGGAGGAATTGCAAGACATCGTTGTGGACTACTGGTGTGGCGGCCTTTTCGCCCTTGAACCGCTTTATATCGCGGCGGCATGCGAGCCTTTGATATCAGCTACGTTTTGCCGTCGCACACGAACGGCATGGGCTTTTGCTCAGCCGAGGCATTCAAGCCCCGCAGCGCGGCCAGTTCGGTCGTGTCTTAGTCCGCATAAATTCGCATTCAAGCACCGCAGCTCGGCCAATACGGTCGTGTCTTAACCCGCATACATTCACGCATATTCAACACCCCGCAAATATTCACGCATCGCAGCTCGGCCAATTTGGTCGTGTCTCAACATCCCGCAGATACCAGATCCGCAACGCAGAGGTGGCCACCTTGGAATCGCCGACGAAGCCGAAGCCGAAGCCGAAGCCGATTCAGGTGAGCGATTTGGCAATTCATTGGTTGATATCGGTAGCCGCCCCCATCCGCTAACGCGACGGCCGTTTAAGGGACGATTTTGGCCTTATCGGCTGACCTTCCACTACGGGCCGTACTACGTTTCCACACCGCACCACGAGAGCGGCTATTTACACGCCTGCCTCTCCAACTACTTTAATCAACTGGACAAACAGCAGTACCGTGAAGGGATGTTCAAACTACAGCCATTCTGTCTCAATGTTTACGGAATTATGTCGAGAAATAAACAAAGTACGTAGTTTTTGTGAAATGTATCAAATATTTTCTTTAAATATCAATGTTATTGTAATTTAATGGTAAATAACCCTACACCTTTTGCCTCCTTGTTTTACCCTCATATTAACTAATTAATGTTCCTCTTTATCGTCTTTTTAATTAGAACTCCATTCTGCCGCCCTCCTTTCGAGGTTATTTCTTTCGCATGTTGAGCTGAAGTTGAAAGCAGATGCCAGGTGTTGCTCTTAGTAAGAAAGTTTCTGGTAAGACAAACCGTTGCAGCTCTACCTATATCTATATGTTTGAACAACTTAGTTCACGGGTTAAACCGCGTCGTTCTTAAGAAAATTCTCGACGTTTCGGCATCGGCTTTGATGCCATTTTCAAGAGGTTAGCTTTTCACTCGGGATCTCAATCTGCCTACTCCCTAAGGAGAGCTACGAGTTTTTGAGTAAGACAGTCTTATTCAAGTGAGTATTAGTACAAATACTGTTTTGTATACTATTATTTTGGTATTTTTGCTATGAATTCATTTCTGAGGCTGTGGAATACCCCAGACGTCTTATACAATCTTTCATTAATTACTGGATTGTGGTAACCTTTGTATACCTAGGTATTTGAACGTCCTTATTTGTTCTAGTGTCTTTCCATTTAACTTGATATCTGTTTGAGCGCTTCCTCTGTATGTTACCATTATTTTTGTCTTTTCTTCGTTAATTTTCATGTTGTTTAATTTTAATGTTATGTTCCATACCCCCAGGTTTTTGTAACTCTTTTTCGTTATTAGAGAATATTACTAGGTCATCTACGAAAGCGCATTCATTTATGTAAACTGGTTTTATGTGTCTACGTCCGATGTACATCTTTGCCGTCTTTCCTTTTTCATCCTTTATTGTGTCGTCCAAAACCAAGTTGAAGAGTATAGAACTCGGTATATTGGTAACTGGAATTTTTTGGGGTTGTCTGTTGCCCGTCTTTACATAGTTCTAATTTTCTTTGTAGAGACCCCTTATAACCGCTATTAGGTTTTTCTCCATCTTTCTTTTTTCTACTGTTTTCCGGGCCCAAAACTTTTTCTAGGTTTATGAACGCCTGGTACGTTTTAATATTTCTTCCTAGAGACTTTTCTGTTATTTGTTTGAATGTGAATAGGTAGTCATTTATACTACGCTTCTTTCTAAAGCCACTCTGTGACTGCTCTGGTGATTTATCAATTTGTTTTACTAGTTTCTTTTCTAGAATCCGTTCGTAGACCTTTGATGGTATACTCAGTACGGTGACCCTTCTGTAGTTTCTACACTCCGGCGTATCTCCTTTCTTAAAAATTGGTACTATAATATCAATATTCTAATTTAATGGCACTCTCCCTTCCATCCAAGCTTGTATATTGAAGTCAACAACTCTATTCCCTTTGGACCCATATTTTTTTAGCATTTCGCATATTGTTTGATCGTGCCCCGCTGCTTTTCCTTTATTGAGCGTTCTTATGGCTTCTCTACTTGTATCTCTTCCACCATTTGATCTTCTGCTTGGGCTTCGTCCATATTTTCATTTTCTACTTACTTTTGTAAACAGAAGTTCATCGAAGTATTGCCTCCATTTGTCCATTTTTTAGTTCCCTTCTGTGAGGACATTCCCGTTTTTTTCCTTAACTTATTTAGTTTCAGGTTGTTTACCTCCACTTTTGCATTTTTTAAAGATCTTATAGAAAAGGTTTTAATTTGTATGATAGTCTTTTTCCATGTTTGTCACAAAGTCTTTCCATGACTTCTTTGCTAAGCTTATGCATATTTGACCTTCTTTCTTTGTTCCTTGTATTCTTCGTATCTATTCTACATTTCTTCTTTTAAGTATCACTTCCATTTGCTCTTTTTGAGTTTTATATCATTTCTAATTTTTTCGGTACACCACGTCGTCCTCTTCGTGTGCTTATTTCTGTTTATACGTCCTTAGTTGTATCTACTAATATATTTTTGTATCATCCCCACTTATATTCATCATCTTTTCTTTATGTATAATTCTGTGTTGCTGCCAGCACTTTTTCTACTTTGTTTTTTTTTATTTTTGTGCTACTTGTTTATCAGGTAGCTTGTACATTTTCATTGCGTCTTGTGTTGTTTTGTGTATCTATACTGCTTTCTTTATTAGTATCTTGTGTTGGTGTCTTCGTACTTATTTTACTTTTTGCTAAGTAATAGTTACTCCCGATCTCTGCCCCTATTCTAACTCACCCGTCCTTTACTTTGCTTCTGTCGTTTCTCTGGCTTAATATATAATCTATGATTGATCTTTCGCCCCTACCTTTAACTTCTCTTGTGTATTTATATATCCTTAAGTTGAAAAAAATCCATTTATTACTAAGAAATTGTTTTGGATGCGGAAGTTAATTATCTTCTATCCATTATTATTTTGTCTCCTTTCTATGGTTTCCAATAACATCTCTTCAACTGTCGTCCTGTCTACTCACTCTGCTATTTAGGTATTTAGTATAGTTATTCTCCGTTCAATGTATCCTACTATCTCTGTAGCTTTTTCCCAGAATTCCTCTTTCTTGGTTGCCACTTCGTTTACACTTGGGCCATATAGTACAAACATGTGATTAAATTCTTTATTTCCTATTTTAAATTTTAATTTCAAAATTCTTTATTACTAATTAGACCGCCCATTTCACCTTTGGCTCTATTTTTCTCTCTTACTCCACTCAGTATTATTAAATGTCTACCATCTAGTTCGATGCTTTGTCTACCTTTGTTTTTAGTTTCTGTTATCGTTAGTATACTTAGGTCAAAGTTTTAAAACTATTGTATTAATTTGTTTTCTTAGCTCTTAGTATTCCATGATGCTAAATTAGTTATATTTTTCTTAACGTATTTTTTCTTGTTTTTTTTAGTTCTTCCGTCTTCTCCTTTTTGATTTTCTATGTTAGTATTTTATTGTTTTCCATTTTTATTTCGTCGGTCATTTTCCAATTTTTTCGTCCTTAACATTTTTCCATTAATCATTTTTTGGGTTTGTTTATTTTGTTCCTTATTTTTAAAGACGGTGAAATCCTTGAGCGTAATCAAGCATTGAGTAGTGACACTAGCGTCAAGATATATTTTTTAGATTTGCATTCGGACTTTCTTTCTACGAATCTTGATCATAAACATATAGAACGGCTCCACCAAGACATTGCTGCTGTTGAGAAACGTTACCAAGGAAAGTGGAATAGCGCTATATCTTGTGCGTGACACCATAAACGCTATATTTGGATGCTAGATGTAGCCTGTGGTATTTGGCTGAGGTAACATTGAGGTAAATTTTTAAACATTTTACATACTTCTTTTTCTTCTCCATCATGCTTTGGATATAAACCGTTGCAACACTACGATTCTGTATTTTTATATTTGTTTCTTCCATGTCTTTTTCGGTCCTCCCAAGCTTCGTCTTCCTTTTGCTCTGTATCTATAGTATATTTTAGGTAGTCTATCGTTTTAAATTTTCTTTCCATTTCTGTCTGTAGTATTTTATTTTATCGATGTTTAGTATTTTTAGTTCTTCTCTAATTTCTTCGTTTCTTTTTCTATATCTGAGATTATATTCGGCGATTGTTCTCAGTAATCTCATTTCTGATGTTGTTATTCTGCGTTTTTTATTTTTGGTAATGGTCCAGCATTCACTACCGTATGCTAGGCTTGGGACAGCTGCTACTTTATAGAACTTTATTATTGTTTTCTTTAGTACTTAATTCTTGATTGTTCTTTTTATTGTGCCATTGTAGTTGAATTATTTGTTTTCTTTTTGTATGTCGACCTCTCCCATGAAAGATATTGAACAGCCCAGAAAATTGAAACAGTACACCTGTTCGATTACACAGCCACAAAAAATTTGTTTTGATTTGGTAGTTTAACCATGTTTACTATATGTTTTTGGGGTCGCTAAATCAGAATCCATTTAACCCCATCAGATCAGGATAACCTCAAAAAACCTATAATTTAAGATGTTAAATGCACATAACTCTAAAAATGAAATTTTTGTTCTGATCTGGGGGTCTGACCAAGTTTACCATATGTTTTTGGGGTCACTGATTAGGATTCAACAACCCCCGGGATAGAACACATTTTTTGGTGTGGCTGTGGTTTATTGCTGCAAAAAGCCATCACTTTCTTTTTATTGTTGAATATTTTTAAGTTATATGTTTTTATTATTTGTTGTAGTTTATAAGCGGCTGGTTGAAGTGAATTTTCTGAATCTACAACTACAAGCTGATGGCTTGCGAATAGAAATGTGGAAACATTTTCTTGAACTAATCTTGTTCAAGAAAACATAACCAATATTGAGAAATGGCTGAAAACTTGGAGAATTAGGGTAAATGAACAAACATCTGTACACGTTACTTTCACTACAAAAAGATCTATTTGCCCAACAATCTATCCTAACCAGCAACCTATACCTCAAGCTACAAAAGCTAAATATTTAGGTATCACCCTAGACAGAAGGCTAATATGGAGACCCCACAGAAACAAAAAAAAAGTAACTGAAAATCAAACTTAGGCAACTGTACTGGATAACAGGTAGAAAGGCGCAAATTACCCTCGAAAATAAAGTCCTAGTGTATAAGGCAATATTAAAACCAATATGGAGCTATGGAGTGCAGCTCTGGGGATCTGCTGCAAATTCTAATATAGAAATATTAGAAAGGTTCCAGTCTAAGGTCCTATGCCTAGTTACCAACGCCCCATGGTTTGTGACCAATGCGACACTAAGAAGAGACCTACAAATTCCTACGGTTAAAGAAGTTGCCAAACAACTTAGTGTGACTTACAGTGAAAAGTTATCAGTGCATCCGGATCAACTAGCACGTAACCTTCTTGATGAAGCAAATAATACACGTAGACTCAAATGCTTCAAACCTTTGGATATTCCAAATAGATTCCAATAGCAGCAATCAAAATAGACTTCGTTAGTGGAAATTAAAAGAGAGACTTTTTAAGATGTAACTTATTATTGGATGCCCTGCCTACGCGATATGTTTATTGTTTCTATTGTTATAGTGTTACCGCATTTACTTATTGTCCTTTAGACAGATTGTAAATTACCTCAGAGTTAATAAAAAAAAAAACAACTACAAGCTGATGGCTTGCGAATAGAAATGTGGAAACATATTTTGTTTTACTTAGATTATGCGTATACATTTTTATATTATCACTCTACTGCTTCACAGCATCGTCAATATAAAGATTGAATAGAATTGGGGACTTGCTGCATTCTTGTCTAGTCCAAGATTTGTGCTTTTGGACTTGCTTCTATCGTCATGTATTATTATTTCTGTATGCTCATATATGTTTTTAATGACTTTAATTAAATGTATGGGTATGTCTCGTCTGTTCATTATTTTCCAAAGTTTTTTTGCGGTAGATTTTATCGAAAGCTTTGATGTAGTCTACGAGTATTATGTGTGTTTCTTTGTTAAATTCTCGAGGTTTCTCTATTATTTGTTTTATTGATCTCTCTTTTCTGAATCCTGTCTGCCCTTGTAATATAACAGTGCCTATTATATTTTGCAGTCGTTTGGTTAATATTTTTGTATATATTTTATATGAAGTGTTTAATAAGCTTATTTCTTGGTATTGTCGCATTTCATCGGCCTCCTTTCTTAAAAATAGGTTTGATCGTTAACACTTTCCATTCCTGAGGGATAGTGTAGTTGGTTGCACACATGTTGATTAAGTGAAGGTATCTTGACTTTAATTCTTCCGAGGCATATTTTACATACTAATTGAAAATGAATTTGCAGTATTGTGCATAATTTTAATGGCAATTTTTGTAAGACTGCTCAATCTCTTTGGAATAATTTTATAAAAATTTTTTTGCTTCAGTCTGCATGAAGGCAAGTTTAATGCGACTGCCATTAAAATATGTATTGGCAAGGTAAGCTGATGTATTATTCTCAGAGAATATGATTTCTGAACTTTCTGATGCTTAAATGTCATTCAAACTTTACATGGGCCGACTTTACATTGTAACCGAGAAGATGTTTGCTACTTAAATTGAACTTACTTTAGCGACCCACAAAAAGCCCTACACGACCAGGTAGGTGGATCGAAGTTCCTTATTTATGAGTTTTCAGGCTCTTTCAGGTTTATGTGCTCGCCCGAATGATTTTAATATCATTCGTACGTGCATATTTCCCGCAAAACTCACAGACGCTCTCCGATGCTAAATACGTAATTATTTTCTATCCGAATAAGCAAAAGAAGCGAAACAACTGGCAGGACTCTCAGGCTTTGAGGAGCTTCGCGCATTAATTTGCGTTATGCTGCAGCAGGTACGCCCGCGTTCGCGAAAGCAACTTATCAGTAAATATTCTGCATATTCTTTCCGCGCGTTACGGGGCATATCGACATGCCGACATTATACATTATTCAGAGGCGGTCTCGCGTAGTTTGCGCCGCCGCCACTCAGGCGTTTCTTTGTCTCCGCGGATTGAGTAAAAACTTTCCCGCGTGATCTTATTATGCCGTCATAGTGACTTAAACGCAGCCTTTACATTCAATGCCCGTCCGGCCGAATTTATGGCGCAGCGAGAGGTAACAACAATGAGGAGCAGCGCGGCGTGCAATCAAACAAATTCGCCGAGCTGATCGGGCGATCGCGGGCCGAACCTCTAAAAATGCTAATTCAAATTGCGCCCCCGGCTAACTCCGTTTTTAATCTAAGTTCCCGGCGCGCTGCCATAAATTCGCGGGGGCGGTCATAAAGTGGCTGCGGCCCGCCGCCCCGATCGCGCGCGTATTTTAGCGCCGCGGTCTAATTAATTCGCGTATTATCGCGCCCTTTCCATACGTGTCGCGGGCCTCCGCATATCGCGAAAGTGTCGAAAGATTACGTCCGAGCGATATGTCACTGCTATCGGGGGTCGCAGCGATCGTAAAATGCCCCGCTCGCTGTACGCATGCACCGCCGTTTACAAATTGCTAATAATGTTAATGTATTCGTGCAATAGGCCAATTTAATTAAATTATGGAGTTTTTAATGGCATCATAATGCACGGCTTTTGGTGGATCCGGCAGTATCTGCAACTAACAGGCGAGGCACGAAGGGGCCTTATTTATTAAAATTATCTTTTCACTTACCATCATTTTTGGGAATGTAGTAATACAAAAGTTGATGGCTGGAATCTTTGTATTATTTTATAAAAATATTATATTAATATATAAAAAAAATCATGATTATCATCATTAAAATGTTCATAAAAAGATCAAGGAATATATCGACGACCATCCTGTTTAATAAAGACAACAATCTAATAACTCAACCAGAAGAGATAGCTAATGAAATTGTTTCGGCCAAAAGTGGACTGTATCGTAATTTTAAAATTTAAACATAAGAACTTCAATCAAAAAATCAACGCTGGAAAACTCACCTTTGGCTTCCCGTGCTAAACTCCTGGGGAATCAAGAAAAAGTAAAAAGTGTGTGGGCGAAAAAAGGACAAGTTACCCCAATCTTCACTGCGGGGGCGATCGGAAGCGCCTTTCCTAGTGTGGATCTTCCAGCCGGGTCAGATACAAGGAAACCGAACCGAGTCTTTCCTCCGGCAAAATTTCAACTTCCGAAATGCAATCGGCTAACAAAACGACCTCACTACTATTAGTACTACATGCCTTCGAGACATAGATTCTATGGCTATTCTTCTTTAATCCTGTTAACAAACATTTTTCATCGAGGTTTATTCCGAGTCGCAGTATCTAACTATTTTTTTCTCGGTCTTCCTTTTTTCCTCCCTTCTCCTTTCTCTGATACTCTCTTGATATGTTTGCACTTTGACGTTCTTCTAACGTGCCCTAACCATCTTAATATTTGCGCTCTAACGTGTTAATATATGTTATTGTGTCCCTATAATTCTTTTATTTCTTAATTTGTTTTCGTCTCCATATACCATCTTTGGTTTTTATTCCTCCTAATATTCATCTTAGTACCTTCCCTTGTCTGACTTCGGTCCCTACTATATTTGATATTTTGCTGTTATTTTGTTCTGTGTGTCTGTTTGCGCCATCCTTATTAAACTTTATTGCTTCGTTCTATTGATATGATTCATAAGCTTTCAAAAATCAATAAAAAATATGTAAACCTAGCTTTTGATCATAGCTTTGATTTTAAATCATTTTCAACGAAAATATTTTGTTCGTAGTTAATCTTTCCTTTCTAAACCTTCTTTGATATTCTCCTACTAGGTTGTCATGATAGTGACTTAATCTCTTTCTAATGATTCTTGCCAGTACTTTACATACAACGTCAAGCAGTGAAGTCTTCCTGTAATTTCTGCAGTTAGTTTTGTATCTTTTTTTGGAATCGAACATATCGGGGCGTTTCTCCATAGCTTTATACTATATTTTCTTTATCAGTGTACTAATTCTCTTTCCCATTTTACTTCCTACATATTTCAGTACTTCTGCGGGAATGTAGTTTTCTCCTGTACTTTTATAAATCTTTAGTTTCCGGATTTATTTTTTATCTCTTAATCTGCTGGGGTTTTTAACTCCCTTTTGTTAGTTGTTGCCTGGTATTTTTATCTCCTCATTTTGTTCTTTGTAACTTTTCATGTTTAAGATTTTGTCAAAATACTTCACTCCTCTATTTAATTTTGCTTTCACATTTCCTATTAATTCCCCGGCATTACATGTTGTAGTCTCTTATTTTTTAGCACCCTGGTAAAAGTTCCTTATTTCTTTATTTTTATAATTTTCTTTTATTGTTTTCAGATCCCTATTTATATGGTTTCTTTTTTCTTGTCTACATATTTGCTTCGCTCTTTTTCTTAGTATCTCATATCTTTTTTTATTGTCCACTGTTTGTCTACTCAAGAAGATTAATCGTGCTTCGTTTCGTTTTAGTATTCCTTTACCATTTTTCGGGAACCAATCTTTGCTTCTTTGAGTTTCTTAGATCGCCCGTGTTGTTGTGAACTGTCTTGCATGATATCTTCTATTTGGTCGCAATTGTTCTGAATGTCCTCTCTCTGAGAAGTTATTTCCAATTTCTTTTATCAATTCCTCAGTGTTGCACTTTAGTATCCTTGAACTATTTGCCTTTGTCTTTGTTGGTAGTTTTTGCTTCAATTTTCCTATTACTAGCTCACGGTAGGAGTTTGCAATTGCTTCTTTGAAGCTTCTTTAATATCTCAATGACGTCTGGTTTTTATTAAGAGGTGGTCGATCTGATTCCTTGTTTTTCGGTTTGATTTTTAAGCTATTTTCCACTGTGAATTGAATTACTACTTTTCCATTTTCATTATTCTCCTCGTGTTTACTTTTACATCCTATTACATTTCTATATTCTTCCTTACTGCCAATATTCCATTTATGTCTCCAATTAAAATTTTTACATAATAATTTGGTATTCCTTTTTCAGATATCTCCCGTTTCTTTATAAAATTCATTTTTGACATTTGATTCCTTATCTCTTGTGCGTGAGTGGACATTAATTATGGTTATTTTTTAATATTTCCCTTTTAATCTTATTTTACATACTCTGTCTAAAATGGGTTCAAAATTCAGTACGGTAGTTTTTACTTCTTTATTAATGTCTGTTTTTTCTGCGCTATTCAAAAATTGTATCTTTGTATCGTGTTTATTCCAGCTTTTTGTTTCGTTTCTTGTAGCACAAGTATGTCTAGTTTATATATTTTCATTACTTCAACAAGATTTCTAGATGTCCTTTCTTTGTTCTCCTTAATTTCCACGTTTCTATTCTGATCACGTCTTTCTTTGTTTTGTTATATGTTTGACTTACTTGTTTTACATTAACTCCCAAAACGTTATTTTTTTTGTTGTTACGTTTACCATCTTTTCTTTTTCTATTTGTTTGCTTGTTTTTCTCTTATCAGTTTCTGTAGTCTGTGTTATAATGTTCTTACCATTAAAGTTTAATTTGTTGCACTATTTTTGGCTAATTTTTAAATATCTCGTTCTCTTTGTTTTATGTTTATTTTTCAATGTTAATTATTAACTTTTGGAAGCCTATTTTTACTTTATTTCTAGCTGTTAGCTTTTCCTTGGATTTTTTCCTAATTTTCCCTGTATCTCCCTTTCTTGCTTGTTTATTTTTTGTTTGTCTGCAGTCTTATTCAATTCTACTAGGTATGCTTTACTACTTTCTTCCTTTCTTTGCTATTACCTCTATTTATTTAGGTCTAGTTATGTAGTTTTATTTCTTACGTGCTTTTACTTTTATTCCCTGAATTACGACGCTGTGCTTTATTTGCTCCTTTTCTAGGCTATCTACTCCTTTTTATGTTTTTTTTATTTTTTGTCTCAACGATCCCTTCTTTTGTTTTATTTGTTTGTTTTTCTCCCTGTGTTCCCTTACTCCTTCCCTATATTATTTTTGCTCCGCTTTCAGTTCTTTCATTTTTGTTGTTAAGTTCTGCAACATGTCTAATAGCCTCTCCATTTTATCCTTATTTTCTCCCTCTTTTGGAGGCATTTTCAGTGTTTTACTTTTTCTAAAAAGATCTTTATTTTTTTCCAAACCTCGTTTTTCTTTCTCATCTCTTGAGTACTCGTTGCTGTCCAAGGCGCTCCACTCTTCGGTTTTCCGGCAAATTGTGATAGATGGGTCATTCGACATTTTTGTTTAATTTGCATATAAACGGAGAAATCTGGCAATACTGCTTTCTCTTCGGCTAGCGCCCGCTGCTATGATCAGCCTATATTTGCTTAACCTCACTCTGGTTATGATTGATTTCACTTTATTTTTTTGAATTTTCGATTATTTTCGTCTTTATTTTTACTTCCGCACTAAGAACACACTTTGTTTGTTCTATCTAATGCATTTATATGTATTTTATTTCACTGCGCCTTTGATTTCCAAAATTAATGTAGGTGAAAACTCAATATCACTTATCTTGCATAATTCACATTAAAAAAAAAACTTTTTAAGCAAATATATGATACGTAACAATTGTCAACTAATTGCAGTCTACTTGTAATTCTATTCTAAAAAATAATAATCCCAAACATTGGCATGATTATAGATTAATTAGTTTAATGAGCTAAGCACTCTAAATATTTTTAAAAAACCATCCACGACAAGATTTACATTAGATGTGAACAGTTAGCGAAACACAATTAGGTTTTTAAAGCAACATGGGCATTAGGGAAGCACTATTTGGTATGCAAGTTTGGGTCATCACAAACACTTATATAGATATATATGCTTTATATGTTAGATGTTGAAAATATTACATAAAATGGAAACTTACATTAAAGATTTGTGCATTATTAGAAAACTCCATTTAAAACAAATTCTGTCGTTAGAAAAAATTATTTTCAAACACGCGCAATATTAATTTACGACAACGCTGCATATTTAGTGTTAACATTTTTTAATATATAGTTAGAATATGTAGTAAGAAAGGCTTTGCCAGATGAAGAAAAAGGAATTGAAATACAAGATCAATATATCAACTGTATTGGATGTGCTGATAATATGGCTCTACTTGCAAAAGGTTTGCAATATCTCCTTAACAAAGTCAATGGAGAATTTATCAATATTAGTGAATATAAAGTTAACCAAAGAAATGATAATAAGAAAATGGAATCCTGGCACAAACAAAAATCAGAATAGATATAACAAAAAATATCGTTATAAAATTAAAGCAATTCATGTGTATCAAAACCCTAAATACCCATCTCAAATGGTGCATAGCTAAATATTATATCATTGTATGGTGCTCAGACTTGGATTATTAAAGTAAATATTTAACAGACTTAAGAACAATGCAATGAACTGGTCGCTAAAATCACGAATTTGTGATTGCACCCAAGAAAAAAGAAGTAAAGTTTTTAAGCTATTTTTAATTGTTTCCCCTTTCCCTTCCTCTCAACCATAATTTTTTTTTAAGGAAATGATATTATTTGTACAGTTTAGTTAAGAAATGGCAGAATACAGAGAGTATTCCTGATGACGACGAAGGTCGAACCACGATCGATAAGGACAGAAGAAAACGTTGTCCAGAAACACTTTAAAAAAACTCCAACTTTTTCAATAAGAAATGCTTCAAAGAAGCTGGCTATCAAGAGATCATTTCTTTATAACATTCTGAGAAGAGGTTTAGAGCTTTTCGCCTATAAAATTTAAATCCACCAGCCTTTGAGTGAAGAGGCAATCAAGAAGAGATTCGAATCACTCACTATTCTCACACAAATGATCGAATCAAAATAAGTTGATTATCGGAAGATTTGTTTTTTTAATGAGTGGCACTATAAATTAGAAGGGTTCGTAAACACCCACAAATCCCCACAGTGCGCCCTCTGCACTTGAAGAGGATAACTGTTTGTGGTGCCATCAGTTATTATAGCATAGTAGGCCCTTAATTTTTAACCGAAAATATCACTGGTCAAATATATAAGTTGCAAATTTTGGACAAATTCATTGATCTCATAAGGCGTAATTCGATGAAACGTGGATTCTGGTTTATGCAAGATAGCGCCAGAGTCCATCGTACGCAAGAAAATATGGACGCAATCTCAAGTGTCTTCGGTCCAAATGTCATCGCTTTAGACTCAAAAACGGACAGGAGGAGCTATCAATTGGCCCCCACATTCTCCTGATTTAAACCCCCTGCAATTACTCTTTGTGTTTCATTGTTTACTATAGGAGTAAGAGTTCGGTTGAAAACCTCGAAATCTTGAAAGAAAGAATTGCAGAGATCACTGAATCGATTTCCGACGAAACTCGGTAGAAAATTATTGATCACTTTCAAATGTCTGGCTGCGGTCTCCAAGAGCAAAGGTAATTTTTCTTTGTAATAATTTTTCCCGTAATACATAGACTTTTTGGACACGTTGTACTTTGCCTTTGCATAAAACATTTTGTGACCTTTCGAGTGGGCACTGAGTAGCATAGCTTCGTAACGCGACGCGTACGCATTTCTCTAGCAAGAATTCTATACTAACTGAATATTTTGTGACAAAACGTGGAGGACAAAGGTTTTCTCTATCAACTAACAAAAATATTAAGACAATAAATTTTATCAACTGCTAATTATGACGGACACGCTCTTACTTAACTGATTGTACTCATTTTTTATTATTGAAAAAGTATAATCGCGTAGACAGTCAGCGTAGTTCCGTAGTTGAGGGGCGGGCTGCGATGCTGACGGACCCGGGTTCAATTCCCGGTGCTCTATGATGTCTGGCGGGTGGCCTACTCAGTCACTATAAATAATTGAGTACCTGCGTTCATTTGAACAAGGGGTAATAATGGCGGTTGTCTAAGGTGCGGTGCTTGCCACATCGCCCCGCATCAGAGATGGTGCGCGACGACCGGGCAGAGAGAGCGAACGTATGAGAGCCTTAACCTCTCAGTTTGCAGGCCGTGCTCCCACGCGGGGCGCAGGGCCTTACCATTATTATTATAATCGCGTGTGATTACAGATTTCTGTAAAATTATTCAAAAGCTCAGCAGAGAGTTTTAATGTAGAATATTTTCTTAATAAAAAGTTAAAGACATTGGTTAACCCCTAAAAAGTTTTCATGCTAGTTTTCAGGCCGATGTTTTTAATAAACTTCAGAATTAAGAGAAACGTATGAAAACATACTAATAATAGGAGACTGGAATTCCAGAATTGGAAGAGACAAAACAAGGGATTAGGGACCGTAGGAAACTATGGAGAAACAGAAAGGAATAGTAATGGAAAAAAATGCTACAATTTTGCATAACAAATGAATTAAGAATAGGCAATACATTCTACAAACAAGAAATAAACTACACATTCGAAGCAATAGAAAGAAGAGCGAAAAGCCATATAGATTACATCGTATATACAAGACAAATGGAAACACTGATCCAAAATGTTAAAATAATCAAAAATGCAGAATTAAGTACACAACACAAATTAGTAACGGCTAGAATAACAATAAAACTACCCCAAGCAGAAGAAATAAAAAAAGTATAGGAAAATAAAGATATGGGAACTACAGAAAGACGAAACTAGGAGAAAATACCAGGAAAAACTACAACAAAGACTAGAACAATTCGAAGAACGAAAGAAAGAAATGACGATAAATGATATTTGGGACACACTCAAAGACGAAGCTATTCAGACGGCAAAAGAAGTATGTGGGGAAAAGACAGTACAACAACATACAAAAAGAACAAAATGGTGGAATAATGAGGTAAAACAGAAAATAAACAACAAAAAGTTAGCATGGAAGAAATACCAATTGACAAAGAAAGACGAAGATAAGGAAGAATACATAAGAAGAAGGAATGAAGCAAAGAATGAAGTAAAGAAAGCAAAAACCCAGAGCTGGGAAGCATTCGGGAAAGAAATTCAAGAAAATACAAAAACAATAAAAGGAACTTCTGGAACATACTAAAATCATTGAAAACAAAGAGAAATAAAAACATAAAACTAGTTAAAGACTACACAGGAAAAATTAGTTCGAACCAGAAAGAAAATATAGAAACATGGAGAAAATACTTTGAAAACAAATTCGCAAAACACACACATCAAACACAAGAAGAAATGGAAGAACACGAAGAAGTAGAAACAGAACAAGACGAACATCGAAGTGTCAAATACAATCAAAGAACTACGAACAGGAAAAGCTAATGGACCAGATGAGGTTGCGCCAGAAATGATAAAATGGGGAGGAACAAAACTAACGGAATGGATGACAGACCTAATAAAAAGGATATGGAAAAACAACGAAATACCAAAAGACTGGGAGAGAAACACAATAATTCCAATACATAAGAAGGGAAAAGAAAACGATTGTGATAATTATAGAGCGATATGTCTGGCATCAGTTGCAATAAAAATATACAGTAAAATATTAGAAAGCGACTAAGAGAAGAAATAGGAGATAACATAGAAGACGAACAAGGAGGCTTTAGAGCAGCTAGACAAACAACGGACCATATCAGTGTCATAAGAAAACTAATAGAAGATAGAATAGCAACAAATACACAACTATTCCTAACGTTCATGGATCTGAAAGCGGCTTTCGACACGGTTAACCGAAACAAAATATGGCACTGCCTGGAACAGTTACAATTCACAAAACAATTGAGGAGTGCAATAAAGAGCATATATAAAAACGTCACAGGAATCATCCAAATAAATGGGATGAAATCAGAACGGTTCAAAATAGAAACGAGATTAAAACAAGGTGATTCGCTAAGCCCGTTACTCTTTATTATATACATAGATCGAATAATGAAAAACTGTCTAGAAAAAAACCCAAAAACTATAATAGGATATAAAGACATGAATCCAATAAAAATAGAAGCACTCATATATGCAGATGATATCGTTTTGATAACAGATAAAACCACAAAAATGCAAAAATCAATAGACATATGGACATCAGAACTGGAGAAGATGGAAATGAAGATTAACGAAAACAAAACAAAAGTAATGCAAGTCACAAGGAAAAAAGAAGAAAACATCCACCTAACATGTAAAGGAAATCAACTAGAAGAAGTAACGGTATTCGAATATCTAGGATCAATAATCAGTAACGATGGCAAAATAGAAATGGAAGTGGCTAACAAAGCTAGAAAAGCGACCAACATGTATTATACAATAAACCAAACAATATTAGGAAAAAGGGAAGTAGGAATAAGCACAAAACAAATGGTATACAACACAGTACCAACATTAGTATACTCAATAGAGGCGCTAACAACTTTACCAGAACATAAAAGAAAATTAACTACTGTAGAAATGAAATTCCTCAGAAAAATACAAGGAGTTACTAGACTAGACAGAATAAAAAACGAAACGATATATAACGAACTCAAACAAGAAAAGATAACGAACAAAATAGAAAAGAAACAGTTAAATTGGTAAGCACATATTATAAGAATGGAGCCCGAAAGAACAACGAAAAAATATCTACAATCAAAAACAACACACAAGAAGGCACCGGGAAGACCACGGAAAACGTTAACTAACATAGTCCAAGCTATAGCAAAAAAACATGACACTACACTTGAGGAACTATAAAAAATTGCAAGAAATCGAACTCAATGGAAAAAGTGGGTCCTAGAACACTACCCGACACCTTAATAGTACAAGGGATGATAAAAAAGAAGAAGAAGAAGAAATTCTAAAAATAATGTAAATGGCTCTACTTTAATAAAATTAGCGGCGCAATTTTTTGCTAAAATATTTGAATTTTTCCTAATAATATGTAAAAATTGTATGACATTTTGTTCGTTAAAGACCAAGATACAATGCATTAAGTGACGGTATTTTGTATATATCGTCCCAAAAAATAATAACGAACAAAGAATCAATATTATGTTCTATGTTAAAAAAGGTAAACGTGCTATGAAAATTGATTGCATAGATACTTATTGATTACAAACAAAAGTTTTTGAGTGTTAGTGACGATTCAGAGAAGGCAGAGAGGATGCAAATAATGATAAACGTTCAGGCCGAACAATTAAAATGATTGTAACTGGCGATGAGACGTGGTATTTTCAATACTATCCAGAAACAAAGTATCAAGGTGTTGATTCATTAGGTGAAAGAAATAAAAAATATTTGCTTGAAAAAGTAAAGTACAACGGTTAATGCTAAGTATCGCTTGGTGCATTGAAGTGTTTGGTAAGTTGTATTTGTTAGCCCTAAATATCGAGAACCAAACAGTTGACAATTGTTACACGAGAATTTAATTTCTTATCGTTCGTCAACTATCATTGATTTTTTGACAAAAAATCAATTTACCTAATTAGCTTCCTTAAGCTAGACTAGGTAAAAAAACCGTTTTGCTTCAACTGAAGACATTCAATGGTCAAGGACGGGCTATTTAGACACAATTATATTTATAAACATAAAAAAGTCTTTTAATGCACTTTTTGAACACGCAAATTATTATAAATTTGCTGGAAAAGAATATTTCAAATAAATGCAATAATGTTTGTTAAGATTTCTTAATTATTTTAATTTTTTAAAGCTATTCTGGTTATTTCTGGGACATAAGGTGTAAACCTATAGAATTGGTTGTAAAAATTACTTTTTGGAGTAAAAATTGTTTTTGGAGTTTTTATTTTTTTTGTGAATTGGATTGTTTTATTCTAAAAAAAATATTGCGCTGGTGCTTATAGAATATACATGTTTTTATTTTATTAATTAACTTTTTATCGTAACAAATGTCTAAGTATGTATAATATGTATTTATTAATTTTTTGGTCGGCAGTTTTATAATCGTAATATGTATTTCCAATACTATACAGATTTGTTTTAACGGCCTTACGAAACAATAAAATATTAAATTTTGGTACTGATTTTGCTAAGCAATTTGATGACGAATATATCTCAGAGCACTATGGTAACAATAGTTAGAATAACTTTATGATGCTTCTGGTTGATCTTTTGATAAAAACTCAAACAGTAGAATAGTAGAGGCGTAATTCTTAAACTTATTTATACAATTTCAACATCTGCGCAAGTTGTTCGCGCTAATCTCAAATTTCTTTTATTTATGAATTTTTAAATTAGGGCCGGCCGTATTTTGGTTTCCTCCTGTACATATATTTAGTTTTGTTCTTCTTCTGTTTTGGCCTTTTGCTGTGCTCTCGCACGCGTCGTTTTTGAATTTAGTTTGTGATAGTTTAAATTTTCCGTAAGCCGAGAGCATTTTGACTGAGAGTTCGCCGGCGTGTTTTATTGGGAGCAGACGTTTTCATTTCTGCGAGGCCGTTTTGTTAAAAGCTAATTTTGTGGCGAAATTCGATATTTTGCGACCAGATTAACTTCTTCCCGGAGGTCCTTTTGTTTTCCGATTGCATTTCGGGGTTGAAAGTTTTGCTGGTAAAAACTCGGTCCATTTTTTTCTTTGCACTGACTCGGCAAGAAACGACGAAGAAACCTTTGCACCAGGAAAGACGCTACCGTTCGACTCCGCTGTGAAGATTGGGGTAACTTGTCCTATCTTTTTACCCACACCCTTATTTCCTTTTCCTGGAACCCCTAGGACCAACAGCACAGGAAACCGATTTCTACGGAAAAGCGCCGTTTCCACAGGTTAGTGTTTTTAGCTTCAGATTTCCTTTCAGAAGTTCCTTTTGTTTAAATTTAAAATTGCTATACAGTCCACTTTTCGGACGTAACACAGGCAAATAAGCTAACCAAGACCAAGGAACTTCAAAAGAGCGATTCGTAAGTAGGTTTTCAAAAACAAATCGCTTTGTTTTGATCGTTTTTTTACAAGCATCCAACTTATATACGTATTACCATTCTTCTATGTGGACATTAGTATGGAAAATCTAAAATTTTTCCAAAAATTAAAAAACAATCTGACAAGACGAAAACATATAATTTATCGTCTGATGTTGACATATGCCGGTTTTAAGTATCGATGTAGACAAACTCCAGATAGTCCAAAATTTCTGGCTCTCCGTTTTCAACGCGCATCAATCTGCGAGTTTACCTACCATTGTACTACTTAATTGTATAGCAGAAACTCAACGTTTGTGGCTAATATAGAGATTCTAGCAGGGACGTGTTACGTTTTTGAGACGGGTATGACATTGTGATAGGAGAACTAGCGAATGCGCAATGGTTAGTATATATTCGTTAGTTGCTATTTCAGTAGCCATAGAGCCGTGAAGATTAAACAACGCGTTTTTGTACGACGCCTTTGTTACAATCATTCAGTGGTGCAGACAGCGAATATTTCGAACTCAATTTAATGTTGGTTGACGCCCAACAATAATCCTTTTGTAACTTAAGAGTGAAAGGAACTGTGAGACCTAAAACAGTTCGGGGAGGTAATCGGACCGTTAGAACACCAGAACATATCTGAAGACTTTGACAGGGTGTGGAGGCCAGCTCTCGCTGTTTAGCTGTATGACACGCTAGGGCATGTCCTTACAAAATCTTGGTTGTTAAAAACTATGTAGAACGGTTGCCCTTTGCAAAAATGTTGCTGGAAACCTTAGGAAATTACTGTATTGTAGTGACGAGGCTCATTTTCACTTATGGAGTGTTGCAAACAAACAAAATTGCCGATACTGGTCAAAAAATATTCCAAGAAAAGTCCATTAAAAGCGCCTACGTCGTAAGAGAGGAATAACCCAATTTGGCATGATTGGATCTTATTTTTTCTGAGAAAACGGACGCACTATGAGGGTTAACTCACAGTGTTATCTTACGATGCTACAAGAATTTCTGATGCCTGAATTGAGAAGACATTGGATTGCCCTCAATAGGGTTTGGTTTCAACAAAATGAGGCTACTTGCCATACCTCAAGAGAATCCATGGCTTTTTTATTATCCAGGGCGTTCTCGATCACCGTGTGACTATTTCTTATGAGACTACCTAAAAGCTCAGGTTTACATTGAAAAATCATGGATTCTTGAAGCTTTTTCGGAAACCATGCCAGATAATTATGCATTAACCTAATAGCTATGTAACAATTAAAAAATAATAATAACTGTATCACAATGCGAAAAACTGTAAAGTGCTATTTTAAATGTTTTTTTAATTTTTATTATTTTACTTCTTGTAACGTGTATTTTGATTGATTTTTAAAATAAATCATGTTTTCATACATTGAGTGGCAATAAATAATCAGTGTGTATAAACTAAATTAAAAACATTAATTTGCTAGCAAAGTGATTTTAAAGTAAAAGCAAAATAAGCTTCCAATTTCAAAAATAAAGTTCTTTGTACATTGCCGCGTCTGAACAAGACATGTGCTGCGTTCAGTGATGGGATTAAAAACTCCCATTACGTCGGAGAACGTTGAAAATGAACTTCCGTCCTCGCCTCTAGCTTTATGGAAACACTTCATGAACATATTATCCTATCAGCTCCAAACTGCATCGAGCTCTAAAAAAGCATGCGTTACGTTTTTCTTAATTTAAATATAATAAATAATTTTATGTAGAAAATTCTTGTATTTTATTTGCATAATAGGGATTTGTTTATTTTTGTAATAATTAGTATACATGCATAGAAAACGTATAAATTATACAAAAACGGTATTTTTATGCTTATTTAAGTAGCTAGTAAATCTTACCTAACTTACAGAAAGCAGGAACAAATAAACAAATGAATACATAAAGCATATGGTAATGCAATATTTTATGTTGTCTACTAAGACGTAAGTGTCGGATATCCACACCTGTGACCGTATCTGCATTTCGCGATATCCGACTTTGTAAGCGTACAATTTTAAAATAAATAATTATGAGCCAGGACAATAATTATACCATCAGCCAAAATTATGGGCATCCAGTAATTTCGGACAGTTAAGTTGACCGCCATACAAAAAATAGGTTACAAGATGCATAACATCATCAATATAAAATATAGTTTTAAATACTAGAAATAAGTACACATTATGAAGAGTGATGGTCCAGTGAGTAAAAGAAAATATTTTTACATATACATAAAATATAACTTAATTACTATACAGTAAAGAAATCATTTGGCTTTCGTCGCGTAAACAGCGTTACTAGTGCCGGCGAAAGGAAAGTGTTATATGATAAGTGCGGCCGCGGAACCGGGCTGTACGAAGCGTTAACTGCGGTAAGAGATATCGGTCTATAAATATTAAAATAACTTTAACCAAATTAGCTAAATTTAAAATGAGTTACCAATATAATCCAAATGTGCTAATCCCACATCAATAAAATCAAAGTCAGCATTCACAAAAGTACCAACAACCAATTCAACCTACGGCAATATTCTCACAGGTGCCATATCAGTAAATTTCAAACCTTTACTCAACCACCAGTGTTTTAACAATTCACAAACCAACTCTCTGCTAATACCCAATACTCATAGATGGCAAGTAATCAAAAAACGGAAAAGATCATCGAAAGAAAAAATATAAAATACCCCAGGAACATTTCAAATAACCACAACAAATAAATTTGCCTCACCAACAAATAACGAATCAAATCAAAATAGTAATAAAGAGCAAATAACCCACAAACCACCACCGTTATTCTTATACGAAGTTGTCGACATCACTAAAATGAACGAAAACCTACTCAAAGTATTAGAATATGAAACCTTCCAGTGTAAAGCACTTCAAAATGACACAGTAAAAATTAACACGCAAAATCCGAAAACCTACAGAAAACTCATTCAACACCTTAACGACGAAAAGATCGGTTATCATACCTATCAGCTAAAAGAAAATAGAGCCTATAGAGTAGTAATCCGAAACAAGAATTATAAAAGAACGGTCACGCTGTTAGAAACATCCTAACCATTAGGCACAAAGTAAGCAAGTATCCTCTTATTATGTTTTACCTCGTTCTAGAACCTTCATCGAACAATAAGGAGATATACAATACCAAATATATAGGCAACGTGGAAATAACTATTGAACCTCCGCAATAAAAGAAAACTGTTGGTGTGGTGGCCTTTTCGCCCTTGAACCGCTTTATATCGCGGCGGCATGCGGGCCTTTGATATCTGCTACGTTTTGCCATCGCACACAGAACGGCATGGGCTTTTGCTCAGCCGACATATACACGCTCCGCAGCGCGGCCAATTCGGTCGTGTCTTAACACCCCGCAAATATTCACGCACCGCAGCTCGGCCAATTCGGTCGTGTCTTAATACCCCGCATATATACGTTCCGCAGCGCGGCCAATTTGGTCGTGCTTAACAACCCGCAAGAAGCAGTCCGCAGCGCGGCCAATTTGGTCGTGTCTTATCATCCCGCAAATACCAGATCTGCAGCGCGGCAAGTTGGCCACCGTGGAACCATCGCCTACGAAGCAGAAGCCGATTCAGGTGAGCGATTTTGGCCTTATCGGCTGACGTTCCAATACGGGCCGTACTACGTTTCCACACCGCATCACGAGAGCGGCTATTTACACGCCTGCCTCTCCAACTGTAATCTAATGTCTTCGATGTTAACTATATGGGCACTATAAAGCATATTGTACGAGACCGTTCAAATGTGTAAAATGCGGCGATAACCACAAATCAATTGACTGCAAAAAATTAATAAACACACCAGCAACATGCGCGCTATACGGCGGCGGACATACAGCAAATTATAAAAGCTGCACCTTATATAGGAACTTACTGAGCGTTAAAGGTAAACAGAGTAAAATAACCCCAACAACTCAAAACAACGCGCAAACGCGTATATTCAGACCAAGCACGTAGCAAGGTGTAACCAGCAATATCTTCTGCGCTCACAACGTTTCCCGATCATGTACAGTAAACCAATACACTGACCTTTCAGCCCAATTAAATTCCTTCCTAAACGAATTTAAAGCAGTGTTCACCCAACTCATTAATCAGAACGGCATGATACTGAATATCCTGAATACTGTCATCACCACTAAGCTCAACAATGGACATTAAATCAATTCGCATTGCCGAATGGCACGCAAACGGTCTTACAAACCATAAAACTGAACTAACCAACATCCTATATAATCAGAAAATATATGTTATTCTTGTATCTGAAACCCACTTCACTTCTTTCGAATCTTACTCAATTTATTATACCAACCACCCTAACGGAACAGCTCACGGAGGTGCTGCGATAACCATCTACAATTCCCTACCACATTACGAACAATCGCAATACTAAACAAACCAAATACAAGCTACAACAATTCAAATTAACGCACTACCATGGTTCTTTGATATAACTGCTATATACTCTCCACCAAATAATAAATATTATTGATTAAGAAACTTTCAACAACCAGGCGGAAAATTCCTAATCGGCGGAGATTGGACCGCCAAAAACTCAGGATCAAGGCTATCCACTACGAAAGGTAGACATTTGCAACAGGCGATTGTAAACTACAATTGTTCCTATTTATCTACTGGGCAACCAACATACTGGCTTACGGATACACACAAGATACCAGATCTACTAGACTTCTTCGTGCTAAAGAATATAGCCTCAAACTATACTATCATTCAACCAAACTGTGACCTCTCATCCGACCATACACCCATAATAGTAACCTTAAGTACACATACAATTAGGCAAAGCAAACCCCTCAAATTAAGTTCACCAAGAACGGATTAGGACTCGTTTCGTAGTTTAATCGAAGATCACATTAACCTCACTATTAAACTACAAGAACCTGATGATATTGACATCTCAGTTGACTATTTTACCAGGGTAATACAAGAAGCAGCATGGAAATGTACACCACCCGAACCCTCATAAGTGGAATCTAGTAGTAACACCCCGTTATACATCAGAGAACTGGTTGCATAAAAAAGGAGAGCCAGATGGCAAAGGAGCAGAAACAGAATTGATAAAATCGAGTACAATAGCCTCATAAGACGACTAAAAGCAGCTCTAAAAAACATTCGCAACAATTAATTCGCGGCATATATGACCAACCTATTAAAGGAGGACCAATCTATTTGGAAAGCAACCAAGAAGTTCAAGAGATCCACCAGTCACATTCCCCCTATAAAGAAAGAAGGCGATAGCTGGGCGAAAACCGATAAAGAGAAAGCCAATAGCTTTGCGATGCATCTTGCCGAAGTTTTCACCATACCAACATCACAAGGAAATAATAGCGTATGATAATACGCTACTTCGATAGTCTATGCCCAATGACTCTATCAATTAACCCCTGCTCCCCATCAGAAGTTAAACAGGAGATCACAAGATGCAGTAATTATGAGACACTCGGATTTGATTTGATCACCGGTCGAATACTTAAAGAGTTACATAGGAAAGCTCTAGTTATGCCTTATTTATTGGTTTACATTAATAAAAGGTGCGGTGTCAACGCTCCTATTGTACAAATGTGATTAGTGACCGCAATGTTATCGCGACTCCGATCGAATTATCTGCAAACACAGTTCATATTTAATATTAAACTTTATTTATTTTCGACGTTAACCTATTCAAGCTAATTCTTAAGAATCTCAAAAATAAAACTAGTCTTCTCATAAGGGGGTGACACAATTTCAAACACTAAAAGAAATAGCGATCATCTCTTACCACCAATCAGCAATCTACAGAATCTACAGAAAAATTGTGAAACTCTTATAGAGCAAAATAAATATTATCTGCTAGTACATATCGATCCCGCCACCACGGGAGCACAAGACGCAATTAGTAATACTTCTCCAAGACCCTCTAAAGGAGAGACCAAAGTTAAAATTCCGCTAATATTTCTTCATGGACCAGTCAATCATAAACAGATAATTGATAACTTCAGTAATGTCGTTAAAGATCAACTTATCACTACTCCCAGCGAAATATTTTTGAAAATCACCTTAAATTCGGAAACTGACTACAGAACTCTTGCTAAATATTACCTGGCTAACAAAATAGCTTTCCATACATACCAAAACCATAACGGAAGGCCTACATCGGTTGTCATTAAAAATTGTACCCTTCTCGTTAACAGAAGAAGATATACAAGGAGAACTAATCCAACACAACCTCCCTATAATAAGCATAACCAGGCTTCTTAATAAAAATAAAAAACTAATACTAATTTGCGCAGTAGTTCCGACAGCAAATGAGAAAGCTAAAGAAATTTACAAAATTGAAACTTTATGCCATACTCTGGTAACAGTTGAACTAAGAGGAACATCTGGAAATACTCCCCAGTGGCATAGATGCCACCGCTATGGTCATACAAATAATTATTCTCGGTTACAACTAAGGTGCGTAAAATGCCTAGGTAATCATTATTATACTGTATGTGATAAGGATAAAAATACTGCTGCAATCTGCGTCAACTGCGGAAGCAATCATGCTGCTAACTTTCATGGCTGCTTATATTTCCAACAATCTAAGTACAATAAAAATAAATTATCAAGCACTAATTCCAAAACTGGTAGCAATAGAAAAGAATCCCTTCAAAATAACATCAACATCAATTTTCCACCTCTTTTAAAAACTGCTGGAAGCAATCGAAGTCAGCCTTGAAGTACTTCAAATCAGGACACAGATTCACTAACTAACACCATTTTAAAAACAATTCTCAATTTAATTTAGCCCTATCTAGGACAGATCAGACAATTCTTATTAAGAAATTTAATACCTTTATATATCAAATACCAACACCATTAATTATTTAAAACTCTTCAATTGGAATGCTAATGGCGTCAAAGCCCAGCGAGCAATATTCTCAAATTTTCTCGCAAGATACAAAGTGGATGTGGCAACTTGGAATGGCAACCATTTCTGAACACACTAAGAAATTGACCAAAAATTTCCACTTAAATTTGAATACAAGTGCTGGTGCGACTTTTTATTAACTAGGTCAAAGAGAAATCCACACGTGGTTAAAGCGAAAACTTTTCCAAGACATTTATCTAACCGAAAATAGTAGTGACGAGGACTGACAGTTTGTAACTAAAATGTGGTAAACAATAGACATTTTAAATTAGGCGTTATTTACCTTTTTATTAATCTGTTATTGATGCTTTCATTATTATATATTATATATATTATTTGGTAAAACTTCTAATAAAAAAAAGTTTTGATTAAATTTAATTGATCACGTTGAAGCTTCAAACTGGTTTTGTTAAATTTGGCAAATAAGTCAGTCATATAAGCTATGCCATTTTTTGAATTAATTAAATTGAATCAAAGAATGCATAAAATCGATACAAATATGAATTTTTAGTTAATTAACGACCTTCCGTATTAAGTAGCAGATGATTATAATCTCCATTATTTTCCAAACAAAGTTGAACAAATAATATCTCATTTAAAACGTTCCTTTTAATTTTATTAACTGCTCTAATGACGTACTCTAGTGAGTCATGCAAGGGTTTATTAAGATTTTTGGCGACTAAATGTTGTCGATGTACAGATAATACATTTGGTGTAGCTTGTTTTAAGTATGCCAGAAAGCCTCAGTGTCGTCCTACAACTGCAGGAGTACTGCAATTAATCAAAGATATAGCTTTTAGATTGAACAAAATTTAATTAATTAAATATTGTTTTACCTATTGTGTCAGTTTCCAAACATTTGGTAAATAACAATTCTTAAGAATTTTTTTTATTTTACAAATCTCACATAAGCTGAAAGTAAAGCTTTATTTTTTGACATTGTTGACTCGTTAAGTTGTATAGAGAATTCACATGTTAAGTATTCAGATAAATAATCCTCAACTCACTGGGCCATTTCGTCAATCCTTTTTTTCCGCCGATTACATTACTTTCGTTATCCTATAATAAGGACAGTAATGTAATCGGCGGAAATTTGACCTACCCAGTTTTTCATATTTCTGGACGAATTATAGCCTCAGGACACCAAAAAAGTTGGTTTGGGCCATTGGTTCGTGCGTGTGTGTGTCTGTCAGTCTGTCAGTAAACAGGATATCTCGAGAACCGTAAGAGCTAGAGACTTGAAATTTGGTATGCAAGTTACTTGTAGGTAGGGGACGCAGTGCGAAGCTTTTGGTAAAAAGCGGCCGAGCCGTTTGGTCGCAAGGTCGCAAAATCGGTTGCAAAGCGGCTTCGAATCTAAACGGTTGAAGATACAAAAAATTCATGAGAATAAAAATGAGATAAACATGAATTTAAAATAAAAGTTGGTAAAGTAGGGACTTGAAAAAAAATTGAAGCTCAGGATTTTTAATATACCGGGTGTTCATAAAATGTTTCAGGAAATTTATATTATCGGATAGATCAAACCGAGACGAACAAAAAATTACAAAGAAATTTTTTGATCCGAGTTCAAATAAATAAGTTATAGCCGATTAAAAATTAATTAAACAGACCAATCACAGCGTGCTCGGAGAGCTATCATGCCGAATGCTGGAGGACGGGGAGGAGCGCTTGGCCGCTAGGAGGGAGCACGCAGGCGATAATGGCGAAGGCTGTGCGACAGAGCTCGCACGGTTACCTTCAGTGACGTAGCAAAATTGTAAGTAAGAGTAAATTATTGTCTTGTACTGTTTATTTTAATCAGCTTTCGAGTGTTGGACTCGCGCCTCGTCCTTTTTTAAAATAACAAGTTCCGGGACGAGAGCAGCGCAGAGCCGAGACGATGGACCCGGTATAATTTTTTTATAATATAATTGTCTGATCTCCCTAACTTTCTTTGTTTCTCCTAGACGCTTCAACCGATTTCATTGAAACTTGCACACCACATTCACAACTATATTTGCTAATTCGGCGCAAAAAATCAGCCTTCTAACTTTAACCGTTTTTGAATTATTTGAATATTTTGATTATTGTATTGTATAGATGTCACACCTGTGACAGATAAAAACATATTTTTTGAAAAACAGCGCCATCTGTTGGACGTAAAAGCTAAGCCACAACAACGCGTGGCCGGGTACAGCTATTTTAGAATAAAAAACAAACATTCTGTTACTGTTGCCAACATTAATCTAGAGAAAAATATTAAAAATTACTGCAAATGAACGTAAAACGTAAAAATTACGGGAGTGCATTATGAATGAGCGCATAAGTTTTGTATTAATTCAACTTTACGTATTACGTATTTCCTATGGACGGCTTATGCTTACGTCCACCATGAATGGGCGTTAAATTGTTCCATGTTTCTGATCCAGATAAAAAGCCGGTCTAATTAAAAATTTATACTTTCGCAACTTGCAAAAATTGTAGGGAAGGACGCCAAAAATATCTTTTGGTGGGCAACTCCTAGTATATAATAATAGGATAAGGAAAGTCGTGTGATGTTCACACCAGATTTTTGTACTGTATTATTACACAATGGAATTCTTCTTATAATATCGAAAGCTGGGTTATGTAAAATGGTGTATACTACGTCAGTTACAGCTGGTAAAATAAGTTCTTCACCAATGGTGTGCGATTTTCCGGATTTTGTAATTTGTAAAGAAATATTATAAGAAACACGCAGTGTTTCTTTATCTTTTTTGTCAAATGTTTCTTAAGCTTAAAATGTTTTATTGATTCGTTTGACAAAGTTTTATTGCATAAAAGGCACACAGATAAAGTACGATTTCCTGGTAACGGAATAAAGCCATATTTTAAATATTTAACACTATATTGCTTGCGTTTTCCCTCCGCTTACTCATTATGTTATCTGTACAAAAAGGTCACAAATTTAAAATTAAAAAAAAATATTTTTTTTCAGAAATTACTATTTTTTAATATTTTGTCTGATTTTGAAATGGAATGCCACAAAGTAACGTTCGCATCAATTAAATATTTAAGATATAAGGATAAAATTTTAAGTAAGTGTCACATATTGTATAGGTACTTATTTTTTACTAATATATTATTTCTTTTTTAAGAAAAATAAATATTTAATTATTATCAAACAAATAAATAACAAAATATAAATTGATAAATATTTTATAATAAAACTATTATGTAATTTAATTTTAAGGAAAGTGATACTTTGCTTAAATAAATTTAATATACAAGAAGATATTGTCTTTAAAAACACTTACGTAACATATGCTATCTTCGTAACAATACAAAACAAATACGAACGTTTTCTTTTTATTTAACTCCTTTGTTATACAATCTGCCCTAATTACAAGGGACAATAAGTACTTAGCGTGACACATATAATAATAATGAATGCAAGCAGCAGTAGAAACTGCCAATTGCTTAAGGCATGTAGAGTAGGGCTACAATAAGCCACTCTTTATAAATTTCACTAGGCATAATATATAAGTGAGTTGTAGAGCTTACAACAATTTAGATTATGGGTTAAAGCGTGTTAGAAGTTCGTTAGGTTTAAATCGTTTTAAACGTTTTGGTTTATGAGGTTCGTCCATCAAAGTGTTCACTAATTGTGTATATGGGTTATGTTTGGTTTCATTTGTAGTGGATCGAAATCTTTATATACTTTGGGCACTCGTTATTACACTTATTTTGACTTCATCTGAGTGAGTGGGTATCCACGCAAATACTGCAGATAACTTTATTTGGCACTTATACCACGGATGCACTCAACTATAGCGATCGCAACATTTCTTTATCTTTTTCGTTTGTTGAATTTTCCAGGTTAAGCGTCGGTCCAAATGGAGTCCTAGATATTTTACGGAATCGCCATGTTTCAGTTGTTGTCCATTGAGCGTAACCGCCGGACAGTTGTCATGGTTCATGGTGAAAGTGATGTGTTGGGATTTGCTTTCATTCATCTTAATTCTCCATATTTTTAGCCATTGTTGGATTTTGTTGAGGGAGACTTGCAGGTTGTGGGATGCAGTGGCAGGGTTAGTATGTGATGCCAGGATAGCTGTGTTATCAGCAAAGGTGGCGGTTGTTGTTGTATTCGTGGTGGGAACGTCAGCCGTGAACAGCAAGTACAATATAGGTCCCAGAACACTGCCTTGAGGAACTCCAGATACAGCGGGCTGTAGATTCGTGAATTCGCCATGGTGGTTCACGTAGAAATACCGGTCTGATAGGTAAGATTTTAGTACTTCGTAGAATTGGTATGGCAGAAGCTTTTTTAGTTTATATATAGTCCCAAGTGCCAGACCTTGTCAAAGGCCTGGGATACATCTAGGAACGCCACGGAGCAATATCTATATTAATCAAAGTCGTTGTATATTTGATCTACTATTCAGTGGATTTGTTCTACAGTTGTGTGTTGTCGTCGAAAACCAAATTGGTGATTGGGTATTAATTCTTTTTTGTCCAGTATCGACTGGAGTCTTTTAGAAGTAGCTTTTAAAAACCTTAGAGAAGATTGAAAGGAGGCTAATTGGTCTATAAGAAGCGGGATCAGTAGGTGTTTTTCCAGGCTTCTATATCATTTTTATTTGGGCCACTTTCAAGAAGTGAGGATGGCGTTGAATATTTGGGTAATCGCTTGGACAACAATGTCTGGTAACTGTTTGAGAATCTCCCCAGTGATAAGGTCGAAGCCTGGTGCCTTTTTAGGATTAGTGTCCTTATCTATTAGGTTGTAAAGAAAGTTCTGTTACAGCTGCGAAAAATTTAATTTTTATGCATTTTTTCACCATTTTTTGTGCTTATTGTGTTACACCAATCTTCATTTGCATATCCTAGATGGCAATCGACAAGTTTGAGCTCCGGGTTTTGATCCGCTACTGCTGGAAACGAGAGCTTTCAACAAGAGCAGATACGGAAGCTTGCGGAACGATGGCAAAAGGTAGTGGACAGTGACAGATACTTTGAAGAATAATTGTTATTGTTTTGGTTATTAATTGGCGCATAAATGTTGGATTTTTCGCAGCTATAACAGAACTTTCTTTACAACCTAGTATTACTTCTTGCACTTTAAGATCTTAAATGGCTTGATAGGAAGACTCATTTGAAAGGGGGATTGTAGAAAGTTTCATTATTTTAGCATCCACTTCAGGACTTTGACTAGGAAAAGGTTTGAAAACATTAGCTAAGTGCTCAGCTAAGGTTTCGGCTTTCTGTTTACTGCTGCGAGCCCATTGACCATTTGGTTTGATAATGGGTTATTTGTGCATTATGGGCCTTTTCATTTTTTTAACCGCTTTCCAGAGCGAGTAATCAGAGATTTCCGTAGCTGTGAGGTTTGCTAGATAGTTTTTGACGCCATGATTTTTGTATTGCATCAGTAGTTTTGTTAATTGTTTCGAGGACCGATTCAGTGCACGTTTGTCTGCTTCTGATCGAGTAGTTTGCCATCGTTTCTCAGGCGTCTTTTTCGGTTATTTTATCCTTTAGAATTAAGGGGCAGTTGTTGGTGCTGAGGTTTTCTTGGTGGTGTGGCTGCCCATGCAGCTTGTTGAATTGTGTTGATTAATTCGATTACAGCTTTTTCTATGTTGTGTTTGGTTTTAAGTGGTATTTTTAAGTTTATGTTATCCGTTAGGCTAGTTCGAAAATAGTCCCAATTTGTTTTAGTATTACATAGTATTGGCCTCGTTTGTACATGTGTTATCTTTGAATGGAATGTTAATATAAGAGACGAATGGTCAGCAGCTATTTCTAGACACTATTTTATTGTGAAAAGATTTGTATTTATTCCTTTAATAACACAAAAGTCGATTAAATCAGGGGTTTTCCGGCGATCTGTAGCCCAGTAGGTCGGTTCCCCAGTCGACAAGTAGTTTAGATTATTTGCTTGTATAGCTGCTAATAATTCCCGTCCATCGGTTCTTGTTACTCTCGATCCCCAGTCTTGGTCTTTTTCATTGAAATCTCCGGCCGCGATGAACCTATTTCCTAGACTTTTGAAGAAATGAGAATAGTCATCTTTTTTTGTTGAGTGTTTTGGAGGTCTATAAACAGCGGATATCTTCATGGTTGCTATTTTGTCTTCGACTTGGATAGTAGTAGCTTGTAAATGTGTTTTTCATATTTATCTAGTTCATGATATTTTATGTTGGATTTGATTATAACAGCTGTTCCGCCATGAGCAGTTCTATCGGGGTGGTTCGTATTGTAAATGCAGTAGCTAGGAAGTTTGATATAGCTTTTGTTGGTACAATGGGATTCAGATATAAGGAGTATATCAATTTGGTTATTTTCAAGGAATAGTTTAATCTCTTGCGCATGTTGGCTAAGGCCATTGGCATTACAAACAGCTATTTTTAAGAGTAGGGTCATTATTGTATTTTGGTGATTAACGTGGTTAGAAGGTTCATCATAGTCCCCATTTGTGTGATTAAATTTTTCATCATGGATTTCAACTCTTCCATGTCGTTAGACTGTTGATTTTGGTATGTGACTTGTGGTTGTGGTACTGCATTGATGTTTAAGTTTTGTGTAGGTTGTTTATTTTGCATTACTTGTTCTGCATACGAAACCTCAGGAATTTGATATGTTTGTGTTTATTTGCGCACCTGCATAGTAATATCGCGTCTTAGTTTTGGAAAAAGTTTTTCTTGTAGTTGTTTGTGCACTGCGCACCCTCTATAGTTTGAGGGATGATTTCCGCCGCAGTTTACACATTTAACCTAATCATCCTTGCTTTCCTTGGGCAGTCTTTAGTTGGGTGGTATCCTAAGCATTTAACACAGCGGTCCATTTGCTGGCAGTAGTTTTTTGTATGGCCAAATCTTTGGCATTTGGCACATTGTGGGATTGCTCTTTTTGCATGCGGGAGTTCAACTGTTATGCTCGTATTCATAAAAAGTTTAGTTTGGTAGATCTCTTTATTGTTATCTTTTTGTTTAATTTCAACTACAAACATGGGGAGTGGACTTTTGGTTGAACGTTGCTTTATGTTCCATACGTTAACTACTTCATGGCCAAGTGCTTTTAAATTTTGTTTGATCTCTTCAGTATCTGTTGAGTGATGAATGTTTTTCATTATAACTCTGAATGTTTTCTCCTGTTTTGGCTTGTACGTATGAAATTTTGTATTTTTATTCATGAGGCTTTTTATAGCTTATAGATTTTCTTTAGCTTTGAATTTTAACTTCATTGTTGCCTAATGCTTTTAGAGTGTAACTATCCTTCGCAATTTCGTTAAGTAGCCCTATTAGGGGTTTGACGTTTTGAACATCAGATACGTAGATAGGTGGGGGTTTAGGAACTTTCAGTAGTTTCGTCTTGCGTGGTGCTATTCTCCTCATCTATTTCTATATCAAGTGAAAGTAATGTTCGATTTATTTTTTTTGGCTTACTAGGCCATATGTTCGTTTTAGCTCATTGGTTGTGATGGTGTATGTAGTAATGTCTGTCAGAACTATCTAGTATCTTTGACTTCCTTAGATGCTAAGAGGAAAGTAATGTAATCGGCTTAAATTGTAGACCTAGCTAGTTTTCAGCATTTCTGGACGAAATATAGCCTCAGGACACCAAAAAGTTGTTTTAGCCATTGGTTCGTGTGTGTGTGTGTGTCTGTCAGTAAACAAGATATCTCGAGAACCGTAAGAGCTAGAGACTTGAAATTTGGTACAAGTTACTTGTAGAGGGACGCAGTGCAAGCTTTGGTAAAATCGGCGTGTTTGGTTACAAGGTCGCAAAATCGGTCTCAAAGCGGTCGCGTATCTAAACGTTGAAGATACAAAAATTTATGAGAATAAAATGATTTATTATCATGAGATAAACATGAATTTAAAATAAAAGTTGGTAAAATAGAACTCGAAAAAAATTGAAACAGGATTTTTAACATACCGGGTGTTCATAAAATATTTCGAAATTTATATATGTAATAACCGAGACGAACAAAAATTAAAATGAAATTTTTGATCCGAGGTCAAATAAATAAGTTATAGCCGATTAAAAATTAATTAAACGGACCAATCACAGCGCGCTCGGAAGCTACCGGGCCGACTTCGGAAGGACGGAGGCTGGCCGCTAGGAGGAGCAAGCAGGCTGTGCGACCGAGCTCGCACGGTTATCTTCAGTGACGTAGCAAAATTGTAAGTACGAGTCAATTATTGCCTTGTACTGTTTATTTTAATCAGCTTTCGAGTGTTGGACTCGCGCCTCGTCCTTTTTTAAAATAACAAGTTCTGTAACGAGAGCAGCGCAGGGCTTATATATATATATATATAATAATAGGATAAGGAAAGTCGTGTGATGTTCACACCAGATTTTTTGGTATGGTTGACTACGTGCCATTCGTTTCCCGCTTCATTACAAGCTAGAAGGAGTGGTAGGTTGTTGATTTATTGGGTATGTGTTTGTCGTCTGTAGATAATGATTTGGTGGGTATTGAGTAAATAGAAGATGTGACGGAAAAGATTGTAGTGGTGCATTATAAGTCTGATATTGAAATTGCTGTTGTTGTCCAGCTTGATTTGGATAGGTGTAAAAATTAGGTTGTGAGTAAGCCATGCTACATTGTTTAATAATTTAAATCAAGTTTAGGTTTAAGTTTTTGTTAATGCAGATATATACAATTGGCCTGGCCGATAACGCCGATAACGATGAAACAAATGCCAATAGTAAAAGTGCAAGCCTGACCTTAAATAGCACAAGCAGCGTCGAACGCTTCGGGCACCAATATCTGCCTTGATCAAAAGTTGAAAAATAAAAGGACGGACAAACAGACTACATTACTCTCTACATAAGGCTTCTCATTTTAATGTATAGAAGCCTAAAGTGATACTGATTTTTGTACAAAACTAGGATAAAATTATTGTACGAGGTGCATTCAAATTATAACACCACCGATTTTTTTTTTCAAGACTAGGAACAGATAAAAATATGATATTTGTTTCAAAATACGCGCGCACTCTTTGTGAATGCGTGATAGAGATGGCAGCACTGCACGGCACACAATACTAGTGAGAGCGGCGAGAGTGAGGACTATTTTTGATACTTAAAATGGTGACGTTTTTATTACAAGAACAGCGTATAATCATTCGTTTTCTCCATTTGCGTGGTGTGACACTGATTGAAATTCATCGCCAGTTGAGTGAGACATGTGGTCATGGTCTTATAGATGTGTCTAACGTGCGTTTGTGGGTTCGACAGTTCAAGGAATTCAGAACGTCGTGTGAAAACAAACTAAGACAATCTCGGCCTCGCACCAGCCGGTCTGATGACATGATCAAGCGAGTGGAGAAACTTACTTTGGAGGATCGTCGAATGAGTGTGGAATACATCGCCTTCAAAGTTGGCATTCCCATGGGATCCGTGCACACAATTCTGCATGAAGACCTGAAAATACCACCAAGACAACGCTTTAGCGCAGCGGGCGAACGCGGCGTAGGAGTTTCTTTGTGACAACAACTTTGAAGCGATTTCTTATGCTCTCTACTCACCTGATCTAGCTCTTAGCGACTTTTTCAGCGGTTAGAAAATACTCCTAAAGAAGCATTTCAGGGGTCATGGTATCATGGCGTCGACGTTGTGAAAAATGTGTACGGCTGCATGGAGATTAAGTCGAGAAGTGACATAAGTTTCACAGTTTTCGTGTTTTCACAGTTTGTGTAAAAAAAATCATAGGTGTTATAAATTGAATGCACTTCGCATCACGCACAAAACAGAACTAAATTATTGATTAGATGCGCGACACTTTTATAGTACCATATTTTAGACAAATTATTGCATGTAGCGGCGAGATTCCGTTTCTGTTTAAACCTGCATAGATATATAGATTCATTACTTGTATTTCATGTACCTATGTATACTTTTATTTTACTCAGGACGTAAAACTGGCTATCAATTTATTTGTGGTTATTTATTTTAACTTTTATAATAATAAAAATGGGTCTCAATTATTTTAGTTTATATCAAACCTTTCGCGGACCCCCCGACGTTGTTCACACACCCCCAAATTAATTTTAATTTATCTAAGACTCCCTCAGAGCTTACGAGGACCAGTAGGGTTCGTAGAAACCACGTTGAGAACCACTGATCTACATTTATTGGCACGCGATTATTATTTGTTTAAACTATTAAAAGAAGCTCTTAGAGGATAGAGATTTGACGACGGTGTTGCTGTCGAATCTAAATAAATACCTATCCGTTGAAAAAAATATGTTATTAGTAGATTATGTAAAAAATTAACTTTGTATGTTTGTATTTATATAATTTTTTTAAAAAAAAACTGGTGTATATTTAATTCACTTGCGTAAATTAATGAGTTAAAAGGCCGTTGAAGAATAAACCATTTCTTAAATAGCTTGAGCATTTTGGATGCAATAGCTACAAAAATAATTTTGGGGAATTAATGTAATGCCAAAAATAGACAGAAAGAACTTAGCATTCAGACAAAAGAAGGGGTTTCTAATTTCAATTATTTGTTAAATATAATGAGAAACGGCATGAGAATAGCACCGAAACGATTTTTCAAGATGTTGGAATTTAATCTGTCTTTTAATTAACGAATGTTAGGTTGTCTTTAGTTTATTTTTCACTTATTTTAAATTATTAAGTTTAATATTTCAAAAGCTGTTGTAATTACAAAAGACGCTCTTGAGAGTGGGCGTCGGAGAAGTGTTTTGCAAAAGAGTTTGGAATGTTCTCACATTTTTTGCTCATTAGGTATTTAATTACTTTTAGATATTAAATTTTGTTTCACTTTTTATGTTGCTTTTAGATATTATAACATTCTTTATTGGAAAACTTAATGATGTCTATTTTAAACAAGTATTACTTTTGAAATAACGACTAAGGTAATATGCTTTTTAAAAATTAACATCTCATAGTATACAAATTTGCTTGTGTTGTCATAAGTAGTTTTATAACAAAGCGTGTTCGAAAAGTAAGTTTAATTTCTATAGAAAGCCGCTACAGCGCGTCGGTCGTCTGATCACGCATGCTCGCCAACCTTCTTCTATGGGGGAATCATAATTTTTGGCCGCGTATGGTAGGCGCTTCTATCTTACTCAAAATTGTAAAAGCCACGGACAAGGAGGTTGCCGTAACTTTCGATGTTTGAGAACGGTTGTTCAACGCTCTGAAGATAAAATTTTAGATGGTTGATACATCGACGGCTCTGTGATGATCTTAATGAATCACAGATCGCTAAAGATGGTTTTAAGAGTGCTATTCTAGGCAACCTAGAGCTTATCTAAATGGATTTTGCACAATACCTCTAGAAGAGTAAAATGCACGTTATTTTTGGTCTTATAGATTGTTATCTTGTTGCGAACGGATAGCCGACTCCCGAGATAGAAGAGGGAACTAACCACCTATTGGGCTCCATTTACTTTTACATTTACCCGATCCACATAAGACTTCGTGTGAGCTTCTGATTTAGTATCGCTCCAATGTAACGTACTTTTTCTCTTCCGGGTAGTCTACCAGCTTATCCGATTCTTCTGGGACATACCAGATTATTAGGTACGGCTGTAATGAGCCTATCAGAGCTATTGCATATTGGCTCAGCATTGTGGAGAATATTGTAGAGATGTCCGTTGAGAGCAACTAGCGACAACATGGAGCCTAGGAATACATCGGGTTGTAGGCGCTTCTCTGATGACTTCATGCCACTAAATTCAAATATCCCATCAGAAAGAAAAGGCGAAATTGGCTAGAGAATTGGCAGTAAGATGAACGCTAAAACCATTTTAAAGAATAGGTCATTTTGGCAAACTTTGTCGTAGGCCTTTGCTGTATAAAAAAGAGGTTTACTTCTTGTAGAAGCTTTCGGTAATCTTTTTCATGATTTGCAGAAGCTAGTGGATGGTGGAGTGGTTAGAGTGGAATTCAATCTGAGTGTCTGGAATTAGTTGAAGGTCTTTAGGTGAAAGTGGATCACCTGCTACATCAGTTTCTTTAAGGTTAGCAAGAGACTGACAGCTTAGTCCTGAGAAAGCGTGTAAGAGTTTCCAGACTTTGAAAGCATTATGAAATTTGCTATAATCCAAGAATTAGGAACATATTGTAAGCGAAAGATACCGTTAAAAATAGTTGTGATTTAGACAATTATCTTCTTAGGGAAACCTTGCAACACACTGTGTAGGATATCGTTAGGTCCGGGAATCCTACGCAATTTCAATATTTGAATAAGTTGGACAATTTCGTGGTGGAACACGGACTCCAGCTGTCCTTGGAATTTTTGCCTTTGTAGAGTTCAAATACTAAATCGACAATAGCTATGTGGTCAACGGTGCAGTCAAAGGTGCATTGACACCTAGAGTTTGTTAGCTGCAATGTAGGCGACGTCGTTTTCTCCATGGATGGGTAATTTTTGCGAGGACCTGTTGCGCTGGACTTTGTTCATCTTTTACGGACTGTTCGCTAAATTGATAGTTTTTAGCTTGCTCTCCCATGAGCCTTTGTGGTGTTTTAACTGGTCACTGGAGTGGAGGCAAAGCTAATAGCGTTTCTTTTGTCAATATTTAAATTTGTGAATTGTTTGTATGTTTACATTTAAGTCAATTTTTATATATTTTTAAAGTAAAATTAGATTAGCGAGCATGCAATACCTTTAGTAACCGATCGTTACTTGTTAGCTTTTACCTAGTCTAATAAATCTTATTCGCTTATCTTTTGGATTAGTTCAATAAAACTTTTCAATAAAGTTCAGGTCATTATGTATGATAATTAATCACTAGCAGCATTTTTGAAAGTTGCGATGATTATATAAAATGCACGGATCCAGCTTAATTTTGTAGCAAACAATTTAAAGCTTTGAAATAAAAGAATTGTTAAAGTTACCTGTTTGTAACTCAAGATTTTTCAATTAAATAACCAAATCACTAGTACTCAACAGTCATAACATTATAGTTATTATTCAGTTCTAAAGTCGATGTATTACCTTTAAAATGTATATTGTTTGATAAAATTGTGAGAAATATATATGTAGTTTAGTACAAACTTAGTTTGCCAATTAACAAAGTGATTAATTTTATCAGAAGAAAGCTGTATAAAGTACCGTTTTTGAATGGACGATAGTGCTTACGCGGTGGAATTTTTGAGTTGAACATTACCACTTTCTATTTGAATTTGCTTGTGTCTTACGATCCATTCGTGCCGAGTGTTTATAAAAACAAATTTCTCAAATGGTTTGTTACATGTTACTTCAAGCGATTAGTATATTTTCTGCTTAGTACTTTTGGGTTACTTTCTTTAAGAGCTGTTCAACAAGTTTTCATGGTAGTTTTCAATAGGCTTTTATGGAAAGTCTGATTTGCAATATACCATAAGGTGTATCTTTCAATGTTTCGATTGGAATCTTTGTATTGTACTTAGTGCTTGGGGTATCTTCATAATTGTTGCTTTTACGATACTTTTATGCAGCAACAACTTATTTTAAATTATTATTTTTAATTGATTTTTTATAAGCAAATACATTTATCAATTCTTTTTTGAATATGTTTTTTTACAAGAAAATGCTGGTTGGTATGTGGATCAATCTATTTTCTTTTGTTCTAACTGTAATCTAAATACAATTAATGTTGACGGGTGGCCACATGACAGTGAAAGAGATGAACGTAACTTGTACTTCTTTGAATCATCAATACAACCGATACTACCACAGTTCTACTAAACAACTCCCTCTAAAATACCATTTCCGCTACAAAATAAAACACAATGAAACAAATTCCCACGAAGGGATATTTTTAACAAATTTATTTGAAAATGCGCAAATTAAAAGTTAACAAGTTGAAAAATTAAAAAAAATTAAAAAAGTAAGGAAAATGGTGCTTGATTGGTAAGTATTTTAGAAATTAATGATAAAAAATGTTGGAAGCAATCTTAAGAAGGTGTTTATACATATCATTCTTAATCAATTTCTTCCTAGCAGAGCGAGAAATTACCACCAGTAGTTGCTCATTTGCAGTCACATAACGATGATGCGGAGTATTTTTAGGAAATCCGACTCCATTAGAAATGACGCGATCCCGAATGATACCTTGTTCCTTGCGAAGTCCTTGCATGAAAATGTGGAAAGTCGAATGAGATGCCCCCATACGATCGAGAAATTGATGATGCCAACCTTCCATCGAGTTATTAGTGCGAGAAAGTCCATTGTTGATCGCTGAGTATTGACTACAAATATCAATTTGAAACAAAGCTCTTTGCGTCTTCCAAGCCAAGTTCGTTCAAAAGTGTGTAAAAATTCCTCAAACCTTGGGAAACTTCCTCATTTCTTCGCTCATCCAAAAGTCACTGTGGATCATCATATCCTTCCAAAACTTCATCTACTGACAGAAAAGCAAGAGCACCAAGAGATTTAAGCTCACGAGAAAATCTAGGATTTGCTGTGTTACTGTAGAGTTTCTTGAGAATCAAAATGTGTTGAATTTGACGAAAAAAGTTTGACCCATGTGGAAACCTCTAATTGTGATAGAAGGGAAAACTGGCATAAATGCTTAGTGCTCGGCTTGTTCAAAATCCACACATACGCTTGAAAGGGCTGCCGTTGGAATTATTTTCTTTAATTGTTCTAATACTTCAGTATAATTTTCCTAGGATTTGTTAAAAGGAAGAATAAACAAGAAAAATACATACACCTGAAAATACAATTTTTGTTAGATATTTAGTTAGTGAGTAAAAGGAGATGTGGAGGTGAAGCTCGCCGTAAGGGAAGTTTAGGGGAGAAGCATCCCATACTGGGTTAGGGGGGGGGGTCAAAGGAGGCGCAGTTCCTTTTGAGGTTGGAGTGAAGTTTTGTAGGTAGGAAAAAAAGTAAAAAGTAGCGTTTGGAAAAGAAAGAAGATAGAAAAAGAAGGTATTTAGCAAATTCTTACCTGAGACAGTCATGGCGTGAATTGTCCATAATTGTTTAAGGATATTGGGAACAATCTTGAATATTCCATCAGCAAGCCAGTGTGGAGATGAGTGGAGTTGGCGAAGATTTTGCTCTTTAGAGAAAACAAGAGTTCTATCCTCGCGTTGATCGACGTAGAGAAGTCTTCTCTTTGCCACCTTATCGGATTTCGAGACGATGAGTTCACGGCAAATTGTGGATTGACTGGATTTTAAGCTGCTTGTTTTTGTCAGTTAAAAAACCGCAACGATAGTTTTGAGGTGCAACTTAAGACGATAGATAGAGGAGTGTCCTTGCTTTCCTTAGATTTCATCTTGATTTCGGCCAATGCATTTTGACAAGCCGGCTTTTCGGGCACCAATGTGCATATGTGTTTATCTGAGAACATAGAAAAATTAGCATTTTATTAATTCGTATTAAACAAAATTATGACTTACTTTTAGTACGAATAAAACGAAATACTTTGTCAGATCAAATATTTGTAGTTAGACGGTGACAATAGTTTGTAGTGTTGTAGTCTGCACATCTCCAATAGCGAACAAGTGTTCCATCGCCCCGATATAAGACCCTATGGAATTAACAAATTGTAGCAATTATATTTTATAAAAATAAATTTACTTACCATTTTTTCATGGGTGTATCATTCGTGGACCAGTTGAGTCTGTCCCTTGGAACTCTTAGAGGTCTGGAGATAGATTCCGAAAGCGGCCATGGTGAAAAGTTTAAATAAAATTTATGAAGAAGACTGACGTAAAGTAGTTAGGCAAATGAAAAAGCTTTGAAACTAACTAACTAAGAACTGAGATGGTGTGCTTCTTATATACCCCGAGAGAGAGGTATGGGATTAGTCGGGAGTTCTCGTAGAGCAATTGGATCAAAATTCTTGTTAGTTTTCAGTACTAAAATTTAGAAACCAAAGAAAACTAAAAGACATTTTTGTAAGAAATTAGTCTCTTTCATTGCCGGTGCATTTTGAATTTATAAAGAAATATAAAAGAGTAAAAAGGAAAATGAAGAATGCTTTATTAGTGAAGGGAACTTAAGTAGTTCCAAAAAGTTTCTTTCACATTTTTATATTAGGATTAAAATGTACTAAAATGTAAAAGATTTGAATTATCTACAGTCAAATTACAGAATGTTTGGCTTTTAGTAGCAGCGATTTTAGTGGAAATGATATTTTAGTGGAAGTGGTGTTAGTGGAACTGGTTTTAGTGAAAGTGGTTTAACATGAATAGAACTATTCCTTATTAATGTCTAGACATTTTTGGAAATATTCACTGAAAACATCTGAATTTTGATGGATGGTATTTAAGAATCGTCAGTAAATGTGTACAACTGTACTGTTTGGTTTGGGAATTTGAATGTAGGGTATGGAATAAAGGTTTTTGTATTTTATACAACGGAACCAATCTACTAGATAAGATTTAGGCAAAAATTAGTGGATATTTCGTAGATATGTTTTTATTTTATAAAGTAATCTTACATTACCACACCTTACCAAATGCCTGTATTATATCTAGGAATACCGAACTACAGTATTTTCCACGTTTAAGATTATTGCTAACTTAACTGACAATTGTGTGAACTTGATAAATAGTTAAATTGATTTTGTTGAAGTCTAATAGTGATTGAGTAGTGCTAGCTACAAATAGCTGAAGGAGCAGGTAAGTTTATAAGATCTTTCGATGGCTTTCTTGGTTTAGGAATCATAACTATATTAGCGTATATTCAAAATATAGGGTAATACCAAGGCATTGTATGCCAGTATAGATAGTTGTTATTATAATTTTTGCTTTTTTAAAAAGCTTTTGTAATATTCGATCATTGATTGAGTCATAATCTCAAGATTTAAGTTGTTTTGGTTGGTTTATTTCTGATTTCACCTCGATTGAGGCAATGTTTTTAGAAGTTGTTTTTCCTTTTTACCAACTGTTGTTTGTATGGTGTATTTAAAAAATTTCTTGTTCGCTGTAGTTTGGGAATAAATCTAAATAGTTAAGAAACGTTAGACAAGTATTCTGGGAATATTTCAGTTTCGCTCTTGTTTTGAGCCAATTGCCATAAATTTTTCTGATGTGTTTTTTTAAACCCTTAACAGTCACACTGGGTGAAATACACCCCAGCGTTTTTTTGAGCGCCAAAACGACCCAGTAAACCAATGGATATGGGTCTAATACCGCCATCTACAGTTAGTCAGCGTTACAAACTTTCATTCCCCGCCGGCAAAATATTTTTGGGACCGTTAGTTTTTACCTGGCAGTCGCTCAAAGTAGACCCTCTCGAATTTTGGGGTGTCTCACACTCAGTGTGACCAATATGTGATTTTTTCGAGTTTTTTGGAAATTTTTTTTTACTTCTGAAGAGTTTAATTTGAAGTAGTAAGTACATTTTAACAGCTTTTCTTTGTTAAAATTTTTTGAAAAAATATTAACGTGTCTTTTCGCCATAAGATATGGCGTATAATTTACGTTCACACACGACTCGAGAGGAACTGTGTGAGGACAGGGAAGAAGAGGCAGCTTTTGATGGTGAGGATAGTGATGATGTTGAAGATCACGTATCCGAGGAGTCTTCCTCTGAAGACGACGAAGAAAGCAACGGTGAATTGGACTCCGAATTGGAGAACGTCACGCTGCAAGAGAGGCTCCAACATTATCGGGCACGTGGCTGCCCATCGACCATTTTGAGGGGCGTCAACGGTAATAAAAGGAAAACGGAAATCTCTTCCCGCCGCTCACGTAAGGGTTACAAGTATCTTTCGCGCGCTTTTACAGTAGTTAGTTGTAGAGAACTCTTAGCGCTACAGTGCTCAAAATCTTTTTCGTAACAGTTACGTGGTGTATTCAAATTTATTTTATGATTACATTTATATCATGTTTATATACAATGATTATAGATCGATTATCGGATACCTTTAACAATCCACAAATAATTCCTGGGCCTATGAACACAGAAGCTACGACAGTAGAAGAGTTTTTGAGCCTTCTTATAAATGATAAAGTAATTAATTTGATCGTTCAGCATACCAACACTAAAATCGAAGATGTTTGCGCTATGATGATGGCAGAAGACAGAGATATGTAAACATATCATCATTTGACTGATGCCAATGAAATAAGGGCATACATCGGCTTGGTGTACTTCAGTGGTATGTGGAAACAGTCTTCTGTACATTACATTAAGAGCGGCTATGGGATAGAGGCCAAGCAATTACGCCATATAGATGCACTATGTCAAAAGTACGATTCATATTTTTGTCATCAAGCTTACGCTTTGATGATAAATCCACAAGAAATCAATCTGATAAGTTTACGCCTATTCAATCTATATGGGAAATATTCATTAATAATTGTCAACAATATTATAAGCCTCATAACAATTGTACTGTTGTTCTTGGCTTCCGTGGTAGATGTTCTTTTAGAATGTACATCAAGTCGAAGCCCGATAAATACGGTTTAAAAATCATCAGCTTGAATGATGCTAGTACATCATATATGGTATGATATTTATTTACTCTATCATAAGTTTTTATAATTGATTTTTTGTAATGATTTATTTTATTTCAATATTTTTAGTACAATGCAGTACCTTATCTTGGAAAAATAAGTACTCCACCGAATGAATCGGTTTCAGAGTGCTTTTTACGGGAGGTAACTGCCCCAATTCACTGTACAAATCGCAACATTACTTGCGACAATTGGTTTACGTCTCTACCGATCACTAAACGATGATTGGAGGAGCCGTACAAATTGCGTGTCACAGGTACGATTAGAAAAAATAAGCGAGAGATCCCACTGACGATGAAGAGTCCTGAAGGACCTCCACCTTCGTCGAGATTTGCTACGACGAGAAACTAACGCTTTTATCTTACTCACCGAAAAGAAATAAAATTGTTCTTCTGCTAACTTCATTTTTACATGGAGATAACAAAGACAGCCGAATATAGTTCAATTTTTACAATAAAAACAAGGGTGGAACCGACTGTTTCGACATGCTATGCCATTCATTCACAGTGAGCCGTACAACGAATCGATGGCCTATGAGGGTATTTTTCGGCATGTTGGATCAAGCTGCTGTAAATGCTAGGATCCTATTGAAATATAAAAACAATATACACGATATACATACCAAAGTAACGGCAGAGTCGTGCCTAGAAAAGTTGTATTTATACTTGGTGAAGCGCACTTGCAAGAACGCTATACTATCGCATCTATACGTAAGGACTTAAAAGCTGGAATTGGAAATATTTTGCATTTGCAGGACCGTCTTCCCACCCAAAATCAGCGTCGAAAGCTAGACAAACAAAAAAGTGATAAGAAGACTAATTCAACGTGTCCATCGTGCCTTCAACCGATGTGTGATACGCATAGAGCGTACATGTACATTGGATGTGCTTTTGGCATAGAATAATTAATAAATAAAGAGTAATTTTTCTTTGGTTTTTTAATATGCATTAAGTACTATATGAAAACATTTTTTTGGGATTTTTAAATACATTTTTTAATTAATAAATTGCTATTTTTGTGTGTAAATGAGTTGTTCATTTTTTTCATAAAAGTGGTACCTTCAGTCTTCAAAATAAATAAACGGCAAAAAAAAACTTAACATACCAGCTGAATGGGAATCACTTCAGAATTACAAAACCGCTTGGCAAATTGAAATATTTTAAAAACTAAAAAAAGTTACAGCAGTTTCAGTGAAAAAAGTCAGTTTGTCGATTTTTTTTCAAGAATTTTTTAACTATCTTAAATTTAATATTCACATATCTAACCCATACAGTCTTTTAGAGGAAGACTTAAACTTTAACGGGATATTTTTTTTATGCTACCTACAATTTTTTATAAGCCTGTAAACCCGCTGGGGTGTGATACACCCAGAATGATCGGCGCGGGATTTATTGAGGTGTGACTGATAAGGGTTAAAGTTTTTTGATCGTTTTGTTGGGATTTAAAGCAAAATACTGAAATGTTGAATTTTTTTAATTTTTAAAGAGCTTGATGTAGTTTTCGAATTAGCCTATTAAATGTTTGTCCTCTAAACTTCTTGATCTTTTTCGGGTGAGTTATCGTATATGTGAAGATATGTTATTAGTATCTAACTTTTTTTTGTGCAATTTGACACATAATCTCTTCAATAATACTAATTGCAAATTGTACCGTTGAATAAAGCTATTTATTTTATTTGACAGGCAATCACTGAGTTTTCTCAATTGGCGTTTTTGCGGTTATCGTGCAGCTAACTTCTTGATTATGCAATTGATACCTTTTAGAATAATGCCAGTATATGTTACTTCGACGATAATTCAAGACTTGATTTAATTGTGCAACTCAAAGTTATGTTTTTACTTATAAATAAGTTAAGAATATTTAAACCTTTGTGCAGATTCGTTGGCTCATACTTAAGTCCCCGGTAGATTTAAAGTACAGTTGTCAATTACAGCATTTAGCAGATTTCGGTTTACTGTAAAGAATGTCTCAAATTCACGCAAGAAATAATTTTAATAGAAAACACGGGTTTTAATTAATAATTGTAATTTTTTATTGATTTATAAAGTATAAAGTATAGAGTTACGTATGGAATACCGGGTACGTCGCCTCCAATGCTTTGCTGGTACATGCCTACTCTTTTGTTGAAATTTTCCATAACTGTTTTACATAAATGTGGCTGAATATCATTGATACAGCGCTTAATTTTCTTCTTCAAGGCGTGAGTAGTCGTAGGCTTGTTGACATAATCCTTAGACTTCAAAAAATCCCAAAGAAAGAAGTTCAACGGCGTTAAATCGCACGATTTTGGCAGCAAATTCTGATCACCGAAAATGACTGATGCAGTAGTTGAAGTGTTTCGTGGGCTGTATGATATGTGGCAGCGTCTTGTTGAAACCACATGTCCATATCTTGCAATTTAGGCACAAAAAACGGGATATCCTGCCGCGATAGCGAGCACCATTAACTGTTATTGCCTGACCAGGCGCATTTTCGAAGAAGACTGCTCTGATCATGCTTCCAGTCCAAAATCCGCACCAGACAGTGATACATTGTGGGTGCATTTCTTGCTCAAATGCTAGAATTTTGTTTAACCAAGCCCTCAAGATGAAAATGAGCCTTATCGCTGAAAATAATTTTGTCCAAAAAATCAGTGTCCACTTGTTGTTTCATAATCCATTCAACAAAGTCTCTTTGATGTGCGTGGTCAGTAGGCTTAGTTCTTGAGTCAATTGAACTTTGTAATCCTGAAGATGCAAATCTTCCTTGAGAATACGCTATAGAGAGCTTTTCCAAATGCCCAATTCTTGATCACGGTGCCAAATTGATATTGCTGGACTCTCAGCAACACTCTAATGAACTGCTTCGATGTTTTGTGTTGAACGACTTATTGAAGGGCGGCAAGTGTGTCTATTGTCAACGATTAATCCAGTCTCCCTGAATTTATTAATTAATCTCTGCACAGCTGATAAATTTAAATCACTATTCTGATCATATTTTGTACGAAAATTTCAAACTGTAGCTGCCAAATTTTCATTATTTTTAAAATATTGCTCAACAATGAAAACGCGTTGTTCTTTCGTGTAGTGCTCCATTTTTAATAACCCTTAACTGTCAGCTGTCACGCTGTTTTTTTCGTTGGCAACACTTCACCGCACCAATGGAGCAAAATTCAAATCTTGTGTGAATTTTGGGACATCCAATAGTTATTAGTTTGAAGTTCTGACGGGTGTGCTTCATATTTCGCCTCCTACCACAAATTTGAAACGTAATGTTTGGAAGAGCGTTCTATACTGATTAGCAGAAATTTCATGGCGAGGGGGGCAATAAATTGCTGATATTGTGAACGACCGCGGTAGTGTATTTGCGTGAATAATTATAGGAGATTCCGCAAGTGCTGTGTTGTTGGAATGATTTGTACTATTTATAGTAAAATTTGGCATGTCAAGTATCGTTTAATTGATAAATTACTGATTTGTAGAAGAGCTATTAATTCGCTTTTGTGGTTAAGCAGTTCGTTAGCCTTCCGTGTAGCAATGCGTAGTAATTTAGTAATTGTGTGTGTATTCTGTTTACGACAGTTGATAGTTACGTCAAAATGACAATTTAAAAAGTTACTCGAGTGAATATTACTTTCAATTCTATCAGAAGAGTAGGCAGCAAACTTTCTAAGTTTGATGTTTGTTATTAGTTTTGTCTTGAAGCTGCGTTATAGTCGTTTTATTTCGGGCATACATAAGTTCTTTGTAAATTGTATTATATTTATATTTAACAAGGAAAACTACTTTTGCAGAGTTATGTTTACCACACTTTACACAATTTTATACTCTCGTGCAACAAGTTTTAGTGACATTATTGATATGTTGTGTATTGTATGGTACATGTTGTTTATTATAATTTTAGTATGATTTAATAATTCTAGCTTATAAAAGGTGTTTTTTAAGCCCGATGGAACTTACGATAGGGATACTGTCAAACGAACTGTCTTACTGCGCTCACTTTTTGACATTTATGATCAGTATACTCTGGCAAATCATCATGAATAGATTGACGCTTGAACAACGCTACCAAATTATCCAGATTTACTTTGAAAATCAGTCATCGATTCGCGCAACTTATAGACGACTTCGTGATTTCTATGGCGCACATAATCGTCGATCTGAGCAAGCCATCCGTCGAACTGTAGATAGATTTCATACCACATACTCTCTAAATGATGCAATAACACCAACACGTCGAAGGAATATGCGTACTGAAGAGAATATCGGCGCTGTAAACGAAAGTTTGAAAGAAGATCCAAATTTATCGATTCGTCGTCGGTCGCAGGAATTGGGGCTCTGTCCGTTCACTACGTGGAAAATTTTGCGCAAAGATTTTGGCCTACACCCGTATAAGATCCAGCTGGTGCAGGAATTAAAGCCATATGCGTCGTTCTTTCGCCGACTGGGCTCTAGAGCAGTTGGAAACTGACGCGATGTTTTATCCTAAAATTGTGTTCGGCGATGAGGTTCATTTTTGGCTTAACGGGTTTGTTAATAAACAAAATTGTCGCATATGGAGTGAATCCAATCCACAACAGACTCTACAGATTCCATTACATCCATAAAAATGCACCGTTTGGTGCGGTTTACACGCTGGTGGCATCATCGGACCTTATTTCTTCAAAAATGAAGCCGGAGCTCGCGTTACGGTCAATGGAGATCGTTACCGCACCATGATCAATTATTTTTTGTTTGAAAATATGAATGACATTGATCCGGGCGAGATATGGTTTCAACAGGATGGCGCTTCGTGCCATACGGAGATCGCAACCATCGACTTATTGAAATCAAAATTTAATTTTGATAAATGGACCTGTCAATTGGCCTCCAAGGTCCTGCGATTTGACACCTCTAGATTATTTCCTGTGGGGCCAGGTGAAGTCACTGGTTTATGGTATGCTGATAAACCAGCAACAATTGACGACTTGGAGGGCAACATTGTTCGTGTTATTTGTAACATACGGCCAGCAACGCTCGAAAAAGTGGCCCAAAATTGGACGTCCAGAATGCGCTTCGTCAAGAACAGTCGCGGTGGCTATACGCCCGAAATCATTTTTAAATGTTAATGCCGTGTATTGATCTTTCGAATAAAAAATTTTTTGATTAAAATTTAATTTTTTGTGTTATTTTAAGTTCTATCGGGCTTAAAAACACCCTTTATAATAGGTCTAGTAAAAAGAAATCCATTATTTTTCCAATAGATTGCTTTAATAAATTGTATCTTGCACTCTAAAAGTCCGGTTGGTTTACACTAGATAGCGATAGAAAGCTAACATTTCGCACTAAAAACTTATTTGATAGTTTTGTGAATGGTTGAGTCAGTTTTGTTTGAGCTCACGTCAAAGATGGACACCAACAAAGAGAAAATACGCTATATTTTACAGTTTTTATTCGATAAAGGTGAAAACGCAAGCCAAGCGGCTGAAAATGTGAATAGTGTTTATGGTTGTGATACTGTAACAGCTAATCAAACGCAGTTTTGATTTCGTCGATTTCGTTCCGTTAATTTCGATGTCAAAGATACACCACGCTCTGGAAAGCCAATTGTAGAAAATGCAGATAAAATCATGGAAATGGCAGAGTCCAATCGTCATATAAGCACAGTTTTTATTGCCCAGGAGCTAAAAAAACCGTTTTGAACCATTTGGAAAAGGCTGGATACAAAAAGAAGCTGGATGTATGGGTGCCACACGAGTTAACGAATCTCCATCTGTGAATAGCTGATAAATCGCAACAAAGTCGACCCATTCCTGAAGCAGATGGTGACTGGCGATGAAAAGTGGATCACTTACAACGTCAAGCAAAAACGGTCGTGGTCGAAGCGTGGTGAGCCGGCGCAAACGGTGGCCAAGCCAGGATTAATAGCCAGGAAGGTTTTGCTGTGCGTTTGGTGGGTTTGGAAAGAATCATATACTATGAGCTGCTCCCCTACGGCCAAACTCTTAATTTGAATCTGTACCGTAAACAATTGGACCGGATGAAGGAATCAATCGCCCAGAAGCGGCCAACTTTGACTACTAGGACAGGAATTCTGTTTCATCGAGACAACGCCAAGCCACCCACATCGACAACGACTCGCCAGAAGCTCCGGAAGCTTGGTTGGGAGATTATTATGCATTCAATTTATAGTCCGGACCTGGCACCAACTGATTATCACCGGTTCCTGTCCATGACCAACTATTTTGCTGGTGAAGAATTTGCCTCAAGGGAGGCTTGTAAAAATCGACTGTCCCAGTTTTTTGCCAATAGGGACAAGGGCTTCTATGAGAGAGGCATAATGGAATTACCTTCAAAATGGCAATAACTTATCGAACAAAACGGCGCATATTTGACCTAAATCAGTTCATTCTAATTATGTTAAATAAAACCTTCAATTTCATGCAAAAATAATGCATTTCTTTTTACTAGACCTATTATGATGTAGTTTGTAGGAGGTTCTAGACCAATAAAAAAAAGAGGTAACGGTTTTTAATAATATTATATTTAACGGCCGTGATGCTTTGTACTATACGGTCTTACTTATAAGCTTTTCTTTTATATATTAAATTGATACAGTATGGTGGTCTTATAATTGCTCTGTAGACAAATATGTCTTTTGGTTAAAACGTGTGGTTGTTTGGTGCCTAATAATTTTTTTATATCTTAGAAATAAGAAATTTATGTTTACTATATTATTTGTCAAAGTTTTACTATAATATTGTTATTCTTCAACTACTTGAGTTAGAGTGTCGATCAAAAATTGAAGGTGATTTTGACATTTTGTGTTCCTTGGTGTTATTTGTTTGTTTGTTTGCTTGTTTCTTTAATAGATATTGGGATATATTTGGTTTATTTTGGTTATAATTTTTAAATTATTTTTTTTATTACTTGCTAGTGTGTATGCTTGAGACTTAATAGTTTTGATTTGGGCTTGATCTGGGAAGAAACGGAAAGGTTTAATTTTGTGTCAGTGTTGAATGCATTTACTGATTACCTTATCTCAATTGTGGTTGATGCTGTTGGACTTTGATTGGGAATCGGGTTATATACGTACTCATATGTAAGATTTAAGTTTGCTATTTGTACAGCAAACACAATGTTCAAAAATAATTTATTTAACTAACATAAATTACGTACATTTACAAAACTATTTGTATTATTCTAGTAGACAGAGTGACAGCATTTTTTTTAAAATCTAGATGTTAACTTATTTCCTATACATTTACTAACATGTACGTTTTTCATATAAAGCTTCAGTAATTTGTCTTTTTAGTCATTTTTCAGCCTACTTGGGCATTCTGAACATAACAGAATTTAAAAAGAATGAAAAAGAAGGAATGGAAATGGAAGGCAAAAATTATGATATATAATGGAGTAGACAGTACTTATGGGGCAAAAGAAGGAGTGCGATGCATGTTTAAAAAAGAGAATACTAAATATATAAACAAATAATACGGTATTAAGATAAAGTTCTGGGATTAATTAACAGAATCTATAGATGATAGCAGGAAGCATTACTGATATTAGAAAACCTTAATGGAAAGGTAAACAAGAACGACGAAGGAATCAGGAGAAACGATATGAAAACATGAAACACTATAAATAAAAATGGTACAAGAATAATTGAGTTATGGATACACACCAATCTGATAATATCAAATTCCTTTTTTGCACATAGAGATGTACATAAATATACTAGAAAAGTAACCAGCAGAGGAGAAAACTTGATATTAGACTTTATAATAATAAACAAAAGATATAGAAATAAATAATAGATATAAGGGTAAAAAAAACTAAAAATGTACCCCAATACTAGTGGTACCTAAAATGATGATAAAATGTGAAAAACTAAAGAAATATATATAATACTGAAGGAATAGATGATAATAAAACAAAGAAAAACAACAAAATGTACATGTTCAAAAAAGAAAATATAAAGAAAGATTGGAAGAAATGTTCAGCAGAAGTAATAAAAATATTAATAATCGACCAATGAAAGTATTGTAAAACTGTATTTAAAAAAGCGTTAATAACGATAGTAATAATAGTTAATAAAGAAATATGTGGGATTAAAAAACGACGAGTTAAGGGAGGAAATAAAAATTAAGAAACAGCCGAGGAAAGAATTCGTAGAGAACAATTAGCAGAAAAATTCTACAGATACAAGATTCAGAAATATAAAGTCAAAGTCAGGTTAAAATCATGGTAAGAGTTTGGTGAGAAGATAGAACGTAACTATTTTATAAAACACTTAGTTCATTTAGAAAAAATAAAGAAAGCTAAATAAAGAAAAAACAAAAACGGAAGTTTGTTGGTAAACAATGATGTAATGAGATGGAAGGACTATTTTGAGAAAATGTTAACGACAAAACTAATGAAAGAAATAAAAATAGAAGAAAGAAATCAAGTAGTACAGAACACGTAAAAAAATGTAAAGCACAGAAAGAAATAAAAATAGAGAAAGATTAATGGTAAATTAGTACAATGCATCAAGAGTCTATACGAAAACACAAGAACCTATGTGAGAACCGCAAACTTACAGTCAGAAGAATTTACAATAATAGAGGAACTAAAACAAGAGGGAGTTTATAGTCCCACTTTATTCAATTTAATAATGGACGATATCTTAAAAGAAATAAAGTGAAAAGTTAAAAAAAAACTGAAGATCGGTTATATAAAAATGGAGCTAATAGAAAGATCAGAAAGTGTATTTCGTTATGACTTACTGATGTACGCAAATAACAAGAAAGACCAACACAACTTAAAGATATGGAAGAACGCATTACTTGCAAGAAATTTAAAGATAAACTTAGAGAAGACTAAATTGATGGTAAAAGGAAAAGAGGAATTACACATGTCAATAAAAATAAGCCATATCAAAATTGAGAAAGTCAAATCATTTAAATATTTGGAGCTGAATGTATAGGGGAACTAAAAAATCGATACGGAAATTAAAGAGGGACTAGAAAGCGAAGCCAAAGTTTACTATGCATTGAAAAACATATTCATTAGGAAAAAAAATCTATAAGAAAACGAAATGTACAGTGTTCCTAACGATATTTCAACCAATACCGACGTATGGAAATGAAATGAGGCTCCTACGGAATATGAAAGGAGCTACGAGAAGAGATAAAATCAGAAATCGTGAGATAAGAAAAGAACTGGAAGTAGAATAAATCTCAAAAAGCATCAAATGTCAACAGCTAAGATGGTTTGGACATATGGTGCGAATGAGAAAAGAAACACAATAAAAAGAAATAAAAAGATAAAAGAGGAAGGGGTAGACCAAGAAAAACATGAAACAAGAAAGTATTGGACAATTTAATACAATAAGGACTGACCTGGAGTGTAGGGAAAATTTAACAAAAAAAATGGACGAAGAAAACAGTGTGGGTGTAGTTTTAGATAATATACAGGATGTTTCAAAAATAATTATCTGATTTAAAACATTTATATTATAAAAAATAACAAACACAGGTACTTAAGATTAATTTTATATTATAGGGTTAACCTTGAATTTGTCTTACATACCAAATTATAGGTGCTCAATATGACCCTTTTGGGATGCACGGCATATATCCAAACGGTAGACAAATTCGTCCCAAACTTTTGTTAGCATATCTGGATCTATTGCTGCCACGGCTGCTGTTTTTTTTATTCGGAGAAAAAACAGATACAATTGTGTATAGTAATAATAATAGTTCCCCGTAATAGGCCTCGAAGGCCCTTTGGGGTCGTAATAGGATAGATCTGTTACAGTCTAGAGCCTACGGTACACAAGGGTAGTAACGTGGGCAGCGCTACGTACCGACCGCCTATTATTACCCCAGAGTTTGACCTCCAGGTACTCATTTATTGCAGCCTGAGTCGAGCTGGGCCGTAAAAATGCCAGCAATCGGATTGGCAAGAGCGGGATTCGAACCCACAACTCTTGGTTTCGTAGTCTAGCGATCTATCCACTAAGCTACCACGGCTCTTGTGAATAGTATACTTAATAATATTTCTTAAGAGTAATGGACATACAATTATTCCTCTACATTTCTCACTAAGATTTCTAAAATTAGAACGATAACGTATGGGGTGACAGCGGGTATACACAAACACACACACACACACACAGATACATACAGGCACGCATATATATATACACACACACGTTCCTTCATAAGTCCACAAGCGGTAAGCCACACCATTTATTATGTGTTATTATGTTATATAATATTTACGTTAGTATCAGTCTTAATTATAGATTAGACTGTTTTTGTTTATATCATTGTTATTTTATTTTATTTATTTTTTTGCAGTGGTTTTGCAGTTTGACCACTGTAATTGGAAGAGGAGGCACATAAACGCAGTCTTTTATAAACTACCACAAGAAAAAATCGCACACACTGAAGTCCGACGATCTTGGAGGCCAGTGATGTAAGGCTAAATCGTTAGGTCCCATATGGCCGATTCATCGTTGTGGAATTTGATTATTCAAAAATTCTCGAACTTCCAGGCTCCAGTGTGTTGAAGAAGTCATCAGTTATTATTAAGCATATCTAGATAGATAATTTCCGCAACAGTGTTGTCTAAAAATAAAAAGGAGCCGCCGACCTTTTCCCGAAAATTGCACAAAAAATATTAAGTTTTGGAGAGTCTCTCTCGTACTGTACAATTTGATGTGTCTACTCCGTACCCTATATTTTAACATTATGGAGGTTCATCTTATCACTTAAATGAAAAGTAGCCTCGTCAGAAAACACAAAATTGTCATTTTCTGCCACCTTCTCGACAATGAATTCACACAAGTCCACACGTCTTGTTTCTCACCTGCATGAAGAGCTTGCATTAATTGAATTCTGTGCGGTTTTATAATTAAAAGTCGCCACAAAACACGCCATACAGACATTGAGAAAATATTTTGTACTCTACTGCCACGGCGAGTGAATTTTGTGAGCTACGTGGGAAACTTAGTCGGGTGCGCTTCACATCTTCGTTTGACATACGGGGACGATCACTGGATTTCCCTTTACACAGACAACCCCTGTCTTGGAATTGTCTATACTATCACCTAATGCTCTGAGCAGTAGGAGATTCAACACTATATTGTCGCAAAAAATCACGCTGAACATTTTTACGGACTCATACTTCGCGAAGCGTAGAACACAAAATGATTTCTATTGTCCAATCGCTATCTTGACAAACATTGAAGTGGCAAGTGAACGAAGCGCTACCCATCGACAACCGCGTGAAACTCGAGAATTCCCTGTTTCTAACAGTTTGATCAACAGATTAAAATCTGAATAGTTATAATTTTTTTAAATCAGATGATTCCTTTTGAAACACCCTGCATGTTTAACCTAATCTAGTCAGCTCGTATAATTATATTATAATACCTCTTTGTTATACACAATATTGTAATTTACCTTAACACCTAGTGGTATATTGAGGTTGCTAATTATATTATGTATTATTATAATCATTTTTCTTAGACTCTACCATGCTTCTTCTAGTAGTCTAAACAATAGCAATTCTGTGGGAAGTTTTCTTTTCTCACATAGAGAGAAAAAAATACAAATTGAGGAAACATTAAATTTTTTGTGCGCCATTTTAAATTATGCTTAGTCGAAATGGTACATATAGACAACAAAATCAATTTTCATCGACAATGATATAAAATCTATATGTTTATAATACAAAATTTCAAACTGAACCGAATGGTTATGACATCACAGATTCCCACATTGTTACTGTGATGATCTTAGAGGAAAACTAAAAAATGTTATGTACATTAGTTTCAAAAAATTTTAAAATGAGAAATAGAACATTTTTTTTGTTTTAACAGGAAGTTTGTTTACAATCTGCTCAAAAGGAGCAATAAGTAAATGTTACAGATTACATGTCGGATACCTTCCCAGCGGAAGATTCCATTAAACAATCCTTATTAAATATAAGAATAAGTAAGGATAACCACGAAATACCTACAGCGCTTAACACATTAAAATCTGTCCGGTAGGTCTATTATACATTCAGAGAATAGATATAGTAATAAATCATTATGACACACCCCTGAACCGCCCCTGAATCGCAGGAGCCAGCTTTACAGTGTATTTTATATTTACCCCTTTGCGTTAAACAGATGAATCAAAATTCAACAACTCACTTTTACAATACACACTATCATTAATAGTGAGATACAAATTAAATCTCCACTTCTAACCGCAACAAGTTAGCCGCATCACTAACACACGAGTGCCCAAAAATGCGTAAGTGTGTACCTGACTACTGAAATACCCGCATTTTTTAAACCGGGCAATAACGGATAGTTATTTGAAATGAGCAGGAATTTTTGACAGTTTTATTGCTATATGTATTCGCTGAATGGATTATAGCGGGCTGTGACGTATCAGTATATGTGTTGTCTGGCTGTTATCCCGCAGATTTATGGCAAGGGTGTTGGTGTGAGATTCTAGTCTAAGAAGATATTGCGCACTGCACTACGTCTTTCACTAATTTCACTTATAGGTCACGGTGAATAACATCGTTTCGCACATACTAAGGAGCGTCCGCTATTGTCCTTAATGTTTTGGATTGAAACCTTTGTAGTATCTCTATATTAGAGTCACCTACAGTTTCACATAGTTGTACACCGTAAGAAATAGAACATGCACTTCAAACAATAAATTAATTATGCGATAGTGAATCAGTTTTCTTTGGCATTTGGTGTCTTTTAAGTAAATAACTTGGTTTAACAATAATATTTGCGTAGGGACCTTACAGACAAATATTTTGTTGTCACACGGTATTTTGAAAATACAAATACATTCCTAAATTTTGTCATGTTTGTTAGTATTTAAATTTGGTTTCATCAGAGACTTTTATAATAATAAGGTGTAAAGTTAAGAACCATCTGCAATTTAAGTCGTAATACATCTTAAGAACGGAACCAAACTTGAATTTATCATTGAATCTTTCAAGTGCAAGTTTAAAGTTTCCTGGTCGCAGACATATTTATAACTATCGGGCACACACGTGGACTGCAACAAATACGCTATTAATCTGTATTAGCCATTGTGGCCCCTTTTAATTTCGGTAGTAAGCCAGGCAATAAACTGCCAAATAAATTATTCTCCTACTGCTGAGGTGGAGCCCGCCATTCTTTGCGGGCCGCTCTAGGACCGCATATAACCGCTTTCTATAATGTATGTGAACATTATTTTTCCACTTCCATAATGCCAGCGGCGCATACGGGAAGCAATATTTTCGGAATTTCAGCGTTAACACGTTTTCGCTTTTTCTGTTGTGCACATTTCATATCTGCCCGCGCTTTTATTTATTTGTGCAACAATAAAGGCGCACTAAATTGCGTATGAACATCCCGCTAATGCAATTTTCCGCGGCGTTTTTGCCCGGAAGTTGTGACTCACGCCTGCTGCGTTTAAGTCGAAACCGCATGTTTATGCAACCGCATACTAAGAGTTGGAATATTCGAAGCACTACTTCTTTTTGTATATGTTTTGTATATGTATAAAAATAATTGATGTATCAGCTTAGTACTATAATAACGAATATAATTAAGCCTGAGTTGTGTGCTTATATTTTATTTTTTTATATGCACATTAACATATTTTTATGTACGCTATTTGGTTTTTTAATTTTTAAGTGCAGTTCTCTTTTCATTAATTCTTATCATATTTATAATATGTTACAACCGAATAAGAAGTAAATTATATCATCATCATCATCATCATCAGCCTCTTATTATCCACTGTTGAATAAAGGCCTCTTCAAGTTTGTTCCATGCGTCTTTGTCTCTTGCGGTTTGAATCCAGTTTTTACCCGCCGTTTCTTTGATGTCATCCGTCCATCTTTTCTGTGGTCTTCCCCTGCTCCGCGTTGTAAGTCTTGGTCTCCATTGGATTATCTTTGTGTCCCATCGGTTTGGCTCCTGCCGTGCCACGTGTCCAGCTCATTTCCATTTCATTTTTAGTATTCTTGAGATTATATCCGTCACCTTGGTTCTCCTTCTGATCTCTTCGTGATTGATTCTTTCTCTGAGACTGACGCCAATCATAGCTCTCTCCATAGCCCTTTGAGTAGTTCTAAGTCTTACCATACTTTTTCTCGTCAATGTCATTGTCTCCAGGCCATATGTTGCAACTGGAAGCACACAGGTGTCGTAAACCTTTCTCTTCAGGTTAGTTGGTATATCGGTGTTTTTCATTATATGACTGAGTTTTCCAAAGGCAGCCCAACTCTGGCTTATCCGGCGTGAGATTTCTGCGGTCTGATTTTCTTTCCCGATCCTGAATTTGTGCCCCAAGTATATGTATTCCTTGACTACCTCAAGATTGTTGTTGCCTACGTTGATACTCTCTTCGACTGGGCCCATTACTTTCGTTTTTTGGACATTCATTTTCAGGACTACGTGTTCTGATGTTTTCAGGAGCTCATTTAGCATGTCTTTGAGTTGTTCTAGGTCATCGCTAATTAGGACAAGATCGTCCGCAAATCGAAGATCGCTTAGATATGTTCCATCTACATTTAGTCCCTTTCGCTTCCATTCAAGGTTTTTGAATATATCCTCCAAGACGAGAGTAAACAGTTTTGGCGAAATAGTATCGCCCTGGCGCACGCCTCTCTTGACTTTAATTTGATTTGTTGTTAGTTCATCATTAATTTTTACTTTTATGTTGGAATTTTCGTATATATATTTCTTGTAGGTCTGAATACCTTGTGTCTATTCGGGCGTTGTCCAGTGATTTTAAGATTTCCGGAATTTCAATGGAATCAAATGCCCTATGGAAGTCTATAAATGCAAGATAGATGGGCATGTTGTATTCTGTGGTTTTTTCGATGAGCCCGCCTGCTCTACCGGCTGGTAAAAATCCAATTTAGTTGTTAGGCGGTTTGTAACGATCTTGGTCAGCAGTTTGTAAAGATGTGATAGGAGGCTAATGGGGTGGTAGTTCTCCAAGTCTCCGCTATCGCCCTTCTTAAATAGTAAGATGACATCCGCACATTGCCAAGCAGTTGGAATCTCCGCTTCATAGAGACATTTGTTTAACAGAGTAAGTAAATTATATGATAAATATAATATACTCACAAAACTAACCAAGACAAACCTCTCATAAAGGGTTTTCCACTAAGGACTATGTGATTTTGAAATTAAGTAAAATAAAAACTATTTCAGATATAAACAAACTTTTTATATTATTTTGAACTAGAGTCTGTTACATTATGTTTTGAATAACACATCATTTAAGATGATTTTGTGCAATAACTCGTGTTTAATGTCACTAAATCAACTTTAAATGTTCAATCTTAATGCATCTAGGGTTTGGGGATTTGTGATTTGTTTGCAGGGATTATAAATTTCAAATAACCCCACAAAGTAATCTAAACAACTAACAGTTGCATTTCTAGAAATTATCCTTTTCTTGCAATAAGTCAATAGTGGCATTAGCAGTGTGACATGTGGCACTACGTGTTCTCCAAATCAATTTCATCTAAATTTGAAGATAAAAAATCTGTTCATATCAGTCGGTACTGTTCAACAGTAACTATAACTGCATCTCCTACTTCGTTCTGGAGAAAGAGTGGCCCGATGAGGCCATCATGTCAAGGGCTTCTCCTAAATTTCTTGTGGATTGTTTTTACACCGAAAACGGCAATTTTGTTTATTAACCAGAAATGAACTTCATCTGAGAAGAATTTTTGGCCAAAATTATGATCCGTTTTAAGTTGCCCTAAAGCCCAAACAGCAAAGTTACAGAGTTTACGATGGTTCAGTGGTTTCAGTTCTTAGATCAACACAATCTTATGCGCTGCAACCTCAAATATTTTCGCAAAATACGCCAAGTTGTCGTTTTTTAAGTCCTAATTCTTGAGCACGACGAGTAATCAACAAATTTGGAGTCTCTGCTTACAGCGGCAATGTTTTCTACATTTCTTGCAATTTGACGTTTTGCTGATATTTTTGCATCGTGAAGAGTAAAATCTCCTTTAACTTTTTCAATTCGACGAATAGCAAGCCCAGAAGGACGATTATGTGAACCATAGGTTTTGCGAAGACCACGTTAAGTGTTCACAAAAGAACGTTTTTTTTTTAAATTTTTAGACAATAACAAAACTTTCTTCAAACGTATATTTAACCATACTTAATCATCAGAGTATACTAAGCACAAATGCCAACTAGTGGAAGTTATAACATTTTAAGTATGGGTGACATTTTATTTCAAAAGTCGTATTATTTTTATTGGAAAATTCTGATTACATATTTACAACTTAGAACCATTAAACCTATTCTTTGTGGACCTCGAGCCAGCGGATAACAATAAAGAAATATATAATTTACGAGGTATTCAGAACAGAATAGTACAAGTCGAGCCACCCAGAAAAACCAAGGGCCTTACTCAGTGTACAGTATCAGCAATATGGTCACACTAAAACATATTGTAACAGACCTTACTACTGTGTGAAATGTGGAGCAGCCCATAATTCCACAAGCTGTACAAAACCAAACAACACCCCTGCCACATGTGCACTATGCGGTGGTCTCCACCCTGCCAACTATAAAGGATGCGAATTCTACCATACTCTCCTCAAACAACCCAATAATGCCAACAACAGACTTAATATTCAACAATTACCATCACCGATACACCCTATCCCACGACACAGAATACAACCAATAATTCAGGCACAACAGGCCAATACCTACTCAAATATACTAAGAAATCAAAACCACCAAAAACCACCAGAGGAAAACTCAATTACTCTCACCACTTTTCTAAATGATTTCAAAAATATGTTGCAACAGCTAATGCAACAAAACAGCTCAATTCTTACCAGGCTTACAACGCTCATCAATAAAATTCGCTAAATTTGTACGAATTGTCCAATGGAATTCCAACGGCATCATTCAACACAAAAACGAAGTAGAGACTTCTACATCACAATTCAATCGACATACTACTTGTTAGCGAAACGCACTTTACCGACAGATTCTTCTTTCGTATTTCATCGTATTTAACCTATAATACAAACCACCCGTACAACACTGCACATACAGGTACTGCAATTTTAATAAATAATACTATAAGTCACCGCATATTACCAAAGTATGCAACAAATCACTTGCAAGCCACTTTACTCAAAGTCAAAACGTCCTCCTACGAGATAACAGTTTCTGCAGTATATTGCCCTTCTATGCACTACTTGAAACTCAACCACTTCAGGGACTTCTTCAACACACTCAGCTCCAAAATTATTGCTGGAGGTAATTTCAACAGCAAACATATTCTCTGGGGCTCTCGGCTAACAACTACCAAAGGTCGTGAGCTAGCTAATCTTATTCAGGAAAAAACTACTTATTTCTGTCCACCGGTAAACCAACATACTGGCCCAGTGATCCAAATAAAACTCCTGATCTGTTGGACTTCTTCATCACCAACGGAATCTCCTCACCATACATGGAAGTATTTACTAGTTATGATTTGTCATCTGACCATTCTCCGATAATTGCAACTATTAGTACTTTCGTAATTATTAAGAATTTTACACCTAAACTTCATAACAACAAAATCAACTGGAATAAATACAAAAATGGAGTGGAACAACGGATTAATCTAAAAACAAGACTCAAAACCCATAACGAAGTCGAAGACGCTTTGGATGCCCTCACAAGTACCCTTAAACATTCAGTTATGAGAAGTACTCCATCTCTGCCAATAGCTAATATCATAAAATCAATGCCACTTGAAATAAAACATTTAATTGGTAAAAAACGGAAGGCACGGTCTAGGTGGCACACAACCCAGGGACCCGTGGATAAAAATATACTGAATCGCGTTAGCAATCAATTAAAGGCGCAACTTAGAGAACTCCGTGAACAATCCTTCAATGACTACGTGACAAGACTAAATAGATTCGACAACTCTATCTGGAGACCAATTAAATCCAAGAAAAAACCAAAAGAACACAATGCTCCAATAAAAAATCTTGCTGACCACAACGCTAAATGGGCGAAAAGCGACCAAGAAAAGGCTGATCTTTTTGCAAATCATCTCGCATCTGTCTTTAAGCCTAATAATTAAGATATAATTAGTGACATCGTAACAAGTTTTTCCAACATTCTACAATCCCCATTTCGATTTAAATCCTTCACTCCACACGAAGTTCAGAACGAACTTAACCATCTTAACATCCGAAAAGCACCAGGTACAGACGGTGTGACGCCAAAAATGCTCAGGGAATTGCCGAAAAAAGGGATACTCTTTACTACCTACTTTTTTAATGCCATTTTAAGACTGCAGCACTGGCCTCCAATGCTAAAAGCGGCAGAAATAATCTTAATAAATAAGCCAGGAAAGAACCCAAATGACGTAACCTCATATCGTCCAATTAGTTTGCTCTACAATTTCCAAGGTATTAGAACGCTTATTACTACAGAGATTAAATGCGGATATTTCACCAGATACCTGGCTTTCTCCTCATCAAGTTGGTTTCCGAGCAGGACATTCTACAGTTCAGCAAACACATAGATTAATCCCAGTTATTAATCACGCTTTTGAACAAAAACATTATTGTACTTCAGTTCTACTGGACGTTAGCCAGGCCTTCGATAAGGTCTGGCATACAGGTCTCTTATATAAAGTCAAGGAAACCCTCCCACTAAAGTATTTCGACATCTTGAAATCCTATCTTTCAGACCGCAAATTTAGAACCAAAGTAGGAGATGCCAAATCAGACTATCATTCCATAGAAGCAGGTGTACCACAGGGAAGCGTCTTGGGATCGACCCTCTACAAAATATATACAACCGATATCCCAACAACCACTGAAACTACTATCTGTACTTTTGCTGATGACACTGCCATACTAGCAGCTCATGAAATAGCATCTAACCTAATGCAAATCCACTTCAATGTACTCCAGGCTTGGTTGCATCTCTGGAAAATTAAAATAAACGAAAACAAATCACAGCACATAGACTTCACTCTAAGACAAGAACGTTGTCCTCCACTTTTTCTCAATAACCTCGAACTCCCTCGAGCTATATCTATCAAATATCTTGGATTCCACCTGGACACTAGGTTAACATGGAAAGATCACATTACCAAAAAATCTGGTGTGAACATCACGACTTTCCTTATCCTATTATATATATATATATATATATATATATATATATATATATATATATATATATATATATATATATATATAATATATATATATACAATAAAAGATCTGTACCAACGGAGACTAGAACAAAAGATCATATCTAATTCAATGTTGGAAGAAGATAATATAGAAAAGAGCTAGGAAAAAGTAAAACTAATATATTACAAGCCGCTTATGAAACATTAGGAACAACGAATATAGACATATATATATATATATATATATATATATATATATATATATATATATATATATATATATATCGGCCCTGCGCTGCTCTCGTTCCAGAACTTGTTATTTTAAAAAAGGACTAGGCGCGAGTCCAACACTCGAAAGCTGATTAAAATAAACAGTACAAGACAATAATTGACTCGTACTTACAATTTTGCTACGTCACTGAAGGTAACCGTGCGAGCTCGGTCGCACAGCCTCCGTGCTCCCTCCTAGCGGCCAAGCGCTCCCCCCCGTCCTCCCAAAGTCGGCCAGGTAGCTCACCGAGCGCGCTGTGATTGGTCCGTTTAATTAATTTTTAATCGGCTACAACTTATTTATTTGACCTCGGATCAAAAATTTTCATTGTAATTTTTTGTTCGTCTCGGTTTGATCTATCCAGTAATATAAATTTACCGAAATATTTTATGAACACCCGGTATGTTAAAAATCCTGTTTCAATTTTTTTTCGAGTTCCTATTTTACCAAATTTTATTTTAAATTCATGTTTATCTCATGATAATAAATTATTTTTATTCTCATAAATTTTTTGTATCTTCAACCGTTTAGATACGCGACCGCTTTGAGATCGATTTTGCGACCTTGTGACCAAACGGCTCGGCCGATTTTTACCAAAAGCTTCGCACTACGTCCCCTACCTACAAGTAACTTGCATACCAAATTTCAAGTCTCTAGCTCTTATGGTTCTCGAGATATCTTGTTTACTGACAGACAGACACACACACACACACACACACACACGAACCAATGGCTAAAAACAACTTGAAGATCAAAGAACTCTATTGGCTGTTAGGGAAGAACTCAAATCTTTCCCTAGAAAACAAAATACTGCTATATAAAACAATCATCATCCCTATTTGGACGTATGGAATAGAAATCTGGGGTTTCGCAAGCAAATCCAATATAGCATTGCTCCAAAGAGGTCAATCTAAAGTGCTACGTATGATATCTCAAGCACCGTGGTATATCTCAAACCAAACGATACACGACGACCTGAGGATTCCCTATGTCAAAGATGTCATCAAGCTACGAAGTAGAACCCACCACGATAGATTGGCAGCCCATTCAAATAACCTGCTTCAACCATTACTGGAAAGAGAACACCCACGACGACTACATAGACTTTGGCCAGCAGACCTTCTTGTGGATTAAGAGAGTCCTTCACTGGAAGAGCTCTCGTCACGTCATTTCAAGCTGAAATTCTGATATACAATTAGCCCATAGAATGCAGTAGTTCTGATTGCTAATAAATATAGTCTATAAAAAAAAATATTTACAACTTATGTACAATAAAACTTACCGAGCAGGAGTATTATTTGTTTCCAATATTTTAGTTGTATTGTTGTTTAACAGTTTATTGATGCACAAAGAGTTTGCTTTTATATTTAATATGATTAATTTTCATCACTTCCCCCGTTTTGTTTTGTATTATATGATCAGGTGAATATCATGGCGCGTTAATAATACAGCTAAGTACTCTGCTCTAGAATTTTTATAAGATGTTAGAATTACTGGCAGGTCTTAACAATTAAATACCATACGATTAAGTGAGTCTTATGATAGCGTTGCACTAATTAGTACAATTTATTGAATACTTTGCATCTTTAGTTTTTGCGATCATAGTATTATTACTTGTTACAGCTGGGTATGTATCCTCTTGCCATTGCAAATGTACATAATTTAATGTTGTTAACTTGAACCTTTCACTTTCTCAACCAATTTTCAACTACACTTAGGTTAAATTGTAAGTTTGCAGATACAAGAACAGGGTTAGTGTTTGAAGCAGGTATGGTAATATTATCAGCAAATATAGCTGCAGTTATTGAATTGGTCGTGAGTACATCAGGTGTGTAGAGTGTATATAAAATTGGATCTAGCACATTACTCTGGGATCATCTGTCTTCCAAATAGAAATCAATAAAAATAAGTTATGAGTTTATAAATCAAGTTTATGTCATGTAATGCCACAGTAAAGGAGCATATAAATAACAAGATTATAGTAGGGAAAAAGGCAACAAGGCACTACATGGAATTATATGAAGTGAAGTACTAATAAAAGAAACAAAAAAATATATATTTATAAAACCATTGCATATATTAGAGAAACGGTCCATTATTACAAAAATTAGAAACATGACAAGATCTTCCTGAGAAGAAGCTTGCAAATTTCCGAAAAAGGTAGAATAAAATCATCAGTTACTAGAAATTTGAAAAATCGCACGTTAAGATGGCATGGACATGTAGAAATAACGTTAGAAGAGAAGTGACCGAAGAACATTGAACAAAGAATATAACGAAGTAAAAGACCACCTCTGAAGTGAAAAATATAATTAATTAATATCATAAAGATCAAGATTAAAAAAATAAATAACCACGGCAGCCGAAGAAGATAAATCCATAGAGGAAAAAGCAGAAAGGATGACGAAAAATAATGTAGCGTTGAAAATAAATGTTATAATTTTAGATATTTGGGGTTAATATCTTGCAGCAGTTTACTAATAATTAGGTTCTAACCTGGTGTTTTTCTCTCATTAACTTTATTTAAAACAACTTGTTTTATATTTAGCACCATAAAAGTGTTTCATTTTAAATGGTGATACTAAAAAATTAGCTAGGCTCAACTGTGAGGGGAAAGGCTTAAAAATATTTTCTAAATGTTTAGCAAATACAATAATATAGTTCTTATCATTTTTCCTTATTTATTTTTTATTTTTTACTGGAAATATTTTCTACCGGGTTTGGACAATTCTACAATGAGTAGTCGGTGGCTGTCTGTATGGTGAGGTTGTTAAAATACTTCTGAACGGGCTGGTTTTTGATATCCAAGAGTACAGCAAATTTTCCTATAACGCAGTATTCTCATAACGTGGTTAACATATGCATAATGCGGAATAGAAATTGCGACATTCTTCTTACCATGCGGTAATAATTAATTGTATTATAGGAGGATTGATTGCATGTATTATAGTCTTAATATTGAAATTTATGGGGAAATCCGTTGATTTTGTCATACACAAGCATTAATTTTATTTATCAGTGAATTCTCCTTTAAATTCAGAAATAATGCAGCCTTTTTTTATTTAATCTTTTAGTACGAGATTTGTTTTAAATGAATGCAGACGTAACTTTATTTGTATGCGTTTTTTTCTCATGATTTTGTATTGTGGTAGTTAAACATAATTTACTCAATAATTTAATTAACATTGTTTATTTTTGGTAATACTTAATACAAATGATTTTAACCTTTGGTTTATATAATGTTTCGCAAAAATAAAGAAAAAACCACTAACCAGAAAGTTAATTTCTCATGCAGAAAAAATTTAAATTTTAAATCGTTTCAAATATAGAGAAAAAACAGGTGGCCCGCAAACAAAATGTCAATATGGTTAAAATAGAACTAACTCTTATGATTTGGGAGAAGACTGTTCAGTTGAAAAGATCCCTATTAGGGAAAATTTTATTAAACAGCAAGCTGTTAAATTTTTTTTTCAAAGTTTTATTACTTATTCATAATACTAGTGGCCACACTGGGAAACTAAATGATCCAAATATAAAAATTGCTTTTGTCCCTTCCATTGTACATCTTTAATACAACCACTGGATTACTACGCCATCCCAATATTTAAAACGTACTACATACCCCGTTTTCAAAAGACTAGAACATGATAAAAATAAAACCCTAATTTAAGTATGGAAGAAATTTTCTATTTTATATTGTATTAAAGTTGTGGCATTAGTTTGTAGAAAAATAAAACTATCAACACGTAATGTAAGTAAAGAGCAGTTGTAGAAATAATAAGCATTTCTTCTCGTATAAGCAGCAAGTACAAGCTATCACGATATAAAAGAACTACTTTGGGAAGAAACTTTAGACGAAGACGAATTAATGGTATTAGTTGAGAATCTATCTCAAATGAATTAGCTGATAAAAATATTTTTTTTAAACTTTAGTAAACAGCAGATTTACAACTAGCCAAGTGGCTAACAAGCAAATGTGATTGGAGAATTACAAAGACATGAGACGGGAAACCGTCCAGTGACGGACCCCGATAAACTAAATATTAAAACTAGTTGGTAAAGTCAAATGTTTTGCATCGATTTAGGCGTCTGGTAATATTGGCGTTGTCAAGTAGGTTGCGTGCTAAATAATTGGGATGTTTGGATAATCTGGTAGCATAATTTGATATGTTTCTGGTGATTTCGTCCTTGACCCAGGGTATTTTAAGGTCGTTATGAAGTGTTAGGTTGGATACAAACCATTCTGCGTTGGCTAGAGTGCGGAGGGCTTTGTTTTGGAACCGTTGTATAACTGCAGTGTTCGACGGCTTTGCACAGCCCCACAGTTGGATGCCGTAAGTCCACACTGGAATTAGCACTGTTTTATACACCAGCACTTTGTTAGTTAAAGATAAATGTGATCTTCGACCAAGGAGCCAACTCATTTTCTTCATTTTGATGCCCATTTCCTTTCTCTTTTTAGCTATGTGGGCTTTCCATGTGAGTTTTTTGTCAAAATGCATGCCAAGGTATTTTGTTTCGTCCTGGATTGGGATTTGGATGCCATTTAGGAAGACGGAGGGAGCAGTTCCGTGCTTTGTGGTGAAAGTTATGGCGGTCGATTTTGCTTCATTTATTTTTATGCGCCATTTGCAGAGCCATTCCTGCATTGTGGTGAGGTAGCGTTGAAGTATGGCGGAGGCTTGATGTAGATCGCTATATGATACTAATAATGCCATATCATCCGCATATGTCGCAATGACAACCTGGTTTTGATGAGGGAGGTCTGCCGTATAAATTAAGTATAGGATAGGTCCCATGACGCTGCCCTGGGGAACTCCTGCTTTAATTTGATGGAAACTGGACAAGCTGTCGCTGTGTTTAACTTGAAAGTACATTTCACTTAAATATGATCGGATAAGAAAGTAGTATTGGTGGGGCAGTACTTTTTTGATTTTATGCAATAGGCCAGGATGCCAGACCCTATCGAATGCCTGGCTGACATCAAGAAATGCCGCCACGCAGTATATGTTTTCTTCAATATCTTGCTCAATGACATCTGCAACTCTATGTATCTGCTCTATGGCAGCATGTTGCTGTCTGAATCCGAACTGATGTTGTGAGATAAGTTCATAATTTACAATTATTGGTAACAATCTTTGTAGGATTAGTTTTTTAGGTTTTAATTAATTCAGGAGCTATTTCACCTTTTCCAGCTGCCTTTCCTATTTTTATCCTTCGTATAGAATTTTTCATCTTTATCTCTGTTATTAAGTTTATTTTTTCTTCTTCCTCTTCCTCTTGGTCTCTATTTATTTCTATTTCTTCATCTTCTTGTTCTTCTTTTCTAAATTTTTTTTCATAGAAGTTTTTCCAAGTCCTTAGTATATTTCCTGTATCTGTTTGTAGCTTATTATTTTTATCTTTGATGTTCCGGACTGGTTTGCTATATTTCCTTCTTAGACCTTTGATGGTTTGCCAGAATTTCCTGTTGTTATTTCTGCAATTCTCTTGTAGTTGTGCTCTAAATTCCTCCCATATTCTTCTTTTGGCCTCCTTTACAATCTGTTTTGCTTCATCTCTTTTTCTATTATATTCTTGTTGTGTTCTTTATTTTTTTGATTGATATATCTTCGCCAGGCATCTTTCTTTTCTTTCACGTTTCCTTTCACCTCTTCATTCCACCATCTTGTTCTTTTCATTCTACTGGTAGTATTTATTCTTTTTAGACCACACACTTCCTTGGCTGTATTAAGAATTATTTCCTTCAAAACTTTCCATCTCTTATTTAGGTTCCATAATTCGGTTTCTGGTTCTTCATGTTTATTTGTCAGTTTTTGAGCTATTTGTTCTTCATATAGTTGTCTAACTTCTGTATTTCTTAGTTTTTCAGTATGTATTCTTTCATAGGTTTTGTTTTTAGTTCTATTAAACGTTTTCCATCTTCAGTCCTGGCAGTATCTACCAGTCGGTGTTTAGTGTTTAATTCAGCCCCTCTTATTGCTTTTACATCCATCACGTTCAATCTTATTTCCTTGGAGTATGTTGTGTAACCTACCGTACCCTTTGTGTTTCTTTCTTCCGCTTCAAACGTTATTTGATGTATTGTTTTGTGTTTAAAGAAGGTATTTCCTATTACTAGTTGATTATTACTACAGAAAGGTATCATTCTCTTTCCATTATCATTTCTTGTTCTTTCGCTACCAAACATGCCCATTGTGCCTAGTCCTTGTGTTGGATCGTTACCTATTCTTGCGTTCCAATCACCTATTATTATTATCTGTTTGGTTTTCCTCATAACTCTGTCGACTGTGGTTTGTAGCATTCTGTAGAAATCTTCTTTGTCTTCTGCATGTGCATCTTCTGTAGGTGCGTATATTTATATAATTCCTATCGTTCTATCTATTTCTAGGATTATATACATTATTCTTGAGTTTATATCTTCCCATTGTGTTACTCTTTGGTTTATTTCTGGTGTTACTATGAATCCCACTCCTTCCTTAGCTCTCTTCTTTTCATGTACTCCTGCATATCTTAAAAGGTAGTTATCTTCTTCTAGCATTTTCTCCCCCGTGCCTTTACTTTTCACTTCACTCAGGCCTATTATGTCTACTTTGTATTTCTTTATTTCATCTATGATTTCTATTTCCTTTCCTGTTAAGGTTGTAACGTTCCACGTTGCAATTCTTATCCGTTTCCGTTTGCCGAGTTGTCGTCTTCTGTTCCCATCCTTTCCGAGGCTATCTTTATTCTTATGAATCAGGTTAATCCATGTGGGTGAATGACCCAACGATGGATCTCCCGTTACCTCGGGGACACTGGTATCAGGTTATACCCCCCGATGCTGGGTCGCCAGAGCCCCATTACTTGTCTAGCAGTGTGTGCCGAGCTTTAATGCTTCACGTGCAGGTGGGGTTGACTTTTGGGTCCTTAAGATGTTGGCGGACCCCTTACACTCCTTATTGTAATATCGTATTAGAATATGTAATTTATTATTAATTTGTACTATCCAGAAAAATGTTACTTTTTTTAAATTATATAGAATGTATAATAAGTGGGCAAACATGATATTTATTACCTCGTACATTTTTCAGATAGAAGGATTGGTTTGCGAAGTGTGTACCGAAGTTGCAACAGCCGTAGAATCTTTACGTGAGATAATCAGAAGTTCAGTTGAAATACTGAATTTGAACGAAGTGTTAAAAACTTAAAAAAATCATTAGTAAATAGTCTAGCGTTGACAACGTACGTCCAAACATTAGAGACAAAAGTTACGACAGACGCTTCAGGAGTTGGCATCAGAGCAGTTATAATGTAAAGCACAGTGATGATTGGAAAACTGTCACGTTTGCTTCGAAAACACTAATAGCTGGCAAAAGAAAATGGTTAACGCCAGAACATGAAGCATTCACATGCGTTTTTGTAGTTGAGAAGTTGCGAAGCTGGTTTAGCGATTTCGATTGGAGAAATAATTAAACAAAAGTATAGATGCCAAGTACATATTACAAAAAGTAATTGACTATGTAAATATAGAGTGTCCATGAAATAAGAAATTGGATGTTAAATACAAGCCGATTATGGAATGTTGGTATCCTTATGCGTGGTGAACTTCAAATCGCTATATCAAAGAGCTTGAGAAAACGTGTCATCGAATTAAGACACAAAATTTAACAAGAAATTGTTAAAACATAAGCAAAGATATGCAAATCATATTGATAGTATGGATAAAATAGTTGAAAATTTTATTCAGGGTTTTCAAGTGTGCAAATCACAGATGAAACTATAAAAACAAAAATGGCACCTTTACAACCAATTAAACTTTTAAGCGGCGCCTTGAAAAAGTTTGGAATTGATATCATTGGGTCGTTTGAGATTCAGCCATTGAAATTTAGATATGCAGTCACATTAATCAAGGTGCATTGCAGTGCGCTAAACCAAGTTACGGCCTAACGCATGCAATGTGTATATTACATGATTGATTTTTATAGTAGGAGGTGATGTTCATATCAATGATATTAATAAAAAAGATTATTATGTTCTTTAAGATGGTGTGCATCCTAAAGAGCTTGTTTTGGACATCGGTCGACAGTTTTTGTCGCGGGAATTTAAAAGCTTTCTGAAAACTCGATATATTAAACATTTGAAAACAACGGTGTATCACCCACAAACAAATAGAGAAATTAAGCGCTTCAACAAAACATTCAAAAGCGCGGTAAAAATGACGAAGGCAAATTGGTATGAAGTAGGCGTCAATTCAAACACTTTTTTTATTCTGAGGGCCTCTAAATCAACAAAGAACATAGGCAGAGGCTCTTTAGTTGGTGTCTGATGTTGGTGAGATTTCTACAGTGGGCCGTGCTTTTTAGTTCTTCTTTAATTTCTTGGTGTCAACAGAGTGATGTAGATTTCAATTACCACTCTGTATGCTCTTTCATCCTTTAATTAATATGGTATATAATTCGTTCAGTTTTTAGATGGGTGATTAGTTTTCTATAAGTCAGTAATATTTATTTATTTTAATTGTGTTGTTTGATTTTGATCATTTGGGCATAATTGGTAACACCGTATAGGGGCGGGGGCTTGGGAATTTTTGTACGGAACTTTCACTAGAATCTTGTTGGGTCTCTTGTGGCTACCGCTAGCTAGTACAGTAAATCGATTTTGAGTGTTGATTGCATTTTTGGTTGTTTCGTTCGGCTGTAGTTCTTCTGCGTTTTTGTATGGTTTTTTGTGTTGTTGCCATTTGGGGATTTTCTGTTACTTCCTCTTCAGAGGAGTCATCGATATCTATTTGTTCTGTTACTTCTGTTATTAGTTGCGGGTTTGGATTTTGATTAGGGGTTGAGACAGAAAAGAAGAATTTTATATTAGTATAATTTTGTGGTGGTGGAGAGGGTTCTGATGTTGAGGCGTCCAAGGGGAAGGCATAATTGAATTGAAGTGGTTGTTGATTTCCAAATTGAAGTTGTTGTAGATTATATAAAATTTGTGAGTGGGGTATATACATATTTGATCCATTGTTGTAAATATTTTGTATTTACAAAATTTGTGATGATGTTTGCGAGTTTTTAATCAGCAAAATTTAAAAATGTAGTAAAAGTCTTTAACTTACACATTTGGTGTAAAACTTGGCAGAATTAAATATAAATCGTTGCAGGGTCAAGAGCGGGCACTAGTGATAACTTAATCGGACACGATATAGCACATCCACTCGCGCTCGCTGTCTACAGCGTTCTCTGATAAAAATGAATACAGAATCGATAAAAGCTTTAACTTAAGTGATGTGAAAAAAGGACTAGATTTGGCTACAGAACTAGAGCTTTATTTCGTTGCGTAAGTTTTTTTAACAGTACATAGCACAAAGTTTAAAAGAGAACTGCATCATTGCTTAGTTCCTTATAGAGAAGTTTTCGTGGAACTAAAATAAAATTATATTTGAAGACGAAGATATGCGAGCTAAAGAGAACATTTGGCTCATTAAAAGTAAAAGGATTGTACCACTAATATTTGATAGTGAAGATTTTATTTCGAGCTTAAATATCTTGCTTTTGTTGATGAAAAGTCTTTAGTTTATATTTACTTTTGTTTTATAGTTTTATTGTCTGAACTCTTAAAAATATAATTTAAAAACATGTAAACAATCGTCTTTTGTATTTGAATATTTTTATTTCTTAACCGTATTCATCATAGCAAGATACTTTACGAATGTAGTTTTCATATATGTAACGCAGAACGTTTCCTGTACTTCTGAGTTTACCTTAGCATGGTTTCCATATAATGCGGTATGAATTAACCACATTATAGATAGGTTGACTGTGAAGTCTTGGGTTACCTTGTTAAGCTTTTTTGTTTTTTTGGATTGTGTCATTTGCGTTTTATTTGCGTCGCGTGGGCACCAGGAACATCTTGCCAAGCAGGTTCTCGTATGGTTTTTGTTATCTCACTGACTGTTATCTTACTTATGGATAGGGTACTCTTGATATAATCAACTAGTCTACGTGGTCTAGTTTGGCGATGCTAATAGGTTGCAAATAATTCCATTGATAATGCTTTAATTCATAATGTTTAATTCTCTATTTATTAATGATTGCTGTTCCTCTGTGAGTTTCTTTACTGTGATTATATATTATATAACAAATACAGTAGTTTGGTATTCTAATATAAATTGTATTAGGGACACATGTTTTTGATATCCATTTATCTACTTATAATAGAACCAGCTTGTATTTTCGCAAGTAAATGCAGAGCAGAGCACACCACCTATTGTGGCTTGTATGTACTTGTGAGTAAACAGATTCCTGTATGTTTCAACCAGCGATTTAGATTTTTATAACGGCTAAAAAGATGTAGGTTTTTGACGACGGGAATCTAATTAACACAGTGTCAATTTTGTTCAAATGCAGAAATCCGACATTTCCTGCATATGTGGGCACAGAGAGTTAGCAGTCCATTTTGCAACTACAAAGTGGTTTAATCATCAGGCCAATTTAGAGTTAACAGATTTAGAATCATACTTATCCGTTCCTTTGAGCGATCTTGTTAGCGTACTGTAGACCATAAGAATTACTTATTGCTTGAAAGTACGTATTTTATTATTTTTTGGTACAGTCTTGAATAGAGTTCTATTGCATTTGCTTATAAACTTACTCTTTGTAATTAGTCAAATGGTTTATGTTACAATCCGCGGACTGAACTTTGATGTTTTCTATGTTTCTTAGTCAGTCGCTTGTTGTGTAGTTTTTTCTACATGTGACGCATTTATGCGGTTGGTAACAGTCTTTTTTACAAAAACTTACATATGGAGACTAGCACTAAATGGCTGCAAATTATGGACTACAGGAAAAGCAGACCAAAAGAACTAAAATCCTTTGAGATGTGGTGCTACAGAAGAATATTGAAGATCTCATGGACGCAAAGAAAAACAGACGAAGAAGTACTAAGCACAATTCAAACATAAACAAACGACGAATGGAAACGATAGGCCACATAATGAGAAGAGAAAGACTGCTGCTAAAATTATAATAGAAGGAAAAATACCCGGAAAAAAAAAACAAGAGGAAGACCACGCCTACAATATATTAAGCAATTAATAACAGACTCGGGCAATGGTAGTTACGTAAAAATAAAAAACAAGGCTTTAGACGACAAACATGGAAAGCTGCGACAAACCAGTCGTTAGACTGACCTTGGAGGAGCAGCAACAGTAGTTTTTAGTGTCTCCGCATCTTTAATACGTAACACGCCGCGGGAGACTTCTTTTCACACACAGTGTACTTTAACTTCTGCTACATAGTTTTGAAGTAATTTGATAGTGTCCATTTTTCAAATGTTTTCTTTAAACTAATCAAGAAAAGTAAGGTTAAAGGATTTCTCGTAATGCGGCCTTTAAGTTTTCTAATTATTCTTTTAACTATTCAACGTCTGACGATGGATGAGGATTTTTAACTACAATACGAAATTTTCTATCTTGCTTGGATTTAATGTGTAAAATTTAGTGTTACATACTACTAAAGTTTTATTAATGGATTTGTGGATTTTGGTTGAATTTGAATATAATTATTACCAACTATTTTAAGAATATGGTCTTTTGTTAAGTTTTTAAAGATTACAATAAACGTTTTGATGTTTCTTTGCTCATGTTTAGGTTTATCATTGTCACCGGTTTCTTTGTACATTGTTAAATGTTAATATCTCTTACAACTAAAGATAGTATTAATCAACCAATAACTTTCTTCGCATTAATGACTATTTTCCGATTATGTATTCTTTTCTTAACTATTGTAATTAACAGTTTGTCATTTATATTTCTTTTGCATTGTTAGTGGTGATGTTTTGCATTTTGCTATTATGGTCATAATTCAATAATATTAAAAATAATATAAAACCTTAGTCTGCTCCGTCTGGATTCACGAACTGAACCCCATTAAATTCTTGATTTTCAGATTAATATTTCCTTATTTTCTGAAGTTGAGTGCATTCTAAAAGTGTGTTTTGTTTATTTTTATGTGTGTTTTCCTTTTACTATTACTGTTCTCGCCAATCTTCAAATTATATTTATTTTGAAGTTTAAATTAGGGCCGGCTATAATTTTTGATTCCCTCTCATATATATTTGAAATTTGTTTTATCGGCCCAATTGTTCAAGCACGCGTTGCGATTATGGTCAGCGGTCTGGGACGCGGGCCGCGAATTGCTTTTGGGCACTTGCATTGGCACTTCGGTTTCGTTTAGTTCGCGCGACTTTATACTTTTGCCTTTATTTATTTTTAAACTTGCATTTAGCATTTCGTTCGCGGCATTACGCTTTTGCCTTTGTTCGCGTTTTGTATTTGGCCTTTTTTGGCCGTGTTCTCGCCGGCAAATTATCCGTAAGTCGGGAACATTTTTCTTTTTAAGCGAGAGTTCGCTGGCGGCTTTACTCGGTCCATTTTCCCTCATCTGGCTCGACGAGGGAACCTTTTCACATCAGAAAAGACGCTACCGTTTCGTCTGCTGTGAAGATTAGGGTAACTGGTCCTAATTTTATCCATATCCTTATATCGTTTTCTTTTGGAAGCCCCAGGATCAACAGCAGGGAACCGATATCTGCGGGAAGCGCCGTTTTAACAGGTTATTGTTTTAATTTTAGAGTTGTTTCAAGTTTTCTATTAAAAATTCAAAATTACCTATACAGTCTACTTATTCCGGCCGCACCAATTACTTATAATTACTTAAATGTTAAGGCTTTTATTGTAATATCTTTCCTGCTTTCTTTAATCATAACCCTTTGTGCCTTATGGTGTTGGGTTTTGTAGCCATTTCTTGTATTCTGCTCTGTTGGTGGCCAGTTTCCTTAATTCTTGCTCTGTCTTTCCTCTATTTCTTCCAAGTTTGTAGATATAATCCATCCATTGCATACGTGGTCGTTCCCTTCCTTTTTTCCCTTCTCGTCTTGCCTCCATAGCTTGTTTTGTTATTCTTATTTCGTCCATCCTGTAGACATGTCCAAACCATTGCAGCTGTTTTTGCTCTATTAGTTTTTCTAGTGGTGTGATATCCAGTGTATCTCCAATTCTTGTGTTTCTGATCCGGTCTACCCTTGTTTTTCCTTCTACTTTTCTAAGGTACCACATTTCTGTTGCTTGGATCTTGCTCTCATTTCTTTCTTTCTGTATGTTAAGGTAAGTATAAAGACTTGTTTATATATATTTATTTTGGTCTTCTTTTCAATTTCTCTTTTCCCTACTAATGCTTCATTTAATTGGTAATCTACGTTATTTGCTTTCGTGATTCTATTATTTATTTTATTATCTATCTTGCCATCTTGACTTATTATTGTGCCCAGGTATTCGAATTTATTTGCTTTTTCTAGTATTTTTACATTACATTGTATATCTTCTTGGGCGTCTTCTCGGTCATCTTTACTTATATACATTATCTTACTCTTCTCTTCGTTTATTGTCATACCCTGTTTCTTTATGAAATTGTTCCACATTTAGTCTTACTTCTGCTTTCACTTTCTTAAAGACTCCTTTAATGGCTTTGATAAGTTCTTTGTGTGTGTTTAATTTTTCTAGTGCTTTCCATATACTTAGTCTCGGGACCGTCTCGAAAGCTTGTGTTAGGTCTAGGAAGGCTAGATATATTGGTTTGTTCACTTCTAAGAGTTTATGTATTATTATTCTTAGTATGAATATTTGATCTTGTGTTTGTTCTTCCTAAAAGTCGCTTGTTCCTCTTCTAGTTTGTCATTTATTAGATCTCTTAGTTTACTTTCCAGTATTCTTGTATATCATTTAGAACTACTGATACTAGACATATGGCTCTGTAATTATTAGGATCTGTTGTACTTCCTTTTTTGTGGACCGGGACAATTATATTTTGCTGCCATTCATCTGGAATTGTCTTTTTTTCCATGCCTGGTTGTATATTTTTAATAGCCAATTTCCTAATACTTCTCCACCGTATTTAATTAATTCAGGAGCTATTTCATCTTTTCCAGCTGCCTTTCCTATTTTTATCCTTCGTATAGCATTTTTAATCTCTATCTCTGTTATTAAGTTTATTTTTTCTTCTTCTTTCTCTTGGTCTCTATTTATTTCTATTTTTTTATCTTCTTGTTCTTCTTTTCTAAATTTTCTATCATAGAAGTTTTTCCAAGTCCTTAGTATATTTCCTGTATCTGTTTGTAGCTTATTATTTCCATCTTTGATGTTCCGGGCTGGTTTGCTATATTTCTCTCTTAGACTTTTGATGGTTTGCCAGAATTTCCTGTTGTTATTTCTGTAATTCTCTTGTAATTGTGCTCCAAATTCATCCCATGATCTTCGTTTGGCCTCCTTTACAATCCTTTCTGCTTCACCTTTTTTTCTATTATATTTATTTGTCTTCTTCATTTTTTTGATTGATATATCTTCGCCAGGCATCTTTCTTTTCTTTCACGTTTCCTTTCACTTCTTCATTCCAGCATCTTGTTCTTTTCATTCTACTGGTAGTATTTATTCTTTTTAGACCACACACTTCCTTGGCTGTATTAATAATTATTTCCTTCAAAACTTTCCATCTCTTATTTAGGTTCCATAATTCGGTTTCTGGTTCTTCATGTTTATTTGTCAGTTTTTGAGCTATTTTTTCTTCATATAGTTGTCTAACTTCTGTATTTTTTAGTTTTTAAGTATGTATTTTTTCGTAGGTTTTGTTTTTAGTTCTATTAAACGGTTTCCATCTGCAGTCCGATACTACCAGTCGGTGTTTAATGTTTAATTCAGCCCATCTTATTGCCTTTACATCCATCACGTTCAATCTTATTTCCTTGGAGTATGTTATGTAACCTATCGTACTCTTTGCGTTTCTTTCTTCCGCTTCAAACGTTATTTGATGTATTGTCTTGTGTTTGAAAAAGGTTATTCCTATTACTAGTTGATTATTACTACAGAAAATTATCATTCTCTCTCCATTATTATTTCTTGTTTTTTTGCTACCAAACAAGCCCATTGTGCCTAGTCTTTGTGTTGGATCGTTACCTATTCTTGTGTTCCAATCACCTATTATTATTATCTGTTTTGTTTTCCTCATAACTCTGTTGACTGTGGTTTGTAGCATTCTGTAGAAATCTTCTTTGTCTTCTGCTTGTGCATCTTTTGTAGGTGCGTATATTTGTATAATTCCTATCGTTCTATCTATTTCCAGGATTATATACATTATTCTTGAGTTTATACCTTCCCATTGTGTTACTCTTTGGTTTATTTTTGGTGTTGCTATGAATCCCACTCCTTCCTTAGCTCTCTTCTTTTCATGTACTTCTGCATATCTTAAAAGGTAGTTATCTTCTAGCATTTTCTCCCCCGTGCCTTGAAGTCCTGGGTCGATGATCATACGGTCTTTTTCTTTGTAAAATCTCTTTTAGTTTTCAATAGGGGTGAGCAACCGGAAAAATCAAGGTTGCGGTTAGAGATGGAATTAGGGCCAAAGGTGGCTTAGAGATGTGCACGAAACAAACCTGGAACGTATCTTAAACTTAAATAAACCTGCAAAGTTTGCAACGCATAGCGAAGTGGCGAAGCACTCTCCCAAATTTGAGAACCCTCTAGTTGACCTTTGACCAATCAGTTTCAAAATCACTAACACACAAACCTTTTTGGTCACCTGTCGATTGGTGGAAACAGAATTTGGAAATTCCTAGCCGTTCTCGAGTTTTTGCTTGGACGGACGGACGGACAACATGAAGTTAGTAAGTGACTCCGCTTCGCTTTTCCACTTAATAAAGACTCACTAGAAGCAGAAGATAGTCTTGGCATAGATACCGATGAGGCGGTCGGCAGTAGTTAACCAGTTCAAAATCACACCACTGAGTTACGCCGGAGCTCGCGAGTTTGGAAGAAACCGGATTGGCACGGAACATAGCTCTCTTATTTAAAGAAAAGGAGAATGTAGTAATGTTATTATAATACATACACTTATAATGTTGAGTGCGCTATGGATGTTGTTAAGGTAACGTACTCGGAAGGTATACCAGGTATGACCTGTGAGCTTTCATAAAAGTCAAGTCAATTTTGTAAACTTTCTTCTAATAAAACCTATTTAATAATATACGACATGACAGACTGCAAAGAATATCTGAAAGCTTTGACTTAATTAATTTGAAAATTTTAGAAAATAAAGTTAATGATATAAAAAATAGTGTTGAATGCCAGAAATAATTTAATTTAATGCATAGACAATTATAAAATCAATAAGGAAAATTTAAGATCAAATTAATATATAAAGGCAAATGACTCGGCTGCAACAAAATGTACTAAATGATTGTTAGTGGTACCGCGTTGTGCTTTAAAGTTGTTCAACCAGAGTAAACCAGCTTTTGCAGGTTGGCATCTCAGCAAGACAAGAACATTTTGGGACGTGCCCATAACACATTAAAACTTCGCCCATTCGGCTAATTGCCGCAGTTTTCGGAGAAAGTTGGGAAAATGAAAGAAACAACCAGAGCCATTAGAAATATTTATGAAAAAATAAAGCTGGGCTCCTTAACGTACCTGGTGTTAGCTCAAAGCCCGCTCGGCGAGTCCCGGGGAAATTTTACAATTGGAAGCGACGGGATGATTAAAAACGGCGAAGTCCAGGGAGAAGGCGCGGCGGCTGTTTGTTCTTTTATTATACATTCCTCGGATCTTACTCCGTCTAGCGTTGTTTTAAGGCAGCTGGTAATTGAGTTGGGGCAAATAAGCGACTTGATTACACGGGGATCGCTTCGGACGTTATTAAAACATTTTTCGGCAGTAATTGGATGATGCGAGCCGATAGCGCGGCGCGCCGGCGCTTCTAATGCAAATTTGCGCGAATCCTCCGAGGAAATTAGTGCAAGTAGACAACAACTCGCCCCGACGGCTTTTGATGAGATCAAAGAGCAGTTTAAACGAACGCCTAATTGGATCAAGTTGCCTGCTTCTTGTTTTCCGAGCCAGTGTTAACACGGCAAACACCTAGCCACGAACGCGTGCCGCGGTGTTTGCTCGCAATTTTTCTGCAAATCGGCTTTCAGAGGTTGACGGGCGCGGCGTCGGCTCATTAGCCGGCCAGTTCATGCAAGATGGGCTGCACCGTTGGAGCAGTTTTATTTGAATAATAAAGCAGAAAATTGCATTGCCAAGTTAATTAAACTCAAACACGGCTTCTGCTTTTAAGCACCTGCATTATTAATGGAATCATTGTTGGAAATGCGAAAATTTAGTTCATATTTAGAATTTCCATGTATTTGTGAATGCTTCCTAAAGCGATTAATTAGCTCTTAGAGACAAATTACTATGTACGCTTGTGTTTGTCTGATGTGATATGTTAAGTCACATCTAAAATCAAAATATTGTCAGCTTTCCTAAATTTCGAAAGAAAATTGTAGTCGATGTCATTCCGGCGTGAGTTTTTTAAGCACGCAGACGTGCTTTTGAAGTTAGGCGAATTTGAATATTAGTGTCGTTCAACCGATTACTGCAATCAAAAATTCGTTTAACACAAAGCCATCTGCACTATAATATTACGGGTTCTATATCTAGTAAATTTAAATCGTATTTCAAATCGGAAGTGGAAACGGTTTAGCGCTTCCCGGAACACCCGTAATAATAAACAACCAAAATATTTCAACAAACACGGATTACTACTTATAAAATTCCAGTTTTCCGCAGTACCAATACATAGCGCAGAAAACCCAATTTAACTTACAAACTCAATGTGTGTCTCAAAATCAATCCATAATATCTCCACCTCGGTTAAAACGCCTTCAACCAACCCCTTTAGCAGGCTAAACAGGTTAATTGCAATAAGCCTTCTATGGAATCTGTAAAAAGTATTATTCAAGAAGATATACAAACAAATGAAGATTCTGATATAATTTAACACACATGGATTATGAAAGTTGTGTGATCCAAATGAAAACAAAACATAAATGGTAAACCATAAAAAAGAAAGAGAAACCATATACCTACTCCTATCAAATGGTGGAAATATTTTTATTGTTATCGAAAAAGAGCAATATTATATCAAGACAATGGCAAACGATACAATTAAAATTAACACTTTCACCTCAGACTCACAAAGGAAGCTGCCTGGACATCTCAAAGATGAAGCTATTGTATTCCACACATATCGATTCAAAGAAGATCGGTTATATAGAATATTCATTCGAAATATCCATTATTTCACATCAACAAAGGACATTAAATAAGAGCTAGTCAAATTGGGACATACAGTGAGAAATATCATTAATGTAAGTCATAGGGTAACCAAACAATCTCTGTCGTTGTTTATAGTAGATCTCAAAGAAAATAATAAAACTATATACATAGTTATTGTATATAATTGGGCAATCAAAAGGTTCCGATTGAACCCCATAAAAAAAGAATATCATACCGCAACAGACCTTTTCAATGTGTGAAAAAAAATATGGTAGAGGGCATAATAATACTCTATGTAAAAAACATTAAATACACCTGCCAAATGTCCTCTTTGTGACAGGAGCGATCTGACAAATTTGAAAGAATGCGCAATTTGTAAAAACTTGTAAAAAGTCACAAATGGGTTATTGGTTTGTCTGTTAAACGTACGGAACAAACGGGGATAGGATTTTTTACTTTATTAAGCAATCTTATAATACTAATTACTGGTAGATTATAAGCAGTTAGTTCTTTTTCAATTTCCCGCTCTGTTAATGAAAGCCGTACGTTTCTTATGACTACTGATAGCAGTTTTTCGCTCGGATTTTGGAAAGTGGAATGCTATATTATTCGATAGGTAATATTTGGCTAACGCTCGACAGTCGTTCTGACAAGAAAGATTAATTTTTAGCGATGTTCCACTGAGGTTAGTAGTAAAATTTTCTTTAACAAGCTCTTTGATATCAGTAATTACTTGTTTCTAATTAACTGGCCCATGCAGAAATATTGGTAGTATTTTAACTTTGTTTGCGTCACTTTTAATTTCAGATGTTGTTGTGTTATTATTTGTTGTTCAGTTGTCTGCAGATGGGTCAAGATGGTAGACAGTATTTATTTTGTTCTAATAAAGATGTTGGCTTCCATAAATACTTTTTGTGCAAATCACTTACAGGAGGTGATAAATGAGCATTCCGCTTTGTAGTTGACATTGTGAAACAGTGCGGACACTAGGTGTACGCTCCGCTATCGGTGCAACACAGCGATAACCGCAGGGTCACAGGGCCAAGCGAACACATCTTCGAGTGCTTCTAGGAGTGCGCCCGCACGGGCGAACTCTGCGGCGGCGATCAGGGCTTCAGCGGCGCCAGCGGCACCAGCGGGCCAGGCCTCTTCGGCCAGCAACCAGGGCCTCTCCGGCCAGTAACCAGGGCCTCCACTCAGCGAGGGCATCTGTAGGTACTTCTACAGAGTTCCGGTTTGATTTTCGAAAAGTAAAGACGTTAGCCGTACTCAGGTGTCGTTATCTTTGAAAGTTTCAAGCACTACGCGACACATTGCGATAAGTGCAATAACCTAGTGCGATATCAAAATAAATAAAATAAACATCATAATATTATACTGAGCGAATGTATAATTCAATACCAGGTAAGCAGCTAGTCCTAAATTTACCTTAGGGAATATGTACCCCAACTCACAACAGTACCCGCCTTTAGGGTACGGAATACCTAATCCCCAAAACCAACCCCAACAATACTCATCACAAGGATATACAATTCCCAATTCTCAAAATCAACTATGTTGGCAGCAACTAGGACTTATTGTACCAAATTCGTCACAATTCCAAATACCTTTTCAACTGCAACAATCGCTTCAAACACAACTTTCTCTACCAATGCAACAAGTATATCAGAATCCTAATGACCAAATCACCCCCCGTAATATCTTAAAACCCGCAAAATTCAACCTCCGAACTGTACCCGATAACGGCAATATGAACGCTGAATCGAGGGGCCAGGAGCAAGAAATGAACGACGAAGATATAAACAAAAGAAATCCGTGCAAACGGTCCCAAAACGCAAGAGAGACAAAACAAACAACGAACCTCATACTCCTATAACTCCACCAACCAAAATACAAAACCACTACAGCCCGCTTACACCCGCGAACGAAAGCGAATTAACTGAAGTAAATGAAAATAACGTTCTTCAAAAGACACCAAAACCACCTCCAATATTTATATATAGAGTTAAAAATTTCAAAGAAATGATAAAAAGCCTTTTCCTAGTGACAGAAGTAGAAACGTATTACACTAAAACCCTCCCCAACGATACTGTTAAAATTAATGCACACACGGTAGATACATACAGAAAACTAATTCGACACCTAAAAGATGAAAACATCGTCCATCATACATATCAAATTAAAGGGGAACGGGCATATAGAATTGTTATACGACATCTCCACCACTCCATACCGACAGAAGACATAAAATCAGAATTGGAAAAAGATGGACACAGAGTTCGCAACGTCATGAACATTAAACACAGAGTAACCAAAGACCCCCTTTCATTATTTTTCATCGATCTTGAACCTCAGCAAAATAATAAAGAAATCTTCAAATAAGAATTTCTTTGCAACAACAAAATAACTGTTGAGGCTCCAAAAAAGAATCACAGCATAATCCAACGCACTAAATGTCAATCTTATGGCCACTCAAAAACCTATTGTTTAAAGCCATTCTACTGCGTAAAATGTGGCCTACCCCATGATTCAAAGACATGTACAAAACCCAACACCACACCTGCTAAATGTGCGCTATGCAGCGCTGCTCACCCTGCAAACTATAAAGGTTGCGATGTCTACAAAGAATTAGTAGCAGCTAGAAACAGAATTTTTAGAAGACATCAACAAACATAGTCTCAACCAAGCAATTCTAACAAACACATGCTCAGAACCCCAAACATACAACCAACCACAACTTCACATCTTCATCAACGAACGTACGCACAAGCAGCGAGCCAAAATAATCACCCAGAACCACAATCAAATTTAGAAAATCAATTGTCAGCATTTATAAATGAATTTAAAAGTATGTTTGCACAGCTAGTAAACCAGAACAGTATGATTCTAAATCTACTAACCACAGTTATTGGGAAACTACAACCATAAACAATTTAAACATAACAGTTGGGCTGAAAAGTTCGTAGGCTGACACATAAGCGGCGCTAGTAGTATTAAATCCATGTGCTTTTTAGTTAACCCTAACCTTCAAAAGACTCGTGTATAAATTTGACAACTGTCGGACTATTAGTTTAGGAGATATCGTATTTTGAGTGAAGCAACTATTGTTAATTTTAAAAAATGGATAAAAAGGAATTTCAGTATTAATAAAACACTGCTTTTGGCAAAAAAATACCGTTGAAACCAAGGCTTGGCGATAAGCATTATTTAGACTGTGCACCAGGAAAATCAACAGTTGAGAAGTGGTTTCCAAGTTTAAACGAGGCGAGATGAGCACTGATGACGATGCAGCAGTGGACGACCGAAAAGTCTGTAACCGATGAAAACATTAAAAAGTCCACAAAATGATTTTGGATGACCGTAAAGTGAAGTTGATGGAGATAGCAGAGACTCTAAAGATATCGAAGGAACGTGTAGGGCATATTGTAAATGAATATTTGGGTATGCAAAGCTCTGTACAAAATGGGTGCCGCGCGAGCTAACAATCGACCAAAACATCAACGATATAATGATTCTGAGCAGTGTTTGAAGCTCTTCAATCGGAATAAATCCGAATTTTTGCGTCGATATATAACAATGGATGAAACTTGGCTCCATCATTTCACACCGGAGTCTAAGAGACAGTCAGCCGAGTGGACTGCACGTGACGAACCAACTCCAAAACGTGGAAAAACGCAACAATCGGCTGGCAAGGTTATGGCATCAGTATTTTGGGATACTCATGGTATAATCTTTATAGATTATCTTAAAAAGGGAAAAACCATTAACAGCGACTACTACATAGAGTTATTGGATCGTTTGAAGGATGAAATCGCGGAAAAACGACCACATTTGAAGAAAAAGAAAGTGCTTTTTCATCAAGACAACGCACCGTGCCACAAGTCAATGAAAACGATGGCAAAATTGCATGAATTGGGCTTCGAATTGCTTCCGCATCCACCGTATTCTCCAGATCTGGCCACCAGCGACTTTTTTCTGTTCTCAGACCTCAAGAGAATGCTCGCTGGAAAGAAATTTAGCGCCGATGAAGAGGTAATTGCCGAAACAGAAGCTTATTTTGAGGCTAAAGACAAAATATATTTTAAAAATGGTATAGAAAAATTGTATGAATGCTATAATCGGTGTATCGCCCTCGAAGGCAATTATATTGAATAATAAAATCCAATTTTATCAAAAAAAAATTTTTTTCTATGTTAGCCTACGAACTTTTCAGCCCAACTGTTACTTAGAATTGCGACATGGAATGCCAACGGCCTGCTCAGTCATAAGCAGGAAATTATAACATTTTTAAATATAAATAAAATTGACAATTTTGCACATTTCTGAATCACATTTCACCAACCTGACAACATTTAACGTACCTCAATACTTCACATACAGTACTCCCCACCTAGACGGCACTACACATGCTGGCTTAGTAATACTTATTCGTAAATCTATCTCGCATCACGAATTACCCAAATTCTAAACAGACAAAATACAAGCGACCAGCGTCAAAATAAAGGCCAACCCATGGCAACTCACCGTCACCGCGATGTACAGCCCGCCACGGCACGCAATATCTACAGATGAATATAAAGATTTCTTCAGCACTCTTGGTACTAGATTTATAGCAGGGGGAGACTGGGACGCTAAACACAACGCACTGGGGGTCTCGACTAATTACAACAAAAGGTTGAAATCTACTACGGGCAATGAGCGATAACAACTATGACTTTCTTAAAAGCGGTGAACCCACTCACTGGCTAAGTGATCCTAGAAAACTTCCTGATCTCCTGGACTTCTTCATAACAAGAGGAATAGCAAGAAATAACTGTATAATAGAATTTAACTACGATCTCGCATATTGTCACACTGCAGTTACGACCAGCATAAGTACTATTGTTATCACAAAATCACCCCACCTAAACTAATCTCGAAAAACACCGATTAGTCTTTCTTTTAGCAACACCTAGAAAAAGTAAATCTCAAGCTGCGGATCAAATCTGCTACCTTGACGAAGTAGCACAATACTTCATTCAAGTAGTTCAAGAAGCAGCCAGGAAATTAACTCCACAACATGAACAAAATACAACAAATATCACGAATATACCACTACACATTCGTCAACTGATAGCCGAAAAACGCCGCGCTAGACGAATTTGGCAAAGATCACAAAACATATCTACAATCGGTTAAGCCGAAAACTGAAAAAAGCCCTCACGGACGTGCAAAATAACACTTTTGAACATTATATTACCAATCTATCTGCAAATGACTACACACTATGAAAAGCTACAAAAAAGCTAAAAAGACCACAGACACCTGTACCCCCTATCCGTCAACCAAATGGCGAGTGGGCTCGTTCTGATAAAGAAAAGGCAAACGTTTTCGGCTTACATTTAACCAATGTTTTTAAAACTGAGCCAGACCATATTGACCAAGAAATAGAAAGTTCTATCGACGCACCTTGCCAAATGTCTCTACCTATAAAAGCCTTCTCCCCCACGGAAGTACAGGAAGAAATAAAATTGCTAAACATACGTAAGGCCCCAGGATATGATCTCATCACAGGAGAAGTTCTAAAACACCTGCCTAAGAAAGCCCTTGTTCTCCTAACAACCATATTTAATGGCATGCTTCAGCTATCGTATTTACCTACAATCTGGAAATATGCGGAAATAATAATGATCCGTAAACCAGGAAAACCTCCACAAGAACCGTCGTCTTATAGACCCATTGGCCTGCTATCCATTGCAAGCAAGGTTTTTGAAAGACTCTTGCTAAAAAGACTATATGCGGATCATGATTTCCTATCTATACTCCCCAATCAACAATTCAGGTTCCGAGAACACCATTCCACAACCAAACGAGTCCACAGAATCGTTAACACAATATCCCGAAGTTTTGAAGACAAGAAATTCTGCAACGTGGTTTTCCTTGACATCTCACAAGCGTTCGATAAAGTTTGGCATAGAGGCTTACTTTTTTAATTAAAAAACTCCCTATCCCACAACTACTTCCTACTCCTTAAATAATATCTAGCTAACAGACACTTCTCTATTCGACATTCAGGTCAACACTCGAACTTCAACCCTATTAACTCTGGAGTACCCCAGGGTAGCGTATTAGAACCACTGCTTTTCCTCATTTACACCGCAGACTTACCTGGAACTGCCGACACATAAATAGCTTCCTTTGCTGATGACGTGGCAGTCATTGGCCACCAACGAGAATCCCATAAACGCCTCCGCGAACCTACAAAGCTACCTCAACGTACTTCAACAATGGTACAATAGATGACGAACAAAAATTAATTCAGCTAAATCAGTGCAAGTTACGTTTACCATGAGACGGGTAGTGTGTCCACCTGTAACGATGAACAATGAGCGAATTCCTGTAGCGATAGAGGCAAAATACCTTGGCCTTCATTTTCACCAAAGGCTCACATGGAAGAAACATATCCAAGCCAAAAGAAAACAACTTGACACAAAATTCCGACAAATGCAATGGCTCATTGGCAGAAAATCAAAACTCTCACTAAATAACAAAATACTTATCTATAAAATTATACTGAAACCCATATGAACATATGGCCTCCAACTCTGGGAATGTGCGAAACCGTCATCGATCCATAGTATACAAAGATTCCAATCCAAAGCACTAAGAGTACTTGCTAACGCTCCATGGTATGTGCGCATCCAAACACTTCACACCGACCTGAAGATTCCATTTGTCACAAGTGAAATTTCGAGAATTAGTGCCTCCTACAACATGCAGATAGCTCACCACACAAACGAGCTAATAGACCAGCTCTACACCAATGACCCACCTATACGAAGACTGCACAGAACATGGCCCCCGAACTTATTACCATAATTAAATAATAACAGGAAAGAGAAACATTACTGAATGTTTCTCTTGCAAGCTACTAACCTATAACATATTTACTTAATACTCTATACAGATGTAGATTGTAAATGAGCACATTATCAAATAGAAAAAAAAAATAATATAGTACCTGAGTTGGCGATTGAATTATTATAAAAAAGGGTGGTCCAACCATAATGCACGATGTTAATTGTGAGTCACACCTTAACGTCAAGTTTTTTGCCCAACTTAATTTGACATTTCTTTGTTTCAGTGTTTGACAAATTCAACCATGGAGAGATACACAATTGAGCAGCGCGTTAAGATTGTTGAAGCCTTTTACGAAAATGAGTGTTCAAATCAAAATGCATTTCGTGCACTTAGTGATTTTTTTGGTTAGCATAATCGACCAAATGTGTCCACAATCGGGAGAATTGTGCGCAAATTTCAGCAAACCGGGTCTGTAGGAAATGTGAAAACACCTGTGCATGCTCGCCCAGTTCGTTCTGCGGAAAACATTGCTGTTGTTCGCGATAGTGTGGCAGAAGAGCCGTCAACCTCGACTCGTCGTCGTGCCCAACAATTGAACATCTCACGAACATCACTGATGCGAATTTTGAATAAAGATTTGAATACTGACCATTTCAAGCGTCGTCAATACGCCGAATGGTTGGTTGAACAGACAAAAGTGAATGGTGACTTTATCATCTTCAGCGACGAGGCACACTTTCACCTCAGTGGATCCGTTAACAAGCAGAATTGCCGCATTTGGGCAAATGAGAATCCACGAGTGATTGTTGAAAAGCCGATGCATCCACACAAAGTGACTGTGTGGTGCGGTTTATGGGCTGGCGGTGTCATCGGGTCGTACTTCTTCGAAAATGAGGTCGGCCAAGCAATTACCGTGAAAGGCGTACGCTATCGCGAGATGATAACGGACTTCTTGTGGCCAGAAATTGAGGATATGGACCTGGACGATATGTGGTTCCAACAGAATGGCGTCACTTGCCACACAGTCAACGAAGCAATGGCTCCTTTGCGCGAGAAATTCAACGGCCGTGTTATCTCACGTCGTGGCGATGTTAATTGGCAGCCACGATCATGTGATTTGACACCGTTGGATTTCTTTCTTTGGGGATATTTAAAAGAAAAAGTGTACGTCACTAAGCCAAGAACAATTCAAGAGCTAAAGGATGAGATAATTCGACACATTAACGACATTGAACCTCAATTATATCTCAGAGTCATTGAAAATATGGACCATCGGATAGAAGTATGCCACCGAAGCCGTGGTGAGCATTTGGTCGATACTTTGTTTCACACATAATTGTCATAGATCCTTCTATTATAATATAAATATTAAGATAATTCTCTGAAAACTTTTTGTTTTATTTACAATTAACATCGTGCGTTTTGGTTGGACCACCCTATATAAATAGCTCTTGGCTGATAAGATGCTTGTGTCGTGCTATCACTGAGGTCACTGTTCGTACATACGACTGTTCAGCTGGAATGCTTGCACTGAACTCCCTGCAGGAAAATAAAAGTCAGATAAAATTATTAAACAATAAAAAATCACTAGGCTATGACCTCATAACAGGAACTATTTTAAAACGTCTACCCGAGAAAGAACATCGATTTTTACATATGCTCTTTAATGAAATACTGCGGTTCGCATATTGATCCTTATTGCTGAAGTTTCCTCAAATTATTTTAATACTTAATCGCGAAAACTTTCTAACCAAATCAAATCATATTGTCTTATCAGTCTAGTCCCGATAGTTTCTAAGCTGCTGGAAAAACTAATACCCAAACGTATAAAAGAAAGTGCACTTCAAGACAAATGGCTATCAAATCACCAATTTGATTTTCGTACTAGACATTTGACAACACAACAATGCCATCGAATGGTAAATATGAATATGTACATCATTTGAAGATAAAATGTATTATAATGCAGCGTTCTTAGACGCGAGTAATGCATTTGATAAAGCGTGGCACAGGGATTTGCTTTATAAAATAAAGAGTTTATTACCACACAATTACTATTTACTTTTGCAAGCTTACCTCACAGATCGTTACTGTCAAACTAAAGTAAATAGTGAAACATTCTAGATAAGAGAAATAAATGCAGAGGTTTCCCAAGGCAGCCCCCTAGAACCAACAATGTATTTGCTATACACCCGCGACTTACCAACCACAGCGCAAATAAACCTAGGCACCTTCGCCGACGATACTGTAATACTTTTTTTGCCACAAGAATATCTCAACTTATTGGAAATTTGTCAGAAAAAATGAAAAATGAAAACAAAAAGCATGTTACTTCCGCAACCAAGCGTTCAACGTGTCCTCCGGTTGCACTCGACAGTATATATATTTCGCAGACAGATAACGTCAGATACTTGGGCTTAAATTTAGATTGATGTCTGTCATAGAAGACACATGTAAGAAGAAATGCAAAGAAATGAACCTACGTTTTAAAAAGTAGTAATGCCTCCTTGGCAAAAACACGGTTCTTACGTTAGGTTTTTTTTTATATTTATAATCCCATTTTATTTGCAATCTGTACAAGAATATTAAGCAAATTTTGTGATAAAATAAAAATAGATAATAGAATATAGCTACAGTTAGGTTTGCTTTAGGGACAAAACTTACAAACTAAAACTTAATACTACACCTACAAAAACATTTCAAATCTCGCTAATAAATCATGTGGCACACATTTATTTAACCGTCTAAAATTGAAGGGTTGATTTATCAGGTTTACCGCTAGTTCATTTAGGTGGGCACTAAACCGAGTATTATATTTGGCACTATATCGACGAATTTCTTCTTTGATCGTAGACATTTTAAGATCCCGTCTAATGACAGAGTTAGGTACGAACTATGGCGTGTTAGTTATCATTCGTAACACTTTTGATTGATAATCCTCCAATATTTTAATGTATAACTGGAGCCCATACGTACAGATTAGTTCAAGTATTGCTTTGTATAGTAAGACTTTGTTATCCAAACTAAGTTTAGATTTCAGTCCCATCAACCAATACATCTTCGAGAACGCCATTCCAAGTTGTTTTCTATTAATAAAAATGTACTGACGCCCATTGAGTCTTCTATCAATATGCATACTGAGGTCACTTTATTTCTTTTTGCTGAGGTAATGTACTATTGTTCAGATAGGCAATTTTCTCTACGGGTGGTGAAGGTTATATTTGACTTGGCTTCGTTAGCTTTTATCCTCCATTTCCTTAAGCAGTCTTCAATGGATGTTAAGTTAGCTTGCAGTTTCCGTGACGTAATGACAAGATCATTATCCGAAGCTAGGACTGCAGTGTTATCCGCCAAGCTATTAAAACATCTGGCGAGGTGGGCAGACTAGCCGTATATATCAGATACAATAATGGACCAAGTACTCTGGTTTGGGGTACCTCCGCTTCTATTGAGCAGAGATCAGATTATTCAGATTTGATTTTAACCCGGAAGTGTCTGTCTTGGAGTTAGGATTTTAGGATTAGAAAATAGTTTAGTGGGAGAAGGTTTCGTAACTTGAACAGTAAACCAGTGAATTAGACCTTATCAAAGGCCTGGGTGATGTTCAAAAATGATGCAGGGTCTAATCCCAGCTTACCGGTTAGGTGCTTGTTCAGATGTGGAAGTTTAGGCAGCCTATTGGATAGTGTCATCAAGATATTTGACTTCTTCTTCGATGTCTTGGTGAGTCTTAAGCGAAACTTGAAGGGATAAGCTATCGTTTATGTAACGTTTAAAAGCTACTCAGTTAGTGAGTTTACTGCATAAATTTGGTTTTTTGATCAAGAGCAAGATCACATGATCTAGCTGTTACGGAATCTTGAGGAATTCCTTTTGTGATGCAGTAATCGACAAGATCAGGCTGCTTGTTTCTATGGGTCTCTTGATATGAATTTCAGATTGCTCGTTTTTAGGGTATTGTATAATTGCCGCCTTTTGGGCGTGACGAGTCTGAATCTCCATGTTGTGTGTTTGGCGTTGTAATCGCCACCCGCTAGGAACCGGCGTCCCAGGGAGCTAATACTCTAGCTGCCTGAAGGAACTCTTTACTGTATTCGGCCATACAGTAGTGTTTGATTGAGTTTTTAATTATGATGGCTGCACTACCCCATGCACTTCTAGCTAGGTGGTTCATAGTATAAACAGAGTAGTTAGAAATTCTTATATAGCTTTTTTCAGAGCGGTACGTTTCGGAAATCAGAAATATATCTATGTTGTGACTGTTAATAAACATTTTTAGTTCCTCAATATGTTATGATAGGCTGTTGGTATTCCATAAAGCTAGGTGAAGGAGCTTATCCATTATTTGATTTTGGACAGGACTGCTGTTAAAAGATTTAGCATTGTGCCAATTTGTTCAAAGAGCCCTTTCATCATGTTTTTAATTCTAGCATATCGTTAGTTGATTGTTGTAGCGAATTTAATGTTTGGACAGGATTATAGGAAGGCTGGTTTTGTCCACTAGTTGCTTGGGATTAAGAAATTTCAGGTTGGGTTTGTTGAAAGCGACTAAACCGTTTAGGAGAGGTATAAAGTTTAGGCCTGAGAGAAGGAAAGTTTTTCTTTTGTAGCTCCTTATATATAGTACATCCTTTATAATTCGCAGGGTGGTTTCCCCACATAACATACATCTGACAACGTAAGGTTTTCCTTTTCTAGGACATTTAGCAGTTACTTAGGTAACAAAAGTTCTTAGTGTGCCCGTATCTTTTGTACCTTGCACACTGGACTATTCCTCTATTAGACTTAGAAGGCTCAAATTTAACTCTACACTGCTGAATAAACTTTACATTGAAAATTTTCTTGTTGTTGGGAGAGGGCTAAAACTCAACGAAAAACATGGTTTTATACTGTTTAATATTCCAATTAATATTGGTGACTGCGTGACTTAGTTTTTCAATTTCTACTTTAATCTCCTCACTATTAATGGAATGATGCATGTTTTTTAGAACTACTTTATAGCATCTTTCTTGTTTTAGCTTGTATGTGTGAAACTCAGTATGTTTGTCAGCTAAGGTTTTTACAAATATTTTGTAATGTTCTGCCGTTTTTGGCTGTATTTTAACCTGAGTGTCAATGAGAGTTTTATTGTCATATTGATTTTTGCTTACTTGATCTAGAAGCAGTATGAGTGGGGCAATGTTTTTGACTCCATGTACATATATTTGAAAGGGTTTAGATGGTTTTTCAGTATTTGTGTCTTGATCTTGTTCACTGACTTTGTCCGTTTCAAGAGATGAATAGCGGTTAGAGGTTGAAGGCGCGTCGAGCCAGTATTTATTTACTTTTGGTTGTTTAGTTTGCAGTCCAGAATTATCTTGTGGATTCCTTCCTCTTTTGCATGTAACTTGTGTTCAATCATTGTTAGGTTGAGGTAGAGGTGAAAAGGCTAAGTTTAGATTAAGGAGTTGCAATAGTTGATTTGGTTGGATACAAAAATGTGATTGTTGTGGAAAATTACCTGAATACATCTGTGGTTACTGTGACGTCGACATTGGCATTGCCAGTATCATTTGAGGCGGCTGATGTGGGTATTGGGATGTCCATAATGGTTGCCATTATGGCCTTCGCGTTAGGATTTGACCATAGTTTAATTGAAAAGTAAATTTAATTTTAGAAGTAAAAGTTTAGGTTTAATAATGTTTACGACGATATTGATGTATCTGCACGTGAACCGTAGGTACGACTTTCCTCGCCCAACAGAGTGTAATCGCATCTTCGAAAGTTCCCGGCGATCCGGTGGTTTCCGCGCAACATTGGTGAGATCACCTGGTGGGCCAGCGGCCGTTTTCACGTTGCGATATCCCAGGTATAATTGGCTCACACACATCTATTCTGCTTCGATGCACAAGTCGAACTTACGTTAGGTAATAAATTATTAATTTATAAGAGCACAATCTGTCCTATCTGGCTAAATGTTTGGAAACTTTGGGGGTGCGTTAGCAAATCAACTTTAAATATAATATAACGCTTCCAGTCTAAAACACTTAGAATGCTTTCTAATGCCCCGTGGCATGTCAAACGTAGCTCTACATAATGACCTTAAGGGGAGGTGGTACACCATTTGTGGTCAAAAAAATATTTTCTTTGATTTTTGTGTATTACAGTTCTAAATAGTCTATTTTATAATATACCTTTAATTATTTTTGTAAAAATTATTTCGAAAGGTCTTAAATGTGATTTAAATTTAACTTTTCATTGATTTTGAGGAAAATAATGAGTGTGACAATGAACAATTAAACCAAGTGAACCATATAAGTAATATTTAAATACTGGCCAGTGTATTGAATAATTTTGTACAGTGCAAAAAGGGTTCTACTGGTTTGACTATTGCTCTGGATGGTTTTTGGCAGAATAGAGGACATACAAGTGCCAATACCATAGTTTTTACAACAAGTACTGATACAGGAAAGGTCATAGATGTTGAACCCTTAAGTAAAGACTGTCAAAAGTGTGAGAACAACATGAAGATAGTGTAAATGCAAAAGTAATTATTCCGAGGTTAGTGGTGGAACGGAGGCAGCAGCTGATGTAGTAGATTTGCAGGCTGATGTGACCAACAAAAATTCCAGGGTACTAACCAGGAACAAAAGGAAAGCACAGCAGGATAAAGATAATGATTCAGATGACCCAGAATATGGATCAGGGATGCACTAACATAACACATATCTTCATCTCACTTTTTCCGCAAGTAAGTTTTATAATGATTCAATCATGTTTTTCTCAAGAACTATGTTCTACTAGTATGAAATTTTTACCAATTGTTCTGTAGTAACTGTAGAATATAGTGACATTTTTTAAAGTTTCTAACTCAAAAACTTCCAAAATATTAAAATATGTATATGATTGTGTAAAATGAGTGTTTTTTTATTCACTTCAAGAAAAAAAATGTGTTTGTAGCCTAAAACATCTAAAAAATCTCAATTTGTAGAGCAACCATTAATTTACTGGGTGGCGAATAAGTCGGGAAATAAAGTCAAATTTAATTTCTCGGTAATTAACAAAGATAAAAATTTAATTCATTGACTATACATTAGTACAGATCATAGCGTTTAATGAACAAGGTTCTCAAAATATGAGTCATTATTTTCAACGACGCGGTGAAGCCTTTCCTCAAAACTGGTAATTGCATTGTGGCGCATATCTTGATCAATGGTCGCAAACTCTTCTCTGATTCGTTGTTTCAGTTCGTCGATGGTTTTAGGGTTAGTGCGATATACTCTATCCTTGAGATAACCCCAAAGGAAAAAATCGCAAACATTGAGATCCGGTGAACACGCAGGCCAATCAATTCCATTTCCGGTTTTCTTCTCCGCATCCATACCGATAATTCGTACACCGAGTTTTTCAGCGATCATACCCAAATTTCCTAGAGACATCATGAAGATTAAATCAAAATTTAAAACATGAAAATTTTAAACCGTGTGTTCGATGTGGTGTCGCGCCATCTTGTTGGAACCAGTATTGGTTAATCATTTTCTTTTTCTTCGCCTCTTTGAAAACGGAATGAGAACTTGGTCTCGGTAGACATTTTCATCGACATATTTGGTGAGAAAAAACGGTCCAATAATGCCACGCCATGATATGGCTGCCCAAACACTGACTTTTTTGGGGTGAAGACTATTGACTACAGCCAATTGTGGATTTTGTGTGTCCCAGTATCGGTAATTTTGCTTATTCACATAGCCATTCAGGTGAAAGTAAGAATCGCCTGTAAAATGGATGTGTTTTAAGTCCAAAGTGTTGTCATCTTTAAGGCCAAAGCGTGATTGGCGAACTCGAATCTCCGGTCAACATTCACTTGAGTGAGTGGTTGTTGAACTTGAATCTTGTAAGGAAACATATTCAACTTTTTGAGTATGTTTTGCACTGATGTTCGGCTAATTTGCAGCGGCTCTGATGTCTTTGCCAGTTGTTGGGGCGCTTTTCTGGTTGAGGTTGTCGGGTACTGCTCAAAGTGTTCCCTAACTTTTTCTACATTCTCAGGTGTGGTGGCAGTCACTGGTCGGCCAGTTCTGGAGTCGTTGTCGTCGAGGACACTACCGGTTCCCTCAAACTTTTCAATTAACCTTAAAAATAATCGATTAGAAAATTTTGGGAGAAATTGATTTTTGTTTACTCACATTGCTATCGTCTTCAGAGTCAGTTTTGTGTTCCGATCGAACTCTGCTCGGAATTTTCTGAGAGCCATAGTGGGCGGTTTAACATTTGAGTAATACGCCGAGACAATAAACACCCGTTCGGGAACAGTATGTGATCGGATCTGAAGACATCTCACCGAATGGTCATCAAATGTAAACAAAACCCTATCGTCTGTCCTTCATATCAATGACGTCCGATATGTATTCGGACACTGTAGTGGACAATAGTGACCAAATGAAATATTTCCCGACTTTTTCGCCACCCTGTATTTGTGTACCAAATTTCAACACCATAGAGTTGGTAGTTTCATAGAAAAATCACTATAAAAATAGCAAATTTAACATTGCGGAGTTAGGGTGTACCACCTTCCCTTAATATTCCGTACGTGACAGACTAATAAAAGCAAGAGCAAAGAAACATTAAGCTACCCTGGAAAATCATCTAAATGTAACAATAACCCTGTTAGTTGAAGAATCTCAAATCAGAAAATTACAACGAAAGTGGCCAGTAGATTTAACAGACTAAATTAGGGGTGAGCTCGTTGGATATCTTCCCCTCATGACTCTAATTAATTGTACATACAATTAGCTCGTGAAATCTTGTTATTATTTTAATTGCTAATAAGTAAATAAATTAAAAAAAATGATATTAAGACACCTCGATTATTCATTACTATATCAGATGAGAGCACTTATCATTTTTGGTTGTGTGGTTTTGCTTAGCAACAAAAACTTTTTCGCCTGTGGAAAAATATTTGCCAGTTATCTTAGGTTGTCGATTTCTTTCTAGTTGCACACGTTTGTTGGCAGGTGTAAGATACTATCCTATTTGCAACTTGTTTTTCTTATTGAAACTCTTGGATTGCGTTAGATTCTGCAAATAATAAATTTTGTACAAAAATATTATTTATGAATAACTAAAAATAGCAACCACATTGAGAATTCAATTACTAATTTATGTAAATGTTGTTTTGATATTATTTTAAAACATCATAATTTTAAAACTTGCACGAAGCTGCTTAATGCTTAAAAAATAAAAGTGATGTCACGTAATGCTGCTTTTTCGTGAGCTCAGTTGACACGAAATCAATTAGAGAGATTTCTATTCCCGATACAAGTATGCGCTTGACAATTACTCTTAACACGTGAATAATCAATTACACACAAAGGCTGTGTGTCAAAACTTGAAGTCGATAAGAATCCAAGTAAACTGTCACGAATGCTTCCTTGTTATAAGTTGGATATGCTGAAAATGCAAATGCGATGGATATTGAAGGCTGAAAACATCAAATTTGCCTTTTATCTCATGGTTTTACAGAAATAAAATACATATGGGTTACGAGAATACACAAATGAGTTATTTTATTTTTGAAAAATACAGTTTAACAACAAAATTCAATTTTTAAATGGAGATAAAAGCCGTGAAAAATAACTTTACATATTATGAATATTTATGTTCTGTCGTAGCGTGCAGTAATAACTTTTACAATGTTAGAAATTGTGATACGCATTTTAAATGAAGGCGAGTTTTTGTCAAATTTTGCTTAATTAATATTAGACTTGTTGCAGCTGCTTCATGCAAATACATATATAAATATTAAAAATCTAATTTTTTTATTTATTTTTTGGAATATCGATAGACTTATTTATTGAAAACCATACTAAATATACTTTTATAAATTATTTTAGATCTATGTTTATTTTAACTTAAAAAATTAACTCTTTATAACATAAACTTTAAAGATTTAATTGCAAAATTAAAAAGTATTCTTCTTCATTGATTACGTAGAAGAACGCTGTAGACAGCGAGCGCGAGTGGATGTGCTATATCGTGTCCGACTAAGTTATTACTAATGCCCGCTCTTGATCCTGCAACGATTTATATTTAATTCTGCCGAGTTTTACACCAAATGTGTAAGTTAAAGACTTTTACTACATTTTTAAAATTGCTGATTAAAAACTCGCAAACATCATCACAAATTCTGTAAATACAGAATATGTAGAAAAATGGCTCAAATATGTATATACCCCAATCACAAATTTTATATAATCCACAACAACCTCAATTTGGAAATCAACAACCAGTTAAATTCAATTATGCGCCGCTCCCGCAAACCAGTAATGTAATGCCGACGCCTCAACATCAGAACCCTCTGCCACCACCACAAAATTATACTAATATAAAATTCTTATATTCTGTCTCAACCCCTAATCAAAATCCAAACCCTCAACTAATAACAGAAGCAACTGAACAAATAGATATCGATGACTTCTCCGAAGAGGAAGTAACAGAAAATCAAAACCAACACAAATGGCAGCAATACAAAAAACCATACAAAAAACGCAGAAGAACTACAGCCGAACGAACACAACCAGAAAATGCAATCAACACACAAAATCGATTTACTGTACTAGCTAGCGGTAGCACACAAGAGACCCAACAATATTCTAGTGAAAGTTCCGTACAAAAAATGCCCTAGCCCCGCCTGTATACCTATACGGTGTTACGAATTATGCCCAAATGATTGAAAATCTAACAAAAGTTTTAGAGCGGGAACAATACAGCACTAAAGCACTTTCAAACAACACAATTAAAACAAATACTAATATTGCTGACTCCTATAGAAAACTAATCACCCATCTAAAAACTGAACGAATTATATACCATACATATCAATTAAAGGATGAAAGAGCATACAGAGTGGTAATTCGAAATCTACATCACTCTGTTGACACCAAGGAAATTAAAGAAGAACTAAAAAAGCACGGCCACACTGTACGAAATCTCACCAACATCAGACACAGAGCAACTAAAAAGCCTCTGCCTATGTTCTTTGTTGATTTAGAGCCGGCTCAGAATAATAAAAAAGTGTTTGAATTGAGGCACCTTAATTACCAACTAACAACCGTAGAACCGACCAGAAAGAAAATCACAATAATACAGTGTACACGATGCCAGGCATATGGACATAGCAAAACTTACTGTACCAAGCCCTTCCTCTGTGTAAAATGTGGAGGAGAACACAATACCACTGTCTGCAAGAAATCAAAGGAAACTCCCGCGCGATGTGCGATGTGTCAAGGCCCACACCCCGCCAACTATAAGGGTTGTCAAGTGTATCAGCAACTACAAATAAATAGAGGTAAATCGTATAGTCTTCCAAGAACATCTATTGTAAAGACATCGAATACACCAATAACTACGCAGCATGCATACACCTCAAATTTAAACAATGCAAGTTATGCCCAAGCAGCATCACAGCACCGCACGAACAGCCAACTCAAAGATAACAGCAACAATGATATCTCACTATCTCAGTTTTTAACTAAATTTGAAACAATGTTCACGCAGCTTATGAACCAGAACAGCACGATGCTTAATCTGCTCACCATGTTGCAAATTGCAATAATGGATACTTTACGCATAGGATTATGGACTGCAAATTGACTAGCCCAGCATCGCATTGAAGTCGAACTCTTTCTTAAACAACATAAAATCGACATCCTACTGATCTCAGAAACCCACTTCACCGAATACCGTTACTTAAATATCCATAATTATTCAACATACTCTACAAATCACCCGGACGGTACAGCCCACGCTGGCTCAGCAGTAATTATCAGTAATAAAATCTCTCACCACATAATGGAAGAGTTCTCCACTGACTAGTTACAAGGTACCATCCTCAACGTCAAGAGTATTACCGGTCCGCTAATGTTTGCATCCATATATACCACCCAGACATAATATTCGACTACACCAATACAAAACGTTCTTTCAAAAATTATGGAATAAATTTATTGCTGGGGGGGACTATAACGCCACAAACCCACTTTAGGGATCCAGACTAATTACCACCGAAGGCCGAGAACTGTTTACGACGCTGCAGACACACAACTATGGCATATTGGCTATTGGTGAGCCCACATACTGGCCGTCAGATCCAAACAAGATTCCTGACACAGTGGAATTCTTTGTCACCAAAAGCATCTCCTCAAATTACTGTAAAGTGGAAACCTGCTACGATCTTCTCTCTGATCATTCTTCCATAATCGTCACATTGAGCACATCAGTTATAACCAAACAAAAGGAACCCTCTAAATAGGCTAACCCGAGAACTCAAACAGGTACTCCAAGATTGGAAAAATGAAACATTTAAAGAGTATGTAAGCAACCTTTCTCCATCTGCACATGATGAGTACACACTATGGAAAGCTACTAGCAAATTTAAACGTCCAAAAGTGCATATACCACTGATTCGTAAAGATGATGGCACATGGGCTCGAACAGATGACGAGAAGGCTAAGCTGTTCGCGAACCACCTCTCCGGTATCTTTTAACCTCACCCAATAGCAGTCCCTCATGAAGAAAAAACTGAGATTCTCGACTACCTACAGGCTCCTTGTCAATTAAGCCCGCCTATACAACACGTTACACCTGCTGAAATAAAACTTGTGATTAAACACTTACATAACGATAAAGCACCGGGCTACGATTTAATTACTGCTAAAGTCCTTAAAGAATTACCTCATCGAGCCATAATGGCTCTCACGCATATATTCAATGCAACTTTACCATTCCAGTATTTTCCAATCCAGTGGAAATTTGGACAAATCATTCTTATCCTTAAACGAAGCCGCGTCATACCGGCCGATAACCTTACACCCATTACTCTCAAAAGTTCTAGAAAAACTAATCCTACAAAGATTGTTACTTATAATTGTAGATCATGAACTTATCCCACATTAGTTCGGATTCAGACAGCAACATGCTGCCATAGAGCAGATACATAGAGTTGTAGATGTCATTGAGCAAGATATTGAAGAAAACAGATACTGCGTGGTGGCCTTTCTTGATGTCAGCCAGGCATTCGATAGGGTCTGGCATCCTGGCCTATTGTATAAAATCAAAAAAATACTGCCCCACCAATACTACTTTCTTATCCGATCATATTTAAGTGAAAGGTACTTTCAAGTTAAACACAGCGACAGCTTGTCCAGTTTCCAGTTCCCCAGGGCAGCGTCATGGGACCTATCCTATACTTAATTTATACGGCAGACCTCCCTCATCAAGACCAGGTTGTCATTGCAACATATGCGGATGATACGGCATTATTAGTATCACATAGCGATCCACATCAAGCCTCCGCCATACTTCAACGCTACCTCACCACACTGCAGGAATGGCTCTGCAAATGGCGCATAAAAATAAATGAAGGAAAATCGACCGCCATAACTTTCACCACAAAGCACGGAACTGTTCCCCCCGTCTTCCTAAATGGCATCCAAATCCCAATCCAGGACGAAACAAAATACCTTGGCATGCATTTTGACAAAAAACTCACATGGAAAGCCCACATAGCTAAAAAGAGAAAGGAATTGGACATCAAAATGGAGAAAATGAGTTGGCTCCTTGGTCGAAGATCACATTTATCTTTAACTAACAAAGTGCTAGTGTATAAAACAGTGCTAATTCCAGTGTGGACTTACGGCATCCAACTGTGGGGTTGTGCAAAGCCGTCGTTATGCAACGGTTCCAAAACAAAGTCCTCCGCACTCTAGCCAACGCAGAATGGTTTGTATCCAACCAAACACTTCATAACGACCTTAAAATACTCTGAGTCAAAGACGAAATCACCAGAAACATATCAAACTATGCTACCAGATTATCCAAACATCCCAATTATTTATTATTTTATTTGATAATTCACAATTTGCTTTACAAGGAGTATTAAATATAATAACACAAGTAGGTGTTGTTAGGCTAAACCACTCATTAGTGATATTTTTTTAGGAATTCTTTCACATTCGGTTGCTTGGAGGTTGTAAGGGTAGATTTTGTTTAACCTTCTTACAGGTAGATAGGTGATGGACAATTAAATTAGATTGTTGTTGTGATCCTAAAATTTACTTTCATCATCATCATCTAGCCTTTCTTGTCCACTGTTAGACATAGGTCTCCTCTATATAATAGGGGGTGTTTGGCATTAAAACGCCACACTTGCCAGGCGTGTTAGAGAAAAATTTATGTGTTTTTGGGATTGCAGGTTAGGATATGATTTCTCCGGCATTTGAGGACGGGGGTTAGTCATGGCTCGCATAAGACAGGCGCATCCCTGAAGTAGACTTGACTTCGTCGGGATCACGGAGTGCGTCTACCTGCTACCTACGAAATTTATTTTGGTTTTGGGAAAATTTGCAAATTTCTTCCATGACGAATGGTATGCCGAGGTCCACATGTAAGGTTTGATTTGTTACATACCATGGTGAATCTGCCAAGGTACCTTGAATTGAAATTGTTGAATGATTTTATTTGAGATGGTTTAGAGCAACCCCGGAGTTGCATTTCGTACGTCCAGATTGGATTTAATATGATTTTATATGGTAGTACTTTGTTGGATAGGAACAGTTTTGATCTTCTTCCAAGCAACCAGAACATTTGCCGAAACTTTAGGTTTAGTTGTCGCTTAGCTTGAATATGTCTTTTCCAAGTCAGTGTTTAATTCAGGAGTAATTCTGATACTTGGTTTTAAGTTGGTTTTGATACGGTGAGAATTAAGGTTATTTAAATTGATTTGGTTGTGTTGATTTTAATATGCCATTTATCTGTCATTCATCTTCTCAGTTGAGATTCTTGATGCAGTTGATTAACACAGTTATGTGTTTAGGTGTAGTTAACTGCAGTTGTCACGTAATTACAGTGTTCCTCACTTAGGTAGGTCCTTAATGGAGGTCGAGCAATACTTTGACACCAGATTATATAGAATGTAGCTTTATCTGTATGGTTGTTGAATGTCGAGATTTAAGAAAAGGATAATTGAGTAGCCTTTGTCAAAGTATTGTAGAGATCCCAGTGTGATATTTTGTCAATACTGAGCAAACCTAGACTTGCGGTATTATTTTGCTGTGTATTCATTAAATGAAATGATACTGGTAGTTGTGAAAGTCTAGAACAGACTCGGTGAAGCAATTTGTTGTGTAATTATAGTCTTTAAGACAGTTTTGATTAAAGTTTGATCGACCTGTAAGAGGTTATATTTTCTGGTGCTTTTCCTGATTTTGGAATATGGGGTAGTAAGACATGCTTAACATGCGATTATATATACATTCTGATCAAAAAATACCCGTAATTTTAAACGAACCGCGCTTAAAATATTGTCAAAATTATTTTTTCTAGCTTGGTACATCTGTCAGTTTTGAGCGCAATCTGTCAGATAGTTTGTGCGTGATAGCTTTGTAAACAAGCCATTGTTTAGTGTATTCTGCGAATTTCACTGATGTCGAATTTAGTTGAGGTCTAGATACCCGTTTTCAAGGTGATTTTTGGGAATTAATGGTACAAAAACGGTTAAACTTACTGTTAGTTTTTATTGGGCGTGGTGATTTTCACCGTCCTCGTCATCTGAAATAAACCATTCTTTTGTCATTTTATTCTGTAGGCATGTGATTATTGTTCGGATCTCTAATAAATAATTTAAAAAAACTGACAAAATGGCGGAGCTTGAAAGAAATTATTCCGATTTTACTAAAAAATTTTACTTATCACGGTCCGAAAAAATAGTAATTGTAAACAGTTATAAAAGTTGGATGTTTGAACGATAGCCGAATATGTACATTGTGTATGTAAAAAATTAAAAGTTGATCGGCCCAGTAGTTTGTGAGAAAAATAGACGCCCGACTTGAAAAATGTCGTTTCAAGAAAAACATGTTTAACGTTTTCTTCTACTGACTCTGGATTTCTTCGTATTGCCAAGCCATAGTACGTACTTAATTCATTTATAATAGCATCTGTTCTATTTCCATAGATGCTTTTATTTTTTTTAGCATTGTGTAGTGTTGTACCTATACGTTTTTGTACGTGGCTAATACATTCTTTTTTTTCAACGACATAATTTTCACCATATACCATAGCCTGTGAAACAGATTTAAATGCCTTACTGTCTCCATCTCCTACATATCTCTCAATCGTAAGAACATTTCTTTTACCGCATCCACTTCCATTTTGTCAGCCGAACCTTCATGGTTGTTGGTGCATTTATCAGCGTGAGTTTCTTTCCAGTTTTCGTACTTCGCCGTAAATTGCATCCGTGACAAAAACTCGATTTCGCAACTGCATCTATTACTTTGTTGCTATATATGCCAATGAGTGTAGTGACGCACAATAGAGAGCTGAAGCATTTTTTTTCTACGTGCCGTCTCCAGACACAGTCAATTGCGATGGTGGATTATCGTGTTCAGCGTTTCTTCCTTCTCTTCCTCGACTGCTTTCTTCGTTACGAAGTTATACACTGCTTCGCTTGCACAATAGATATTTTGGAGACGTGCAGAATACGTGTTCGCATTAAGTCCTTGACACATATCCATAATACCGCAGAATAAATTCAGTCCCTTATTATCTATGCCTATAAGTCTGCATGGCAAAAATTATTCTCCGGTTTATTTCAAACGCTTTATTAATCAACGGACTGAGTTTATATATGTCACACCACGACTACATTCCACTGCTATTTTGAATCCCAAACCACGGGGACTAGCTTCTCTAAACGTTGTCTTTTTTATACTGTTTACAAACAACAAGGGCACTGATAGCAGAAAACACCGAAAAGAAGTTGAGAATACTATAGCAATATAATATAATAATTGTAGACTCTAGTTTTTCTTAATTTTTCTGCTGATGTACTGGCAGCACTAGTCTCAGCTTTAAACGTGTACTTATTGCCGGAAACTTTGAACGCAAAGGGAACACAAAAGATCATTCGTAGCTCCAAAAGGCAGCTGGCTATGTATTACCTGACGCGCAAACATCCGTCCGCACGGTATCCTCGGGCGCCGCGCCGTACCTTCTGTGGGCAGTTCTCTAAACCTTTATATCTCGGTCAATTTGACGAATTTTATTGTAATATTTTAACATTTTCAAGATCTCAAACTCTTAGAAAATACCAAATAAAAAAAATGTTTGGACCAGCTAGACTATAATACCCCCTTGAGCAAAGAGTGCCTGAAATTTTGTGTTTGTAATAAAATATTAGCGGTAGCTTACGGGGACTCGACAATGTCGAAAATACAAGCATACGAGTGGTACAAAGAGTTTAAAGAAGGTCGTACTGTGATTGATGATTTGCCTCGTTCCGGTCGTCCATCAACCTCTGTGACTAACGAAAACATCGAAAAGTTAAGAAAATTGTGCTAGAAGGTCGTCGTGTAAGCATCAGAAAGATAGCAGCCGATCTTGGCGTCTCATTCGGATCGGTGCGCCGCGGTGCAGAGCGTTATGCACGATGTTTTGGGCATGAGACGAGTTAAAGCAAGGCTTGCGCCGAGAGTGGTAAATTTTTTGCAGAAACAGCATCGCATTGCTGTTGCTAAAGAAATATTTTCTTTGGACCCAAATGTTATCGAAGGCATTACTACCGGTGATGAGACATGGGTCTACAAATATAACATCTAAACGAACCAACAATAATCGGAATGACGCTTCTGAAACGAGCCAAAACCCAAAAAATTACGACAAAGTCGATCCAAAATCTAGGTTTTCTTTGATTGCCGTGGTGTCGTCCACTCCGAATTCGTTCCGCTAGGCCAAACAGTAAATAAAGAGTATTACGTGAAGCGTTTGAGAGATTGTTTGTCGCAAGAGGCCGTAATTGTGGAAAACAAATTGTGGTTTTTTCACCATGACAAAGCACCTGCTTACACAGCTCATCTTGTACGCGACTATTCGACCAAAAACAACGTTAATACCGTTTTGCAAGTTCCGTATTTACATAACTTTTTCCCATTTCCACGACTCAAGTTACCACTCCGCGGAAAGTGTTTTGAGACGTTGAGGCGATAAAGGAGAATTCGCAGAAGGAGCTGAAGGCAATTCCAAAATCGGCATATGAAAAGTGTTTTGAAGATTAGAAGAAGCGTTGGAATTTGTGTATCGCTTGCGATGGATATTACTTTGGATGGAATAAAATAAATATCAAGGAATAATTGAAACGTTTTCGTTTTATTGACAAATTCCGGGTACTTTTTGATTAGAAGGTATAGTAGCTTTATTTTAGGGAGTTCTTTCAGTATTTGCTCCATTACTAAGTCATACCCTGATACTTTCAAATTGTTTAGTTTCTTTATTTTGAGCTGTATTTTTGTTAGTGAAAATTGTTTAATAGGCAAGGACATCTGGTGTGAAACCTCTAACTCTATAGCTTCATCCTGTAGATTAGATTAAAAAATCTGGTGTGAACATCACACGACTTTCCTTATCCTATTATATATATATATATATATATATATATATATCGGCTCTGCGCTGCTCTCGTCCCAAAACTTGTTATTTTAAAAAAGGTCGAGGCGCGAGTCCAACACTCGAAAGCTGATTAAAATAAACAGTACAAGACAATAATTGACTCGTACTTACAATTTTGCTACATCACTGAAGGTAACCGTGCGAGCTCGGCCGCACAGCCTTCGCCGTTATCGCCTGCGTGCTCCCTCCTAGCGGCCAAGCGCTCCCCCTCCCCCGTCCTCCCGCAGTCGGCCCGGTAGCTCTCCGAGCGCACTGTGATTGGTCCGTTTAATTAATTTTTAATCGGCTATAACTTATTTATTTGACCTCGGATCAAAAAATTTCATTGTAATTTTTGGTTCGTCTCGGTTTGATCTATCCGGTAATATAAATTTCCCCGAAACATTTTATGAGCACCCGGTATATTAAAAATCCTGAGCTTCAATTTTTTTAGAGTTTCTATTTTACTAATTTTTATTATTTAAATTCATGTTTATCTCATGATAATAAATCATTTTTATTCTCATAAATTTTTTGTATCTTTAACCGTTTAGATTCGCGACCGCTTTGCGACAGATTTTGCGACCTTGTGACCAAACGGCTAGGCAGATTTTTACCAAATGCTTCGCTCTGGGTCCCCTACCTACAAGTAACTAGCATACCAAATGTCAAGTCTTTAGCTCTTAGGGTTCTCAAGATATCTTGTTTACTGACAGACCGACAGACACACACACACACACGAACCAATGGCTCAAACCAACTTTTTTGGTGCCCTGACGCTATATTTCGTCCAGAAATGTGAAAAACTGGGTAGGTTAAATTTCCGCCGATTACATTACTTTCCTTATTATAGGATAAGGAAAGTTGAAATATATTCAACAAAAGTTTCTCAATAAAGTTTCAAATTTTTCCTTATTAAATCTAGCCTATGTGGCATCAGTTTTTCGTATAGGAGGTATGTTTACTTGTGACTCTTTAATTCTTTTTGTGACCTTTCAGATGGTGTGATCTTGCTTGAGGTTTGTGATGCAATAATTAAAGTTGGCATTTTTACAATTCTATAGGGCAGCATGAAAATGTCGAGTTAGTCTGTTAAAATTTAGTTTATCAGCTGAATTACGTATTCTTTGCCGTCTAGATTGATCTCGTCTTCTCTCAGCTAATAATTTTTTTATGTATAGAGGTGTGTTATTGGCATGATAAGCGAGTTTAGTTTTCTTGGGTTTGGTTTCCCATGCAGCTCCTTAGATAAGAATAACTAGGTATTAAAATGTTTGGTCTTAATATTGAATCTTCAATGTGTTGTTGAAATATATTCCAAGCAGTATGTTTTGATATGAATCTAAGAGTTAGTTTTTTGTTTATAGGCCTAGTACTCAAATTAAGTATTATTGGAGCATGATTTTCTATTAAATTTTTATTCGGTTTAACTAGGACTAAATTTGTAGTTCTATCCTTGGAGAAATATAAAAATCCAATAGGTCAGGAAACTTGGCTAATGTGTTGGTTACCCAGTGCTGTAACAGTTGTAATTATTTATCATAATTGCTTTAAATAGGTTTTTCCCTTTTGTTGCAATGATTCTGGATCCCTAGTGGGTATGTTTGGAGTTCCACTCTCTTCCAGCAATGAATCTATTTCCTGGGGTGTGAAAGAATTCACTATAATCATCTGGAGCGAATGTATGTCTAGAAGAAGAGTAAATTGCTGACATTGTGAATGACTAAGGGAATGCGTTTACGTTGACATTTGCAGCTTGTATTATAGCAGTTTGAAATAAATTTAGCTAGTGATCCGATATGGAGTTTTTAATGATCACTGCAACTCCTGCATGCGCAGTTTTACCTGGATGGTTTGTATTATAAATGGAGTAATTAGTATTAGTATACGGAGCATTCTTCTGACTGTGAAATATGTATGTCATACTAACATTATATCTATTTTGTTTAAATTTAGAAGGGTTATCTCTTGGTTATGGTTTAAGAGACCATTTGGCTATTCTGATTATGTTGATTATTATTGGGTTATTTTAGTAATTAGGGTTGACAGTAAGTTTAACATAATGTTATTCTGGTTCATTAGTTGTGCGAACATGTTCTTAAACGTATTTACAAAAGCAGTTGATTAGTCTTATGTGTTGACTTGTTGATTATTTATATTGCGACTACTGCGTACGTAGGGATACTCTTTTGTGACTTCTAGTTATTATGTGAAATTGTTGAGAAAGGAATTGCATTTGTTATTTGTGCTCAGTTTTTGTTTAGAATCAAACTATTTGATATTTAATTTGTGGCATTATTATGTCTTGATAAACAAAGCAATCTTTACGATTCGCAAAGGGCTTGCCCTCATATAAAGCACACTTTGTTAATGTAATTTCAAATTTTGTGCATATTTTACAGTCATGTTGTGTTCCACATTTGACACAGGTATGATGCAATAAAATAACTTAAAAAGAAAAATGAGTACAGCATGCCAAATATAAAAGATAAGGAAGGAAACATAATAACTAAAGAAGATAAAATAATGGATAGATGAAGAGAATACTTCGAAGAGCTAACACATGCGGACATACAAAATTCAGAGGAGGAAAATGAAGAACAAGACGAAAATAAAGTGATAGAAATAGAAATTATAACAGACGAAGAAATAGAAGAAGCAATAAAGACGTTAAAAGTAAGCAAAAGGAACTGGTAAAGACAACACCCTGGAAATGATAAAATACGTGGGACAAGAAGGAATAAAAAATTAAATGAAATAATAAATGATATATTAAAGGCTGTAAAAATACCGAAGGATTGGAAAACGACATCATCTTACCCATATATAAGAAATGGGACAAGAGAAACTGTAATAATTACAGAGGAATATTAAGTGTCCCAGGAAACTATCTGAAAAACAATATCGATATAACATTAGAAAAGACGCAATGTGGATGCAGAAAAAATAGGAGTACTCAAGATCTTATATTCATAATTCGACAAATAAGCGAAAAATATTTTTAATAAGAATAAAGACATACACAAATGCTTTATTGATCTGGAAAAAGCGTTTGATAGAATCCGAAGAGAAAATATATAGAAAGTGTTGCAGAAAATATGAGTAAATAGAAACACCACAGAAGTAATAAAGGACATGTATAAAGGAAATACAAACATAATAAGAACAAACAACGAAGAATTCAGGGAATTTGAAACTAAACAAGGAGTCAAACAGGGATGTGTATTAATTATTTTCAGTGGTACTAGACGAGGCAATAAAGAAGGCCAAGGAAAATATGAGAAATACTGGCAATTGAGACAAACACAACCAACAGAACTGCTGCTCGCAGATAATATTGCTATAATATCAGACACGGAAGAGAATTTACCTCATAATCTCAAAGTAATCGACGAAGAACTAAAAATAAACATGAAAATTAATACTAAAAAAACACAAACTATAATAATATCTAACATAAAAAAACCCACGAATTAATGTTGGACGGGAAACAAATAGAGCAACTTAAATACTTCAAATATTTAGGAGCAATCATAGAAGACAACGGGAAGGTGGACAAGGAAATAAATAAAAGATTGACAAAAGCGGGAAATATATTTAATACAATGAAGACGACATTCTTGGGTAAAAGAAAATTACCGAAAATATCAAAACAGAAGTAGTTAAAAAAGTGGTTAGGCCAATAATTACATACAGCAGTGAGACTTGGACATTAACAGAAAGGCAAAAATCGAGATGGAAGACTTACAAAAAATGTGTTTGAAACGCGAGTGCAGGGAAAAACAAGAAAGGACGTCTAATAACAAGATGGTTAGACAGAATCAAAGAAGTAGCACAGGAAAAGGGAATAAAATGGGAGGGTATACGAAACCAAACACAAGAAAACAACAGAGGTAACAATACAAGACTTAAACCTACTAGCCTTACAACTAAAGATATAAAAGCTTAGGACTAAGTAAAAGTAAGTAGGTATTGCCAGATACACTAAGATTTCGAGTGTACATAATTTTGACATCTAGTACTTTGAATAATGCCTGTGTTCTTGTGTGGTGGCTCAACTTTAATTTTATTGTCGTACAAAAATTTTCTTTCAAATATTTTCTTATTCCTTTTTCCTGGTTTAAGGTCAACATAGAATAATGGGAGCGGATTTTTGGTTGTCTTTTGTGTTATGTCCATTATATTGTGTATTTGATGACCTAATCTTTAAGTTCAGCTTTAATCTCTTCTATATGGCCGTTCGTATTTAGATTGATATGCATGATGGATTTGTTGTTCTTTTTTTAAGTGTTTAATAATCTATCTGTATGTGTCCGAGGTGAGTGCGTTGATTTTAACTGTTATTCCCTAACGCTATTGTGTAAAATAGTTTATTTGCAGCAATTTCTGAAACATCCTGATTTTGATACCTTGCTAGTGTTTATATTACCGTCAGTTTGCATTTGATTCAGTTCTTCGTATCTATGATTGGCAGTGATAGTAGGTTGTTCTAGTACAACAGTTTCTTCTTGAATTTATTCTTATTTGATATCAAAAGACTTGTATCTTTAATATATTTTCATTTTGCTTTCGCATATAAAATAGGTACAAATTAATTGGGATATCAAGTAGTACATCTGTTTTTACACTTTAATGACTGACATCAAACTGTTCGGCTACAAATGTTATAATGTAAAAAATATATATTCTCTCCCGAATATGATCTATATATAATGTAGACGTGCTTATAATGGAGGCTGTTAAGAGATTTGGGTCGAGGTTTGGAAGATGGGAGTTGCACTTGTTAATTAGTGAATGCTTAAGCATTTATATTTTTATTTAAGTTATAATACACAAAAGTGCCATACTTTATGTCTGAGTTAGCCTTGCTTTTCCATAAAAGTGCTCGTCTTTCTATTTATTTTCTTTGATTATTTTGTTTTTATTGAGACTCTTCTATGCACTTTATGGTTATTTTGTTGGAATATGAGTATTGGAACGCATTGCGTTGTAGAATTCTCTTTTGTGTCTGTATATCTGACACGACATTTGCCGAAGCTTTTTTTAAAAAGAAAGTGATGAAAGAAATAGAAGGTACGTATTAAAGTGAGTTAGTGATTCAGAGAAGCAATTAGTGATCGTAAAATTCTTTACTATTGAGGTAAGAGATAATCTTGAACAACCAATTGCAACCACAAGTAAAAATTCAAGACATGCCATTGAAGCACTTTCTCTGTTTTCTCTGTCGCTCTGTCTCCTTTCCTACCTCCCTCTTTCTCTCTCTCCCTCTTTCTCTCTTGTTACCGTTAGATATGATAAAAAGCGTCTTAATTGTTCAACATATATCTTATAATTAGCACATGTATTTCTTTTGCAAAATATCATATTATATAACATATATATGAGATAGGAAAATTTCCGGAATATACAAGATACATTTTAATTTAAACAATATCCTTATTAACAATTAACAACTCAATCACCAAGTTGAATAAAACCAAAAATTCAAATTGAAAAAAAGGTTATATTATAATCTAACAAATTAAATTAATTAAATTATAGTCAACCAGTTTAAAAATAATTCTAATACTTGTCTGATTTGATATACTGATCTACTACGTTTAACACCTATGATCAGGGTCTATAGACGTTTGAAGTTGTATACTGCAAACATATTTTTAACTAGTCTGAGATGAATAAAGCTTTATAAATTGTTAGTTATATGCTTTAGAATTATGCACAAAGTTCTTTGCTTTAATACTAATACTAGTGCTATTTCCCACTTGCCACTTTTCGTAGCTTTGGAAAAAGAAAGTCCTGTTGTCCAATGTTGAAAAATCTGGACTATTGGTTTTATCAAGTTAGAGAAAAATGGTTGAACAATAGCTTTTAAAGTATCTAGCGGTATTTTCTGAAAGGCATAATTTATTTTTTGGCGCAATTAATACGAAGTGACATTTGTAATGATTGAATCAACCTATGAGTGTACAAGTTTAACTTGCAAAAGTGTTTAATACGAATTCTCGTTCAACGTATTTCTGCGATCTTTCAACGATATTCTGAGGCTGTTTTGTTATAGTCTCATTTAAAAGAAGCAACTAGCTGTTTGTTCCAAAAAATTTATACACGGTAGGCAGTTAGTTTTAATTTTATGGATTAAAATGTATTTTGAATCAAATTTCAATATCAGAAGTCATTCTCTTTTCTCTATAAACTATAAGGATAGCACATAAAATATCCTGGCCGCCGCTTTTCTCTGAAAAAAACAAAAGAGAAAGCCAAATTTGATGTAAATTCGAGTTCGCGATCAGAAATTTAAGAAACCAGTGCAAATGACTTAAAACAGCCCCCTTAAAAATTATAAGGCTTAACATGTGTCAGAAATGACAGAAAAATAGTTCGAACGAACCAGCGCACAAAGCGCGCTTTCCCTTAGTGTCCCATTGGTCGAGTTGGTAGCGAGTTTGCTTTGAGATGCACGGTGGGTTCAATCTCTTTGGTGGTTGCAGTGTTTTCCAACATTGGCTACATTTAAATGGGGGAGAAGGTAGGGTTTGCACTTCGTACAAGGCGCGAGGCGCCTCAACGCATTACGCTGGAAAACTTTACCATCTCATGCATAGAAGTATACTTTAATATTGTATATTTATCTTGTTTCGTTAATACACATCAACTTCATAAAAATGCTTATTGTTTCAGAATGTAACTGAAAATTTTAATATATTTGTAATATTTGCGATGTTGCTAAAAAATATTTTTTTGAGGGGAAGGGGCAACTGTTTGCGAGTATGTGAGCTTCTGGATTCTAAAAGTATTTGGATACTGAAAGTGAAAGACGAGAATAGGTTGAAGGCCACTAGTACTGTAGTCTAAAGGTTTATTGTACTAGTAAGATTTTTTAACATTTATTAGGGCTGTTCGTAAGCCTGCTCCTCCCCAAAGCAAATGTCTGTTTCGGACAAGTGCTGTATATGAGGATATCTCATCCTCTCTATTATAACATCTGTAAATGGGTTCTTCTGTATGGACATATGCTGCGTAGAGTTAATGATTAGCTTAACTTGCTGTATGTTAGCTGTTATTTTCTTTAATCGAGTTCTAAATATCTTCTTACTATGGTATAGCGTTTTCCCCCAGTTCTAATACTGTCAGTAGTATTTAAATTTAAATTCATTTAGCCAATTGCAAACTGCAGTTTTGGTTACTTCAAAAACTGGTTTAGGTTTAGTAGAAGTGGCTTATAATGTCTTTTTTGTAAGTGCATCAGTTTTTTATTTTATAGTTATAGAATAAGTCTATGTGGTTTCCAAGGGTTATAAGACTACAGAAATTCTCAAATCAGTTTATGATTGGCTTAATTATTAGGTACAGCTTTCATTTAATTCAGGCTAAATTTTAAAATACGAGGGTGTATCAAATATAATCGGTACTTATTTTTTAAAACATATTTTATTTGAACTTGAAACAAAAGAATAGCAGATTATTTTTCTACATAATCTCCTGATTTAGAAACACATTTTTCCTAACGTGTAGCTAATTTTGAAATGCCTTCCTCGTAGAATGAAGTTGGTCGTGTTTTCAGCCAATCGCGCACATAGACCTCAACCTCCTCATCGCTGTCGAATATATGCCCTGCCATGGCTTTATTGAGAGAACCGACTAGGTGATAGGGAGGGTGTTCAACTGTGAACGATGCAATTTCTGCTCAGTTGTCAGAAGGCAAAGCACCCACCTTGCGCACACCTTACGAAACCCTAGCTCCTCTGTGATGATAGAAAAAGTGCTGCCATAACTTATTCCAATCTCAGATGCAATCTCATCGATGGTCAGACGCCTGTCACCCTTAATAAATTGTTGAATGCGGACGATGTTTTCGTTGGTGATGCTGGTGCGAGGTCGGCGATCATGGCTCTCATTTTCAACATTCTCACGACTCTCCACGAACTTTTTGTGCCATGCGAACACTCTAGCTCGTGACAGTGTCTCTTCCTTGAACTGCGCAGTCAATCTCCTTAGGATTTCAGCCGGTTTTACATCTTCCGTAGCGAGAAATTTAATGATAATAAGCTGCGGAATTGACGACGGCACCTCCTACTCAGACATTGTCACGACGGGTACTGACAGGAACGAATGAAATCGCCAGCCTGCTTCTCCCACTCCTGACATCCCTAACACCTGACGAAGCGAGAACTCTCGCGCATTAATATTGCGCGCCCGAGATCAAAAGTCTCGTTTATATTTGATTCACCCTCGTACATAAAGTTTGCTTAGCTTACATATTGTCTTTGCAATAAAGGGTTTGTGACCATTATTGTTATCTTGGTGTGACCAGAAGTAAGACTGATATTTTATTATACAGAAAGAGATTCTTGCACTTTTTTTAACTAAAATATAAAAAAATTAAATTTGGTAGAGCTTTTTGAGTTGAATGTTTTCTAGCTATAATATATAGACAAGCAAGTCTTTGTAATTTAATCAGCTTTATCTTGTTTTGTGCCTGTTTGCTTGAGCACCCACTATTGCGTCACATTAAGAACTACTAGGTTTCAAACACCTAGTAATGAAACATCCAGATGGAAAGCCGAACTGAAACTCACATATTAAAAAATTTCATACATGATGCATTGGATGTAATTGCTCGGCTAAACCTATCTAGGGTTTTGTAGCTAGGTGTGGTCTCAAGCAAACAGGAACAAAACAAGATAAAGCTGATTAAATTACAAAGACTTGCTTGTCTATATATTTTAGCTAGAATAAGAAGCATCCCAACTACAGCCAAAAAAGCTCTACCAAACTTAATTTTTTATATATTTTAGTTAAAAAAAGTGCAAGGATCTCTTTCTGTATAATAAAATATCAGTCTTACTTCAGGTCACACCAAGATAACAATAATGGTCACAAACCCTTTATTGCAAAGACAATATGTAAGCTAAGCAAACTTAAATGAGTACTCGTATTTTAAAATTTAGCCTGAATTAAATAAAAGCTGTACCTAATAATCAAGCCAATTCTAAACTGATTTAAGAATTTTTGTAGTCTTATAACCCTTGAAAACCACATAGACTTATTCTCATGTTGAACTATAAAATGAAAAACTGATGCACTTACCAAAAAGACATTATAAGCCACTTCTACTAAACGTAAACCGGTTTTTGAAGTAACCAAAACCGCAGTTTGCAGTTGGCTAAATGAATTTAAATTTAAATACTATTGACAGCATTAGAACTGGGGGAAAACGCTATACCATAGTAAGAAGATATTTAGAACTCGATTAAAGAAAATAACAGTTAACATACAGCAAGTTTAGATATATTAACTCTACGCAGCTATATGTCCATACAATTGTTTATGCAGAAGATACCCATTATACAGATGTATATATATATAAGTAGATATATCATATACAGATTTCCGAAAAAATATTGCTTTGGGAATATATATATATATATATATATATATATATATATATATATATATATATATATATTATTTACGTTAGATGTTAAGGTAGAATACAAAAATAAATAAATTATTAATTACAAGTTACAGTACAGTAAATCAGGCAAAATTCAATTTTACTTAATTTAATTTGTTTTATTCTACTCCATAAATTCTCCGGACCTATTCTTTCTTGTTATGTACCATTTTATCCCCTCGTTTCATGTTATTCTCAAGTCTCTTAGTATATCTACTAATTGTCCCACGTTTTTTTGGTCTTCTTTGTTGTGTTCGTGCTTGCCATACATTCTTAACTGTTTCTCCTTTCCCATTCGTGCTAAGTGGCCGAACCATCTTAATTGTCGTCGTTAGAGCCTTTATTGTTGGAACCTCCTTACTTTACTATTTTTTACTTTATCTCCCTGGTTATTTCTCTTATAAACATTATTTTCATTGTTGTATTTTATTTTCCATTTGTTTGTTAGTGTCCAACTTTCACTTTCCTAGAGATTTAAAATTCTTACACACTATAATCTTCGTTTTTCTGGACACTTCTTTTTACTTATAAACGCATTAATTAATGGCGTAGTACAGTTTTGTCGCTGCTTCAAGCCTGTCATTTAGTATTGCTTCGTAGCTCAATTTTTTTGTATTTTTACTTCTAAGTATTTAAATGTTTCCACTTGATTTATTTTAGTTCAGTTTTACTATTATTTCTTCATTTTTCCTATTACCACTGCTTTCGTTTTTTATATTTATTTAAGTTTTTAGCCTATAAAGTTTTTGTCCAAATATCTTAAGTTATATTGAAGGTTATATTTGTTCTTTCTATAAACCACCAAATTGTCTGCAAAACACTCTCTGCTATTTCCATCAGTTATATGTTGCAGTATCCCTCCTTTAGTTTCCTAACTTTTATTTTCACTTACTTCATAACACCATCCATTATTACGTTCAAATAGTACTGGGTTGAGGTGTTTTCTTAATGTCTATGAAGGTTAGATATATCCTGTTAGTAAGATATTCCTCTATCAATTGTTCAGCGCGAATATGTGGTCTTGCACTTTTCTACTATTTCTACACTTTGTGCGTCTTATAATTGTTTTATCTGTTATTTCTACCTTTTAGCCAGGACCTATTCATATAATTTTACTATTATGCGCAACAAAGTGTTAGCCCTGTAGTTGGAGCAGTCCTTTTTGTCTCCTTTCTTATATATTGGCATCAGTATTTGTATCTTTCAGTCTTGTGGTATTTGTTTATTTCTTTACACTTTATTTATTAACTTTACTATTAATTTCAAAGCCTTCGGTCCTAGTTTTGTGATCATCTCTGAATATCTTCCATATGCTTTGACCCTTTTTAATCTTTTCAGGATTTCTTTTACTCTTTTCTTGTTATATCTTTGACTTGCTCCCTATTTTCTGTATTGCACTTCTGTTCTCCTTCCATTATTATCTCATTGCTCATTTTTGTCATTAAAAGTTCCTCGAAATGCTCATTCCACCTCTTTATAATGCCAAATTTACTTTGTAAATGTAAACGTTGTTTTTTGCTTTTCTTATTTCCAATAATATGTTTCTGTTTTATTATAATTGTTTGCAATATTATTTATACAACATAAATATATTCTATTAATGTTGTTATATTTGTTTTAAAATAAATTTTATTTTAATTAAAAACATTTTAGTAGTAACTAAGGTGTTTTTTAGTTAATTGTGTACCACAAAATTAAAACCTATAACAGTTCAGTCAATAAGCCAGATCCAAAGCTACACTTCCATTTCCTGCATCAAATACGTTCCCAGTTGTTTCGAACTTGTTGAACGTCGAATTCTATTGCCGCGCGTTCGATTTATACCCCGCAGGAGTCCGTTAATCAAAGAAATTTCAGACTGCGAACCCATTAGTTAGAATCAAAACGGAATCTGAGGCGAATGAAAACAGCCCCGAGAAAAGAATTATACTCCTGATACGCTCGAGCGCTAACCGTTCGTTAAAGTGCTCCGGCCTGCACCCAGCAAAAACAGCTCCTTTCCGCTGTGGCAGCATGTATCTGCTGCAAGTGGAGATTTAAATCTGCAAACATGCAAAAGCAGAAAGCTAAATCTCGTTCGCCCATTAGATTATGTCCATTCCGGGGAAGATGAAAGTGGCCGACTGACTTAAACTCGCGTACCATTAATCCCAAAAAATACATTATAAACTGCATCCCTGAATCTAATTTCGCTAATTTTCATTGCTGAGCAACTCCCCGAGGACCATAAACCACCCTCTTTAAACGAAGCGAGTTGCATTAAGGCAACGAGAACTGAATCGCTAAAGGCTTGCGCTGCGAAAGCCGAAAATACGCGAGCTTTGCAGCTCGTTTTGCCAAAAAAACCTTTTGCTGTTTTTGCATTACGGCGAAAGCGCGTATCATGTATGAATGTCTGTTTGGCAGTTAAAATCTCTAATCGAGTGAGCGTCCGCATTAAATTTGCTGTGTGATGGCGACTTATCCGCCTGTATAATTAAAGCTCGCATTAAAGTGCTATATTACGGTTTCAATAGCGGTTCATTGCATAGTTTAAATTAAATTATGTCGGACAGCCGCATAATAACATTAAAAAGCGTAATTGTGATATTCTGGTTTCAGCAAATTTATTTGTTAATTTAGATTCATGTGTCGAGTAAAAAGTTTTAATAATTTAAATATTTGTCCATTACCGTGCTTCACAAATCCTAGATATATATTTTTTGTAAACAAATTTTGTAGCTCTAATTTTAATATTTACTTAATATACTATGAATTTGCAACTTTTTAGCCTGTTTGTTGTGCATTTATGAAGTTTTGCGATTACAGTGTCTAATAAACACATATAAACATTTTTAGATGTCTTATAAGTTGGGTATTCTTAGTTAGTTTTTGCTCTATTTTCAGCTTCAATGGGGCTAGACTGGAAAGGATATTGCTATTATGTTGGATAAACGTTGAGTTTATGTATCATTAATACAAGGTTGTGTGGAACTACTAACATGTGTTAATCATAGTAAGACAAAATACAGTTACCCCTAATTATGTAGAAAAACAACGAAACCATTTGTTTTCTACTGGTAGGATCAGAACCACTCTATAAAACTGATCTATAAATAACTTAGTAAGTTCTTTGAAAAAAGAAAAAAGGGGGAGAGAGTAAAGGACCTCAGAGGATTCTACTTGACAACTTTTAAAAGAACGAAATTTTAAAATCAACAGCAACAATCTTATCTTCTTCTTAATTCGCCTTCTCTTGTCGAAGGTTGGCGATCCATCTGGCAATGATCGTTGTAGACACCGCTGCTCTAAAAATTTCTGTTGAAGCACAGCTAAACCATTTTCGCAAGTCCTTTAACCAGGAGTTTTGATGATTTTCAAATGATCTTCTGCTTTGTATTTTTCCTTCTGTTATTAGTCTGAGCAACTCATATTTCTTTCCTCTCATTATATGTCTTATATATTTTGTTTTTCTCTTTAATCGTGATTAGGAGTTCAAGAGGTTTCCGCATTCGAGCAAGCACCTCCTCATTTGTTATTCTTTGAACTCAGAAGATTTTAGTATGCCCCTGTATAGGTACATTTCAAATGCCTCCAGTTTTCCTCGGTTATTGGATCCAGAGTCCATCCTTCACACCCATAGATCAAAACAGAGAATATGTAGCATCTGGTCATGAGCACTCTGAGCTGAGTTCGCGAGTTGTAAAGAATTGGTTTATATTTATAAATGTTTTTCTTGCTTGCTCAATTCGAGATCTAATTTCCCTTTTTGGGTCATACTGGCTGTTAAATACTTGTCCCTAGATATTTAATCGTTTTCACTTGTTCTATAGTATTGTGATTTGTTGTTAGATTAGCATCTATGTTTCTTTTTGCGAAGATAAGCAACTTGGTTTTAGGTATATTTATATAGAGACCATGGTCTTCACTATATTGTACTATGCGCTGCTTCAGTAATTGAAATTCGCCTATGTTGTCTGTTATTATTACGGTATCATCCGCATATCAAATGTTGTTTATTATAGTACCGTTTACCTCTATACCTTCCATAACGTCATCTAAAGCTTCTTTGACAATCGCTTCAGAGTAGATGTTAAATAATAGTGGCGACAAAACGCAACCTTGTATAACTCCTTTCTTGATCACTGTAGTTTCTGATGTTTCGTTTTCAATTCTGACTTCTGCTGTTTGATGCCAGTAGAGTTGTGATATAATTTTGATTTCCTCTTCATTGATACCAGTTTTGTTAAGAATTTCTATAACTTTATTGTGTTCTACACAATAGAATGCTTTTCGATAATCGATAAAACAAGCATATACGTTTATGTTCATATCTCTGCACCTCTGTGTCAGAACGTTTAGCGACAAGAGTACTTTGTGAGTACTATATCCATTCCTGAACATAGACTGTGTTCTATTAACTTGGGCGTTGCATTTTTTAAATGCGTGTGCGTATAATTCTCAGAAAGATCTTGAGGACCTGTGACATTAGACCAATCGTTCGATATTCGTCGCAGGTTGACGCATTTGCCTTCTTCGGTATAGTTCAAATGCTTGTTCTACGAATAGTAGTAAATATCAAAGTTAGTATACTCAGTCCTTTGCTCTCCTTACCAGCTATTAATTTAATTATCTCAGCGTGAATGTTATCCGGGACAGTCGCCTTTTTGTTCTTTTGTGCTTTGATCACGTAAATTATCTTACTTTTAGTGATTTCTGGTCCTTTTTCATTTAGCTCGCTATCTGTATCTGGCGGGTTTTTTGGTTTGTTGTCATAGAAAATTTCTATATATTGCCTTTATCTATTGAGTTTTTCTGTTATCCCTATGATTATTTTATTATTATTGTCTTTCAGGATAGTTACAGGAAGTTTCCGTCGTTGATTTGTCATTTCTTTGACTTTTTCGTGTAAATTGAATAGATCGTGTTTTTCTTGAAGGTTTTCTATTTCTTTACATTTCTCAGAAAGCTACGCTTCCTTTGTTTCCCTACATTTTTTGCGAATGGTTCTATTCACTTCTTTATATTTCACGGGTATTGTTTTGTTCCTTCTTCATTCAGTTATAAGTCTTCAGTATTTCTGAGGTCATCCATTCTTTCCTTTTCGTTTTCTTCATATCCGATTTCTTGTTCCTGTCTTTTAGCTTGTTTTCTATATTTTTTCTTATCTCATTATTTTTGAGTTTATTTAGATTAATAATCTTTTGGGGCTTTGATTTCTTTATATTTTTAAAACGTCTCATCCTGAAATTCATTACGACTGGGTTGTGGTCACTATTAATATCCGCGCCCGGGTAAGTCTTCACTGATTTTATATATTTCTTAAATTGTGATGCGATCATGATAAAGTCGATTTGATTTTAAACAATTTTTTCCGGCGAGTGTTGGGGTGAAGTTCACGTGTACAGTCTTCTTGGATGTAGTTTGAAGAATGTGTTGGTTATTAAGAAGTTATCAACTCGAGTATTTCTTGTTCCCAGGCCAAAAGCTCTGATCAATTCGCTATTAGCATCTGATCCTATTTTGGCATTTAAATCACCAAGTATCACAGTTATTTTCCTTTTTTTTCGTTAGCCGCGAGGCCTCATTTACATGACTGTAAAATTTTTCCAGTTCTGTGTCTGGTCTTTCACCTGCAGTAGCGTATATTTGAAAGATATTCATTGTTCTATGTGTTGTTTCGAGCTTAATTAGCGTGACGCAATCATTCACGGGACAATCTTATAATACTAACTAAATTCTTAACATATATTCTGTTTGTTATAATTAAAATATATACAAAGATGCAATTTTTTTACATTATTGTATAATTTAACTTTTTTGGTGTTATTTTTTTTGTAAACAATATGACGAAAAAACTAGTAATGTAAGTCAAAAGGCTCACATATTATGGAGGTATTTATTAGTCTATGTGTTTAAAAGTTTTTTGGTGACAAGGGATTTATTTTCGGTAAGATAAAGTACTTCCCTTTCTATTACCTTTGCTCTGTATGGGTCTATTTCGGTGCAATTTTTTTGAATAAACGTTGAAGAGGGGCTGCTAAATTGTTTACAGTTTTTGCTAGTCAGTGCAAACAGATATGACCAGTACCTGAGTGTTTTGTTGCACAATGGCGTACTAATACTAGGACCGTTGTTAATAGTAATTATAGTGAATAGTAACAGTGACAAAATAAAGAAGAATCTCAGCGTGTAATACCCACGTCTCCAGGATAATCTTCCAAAGTTCTGCGGCACGAGTGGGGAGAAGCAGCAAGTCATAAACGCCGCTGTTACTGAGGTTTCCAAGAGATTTTCCAGACAGTCTTTACTTCCCCTATTGAAAAATGATTCTGAACGAGAGAAAACGTACGTTCGAGCTGGCTTCGGCAAACAGAAAAACTTTAAATATGTCCTCAAGCGTTGTCGCGTCCGTCGTCGTGCCAAGATTACGATGATACCGCTTCACCCCCGGCGCCGATTATAAACGCCTTAGAGGTGCTCATCGACGAAGAAGAAAATGTTTACATGCCTGATATCACCAGACATCTTTAGGTTATCCGAACTTGTTTGGAAGACTCCCCTCCTCCCCACAAAACCTCCTTAATCTTTTGGGAAAAGCAGGCTTACATAAAAATAGACAGGTTTTCTCAAAGCCAAAAATTTCATTTATTACACTACATTAGAAGATGGAAGCGAAAATACTTCCATTAATTCAAGGCAGATAAGACTTTTCACGCTATCACGTGCGTCACATTCGGGAATGTATCAGAAGAGAAGATAAAGCTGGAACTCCTAAAGCACGATATCTTTATCTTGAATGTACGGTGATTGAGAAAAGGCTTCGACTGCAAACCGATGTTGTTTATGTTACTTCAGCCCTTTTTATTTGGTTATGATAGAACAATTAAAGAAAAGGAAGGTCGTGAGCCAATGCCATCGCTGTTAGCGTTTTGGGCACACATAATGCTTCTGTAGCGTCAGTTTTAATTGCAACCACTTCGAAGATTACAAGAAGTTTCTGAATGAGCCTGCCACTTGTGTTAAACGCCAGGACTCTCATACAACCAGCTTCAAGAAATGCCTCATATTTCTGAAACTGGTGCTTCACCAAGCGGCGCCCACTCCAAGTCACACGGCAATAATTTACTTTCCGCCGCAGCCACTCTTTGACAGCTTATAACGCTTACCGCACCACCTTTAGTTGCAGTCTGAAGACTAAAACTGGGCTATCATCGCTAGATGGTTCTAGAATCGTAAAGACTATGAACCGTAAACTTTTTGATGTGGGATTTTGCAGTCCAGTCCTAAATTGGAGATGCATATGTCATGATATGGCGGACGAACGTTTTGTAGAAGACGAGTTTGCTTTAAATGAATAGTCGGCTTCGAGTTATCAGTTAATCGATGTGTGCTATTTAGGTAAATCTTTTGCTCACAATTATCCCCAGCTAGTGTTTCTTTTTCCCAGAATATTTTTCTGTTGAAAAACTTTTTTCCTAGTTTGACTATTATTCTCCACCTATTGCATCAGTTTTCTAAGAGCTCCAGCTCTTTTTTTGTCATCAGGTCACAAAGGAAGGTTGAAATTAGCTGGACAGCACATCCATATTGTCTGGGTACAAATTGCAGAGAGTCCAACCAGAGCGAAAGGCATGAGTGCGTGCACGTGCTGGTGCTCGTAATTGGGGGTGGGGAGGAAGAAAAAGAGATAAAGGGGGAGAGAGAAAGAGAAGGCAACATTTAATGTAAAGTTTGGGAATAATTTTGAAGACAGAATAAGTGTAGAAAATCTAATAAAAGAAAGGCTGACGGGGAAATAGTTCAACATCTGTGTGACTAAATTAATTATAATATTTATTTGAATTATTAATATTGTTTACTTAAGATGTTGCATTTTTCAAGTACTATTTATTAGCGAACGTATGAGAGCCTTAACCTCTCAGTTCGCAGGCCGTGCTCCCACGCGGGGCGTAGGGCCTTACCATTATTATTATTATTATTATTTATTTTTTAACAATCATCTTTCTAGAATTCTCCTATTTTAGTGTAGTCTAGCGCTTGCCTTGTTATACTTAAATTTTGTTTTCCTGCTAATATTTGTAGACGTCCAAATTTTGTGTAGTGTTTTAAAGGCATTTTGAGCTAATCTTATACGTCTGTCTATATCTTTCTCTGTGTCGCCTTTTGTACTTACCATACTGCCTAAATAACAGAACACTTCGACTTCTTCAATATCATTTTGCTCTATTAGGTTTTTGGTTCCTTTTGTTTTGTCTGTAATTAGTAGTTTCGCTTTCTTCATGTTTATTTGTAGACCTACTCTTCTTGCATTGTTGTCTAAGCGGGATATTTTCCCTTGCATGTGTTTTGCGTTAGTTGTTATTAAGCAGATGTCATCAGCAAATTCTAAATCTTCCAATTTGTTGAACACATTCCAATTGATACCAGTTTTTTTGTCCTCTGTCCTTCTCATTACCCAGTCTGTCACTATTAGGAACAGTACGGGTGAGAGGATGCATCTTTGTCTCACCCCTCTTTGAATTTCAATTTTTTGGGTTAATTGTCCTTCATGTTCTATACAGGCTGTAGAATTATCATAGAATAATCTTATTATCTCGATATATTTATTTGGTATGACATATTGTTTTAAAATCTTCCACATTGTTACTCTGTCTATTGGATCGAAAGCTCTTTGAAAATCTACAAAGGTGATGAGGATTTCCTCATCCATTTCTGCAGTTTGTTCTAATATTATCCTCAATGTGTTTATATGGTCAACACAGGCCCTGTTAGCTCTAAATCCTGTCTGGTTTTCTTGGAGTTTTTCATTGATAGGACTTTTTAGTCTTTCTAACAGTATCCTGGTCATTATTTTACTAGCTCCACAAAGTAAGGTAATTGGTCTCCAATTTTCAGAGATTGTGGGGTTTCCTTTTTGAATATTTCTATTATTATTCCTTCTGACCATACTTTTGAGATTTCGCCTTGTGTCCAAATCTTATTAAGTAGTATGCATAATATCTCTATTGAATAAACTGGGTGTACCTTCTTCAATTCTGCTTGCAAACCATCGATCCCTGCAGCAGCTTTATTATTTTTTAGGTGTCTCGGTTCATCTTTTATTTCTTGTTTGGAAATTTCTTCTACCGAAATATTTGATGTTTCTTCAGGATCTCCAATTTCATCTACTTCTTCATACTGGATTGTACTTTGTTTATACATTTTGGAGAAATATTCCACCAAACGATTTTTGATTTCTTCTTGACTAGAGAGTATTTCACCGTTTTCGCTTCTTAGTTTTGCTATACATATGTAGTTTGATCTTTTCAGATTTTTCACTACCTTGTATAGAGTTCTTGAATCATGTATTCTTGCTGCTTCTTCCTTTAGTTCTGTCATTTGTTTTATGTAGTTCCTTTTGTCTTGTCTTGCACTTTTCTTAACTTCTTTATTCTCTCTAGCGTAGTCTTCTTGCTAGGCCTTTTTTGGTCTCGGTTCTGCTCCGCTAGGTACTTTGCTTTTATTTGTCTTCTTCTATCTATTTTCGTTTTTGTTTCTTCTGATATCCAAGGTTTGTCATTTCTTCTCTTATAGCCTATTACTTCTACTGCAGTTTCAAATAGTGTGTTTTTGTATGATTCCCATATCATTTCAATATTTTGTGCTGACATATCTCCTACATCATTGGCTTTCTTTCCTAGTATTTCTCTATATTTCTCTGCTATCTCTGGGTTTTTCAATTCGTTTATGTTCAGTTTTCTTTTCTTGGGGGTTGGTTGATAATTGGCTTTTATACTTATTCTAATTTTTGCTCGTACTAATGAGTGGTCAGAAGCGCAGTCTGCTCCTCTCATTACTTTCACATTTTGTAGGGACTTCTTTCATTTTTTTTCGATAAGAATATGTCCGGCGCTGTCTATGTTATTTTATGACAGTCTTTATGTTGAAATAGCGTTCCTCTTATCATAAAGTTATTTAAGTAGCAAAATTCTATTAATCTTGTGCCATTATCATTTTCATCCGCGATTCCGTGCTTCTCTAAGATGTTTTCCCTCCCTTTATAGTTGCTCCCTACTTTTGCATTCATATCTCCCATTATAATTTTTATATCTCTCCTATATATTGCTTGTAATGTTTGCATGAATGCGTATAATTGGCGTAGAATTCTTTTGACATCCTCCTCTTGCTGATTTGTTGGGTTGGGACCAAAATGGAAGGCAGGCGTGTAAATAGCTCTCGTGGTGCGTGTATACGATACCGATCCGGCTCATGACCAAAATGGAGAGGCAGGCGTGTAAATAGCCGCTCTCGTGGTGCAGTGTGGAAACGTACGGCCCGTAGTGGAAGGTCAGCCGATAAGGCCAAAATCGTCCTTAAACGGCCGTCGCTTGATGGGGCGGCTACCGATATCAACCAATGAATTGCCAAGCTCACCTGAATCGGCTTCGGCTTCGGCTTCGTCCGATTCCAAGGTGGCCACCTCTGCGTTGCGGATCTGGTATCTGCGGATGTTGAGACACGACCAAATTGGCCGAGCTGCGATGCGTGAATATTTGCGGGATGCGAAGTGTTTCTATGTATGCGGGTTAAGACACGACCGTACAAGCTGCGTGCATGAATCTGAATTTATGCGGACTAAGACACGACTGACCGGCTGCCGTGAATCTTGAGCAAAGCCCATGCCGTTTGTGTGACGGCAAACGTAGCTGATATCAAAGGCTCGCATGCCGCCGCTACGTTAATAATGGTAATATTTCTAAATTTTACCTGAAACCTTGCCCATAAAATTCTCTCTGATATTCCCTCCCATTCTATTAAAGTCCTTGTTGATTCTTTATTTAGCATTATTGCTACTCCTCTTTCCTTATTAGCTTGTTCATTTTCATGCCCCTAGTAGAGTACGGTAGAGTCTTCTTGAAGCCGTCTTTGTCCTATTCCATTCCATCTTGATTCACTTACTCCTAGTATACTGATATTGTATTTGTTCATTTCATTTGATATTTGGTAAGCTTTACTTATTTCTTGTTGCCATTGTTCTTACATTCCAGCATCCTATGAAAATATTACTTCTTGTATCTATCAATCCTTCTATAATTTTCCTGTTCTTTTTTCTTTTTATTTTTCTTATTTTTACATTTAGCCAAGTTAATATTATGTGTTATTATAGTATTTTTTGTTTTTTTATTTAATATTTTTTGTGTATGTACATTTCCTCTATTCGCACTACCATTTTTTTTATTCTTATTATTTTTACTATTATTTTTATTATTTTTTACTCATGTTCTTATTCATATTCTGTTCCATTGCCTGCGTCTTTGTATTTAGTTGTTTTCTGGTTAGTTTTCTTCTAAGTTTTTTGGCATTGTCCCTGCGTTTCTTCTTGTTCTCGGTATTTTACGTAATTTTTCTTGTAGGTCCTCATCAGGGGATCTCTTGCTAAAGGTTCTTCCTCCTGTCTTTTCTTTTGGTGTTTCTTCTTTTCTTCTTTCTGGTTCAGGTTCTTTCCCCATTGCGTTCAATTGTTCCAGGTAGTAGTCTTCTCTATCGATTATTAATTTATTGTATCTTGAAAAAACATGGTAGCCTTGCTCTCTTATTTTATTTCTGTTTTATCAGTTGTTTTCTAATTTCCTGCGTTTCTTTGGAGTAGTCCTCTCAAGTTTTTAGTTTCTTTAAGGATTTCCATTTTCTTTGGCCATTTTTCAAATTCCACTTGTATGGGTCTGGTTTTTCTTGTTCGGTATTTACCCAATCTTCTAGTTTCTCTTATCTCTTCTTCCATTTTTATTTTTATTCCCACATCTCTAAAGGTCACCTTTATTTTTTAATATAATTGTAAATTACTCTCTTATTCTTGGTCTTCTAGTCCGTGTATTATTATGTTCCTTTTCTTGATTTCCCTATTTATTTCTTCTAATCTCTCTCCATGTTGTTCATTTTTTTGTTTTAGGTATCTATTTTCTTCTCTGAGTCGCTCATTTTCGGCTTGAATTGCTTGCATTTCCTTTTGAAGCCCATCTAGTTTTCTTTCCGTACGTAAATCTCTTTCCCCCATTCTATCTAGTTTCGCATTTATTTCCTTTAACAATTCCTCCATTTTGTTAATCTCTTTAAGTTCCCTCTTCCGGTCTAAAATTTCCTGAGGCCGGCTCTGTTTGTTATTTACCTATTTGTACGATGTTTACAGCGTATTGATAAATATTCCACGCCGGCGTTGTAGGTGAATGCCGCGCTATCGGCTGACCCCGAATGGACTTCTCGGAAGGTCACGTCGATCTCGGCATCTAATTTTACTTGAATTATTTAATAAATAATATATCCTACCTTAGTTTGATCTTCTTCTATTACTATTGGCCCTTAATTTCACTTTATATTTCACTATGTAAATTAATTTGCTCTCTTAAACTCTGCATAATATGCAAAATTTGAGGCACGAAAACACTCTCTCACTCTAGTTCCGGACCTCATCATTAGCACCAGTTTAGTATAAATGTTTGGGCTGAGATTGTTGATGTTCATTTAGTTGGGCTAGTCGTACTTTCACAACGTATTTATGGTCTAGTGTATTTGCAATTTGTTAGAAAAGCTCTGACTTTTATTGGTTACAAATGTACGATTAGCATGTTAAGCGGCTTGATCATATATCAGCCGCTTAAAATGCTACAGCTACAGCTTATTTCAAAGCTATCGTCTACCAGTATTTCAATAATAACTTCTCTTATCGATCACATTTAAACTCTTTTGATGTTCACTTATGGCAACACTTAAAAATCTCGTATGCTAAAATAACGTATTATTGCAGTTTGTGGAGCTATTTGGATAGAGCCTGGAATATTTAAATGGGTATGTTATGATTATCTAAGCTGCCAGAATAGTATAGTGTTGAGTAATTTTGGACATATCTTCATATAAACTTCTGTGTTCCCTTTACTATCAAAAAACACCTTCTGAAGTTTATCCTTGTAGTTAAGATTTACCCTTTATAATAATAGTGTGAAACTTTGAAAAATATAATATATTTAGTTAGTTAAAAATAATTAGGTAAAAATAATTTGAGCCGCTCTATCCTGTTGTGCTTTTAAGCAGCTGTAAATTGCGCCAAATCAAAATGTGCGAGTAGTAATTACGTGTATGCGTGTACTTGTGCAACTTGCTCGCGACAAGCAATTTAGATTTATCTTTAATTACATATTGCCGTGAATTTTAAGTGCGACGTGAGCGGAGTTTACAATCTGTTCTATTTTTAAGCCAATCTATTTTTACTGGAAGCCATAAATATGCTTGGAATGATCAAAAAGTTATAGAAAATACTTGTGCTTTATTGCTCGTTCCCCTAATTTAACTGAATAAAAATAATGTCGAACAAAATATTTGTTAATTTTATAAATCAATCTATCTATCTCTTTGGCTCTACGGTCTTTGTAGGATATCGGCCTGCTCAATGATCTTCCATTCCTCTCTGTCTAGTGCCTTTCTTCTCCAAGTTCTTATTCCAAGTTTCTTGAAATCATTTTCTACGTTCTTGGCTCTCTGTTACTTTCCATTCTTATTAGGTGGCCTAGAAATTTTAGTCTTTGCGTCCTAATTGTTGCTACTATGTCTGGATCTTTGTATAGGTTTTTTTCATTTATAATTCATTCTTGGTCTCCGTTCTTCTCGTTCTTCTGTTGGGCCACATATCTGCTTCCGTATTTTGCTTTCGAAGCATAAGTTTTTCCAGTCTTTTATTTTTAATACCTATGTTTCGCTTCCATATGTTACTACTGGTTTGATAATTGTTTTGTTATATATTCTTTTTTATGTTCTTTGTTGGGCTTTTCGATTGGAATATGTTTTTAAGCGCATAGTAGCTTTTGTTTCCAACTGCTATTCTTGTTGTTATTTCTCCGCTTCTTTTATTATTGATTTCTATATATTTAAATTCTAAGACTTTTTGAATTATTTACTTATCTATTTGGATGTTCCTTTGTTCTCTTCTTCTATTATTTCTGTTTAGTTGCATTTAGTTTTTTATCGTTTATTATTAATCCTGTTTTCTTGGTTTCTTGTTCTAGTTCACGATATGGTGTTTTTAATGCTTGCTCTGTTTGTACCAGGATCACTACATTGTCTGCAAATGCTAAGTATTGGCAGCTTCTATTATATATGTTTTTTCTTAGGTTTACGTTTATTTTACTTATGCGTTTTTCTAATAATAACTTGAACAAGGTGGAAGATAGGGGGTCGTTTTGCCTTAAACATTTTTTTCCTTTGAATTGATTGGAAAGTTTTCCTTGATTCTTTACTCTGTTTTTAGTTTGTAATATTGTTATTTTCACTAGTCTAATGCGTTTTTCTGGGATTCTAAATTACTTTATTGTTTCTTCTATGTATTTTCTATTTATGCTCTCGTAAGATTCTTTATAGTCTATGTATATTTGATATACATCTATTTTATAGTTTAAAGCATTTTTATAGTATTGTTTTGATTGCACTTATCATTTTATATACAACTCCCAGTAAAGGTATTCCTCTGTAATTACAGCATTCTAATTTGTCTCACTTTTTCTTGTAAATAGGGTAGATTATTGGTTGTGTTCTTTAATAATTAGGTTGTTATCCCACCTTCTTCCTAGAATTTGTAGTTCTGGAGTTTCTCTATTTGTTGTTTTACCTCTCTTCTTGTTATCGGTGGTATGTTTATGTCTAGACCGTAGTACTTAATGTCTTTTTTCTCCTGCTATTCTTCGTTATCATTGCACCTGAGCAGTTCCTGAAAGTATTCCTTCCATATATCCATTATTTCTTCGTCATTTGTTATCAACTCACCTTCTTTGTTTTTGAATATACTTGTTCTGGCTTGGTAGTCCTCTTTTTGTTTTTTAACTTTTTGATAGAATTTTCTCGTGTTATTTTTTCTGAATTCTTATTCTATTATTTTTATTTTTTTTGTCGTATTTTCTCTTTTGTTTTTTCACAAGTTTTGGAAATATTTTCTCTTGGTTTAGTATTCTTCAGTACTGGCCTTTATTTTTCTTTGAATCATTCTAATTCTAGCTTCATTATTTTTTATACATTTTTCATCACACCATTTGTTTTGTTTCGATTTCGTTTTTTTCTCTTATGGTTTTTTTGCCGCAGTATGCACTGCTGTCAAAATACTGTCCCATTTCTTTTGGGTGGTGGTGATAGTATTCGATGTTTTTCCCAGAAGTAATGCTATTATTTGTTAATATTTTACTTGACTTTTTTCTTCTTGTTGTAATTTCTTGATGCCTTATATCCTTTGTTTGCTGTCTTTTTATGTTTTTTCCTTTTCTGGCTTGTTATTCTTTGTCTATATCTTGCTTGTACTAGAATGTGGTCCGAGTTAAATATGTTCTCCGATAGCTTCTCATATTGATGCCGGTTGCGAGTTCTTGCATTAGGTTGTACCCAAGTTTCCTTTTGTATATTTTTGTGTGGAAATTGCGTGCTGACAATTATCATATTTTTTCCCATTGCAAAACATATGAACCTCAGGCCATTTTGTCCTATTGTTGGTCTGTATGATATTCCCTTACCTATTTGTGCACTGTGCTTTGGCGTTGATTTGTATATTCTTTCTAGTGTGTCATAGAAGTTGTCTTGAATTCTTCAAATAAAGAATTAAAAAAGAGAAAGCAAGTGTTTTAGTAAAAACAAATAAATTCTTAATAAAGAGCTCTAGTAAATATAACAACGAATATTGAAACAAGAATAAAGCAAATAATTAAAAAAAAATTTGATAAAATTAGAAAATCATCGCCGAGAAATATAAATTCGAAAAACATGGGAAACTATACTGTGCATAACAACCATGATGAAGAAAATAACAAACGGCGTCAAACAATTACGCCAGGATCAAAAAGCAAACCAAGAGAGTGTACACAGCTTAAAAGAAAAAATTGATAATCAAAACAGTCAAAAGAATATTAGAAAAAATAAACACATTAAAGCAAGAACACTTTAAATTAAAGAAAGAACTGCAGAACATTCAAAATATGAAAAATTTGAACACATGGAAGGTAAGAAGCGTAAAGTTGTAAAGTAGATAAACCATTTAGTAATAGAGGCCAAACAATTTAAGCTTACTAAAGACTTTAGAAGTTGTAGGCGTGCTAATACTGATAGTAATTATTATTTAGTAAAAAGGAAAATAAAACAAGCAAAAACAAATCACGTAGCTAGTTATATAAAAAAAATCAAGAATGATAGAAAGATATTTTTAGAAGAAGAAAGTATTTACAAAACAATAAAGTAGGTTAGAGCAAGTGTTCAATTAGCCACAGAAAGAATACCAAAACATCAATAGATACTTAGAAAATATTAAAACATTTATTTTTGATCAACAAATAGCAATGAGACAGTAAACCAAGAAGACAAAAGATACAATTGGTTTGCTAAATAATGTAAAGATATGATTAAAAAATCAAGCTAGAATGCAATTACTCAGAGATAATACTGGTAGCAAGAAAGAAAAGTAAACACGATGCGTATAGAAGAAAACTTAAAGAGAGTAACGAATAATATTGTTTAAACGAAATAAGAAGCTGTTACAAAAAATAGAAAATACCAACCAAATATTCTGATGTAAGAGCATTGTGGTGATTTAAAAAGGGGAGTTAAATAAAATTGTAATAAGTGCACACTAATATTAGGAAGTTGAGGAGTTGAGAAAGTTGAATTAGTCCAAAATATTATAAGACAACAAAGAAATAATAGAAGTTTTAGTAAAAATGAAAAAAAATAGAATTAATAAAAGAGAGGATCGGTGAATAAACCTCATAAACTATTGCTTTAATTTTCTTAAGTGCACAAAGAAAAAATTCGTAAAAGATTGCTAGAAGTAATTATACATCTGGTACATACAATGTGGCATAGCCTAAAGTCATTTGTAAATATCAAGAACATTTTTTGATTAAAGCTTTATGGTTAGAAATCAAACTCTGCATAATAATCTTAAAATTGCCTTCATTAGCGCTATTCGTACCTCAAATCACATCAATTGCCAACCTCCACTACTACGATTTTACGATAGAAAACTGAAAAAGCAGTGGACAGAGGGTCTTGTTGAGTAAATCTTGGAGAGTTATTACTCAAAAGCTTATCAAATTCATGACATATAGCAACGTTATGATACTATTTTAAATTTACAATAATTTGTAAAGAAATTTGTTATGGCATATGAGTCATTGTAAAAACACTGCTTTATATTTTCAACTGTCCATCGTACATTTTGCTTGTGCTTTTAAAGGCATGTGCGTAGCAGTCTTTCGTGGATCTTTATTTTTATAATTATGGAGTTGATCTGTTGTTACGTTACTAAAACTTATCATTGTAATCATTTTTTAAATGTTCCACTTTTTAGGCAATGTACACAAAGTACAGTTTAGCAAATAGTATGACAATTAAGTAGCACGTAAAAGACAAATAGAAAACGTTTGATTTATTAAAGAGAAACGTATTGTTTCTGACTAAGCGATGGAATTTTTTTTTTCTGTAACATTTTGTAAACTGTCCAACATTATAATTTGCGGGATGATTTTCTCCGTATAACACATAGTAAAAATTGAGAGGTCTTGTTTTACTTAATCATTGCTTAGTAGTGTAGTTGCCAAAACACGTAATGCCTTTTGGTTTTTGGTAACAAAAGTTTTGGTATCCATATCTTTGTACCCTGTATATTTCAATATATATATACACAATTTCTTTTTCTAGCTTAGTAGTTCGATTTGTATTTAAGATGTTGGTTTTATGGTAATAATTTTGTTCTGTATTATTTGATGTTCTAGACATTTGCCACATTGTGGTTTAAATTTGTAATTTATTCTTTAAGTTTCTCACAATCGATGAAATAGTGTGTTTTCAATACAACTTTATAGTTTTCTGTTTTAATTTATATGGGTAAAATTAGTAGTTTTGTTATTTGAGGGTTTTAAGATTATTCCAGAGTACGATAGCCGCGAGGTAAAAGCGTCTACCTGCCACAATGGCGCGCGGCGGTCCCGGGTTTGATTCCCGGGTCAGTAACAAAGGCAAACATCAAATGCTTCTCCCAAAGCACTTTCTATGTCTTCTAAATTAACGGGTTAGCCTAGTAACCTACATGGTCCACACTACCACACCTCTGTGCAGTTAGAAAGAGATTAGTAGCCTATGTAAAAGTAAATGAAGATCATTATTCCATAAAACATTTTAGATTTAACCTTTACCTAATTATCTGCAAGAACTTTAATTTCATATTGCTGTTTATCTATTATATCAAGTATTTGTACCGGAGATGTAATATTTTTAACCTCAGCTACAAATATTGGGTTTTTAGGGTTAGTGTTTTGTGGATCGTTATGAGTTTCGTTTTTTAGACCTGAAAAGTGTTAGGAAGCATGTTGATTTGAAATAATATACACTTATTGTACTATGTTTGACTGTTATTTCAACTTCGCCTTGGGGAGTTCTTTTATATGTGATTGTGATGTAGTTATTATGATTTGTTTGAGAGAAAAGTAAACTGAATATAAGAGAACTATTTGGGATTTGTAGATACTGAGCATTGAATACTTGAGATCAGCGCTTCCAAAACCAGTTGAGATGGTATTTGTTGGGGTTAGATTCCTGTAAGTGGGCATAGCAGCTCCCTCATGTAAGTCTCACTGCAATATTTGGCTAAAAGCAAATTTGAATAAAAAATAAGTGGAGATATCGTTAGATTACTTGATACCGCATGGTATAGATTAAATGTCGATTCTAGTTGAAAATCAAACCGAAACTAATACGTGTATTTTGTGTAATTGAGCAACCATTTTGTACTAGCATCGCCTATGCATTGAGATTTTTTACTATTTTATATTGCAAATCAATATACATTTTTTTAACTTACACTTTACTGGAAATTGATGCACTGACAATACCCGATAATTACAACGCACCAATTTTTTTACCAGTTGCACATGAATACGCGTATTGTTCGTAAAGTATATTTAACTTTCAATTTCTTTATATTCCAGAATCATGTAGCCGTTTCTTTTTTTAAGGGTGTTCCATAAAAGGTGTCAAATTTAAAAATTTAATAAATCAGTCAAATTTTTGTAAAACTAGTTATATTTAATATACCTGTAATTAGTAAAATATTATATTTACGTTAAAACACGATATCTGGGATATGTTCATCCACACTAAGTGTGCAAGCACTTATGCGTTTCTTCAAATTATTGATAACTCTCTCGTTTTATGACTCCAATCACGCATATAATTTCCACTTTCAGTTCCAGAATTGTGGTTTGTTTGCATACACCTGTGACATTATAAACCCCTATTAGAAGAAATCATAGCCTTTCCTAGTTACGGTGCAAAAAAACAACTCGTTGCGGCAATTTTTTGTGGAGTAAGGTCGCAGGTAGTCGCAGTAAGGAGCAAGTCGCGCCATTCTCATAAAACCAACTATCGTAAATCTTCGTATCTTCAGAGGTAGGCCACAATCGATCGGATATCATTACGACAATATTCTCCATTGAGTAGCTTCAGTCTCATATTGCATAACTAAGACAAACTAAAACAAACTGATGATAGATAATAAAAATTGTAAGGACAGGCGTAACATATTCAAATCAAAAATACTGCCAAATTTAAATTCGGCACCTTTTAAAAAACATCCTTTATAAGAGTGTACTTTAGGGCTTGAATTGCGCGCCGTTTGCATTCGGTGAATGTTGAAAGTTCGAATTTCCACAGGTGGTATTTAAACCTATGGCAAATATCATAAAGACCACCCTAAATTACCATAAACACCGTACATTTGCGAAATGAGTTTTAGAGGATGAAGAGCTATGAAGCTCATTTTTTATTAAATGATTTTGTAAATCATGTAAATTGCCGCATCTATAGTAGTAAAAAACACTCTTTGGTGTACATCGTGGGCTTTTTTGAGAACGAAGCTAGCAACACTGTTACTCTCAATGAAGTACGCTATTGGGAATTGCCAAATAAATCCAATTTAGAACACCCTATCTAAGGAGGAGTTTAATTAGTTTCTTATTACTGAATAGGGATCTTTTTTTAAGGTGCACTTACCGGCACTGCAGCTTAAAAGCTTATTGTGCCTACTAACATACAACTTACATTCTACAACGTTACATACATTCATAAGTTTCTATCGGGACTCGAAGTCGAGCCTCTAACCATCTGTGCCATCTAGATTACTTTTATTTTTAAGCAACCAACCACATCGAAAGGATCGAGAGTCTAGACGGTTTATCGCCTATGTGCGCCCAACTGGCGGTGGGATCGAAGACCTACATAATTTCGCCCGGCTACCCGAGCCGAGCTTGTAGCTACCACTAACCAAATTTATTTTTTATACGTCTTCTCGTTCAAGAAACTGTTAAAAATGTTTACAATGTAGTAAGCAAACAAGGTAATTCTAGGGTAATCTACATTGTGCTTTAACAAATAAAATGCCAAAACTTCTTGTGGGTGCCTTATAAGTGGCTATAATATAATTTGTACATTTTGGTAGTTTTCAATAATACAGAAAGTGCCGTCGTTGTTTACAAATTAACTAAATTTCAAAATTTTAATGTTTGTGTATTATGGATTGCCTAGAATCCTTTTTATATGCAAAGTTAAAAAGCTTTTACGGCCGGTGTTTTAATGCATCGTGTGTTTGTTTCTCGGGTTGTTAGGTCATGGCCGGAGTTTCATTTATTGATGTTCTTTATTAGTTATGAATATTACAAGTTGTGTTTTTAGCAATGCAACCTTAAAAAGATAATAATTAAAGTAAAGCTAATTAAAACGGCGAATAATTGATTTCAAAGGAAATGCAAATTATTTGCATTTTAAAACGTTTTAATTAAAGTTTAAAAAGCTCGCAGACGTTGTTCGCCAAGTTCTTCTTTCTTCGCAAGCAAAATAAACTAATGGTTATTTAAGCCGGAAAGTAAAATTAAAAAATAAACACAATTTCACGCTAGACTAATTTGTTTGTCTTAATTACTTCCCGCGCTGCACAAACAGAAAAAAGAGGATTTTCCGGCGCGCCGTTCAAACACGCGCTGACAACCGCAGACGTACTCGGGGCTAACGAAAATTATTCGGCGGTTAGCGAAATGAAAAATCCGGAGACGGGCGGCGCCCGATTGAGAAAAATATCTCTTTACAGGCTTCTTGTAAGGGCAAAGCTCCACCAGCCGACAATAAATGACTCGCTTCGGATCGCAGTTCGCCGACTAAACTGAGATTGAGGACTAATTGCGCCGGCTTGCGGGCTTCTCGGAGTCATTAACTTCTTTCTCCCGGTTTGCTAAATCTTAAGCGTCGCTTATTACATTTTTACGATGTTTACCTTTAATTTGGAGCGCTCACGTTATTAAACTGCTAGACGGACTACTCTCTTAAGCGCTTTTAATTCGCTATGCTTAAATAATACAGAGTTTTATTAGAATTTTAAAAATGTGCCATTTAATTAAGCGCAGAAGAATTGATAATTCTTATTTTAAATAAATAATTTTTGGTAATGTTAAATTAAAAAAAAAATAATTATTGCAACTCAGTAAACAGCAGGAAAAATGTAATCATTTAGAAAGAAATATAAAGGATCGTCCAGGTAAATCTGAGATATTTTAGGTTGTATGAAAGGAAAGCCAAAAGGTCGTCTTATGCGCATGAGCCATCTCCTATTAGGTAACACATAATCAACAATCTACGTTTGTTGACAAGATCAGCCGAGAATGCGAACGCAAAACTGCTATACTTGAATCGCTTGGCGCCAGAATATTACAAAAATTATTATATGGTTTAGCTATAGAAAAACATAAGTGTATGAGGTAGCCAAAAAATACAGGAAAATTGACCACCAGGATGAGATAACTGTTGACAGGCTAAATTATAGCAAGCCATCTAATCGCAAGAGAAGTGATAAAATCGATTATGACCCTGGGAAGAGATTAACTAACCTGGTGAGGTCAACGGTTAGTATAACAGTGCACTACAACCTGTCTTTCGTCATGAGAAACCTCGAATCATTGACTAAAAAAACAAGATGAAAAGAAAGTTAAAGGCTCAAGCACTGCTGAACATCAAACATGACAGCACGGACTTTTTAAGATTATTTTCAGGCGCAAAGAACTGCTTCCAGGACAGGAAAGTAAATCGATAAAATTACTGTTGGATCTGCCAAGATGTCTCTGAAGTGCCTATAGTCATGTATATAGGTTTCTCACCTCTGTGATAGTGCTGGAGTTTGTGAACAACGAAGAGGCTAGCGTGACGCTCCATTTCTTTGAGGAAGGCCAGAAGGCGACTCCTGATACCTATATTAACGTGTTCCAATAAGACTCTGCTCCAGTTTATAAGACATTACTATACAAAAATTTGTATTGCCAGTAATCCCCGATTTGTAGCTACCCTCCAGCCGCGACCGCAATTCCCTTGACTACTGAGTGTGGGGCGTTGTCGTGGCGAAGCTCAATCAGAGTCATCATACCACGAAGAACAGTTTAAGGGCTTCCATCATTTAGGTAATGACACATATAGACGTGAAGGACGTTGTTTAGGTTTGCTGCAGCTTTAAGTCTCGACTCCGGAAGGTCATAGCCGGTGATAAAGACTACATTAAATAATATGATTCTCAATACTATTTAATTCAATTGTGCTAATTGTAAGTTTTATTTTTTTGTATTTTAATTTTATATTTATTATTTATTTATTTTCTGGATTTAGCTGGACGACTGTATGTATATAAACGAAGATGTAGTACTATGTAGGCAGGTTGCATCATAATGACATGCAATATCTCCCATAAGTACGTAACCAAAGCTGGTTAATATAGCGGGTGGTGCGCGATTACCAGAATCGACCCTATCTCCCAAATAAATATAAGGAAACAGTTGAGCACCAAGAACTAGGATACATCGGCAAGCGGTAAATTATTTAAATATGACATATCTTCATTTAATCTAATGAAATTTGCGGGAAGTTTGTCTGTAATACAGTCAACTACTAAAGCACGAATGTAATACTTTTTGTTAGGATGAATTCGCGATTCTATTGCAAAATTAATAAAACCGTGTACAGGTCGCGAGGTCATACCAACAGCTTGTAAAGATGAATTGCGTAATTTAATTATAGGAATGTTCAAGCGTTTACAACAATCCATAGTAATTAAATTCCTTGCGACCCGTTGTCTATTAAACACCTGACGACAAGCGTATTTCCGTTTTTACCATGTGCATAGATCTGTGCGGTCGATAACAATATAGCCGAACTCGAAGAAATTGCCGCACTAAGCGATACAGAAGATGTGTAGTGAGGTTGTGATACTGAATGCGCCATAGACCGCTTAATTCGGTGATCATCCTTTAAGTTGGAAAAATGCAGTAAAGAATGATGCTGTTTTTTACAAATTTCACAAACGTTCCGTGATTTACATTTAGTTAACGAGTGAGATAGACTTAAACAGTTTACACAGCCGCGTTTCGCTTTAATTAACTCGAAACGCGCTTGGGGGATTTCATATTTTTAAATTCAAGGCAGCGAAACAGCTGGTGTTCTCTGTCGCATAGCGGGCAACGCGTATTAATAACTGATTCACTCGACACAAACGACTTGCAGGCACCTTACGCGCCACGGCCAAGGCTGTGATAAGGTAAACTGGAATTTTCGCGCGGCTTGGTCTACAAATTATTAACATGCGAGCGCTCGAGTACTTTGACATAATCTTGCGTAAATGAAATAAATTGTTTATAGGAAGCTAATTCTATTCTGCTCACACTATTTTCGAATTGTTGAAGTGTTTGGGGATCAAGTTTTCTTAAACCACAATGTAACAAGACAAAATCTAATAGGTCGGGAATGTCTAACTGTTTTAATACAGCGATGGACGCGGAATATTTTTCTATATATGTATTCAAACTAACAGCATTACCGACGCATCCTTTAATGTCCAGAATGTTATTTAGATAATGATTGCCTAAACTACGTTTATCTTGATACTTTTTAACAAGACTATCCCATATAATATTATAAGTATCCCCTGTAGGAATAATACCTGCGGTTAATTTTAAAGAGTCATGAGTTAATTTACTAATCAAATACTGCACACGCTGCGCGTCAGTGAAATTGGTATTTAAATGCACATTGCTACGAAATAATTCGTAAAATATTGGCCAGCTTTCAGTTTTGCCATCGAAAGAAGGTAGTTCAATTGGCGGTAATTTTACGATACCTCTTTTTTGATCTAATGTAAATGTTTTGCTGTTTGACAATATAAGGTTACGTTTATATTTAATACTCGAATATAAATCTTCAATAGAATTTAAACATGAGTAGTCTGAAGGAGTCTGATCAATTTCAAACTGCAAATTGTTAATTTCTTCAATTATTGTTTCAAACCTGCTGTATAATTCACTAATAGCTTCAGTTTGAGATAAAAACAATTCGTTTGAGCGTAACTCATAATTTGAAATATTTGTTGAGGTATTGTATAAACGATTAAATCGTTCGAAAATCGCCTCTTTTTTGACAGTTAACTGAGTTAATTTTAATTCCAGCTTATCCATTATAAGGGAACTTTACTTGAATAAAGCGTAATAAATATGTATGTAATTTACAAAGGATTAAGATGGCAGTCACCTTACCAAAAACCTACGTAAGTCTGTGACGACGCCAAGTTATCAAACGGTTTAATATTTCTACAAATATTGTAGCTGATACCGATCCGGCTCGTAAGGACGAAAAAATGGAAAGGCAGGCGTGTAAATAGCCGTGCTCTCGTGGTACGGTGTGGGGAACTAAATACGGCCCGTTTTGAAAAGTAAAACGTTGAGGCCCAAATCGTCCCTTAAACTGCCGGCGCGAAAGCGGATGGGGGCGGCTACCGATATCAACCGATGAGTAATTGCCAAATCGCTCACCTGTAATCGGCTTCGGCTTCGGCGGCGTTGGTTTCACGGTGGCCACCTTGTTGCGATGTCTTCGTGCCTAGAACACGACCGCACTGGCCGGGATGCGATGCGAAAGTCTTGCGGGGTGGTTAAATGTGGATAAAATAAACACGACCGATTGGTTAAGCACGACCGAATTGGCCGCGTTGCGGGTCGAGTATGTCTTGCGGGGTAGTTATCTGTGGGTTGGTTAAATGCGACCGAATTGGCTGCGTTGCGAGTCAAATATGTCGCCGAGCTTCCCGCCTGGCTTAGCGGTAGATCATTTGCGGGAAATCTTAATTCGACAGCACTTTTCGTCTCAAAAGGTGCCGCCGACGGCGTATGCAGACTCGCCGGCTGAGCAAAAGCCCATATGCCGTTTTGTGTGCGATATCAAAACGTGGCGGCAGATATCAAAGCCCCCAGCATGCCGCCACGATACACAGGCGGTTCAAGGGAGAAAAGGCCGCCACACCAAGGTTATTTCGTCAGTAAAGCTCTAGGAAAAAACAATAATGTAACGATAGCTAAATTCGTTAATTCGTTAAGTAATTTTTATTTGCCCAATCAAATGCCAATAGATAAAATAATGTTAATGTACAAGATAAAAGCATCACAAAATTTTAAATCTTTTTTTTAATGTAATTAATTGTACTTAAACTGAGATTCTAATACAATTTAGTTAATAGTTTTAAAGCATCTCGAATTACACTAAAATCAAAGATATGGTATATCAGTTTAATTTTTAAAGTTTAGATGCAGTCGATAATTGTATTAAGAATCTTAGAGATCCAACAATTGAACAGCAGCTACATAGCTTACATTAAATCTAATTTTGTTTGCATTACGACTATCATTGAAAAAATTAGAGAACTTTCACTACATAATTGGCAATCATCCTGGCTATTCTCACTTTTGATGCGGCTGCTCTATACAGATCTAATGATGTGCATTTGTACCATTTTCTTAGATTGCTCAGCCACGAAATTCTTCTTCTTCCCACTGATCTTGTGCCTTCGATTTTTCCTTGTATTATAATTTGCAGTATATTGTATTTGGATCCTATCATTATGTGGCCAAAGTATTCTAATTTTCTCTTCTGTATCTTGAAAACAACCTCTTTCTCTTTCCCCATACTTTCAAGGGCTTGGTCATAGGATATTCTGTCTCTCCGTGATATTTTTAAGAGTCTGCGGTAAATCCATAACTCGAAAACCTCATTTCTCTTAATATTATTTTTCTTTAAGGTCCATGCCTCTGCTCCATATAGTAATATGGAAAAGACATAGCACTGCGCCATGCGGGTTCTTAATTTTAAATTTAAATTTTTATTAGTGAGGAATGATTTCATTTTTACGAATGCTGATTTGCCATTTCTATCCGCTTATTTATTTCTACGGTCTGGCCGTGTTCCTGATTTATTGTTGTACCTAAATATTGATATCTATTTACTCTTTTTATATGTTCTTGTTAATTATTATGGATTGTTGTAAGTTAAACATTGCTTTATTAATTATCATATATTTAGTTTTATTGAGATTTATTTTAAGACCTTATTGTTTGCTGACCATGTTAATATTTTTCATCATTAATTGTAAATCATTTACATTTGTAGCGATTATTACCGTATCATCGGCATAACGGGTATTATTGATTACTTTTCCATTCACTATTACGCCGGTTGTAACCTCTGAAAGGGCTTCTTGGAAAATTTGCTCGGAGTATAAATTAAATAACATGGGTGACAGGACACACCCTTGTCTCACTCCTTTACATATCTCAATTTCTTTTGATGTTTTCTGTTCTACTCGTATTGTTGCGTTCTGCCTCCAGTATAAATTTTCAATTAAGTTTATTGTGCGTTCCTCGATACCCTTTTGTTTTAGTATTGCTATTAGTTTTGTATGATTTACATTGTCGAACGCCTTTTCGTAGTCAATAAAACATAAATGTAGTTCAACATTAACGTCACGACATCTTTCTATTAAGACGTTGATAGCAAATAGTGCATTGCGTGTGCCCATGCCATTCCTGAAGCCAAATTGAGTTTCTCCGATATCTTTTTCCAATTTTTTGTATACTCTATTGTGAATTATTTTTAGCAGTATTTTAAGAGTATGGCTTATACGTCTATGTTCAGTACATTCTTTCGCATTTTCTTTCTTAAGCAACATTATGAATGTTGAGGTTACCCATTATTGAGGAATACTACCCGTTTCATAAATTGTATTGAACAAATCTACCAAGGCATCCAAATTGTCATCCTTTATTATTTTAATCAAATCAACTGAAAGTTCATCTGGACCGACTGTCTTATCCCATTTACTGTTTTCAATGGCGTACTTAACTTCTTCTCTTGTTATTTTTTGCAAATTTGGCATCGTTGGTGGAGTTCTTATAGTTCTTTCTTCATGGAATAAATCTTGTATATATTCTACCCATCTTTTTATCTTTTCTTGCAGGTCTAATATTAATTTACCATTTTTATCTCTTATCATACCTTTACTATTCTTTCTTCCTATTCCTGTAAGTTCCTTTATTTTTCTATGCATGTTAAACGCATCGTTTTTCTTTTCTAGTTCTTCTATTTCGTTACATTTTTTATTCATAAATGCCTCTTTCGCTTCTCTTATTTCATTTTTTATTTGTTTGTGTATTTATTTATATTTCTCTATGTTTCGTCTTTGTATTTTCTTCTTTCTTCCAAAAGAGTCATTATTTCTTGAGCCATCCATTGTTGTTTTGCTTTATTTCGTTTGTATTTCAGTTTATCTTTTCCAGGTTGTAATATTGCTCCCTTTATATTATTCCATTTCAAATTTATGTCTGTTATATCTTTATTATTAACTTCTGTAATATTTTTCAGGTTATTTTCTATTTCTTTCGATAATTCTTCTTTGATTTTTTTCATCCTTTATCATTTTTGTATCTATTTTCTGGATGTGCATCTTCTTTTTCAACTTTTTTAATTTTATCTTAAGGTCTGCAACTAGAGGGTTATGGTAATAGAATTCTTATATCTACTATTTATTATAATAAAATCTATTTGGTTTCTGATTACATTCTGTTCTGTATGCCTTGCTGATGTCCAAGTATATAGTTGTCTTTTTTGCAGCTTGAACCATGTGTTCATTAAAGTCATATTGTTACATTGACAAATTTCTATTGATCTTTCACCTCTCATTCCTATTATTCAATCCATAATTTCTCACTATATTACCAACATTACCCTCTCCCACCTTGGCATTAAAATCATCCATGATTATGTTAACTTCTCTGTTTTTTTTTGTTATTTTTAACACTTCGTTTAACTGTGAATAAAACTTTTCGATTTCGTCTTCACTTTTGTCCTTTGTCGGAGCATACATTTGAATTAGATTTATATTGCTTGCGTCCGCTTTTGGTTGTATTAAGATAGCTCTTTCTGAGTACTGAACTACGTTTATAGCTGACTTTTGAATAGTATTTTGTATTAGAAAAGCTACTCCATATCTATGATAGAATAATTTCCGCCTACATAGTACATATATCCATTTTTAATTGGTTATTCTCTTATTCCTGGCCACTTAATATCACCGAGACCTAATATGTCTATATTCAGTCGTTCCATTTCATTTATGACATTTTGTAGTTTTCCAACTTGAAATAAGCTTGTAACGTTCCACGTTGCAACTTTAATTGGGCACCCGGGGCTAGTCAATCTATCGGGGACCGAGGGCCATTCTTAAATTTCGATTTGCCATGATGATTTATACTAGGGATCATTAATTAAATTAAGTAATAATTAATGAGATGGTTTCCCGTTGCCTTCCTCATCGCAGCTCCAGAGCCGGTTGAATCTTATACGATAGTCGCCTCTGAATCTCTAGTATCAAACTGTACTGAAACCTTTTTCTCCACTTTGATCTACTGACCTTACTGCTGCCCAATGCTAGCCAGTTTTGGTCCGCTCTGGGTATTTTATTTCCCCAGTACTCACCATATCTGGTGAGCATTCCCCTATCCGCCACCTGGGGAGGCGCCCGATGGGGGACTGGCAACCCCACACGGGTCTTGGACATTATAATTTACTTATTAATTAATCAACGTTTATTTAAATCAGACAGATAGCTGAACACTCATAAGAACGTTAACAATAAAAAAAGAAAGTAACTGTTAGTGTCCGCTGGCGTTCATCAACAAAGCACTCTACAGGGTTTGTATAAAAAGTATTGGGAAAGCTTTCGGAAAAAAGATTTATTTGATATATTGCTATAATACCTCAAAAGCCTTCACCCCTTGAGCGTCGACACACTTTTGTCAGCGGATTTTCCACGACATGAAGGCTCCTGCTAGGTGGATTTTGGAACGTCCTTAAGGGTACGCGTGCAAGTTTCTTTGACGGCACTTAGGGTTCCATGGTGGTGTCTTTTGAGAAAGGATTTTACTTTTGGGAATAGAAATTAGTCTGGTGGTACTAAGTCGAGACTGTAAGAGAATTGGGGAATTGCCCAAAAAGCCGGCGCCTTCTTCAACGCGTTGCAGAAGATCTTTGCAAGCAGACACACGCCTCTGCTTTTGGCCGTCTGTCAAGACCTTTGGGACGAGTGTAGCGCAGATCTTCCGCATCGCCAAATTTTAAGTGATAATGCAGTGATGTGCATTGTCATCTTACCAATGCCAATTTCATCTGCGACCATGCGCACACTTAACCGACGACCTAAATTCAGCACTTTAAAGATTGGCTAGGATTCTAGGCGAAGCATCACTGATAAAAAAAATTAGCGTGGCAATGACGACGATCAATCTAGCAGTGCATCTGTACTATGAGTCTTTCTTTCTGAAAAACGGCCAACTGTTAGCCGAGAAAAACAAGATGCATAAGAAGTTATAAACGAAAGTACTGCTAAACGACGTCACGAACGATAGTGCTGGCTTTCTCAAATTCTTATCTGATGAAAAGAACTTTATCTAGGACAGGAAAGTAAATAGGCTAAATGACCCTTGGATCTGCCAAGACGCCTGTGAAGTGCCTACCGCCATGCATCATACAACGCTTTCTGCTTCTGTAATAATGCTGGGACTTGAGAGCAAAGAAGTAGGTGTCATGGCGTCCTACTTCTTTTAAGAAGGCCTGAAGATGACCGCTTAAATTTATATCAATATGCTGGAGACATCTGTTAAGCCCTGAATAGAGAAGGTAACAGCTGGACAAAAGTACGTATTCCAGAAAGACCCGCTCCGGCCCTTTAGGTCAGGAAGACTCAGGCACGGCTGTATAACAATTTGTATCTTCACCGGTTCTCCGACTTGTAGACGCACACATTGTTGAAAATCCGACTCAAAGAAGTTACACATATACAGATATAAATGCAGTTTTATTAGTTGATTTTACTATTTTATCTATGGTCTATATTGACTTAATTGTTTTTATTTTTGGTGTGAACATATTTCATATAGAAAATAAAGCAGTTGATTTTATTTTCAGCCGCATCTTGTTTTTTATAATACTTTATTAACTATACCATAAATTATAAAAATTTTTTTAGGTTACGTAACATTATATTACTTAATTAATTCATTTAAATTGTTTAGTGGTAGCTTAGTGGATAGATCGCTAGACTACGAAACCAAGAGTTGCGGGTTCGAATCCCGCTCTCGCCAATTCGACCGCTGGCATTTTTACGGCCCAGCCCGGCTCAGGATCCAATAAATGAGTACCTGGAGATAGGGTAATAATAGGCGGTCGGTACGTAGCGCTACCCCCGTTACTACCCTTGTGTACCGTAGGCTCTAGATTGTAGCAGATCTATCCTGTTACGACCCCAAAGGGCCTTCAAGGCCTGTTACGGGGAACTATTAAAAAAATTGTTTAATTAGTCAAATACACAAGTTATCTTTTAAAGTTCGGAAGGACACCCAAAATGAATAACAGATATAACTTGCTTACCAAGGTTAAACTTTAACAATTATTGACACTAAACTATTTGTTACGATCAATTCATTAAAATAATTTATTTTCAAAATGCGCTTCTAAGTACAGCTGTAAAACTTTATGGCTGTATTTATAGGTCGAGTAAATAAAATTTTACTACGTACTTTAAGATGTAGAATGGTAACTTTAAAAGTTCTTCTTACCTCTGAAACTATTTTATGATACACTCAAACAAAATGAGATCGAACTGGCTTTGATTTGCAATTAAAACTATTTCAGAAGCGTGGTAATAAAACATTAGATTGATGTTTTACACTTATTTTTATTAGTGTGACATGGGATTTTTGATGTTTTTACAATTGTTTAGTTTAGCAATAGTTTGATAGTTCTTAAATATATTATTTTATAATATAATTTATTATTATATAATTGTACACACACTATATAATTACAATATATAATAACAATATATATATATATATATATATATATATATATATATATAAATCTTTCAAAATGGCCTTTTTTGAACTAACTATCGCGCGCAATATATTGGTAGACGACGCTCAAGTCGTACGCCCTTAAGCAGAACAAAACATGCCATTTTAGTGCCTATCATGGGGTGGAGTGGTGAATACTGTGCGTTTATGTTAGAGACGTAACACAGACAGTACGTGGGCCAGATCTGACCTATTCGCACAATATATGGTTAAGCTATTTAGATCCAACTCAGAAACAATAGATATCGAAGCTCCATTACAGTTTTCACTCCCAATACGAAATCTTAAAATTAGTGAGCTCCATCAGGATATAAAATTACTGAGCAACAAGAAAGCACCCAGTTACGACCTTATAACAGGTCCCATCTTCAAACAGCTATCAGAAAAGAAAGAACGGCAATTATTAATATTATTTAACGCAATTATTCGCTTAGCTTGTTGGACGCCACACTAAAGATATCGCAAAATGTAGTAATACTGCAAACCAACAAGCCGCCAAAGTATTTTTCACCCAGTCAGTCTGTTATAAATAACACCTAAATTTCTAAAAAAAAACCGAGTTTAAACCGCTTAAATAAAGACACACTTCTAGACGATTGGATTCCAAAACACTATTTGTGATTTAGGCGGGACCATTCCACTATCTAACAGTGCCAGCGTATGTCTAACGCAATACAGCAATTTTTAAAAAATAAGCAGCACTACACGGCAATATTTTTAGATGTTCCATAAAGCATGACACAAAGACTTAATGGAAAAAATAAAAGCATTCTTTGCGCACTAATATTATCTTCCCATTCAATTTTACTTCTTTAAACACCATTTCTTAATAATTCGGAGACAAAACCTTGATGCTACAGACAATCACTACAAGGGTTCCCAACACAGAATTTTAGGACCAGTTTTATATTTGCTCTTCACTGCTAATATACCAACTGTACCGTATACGGAAATAAGAATATTCGCAGATGATACTGCTGTCGTCGCACGCAACGAAGATCCTCTAGCTGCTACAAGATTCCTACAGGAACACATAAATTTATTAAAAGAATGACTAGAGAAATAGGGAATTAAGGTGAATTATACTAAATCAGTCCACATAACTTTTACAATACGAAAAGGAATATGCTGTTCTGTTACAATAAACAACATTGTTATATCCCAATCTGAAGAAGTGAATTATCTGCGATTACACTGGGACAAAAGATTAACTTGAAAGCAACGTATATAAAAGAAGCGCAAATCGATAAATTTGAAAGTTAAAAAAATGTACTGGCTAATATGTCAAAAATCACCTCTAGCAACCAATAGTAAACTCTTTATATATAATATCATCATACGGCTCATTTGGACTTGCGTACGTGATTTATGAGACTATTCTAGCTATTTCAACGTAGACATTATCCAGAGGTTTCAATCAAAGGCACTAAGAACTCATGAATGCTTCATGATACGTAATGAACTTCACTCTACATACCAACTCCAGCACCCTATACTTCGTGATGTAATTACAGAACGGGCAAGCAGACACTATAAAAGACTTACATATCATCCAAACGATATCGTCGAACCACTAACGCTACAACCGAACTTTCGGCGATTAAACCGGAAATGGCCTTACAAAATAAACCAAAAATAAAGGAAAAAAATAGAATTATCAAAAAACTAACAATAAGAGATGCAAATTAATTAAATGCCAAGAAATAGTAACATAAAAAAAGTGAAACAAGAAACTTGTCGAATTTCTTAAAATACCAGAAAGTTTGTATAAAGAAAATGTGTAAACAAATTTAGCGAAACATAATTAAAATTTTTACTGGAGCAGTAAAAATAATTTGACACGTAAAAAGAAAAAAACTACCACCAAAAAGTAAGATGTTGGAAAAGAGAATGGAATTCATAATAAAAAGCAAAATAGACACAACCAATTTTATAATATTAATTAATAAAAAAGAATCCTATTCCCGAATACTAAATGAAACTAGTAGAAACCATTATTAAAGACAATAAAAGGTTAAATGTGCAGAAAAAGGAATAATAATAAAAATAAATTATTAAACTAAAAGATAAACAGGGAACTACTATATAAAATAAAAACAATCTTGTAAGAGTTGCTGCAACTTCTACAAGGACCTATATAATTATCTATCTAAATGTTAATTCCAAATATATATCTAAAATAGAATTAGAAGAAATACGCATTGATAGAAATGGAACACAATAAGGCAGAGGTAAGGTACAACATTCTAACTGAAAAGAGAATATCAAAATTCTAAAGATAAAACAAGTGATCAACGAAATAACTGAGTAAAATTTATCACTATACCAGTACTTTTATTAATTTTAGTATATATTAAGTTCATCAAAGAAACATACATATATAAACTTGCTTAAAAAGGCATATAGTGAGACAATACGACGTAATATTAAATTTTGTTACATTAAAAAGTCAAAATAAATGAAGAAATAAGCATATTGTGCGAAAAACTTAAAAATTTGCGATTGACGCTTCAAGGCGGAGATGGAACCTTATTCGAAATAAATTTTCACAACGATTCGATTCCACGAGGCTTCAATTTTTAATATGAAAAATAATTTGGTGTATGTATCCTGTGTTTTATTTGGAAGCAAAGCGTATATGACTGGAATTGTGTTGGTTTTCCCAGAAGTATTCCCAAGGTCCACATGAATGGTATAAATCTGGTAAAATTTCTTACTGCAGCTTTCGAATGTTCGACCCATAAAAAAAGTTTGTTCTTTTGATAATGCCTCTTTACCTTTTTGATTTGCAAAAATAAGAACTTTGTGTTCTTCCGTATCACTGGCGGAAAACAAAGGTTGACCCATCTCCCATCTTCAATATGGCTTTGGAAAAACGAACACCCTGAGCTGTTGCGGGGTTTTGTATCACGCCTCGTGCGTTGTTCCGTATTCTATTTAAAATTTAATTTAACGAGGAAAATGCAGAAATCTCATTAATAAGACCCGAGCCTCGATTGAATAAACCGTTTATTTCTTTCTTGTAAATCTTGGACGTTAGCAAAAAATCTTCCTCTTCCCTGGTTCTCTTCTTAGCGTTCACGATGCACTTTTTAACTTCACCCCTATCTAATCTTTATATCATTATTTACACATTTACCAGTATAAACAAAATGTTGACTTGTTTTCGTCTCGCACTTTATCCTGTATACAAAAACTTGATTAGGGACTAATGAGTTACAAAGTTAGGCGCAAATGAAATCATTGTTTTGTTGGCATTTTTTTGAGGCGCAAATGAGCCAAAAATGGCGGTAGGCGTAAATGGGCCGGGCGCTTCTAGGCCTATATCCGCTCTGGTGCCGCCTTTAACTAGTGAAAAGTAATTGAGAGAATAATCATAGAAATGTGATTTTTGGAACTGAATTATCTGGGTCTCTTGGCCATTATAGAGCAAAACATTTTTGTATCACTGCCGCTTCTTGATATATACTTTTTTATTCACCCTATATAATATGCACTAAATGTTTTTTATCACAAAATTCTCCCTTTAATTGCGGACCTGCAAATCGTCGCACATGTCATTGTATTCTACGAGGAGTTGTCCTCAAAAAGGTATTTTTGGCGTCTTAGGTTAACAATTTTTAACCCGATTTTCCTTAAATTTTTACAAGATAGAAACGTGAAACAATTTATTTACTATACGAAAATACGATATACAAAACGATCCGGAAGATTGGCAACCAAACGTAGGCTCAAAGTTTAGTCACTCCACATTTCATATCGGCTATCTTTGTTTACTTTCTGTTCGAATTTATAATAGACGTTTTCGGTAGATAATTAATCTTTTAGATATGAAGTTTGAGCAGATACTTAACTTTCGTAAAATTATCAGAAGCTATAAAAGCAATAGACGGGCTTCTTTCTTTGTTAGTGAGTTTTCCTTCATTTACTTGTTAATTAGTCAGTTGGTAGTTAGTTACCTTTGCTTCGTTACTGAGTGCCCCAACATTATATACTACTCATTGTAATCAATTTGGAAAAAGAGCACTAGCTTTCGATGAATATAACTCTTTTATGTATTATAACTTGGCAAAAGAGCCGTTTTGCTAACCCTTACCTTTTCTAAAATATATAGAAAACCTAAAATTTACTACATTTTTTACCATTTCCGACCAGAAATGAGTGAAGAAAGTCCTATGTTGTTGCGCGTTTTTACTTACAATACATAGAATCTTTACTAAAAGTCTAAATTTTGCAAAATGGAGTTCGCCTTCAAGTTTCTGTTGAGCTATTAGTTGATCATAGTGGCTAATTAAATTTTGCAGAAAGAAGCTTCTACAAGGTATCTACAAAATTATAAAAGTGCTCGACTTAGTAGGGCTAAGTAGGGTTAGAGTTTTGTTTGAACGTGTTTCTGGCGCATCTTGTATTTATTTCCAGTCGAACTGGTAACGTCGCTTAGCTGGGAACACTTCAACACCAAATTTTGCTATCTGTTATAACTTCCAAAATTTAGAAAAATTATTTCAAACTTCGTCATTTCGACCTCAAAGGGTGAAGCTAGGGGTTAGACCTATAAAGGTTTTTCTTTAACTGTTGTCCAAGCTATCGATCTCTGGAAGTACGGTTTAACGCGGGTCAAAAAAAGTTTGTATTTGTGTATTTACCGCTCCCGTTTAAAATTAAAATTAGAAACAATAAATCTTACTAATTAAAATATACATACGTGGACACTAAATAAGTAAGCAGTAAGAAAATTATAACTCCACAAAAGAGTAATAAAATGAAAACATTTAGAAACAAAAACAAAATAAATAAAACATATCACGCAAGTAGGAAATGTAATAAAAAGAATTTGTCCTCTAAAATGGAATTTGGAGGACAATTTTCAGACACAAAAACCCGAAGTAAATTGATACAAAATTGTGATCATGTAAAAAAATAAAAAGCGGAAAGTCTACAACAAATAATTGTATGACAACAAAAAATAAAATTATGATATAAAAAAAGACCAAATGAAAAAGGTCTGTATTGATAATATACAGAACGGGTGAAGAAAAGAAAAACAAGTCGGAGACACTTCACAAAGATTTTCATACATTGATTGCTCAAGTAATTATTTATAAATAAATTGTTACAAATCATCAAACTCTGAAGAACTTCAACCATGTCTATTACTACAATTGTCAGGACTTGAAAACAAAACAACAGTAAGAAGGTTGTTGTACATAAATTTAATATAAGATTAAGAAAAACGTTATTTTTATTTTAACATCGTCACGTGATAATATTCATTCGATTAAATATGACAGAAGAGGATTAGCTTACAGAACTGTATAAATTGTGATTGCTGATTAAAGTTGTCATCTGTGAACGTATAACGTCTGCAAACATTTCTATCGAGAACTTTATAAACAAAATTATACATTATGTATTTAACGTATAATTAATAAAGTTACAATTTGTATCCTCGAGTGTCCCCACAGAAAGAAATTATAACTGAACCGATTTAGTGACCTAACCAATCATGAGATGTCACCATGTAATGAGATAAAGTAGCTTGGAAACGTTTGTTCCAGAACCTGTTGAGAAACTTGTTGTGCGCGCGGTAGCGCCATCTTATTGGAATCACAGTAAAACGTTGTAGCGATATGACAACAGCCTTTCTTAGTGTCGTGATCTTCTCAGGTGTCCGAAAGCTGCGAAGTTTGCCGGGTGACTTTCGTTTTAATTCTGAACAAGTAGGTGGAAAATGTGTACTCACAACATTAGTTTTTCTTGATAGAGTCTCTTCCATGACAACCTACTCTAAAATGCCTACAAAACATTACTATTTAAAAATAAGTCTCTAACATAAACGCAGAGTATTCACCACTCCACCCCATGATAGGCACTAAAATGGCATGTTTTGTTCTGCTTAAGAACGTTCGACTTGAGCGTCGTCTACCAATATATTGCGCGCGATAGTTAGTTCAAAAAAGGCCATTTTGAAATATATATATTACGTATCATGAAGCATTCATGAGTTCTTAGTGCCTTGGATTGAAACCTCTGGATGATGTCTACGTTGAAATAGCTAGAATAGTCTCATAAATCACGTACGCAAGTCCAAATAGGCCGTATGGTGGTATTATATATAAAGAGTTTACTCTTGGTTGCTAGAGGTGATTTTTGACCTATTATCCAGTACACTTTTTAACTTTCAAATCCATCGCCTTGCGCTTCTTTTTTATATGTTGCTTTCAAGTTAACCTTTTGTCCCAGTGTAATCGCAGATAATTCACTTCTTCAGATTGGGATATAACATTGTTTATTGTAACAGAAGAGCATATTCCTTTTCGTATTGTAAAAGTCATGTGGACTGATTTAGTATAATTCACCTTAATTCCCTATTTCTCTAGTCATTCTTTCAATTTATGTGTTCCTGTAGAAATCTTGTAGCAGCTGGAGGATCTTTGTTGCATGCGAGGAGGGCAGTATCATCTGCGAATATTCTTATTTCCGTGTACGGTACAATTAGTATATTAGCAGTGAAGAGCAAATATAAAACTGGTGCTAAAACTCTGTGTTGGGAACCCCTGTAGTGATTGTCTGTAGCATCGAGGTTTTGTTTCCGAATTATTAAAAAATGGTGTTTAAAGAAGTAAGATTGAATGAGGAGATAATATTAGTGCGCAAAGGATGCTTTTATTTTTTCCATTAACCCTTTGGGTCATATTTTATCGAACATCTAAAAATATTGCCGTATAGTACTGCTTATTTTTAAAAAATTGTTATATTGCGTTAGACATACGGTGGCACTGTTATATAGTGGAACGGGACCATTTCACTACATCACAAATAGTGTTTTAGAATGCAATCGTCTAGAGGTGTGTCTTTATTTAAGCGGTTTAAAGTCGGTTTTTTTAGAAATTTAGGTGTTATTGATAACAGACTGACTGGGTGATAAGATTGTACTTTATTTGGCGGCTTGTTGGGTTGCAGTATTTCTATATTTTGCGATATCTTTAGTGTGGCGGCCAATAAGCTAGGCGAATAATTGCGTTAAATAATATTAATAATTGCCGTTCTTTCTTTTCTGATAGCTGTTTGAAGATGGGACCAGTTATGAAGTTGTAACCAGGTGCTTTCTTGTTGCTCAGTAATTTTATCTTCTGATGGAGCTCACTGATTTTAAGATTCTGTATTAGGGTGAAAGCTGTAATAAGGCTTTCATATTTATTGTTTGTGAGTTGGATCTAAATACTTTAATCAGATATTGTGCGAATAGGTCACGTCTGTGTTACGTAGTGGTGGTGTGTGCATCTGTGGCTTCTTGAAACCCTTCGTAGCTTTCCATTTACTGTAGTTGTCTTTGAAAAGAGAAGTTACATATTGTTAAAATGTATCATTTCTTGCTTGTTCAGTTTTCGTTTTAGTTTATTAGCAATTTGGTTAAATTTTGTTTTGTGGTTTCTATAGCGAGTTCTCTTTTTTTCCTTAACCAATTTCATTACTTTCTAGGGAAGTCATGCATGGTGTTGCATATAATGCTTCCTCTTGTAGTAGTTATGATTTTATTAACTCCACTGTCCAGTTTTTGACCATTTTTAGATTCATATCAAAATCAAGATGTTGATCCATATTACTCATATAGTCTGTTGCATAGCATTGATTAGGTTTGTTTTAATTATTGTAGCAGTAAAAGCATGACAAGCGTGTGGCCAGTTGATAAATCATAATTTGATATAATTTAGTTACAAAGAGATCTAACAAATCCGAAATTTTGTTTAAGTCCCTTGGTCAGTATGTTGGGTTATCTGTTGAAAAATATGCATAATTGTTGTCAGTTATGAGTTTATTAAGTTCTCTGCTTTTTGTGGTAATCAGTCTACTATCCCATCGGGTGTGCTGTGCGTTAAAGTCTTCGCCATTTATAAATAGCTATAACAAGAGCTTGATTATATCATGCCGAGAGTAACAATAGTTTTTCGCTATTCTAATTTATTCTTTTTTACTTTTATCAATGTGGGATGTTCGGTGTGGTAAGTAAGATAGTGAAGTATTTTTATATGAGATCTTATAGTAAAATGGGTTTTGATTTAAGAAAGATGTCAATGCTGTTGAAACTGAGAAAGATTTTAATTTTTTGTTTTTTTTATTTCAGGTCGTTGGCATTTCAGATTTCAGTTCTTAGGAATTATTGAGCTAATTTATTTATGTCTGCCGAAAGCATGTTTAAGATTAAACTATTTTGTTATATTAGTTGGTTGAATATACCCCTGAATTCTTGTAAGACCTGGGTGAGAGTTAGGTCTTGAAGTGACTAAAGTTTATTTATGTCTGTTTATTCATAGTTTTCATTTGACATTCTCCAGTAGTTTTTCTCTGGGAGTGGAGGAAAGTTGTGTGGTTCTGGCTTGTAGGATGCATGTGCGTTTTTATGTGGTTGTGAGTTAGGTTTATTTTATTTTGTAATTCTCAGTAGATTGTGCAGCTCTTGCAGTTTGCGGGATATGCACCGTTGCACAGAGCCCATGTAGAAGTGTCTCGAGTTTTTTGCATGTTGTGGAGTTGTGAGGTCCGCTACACTTAACAAAGGCATATGGCTTATTACAATATGATATTGTATGATTTTAGTTTTGGCATCTTATGTACTGCCTCAGGTTTGTATTTCTGTAGGGCAGTTCTTCAGGAATTTTTAAGTTTTGTAAGTTTAAGTTAAAAATGTTATTGTTATTGGTAGCTGAGTCCAAGTGTACCGAGAATAGTGGCAATGCTATTTTAGTTTTCCCTGCTTTATATTAATAATGCTTCTAACGTTATAGTTATCATTACCTAGTTCGTATATACGATTCCTGCTTGATTAGATAAGTGTGATGTACAATATTGTTTTCTTGGAATTGTTTGACCATTTTTCTGTGCACATGCGGATTGTGCACATTCCTACGTTGTTAACCATGCTGTTCTTGTTCCATAACATCTTGCAAGTTGTTTATCATTTTTTGATAATTGTGAACTCTATGTATAAAGATTGGAGGGGGTTTGGGCGTTTCATTTGGATTTTGGTTATCTTCGTTATCTTTATTATTGTTTGTTACGTCTGAAACTACTGGTAAACTTGAGAATTTGTTGGATTAAATAATTATGGCAAATTTTGAGTGGTTAGCAGTTTTCTTCTTTTACTTTTTAGGTTGTCAACACTTCGCCAGGCGTTTTTTCTTGTTAGCTATATTTTCTTCTTCTTCTATGTCGCTAATAATAATTTCCATTGGTTTTGTGGTGTAATTTGTTGGAGCAATGTAATTTGTTGAAGAATGGCCATATTGACAGGATTGAAATGTTTGCATTTGAGACGTCATTGTGTAGTTGGGCATTTGCTAGAATTGTTTATAGGTTATTTGTGATAAGTAAATATTGTTGGTAAAAGTATGTGTTTTGTTACGTTATTGTTGGGTTGAATTGTTACATGACGCTGAGGCCATTGCCAAATGGCAGCATGCTTATAATTATTTCTACTGGCATGCATGCACTTAATAAGTAAATAAGCAAACGAAAATAAAAAATAGTTTACTTCCACTATCACTCTGTTCGAGACTCACTGTACGATAACGGTAACACGCCCTCAAGCCGTACTATTTTTGTCGCCTAAAAAAATTGTTAATGTATCTGTGTATATTATGGGTTTGTTGCTCTGTATTTGCGTTAAAATTATCTTTACTATGGTAATGGTAAGCGCCGGTGTGGTTTAGGTAGATCGGAGTTTATTCCTGGGAGTCAGACACCTAGTGGATGGTCTACACGGTCACTAAAAATAATTAAGTACCTGCGTTCATACAGAAACAAAAAGTAATAATGCAGTTAAGGTGCGGTGCTCTTGAAATTACTTTGTATAGTGTTTTATTTTCCAATCTTAATGTTATGTCATTAAAGTGTAACCTTGTAGAGACTTTAGTGCGTCGTTCTTAATTTTTAGTGTTATATAAGTACGAGGTAAGCGTTAAAACTTTTCTGTCTGATTATGTTACAGGAATAATAGAAACAAAACAACGGTGGTAACAGATAAAAAAATTAACAGCTGATTTATCTTAGTTACGTAGTAACATTCACTTGAGTTGGTAGTGCCGCGTTATTTTGCGCAATTATGGCCAAAGAAAGTTTGTATACCTATGTATAACATTGCCAATGATAGTTTAGTAAAAAAATAACCCTGCGATGCCCAATGGTAATTTTTCACGCTAAATTATAACTCCTGGCAAGTGCAAATAGTGTTTTATGATAACATACGGATTTTGAGGAGCCCAGTCGATGTGTGGATTGTGTCGATTAATAGAGATACTTAATTTAAAGCTTTATTGCCCCAGGTAGTTTTAGATAGAAATGCTCCATCTTTTGTTTATTTTTCCACGAACTATTTACAAAATTTAACTCGGTGGTCAAGATAATCATCACTTAAAGTCTGGACTCGTCATATAAAAAGTAAATATAATATTTTGAGACACCTTGTATTTGATTATATATTTATATATAGTAGGGTATTCATGGTTTGAATGCTATTGTATTGTACTACATCTAGTTCTTCAATTATAGAACATTAAAATAAAATAGAACAGAAAAAGCTTGTAACTAAATATTTTTTAATTTAATGCCCATTTGGTATCATTATAATCTGAATAATACATCATTAAATTGCCCCCTACACCTGCGTTCACCCTAATATTTTTGAGAAATACAATTTCCATGACTGTGTGCAACATATCAGGTTGTATTTCGCAAGTGATGTGTTTGAAGTTTTTCCAGGTAATTTAGCGTTTATGCTTTATTTCTGTAAATATGCACTTTAACATAACTCAAAGTAAAATAGTGTAATAATACAGTAGAGTTAAATCTTAGGATCTTGGAGGTCAGTTTATATGGTGTACTAAACTTTTCCAATAATAAATTGATGGTATGGATAAAAATTGTAGCATATCGCACCATTTTGTTGGAATTACTTTTCACTTAAGTTTGTATCATCTATTTAAGCCACATAAAATTGGCCATTATAGACCGACAGCACTCATCATATCATGTGGTTAACTGCGTCTTTAAACAATTTTAGCTGGATCCCCTCCAAAAATGTCAATTTTTTTAACAAAGCCATTGAGTTAGAAGTGAATTTTATCAGAAAAGGTGACAAGTAGTTTAAGTTGTTTGGCCAAGTCAATTTTATTTGGATGTAAACATAAGCTCATCCGTAAAATTCATGAAGATATCATAGTAAAAACACAATTCTTAAGCACATCACAGAATCGGCACATTTGAGTATTTATGAACATTGGCTCGAACGGCAGCGGTATTCTTCGAATTTATTATATTTTGTTCTTAGAAGCACATCACAATTAGATAAATTGCATCATGCGTTGTGAAAATCAAACTCTTGGTTTGATAATATTTTATTACGATTTTTGAGGGTTAAATAATATATTATTTAATTGTACACTATACTAAATACAAGTGACACTAACATGCATTTGTACCGTTTCATGATTACCACAAGCACTGAAAATTTATTATTTGTTTCTTTAACTTTTATTATATCATATTTTAAACTTTATTTCATTCCATCCTAAAACTTAAATTTTTTTAGATAATCTGAAAATGCGAGACAAGTATATTTTTTATTTATTTTAGGTATTTAAGTAATCTGCTGTGAAAATGGTCATATATTACCGTGCCATTTATTTATTTCTAATTATATTGTTTAGTGTTATGTAAAATATTTTTTAAATTTGTAATGTTCTTCAATTTCAACTTGCATATACATATGATGAACTAAACCTTTATCATTTAGCCAATACTTGCGCAATAAAATTAGATATGCAACTGAAATTTGATCTTACATAAACACATACGTATATGAAAATTTAATTATTAACTGGAACTCTAAAATAAAAAAGTGCCCCAAAATATAATTTTCGTAATAAAATAATTAGTTGCTAACATTATTAAAAAAGTTTTTAGGTACACAAAATAATAAGTCCATCAAAAAATCATAACTGTAATTTACATTTCAACAGGCTTCCATATAGCAGATATAAAATCTTCTCAATGCTATTTTTGTCTCTAAACGTATTATCGATGGAAGCACCTGCGAAAGGCTCTCCACTAGAAATCGAAATAGGTTTTTGCTGCAACCCACTTTTAAACAATAATCCCCGCATTCAATCAGCAGCAAAAGCCCCGGAGAGAAACATTTTTTCACAATAACATTGTTATTATATCAGCTGATGCGATATTTATAATGCGCGCGCTCCCCTTCTTACATAAACGATGTTTTCTCAAGAGGAAGTAAACTACCCTCTTGAAAGATGGAAATTCTCGCCCTCGGATACAAAACGAGGCAAGAGCGCCGCACGAGGATTTTATTAGGAAAATTATTATTTGTCAGAGCGCGGCGATTTTTGCGCCGGCCGCGAATTTGATTAGGGCCGCTGGATAGCTGCTAGGGGTCGCAGGGAATTACCCTCGCTCCGTATGATGTAAGTGTAATGGCTCATATCCCCCTGGGCCCGACAAATGGAACTCAAACAGACAGACTCGTGTCAATCACTTGCTGCATCAATTATTGATGAACAGAGAAAGTCACTTCGTGTTGAAAACGCGGCGCGCCGTCTTTGGGGATTCTGCCTCTGGTGGATGTTGCAGTTTTGTTTAGAATAGAGTGACGCAAAATAATTATAATAAATTGTTCTAATAATTTTTAGAAAACAATTATACGCTTAAAAAGCAAATTTATTAAATTCTGTCTTCAAATTACAATTTTTTCATTTTGATTTGTTGACAAGTTCTCTATTGACATATTTTTGTGCTTGAATATTGTCGAGATGTCAATTTTTTTGCTTTTCTGTACAGAAAATGCATACTATGACTTGATAAATTTTTTAACATATATACATATGGAGCTATAATAATATTAATAATCCTTTAATTTTAACTCAGAAAGTTAGAAAAGAAATGAAAAGCTTGCATATCATTTACTGTCTCTAAAGGTTTGTGGTACGTTTGAAAGCAGCAGCTGATTCTCGGATGCGCATAATTAAAAATATTATTATTATACATAAAAAAATTGTTAAAATTGTGTCAAGGAGCAGCAAATTTAAATAGAAAGGTGTAGATATATCATACGTAGCTATCTAAACCTATTTTAGTGCATATGATATTAAATGTCATAGTTCAAGTTAAAATAATATGACGAAGCGACTCGCTTGGGGAAAGGACAATATTCACAGAGATTGAAGTAATGTAATTTTTATAGACGAAGCTTCTGTCTGGGGATATGTTATTGTTCCACGAGTCTGGTCTACCTCAACTAACAGGTCGGTACAGCGGACCGTTAAACATCCAGTAAAAGTACATTTTTGGAGCTGTTTCTCAAGACTGGGTTTCGGAACGTTGCTTCTGTTTACGTACTTTCTAAGTGCTCTGAAAATGCTCGAAATTGATAAGAAATATTTATTAGCAACTCTAAAACTTTGTTTTATTAAAAAAAAGGTCTGGATCTTGGACGAAGGAAGACAATAACTCTAAACATCGCAAGAAACTTTACATCGAGTGAAAAGGGCAGTCTAACATCGTTACACTTGATTGGCCGTCGCAGTCGCTCGATGCAAATCCGATTGAGGATGTATGGGCATACATCAAACACAAGCTTTGTGGAAGAAAAGTGTTCACTTTAAAGCAGTTAATGAGAGAAATTCGTTGCATGTGGAGGTCCTTGCCTGATAAATATGCCATCAATTAGGTCAAAACCATGCCTCCAAGATGCCAGGAAATTATAAACGCCAGTGGTGACTGGACACATTTATGATGTAATAGAATCTTTGTTCTGATGGAGTACAACGTACTTAAGTATTTGAAAATGTTTTTAAATATTTTGTTACATTAACCCGAACACGCTCTTACTTAACTGACTATTTTAACAAATTTTGGCCTAACTTTTAAATAAACAACAATAATTCTTTTATTCTCTAGTGCAATTTGGACTGGTTTTGGATGATGGCATTGTTGACTTGTTTAATGTTGGTGTTTGTTTGGTGCACATCTTCAAATTCCCTTGTCCCAAATCCCATCTCTACCTGCAACTTTGATTATATCCGTTAACCCACTCTAGTCACAATTAAACGGCATTTTTACCGCCGCCCAGCATTCCCATTCCCATTCAAACTCCCGTGAGCGACGGAGCCGTCAGCTGAAGCCAACCAGGTGGTCTAATACGCTTTGTTTGCGTGCCGTCGATTGCTTTTTGTACGTTCCGCCCCGTCCATGGTGCCTCAAGGAAAACCCACAACCGGGTTGAAGCCGCCTAGTAAAGCACGCCGACATCTGCCACCCAGGCTGCTAGAGACCGTTACGTGCGGTAAGTCTCATTTTAGTTGTTCCGTCGTGCATTTGTTCCCAACAGCCCACCGTATTTGGAGTTATTTAGTCATAGTTGTATTGTTTTTTGTTTTTTCCCAATTTCTTTGTTTTGCTTAATTTATAGGTACTTTGTTATTAATTTCTTTGTGCCTGATCTATAGTTTACACAGTTCTGTTTTCTTATTTCCTGTTTTATTTATTGAGTTATTTTTAACTGTGCTTAATTATCAAATAGTGTTTAAAGCCAATTTGATGGTTTTAGGTATTATTAAGAAGATATACCCAAAGTCTGAGAAGAAGGGAGAAACTGAGGAATGCGATAACTACCAAGTTATAAGTCTCTTGTCATGCATTCAAGAAATTTACTCTAGGATAAAAAAACAGACAGACCCAATATCACATATATACACTGAGAACAGCAATGGAAAGAAAAATACCACGAATTCGTAGAACTACAAGCAGCCTTCGATACGGTTTCAAAATCTATACTATGGAAAGCTATAGAAAAAGTAGGAATTTCAACACAACTTATAGAGGCGACAAAGAAACTATACGACAAAAGGTATAGTAAGTATAAAAAGCCAAGAGTCTAATAGTTTTAACTATTCTTTGTAATAATTATGAATCGAATCATTCAAGAGAACAGACGAGATATGCTCGACACAAATTTAGGAAATCTGAAACAAGCTATTAACGGTTGGAGTAATAAAATAGAAGCAGGAATAAATGTAAACATCAAAAAAGGAAAATAATGTGCATAAGTAAACAAGATTCAGAAAGAAACATCAATATTGAATGCAAAGGAAAAATCTTAAAGAAAGTAAACTATTGTGAATATCTAGGGGTAATTGTAAGTTAAGATGGAACAATTGAGCAAGAAACTTGTAACCTCATATCCAAAGCAGCAAGAGTACACATCAAATTAATGCTACGCTAATGAACAAGAGAGAATGATGTAACGAGACTACATTACACCTGTACAAAACAATCTATTTATCAACTCTAATATATTGTGCGGTAAGTTAACGGCTTCAGGACAAGCATAAGAACAGGATAACGGCAGCAAAATGAGATATCTTAGAAAAACAGTAGGGAGAACCTGAAAAGTAAGAAAGGTAATAACGAGAGATGAACTAGAAACAGAGCCACTAGTGGGAACAACTGAAATGATATGGACATTTGGTAAAAATGGAAGCAGATAGGTTACCAAGAAAAGTAATAGAAGCAAGAAGAGAAGGGAAGAAAAGACGGGGAAGGCCCAGATGAACATGAATGGACACGATCAAGAACATGGTAGAGACAAAAGGGAAAAGTATAGAAGAAGCAAAAAGGTTGTCGAGGAACATGAGGGAATTCCTGAAGTGGACAGAGTACCCAACACCTTAGCGTACAAGGGAAAGAAAAAGAAGAATTTACATATTAATATCAATTCGGGGAGGAGCACATACTACTAAAATTACAAATTAAGTAAAAAATATATAAGAAGAGATAAAGTATTTCAAACAAAATATAACAAATGGGACTGGGTGTCGTACTCATAAACATAATAAAATACGTGTAACGATGGAATGTTCAACGTTATTTTGTATTATAATTTCCAAAAAAAAACATTGTAGCTAATTTTATTTAAATTTTAAAATAAAGCAAAAGCAACTTGAGTTATTGCTTCATAATTGTATTAATGCAACGAAGATTAGAAACGAATTTGAAACTTAAAATAATTTTGTGAAATTAAAATGGCTGTTTCGTTACTCCAGTCAAAATGTTACGGCACTAAATTTAGAGCTAAGTGCCCAATAAATAAAATGCAAATCCTGGCAGCTTAAATCAAGTGCCCTTAACGATTTTTTAAGAGCAGGCGAAACAGAATCTGCGCGGCGCGAACTAGTTTACTGGCAATAAAAAGGTTCTTTCGTTTAACAACTTCCTCCGTAATTTCATCACTAATGGCTTTGCCTAACATTTTCTCGTTTCTGTACGTAGGGGCGCAATCAAAGAACCGATACCCAGTGTTGATTATGCCTTTTATTGCGTGTCCTACTTCCAAGTTCTTGTTAGCGGGCTCTTTAGCGAAACGCGACGTTCCAGGAATTCGATTGACCGCAATGTATTTGCCAAATTACAATCCTCCTAATACGCGCGCTGCGATTACTTCGTTCCAATCTGGAAAATATTGCAAGGTTTTCTTCCTGAAAGAGTTGTTGAAAACAAACTAATTTTTTTCTCGTGAATGATTGGTTGTTGCAAAAGTAGGAAGTACATATTTAATTGTTATTAAAGATAATGTTACAAATATCTTGTTTTAGTTAGCACATGAAAAATAAAAACAAAACAATGAATAAATAGGAAAATCCAAAATTAAATTTAAATTTTTTTTATTTTGTTATAAGATATCTGAAATTTGTAGATCAGATAACGTTATTTGTTAGGCTCATAAATTAGTTTCACATGTCCGCTTTTAACGATTAATCAAAAGGATCGATGTTTTAAAAGCATTAACCAGGGATGGTATAGATTACATGGGCCGCACGACCTCTATTGCGAAAAACTAACAAAATAAATATTTAACATTGGTAACTTCTTATTGTTTTTCAAACTATTGTCCCTGATAGTCAATACATTGTTGCGTAAGCTGGAATACTTTACGTCTTCCAAAATCACAGTTGCGATGTGTCCAGTTTTTCCAAACAAACAGACGACCATTTTCTTGGGTCGACTGCTGTTTACTGGGCTCATACGCATAAATCCAAAATTCGTCAATTGTGACGATGTTGTCAATGGAATTTAAAACACGGCGATCGTATTTATTGAACATTTTTTCCGACCAATCAATAAAAGTCTTTTTTTTTTGAACGATCGGTAACTTCTACGGAATTTGACAGGTACACAGCTTTTTCATTGTTAAATGTTTATGCAATATTCGAATATATGCTAGCTATATTAATGCTTAAGGTGTTTAATTTCACTATAAATCACATGATGATTTTATTTATCATTCGCGCACAACATCGATGTTTGCTCGTACTGTAGCCGATTCTTTAAATTCATCTGCCAGAAAACTTTTTTTGGGTCTGAGGAATGCTACTTACGCACTATATATATATAATATTGTTTGTATTCCATATGTTGTTATTCCATCTGTTGCACTTAAAAAGATGTGCTTAGGATCCTCTTTATCCTTATTGTAATATATACGTATATTGTCGTTTGTTATATCTATTTTCTTTTGGAAAGATCGGGAGCTGCCGTGTCTGCTCAGGAATTGAGTTATATAATAGTTTACCTCACCAATTTTCCTATAATACCATTTTGTGATATAGGGTATTAGAATATGAGTTCACATTGCTTTTTCCTTTGTTATACCCTACCGCATTTGTCGTATCTTTAGTGTTTCACTCCTATTTACTATTTTTGTATTACATTTTTTTATGGTGTTTTATGTATTCTTTAGTGTGCTGGTACTCCGAAAGTAAATCCAAAAACTGGGTCTTTTCGAGCGAAAGTTTCCGAGAAAGAGCACGGAGAGGCTACTAGGAAAACGCGGAGATATAAATCAGGATTACAATTAATCAGCTGAGATAGGAAATAGCAGAAATTAGTTATAACCTTAAATTCTGCAAGATAACATAAGAAAGTACCACCTGGGAACTGGCCGTCGCGCACAAAATTGTGATAAGCAACACACAATACAGCAAACGACAAGAATGGTTGCAGACCTTTCGGGAGACGCTCAGATCACGATTCATATTAAGCATAACGAGAAGCATAATCGAAACGTGTTAACAGTCGGGGGCGGACCTGTGAACAATTGAGAAAAAGTCAGTTGTAAGATGAGTGGGACAGAAAACATTGAAAGAATGTTCCATCAAATAGAGGAAGCAATGAGTTAAATAAATGGGAAGCTGGACGCAGTAGTAGCTGAATTCAAGCAGGCGAAAGAAGAAAATTTAAAACTGAAAGAAAAAATAAAAATGCAGGATGGGAGAATAGAACAACTATAGAGAGAGGTTAAAACAAAAATATTGTGATTAAAGGAATGCCGTGCGATGAGAAAAAGGATGAGAAGAAAGCAGAGAAAAAGTGTGTACCTTGCTACAGAAAATAGGTATTAACGCTAAAAGGAAAGAAGAGATCGAAGAGGTAAGGCGAATTGAAAAATTTAGTAACGGAAAGAAAAAAAACAATGCTAGTTAAAACTGAAGAAAAAACGATTGGGAACCGAGATCTTCCTAAATGCAAAAAAATTGAAAGGAACGGATATCTGGATAAGTGAAGATTATCTTAAGGATGTGCAGTTGGAAAGGAGGACACTCATACTGCAAATGAAGGAGGCAAGAAACAAAGGATTTAGGGCGCAAATTAAATACAATAGGCTGATAATAAATGATAAGGTATACAGGGTAGACGATATAAGGGAGGGAGAGGTAAATGAGCAGAAGTAATAGCAGTAAAAGGAGAGTAGCTGAAAGATCGCCGGAAGGGACAGCTTCGAAGAGCAGCCGAGGAAGGCAACCTGAATCGGTAGAAAAAACTCTTAAAGGAGAATGGGCCGGGGGCTAACGGAAACGGTAATAGCTATGGACTAGGATATGAATTGCAATTAGGTAAAAAAAAGGTTGAGAGGGAAGCAAGGGTTAAGTAAAATTGGATCGTGAAACGTGCGGGGTACTTGCAATTTATATATAGTACGGATATACTTGCAGTGCAGGAGACAAATCAAAAAGGGCAACAGGTTATCCCCGTTGTTGGTTATACCTTTTTTAACAGTGGAGGAGATGTTAGGTACTTGAGAGTAGGATTTTTAATAAGTAAGGAAATTACGGACACAATAGTAGCCTTTGAGGCTGTGAATGAAAGAATTTGTCGGCTAAGACTGAGAGGAAGGTATAGAAAGATAACTCTATTGAATATACACGCTCCTACCGAGGACAAGGTCGAAATGAAAGCGCAACTAGATAGCAGGTTACAGAAATCACAAGAACCAAACAACATTCAGGATGAGTGGAAACAAATTGAGACAGCGGTACAAAGAACAATAAAAACATGTTTAGGAATTAAAACCAAGGGAAAACAAGAAGTTTGGTTCGACGAGCAATATAAGATGGTATTACAAGTATGAAACGAGGTTAGAATGAAACTGCTACGACAAAGTACCGAAGAAAATAAGCGGGAATACTATGAGGCAAGGAGAAGGTCCAAACAAATATGCAGACAAAAAGGAGAATACATTTGGAAGCAAGACTGGAAAAATCGAGCAACATTACGCAAATAAAGAGCTAAAAAACTTCTATCAGGAAACGAAGAAAAACCGTGAAGGTTCGAAGCCCAACGAGATTGCATATATAAAAAACAAGACTGGGGAAATGACAGGAGATACACAAGAAAAGCTTAAGATATTTAAGGAGTATTGTGAGAAATTGATGAGTAATGATAATGAACAGGAGAAAGGGGAGAGAGTGGAAGAGGCGGAGACAGAGGAAGAGAGAAACCGACCTGTAACCAAGGAGCCAATGCAAGAAGAGATACTAGAACAGATAAATAAATTAAAAAATAATAAAAGTGCTGGAGAAAACGGAATATCAGCGGAAGTATACAAATGGGGGGAGGGGGGTAGGCTTCATCAGAAGATAGTCAACCTGATCAGAAAGGTGTGAGAAATTGAACAAATGCCACTGACATGGCATAATGCGATAGTCTGCCTCACGCGTAAGAAGGGTGATAGGTGTCATTGTGAAAATTACCGGGGAATATCACTGATGGGGATGTGGCATATAAGATATTATCGCGGTTAATTCGTCATAGACTGAGTGAGTACCAAAAGCGAGTCATAGGCGAGTACCAAGGAGGATTCAAGAAGGACGGGGCACCGCGGACCTAATCTTTATGGTAAAGACGTAAATGCAGTAGCTACGAACAAAATTTAGAGCTGTACATACTGTTTATCGATTTCCGCAAAGCGTGCGATACGACCATCAGGAGAAAACTCTACGAGGCACTTAAAAAGCTGTGCATTTCAGCGAAACTTAAAAAATTTAGTAAAAATGACACTAATGAGAACCATATATATATTTTTCTATCAATAAATGGATCGAAAGATTTACTAAATACCTATTAATCTTTAAGCCTATCAATGTTTCCAATATTATATCCCACACAGCATTGTTAAAGGCATTTTTAATATCTATTGTAATTAATATTCAATGGTTTCTATTTCTTAGTGCTTTCGATCTTATACTTATAATTTGATCTTTTATTTGTATCATAGGGTCTATAGTAGATAATTCCTTTCTAAAACCATACTGGTTTTTGGATATCCCTTTCGTATGCTTTATAGTTTTTAGGAATCTATTCGAAATTATTTTTTCTAATACCTTACCTAGTGTATCTAATAAGCAGATCGGTCTATATTTTTTATCCCACTGACATTTGCCTTCTCTATTAAATACAACTTGGCTATCTTCCACCTATCGAGAAATGTTTGGCTCTGCATGATTTCGTTCATTAGTTTATTTACACTATAAGATATTTTGATTATTTTACTTGTGATCTTATTAGGATCTGATGCCTTTTTAAGTTTTAAATTTGCTACTATAAAATCTAATTCGCCACTTGTTACTATTTGCCTCTTCATTTTAGTTAAATTGTTTTTAGGTTTTCCTATTATATTTTGCACAGAAAATAACTCTTGTATTGCACATTTAGTTGCATCTTCTGTGTCATCCTGGGCTTCTTAAATAATTTATCAGTCGATATCTTATATCCCATACCCCATGGGTTATCATTTATCTCTTTTAGTAGTTTATTACAATTGTCTTTTTTTGCTCTTAGTATTTCTGCATCTATTTCTCCTCCTATCGTTTGCGTTCGTATGTTTCGTACATTTTTGTCACTCTCAGGTTTAGTGTATCTGCGTCATATTTCGGTATCTTTACTGGTTCCCATTTGTTTTTATTTATCTAGTCTATCACCGTTTGTTTTTAAAAATTTAATTCTTTTCAATTTGTTTGAAATCTCTTTAATTTATCTTTTGGTGTTAGGATTTTCTATCAGTTTTTCCAGGTTTCCCGCAAGTATAATAATGGATTATATAGCTTCTAACATAATAACAGCTGCCGAATTCAACTTTCGGTATTTTTATTGTGTTCAATTTCCTCAACTTTTCTTTTTCTCCCCGTGCTCAATGAGTTACAGCGTTGCAACTGACTATCAAAATTTAGTCTACTGTGTTGGGGCTCGTATACCATGTTGAAGGTTTATACGTTGGAGCGGTTTTTTCCTGTATTTTCTTCTTTTTCTTATCTCTTTCAGTCGCTGTCAACATCTGAACTTGGTCGGCTATCCTAGGCGTTGTTGATTGACGATAGGTGAGACCTTGGTTTCTCAATTTCTAGCCCGACCGGTATTGGGGGTCCAAGTTCCCCTGCGCAGTAACATTCTTCCTTATTTTATCGTAAGCCATATATTTAATCCGTATCCGGGCCAAGGCCGTATCTTGTTTTCATCTAGATAGTTCTAAAGTAAAGCGATAAGATAGAAAAAGTAGAGAGGAGGATAGTAATATACAGAGCATCATATAGCGTTAGCAAAGGTAAGAAAATAAAATAGTGAATTTTATAGTACTTCACTCCAGACAAGTTGAAGCAAGTATAGAGTATTGTAGCTGTACTTAGTTTCCCCTTTTGTCGTCGACCTTACTGGCATGGGTGACCCTACCAGGAGACTCACGCATCTCCCGCCAGCATTGCTTTCGGAGATATGAAGGGTACTTAGCCCCCCATCACGACAAGATCACAGGTACTGTTTATGCAATATTAAATGTGTGCTAGCTATATTAGCTTAAGGATGTTTGAATTTTATGATAAATCACATGACCATTTTATTTACCAATACGCGCATGGAATTCATTTTTGTTGGTAATCCAGCTGATTTTGAACGGCCTTCTTTAAATTCATTTGCCAGCGAACTACAACCACAACTAAATTCATTGAACCGACTTTGCTTTATCACAAAAAGTCGAAGTGAGTTGATCGACGCACTGTTATTGAGATAATTTACGTTGAATTTGCTAAAATCAATCGCACGAAAATGTTTACCAGTTAATTCCATTTTTTGGGCAAGAGGGAATTTTCAACTTAATGAAAATAAAACAAATAGCGTCCGTATGACAAAATGTTCTGAGTATGAACGCCGTCAAAAATGTCAAACTGTATGATGCAAACGTCAGATCGTACTTAGTACACACAGTGTTGCCAATTCGCAATAGACATCGTGCAGCCCATATAATGTCACACTTGGAAATTTTTTATATTTAATTTAATTCAGACTACAACATGATGTATTGTAGCAAAGTGAAGAAAACATAAGAAATGGATTAAAATGAATTTATTGTGTACAAACAATAATTAAAATGCAAAAGTATAATTTAAGGTGTACACAGATTTACCAAGAAGATCATCATCTTCAAAAGTTAATTTCTTTCTTGGGGGCTTTTTAAGTTTTGCTACATTTAACAGCAGCTGCCTCTTCGACAGAATTAATTAATGTATTTTTGAATTCCAGTTATAGCACACAATCCTGACTTCTTACTATCTCTTTTTATTTTATTTTTTTTTGCTGAAGGAAGAAGAGCAATTTTATATGGACTCACATTTTTGATTTACCTGGTTGAGATTTCTGAAGTCTAACAACCAAAGTTACATATTGCAGGTTTAATAAGTTGTTATCGTCTGCAATATTTTGAAGATGCTTTACTAAGAAATAAATTGTGGCCTTAAAATGATTTACTCCAATGTCTGTTGTTTGCACCTTTAAATAAATTTTATTATTTTATAAGGAGTTATAGATGACAAAGCAATTTTTTGATATTATTGCTATAATAAGCTTTTAAGGAACTTATCAAGGTTTTGTCCAAGAGCTGTAGCTTATAAATGTAGTGTGGGAGCGGCGACAGAATAATATATATATATATATATATATATATATATATATATATATATATATATATATATATATATATAATACAGTTCTATAGGTTTTGTAGACCCACAGCTTTAAATGTTTTTATTATTTTTTTTTTATTTTAATCTGTCTTAACCCTTCTTTTGCCATTCCTACACTCCCACCAATAACAGATGTTCTCCTACTGATGCCAACTACCTTCTTCTTGGTCTTTCTTTCGTCCTCCTCCTCTTTACCTGTTTTAAGTAGTTTCCCAGCAAGTCTATTGTTCGGCATCCCATAACCTAACCACTTTAGCCTCTGTGTTTTTGCATTTTGTTCGGTATTTGGTTTTTTATATAGTTCCACAATTTCTTGATTTGTTCTTCTTTTGCATCCCATTCCTTCTACTCTATTCCTCCGTATATTTTTCGTAGTATTTTTCTCTCCCATTTATTTAGCCTCGCATCTTGTTTGTTGAGGATCCAGTTTTCGTACCCATATAATAGAGTCGGTTATATTATCGACTTGTATATTCTTATACTTGCTTTTCTGGATAAGTTTTTAAACTTTAATAGACTTGGGAGCACTCTTGCTGCTCTACTGCATTTTGCTAATCTTTTGTTTATTTTGATTTTTTTCTCTCCGGTGTTCGTTATTGTGACTTCTAGATCTTCAAACTGCGTTACCTTCTCAAAGTTGTATTTTTTGTAACTTACTGCTTCCATTTGATTTGATTTATCTTTCGCGTATGCTCTGTGTTTATTTCCATGTACTTTGTCTTACCCTCATTTATAGTCAGTCCGTACTCTTTTGCTTTATTCTCTAGTGCTTTAAATATTTATTCCAGCTCCTTTTTTCTTTTCATCATCGTAGCTATGTCATCTATGCGTAAGCTACACAATGCTGTCACTTTCTCTTTAATTATTACTTATAGGATCAAATTGAATAGGGTTGTCGACAAAGGGTCCCTCTGTCTCATATCCTCTTCACTTTAAATTTTTTGGATAAATTTCTTTTTGTTGTCACGTTATCGGTAGTGTTTATCAACTTTATTAATTTTCCAGCCACTCTTAGTTTTTCAAGGCTTCATATAGTTTATTTCTTATTATGGAGTCATATGTTTTCTTGAAATCAATAAATAACATATGCAGATCTAGATTTTGTTGATATTTATTATGTAATATTTGATTCGTTACAAAAATCTGATCTATTGTTGATCGTCCTGTTCTGAAGTCACCTTGATATTCGGCTAGTTCTTCTTCTTGCATTTTCTGCAGTCTACACCTATTTATTGTTGCTACTACTTTGTAAACCACATCTAAGAGTGCTATTGCACGATAATTATCGCAGACAGTTCTATCAGCTTTCTTATATATGGGGCATGTCACCGTCGCTTTCTATTGGCTGGGCATCTTCTCTTATTGCCATAGACTTTGTTATGTTAGCTTATGTTAGCTGAGCAATTTTTTCAGTATAGTTGTCCTGCCTTCCTTCAAAAACTCTGCTGGTTTTTCATTTTTCCCTAAATTTTTAATGTCTATATTATATTGAATATTTCTGCTTCTGATGGTTCTTCAACTCTGGTTTGTGGCGGCGAATCTTTTTCTTCTTCTTCGTTTTCTTGTTTTTTCTATGTTTCTTCCTTTAGTAGCTCTTAGAAGTACTGAGCCTATCTATCTAGCTTACTTTTACTCTCTACAATTAATTGTCCTTCTTTGTCCTTCACATAGCATGTTCTCTCTGTATAACCTTGTTTGTTTTTCTTTACTTCCTGGTAAAAATTCTTTATCTCTTTGTTTACATAATAATCCTCTATTTTCTTCTTCATATATTCTCTCTTCTTTTGCTGGAAAATTTGCTTTGTTTTTCTTCTTGCTCTAGCGTACGTGTTTTTGTTTTCTATATTGTAATTTTCTAGTATTTTTATCCTTCCTTCTTTTCTGTGTTTTAAGACATTTTTGTATCCCTCATCAAACTATTATTTTCCTTTTTTATTTTTATTTTTTCTCTTACACATTTTTAGCCTCTTTCCTTATGATTTCCTCACATCTATTTCATTTTTCCCGAATGATGTTTGCTTGCGGATTACTTCTCAATGACTTTGCTGAACCTTGTTTAAATTTTTTATTCACTATGGTACTTTATTCCTTTTAACTTTCTTTTATTTTTTGTCTTTCCTTTCGTTTTGTTAGGGATTTGTTGTATTAACTTTGTTATTACTAATGTATAGTCTGAATTTGCGTCCGTCCCTTTGTAACATCTAACATCATTTATTGATCTTGTATGCTTCTTCTTTGCTCTGCCATCAGGTGATATCTATGTCCCTTTGTGAATATTCTTGTGGTCAAACACAGTGCTTATTATCTTCATATTAATTTCTATTGAAAATTGTGCTAGCCTGTTCCCATTGTTATTACTTACTAAATGTTTACTTTTCTCCCCGTTACTCATTTTATATATTTTCTCTCTTTCTAGTAGCGTCTTTAGATCCCTTATTATTATTTTAATATCGTATTTTGGGATTTTTTTAATATTTGTCCTATCTCATAAATCTTTAGTGCCGCAAACTCTTACTTCGGTTGGGACAAGCAAGTTTAGTATGCTTATTTTCCTGAACATGTTCCTTATTCTTATCATTCATATGCTGTCTGTAATCTTCTGAAAAACTATTACTAAATTTTTTATTCTTTTGTTTACTATAAAACCTACTCCGTAGTATCTATCTTTTACATTTTTATTAAAGATACTATAGTAATCCACTTCGAAAATTTCCGTATCACTTATAAGGGGACCATCAAACATGGTACAAATGAATTTTGATGAGTCTCGGGTATGTTGAAGAAGGATTTGCCCTGAGTACCAGGCTAACCGGGTTTTATGCGATAGGCCTTGGTTTTCGAAAAAATTTAGTTTCCTTTACGGTCAGTATGTCCAAAATGAACTTTGTCATAATTGCTGTTAAATTTTTTATCGCTTTTGGTTCATACATACTCCTGACATTCCACGTTCCTATTCTGATAATATTCATATCCTTTTTCTTGTTTTCTACACTCATTGTCCTTGTCTGTGCTTGAGTTGTCTTTGTATCTTGCCTGGTTGTTGCTGCTAGTTTTTTGGTATGTCTATTCTTATCAGGCTTCCTCCTCCTTTCTGCGACCATTCGTATTTCATTCCGTTTACTTCCAGCTTACGATATCATACTCTCGTTTACTTGCTATTGTTCTTTTCTTCTGTAGCTACATTTCTTATTGCGAGTTGCACTTTTCTCTCTTTTATTATAAGATCGCTATCTATGTAAATATTGCGATAAGTTTTAGGTTTAGTTTTAGTAATTTTAGTTTGCGTTCAAATTCTGCGCACTTCACTAGCGTGATTTTCTCTTTGTTTTTTCCACTTTAAACGCTTTTTTCACTTTGATTTCCACCTCCATCTTTTTTTGAAAGTAATCGGCAACCTCTTATTTTATTTTTGGTTCCCCGGCTGTTACCTATCTGTCCCTTTAATTACTACGTTATTTCTTCTCTTTTTTTCTCTTGCTTCTCTAAGTTGTTTGTCAAGTTACTGATGCTATTCTCTATCTGCCCTTTTTCCTTTTCCAGATTTTAGCCGTTTCTTCCCACTCAGATTTTAATTTCTTTAATTCTTTCTTCACTTCAACAAAGTCTGTTTTGATAGAGATTATTTTCAGATAAATTTTTTATCTCCTCCTTTACCTAGTTTAGCTTTTTTAAGATTGCTTCCATATCTTCGTTTTCAACTCCGTCCATCTACTCCTTCTTTTTGTCCCTTCTATAGTTTGCTAGTTTGGTGGGGTTCGTATTGCCCTCGTACTTTTAGCGAACGTTTTTACCAGTTCTTGCTCCAACTTTTCAAATTCTCCCGGGTCTTCTCTTTCTGTTTTCTGTTTTGTTAGGTTTTTTTATGTATTGTTAGCTCTTTCTTTCTATTTATGTTTATTTCTTCCTTATTCACTCCACGCCAATGCTTTCCGGCGCCAATCCGGCAAGTTTATAATTTACGCAAAATGAGCCGATATCACAGTCGTTTCTGTTTTACGCAGTGTTATTGTACGCAATTTGTGCTCTTATATTATTATTCTTTGGATTTGAATTTATAAATTTTTTACTCTGTATTACTTGTTGATTTTTATCTCTCTGCACTACCGCACTTTTATTTAATCAGTACAGCTTTACCACTTTTATTTTTCACCTTTAGAAAACCTAAAAAGCTTATTTATAGATTATCGTGTAGAATTTCTACTAGTATATGTGGAATAATTGTATGAATTCTTTGTTGCAGCATCAATAAGACGAAGATTATAAAAATAGAAAAAATGACCGTCTAAGATAAGCAACGTTGGATATTGTTGTGAGGATCTTGCAACAAAGTGTTTGAACTATTTAGTGAAGATGTTCGACTTTATCTAGCTTAAAGAATGAGCAATACCAACCGTACCTAAAGAAGTCCTTTTCATATTTTGTTGGTTCATATTCTTTCTGTAGAATACTACTTATGGTGAAACACAGTACCATAAAGCATTAAAACGGGTAATTATTGTTATTATTAAATTTATTTTTATTGATGTTAACGCAGCCATTGGTATTGGCACTATGGGATTTTATTTTTACACAATAGTTGACTCTATTTTATCTGTGTTGTACACCTTTGCAGAGGAAGACTTATGCTTCTTCCAAGCTTCCTAAAAAAAGCAATGTTTTCTTTAAATATTACAGTAGGCGATTAAGATGCTCCACATGAGTTATGGAATGGCAAAATATTTTATGACGTAGAGAAATATTCAACCAAGCTCTACCAACTTCGCCATCATTGAGCGGATGTATTTTGCCATTTTTAATAGCTAGTTAGTACGTTTTTTAACGGAAATCTTCAAGTGTAAAGTCACGAAATATCTCCTACATTTAAAGTAAACCAAATTTGATTTGTAGCCTTTCTCTCGATTCTGTTCTTTGTCACTGTTGAATCGTTATTTCGTTGGCTTAGAGTGCGCATATTTTTTCTAAAAATAGCCTAAAGTAGTTTTACCATCTTCACCCCATTTTGATTCTTTCTTGAGTTTTTAAAAACTTATTTATTATTTATATAAAATAACTAATATAAAAACAGTTTTATATTGTGATCTAAAATTAGGCTAGTAGCTGCTATAGTTTAATTTTTTTTAGTTTATATATATATATATATATATATATATATATATATATATATATATATATATATATTTCGATTATACAAGCCTCAAATGTACTTAAAACGATGATTAATGAATGAATGAATATGAAAATAAAAAATATATAACTAAAAATGTTTAAAGAAGGCTAAAAATGCATTTTCTATTATAACTTTCTATTGAATAAAAAGTATATATAAATAAAATTTTGCTAGTCTAAATTGAGACCCTAACCCCATTGTTAAACCCATTATGTAAGGAAAATTTTGTATGGCACTCATCGAGCTTCTCTAGTTTTTTCCGCTACATGCAAACGATCAGAAATATTTTGTTGTGCAATATCTACTGTTTCGGCAGGTTGTTTTATATTTGGGTGTCATTGTAATTGAATAGTATTTATATTTATCACTAAAATTAAAAATCGCCACTTCCAAAACACTAATATAATTTTATACATTTTTACAATTGTATGTTGTATGACAAATTGAATGTTGAAGATTTTTAACGCTACTTCAATATACAATAATAAGTGACAGTTGAGTATTTAATATTAATAGGTAGCTACAACACAATCAGCTATTATTCTTAATATGCAATTAAAAAATAAAGTATGTCTGTTGCTTCTCGTTGTTAGTTTACAGCAATTAATGTTGAAAAAACAAAAAAGCTTTTAGAACCGCCCATATTTTTATTGCTTTAGAATATGATGATTTTGTACACATATAAATTATATGCATTTGCAGAATATTTTTAAATTATCTAAGTATTTACAGATTTAGTATTAGCAAATTGAAATAAATTGTATCAAACAATTTCCCACTGCCTAAAATATATTTTAAACAATTAAAACGAATGATACAAATTATAATTCTATAAAAAACCTTTTTATACAATATTTACTTCTTACTCTAGACTCAAAAAATAGCAGATTGTTAAATAATGTAGTATCGTAAGTTAATATTTAATTTAATTAACCGAGTTACTCTCATTTCACGACCAGAAACTTCAGAATTAGTTTAAAATTAAATTTTCTTATCAAGATTGCGTTCCCATAACGAGATTTTAATAAAGGATTCCATGTAACGGGCTTTCAAAAGAGTTCAAGTGAAAGCTTATGAAAGCTCGAATATCTACGCGCTCTTAATCAACAGAAACTAATTTCTAATCTCAGACGAGCCGTTATGTCGAGAGGCATTTTTGTGAGAACGCGGTTACAACCAGGCCCTGCGTAGGATTTCTAATAGAGCCGAACTCAGCATGTGGTAGACGTGTGTTGTATTTATTATTACGAATATGTTCAATTTGGCCCTAAAATGCGGGCTTTAAATGAGCCTAGTGCAAAAAAGCGGTTTAGCGGCAGCCAGACGTTGCGCGTTCAGATTCTTGGAAGACGAGGCGGAGAAGCAAACAGCGTTTACACAGCGAGAATTGGTGTGATGTTCAATGAAGTGCAAAAATGATAAAGTCTTTGAGTGCACTGCAAAGCTACTGTTTAGGCTGTTTTAAGAGCGGGCATTAGAAAGCAGAACGGAGCACAGCTGCGAAGCGTCTGCACCAAAAGGAAAAGGAATTCGCGTTTTGATGCGCTGGATTATTTTAAAGGCGCCGCTGCTAGCTGGAAAGATTTGATACGTAACTTGAAGTTATAGGAGATAATCATTACAAATTATATTTGTTTTGAGTAAATTAAAAAGGAGTGTCTAAAATTTTGAGAATTGTAAAGATGTAGGGTTAATAAAAAACAACAAATTTTTAAAATTTGTATTTGATTCTGAGTTAGCTCTCTAGAAGCAGAAGTCAATTATTAGAGCGTTTTTTTTATAACCTAAATATCACACTAAAATTGAAGAAAGATATTGATGAAGCAGTTGTGGCACTAACAACAGCAATACAAAAGGCAGGTTGAATGGCTATACCAAAAGAAACATTTTTACACAAAAATAAAGAGTATCTCCTCATTATATATATTAATGCTCAGCTTAAAAACCAATCTGTCCAAAAATATCTTAGTCGCCTATTAATCACAGAAAACAACTACCCTCTATGTGAGGCAACAAAAAGAATGATACGAAAGAACACGACTAAGGCCGGAAGGAACAAAGAAAAGTTAATTGTGTTTGCTGATCATCTCTTGCATGTTTTTTCTTTAGAGACATCACACGAAAAAGAAAACGAGGAAAAACAGTACCTAGAAACATTCTACCAAATTTATTTGCCAAATATTAAATATAGAGAAATTAAATGCACAAGCAAAATTGATACTAATACCAAAAAGGCTCTAGGTATAGATATAGTTACGGGAAAAATACTATGAGCTAACGAAAAAAGAAATAAAGACTATATTGCAGATATTCAACGCAGTAAAGCCACTAAGTTATTTTCCAGTATTTGTAAAATAACACACAGTCATGCGACCCAAAACTGGAAACAAGATATAAGATTACACTCGATTTTCTAAGGCAATAATTTTGTTTTGTAAATAAAAAGAATTGGTTTTGTTTGTTGATTGTATTTATTTAAATGTTTAAATTTATTTTGATTATGTCGCAAAGTGCCAAAGGTCTGTGGCTTGTTCGTATAGATCCGTGATTTTAAAAATTCTAAAGAAAGAGGTTTGGAACGGTCAATCGGGCGATCTTGGAAGACAGTGCAAATCAGCATAGCGAGAGACTAAGCGATCGGAAAACGCTTGCATTAGAATGTCCACTGTCGCTCGTGCAGTATGTGCGGTTGCACCGTCCTGGTAAAACCGTGCGTTCTCCAAACCCAAGCCTTCAATTTGCGGTAGCAAGAAGTCGCTGATTATGGCTTTGTAGCTCTCACTAGCCACATAGTAATAGTGTTGCCGTCGTCGTTCTCAAAAAAATATAGGCCAATCACATTTCCTCTTAAAAAGCCGCAACAAACAATGACTTTGAGAGGATGCAATAACTTTTTGTTTATTACACGTAGATTTTTATTGTCCCAGCAGCGATAATTTTGCTTATTTATGTATCTACATAGGTGGAAATTCGCCTAGTCGCTCATGATAATTTTAAATGGAAAATCATCCTTATCGCGGTCGAATTTTAGGAGGGTTTGGCTAAAATTTAGATGCAATTGGCGCTTTATAGGCAATAGCTGATGCAATATTTGCAATTTGTACAAAAATACTTTTAAGTCTTTTAACAAAATTTGTTGTAAAAGCTGTCTATTGACGCCCAATTGCGTAGCCCGTCGTCTAGATGATGTTTAAGGGTCTTCTTGGATAGCTACAGGCACAACAGCAATATTCTCAACCAAATGGTTGCTCCGGGGCCAGATATGTTTGCTATTTTTCCGTGTTTAGCCACATACGGCACCATTTGCAAAAATAAAAGCATTTTCCGTTAGGGTGACAACTTTTTCGCCATCTACTAGAGGAACCAATTTTGTACAGACCTATAAGTTTCTTAGCAGTACTCTCCAAAATTGTTAAAAAAATTTTACTTTAACGAATTAAATCAATATTAGAAGAAAGAAAGATAATCCCCGATTACCAATTTCGTTTTATAAACAATCATGGCACGGTAGAATTCATTGCGTAATAAAAAAAGTTAACAATAGTCTAGAAGCGCATAGAATCTGTCCGACTGTCTTTCTTGGCATTAACCAGACATTTGGCAAAGTGCGACATGAAGAATTGCTATATAAATTTAAAAAGAATTTTTGCCACCATACATACGAATTAATAAAATCGTATCTGCCTGAAAAATACCAAGGTTGGTATACAGAAGAAAGCATTCTTGGATTAGTTTTGTATTTAATATTTGCAGCCGATCTTCTAATGAACCAATTGACAATCGCTGATGATACGTAGTCACAAAAAGCTTGAAAATAAATCTTAATAAGATACAGGTGTGATTAAAGGAATGAAGAGTTTAGACCAATAAGGATAAATCAGCAGATTTACTATGAAGAGAGAAAACTGTTTAGCAATATACTTAAATGAGAAACAACTCAAGCACTCGGATAATACAAAATATCTTAGATTACATCTAGATAGTAGAACAAACATTAAAGACCGTTGAGGAATACTATACCAACTTATATATATATATATATATATATATATATATATATATATATATATATATATATATATATACGCATACCTCTAATTTTTTTCCATTTGACCCTAATAACTAAAATAATAAATACTATTGCGATCGGATAATGATAACCCGTGCCGACGTCAAACTTTGAACAGAAAAGTTTGTATGAAAGCCATAGAGGGATTTTAGAACTTAATGTTTATTCAGTAAATAAAACACTGTTTTACCTTATCTTATATTTATTAAGTATTTATCATTAAATGGACATTATTTATTAAATTTTCTTTTCAAAGTTTACTTTTTACAGTAAGGTTATATCTGTCTGTGTTCTTGTACGCAACGTAATAAAAATTGCGTTCCTCCAGTGATGAAGCCATGAAAGCCTTTCATTAACTTAACTGTGAACTGCTTTCAGTGTCTGCACCTTCTTTTTAGCGTGTTGAAATGAAGCATTATTTGACCATGTGAGTCGATTGAACAAAGATTTGTCTTCAAAAAGCAGCCAAGGCTTGACGTAGGATGTTACAATGAACAGGCAAACGTCTAACAGAGCTGCCTTATCTTTTTTTGAATTGAGAGCTAAGTAATACTATTTTTAATGAATAAATTGTTACTTTTCGTTCAAATGTATAGGTTGTTTTTGTTTACTAAGCACGGATCTCCTCGTGTAAATCAAGGGTGAAGGAAACGCCACATTGCTTCGCCTTTTTCCCTGGATCGGAAACGTGGAACAATTTAACTTGGCGCCCATTTATAATAGTAAATCCAAGACGTAGGTAACGGCACATTACGTTTGTTTACTTTTAGTTCAATTATATATATATAGGGTTCAACCGACTATAAAAAGGCTTCAATACAATGGAAACGTTGGCCATACGCCTGGCATTAAAACATTGCAGAACTAATAGTAAATATAATGAACTACTGTAAGAAATGGCAGATAAAGCAATAGCAACATAACACCTGCATACAAAAACCAACCAGGTACCGTTAGGAAGAAGCGTTAGGCAGTGAGATTTACATTAGCCTTAGAAGATTTCTTTAAAAGATTAGAATGATCAGAAATAGGTTTTAACATCAATGGAAAATACCGTAATAATATTAGGTGATATACTAGTAATAGCAAACACTAGAGAAGAACTACAACAAATGATAACAGCATTATATAAAGAATAAAAAAGATAGGATTAAAGATAAATCTAGACAATACCAAAGTAAAGTTTAAAGAGGGAGATAGCACACATTTAGAAAACAAAGAAACAGACGTAGTTGAAGAATACATCTATTTAGCACAAAAAAATCGTGTTAACAAGAAAAAACAAACCGTACAGTTAAAAAAAGGCTAAACCAGATATGGGCAGCAGTTGGAAAGTTAAACTTTATAATAAAAATAAAAAGATTCCCATAAATTTAAATATGTATTCAATACATGAATTTTAAATGTGATGTTTTATGGAGTGGAAAATTGGACAATAACACAACAAATAGTAACATCTTAAGAACAATACAACATGCAGTATAGAGAACAATGCTGGGAATAGCATTAGAAAACAGAAAATCTATTAGCTGGATAAGACAAATAATCCAAGTAACAGATGTGGTAGACAAGGCAGCAAAACTGTAATGGACATATGAAAGACATACGGCAAGAAGCGATTCGGATAGATGGCACAAAGCTATATTAACATGGAGACCTTATTATTTTAAAAGACCTAGGAGTAGACCACCTATGCGTTGGGTAGACGACATCAAATTAACAGCAGGCCTTAAATGGATCCAACAAGCAAACAACCGAGAACCATGGAGAAAGTTTGAAGATTTTGTATGTTCAAAAATGGACGTGAAGTGCTATGAAAGAAGAAGAAGAAGAAGTAGACTGACTTGGCAAATGCACATATTTATGGAACGAAAACAATTGGGAGTCACACCGAGGCACTTATACTGTGCAATCGGAAAGAAATTACAACTAATGTTGACAAATACGCTGGCAGTTTAAAGAGTTTTAAGTATAACATAGAAACAACAATTTTTTTTGAAAATTAAATTTTATTTATTAACATAGTCTCCTTTTAAGTCTATACATTTTTTCCAGCGATGCTCCAACCACTTTAACCCGTCCAAAAAGTACTTGGTGTCTTGCTCTGCAAAATAGGCGTCTACGGTTGCGATGACTTCCTCCTTTGATGAAAATCTCTGTCCTCCGAAGCAAACTTTGAGCTTAGAAAAGAGAATATAATCGTTGGTGAATATACTGGGTGGTCAATTAATTTAAATTGTAATACGTGAATTTTGGCCATGCCGACCACCAAAGTGTGAGCCGGTGCGTTATTTTGATGGAAGAGCACTTTCTTACGTTCCAAATGGGGCCGTTTTTCAAGAGTTGTTGCCTTTATCTGGTCCAATAGCGATGCGTAGTACAACCCCGTTATTGTTTTCCCTTTTTATAATTAGTCTAGGTACAGAATTCCCTGATTATCCCAAAAAATAGTTGCTATTGCATTATTTGGAGCAGGTTCACCCTTTGCAGTTTACTGTTTTGACTGTTCCTTCGTCTTAGAAGTGTAATGGTGCACCCAACTTTCATCGACAGTGATAAATCGACGCTAAAAATCCAACTCGTTCCGCAGAAACCGCTAATCATTCGAAAAGCACCGATTAGCGCATCCTAGTATATACAAAATTATAATAAAATTAAAAGATAAGAACGAAAAACCGTTCTGTGTATATTTAAAAGTTTTTAATTGCTTTTTATACGCATTTGTGTAAAAATAAGTTTTTAATTTTTATTTATTAGAAACATAACTTAAATATAGCCTTTTTGTTAGTTACCATTCATCTAGGTTTGTTTTAATTATTTATATAAGCATTACCTTTCTTAGTAAAATACATCTTTTTAATTTTTTTATTATTAGCAATTTTGCAATTTTCAATTACGTTTAGACAAAAGCATTACTGATCATGCTTATACAATTTATATAGCTAGTTATAAATACACATATAACTAAATAGTTAGTTCTTATAGTTAAATAGGGATATAGTCAATCGGGGATTAGATACACTATTATTAAGATCACTTCGCTAATTTATAAAAAATTTTCAGTTATCGGATTTATTTATTGCTGAAGATGATTATAAACTTGCAAGGATTTCCAAAAACATTCTAATTAAAAAAATAGAGATAAATAAAGAACAATCCGATTTTTAAAGGAAACCGTTATGGAAAAGGTTGACATTTTGGGTCGGCAGATTTAACTATTACTCATAGGAATAAATTAAGGATACGATTAAGAGCCGTGTTGTAAAGACCGCTATCTGCCACAATAATGCACGATCTTGGATTTAACTCCCGAGTCAAAAGCAATAGCGAACACCAAAATGCTCTCTACCTGTCATACAAACGCCTTTGGCAGTTTTCAAATATATTTTTCTTCGTTTAAGTTTTCGGGTTAACTTAGTCTTCTGTCTCCAATATTGATTATAGTGCCGCACTATTGCGCAGTTATAAACAAAAACAAGTTTGTAGCTTATGAAAAGTAGAAGAAAAAGAGGAAGAATCAGATTAAGGCAAATACGGGGGAAATTAAGAAAAATATAGGACACAAGAAGCTGCAAGAGTAAATTGAAAAGACGGAGAACAAAAATTTAACATTAAAGAAAAATAATTTGTAGAAAAATTGATAGTGCTAAAAAATAAATATAAATTAAAAGAATCGAATATTGACAAAGACATGATGCCGAAAGAAGAGTCATCCAGGTAGAAATAAGGAAAATTGCAAAAGAAGAAAGAAGTGAGGGACGCAGAAGAAATATTAACTTTAAAAGAATTATCATAGATGATGCTGAATATGTCTACAATAAGAATAAGGGTAATAGAACAAAAAAAAATCCAAATAAAAATACAGACAAAAGTGGTAAAGAATAAGGACGGCAAAAAAAAATTTAAAATATTTAAAAAACATAAAAGCAGATATAAAAAAGCAAGAAACGACTAAAGAAAAAAAAATAATATAAAGTATACCGTAGAAAAAGAAGAAGAATTAGTGGAAGAAATAATAAACCACCACGCATAAGTTCTAGAAATCACAAAAATGAAAAAGAAAAGAAATGATATGAGAAGGATAAATAACGGATACTGGCTCTTTTAGTCAGAAGTTAAAAAAACAGAAAGAACAAAATGCGGGGTAGAATTAATAACAACGCCAAATAAACTGAAAAACATTATAAATAAAGAATATAAAAAAAATCTATTAAAGATGACAGAAAGGGAATTATTAGAGAAGAAATACAGAATCAGAAACAAAAAAGACGATGTGAAAAAGAGGACAAAAGATACATTTTTCAAGAAAGTACAAAAGCAATAGACGAATGAGAAGAAAATATGGCTGTCACGAGAGATTTAAATAGACTATTAAAAAACAGAACGCATGTAAGAAGAATATTAGAGAATGTAGAAATGATAAAAACAATAACGGAGACAGAATAATAGAAATAAGTATAAAAAATAACTTATTGATAGCAAACACGAAATTCAAACATAAAAATATACCCAAATATACGAGAATCGTAGAAAGAAGAAATGAGAAGTTAATTATTGAATTTTTATAATAAGTAAATTAAAGGTAAAAATGTGGAGGCCGCCAAAGTATCGCGACAAGTAGAAATAGAAAGAAACTACTACGCGGTGAATATAAATATAAAGATAAAAAAGTAAATAAAAGAAGAAAGAAAATTTACGAAAAATGAAATATTATAAACCAAAATAATTTAAACCCTAGAAAATATATATTTAAATATTAACATAGAAACAGGACAAATCGACTAAAAGTAAAATGGAAAAAGTTTAAAAGAGAGAACTGAAGAAAATAAAATTAGTAAACAAAAACATTAAAAAGGAAGGATGGTGATTCTCAGACATCAATTAAAAATCAAAGAAAAAAATTCTTAAATATAAAAAAGCAAGAAACAAAAATACAAAAACGGCGAACAGGAAGGTAGTGGATAAAAATTGGAAAAAAAATGAAAAAAGGCTATAGAGATATTAAAAAAGTATTCTATAGAACCCCAAAACGACAGACAAAAAAAAGAATGTATAACAAAGTGTTGCCTGCAAAAGGTATTTTTAACGCCCCAGGCTGACAGTTTTTCACCCGTTTTCCCTCAAAATTTTTGAAAGATGGGAACGTGGAACAATTTATTTATAAAGGGCAACGGTAGGATAAGCCGGTGTGATAACTTTACGAAAGTAAGATATGTAAAACGATTCTGAAGATAGGCAACCAAACGTACACTCAGAGCTCAGACACGCTAAATTTCATATCAGCTGTCTTTATTTACTTTATGTTGAAATGTACAGATGATGAATTTAAATTTAAATGGCGGAAATATACTAATGAAAGTTTAAATAATGAAAAATATTTGTACGTAAATAAATTATTTTAATTTTAAAATATTTTATTTATTATTTTAATTGTAATATAAAAATTCTATTGGATTAAAGCAAAATTATACATATCTTTGCTAATGGGTACACAATGTATTTTATCTAATTTTTTTGTTCTTATTGCGTACATTGCATACTAAGTGATGTTGCATTTATAAAAAATATAACTGTCTGCGCCCCGTCTTCCTTTGAGCAATCATGGGTCTACCCGGTAATTCACGTTTAAAGCATAAATTTGCATAATATCGCGAATGCGGTGCAATATTGCGGTTCAAGTTGAAACCCAAGATGCATCGCCGCCGTATATAAGGGTCTCAACAAGAATCCCCATTATTATTAGACGTTCCGGTATCATTTAGGAAGAATTTAAACCCCGCGGAATATCAAGTGACGCAATTAATTCGAAAGGCCCGGCCCCCTAAATTAAAAATAACGAACGGAATCGATACCCGGCGGCCCGATTATAGCTTGCGCTGCATTTCCTGTTCCTGCTCAGCTGAAATATGTGGGATTTTCCCTTCAACCGAGTGGCTAATGCATACGTAATTTGCTGAGCGGCCGCGTTTGACAAAAGTGACCGTAGACAAATGCTTCCGAGGAGCGCTTCATAGCGAATTAATTCCTTCGAGCGCACAATATGTTTGTAGTGCCCTTTCCGATTCTTTCTTGAAAGGTATAAAAGCGGGCTTTGTTGTAGAATATCTCTCCTGGAGAGCTTCCCAGCTTAGAGACTGGGCCTTTCCGCGTCTAGGATCCGCTGAAATAATATTTGCTCGTCTTACACGTTCTCCGACAACATATTTCCTTTATACAAGCGAACCAACGAAAACTCGCGGCCCCAAATTCTGGAACTGCATTGATGCTAGGCGAAGTTGTCGGCACCGAATCAATAAAAAATTTGCTGAGAGAATTCTTCAAAAATCTAAATGCTTATCGATTGCAATTTAAAAGAAGTTTGTTATTTAAATACACAAAATGTTCGTGCTGTAGTAAAGTGTAGTAAAACATTTCAGGCAGTAAGTTTAACAAAAACATAAGAAATTTATGAGCGTTGATAATAAAAAATAATGAAAGCAACAGATTTTAAACCCGGCTAATAAATATGTATGTTACAACTTCATTATAGCATAGCGCACTAGAAAGTTTGATAATATAATTTTAATTTTCATAATTTTTGAAAATATTTTAAGCACAATCTTTCAGAAAGAGTCGTCTAATTAATTCTTTTGCTTTTTTCTGAGACTACGCGTTATTTGGCACCATTAGAAGATTCTAATAATTAGAAAACTTTGTTAGAGGCATCAGTGGGCATGTCTTAAAAATAAAGCCAACTTTCGTGACTTGCTAGAATCTTGTTGACATAGCGAGATGTTCTAATGGCTGTTTACTTTTTATGTGCGAATTTCAGATAAAAAGAAAACGTTTCTTATAAAGAGATAAACTCTTTATTGCATCTGAAAATTGGGTTTTTGACAATTACACCTGAAACAAAATATCCGGCATATGACAATCAACAGCATTTGCTGTTTGAATTTCGAAGTGCAAAGTTGTGTATATCTGTGCGCTCAAGTTATTAAGCAACATACACTTGACCTGGGGTCAGGTGCAAACTCACGTACATTTATATTTAGAAATTATCTGCTATAAGCTATAACTACATTAATAATTGCAACTTAAATGGCGCATAAGCCTGTTTAAGCAAAACATAAATAATTATGGAGAACCAACCCCCGGATTTCCTATTTTCAAACACAAACAAATTTATCACACTCACAACCTATGCCAATACAACAATCATACCTGTAAAATGCAACCATTTACAATAGCCAACCACAAAATAACACCCAAATACCAATTATGAATGCAATCCAGCAGCCGCATACCTGGTCACACATATCAAATTTAAATATAAAAAATCAATTGCAATAAGTGCCCTATAGCAGAAATATTAAAACGCATGATTCTCACATTGCAGAAAAGCAAGAACACTGGCTGGGAGACGCTAAATTTAATGCACTTCCAGAAATAGATGATATAGAAGAAGAAAGTTCCAAAAATTACTGAATATAAGCCACCGCTGATATTTGTACAAAAAGTTAAAAACATAAAACCTCTAGTTGAAATGTAGGAAAAACATTGATAAGGATAAATATGTATTAGAAACAGTAGTCTTGAAAAACATTCTTCCAACAACACAAGTAGACGACATAAAGAAAAAACCTACTACAAAAAGGATACCATTTAAGAAACATTTAGAATCTAAAACAGCTTAACAAAAAAATAAGACTACCAATGTACTTTATAGACTCAAAACCAAATGATGAAAGTACAATTCGAAGCTTCTCATGCAAAAAGAGAAATACCTCAGTGTAAGCGTTGCCAAAGATTTGGATGTACAAAACACTTTTGCCAAAATATTCCAAGACGGGTTAAATGCCCAGCGGAACATTTAACAGTCGAATGTCTAAGAGAAACAGAAGACTGATATAAAATGCATAAATTGCAACAAACAACATACGCCAATTACAGAGGTTGCATTGTGCATAAACAACTGCAATAAAAATTGTACCCGATACTACGGAAATGAAAAATTCAAATAAGACCAGTTTAAGCAGAAAAAATCTAAGCTCAAGCAACATACAGACAACGTAGCATACCCACAACTTAGAAAGCTATTTTACACCCGCCATCAAGACATAACCCTGTAACAATATAACTGAACTCCGTCAAAAAAAACCTCATGTCAACATTCAGAACTAAAAGTGTTTTTACAAAGTATAAACCGAGACATACCTTTAATATCTGAAACTTACTTCACCACAAGAAGTCACATAATAATACCAAATTACAACGTACATAGTACAAGTAATCCTAGTAATAGGGTTCAGGAAGGTTTAGCAATAATTATTAAACAGAAGCTGAGTACAAATTAAACAATATACAAGCCACTAATATTATTAGAAGACGCTGCCGGAAAAATAACCGTATCAGCAATTTATTGTTCGTTGGAACATAAAATCAGAGAAGCTGACTTCACCGATTTGTCTAAAACATTAGAAAATAAATTTATTGTTGGAGGTGATTTTAATGCTAAGAATTCAGTATGGGACTCGAGAATTACCACAACCAAAGAATGGGAAATTTTAAAAACTATTCAACGCAATAACCTATTTTACATAACAACAGGACAATCTACACATTGTTCGTCTGACTCCAATAGAATACATGGATTGCCGGATTTTCGCATTGCAAAACTCCTAGACAAAAAAAATACTAGTTGAATCTTGCCTTGAATTTAGCTTTGACCATGCTCCAGTACTAGTGACCATATTAACACATGCAATTAGAAAACCATCGTTGTATAGTAGCAAAACGGATTGGAATCTCTTCAGAGAAACTCTGGATCAAATAATATCCTTAGACATACCACTAAAAACTGAACTTAAGATAAAAGATGCAGTAAAAGATTTAACCAAAGCCATACAAACTGCCGCATGGCAAGCGACACTAGACAACAACGACACACATATTACAGAAAATTTTTCCGCAATTCCCAAAGAAAAAGCTAGGCAATTATAGCAACTGACAAAGAGTCCAACACAAATACAGCAAATTAGCCAAAGAACTTAAAAACTTACTTTATAAGATAAAATACTCCCTTTGGACAGCTAGTCGCAAAATAAAACATCCACAAAAGTAAGTACCACCAATCAGAAAGCGAGATTATACTTGGGCTAATAATGAAAGGTCGCGAAGTGTTACTCTGAATTGGAGTTGTTCATGGGCCAAATACTAAAATTTTTGAAGTTTTGTCCAAAAAATTTTAACGCCATTATGTTACCTGCATATAGGACTCTCCATGTGTGTTAATATAAACTGAATCTGTCAAGTCCTTTCGAAACGGCGGATCCAAATACGCTAATTTTATTGTATTTTCAATAGAAAAGAAGCTAATCATTTATTTTTCACACATTTGGTAGCATAGTAATCATTTTGATTGTTAAGTATTTTAAATTTAAATATTTTATATTATTCTGATTAAACAAAGAACATCCATAACATATTGACAATAAAAAAGTGCACAAAGGAAAGCCACAATAGCTATTTAATAAAAATGTTTGACTATAGCATTCTGCTTTGGTAGACTGTAAGCACAAATGTTGCAAAAGGAACAAAAAACAGATATTCTTTAAATATACAAAATGTTCAACGTTGGGGTCATCGTCAAAGTCATACCTGATCATGTTTCAAAAATAATGAGCTGATAATTGATTGGTACTCAAGGCATTTGGATTTGTTAGATTAATATTAATATTTTCCAGTTTAAAGTGGTTACTAGCTCTTATCCAGAAGTCTTTGTAAGCATGGAAAAAGTAGAAATCTTCAGGTTGGAGTATAGGCGTCATACCTGCCGGAATTGTTTCATAAAGAAGTTTTGGATATTTCCCAAATATCACTTCGGCTTTTGGACCTCTTTGACCTATCCATTTGTCCTTCAAAAATAAAGCCTCCTTATCAGTGCCGATCACAGACATTACACGTGAGAGATATTATTCGTATAGTGCAAGAGTAAATTTGACAAATTTGCCATATTTGACAAATCATTGACTATCTCATCGACTTGTTCTTGAACATAAGGACCAAATTGATTGCCCGTCATTTCCTGAAAACAGAGATGGCATGGCCCAACAATCTCACCACATGCATTGATAACAATCTGGAGGCTATATGAATGAGTAATTTTGTTTTGCAATTTACAGTAATTTCAGTTATCTTTTCCCCAGTATATGGCAGCGTAGGGGTTGCCGTCGGTTCGTATGCCAATCGACATTTAACAGTCTACGATGTCCCAAATTGTTAGTCATAATAACATCACAGACTTTAATAATAAAATTTTCCATTGTCGTTTGATCGTAAGTTTTGGATTTCAATTGCTTGAGTGTTACAAACTTGTTGGCTTTACGGTTTAAAATGTGGAATTTTATCTCCAAGATCTTTTCCCACGACTCTGATGCTTTAAAGTCGTCAAATCAAATCTCACGGACTTTTCAAAATCCCAAGCGTGAAGGTCGTTTGTTTTCAAGTAAAGTTTTTGATCTCTTTTGGTATCAAACATCCACAAAACGATTATTTTTTTCTGGAAATAATTGAAACTACCCTAGCCACTTACACCGACGATGCAATAATAGCATCGCACAATAATTCCATTGTCGCCTCCAGGAACAATATAGTTGCAGCGCTGAAGAAGAAAAGCCAACAAAACGAAATTTGCAGATATTACTTTTGCATATAAACACGGAACCGCCAGCCTGATCCGGTGGTTGATGAGCGGAGTGCAGCGAGGACGGACTCGGGTTCCATTCTCGTTGCTTTCTGATGCCTGGAGGGTGGACTACTCAGTTGCTAAAAATAATTGAGCACCTGCGTTCACTCGAACAAGGGGTAATAATGGCGATCGTCTAAGGCGCGATCTACATCGCTCTGTACCAAAATGGTGCACGACGAGCGGACAGAGAGAGCAAACATATAAGAACCTCTCAGTTCGCAGGCTGTGCTCCCACACGGAGTGTTAGTGCTTACCATTATTATTATACTTAAGTACAAAAACCTCCCCTCAGTTTTCTAAATGCTGCTCCCATTCTGTAAAAGACGTAATTAAATACTCGAGACTCCATCTAGATAGAAGAATGACATGGCTCGCTCACATATTCACTAAAAAACAATTAGAATTGAAATTTAGTCAAATGTACTGGCTACTGGTAGGAACTCTGTAATATCTATTGACAATAAACTTCTACTATACAAATTCATATTAAAACCTACCTAGACATTTAAAAGACCATTCTGGGGCACTGAAAACAAATTGAATATAAAAACTATACAGGGATATCAGTATAAAATATTCAGAACAATTGTCAACTCGCCTTGGTACGTGCCAAATAATATATTGCTTACTGACTTATGTATGCCTACAGTAGGACAAGAGATTGTAAAAATTAGTGCAAAATACAAAGTCAAGATATCGACACATGTTAATCAAATGGCAGCCACACTATACGATGATGAAGACGTGACAAGAAGATTAAAACGGTTTAAACCACAGGCTCCCAAACTTTTTTTTCTCATAGACCACTTTGAAAATTTTGCTGGTTGCGGTGGACCCCCTGCAGCTACATTTCTACCATATTCCCTAAACTCGAAAAAAATGTGAAGATTAGATCTAACTATGGAAATTTGCGTTGCGGCTGAGTTATTGGTTAATTAATTAATTGATTGTGCTGTAAGTGGATGTCAAAAAAGTAAAGTTAGCCTATCAAAAAAGTCATTCCATCCAACTTTACTCCTTTGACATCTACCCACAACACAAGAAACCAATCAATTCTCACATATTTTATTTAGAAAAAAAATAGTATTTTTCCTTGTGTTGTATTTATTCAAATATGAAATTATTACACTATTAATTATTATTGTTATTACAATGTAATATGATAACAGTTGTAATATAATTAAAAAAAAATAATAACGTAACGTAACTTCTACAATGACAATCACAAAATCATAATTTTAGTGGGAGGGATGTACTTCATGGATTGACAGCAAATTATCAATATTTGGCTTCAGTTTTGTTAGGAATAACCGCAAATCTCCCCGTTCTGTGATATTCAATCTGCTCCTTTTTTTTGTTAAAAGGTTTGTAACGACACTAAAACTTTTCTCGACAAGATATGACGAGGGAAACACTATCAAAAGCTTTCTCGCAATTCCCCACAGTCCAGGATATTTTTCGGGTATTTCTGCCTGCAGCCAAAATGTTTGATACCTTCTTTTAAATTTCACCTTCAGTTCCTCATTAGTGCTAAGCTCGAGTAGCTCCTCTTGTAATATCACATTCTCCACTTTCGTTTCATCAAGTGGATTTATGATCCATGGTGGTATTTCCATTGTCAGAATATCTTCAAATCTGATTTTAAAGTCATCATGCAGGGCAATTAAATATTGAACGTATGTGTGAATATTCTCATCAAGGCATTCTACCTGTGACAAGTTTGAAAACTGGGAAAATTCGCGCCGACTAATATTTTGCTTCACAAATTTCAATTTTCCAAAAAAAGCTGAAATTACACCCTTTGTTTTTATTAAATTGAGGTTGTCCCCTTGTAATTGTAAGTTAATGTCATTAAATTTAATGAACAAATCTGTCAAATACGCGATGTCTGCTTTCAAATTGATCAGGTTTTCTTTTAAATCTGGATCTTTACTTTCCAGAAACTGTAAAACCGATTCAAAAAGTGAGAAAAATCTTGTTAAACATGCACCTTTCGACAACCAGCGTACTTCAGTATGTAAGAGCAATCGTTGGAAGTCTTCATCATTTTCATCGCACAATTGTGCAAATAAACGCGTATTCAATGCATTGCTTCTTATTTTGTTAACTGCATTAATCACAAATTGAAGCGATTGGTGCAATTTAGCACTCAAAATTTTCGCTACTAGGTGTTGTCGGTGGATGACACAGTGAATTGCAGTTACCTCTGGTATAATTCTTTTAAGATGGCCATGGCAGGAGCTCCATCTGTTGCCACCGAAATATCGTTTGTGAATGGAATCGATCTTTCCTTAAAAAATTTCTTAAAATATTATCTGCCTACATTAATAGGTAAACTCAAGCCAACATTTTAGTTCTTCACTATCGAAACCAGATACATTTTCGTAGACCCCCGCTTACGAATTGTGAACCCCCATTTTTTTGTCACGACAACGTAGACTCCCGTCGAGTCTCCCGTGGACCCCTGGGGGTCCACCTGGACCACTTTGGGAATCAATGGTTTAAACTAACAGACCTTATAAATCGCTTTATTTAAATAAGTATTTAATTTACCCATTTTGTCATATTCTTAATAAAACTCTAGAGCATGCTTACTGGAGCATCAGTCTACCTAATGCGTATATAGTTGATAAGTTTTAGACTAAGTGTTCTCATAAGGTGTATTTATAGTCCATAACAGCGGATTTATTGTACCTAATTAAGGAGCCGATAAAAAACAACTACCAACAATTCTTTCATTGAAATTTTACACCTTAAAGTTTTAACACATTTCTGGCGTAATCTCGGAAATTTTGGCTCGCATGTAGTCTTTCAATGCTTTAGTTATTTGTGAGTTGTTGCTATAAACACAGTCTTTGATTTAGCCCCACTGAAAATAGTCCAACAATGTCAAATTGCAAAGTCGTGGAGACTAACTAACCGGTCCATTGGACGAAATAACATAATCGTAAAATTTTGATTTGAATAGTTTCAAAGGGCGTGCGTGACGTGGCATCGTCTTGTTGAAACCAAAAAAAACTTAGATTGAAACCAAGCAATTAGACCTACAAATAGTTTTAATCATAGTACGATAACGAATTCCGGTTGTAGTTAATGAATTTCCTAGTTTGTCTTAAGAAAATACTGGGTAATTATATCGCCCCACTAAAAGTCACACCAAATATTTACTTTTCTCGGATGTTCTAGCTGATGAATGATTCGAGGATTTTCGGTACCACAAATTCGACAATTTTGCTTGTTGCCGTGACCATCGAGTTGAAAAAGTACTTCACCAATGAAGACAATCTGAGCGGAAAAATCAGCACTTTCACTCAACTCTTCAACCATTCAAGAAACAAATTGACGGCAATAAGCATGATCCGTTGGCTTTAGATGTTGCTTTAACATAACATTGTAGGCGTGTAAATAAAGGTCTTTTGTTAGAATGTTGTAAAGAGTGCTATGAGACAGATTCAACTGTTGAGCGCGACAATGAGTCGATGTAATTAGATTATGTTCAACATTTTCTCGAACAACTCCAATTGTGGAGGCGGTACGCACAATACGAACATGCGGATGTTTGATTAAAGGCAATAGACTGTAATTTCTCTTGACATTAGTCTAAATACGATAAACTACACCTTTTTTAAAACGATAATAAATACCAAAATAATCACATAATTTACGAAATGTTTCTGTCACGGCTCTATCATATTTGTAATAAGTTGTAACAATTAATAAACGTTTTTATAGCGTACGTATCGCTGCATACTTAAAATTGTGATTTCACGTAAAAAATAAGTATCCGTTATTTTCAAAGTTAGTGACAGCACGAAACGTGTCGTGTCGTCTGCTGTTGGTTAAGGCCTTGAGTACTAAATAAAGATAAACGTTTCTCATTTAAAGGTGGTGGTACAAAATGGTATTGTAATGTTTCTGTTCTTGGCAGTGGTGAATAAGACGTGTAAATTACTAATACTGCTTATTTATTCTACTTACAAATTATTGAAATTTACAAAACTATTTATGTACGCACTAGGTAATATGAAAGCGTCAACACGCTTCCGCACTTAGGTTTGCTGTCATTACTTGAATTTGGAATGTCGTTGCCGTCACGACATCACCGGACAATATTTATGTCTATTCGGCGATATTCTCGAAGAGTCGCAAATCATCGAGAAACGCCACACTTGAATCTTCTGGATATCTCAGTGAACACGTGCGTGCTAGCTGAATTCCTAATAGTGTTAGGCGCCGTGTTATGGAGGGCGTTCGGAAATTCGTTACAATATAAACAGCCAGTGCACAAATATTCAAGCAGTTTTCTATTTAGTGATAAGTCAAGTAGGGTCGGATTAGAGCAACTTTTTGATAGCAATAATGTTTTCCATTATGATTTTTAAGTACTTTTTAAATTAAAATTGTCTTTTTGCAATCATTACCATTTGAATATGAACACATGACGAAGACAGTCATTTCTCAGCACATGAACCAGTTCCTGTAAATGTAGATCAACAAATTCCATGCGAAGTTATGGCACACAATTGCCGCTATGTCTTTTTACTGCCACACTTCAGTAAGTAACATTCAGAGTTTGTCCTACAGTGCAAGTTTGAACTTTCCTCAACATGGTTATACTTGTGCATGTACATATATTTTGTACCCCTTGGATTTATTTTAGTTCTTTGATGGTTTTTTAATTGCAATCAGTTTCAACTCTTTGTACTAAAAACAAGTTATCCGTAGCTGACGCTAACACCTTTGCCTTACAACTTTTCTAGAACTAAGCCCCTACTCTTGCTTTTTATGGAAGTTTTGATGTTAAAAATAGGTGCGTCATTAAGGCTTCAAGCATGCCAGAAGCTTAGAAAAATCCTAAATGTTCGGTTGTTTCTAAACATACCAAGAATGACGTTGATGTATCTTGGGCAAAACATAACAAGAGAGTTGGTTCTGTGTGGTCACACCTATTTTTCAGAAAGACCCCAAAACATGGAGGTGTCCACATTCTGAAACTATCTAGTGATGATGCCCTAACCTTGGTGTTCAGCCTGCATTAAAAGATGGTGCAGCGAGTCCTGAGGAGCTGACTGGAAGTTAGGATGGATGATAGATGTCTACGAAATTTGGAGGCATCTCTGCTAGTCGCTGTGTCTGGAGTGTTGCTGCTTGAAGGAGTGCCGGCTTTGAAAAAGCGATACAGTTCTTGAAGATGGCTGGATAGATGCCCTGACAAAAAACTTAATCCGGACCTGAAGTTTTGATCAACTCCACATTTAACGTACTCATAATTCATATAACAGTAGAAAATCTTTTTTACTTTGTTCTTCTACTCATGTTCCAGGGACGTAAGTGGTGTTTCTTACCCTCTTCATAGTAAAAACGGGGATGTCATGTTTTATAAGTTGTCTCTTCAGGATGATGTAAAATCTTGGCATATAAAGTACTTGAACGTAAGTCCCTAAACTTTCTTTTATTAAAATCTCTGTAGTTGAAACTTGGTGTACCTTTCTAACATGGTAGAAGATTAGAAGTGTTTTCTGAACATGCTGAGAATAATGTTGATGTCTTCTCCTATAGAAGTTGTTGCATTTTGGTTGGCCGCTACGATATTTTAAAAGACTGTCAGGAACTTAAAAGGGCCACGTTCTGGAAGCAACCGGCAACGGTAACCCAGTCTTGGTGTTTGAACTGCGACGAGCTGGCTGGAATTTTTGGTCAGGAAGTCGAAGCGTCCTCCCTGGTTACTACGGCGTAGAAGCAATCTGGTGCAGTCGCTTGTTAGAGTGATGTCTTGAAGAATGTAAGAGATTCTTAACTTAATCCTGTTTTTTATAGTCCCTGGACTGATGGTTAACTCCACATTGAACGCACTTATTGTTAGTGTTGTATAACTAAATTTCCTGACGTTAAGTTTTAGGAACTACAGTTAAGCACTCCAGCTTTATGTCTTCAAAAATTGAAAATGGTAAGGAGCGAGTCAACTACCAGTAATCTCGAGCAATAGTGGGATGAATTAATATTGAATTTTTTATATTTTTGGTTTTAAGAAACCTAATTTGTTTTATGAAGTCCCTTTTTAATGAAAAAAGTTTTTTCTTACAAAGAGTGGTTGGATGGATCCTTGCTCTGAACTAAAAATATATTGTTGAGGGATGACCAATAGGAAAAGGGAGTATTTTAAGGTTTTCCTCTGTGTTAAAGATGGAGGCGATTTTGGCTTTCCGGAAGACTCGACAAAGTTTGCAAGCAAGTTTGCAGCTTGCTTGTTGGGGCTTGCCTAAGCCGGTGACTTCTCACGCTGAGAGTCGATATTTAGCAGGAGAGATGAAGAAGACTGTTAAGAGCAAGTATTGGCTGTGGTCGCCGCAGGAACGGTAAGGAAAACTGCCCTAAACTTGCTTCACACATCTAGACGAGGGTGGCAGTCACAGATTATTGCCCTTTTGCTCAAACCGCAGAATTATAAAAATTGTCCCAAAAATGTGGACAGGTGCGAGTTTTATTTTATTCTTAATACACTACAAGGGCCGTTGTGTTAGCATAGTACCGTGCAATAAAGCGTAAAACATGCCCTAAGAGCATCCGTAGTGTCCACCTTTATCACAAAATACAGCTTAAATTCTGGACGAAATAGACCGATACAAGTGCTGTATAGTGGTGAGTGAATTTGATGCCATTCTTTGTGCAGCACAGCCTCCTGCTTAAGTAGAGACGAAGAAGGTGGAAATCAACGCCGAAACCTGTTCACCAAATCAGTCCACAGAGGCTTGATGATATTCAGGTCTGGGGAGTGGGAGAAGTAGAGAAAATGTTGAACCTCTTCAAACCACTCTTGAACAGGATTAGCGGCGTGAATGAAGGCATTACTATCCTAGAATATGGCATTTTATTTGGAAATAAAGTTTTCACAATTGGGTGAACCTCGTTACCCAAGAACTTATGCACTGACAAGGAGAGCTACCGAATACCACGATAAAACTTCTCAGACCATAATAGAGTCGCCACCATGTTTGACAATCGGGCGGAGACAGTCCATATGGCATGGTTCAGGAAGTGTTCTTCAGGCAAACATGCGCCCAGTAGTGGGGAAGAGGTAAAGGGTGACTCGTCTAACTAAACGCAAGTAGCCAGGCCTCCAACATCCAATTTTTGTTGAAATTGTACCATACACGTCGCCTTTGAACATTCGTGTTTGTTATTAGGGGCTTGGCAATAGCAACACGCCCATGGATACCCTTTTATGCAGTTCTTGTCCAATTGTTTTGGATGACAGTTCTGTAGTTACTTTCTGGGTCGTTGTTTTCTTCTGCGATGTTATAATACGCTTTAAGGCTTTAAATCAGTACTAAACTTAATATTTTATAATGTTGCTACATTAAAATACACAACAATGTATTGTAGACTTCTTCTTCTTCTTCTTCTGGTGCCATCTCCATTAATGAAGGTTGGCAACAATTGTGGCGAATTCGTCTCGGTCTTGTGCTGTTCTAATTAATGTGTGTGTGTTTAAGCCCGTCCAGTCTCTTATGTTCTTCAACCATGAACATTTTCTTCGACCTGGGCCGCGTCTTCCTTCTATTTTCCCTTCTATCATGAGTTTTAATAGTTGGTTTTTGTGGTTTCTTGTGATATTACCAAGATAGGCGGTTTTCCTTTTTTTAATCGTATTAACTAATTCTCTGTCTCGGTTCATACGTCTGAGTACTTCCTCGTTTCTTATGTGTTCAACCCACGATATTCTATGCATTCTTCGGAACACCCACATCTCGAATGCTTCCAGCTTGCTAATCTCTTTTGTTCAATGTCCAAGTCTCCACCCCTGTATAGCAGTATTGAATAAATGTAACATTTCACAAATCTGTATCTTACATCTAGAGCGAGGCTTTTATTACATAGCAAGTTTCTCATTTTAGGAAAGTCATTCTGGCTGTCTCTATTCTGGTTCGTATTTCTAGTTCTGGGTCTAGATTGTCAGTTATCCAGCAGCCAAGGTATTTAAATTTGTGGACTTGTTCTATATGTTCATTGTATACATTTATATTGACTGTTGTGTTTGGTATTCTGCTCACTACCATTGTTTTTGTTTTCGTTGTATTAATTTTGAGTCCGACAGCATCTCCTTCGTTTGTGATACGGTCCATTAAGCGTTGTAGACCCTCAGGGCTGTCGGCAATAATTACGGTAACATCCGCGTACCTCAAATTGTTGAGTAATCTTCCGTTGACTTTGATACCATCTTCCGAGCCTTCAAGTGCTTTTTGGAATACTTGTTCCGAATATATGTTGAACATAAGTGGTGATAGGACGCATCCCTGACGTACCCCTCGTTTAATAGCCACTTCAGTTGTAATTGAGTTTTCTAATCTTATTGCTGCTGTTTGTTTTTCGTATATGTTTCTAATAATTGTGATGTCTTGTATATCCAGTCCTTTATGCTGTAGCACGTTTATTAATTCTGCGTGTTTTATACTGTCAAATGCTTTGACATTGAGTCAATGAAACAGAGATATACCTCCTTTTTTTGATCTCTGCATTTTTGCAGTAATACTGTTAATCCAAATAAAGCTTCTCGAGTGCCAAGGCCGTCCCGAAAGCCAAACTGTTCTTCGCTGAGGTCTTGTTCACTTTTGTTTGCGTATTCTGTTGTGTATTATTTTTAAAAATAATTTTAGCACATGGCTCATTAAGCTAATTAATCGGAATTGATCACATTTGTTCGCATTAGTTTTCTTTGGTATAGGAATGAAAATTGACTTTAGCCAGTCGTGTGGTATGTTTCCTGTTTGGTATATTTTAGTGAACAGGTTTGTCATTATGTTTATGTTATCTTCATTTATGAGTTTCAGGAATTCTGCATAAATGTCGTCTGGTCCGGGAGCTTTCCGTTTTAGTTGCATTACACTTTAACTACTGCTTTTAATATGTCTTTGCCTTCGCGGTGTACGGGTTAATCATCGCAAAATTGTTTTGTCCATTCGCTGTTTAGTTCTTCTGTTGTAGATATCAGTTGGTTGTTATCATTTGTTAGCCTTGTTGGCAGTCGTTTTTTAAAGTTTCCAGTAACTTCCTTTACTTTTTTATGTAAATTGAAGAGATCGTGTTTGTTCTGCAGTTCTTCAAGCTCTTGGCATCTATTGTTCATCCATTTCTCTTTTGCTTCTCTTATTGTTCGTCTTATTTTGGTTTGGGTTTGATTGTACCTCTGTTGGTCCGAGTTTTTATACATTCGTCTCTCGTCCATTAGCTCTAAAATTTCTTTTGTTATCCATTCCTTTTTGTGATCGTATTTTGATGCTCTTACAGTTTGGGCTTGTATATTGTTTAGCGTGTTTTTAAATTGTTTCCAGATATTTTCTATTTGCTCTTGGCCGGTTTCAGCCTCTGTTTCGCTTATTTTTTTGAATTCGTTGTTTACTGACGCGGATATTTGATCTTTTTGTATCTGGTCTTCTAGTATTGCCATATATGGTTTTGTATTTGTCTTCTTCCTTATCTTTTTTAACCTAATTCTGATGCCTGCTACTACATGGTTATGATCCGACCCCACGTCTGTTCCTGGGTAGGTCTTTGCTCCAAAAACTCCATTTCGATATCTTTTGTCTATTAGGATAAAATCGATTTGATTCCTGATCACATGTCTTGGGTGGTCTTGCGGTGATTTCCAGGTATAAAGGCGTTTCGGAGGTAGTTTAAACCATGTGTTGCTTATTACAAGATTTTCTTCTTGACAAAAAATTGTACTAATATGTCACCTCTTGGGTTTCTGTCACCCAGTCCATACTCCCCTAATACATCTTGAAGTGGTCCTTTTCCGATTTTGGCATTGAAATCGCCCATAATTATTGTTATCTCATCTTTTTTGATGTGTGATTTTAATTGTTTTATTTGGGTGTAGAAATTGTTTATCTCTGCGTCGGGTTTTTCTGCTGTTGGTGCATATACCTGTATTATGTTAACATTTTTTGGTTCTACTTTTAGTTGGATCAACATTGCTCTGTCAGATTGCGGTATGAAATTCATAACCGATTTTTTCGCCTCTTTGTTCACTATAATTCCAACTCCGTTTGGGTGATCAGGTAGGTTGTTTCCAGAGTAATATACAGTTGAGTCGCCTATGTTCATTTTTCCTGACTCCTTCCACCTCATTTCGCTAATTCTGAGGACATTTATGTTTAGTCTCTTCATCTCTTGGATTGTATTGTGTATCTTCCCAGCCATATACATGCTTTTCACATTCCAAGTGCCAATTTTGATTGGTATTTCTTTTTCGTTTTCCACTTTCGGGTGGTTCCTAGCATTCATCGCGGGATTCTTCGCACCCTTGACCATTTAAGGTCTGCCGCGGACTAGGGGCCGTTTTGTATTGATGTGTCGCCATAATTGTTTGTCTTGAGAAAGTTTAAGCTGTAGTTTCTCCTTGCTTTCCGCTTTGGTTTCTAGCCGCCCAATATGGGAACAGACGCTATTTGCAGCCGCTCAATCTGAGTCAGACGCTGCTGTTACTATGGGAGCCATTAAATTCATCAATTGAAGGTTGCCTCCCATAGCCTCTCATTTAGTTTAGCCTGTGTGCCGACACAGTATCCGGGATGTGGCCGCTTAAACAAGCTTCTGGGAGCCATAAATGAGAGTGAAAGACCACCCGTAGACCAATATCTCTGAATAACCCTAGCGTCCGGCAATTCAGAGTATAGAGGTGCTACTCCTGGGTGAAATCTCCCGTACATCTCATTGTAGACTTACAATTTTGATTTTCCGTTCTATAAAAGCTTGTCTATAGAGTGATACCGGTAGTTAATGCAACAAAATATTTATTTTGTATGGAGTGATCCAAATTGACTTTTAGGATTTGGATTGTTTACTGTTTGCATTCTGAAAGTGTTGGAAGTTTGCATCTGTATAGTTGGTATCTAAACCCAGGTCAAATGTCATCAAAGATCACCAGAAAGTCGTACATTTCTGAACTGCGTGGTAGAAAATAAAGCAATTAATGCTAATTTTTGAAGAAAAACTCATATTGAGTGATAAAGCTTATTTTTCTTTAAATAGCTTTGTGAAGCATCAAAATTGTCCTATCTGGGATAGTAAAAAGCTATGTGCTATTCACGAAAAAGCAATGTATTCGCAGAAAAACACTGTTTGGTGTGCATTGTGGGCTGAAAGAATTATTGTTCTGTACTTTTTTGAGAAGGAAGCTGTCAGTGGTGTACGCCAACATGAGATGTCACTCACTTTTTTTTTAATAAAATCAAGATTTGAACTTTCTGAACCGTATGTCACACAGCACGTAAAACACCCATCTTACTTTAAACCAAATTTCCTGGTCGTGTTATTTTGCAAGAGAGTAACCATTGATTGACCACCGCGGACTTTTGATCTAACTTTGTTAGATTTTTTTCTCTAGATCTATTTAAAAAAAACTCTCTATAATTCCAGGGCTAGAAGAGAACCTCAGACTTGTAATTGCTAAAATAGTCAGATTTATGTAAAAGCATTATGGAAAACTTCGCTAATAGGATGAACGCATGTCAGTGGAGTCTTGGGGGGAATCTAACTAACATCATATTTCATAAATAACTACTAAGTTGATGCTTTACACTGATGTTTCAATATTTTGTGGTTTATTGAGGAAGAACATCTTTAAAGTTCAATTTCGATCACCCTATATTTAAATTAAAATTACTGTTAAAAGTATACTCTTATAAAATAACAATAACGTAATTAGGGATTGAAGGACTGCAAAAGTGAAAGAACAAATGGGATATGAAAGAGTGAGGCAAAGTTTAAAAATGATAATTTTTGTTTTTGTCCAACCTGTTTGAAAAGCAGAGGAAAAAGCTTTAGGTGGGGCTTATACCAATCGCCTGATGTATTTAAATTTAAGCAGCAAAGAGTGAACATTAGTTGCGGAAATGTCGCCGTATTTATCTTTTGGGTCCCGTTTTGCGCCTTTTTGTCGGAAGAATAATTTACTTATGCTTTATTGATTCGCGCATTAATTTCGGTCTGTCAGGAAACACAGTTCATAAATTCTGGAGACGGCGTGCTCTAATGACCTTTCTTCTCCAGCAATTTGGCGGCCGCATTAGTTTGCCAAGGCGACAGGCCAAACAAAGGAGCGGAACTGATCTTTATTCGCTTTAATTATGTTTTTGCGGTCCGCAGGCTCCGCGCCGCCCCCGGCCCGCGTTTTTAAGCGGCGCGTACGCGCGCAGTTCAAAAAGATTTAATATCCGTTTCGAGCAGATAAGCTCGGCTATCTGTTCAGATCCCGCCGTAAAAGGAATTTGCGTGGAATTCGTCAGGATGCAGCGCCGGCAGATTCCTTTAACGGGCGCCTCTCAATAAAGTGGCGCGATGGCTGGCCGATGCAGCGCGCAAGATTGCGCGCCGTCTTTAGGTTTGTTAAAAATTCAATTTGTTGTGAAGCGGAGTTAACGCGTGCCATAATAGGGCTGCTAAAATTTAGTTGTGTAGTCACACGTTTATTGCGTTGTGGCGCGGCGTTTAAATTAAACGGGACGTGGCGCGAAAGCCAACCGAACGAACAAGTCCCCTTTTATTTTGTTGTTTTTACTGTTCGCCGGCGTTAGCAAAATAAAATATTTTTTATATTTCATTCAAGTGCCTTATAACGAATCCCTTCGCTCATACATAACCGACGGTAGTAAAGCATGCAGGCTACGAGCCCTCCCCTTAACTTTATGTAAAACAATTTTTCTCGTGCATTACCCGAATTTATTGCAAAGGTAATTGCGCCGTTTCGGAGCAGGGCGCGGCTCCCATAATTAATAAAACGGGGCGGTGCATATATCGCAGGTTATAAAACATCGCCGATACTATCGCTAGTAATGAAGAATGATCGAAGCTTTCTATAACAGTGGGCTTAAAACGAGATCGAGTCGCACCGCAGCTGTCAACGCGCCCCTAAATCAAGATAAATTGAATATTGCACTTCGAACATTTCCTATAACACCTTTATAATACATAGCTTTGCTTTAAGGCATCTTTGGTCGTAAAACACAAAAAACTCGGGGGAATCGCCGGATAATGTGCGGGTCAGACACAAAGCGCGACCCTTTCTCTGTGTCACTGTGTAAAACTTGCGACTCGAGATAAAGTAAAGCTTTCGTTCCGCGTTGTTAATAATTTACTGTAGTATAGAAGGCAACTATAGAGTACACATCCGTTTAGTCCGTGCAATTTAAACTAAAATGTGTACCAATAATTTTTTTAATCTATAGCTCATTTTTAAGTCTTGGATCTTAAATTGTAGTCGGAAAAGATCTTGTATTGAATTTCATACTAATAGACAGTTGATAAGAGCAGAAGTATTTACTAAAATAAACGACTAAATCAAAAAAAACTCTATGTTATTTTGGGGAAGGGCGGGGGTCTAGAATAGAAAATACTTCTATAGAAAAATAAATTATTAAAATAATTAAAAAATATCAGGTGATAACTAGGTTTATCTAGGAATTCCGACATGTCTGCTGAAACACATGCAACTAATAATAAGAACGGTTTGATAACTAACTAAACCACTTACAACTTGCCAAGAACAATCCGGTGATACAATTCTCTATCTTACAAAATTTATAATAAAGTAATCGTACGATGTAAAACTTTTTAATATTCTATGAGGGGTGTCCGATATTAAAGGTATAAACCAAAATTATACTAACATTTATATTTAAAGAAAATATTAAAAACTACATATTTTTGTTTATTTCTCGACATAATCTCTGTAAACGTTACATTTATTCCAGCGTAAACATTTCTTTACGATACTGCTGCTTGTCAAGTTGTTCGAAGTAGTCCACAACAGTGTCTTGCAATTCCTCCTGATCCACAAAGCGTTTTCCCGCCAAAAATTGCTTTAAAGGTCCAAATAAATGAAAATGCGAGGGGACTAAATCTGGATTATGTGGAAGATGTTGCAAGACCTTTCCAATTCCGCCGTGTTAACCACAGTTTGATTTGATTCGACGTATGGGGTCTTGTGCCAACCATAAAAAAGTTTAACTCTTTCTCGTACTCGTACCGATATTTTCCTTTTAATGGGTGTATGCAATTTCTGGAGAGTTTTGCAGTATTTGTCTCTGTTAATGGCTGTGCGCAGTTCGAGAAATTCACACATCAGTAGGTCTATACTATCCCAGAACATAGTGGTCATGGTTTTGCGATCAGATGGTTGAGTTTTGAACTATTTTTTTTTTAACTAGGTGAAGCGAAATATTCCAATATCATGGACTATTGTATCGTCTCCGGGTAAACTCATAATCTAGGTTTCATCAATAAAAAATTTCCTTTCTCTTACTATTGGATGAGTATTAGAAGTAAAGTACTCATTCGATTGATTTTTTGTTCACCTAAGAGAATTTTCGACACCCAGCGAGCTGAAACTTTGCGGAAATTTAAGTCATATATGATTGTATGAACACAACTCTTAGGAATACCAGTCATTTTAGCAAATTCACAAAGTTTAATGCGGCGATCTTCCCTAATCAAAGTTCGACAATTATGCAGTTATCATCCGTGCATGAAGTCCTTTTTTTTCGGCTTAAAGCGTTTGGGCTATAAATGCCCTTTAATGTGCGATTAATTTCGCCCCGACTAACTTCTTCGGCTTGATGACTCCACGCACCTCACACTTCAAATACTCTGTGACTATACACTAAAAGCTAAATTGAGTCTTAAACAAAACAACTCTTTAGACTATATTACTACATGTATGAACGTGTTTAGTCATGTATACAACGGCGCAGTTTGTAATAATACCCACATGTATATCTAAAAGATGGGTAGCTAAAGTACTTGAGTGAAGAGGCTGTCTAATTCCGTATGTCACACAATATTTTTTTATTGCTTGTGTATTCAGTATTTATATAACTTTGTATTATTCGATAAGGCACGTATTACGGTGCATTACCAATGCATCTAAACACTTTATTTTAAAAACTTTGAAATATCTTGATGTTAGAGTACACAATAGTTGTATGCCACATGTCCAGATAAGCTTGACAAGAGTTTTGTGGAATAGGAGCTTATTATTAGTCTTCAACTAGGAGTTTTTGCCAAGTAGTCATTACATCTGGCTATATTTTATTTCGAGCTGTTTTTTCCTTTCTTGTAAAGATACGAATTTATATAATTTACGCCCAGTTTTCGAAATGAAGGTATTACTAAGTGTTATTGCTGGACATGCACCTCTTTTTATGATAAACGTAACGTGTATTGATTTGTAACTATTTACTTTGATTTTTCATTTCTTTATCCAGTTCTCAACCAGATTTAGACCATACCAGACGCCTCAATAGACCCCAACTGCAAATACCCCCAATTTGAAACATAGATGGAAAATGGGCTCGTATTGATAAAAATAAAGCAGAAATATTTACTACCCATCTTTAGACTGTTTTTCAGCTATTGCCAGGTGTAGATGACGATAAAGTAAACAATTTATTAATGGATTCTTACCAGCTCTCTTTGTCTATAAAACTATTCTCACCTGGCGAAGTTCAGGAAATGATGATAAAAACACCAACTACAACAAATCACCGGGATGCAACGCTATCACTAGAAAAGAAACCAAAAGCATCAAGCGCCTTACTCTCATCTTTAATAGCATATTAAGAATTGGACATTTTACAATCTAATGACAAACAGCCCAAGTGATCCTTATCCACAAGACTGGAAAACTATTACTCTAGGCTATTTGAAATACTTTTCCTATTAATTATTAAAGACGAGCAACTCAGACTCGACTATCAATTCGGATTTAGGAGTCAGAATTCCACCATAGAACAAGTACACAGATTAGTAGATCACATCAATACCACTTTTGAAAATAAAAGCTATTGCTTTGCAGTTTTCCTTGACGTGAGTCAAACCTTTGATAAGATTTGGCACGAAGGTTTACTATGTAAGCTGAAGAAAGTCATCAATAAAAGGTTCTTCCAAGTGAAGTATGGCGAAGCGACATCTGATGTAAATCTCATTCAATCTGGAGTTCCGCAAGGTAGCGTACTGGGGCTCTTTTTAAATTTTTATTATATACAGCAGACATTGCTATAAACTCCACTACACCCATGGTAACCTACGCTGATGATTCTGCACTTCTTGCTGCACATCAAGACCTTAACAAAGATGCAAGAACCCTTCAACAAAGTTTACAAAATGGCGGTTTAAAATTAACGAAACAAAATTTTTCCTAATCACATTTACTAAATGTAAAGCCACCGTTCCTAAAGTTAGTATCAATGATCACTCTCTCCCACAAGTTGACAGTGTATGATACTTGGGACTACATTTTGACAAAGGATTAACTTGAATAACCCATATATGGACTAAGAGGTAATAATTTAACCTTAAACTAAAAAACTACTACTATAGTAGTAACAATTGTGTTGAAACCTGTTTGGAGCTATCTAGTTGTAGACTACTGCTTCACACTCTAACATAGAAATGCTAGAACTGCTTCAATCCAAGGTCCTTCAGGTTATAACCGACCTGAAAGTATTAACAGTGAAGGAAGAAGTAGCTAAGTGTAGTGCCAAGTAGCTGGGTAAATTAGAAACTCATCCTAATCCACTTGCGTTAAACCTTTTAGACAACAGTAAAGAATTGCATAGATCTTCCATTTCGTACCTTCAACTAATTTATTTCATTAAGTGTCTATTGTAAATATTATTTAATTAAGTTATTTATAAGGACAGGTGCCAAAGGGGATTTCCTCTCACATTTTATTTCAAGTACCATGTTAACATTTATCTAAATTGCTTGTTGCTATGTAGGATATTGCAAATAAACAAGCAAAAGAAAGTTTTACTGATTGTGAGTTGAACACCTTTTTATAATCTATGAAGGCAAGATACAAGGAGAAGCGATATTTTCTAAATTTTTCTATTAGATTTTGACCTACTTGCAGGTGATCTTGAGTACTACCGCAAGCATGAAAATTTGCCTGCTCTGGTAGTTGATAAGCGTCCAATTTGTTGATCAATATATTCGTTATAATCTTTCTGAACAGTTTGTATATTTCATATTTTTAGTTGTAGTAACTTGATGTACTCCTTTACCATTTCTGTTAGTATTTGATCTTCTTTTAGTACTTTCCTTTCCTTCATTTGTTTTAGTTTTTCTCTATTTTATATATTTTAATTATAGAAATATTTTTTAAATTTATATTTGTTACTTTTTATTCTGTCTTTGAAGTTGATGCTTGTTCTTGCTTTATAGAGTCCTTTGTAGAATTTTTCTACCTTTCAAAGATTTTATTTTGGTCTACAATTAAGGCTCCGTTTGAATCTCTTAATGATATAATTGTATTTCCTAATTTTTTTCTCTTCTCACTGTTTTTTCTCCATTTCTAATTGCTTCTTCGATTTTTATCTTATGCTACTTTTACATCTTTTTTAATTTATTTTCTTATTGTTTGATTAAGTTCTCTAAAAACGTCTAGTTTTTTCTTTGATTTTAGTAGTTTTTCCGTTAATCTCTTTATATTATATATGAAATATTGATATCTCTGTTTGTCTTGACCTTTGGCACCTTAGATTTTTATTGTTGTTATTTTATCCGTTTTTATAGATTATCTTAATATTTTATTGTCACTTCTATCCGTTATCATTAATAATATGTTATATGTATAGTGTTTGTATATTTTTTAATTTTTAATTGTTGGCATTTATCGCTTTTAGTAATTATTATATTTAATATTCGCACATCTTTGATTATATGTTTGTGCAGCCATTTATTACTGTAATATTTTTTTATAATTTTTTTTAGAATTTTAACTATTATTCTTTAACTATTAAATATATACTTACAAAAACAATTTATCGTTTAGATACCGTATTCCACAATAGTTGTGTATTAAACAGACACACGCAATGTAGTTTTAGATGCATAAATTAGACATAAATATGATCTAACGGCTCCTATCTGATTTGTTAACTTGCATGAGTCATATAAACAGCTATTACTATAAAATGAATGTCTCATCTTGACTCCGGATTAAATTAAATATGTTGTCGTTCCAAAAGGCATCGCTCGCTACGGTTCGAACTCGGCGAGTGATTTATGACAGCGATTATGGAGGGTGAGGCAATTGACAGTGTGAAATCGTGCCAAATTACTCCGCTGAAAGTTTATTTGGATGGCATTTTGCATTAACGAGGACGCTGCATTTGCATAAAAAATTACAGCGGCGCTGGCGGCGCGCGGCCGTCGCCGCTCCGTTATGCACCGTAATGGCGTCGTTTTTGAAAACGGCAATAAAACCACCGCCACATTAATGACATTAATACAAATGATATTACCTGCTTCGCGTTTCTACGGCTCGTTGTTGTGCGCTGCTGTATAGGAAACTTTGTGGAACGCCGGAAGACTGCGTTTCAACTGTGGCATGCATTTTTGGTTCGTTTTCTGGCGAAATGGGCGGCGGAACTGGCCAAGTATGCCCCTAAATTAAATTGCATCTGCTCAAAAGCAGCTAAGTACATTCAGGCCAAAGCATTAGTTAAATGGCGCCACTGTAATTGCCCCACTAAGGTATATATCTCATAATTAATTCGGTTGTATGCGAGCGCACTGCATCACGGTAATGCAGTAAATTCATTATTCCTAGTTTTCTGTATCAGGAATTAGCGGCCTGTTCGGCTTTAATAAATTACGGAATGCAACTGGGGCACTCATAAATTCCTAAATACGTAACAATAAATTTACGATATTGTTATCGATCAAACTGAAATGTTAATATTCTCATTGCTATGCACGTAACCTTATCTTCCCATCCATTATTCGATGCATGAGTGCATGCGTCGAACCCGATCCGACATTTTTGTTACATGCACCGCGCTGCTCAGATAACGCCTTTAATGTCACGCCACACTTTCGCGCAAATTTTCATCGGCGCTAATAGGAAACGTCTGGGAGCGATCCTAATACGCGCACGCTAGCTAAAGTGCGGTGTAATTTCGCTTTGTGGGAAATTTCTATGAGGTGTACATAAAGGAATAAATTTGGTGTGAGCTTGCTGAAGCTTCGGGATTTTTACTATTTTTGATGTCGTCTCTTGCAAGCGTGCATGCCAGCAGTGCTACGTAATTTCCGGTTTCTGATTAAAAATTTAGATATTACTCAAAAATGTTGTAGTTTCGTAGAAGCTGCCTATCAGAATTTCAGAGTTATGTTAAGTAAATCGGAAATGTAAATATCTATAAGGATAAAATATGATTTATATTGTTTTATAACTTAATGCTTTAGTGTTTTTATAATTGTTATTTCTTTTAATTATTTTTGTGATTACGTATTTTTACATATATTGGTGGTGAGGCTTAGCCTTCCCTCTCTTCCCGCCACGTGGAAGCTTAGCCTACGTACTGTAAGGTGTTTGGACTCGTTATCCAGTTGTCTAATAAACCACCCGCAAGGCATGAGAAAGCTCCAGGAATGAACCCCACTCCATCAGCCCCGTAGTTTCAACTACGCGGCCACGATTTGGGTTTTTAGATATATTACGTAATTTAGATAGTGTAGTTGACTATAGTATTCTTGTAAATGGAATATAACTAAGTGTTATTGAAAAAAATATGTAAATCTTAATTTTATTGCATATTTTGTAATTTTGGCTATTATATATTTCTTGCCAGTATACCTTGAAAAACTTGTTTTGAGATTAGTTAGTAATTCCCAATAAGATTTGTTAGTTTTAATTTTTTTGGACGATTTGGATTATTAAGAAGAATGAAACTGTAAGTAGAAATTATATAAATAATTTCAGTTCATGCAGCACGGTTATATGTAGTAATAAATAATAAGGAAAATTACACAAACTCAGTTTATGAATAAGCAGCGTGAGATATTTTAGTCAAAGTATCCAATAATAAGCTTACAATAGAATACAGTAAACCGTGGAGTTGGGGTATTGTTTGCTACTAAAGCAATAACAAAATCGTTGCGATTTTGTTACATGCCATATATAAGGAATTATCTATCCTTATTATCTAAGAAAATGTTCCTACAACAGCGTTGCCACGTTGTGTAATTTCTTGCCGCTGTTGCTATACCTAACTTTTTAGCCTAAAAATACAAAAATGGTCACAAAAGACAAACAGGAAATATAAAAGAGTTTATAAAAGGAGAAAGATCGATAAACAATTCATCGGAGAAATTAAAAAAGTTAACATTGAAAAAGACACCACAAACTTGGCCAAGAACCCTAGTCGAAAGAAATGTGTGAAGAGATGATAACTATTACAGAATAGGTTATATAAATAACGTACTAGATTGGAATTTAATACAAAAATTAAGAATTTAAGGAAAATCCGGAAAAATGTAAGAAAAGGAAAAGAAGAATAATGTTAAAAAACTTAAATAGAAGTAAAAATTTGAAAACAAACTAAATGACCAAGAAAATGAAAGAAGGTTGGTAGAAAACAAACTACAAATTGGACCAAGGATATAAGAATATATTAAGTATGAAGGAAAACAAGCAATAGTAGTAAAAATAAGAATTTGGGAGACTACTATAGAACTTGTGAATAAAAGGAATTGGATGATCTAAGTAGAAATAAAATTAGAAATTTGAAAAAAAAAATATAAGTAAAATTGCAGACTAAAAGAAAAATGATGGAGTTTGCACTCTAATAGAGTACCAAAAGCTATTCTTAAATAACTACATATGTGCATTGAATAACAAGCTTGAAAAATGAGAACTGATGCAGCAATAGGACACAGTTTCAAAAAACTTATAGTTCTACTGTCGAATTAACTGTAACAACTAAAATCGACAACAAAAGCAAATAAAATGATTAAAATACGCCGAATAGAAGAGAAATAAGTAAATGGTACGAAGAACATAACAAGATTAAATTATAAAAGAACAATGAAACAGTTGCAAGGTAATCTAAACTATATTATAATGATTTTCTAGCAATCCAAGAAACTAATTTAAAAAAAGAGAGAGATTGAACTACAATTTTTAAAAATGCCAGAACAAATTGGGGATAGGTTTCTTATTTGAAGAATTAAGATAGAAAACTCTCATACATTTTAAAATAAGAAATGGGAGAAATAGCTATATGACAATAAAAAGGAGCACAAATAAATTGCAGCATAATAAATACTTATTCTCTTATAGAAGGAATAGAGCGAATTTACGATAGTACAAACTACGATGTCAAAATTTTAATTAAGGAGTTTAATAATAAAATTGGCCAGAAGGGACATTACAGGCTAGTGATAAGACATAACAACAAACACCAAACATCAAATAAAGGACAAATATTAATTATTTTGATGTCATAAATAATATAAGTATACTGTCTGCTGTTAACGCAAATAAAAAGATACAAATGCACATGGTAGTATTTCAGTGGCAGAATGATCATCTAATAGAGTCAAAGCACCAAAATGGACAATATCTTAATAGAAAAAAAAGTTAAAAAATTATAAATAAAATTGTTAAAAAACGAAAAAATAGGAAATAGGTATGAAGAGTATTTAGACAAAGAATTAATAAAATAACATTTTTTAATAATGTAGAAAAAGACTAGCTAGCAATCGGAACACAGGTAAAACAGTAAGTGAAGAAAAAGATACAGAGTAGAACAAAAAGTCAAAATTCCAACAAAAGGAGCGTGCTGTTTTTTTTGAGTTGATAAGAGAAAACCAAAAACTACTTAACCACAACTCAGAGGCAACATAAAGAAAAGAATAAACGAATCATACAGGTTTAAGAAAAGAAACTTGCTTTACAAACTAATAGAGGATATAAAAATAATTATAATTATAAAAATATGAGAATGTTTTACAAAAAAATAAATGCCATTAAAGAAGTTAAATATAGACAGATTATTTTAAAGGCACAATGGATAAAGACCCAAAATTATAAACACAAGAAAAATAAAACAGAGGACAAAATGTAAACACTAAACCTGTAATTTTTTTTTTGTACAATAAATCAGCAATCAGAAATGTATTCTATAGGCTAATGTGCTAACATAGGACTTAAATATCGAAAATCCTCGTGAGCGGTCATGATGAGGCCTCTAACCATCGAAGAGTCCTCGTCGTTTTCATCGGATTCGTTTGCCAGAGACGTTTTAGCCAAATCTGTTGTCTTGAGGATATAGAAGTGAGGCTATAGAAAATTGTTTCCAAAACGCATTTTCGCTATCTTCTGGTCTTTGTGTACTTTATAGGAAAAACAACTTTGGAAAAACCATTGAAATGGCGGAAAGACGTTATTATTGACGGCCGAGAACCAGTTCTTCGCACAAGGTATAATGCATTTATGGGAGTACATTCTTCTGGACATATGTCCCTTGTTAGAAAAGCCCGTCCTTTTCTCCTGATTGTTTTAATACCCACCATTGCGTTCTGAAAGAACAATCCGACCCCTAAGATCAGGTCGTCTTTGACGCATCGGCGAAAGATCCTACCGGGTGTCATTGAACGATACCATTTTCGTCGGTCCAAAGCTGAGAACGATATTTCCGTCATTCTTCTTTGATTTCGATGGCATCTATTTGCTTTTACCTGTGACATCCGTCAAATGTATAGGCAGATAGTAATGCACGAGGAAAAGGATTTCAATTGATTCGCTGGAGATTTTCGGATTCAGAACAAATCAGTTATGAACTCAATACTGTCACGTATGGAGTTTAATCCCATTCCTGGCAATTAGAAGTGTTCTTCAATTAGCCGATGAAGAACGATCAGTTCCTCTTGCCTCACAATGTTGCGTACTGATTTGTACGTAGACGACATACTGGCGGATACTTTAGGTGAAGTCGATACGCTGAAACAACAATTAACCGATTTATTAAAAGGGGTTGTTTTGACTCCGTAAATGGTCAAGTAATTATCCCCCTACTGGTGATTTGCCTCCCGAACATTGCCTCGATAGTTCCATCGCCTTTGGTTTGGACCCTGTTTTTATAAAGGTCTTAGGTTTGCAGTGGTTGTCCTCGTCAGATGCATTTTCATTTTCAGTCACCCGCTCAACAAGTCCTGTTGTAAACGAACAATTTTGTCCGACCTAGCAAAATCTATGACCCACTTGGCCCTACTCCTTGACGTTTTTGCCAAACATTAATGCTTTGTGGACTTGGGTCTGGTTGGGATGACCAGGTACCTGCAGACGTCGTTACGAAATGGAAAATTTTAAAGCATCCATGCCGTTATTAAGCAATATTTCATTCCTCTTGCTGGAAAGGGTCTGCCACATCAACGTATCAATTGCATGCATTTTGGATGCTTTGAAGCGGGCTACGCAAGTGTAATTTACGTTCGGACCGATGAAGATCAGACAATAAAGACATTTCTTAATGGCAAAGTCGAAAGTGGCCCCTTTAAAACGATTGTCAATCCCAAGGTTGGAATTTTGTGGCCGTGTTGCTTTCCAATCTGGTGGCATTTCTAGAAACCTATAAGTCCTGTATTGTATTCGATGAAGTCATTGCTTGGGGATTCTACCGGCCCTTTCGTGGATCTGTTCTTCTCCTCACCAGTGGAAAACTTTTGAAGAATTAAGATAGAAAACTCCATACATTTTAAAATAAGAAATGGGAGAAATAGCTATATGAGAGTAAAAAGGAGCACAAATAAATTGAAGCATAATAAATACTTATTCTTACAAAAAATGCTGAAGCTGAGACTAAGAAAACTCTTTACGAAGGAATAGAGCGAATTTACGATAGTACAAAGTACGATGTCAAAATTTTAATTAAGGAGTTTAATAATAAAATTGGCCAGAAGGGACATTACAGGCTAGTGATAAGACATAACAACAAACACCAAACATCAAATAAAGGACAAAGATTAATTATTTTGATGTCATAAAAAATCTTAGTCTGCTGTTAACGGAAATACAAAGATATACAAATGCACATGGTAGTATTTCAGTGGCAGAATGATCACCTACTAATAGAGTCAAAGCACCAAAATAGACAATATATTAATAAAAAAGAAAGTTAAAAAATTATAAATAAAATTGTTAAAAGACGAAAAAATAGGAAATAGGTATGAAGAGTATTTAGACAAAGAATTAATAAAATAACATTTTTCAATAATGTAGAAAAAGACTAGCTAGCAATCGGAACACAGGTAAAACACTAAGTGAAGAAAAAGATACAGAGTAGAACAAAAAGTCAAAATTCCAACAAAAGGAGCGTGCTGGTTTTTTTGAGTTGGTAAGAGAAAACCAAAAACTACTTAACCACAATTCAGAGGCAACATAAAGAAAAGAATAAACAAATCATACAGGTTTAAGAAAAGAAACTTGCTTTACAAACTAATAGAGGATATAAAAAGAATTATAATTATAAAATATGAGAATGTTTTACAAAAAAATAAATGGCATTAAAGAAGGTTATTAATATAGACAGATTATTTTTAAAGGCTACAATAGGATGAAGAAAGCACTACCACAAAATTATAAACACAAGAAAAAAAATAAAACAGAGGAAACAAGAAAAATGTAAACACTAAACCTTTAATTTTTTTTTTATTGTACAATAAATTAGCAATCAGAATATGTATTCTATAGGCTAATGTGCTAACATAGGAACTTAAATATGAAAATCCTTATCGGTCATGATGAGGCCTCTACCATCGAAGAGTCCTCGTCGTTTTCATCGGATGTCGTTTGGCCAGAGACGTTTTAGCCCTCTGTTGTCTTGAGGATATAGAAGTGGGCGTATAAGAGGGTTGCTGTGTGTTGTAAGTCTGGTATGATGGTTGCTGCTTCTTTGCTGGATAACTTCAGTGATGTATGGGATGCGGAGGTCATTATGCAGTGTATTATTAGACATATACCATGGAGCGTTAGTGAGTTCACGCAGGATTTTGGATTGGGATCTTTGGGCAATGGAAATATTTGATTTGCTGGCACAGCCCCACAATTCAATGCCGTATGTCCATATGGGTAGTAATATTACTTTATATAGTAAAATTTTTTCCTCGAGTGGTAGATGCGATTTTCTTCCAAGCAGCCAGTGTAACTCCTTGAACCTCAGATCTATTTGTTTCCTCTTTCTGGTTATGTGTTCTTTCCAATTCATTTTTTCGTCAAGATGTAGTCCTAGATAACGTACTGAAGAAGATCGTGTAATGGGAGCATTGTTGAAGGTGACCGAAGGACATCTACCTTTTCTCAGTGTAAAGGTTACTTGGGTTGATTTTGATGCATTAATTCTTATTTTCCATTTGTTGACCCAGTTTCCAATTAGGTTTAGATGGTCTTGCAGGTAAGAAGCTGCGATTAAGGTATTTATTGTGGTTGGGAGATCTGCTGTATATAATGAGTATAGCAGGGAGGCTAAAATGCTGCCTTGTGATACTCCAGCTTTAATATCGTGTAAGTCAGAGAATTCACCATTTACTTTAGCTCTAAATTGACGGTCTTTTAAATAGGATTTAAGTAGGTAGAAGAGAGAGGGAAGAAGGAGCTTGATTTTATAAAGAAGGCCATCGTGCCAAACTTTGTCGAAGGCGTGGCCTATGTCCAAAAAAGCCGATGTACAATATTCTTTATTTTCAAGGGATGTATTAATTTTGTGAACTACTCGATGACATTGCTGGATCGTTGAGTGCTGTAACCGGAATCCGAATTGGTGGTCAGGGATAACATCTAAAAATGAGTTCATTCTGCTGCGGATTAGTTTTTCCAGTAGTTTGGAGATAGCTGATAACAAGTTTATTGGTCTGTAGGAAGATACATGATTTGGGTTTTTGCCAGGCTTGGGGATCATAATTATTTCAGCAACTTTTAGTTGTTTGGGCCAATACTGTAGTCTTAAAACCGCATTGAATATATATGTGAGCATTACAATACCTTTCTTGGGGAGTTCTTTCAACATTTTTGGTGTAATCAGGTCAGGACCTGGAGCTTTTCTAATATTTGATTGAGTTATTACATCTATGATTTCTTTAGGAATGATTGGTTTTATAGGTTCTGCGGGAGGAGGATTGTTGTTCAGAAAATCGGAAACTTCTTGATTTGGTGTGTTATCGTGAGGAGTAAATACTTGCTAGATATTGGGCGAATAGGTCGGCTTTTTCCTTGCCCATGGCCCTGGGTGGGATCTTGCTTGCGAACTGGGGGGTTTGCGTGAACTGGTTTGAGAGCTGCTTTAACTGGTCTCCAGATGGAATTATCATAACGATTCAAGTTTAATATGTAGTTTCTAAACGATACATGTTGAGATTCCTTTATTTGGCGTTTGAGTTTCCTTGTTATTTGGTTATAAGCTGTTTTGTCTGTTGGGGAATGGCTACGGTGCCATTTTGCTTTTGGCTTTTCTTTTTCTGCTATTAGTTTTTAATTTCTAAAGGGATATTAATGTTACTAACATGAATTTTCGAGGGCGGCGTTGCCTGGTGAGCGGCTTGTAATAATATTGTGGTTAGGTTATTTAAGGCATCCTCTACTTCATTGGGTTCTTTTAGTCTTATTTTTAGATTGATGCTTTCGTTGATTTTATTCCTGTAGTCTTCCCAATCAGTTTTGTCGGTGTTAACCGCGAGTTGATAGAAATGAGCTTTTGAAATAGGCGATTTATAGTAGGTTAAGACGCGGACAAGATTGTGTTATAAAGAAGGATCAAGTCGACAAAGTCACACATTTCACGTGTCATCGGAACCCAAATTTTTATTGAGGAACTTTGTACCATTACCACACAAATAGAAGCCATGCTCAATTCGGATCCTTATGCCCTATAAGTTCGGATTCTCAAGATATGTCGGTTCTGACTCAAATTTTCTAACGTTAGAGTTTTAACAGCCTCCTGACCCCAATTTGTCTGAAGTAAAATTGTCGCACTTATCGCGATGGCAACTCATTCAGAGACTTCAGCAGGATTTCTGGAAACGTTGGAGATTTAGTTGTTTGGGCAAGCGGAAAATGGGACCGCAAGATCTTTAACCCCATTGACATAGGTACTTTGGTACTAATCAAGGACGAGCTATGTCCACCCTAAAATGGCGCTTAGGAAGAATTTCGAGTTAATCCTGGTGACGGCATTGCTCATGTTGCCACTGTGCGTTTACCAATGGTGTGTCAAGCGACCCCTAGTTAAACTGTGTCCTTACCAGCGCCGCGCAATCTTGATTAAGTCTTAGATATAATTCCTCAGTTATTTTAGTGTTTTTCTTGCTAACTACTGTGATCTTTTGGACGGTATGTTTGGTGCTCATCTCTAAACCCCCTTGTCCCGAATCCCATCTCTATCTGTAACCTTGACGGTCCGCAAGTAAGCGGGATTTTTACCACCGCCCGGCATTCCGATTCGAACCCTCGTGAGCAACGGAGTTGCCAGCCAGCTGACCAGGTGCTCTATTGCGCTTTGCTTCCACGCTGTCGCTGCCTTTTGTACAAAAGAAGAAAAGCCCAATATTTTTAATTTAAAGGAACAAAAACGACTATATGCTTTAGACCAATCTTCTGTAAGGCCTATAAACTACTGGCACTAATAATAGATAAAAGACTGAAAAAGATAGTAGACCAAGTAATCGGAGGACATCAAGCTAGTTTTAAAAAGCAAAAGTCTGTAAACGACCATTCACTCTCTTTGGAAATAATTCAAGAAAAAGCAAGAATCAAAGTATTACAGATTCATAATTTGTTCGTCAATGTCAAATAAGCGTACGAAAGTGTTATTAGAAGTCAACTAACAAAGGCGCTAAAAGAAATGCGAGTTTCAGAAAGTTTGGTTACATTATTAAGAATGATTTAACGAATACATAAAACAAGGTTATAATTAATGGCATAACAACCGCAATCTATAGTACACAAAGAACTTTAGCAGGGAGATCTCATGTCCCTAACATTATTTAACTTTGCATTAGTACATATTTTAAGAAAGAGTAAAATCAAAACAAGCAGTGCGAATCAAGTTTTAGCACTCGAAAACGACCTCACAATGTTACAAGAACTAAAGAAGAACTAAAAAATATTTTTTACTCGAGATTAATGAATAAAAGTCCTTATACACAATCTTCAACACTAGAAATTCAAGTACTGGCCCACTGATTGTTAAATGTAAAGAATAAGGATAATATGAGTTCGAAAAAGAATGAACGATTTCTTATTTAGGAGCAAAAATAATTAACGGCGAAGACACAAATGTAGAAATAAAAAAAAATAATGGCAGGTGTACGAATGTGCGCGATGTTAAGTTTAGTGCTAAACAAGAAAGTGGTGCTAAGAGCATTAAAAGAACACATTTGTAAAATAATCATAAAACTGTTAGTTACTTACTATACTAAGGTTCGGATTTTAACAAAAATAATTGAGAACAAGCTAACTCAGTGATAAAACAAAATAATTTGAAAATCGCATGGAAGTGTTAAGAAAGAAGAACAAATGAAAATATACATGCAATTTATAAAGGTACACCCATTATCAAGACTATCAAATAAAGAAGGTTTCAGAACAGAATAGAGTTACCAAAACGATCTTTGAAGTGAAAGTTGAAGTGGAAATCAGAGAAAAAGACCTCTAAAAGCATATGTAGATCCAGTTACACAAGATCTGGCAGAAATGGCAGATGGACAACTTTGGTAAGTGATAGAAGTTGATAGAGGACGAATATAGTCATGGCTCTCTTTTGCTGATTTATTGTTATATATTTTAAATGACTTTGCCTTTTTCTACATTTGTTTTTTGTATTTATTTTTTGCTTTTGTTAATACTGTATTTCTAGATATTTGATGCAATCTATATTGATTTAGTCTGCTGATATATCGTGGAGACACTTTGTTAGATAAAATTAATTTGTTTCAGTTGGTTTCCTCTCATTGCGTTTCTGTATATACTATAGTTACAACATTTAAAAATTTTGTAATTATGTTAGGAAATAATTAATTTTAATTTGTTTCAATTTATACACTATGTTCATAGCTAATTCTAGTAGGGTTTTGTCAAAATTTTAGACGGATGAGATGCGGTGTATACGTGTGCTTTAAACAAACGGATTTATTGAAATGCAAGCTAATACGTTTCGCAAATTGTAACTCAAATCCCAAGCTGCAGATAAATAGTAACTAAAACTGTTTTACAAGAAGTATTGTTTTTGCAAAGAAATTTGAAAAGGTACTTCTGTGTCACTCCAAAAGCTCGATACCGTTACACCGTTACCTAGATAAGTTTTCAAATTTTGTGCGCAAGTTGCTAAGGCAATACTAAAAAAATTAAAGATTTAGATAAATTGCCCAATTGAAGAAAGAGACGAGCAGCTTGGACAAAGAATCATCAAGTGATGGTACAAATATTTGAAAAATATTTAAATTTCTTAAGTTGGTAAGCTAAAACTGAATTATAATATTCAAACCACATTTAGAAACCTAAAACAGTATATGACGGAGTGCAACCAAGAAACCACTGTTTATTAAAAAACTTCTGATATTTGTGACTACAAAAAATTTACAGAGAGCAATGTTATATTTACTGACAAGTATGTATACTGAGCTTAGTCTTTTTTAAAGCAATCTTAATTATGTATGCGGGTAGAAGATACTTCAGCTCTGTATTAAACAGCCCGTTAAGCTCCATGTTTGGATCTGTTTCAGTGATCGAAAAATTGGAATATTACACATTTTTAAAGGCGTTAAATGCCGAAAACATGGGTAAATATATGAGAATAGTCTATAAGAAAGCGTAAATTTTACAAACAAATTACCACACTAAACATTACAGCTCACAGTCCATAACTTTAAAAGAAGAAAATGATATCGATAGATTGAATCCTACATCAAACACAAACTAAAGGGTAAATAATTATTTTAAGTATTCGATTATTTCCACAGATTTGCAAGATATGGTGCTCGCTTCTCAATTTTTATAACGTAATAATTGAGTTATATCACATAAATAAACAATGTACCAATATATAATATAATAAAATATCCAAATTGGAAAATTTAAAAATGTGTACACCAAAATCTGGTTGTAGCGTTCGGGCACTGGAAAATATCGTGGCAGTCAGTGGGACAGGCTATTATAACATCGCCATAACGTTCTGCCGCTAAGCATACTCTTGCGTGCGAAGAATTATACTGTGATTTCATGTTCCATCCATAAAAACTGATGGTGGTCCAGGGATTTAAAAATGTCACTGGTACGCCTCGTAGGCTGATTGAGAGGACATTTTGATAAATGTTCCAGTTGATACTGTTGTGTTCAATAGTGACAACGAACTTAAAAAGTTCGCTACTGAATTCTATATGTCTGTCGGTCTGTCTGTCGGTGTCACAAAATTATGGATTTTTTAAAATTTTAAAATGGATTCTTATAGGAAATTTTACGCTGATTACAAAATCGAAATCAAAAAGTTTCTATCTAGAATAGTTTTCGAGATATTCGACTTCGAATTTCGGGAAAATTTCGACATTGCGATTTTATGAGTAATTCTTAAAGAAAATTTTACGCTGATTTCAATAATGAAATGGAAAAAATTCTATGTCGAATAGTTTTCGAGATATTCGACTTCGAATTTCGGGAAAATTTTCGACATTACGATTTTAAATGTGATTCTTATAGGAAATTTTAGGCTGAATTCGAAAATGAAGAAAAAATTCTATGTCGAATAATTTTCCAGATATTCGATTTCGAATTTTCCCGAAATTCGAAATCGAAATCGAAAGGTTTTTTTAAGTTCGTTCTGGGATTGCTTACAGAGCAATCTCTTCGCCGGTCCCATGTTTTTTATTGCGCTTTGCCAATAAGCAGGATTTTTGGTATTAGGCTCCACAACTCCATGAGCAACTCCCCACAGTTAGCATTTGGTGTGTTGTTACGGAATTTATTATCATATGGCCGTATTTCTTTGAGGGAATAGAACGAGCGATGACTGTCACATCTATCTGCAGGGTGGTATCCAAAAATAGTAGGACAGATTTAAAAAAAAAATTATTGAACATTTTGGTACATCGACTTAATACTCTTCAAAATAGGCCCTTGGGCATCCACACACTTCTGGTAGCGAGCCTTCCAGGTCGCGAAGGCCTTCTGGAAGTCGTCCTCCGGGATGCTGTTCAGCGCCCTCGTCGTTGCCGCTTGGACTGCTTCCACCGAGTCGAAACGATGCCCCTTGAGCTGCCTCTTGATCCGGGGGAACAGGAAGAAGTCCGGCGGTGCCACATCAGGGCTGTAGGGGGTGAGGCAACGTGGAAACGCCGAATTTGGCCAGGAGATCCTCACAATCCACGCGCCGTGGCACTTTTCTCATCGACAAATCCTCTGTGATGATGCGTTGGACTGTCCCGTACGAAAGATTCAGCTCATCACTAATTAATTTAATGCCCAACCGTCGGTCAGAGTTCAAAAGTTGCTTAACTTTCAGCACATTGTCGTCCGTTCGCGAGGTTGACGGACGCCCGGCGCGTTGGTCGTCCTCGACGAGCTCCCTCCCCGAAACAACTTGTGCCACTCAAATATCGAGGAACGGCTCATGGTATCCTTCTTGTAGGCCTGCGTAAGCATGTCCTTGGTTTCGGTCGCTGATTTTCCAAGTTTGTAGCAAAACTTGATGGCGTACCGCTGCTCCAAATTTCGCTCCATCGCAACTGACGACGAGGCGTCACAACAGGAGGTCACTAAAACAGTGGTCCACACTCAACTAACGCACGCAGGCGACTGCCGCAGGTCGAAACCTGTTCCCAAGGCTCCCCTCCATAACACCCGGCCTTGCAGACACCCCTCTATCGCCCCGCGCGCGCGGAATAAAGACAGTCCTACTACTTCTGGATACAACCCTGTATGTTGCGATATTAGGTAATTTTCTGCAGCGTAGACTTAGACGAAGATGGAAATGCACTGCTGTGGTTTGTATAAAGAGAATTTCTCAAAAAGTTCTAGCATAAACGTTTCCAGGCATGTTGACATCCCGTGGCCGGCTAGGTCACTAGACCTGCCCCCTTGCGATTTATTTTTGTGGAAATCCTTGAAGACTGAAATTTTTTAACCCTGGGCTGTGGACTATTAAAGAATGCAATTCGTAAAGCAATCGGAGCAGTATCAATTGAAAAGACATGGCAAGGAATGCGGAACTTTAAGGTGGAGCTGCACGAGTGCATTGCTCGTGCCGGCAAAAATTTAGATGATATTATCATTAAAACTGATTATTGACTAAATGACAAGCATTGTTCTGTGTGATGGTACAATAAAATAGCGAACAGAATTTATGTTGTTCTTTTTATGGCTGTATTTGAAACTGTTAATTAAAATGTTTCTAAATGTACATCTTAAAAATAACAATTAAACATAATTGCAGAATGTCTAATTAGTTCTCAGGTTGTGATAGTTCGAACAAAAATGTTGCAAAAGTTTCGGAGACATATTTCAAATTCTGATTATCGAAATCACGAACTAGATAAAAATTTTATGATATCATTTATATCAAAAAGTTTTTAGAGATGTTTCCGGACTTACAAAAACCTGGAAGGTGAAGGATATGAAAGTGTAAGATATTCTGAAGCAGAAAGATAATTTTTGGGGCTTTTTATAAAAAATCAAATGTTTCACCTAACTATAACAAAGAAGTAGGTAATTTAAAAGTAGGCAATTTAAAAAAAATCTTTAGGGTTTAAGTTGCTTTTAACCATAACACTCGACAAAATATCAGTGTAAGAAGTGATAAACGACGAAATAAATAGATAAGCTGATTTTGCAAGAGCCCCAAACAATATTAAAATTAAAAAAAGATTGTGTTTACAAACTTATTCTTAGTTTTTCAATCTATTGTTGTGAATTTTGGAGTTGTACACTTAGCGAAACTATAAACCAATAAATTTATTAAACTAAGTGTTTTAAAAAGCCACTGACCTGCACTGACTGTTGCAAGACAACACCAGACTTAATTTCTATTTTGATCCGATTTAGCTTTTGCGCACTAGTCCTAAATTGTAAAGGAATGGTACAGGTATAACACTGTTATGTTTTCGAAAGAATGCATTTTGCTAGCTGTCCAGAAAGTCAATCTCTCTCTCTCTTTCTCTCTTCTTCTTCTTCTTTTTCTTCTTCTTCTTCTTTTTCTTCTTCTTCTTTGGGTACATTTTCATTATCTGAGGTTAATGATCATTATGACATACATGTATGAATAATTTTCCACTGTTCAATCCTAATTATTTCTTTAAATTACTGATCTACGATATTTTGCCTCTAGCTCTTTTTCCTTCGATCTTCTCTTTAATTACATGTTGTAACACGGTATATTAGGTATAACCATTATGCGCTCCAAATATGATAATAAACGTTATTTGATGATTGCTCCCATATTTTTTCTAATTCAGTGCACGTAATACTTTGTCATTACTTATTCTCTCTGTTCAAGGAATCTAAAGTACTTTCATAGGATTACAACTTCACAACAACAGATAAGTATTAACTAAACGCAAACTTCTCGTTAAATTTAGTTATTGGTTGCATAGCATATTTTTATACTTTGTGTAAGCTAATTTACCTATTTCTGTTTTGCCGTTATGCGTGTATTTACCAAGCGTCCAAGATATGTTTAATATTTATGTTAATGTTATTTATACTAATTATTATTGGATTAGTGTTATTTACATTTATCCATAAACTCACGTGTTAACTTTCTTCGGCAACATTATTTAATAATAATCAAAAGTTTTTCTGACTCTTAGCTCATCTGGATATCCAGACTTATATTCATGCATTTTATTCGCCGGTGCTGTAAAGTTGGATAACGTTATAGCTTAGTTCGGTTCGAAACTTAGGCTGCATACTTCCGATATCTGACTTCTATTTTCAGTGGACCAATAAAATTTAATAACAATTACATTCTTGGAAAATATCCACCAAACGTGCGCTAATAATTAATACGCAAATTTTGTGATTTTTAAATTATTGCGCGAGAATGAATAAAATATAAATTGATTTCTTTCTGTAAAGTGAGAGTAGAGGTAGAGATAGCTGAACAGAATTCCCCCAGAGTGTACGCTGTTCTACAGTAAGGCAGTAATAGAACAACAAATACCAACGTCCATTGTGCAGTTTGGAGACAGTTTTGAAGACTCAAATATATACGTGATATAAATAATTTTTGAGAGAACAAGAAGCAATTTATAATAAAAGTCATTGATGTCGCTTGACTACCATCGTGATGAAGATAAATATTCACATTGTTTTCTGTCTTTTCGGGGATGACCGCTGGTAGCCGTTGCTAAATTTGCGACGAGGTTGAAATAAGCTACGTTATTACTTAAAATTTATTATTGACAATCGTGTATCCGCATAATGGATCTTCTATCCGGCTTAAACTAAAAAAAATAATTAAGGATTTGTTTTAGACTACACTAGAACATCTTTCTCTCCTTTACTCCGAATTTATCGCTCTAAAATGATTATATATTTAAACAATCAAAAGAAGGACTTTGAAAACAAAGATTTAACAAAGATGTTAAAGTGTTTATATGCAATTCAAGCCCTAAAGTTCCATTTAGGTTACATAATATATAAAATTAAAGAAACTTAACTAACGTAAATGATTATTTCTGGATAGTCAAAAGAAATGCTTGTAAAATTGACAACCAGGTAGGGATAATAAATACGGAAGGTGCTACAGATGGAGCCAGACAAAATCCAGAGAAAGAGGTCCGTGGTGGACACAGAATATTCGTATGAGTAAAATGATATTTCATTTAACAAGAAAAAGTCTAAGGCACTATAACTATGTTGCTACGCGAAAATATCGCTTACGGATGAATGAAAGCCGTGTTTGTGATTATCCAAGGATAATAAGAGCTCATAGGCTGGAGAGATAGACATCCGAGAGCGCCTAAGGCACATTGTCAGATACAAAAAAATTCTCCTTAATGAGCTGCGATAACAGACAACGAGTCACCACTATCTGTTTGTAGCAGCATGAAGGCGCCGACTAATTTGAAAGTCGTAATTTGGAAAAACTAAGATATACATTCGATTTTATCAAGATGCTGGTCAAAAAAGCCACGGAAGGAGAATGCTGCCGATAAGGCTTATAAAAAACCGTTTACGATTTAGGAAAAGAGGATGACATCAGAGTTGAATAGCAGTGGAAATGGGGTGACACGCACGGATAATTCTTCCCGTAGTCGGCACGGTGCGACAAACGGCGGAATATCTACGTCGTGTAGCTTATCACCTCGTTAAAAAATGGAAACTGTAGGAGGACCAAGACAGCTACGCTTGTGGGAGGTCGATACCATACATGTTCTGTCTATAACGGAAACGAGATCAAAGTCAAATTTGAGAGAAATTTCTTTACAATTCTAAAAAATTCTAGAGACTTTAGTGCACGAGTGGTGTATAGTTTTTTATGTATTGACGAACTGATATGGAAAATGAGCGTGAGGAAATTAGGAAACCCCCTAGCACAAAATTCAAACTCTTAAAGAAATGGCTAAACAGACACTATTGTAACTAACTTGGGGCCATTGACGTTTTGTGTTGCCTGTCCTGTCTCAAAAACTAGTGTTACAAAATAAGAGTAACATAGTTATGGTAGTGCTGGTGTGGTATCACAAGACGAAAAATCAACCAAAATGTAAACTTAGCTTGCATGTTTATATACATTTTGATTAAAAAATCGTCACCAGTCTACGAGACCAATATATATGTAAGTGAAAAATTTGCAGTTTGCATAGAAGCCACACTTTCAAACTTTGTTGGCTGTATTGCATTTGTATTTTTTACAGACAAACCACAAATTATGTTTTCGGACAACTATCATGTGCAAAGCGGTTTAAGCATAATCACCCTGGCGTTGTATTCTTGGCTCGTTATTGTGTAATTGCCAGTTGTTGATCATATGAGGAAGTTAGACAGTTGGGTTTTTTGTAGTACTGCTTAGAAAATTCTGGACTTTCTTCAATGATCTTGACAATAGAACTGATTAAAATATTAAAAAAGAAGAACAAACGCAAAATGTAATTAAAACACGATGCCTTACAACTTAGACTTTTATGAGTACCAGCGTAAGATTTTAATATCTTTTTGTAACCTGTTATTTTGTCGAAAAATGTTAACTTGATTGTAATAAAATATATAAGTTAAAGAGTGGCCAATAACTGAGGAAGAAAAGGGCTACACATTTTTTGATAATGCAATAATTTTGAGTAAAACTTGTTTGTGACTCAAAGAATTATACGGATGTTTACAAAATTATTCTTCACTTTTTAACCATCTTAATAAAACTCATATATAGAAATAAAAAAGATATCACTGCAAAACGGTAACCAAACCGGCAGCAAAACAGCGGCACGTCAAGAGAACTACATATGTTGTGCCGGAGCATGACATGACAGCTTATTTTTAGAGCCGTTCCCTCGTGTGCAGCAAGATTAATCCGGGCCGTCAGAATTATCCGAATTTGACATTTTCATTACGCGATCAGCCGTTGCATGCCGAAAGTGGTGGACTGTAATTGAAACATCAAACAAAAAAGCAAGCTCGCCGCGCATTTTCGGGCGTAAATCATTAATGAACGAGCAACATTAAAACATGCAGCGCCAAAACTCGCCTTATTTGATTATGTAGCGAACGTACGTCTTCCTAAAGCGGCGCTGTTTGCTCTTCGTTTTCCGGCCTCTTATTTTCTTAGGGGGCTCGCTTGATTTAGTCATCAGCATTTTAAGCAGGGGAGCAGTTGCGGGAGCGCGCAAAGGGCTGCGAAATTGAATGTAATTCGTAGTAAGTGAGCAGAAAGCGTTTAGAAAGTTTAATTAGTTGTTTAAGCTTTAACAAAAGTCTCCATTAAGACTTAATTAAAATTATTTTCATATATAGGGTAAGGTAACATACAGACTATTATTTGTTACTTATCGTTACTTAATCCTTAAATTTGTATATAATGGTTAAACGATTATTTTATATTTGTTTTTGTTTTTTTCCAATTTATTGTTATATTTTTGAAACTTAAATTTTCCCAAAATTTTCGGAACGGCCGTTCAGGTAACATTCTTCAAGTAAGTGATAGTGTGTATGAAGCACCATGAAACCCAATTCGTTGTCGTTCACAGCAATTAAATTTTTATACGAGATTACATAATTTATTTTAATAAGGAATTTGTACTCACGGGCGTATAACATTCTATTGATTCAAAAACTAAAAAAAAAACGGATACTCAGAAATAATACCGTACATTTGTGAACTGATCAGAAAATATAAAAATTAATATTTATTTTTACAAAAAACTCAAATTAAATGATAAAACTCGTTTTTAAAGTGTCTTTGTAGATCGTCGAAATTGTAGTTTGGGGAGTAATAAAAATCATTCCCTAGCAAATGTCCAAATGACAATGACTACACCACTACTAAGCTGTCGCCCAACATATTCTCAATGGATGCAAACACATAGTATCTCCAATAATGGAAATTATTTTTAAAAAACCATTTCCAATTTTTATTTCTGAGACTAAAAAATGTTTGCTTAGTTGATGATTTTTTTTAAGGTAAATATTTACAACCTGCCAATGATGGCTATAAGTATATGTGCTTAAAGTTCAGTACAGGAGGGGAGATGGTATCCAGCGATAAATTAACTATTGATTATTGTTGATTGAATATGTCTGTAGGCCACTGTTTTTTAAGTCTTCTAATTTCAGGTTGGCTTCTTCAATGGGGTGATCAGTGAGCCGTTCGTGGTAGTTTCTTGTTAATCTGATAATTTATTCTTGTACAAACGGTATTCCAGAATTTTTGTGTAAGGTTTTATTACTAACGTACCATGGTGCATTGAAGACCATTTGAAGTATCTTAGATTGGACTCTCTGCATAATTTTAGTATTAGATGGCTTAGCACACCCCCAAAGTTGGACACCGTAAGTCCAAATAAGTTTTATGCTACACTTGTAGAGGAGTAATTTATTTTCTGTTGACAGTTGTGATTTGCGATCTAGGAGCCAGCTGATTTGACGAATTTTTAGGTTTATGTGGGTTTTCTTAGCAGAAATGCGTGCCTTCCATATAAGTCTATGGTCAAGTGTTAATTCCAAGTATTTGGCTTGAGTAGATACAGGTAACGGCTAGTCGTTTATTAAGACTGTAGGGCAGATGGTGATCCTGTTTGTGAATGTGACTTGTGTGGACTTTGCATGGTTTATTTTGACTTTCCATCGTTTCAGCCAAACTTGCAATTGATTAAGATGTGTTTGCAGATTTTCAATTGCAATTTGTGGGTCTTCGCTTATGGATAATAGAGCGGTGTCGTCGGCAAACATAGCGATTGTAGTAGTATTTGTAGTTGGGATGTCAGCCGTGAATATTAAATAAAGAAGTGGACCAAAGACCTACCTTAAGGGACCCCTGAGCTTATGGAATAATAGTTTGCTGTATTAATTCGTACTTGAAAGTATCTGTCTGAGAGGTAAGATTTTAAGATAAGATAATGAGGCGTGGGAAGGAAGGATTTAAGTTTGTATAGGAGTCCGTCATGCCATACACGGTCGAAGGCTTGTTCGATATCTAAGAATGCGACTGTACATAGTTTTTTCTGTTCAAGGCTTGTGAGAATAGTTTTGACAATTCGATGGCATTGTTGTATTGTCGAATGACTTTCTCGAAAGCTAAATTGATGAGGTGATATTAATGTGTGTATTTTAGTATTTTCAAAGATTTGTTTAAGTAAAAGCCTTTCAATGATTTTGGATATGATTGGGAGTAAACTTATTGGCCGATACGAAGTAACTTTGTTTGGAGGTTTATTTAGTTTGTTGATCATAATTATTTGTGCAAATTTCCAGATGATCGGGAAATATGCTAGTCTGAGGATACTATTATAAATTATGGTTAAAAAAACAAGTCCTTTTCTGGATAGTTGTTTTAAGATTTGACCAGTAATCATATCAAAGCCAGGTGTTTTGTGATTGTTGCATCTTGAAATCATCCCTTTAACTTCTTTTGGAGTGAAGAATTCAATCGGCAATATAATCGGGCAAGGAGCATCTAAGGAGTTTCTAACGAGGTTGTCATCATTGTTATTATTATGTTCAGGTGCACTAAAAACTTGTGAAAGATGTTTAGCAAACGTTGAAGCTTTTTCCTCCTCTATTTTTCTCCGACTTTCGTTGTCTTTTCTTAAAGGTGGAGTGTGCTGAATCAGTCTCTTAAATGATTTAGTTCCAGATGCTGTCTGCTGATAACTTAGTGATGTACGATTTGAATGTGGCATTTCTGGTTTTGTGTAGAACTATTTTTAGTTGGGGTGTTAATCATTTTTGTCTCTAGCGTTGCGGCTTCTTTACCTTATACGATGTGCTCTTTTTTTCTGGGCGACGAGGTGTTTATATGTACAATTATATTATCCTCTGGTTTCTGTCCCAGTTTTTCAGGGGGCGTGGCTATACGTGCTGCTGTCTGTGTAGTTTGTGTGAGGTGATGTACTGCGTTATCAATATCTTCCAGTTGTTGTAAGCGAATATTCAGATTTAGCTTGTTATGCACATAGTTTTTAAATATATGTCAGTTGGTTTTTGATGATGTTAACTTTGGAACTTGAGGACGATTTATTGCGTAAGTACTAAGTGTGGCGATTATTGGTGAATGATCAGTGGAAAGGTCCCAGAATGCTTCTATGGTGATATAATTAGGTGCTATACCTCGGAAGACAAAAAATTCAAGTAGGTCTAGGATTTTATTTGCGTCTGTTGGTCAACAGGTGGGTTGCCCTGTAGATAGTACTAACAGTTTAAGTTTGTTATAGCTTGTCTCAAGTTTCTCCCTTTTGTCGTACATAATCTTGAACCCCAGTGTGTATGCTTAGCATTCCAGTCTCCTCCAATTATGAATTTACCTGCTAACTGCCTGAAGAAATCTTCATATTCAAGTGTGCTTATTCCGTTCCTTGGTGGGCTGTACATTGAAACAATGTTAAAAGACCATGGTTGAGCAGTAATATGGATTACTGTAGCTTGTATCTTGTCAGTTTGAAGGTTTATTTCCTCGTGGTGTGGTATAGTATTACAAATTATTATGGCCTAGCCACCATGAGCCGTTTCATCGAGGTGGAATATTAAACATTGTTCTGTCGGTGGAGTGTGTTTCCGATATAAGAAGTACATCTATTTTGTCTTGTTGGGGAAAAGTTATTAATTCTGCATTATGGTAATTCAAATTGATTTAACGTCCATTACTGAATTTATTTAGTACAGTGGAAGCATGCTTAAGATGATGTTGTTCTGATTTATGAGTTGTGAGAACATTGATTTGAATGCATTCAGGAACACACTCACTTGAGCTCCTAAATCTGTAGTTTGATTGTTTGGATTTGCACCACTTACTTTTTGAACGTAGAACACAAGATTTAATGTTTCTGTATGCGGGTTATTCCCTGATGTATTTTGTTGTTGCAATTGTTGTGGGTTATTTGGAGTATGCTGTGTCTGCCATCTTGCTTTGTTTTTTGCAATCGGGTGTTCTATGATTCCCTCCGCATTTAACGCATTGATATGGTCTGGTGCAATATGTTTTAGAGTGCCCATATAATTGACACCTAGTACAATAAATTATATTCTTTTATGTGGTGATTCTATAACTTTTTTCGTATTATTTAAATGCTGGATTTCGTATACCTGTTATTTTGCTTTGGTTCGAGGTCTACATAGAACATCATTAGAGGTTGTTTAATTACTCTGTCTAATGTTTATTATGTTACGCACCGTGTGCCCGTGCTTTTGTAGTTCTTGGATAATTTTTTGGGTTGGGACTGAGTAGTGTATATTACGTACCACTCTGTATGCCTTATCTTGTTTCATTTGATAAGTGTGGTGAACTATTTTATTGTCATTTAGATGTCGTACAAGTTTTCTGTAAGTTTCAGGGTTTTTACTGTTTATTTTTATTGTGTTGTTTTGTAATGCGCTGCATTGGCAAGTTTTGGATTCTGTCGTATATGATAGATTTTTGATCTTTATATTATAATCAGTGACACCATAAATAAAAATCGGTGGTGGTTTAGGTATTGTTGGCGTTTTGTTATTGGATGCGGTATTATTGCTGTTATTATCTTGTATATTACTGTCTTTATGTAAAACGCTAAATTTAGTTTGGATTTCTATTCCGTTTTGTGAGTGGTCTGACAGTTTGCCAATCATGAATTTCTGATGCCTCTGTGTCGCTATTTTCCATTGCAAACTCACCACTTAGTGGCAGTAAGGTGACTGAATGTGGGGATTCGTTTTGTATGTGAGGTTGTGGCAGATTTGTTTATAATTGTGTTGAGTGTTTGGAAATGTTTATATAATTGGCTGATATTGATTAGGAGGCAAGTTATTTGATATTTTGTGAAAGTGGCATTGAATTTGGTTGGAAATATACGTTTGATATTGACGGCTGGTATTGTTGGTGTTGTTGGTAAGGGTATTGGCATTTCGATGGTAAAGCCTGACCATTATAATTACTAATTCCAGTGCTAGAATTATAGGATTGTGAGTTATTCATTTCGAGCGCTGAAATAGAATATTTAGCACACAGCTGAAGTGTTAAATGTTTCTATTAAATGTACACACACAATATCGTAGGCGCGGTAAGAGCCTGGCTTTGCGGTCGAACTAATCACCACTTTACTTGAGCCAGAACCGATACGGTGTTTACAGACCGAAAGTCAAATGACAACTTAGATGATGATTGAAAATAATGCTGTCAGCTTTATTGACAGATACATGTTTAGAATACCTCACTAGACTGTCTACAGCACTATTCATCTATGCTCATGCGGTATGCTGCAATACTTATTAAATATCACATTTACATTCAGAATTTAATAAATTTCAAAACAAACACGCTTAAGTACAAACTTTAGCATTTGCTCATTTTATTGGTCGTTCGTAGTTTCATCTGTTAATTGTCCTTTCAGATATATTATATATATTTGACGTTCGCAAATAGATTTTCTGTCAAAGGTGATCGGAACGCTAGATATACACTCAGTGGGGCTCTAGAATTACACTAACAAAAGGTCGAAATTTACTTAGTTCTTTTAAATAAAATAACTTTATCACTTTACAAACTAACTTACATACTGACCATTTTAACCAAGTAAATTATATGAACTACTTTTTCTTATGTCACAAAATTGTTACTACATTAATTATCGAATGAAAGTACGACTTATTTTTCTTTTTTATTAGTCATAATTACTTTAAGCACCAATGCTATTGCTAAACAATTTAATTCTAGACTTATGTGAAAATTAACAAATCGGAATAGCTTCCCATAGTATTTAGAAAACCTAAAACTCCACATAAAGAAAGTGAAACTTAAATGCGATATTATTTTACAATTCTTGTTCATAAAATCCATTCCATTCTATTTTAAGTATAACTATTTGCATAGCTGATCTCGAGGAAACGGAAGACTAAGGTAAGATGTCATTAAAAGTCGTAATGCCGCCGACAAAATTTGTTGTAATTGTTTAAAAACTTTATTACGGGATGTCTGAGATAAGTTTACTATACAGGGTTGTATCCAGAAGTAGTAGGACTGTTTTTTTTCCGCGCGCGCGGAGCGATGGAGGGGGGTCTGCAAGGCCGGATGTTATGGAGTGGAGCCTTGGGAACAGGTTTCGACCTGCGACAGTCGCCTACGTGCGTTAGTTGAGTGTGGACCACTGTTTTAGTGACCTCCTGTTGTGACGCCTCGTCGTCAGTTGCGATGGAGCGAAATTTGGAGCAGCGGTACGCCATCAAGTTCTGCTACAAATACGACCCGGAAACAAAACGTCAGAGCGAAGAGTGGCACACCGCACAATCACCCAATAAAAAGAAGGCCAGAATGTCGAAATCGAAAGTGAAATCGATGTTGATTGCATTTTTTGACCGTCGTGGCATTGTCCATACTGTAAATGCAAGATTTTACGTGGAAGTGCTCACACGGCTGCGAAATCGGATCATACGCGTGCGACCAGACCTGGTGGGGAAGTGGAAGCTCCACCATGACAACGGCGCGTGGATTGTGAGGGATCTCCTGACCAAATTCGGCGTTTCCACGTTGCCTCACCCCCCCTACAACTCTAATGTGGCACCTCCGGACTTCTTCCTGTTCGCTACCAGAAGTGTGTGGATGCCCAAGGGGCCTATTTTGAAGAGTATTAAGTCGATGTCCCAAAATATTTAATAAATTTAAAAAAAAAATCAGTCCTACTTTTGGATACCACCCTGTAGTTACTATTGGCATTACCACTATTTTTAGATAAACTCTCCAGCCATATACAGTCGGTCTACAGATTGCGATGTGTTTCGAGGCTATGTTGAATGTAACTAGGACTTAAGTGTTAGCTTAAAAGAGTCAGAAAAACTAAAGGTAAATATAATCCACATTATTAAAATGTTGCAAGAAGCAAATTGGAATGCTAATCAGTGTGCGAGACAAATTTTAATAAAAATTTCACTTAAAATCAAAGGCTCATAGCTTAAAAGAGTGAAGCACGAGCGATACAGCAACGCACTCAAAATCCTTCGGACGAGAAAGACAACTATTCAAGTAGATACTTTGACACGTTGTCAAAAATCTTAAAAGGTTGTAGTTACATAATCCAACAACGCCAACAAAACAACTACTTTCGTAGAACATTTAGCAGACGTTTCTAAACCCGATTCAAAAAAACCTGATTTAGAAGAGAAAAACTACTTCACGGAGCCATTACAGATAATACTATCAATTCGAATTTTTTCATTCACAAAAGTAAAAAAGAGAATCAAACATTTAAATGGCGGAAAAGCTTCGGGTTATGATTTTATAACTGATTAAGTTTTGAAAGAACTGCCTAAAAAAGGTATACGTTTTCTAAGAATACTATTCAATACCTTCATTTGATGTATTGCTCTTAAAACTAGGAAAACCATTGAATCCAATAATTTTCTATATGCCCAATAGTTCATTCTCATTAATATCTAAACCTTTGGAAAAACTTTTAAAAGAACTTATAAAATTTTTTAGAGGAATTGCTTCCTCGACACTAATTTTGTTTGAGGAGAAATACTCCACTATTCAACAATACCATCGCATAGTAAATGTAATAAAACCGTGAAAAACACAAAATACTGCTTTATGATCTTCCTGGATGTCCAAAAATATTTGATAAAGTACGACTCCCAGGTCTACTATTCAAAATCAAAAAACTCTTTCTCAACAATTTCCTTTTTTCAAATTTTATCTTCCAAATTGCATGAGGCAGTTTCTTGTCATGAAAGTCCATAAATAGGTAGTCACTACATACAAAACCATATCTACCCAATATACAACTGGATGACCAAATGGCGTATAAAGGTCAATTAAACTAAATAAAAGTAAAAAAATTAGGTAAGAAAATCTTTTGTTTTGTTATAAAATAAGATCCTACTCTATAAAACGATATAGAATTTAACTTTAGTTTCCCCAATTTTGACATTCTGCAATGCTTTTAGTTTAAAACCTTACGAATTATAGAATACAGTCCGTGGTATATATCAAATTGGACCTTATATGACCATTACAAGTTACCGAATGTCAAAGAAGTTATAGACCAATATATGTCCAGTCGCGTACGGAAACTTCAATCTTATCCAAACTAAAGTATCCGGCTTTTATTAAATAATAAGCATTAACAACGCCTGCATAGAAAATAATCAACAGATATTGAAACCTCGGTTTAGTTTTACTTATAAATAGCAGTTGTATGACTCATATATTTTCGTTTCTGTTATATGGTAAAATTTCTTAAAAATAACATTACCGAGTTTTATTTTTAGCATAAATACCGAATTATCTTATGAAATTTGTTGCATATATGTAAATATTCCATTGCCAGCGTCGTCCCGCAATTGAAGCGTGGGTTACGGTGCGAAGGATTCACTCCTAGAATTCTCTGATGCCTGGCGGGTGGCCTACTCAGTTACTAAAAATAATTGAGTACTTGCGTTCATTTTGAACCAGGAATCGTCTAAGGCGTGGTAGTTGCCGCATTGTCTCGCATCAGAGATGGTGCGCAACGACCAGGCAGAGAGGGCGAACATATGAGAGCCTCAACCTTTCAGTTCGCAGATCAAGCTCTTACGCGGGGCTGAACATATGTAAATATTCCGATTGCTGATATAAAGATAAAAAAAATAAAAACGGACAGTAATAAACTTAGTCTTTTTTGTCGTTTTTTCTTCAAATAAAAAAATAGGCAATGCTTTTATTATAATTTTGTGTAATCATATTAAGATATTCAAATTAAATAGGTTGTCGTCATAACGGTAAGGAGTACAAATGTAGCCTCTTAATGTTTTTTTTTAAACTAAATTACTGTACTTGCCAGTACATGTAACTTAAGTGCTATATTTGTGCACATATGCTTGTGGGAGAACAATGTACAAGTTAAAATATTTGTATAATTTGCTGTCGCTGAACAGCCAGCATATGTGCTAAACGATTACAGTCGCATAACCAACTTCGTAATTGAAATGGCGCTGTGACATCGCACGGAAAGATAAGTGCGGCCCGGGGATCCCAACCAAGAAATTTCCGGAGCGGTCGAACAAAGCCTTATCAGTCCTCCGTTCCGATCTGCTTTTGATAATGTGCAAAACTTCGTTTTTGCTTGAATAAAACTTCAAAGCGTGTAGCGCTTGTTTTTATCGCGCGCCTAGATCAAACGTGGCGAGGGTAAAAAGTCCGCGGCGCGAGGGACAAGTGCCGTCGAGGAGGTATCGCCCCTTCGGCGGGAGCGCACGTTACGTAATGACGCAACCCTCTGGGGTGTAACAAATGTAATACAAATACAGATGACAGAGTGGCTTATCACCCTTATCATCAATTATTACCGCTGCTAACTGGGAGGGAACGGCGCTGCTCTTTTTCGCGCTCGCTTTTTCGGCGTCGGGTGCGAGCTGCCGCAGATTGAAGCCGACATCGGCGGTTGATTTAGCGTCGCGAGTTCGGAGTTCGTCGGAGCGGAGGCATTTGCACAATCAAGTGAAGTTTCAGTTGATTAGCAAACAAAACGCTCGAGTCATTTGCGGAACCACATATTCTCGACATTTATTAATGTTCTCTAAACAGTTTGCAGTACTGCTCGGGAGGTATTTGATTAAACTGTAAAATGTTGAGTGAGTAAACAGAAGCGATAAGTGAAACAAAAGTTCTGTTTGGCTTACATTATTAAATACCTGATGGGGTAACGTGAATTTTGCATAAAATTATTGATTCTGCGTAACTGCGGCAGTACCTTGTTATAAAGACTTAAATTACGGTTTTAGTATAATTAAATCTAGTAATGACATAAAAATTATATAATAGAAATATAATCATTTGCATTATGCAGGGCGAGATTTAATTAAATGATTTTATTATAAAATAAATGAAAAGCAAACAAGTAACTATATCGGAAGCAAATGCAAATGAAAATGTAGTGGTAAATATTAAGCAGGATTTTGGAATTCATTTACGTATTGGTATTTAAACTTATAAGCTTTTATTTATAATAAAAGAATAAAGCAAAATGCTCTTACTTTACTCAACCCTTTGCGCCTACTTGACAAGTGTCTTAATGCAATGCTATTAATCTTAATTTGAGGAATCCATCATCTCTAGAGCAATACTTTGTTTTGCAAAATTTCAGCAGAATCGGTGACCCGAAGGATTGGTGTTCTTCTTGTAAGTGGGCCAGCCGTTAGGTATATTAGATCAGGATTGAACGTAGGTTCAACCACTTCAACTACCCGGTAGATACCCTGATTCCGGCTTGAGTTTTCAAAGCGCACGGACGTGCTTTTGTGCCCCGCGATATCTAAAAGTGCCTGTACGTTAAATAAAATAAGAGCTTCCTTGCGGTTCTTTAAGTTATCAGTGTATGCTGTCAATCTCTGACCAGTTGTTGATATCAGTCTCCAAATATAAGCATTAAACGTGACCTGAAAACATGTCTATCTACTAACAACTTTGGACCGATCACAGCATCCGGAGTCTCACAATTTAACAGTCAAACCAGAAATGAGTTCGGACAATATGATAAATACTATAATCAGTCTTTTGTTTAGTCATCAAATATTCCATGACAGTTACTCGCAAATACACAAATGCCAATAATGTATTCAAACAAATCAACAATCAAACACCGTTCATAGACATCAACCAGTAACGAAACCACATACTTACCACATTTGCACCTAATCATTTTTTACTTTTAATACCGACGCAGCAGGCCAATGCAAGCTATTTCAATAGCAATAATAACAACGTAACTTAGCATGTGACAATAAATTAATGCGCAATAATGAAACAAAAAACTAAACTAAACACCCCTGGCAAATAGTAATCAAAAGAAAAGGAAAACGGCAAGCCGCCACTGAAATTGATACACAAATTGAAACAGCAAAGAAGAAACTGAAACCTCCACTAATTCTTTATTTTATATATGGAGTTACAGACTACAAAGCCATGATTGACCACAAACAAAGAAGAAACTTTCACTGCCAAAGCATTAGCAAACAACGTTGAAAAAATAAACCTCACTGCTCCAGAAACTTATAGAAAAATCATTCATCATGTTCGTGAAGAGGAAATTGTACGACACACATATTTACTTAAACAAGACAGAACTCAACTACAAATTAAAAACAGAACATAAAGTTCATAACATTATAAATGTCAGATATAGATTTACTAAAATGCCATTACTTATATTCTTCATCGATCTCAAATCAAATAACAATAATAAAGATATATTTATCTTAAAATTCCTGTTTCTCTTGAATATTGGAATAAAAGCACTGAAGAATGAAACCAGCATCGTACAGTGCAATAGATGTCAAGATTATGGACACATGAAGACATGCTGCATAAAACCATTTAAGTGTGTTCAATGCAAAAGACCACATTGAGGTGTAACAAATCTAGAAATGTGCCAACAACATGTGCTCTGTGTGTTGGAATTAATTAACAAAGGTTGTAAAATATATCAAAACTTAATAAACAGAAGTTTTATTGCACGAGTTATTAAAAACAACACCCTAACGCATCCAAGAAATTCGAACCTTACCTATACTCAAATGGTTGAAGTACCACCATAAATTTCATCAAACAATAGCGAAACAGACAAAGAAATTTGTTACATTTCTCAGCGGTAGTAGAGAGGAAACTGTTGTAGCGAACAGACGTATTTCACTGCTCCTACAAATTTGTGACGTCATAGCGATTTTCCAGTCGGTGCTTGTACCGACTGGAGCAAGTGCGCGAATTTTAGTGAAAATTTGTGTGCGACAAGTAAACTAAAACCCGTGTAACGTGAAACGGAGTGCGTAGCGCTCCGTCTAGGACACGGAAAAAACCAGCCCGTCAAGGCTAAAAATGAACACCAAAGAAATAAACATTCCTGCTGACGCCGTAGAATGGTTAAACCAGCTGAGTGCAGATGAGTGTGCGCCCTTCACCAGAGAGATGCAGCGAGAAACCAATCGTAAAAGCAACCATAAGTGCACCGTTAGGTTGTTGGGGTCAAAAACGCCACTCAGAAAGAAGAAACAACCATCGGCGCTAACTATCCCAGCACCACCTAGCTCTGCGCCCCCATCACCAGCTCCAACCGACAACGGAGCGACATCAGCGTGCGACACAGACGAACCAGGCATGTTATCGCCAACAACACCGGCAAGCGACGTTTCACCTGCAAGCCCGCTCTCCCAGGAGAGCAATCAGGGCAGCCCTCAGCCAGAAGAGGCTCCCATCCCAACTGAAACCAGAAAAAGCGAAGCGAGACCGATGGATGTGAGCGAGGGTGAATCGTCCGAAACGCACGAGGATTACATCCTCGTTCAAGAAAGGAAAAGAAGACACCGACGACCCGCTCAAAACGAACCAGCGCAAAAGTCCCAACAACCAACCGCTTTGCTCCCATCTCAGACGACGAGAATACAAGCCCAGAACATCGAGTGCCACCACTGGTACTACGAGCGAAAGAGTACTGACCAGAGCTCTAGGAATTTTTAACAACAAGAAAATAAACTTTACAAAAGCCAAAAACAGGGCGGAATCGATAGCAATCCAATCCACCACTCCTGAAGGCTACAGGGAAATGATGAAAATAATGGAGGGCAAGGGAATACCATTTCACACTTACGCCTTGCCCTTCAAAAGGCCCCTGCGAGTGGTGGTCAAGGGAGTACCAGAAACCCTGGAAGACGAGATGGTCCAAGAGGATCTAAAACGAGAAGGAATTTCAGTACGATTGGTGCGCCGCATGCGGCGCACACGAGACAAGAACCCGATGCACACGGGAAGAGAAATACACAGCATCAGCGAAGTGATACGCATAGATGTTCGAGCGAAGAAGCCGCACAAGAAGAGGACCGTTGGGTAGTGTCACCGCTGCCAGAAGTTTGGACATGTCTAACGGAACTGCTTTGCCCCCCTCCCCAGCGCTGCGTGTAATGCACCGGACCCCATCATACGAACACCTGTAATCTGAGCCGCGAGATACTGGAGGGTGCCCACCGTTCCCTCGACCAAGACCCATACTAACATCACAACAAACACCATTGCCTGCACCGACTTCCGCTGCAACCAAGATGCCGGGACAATCATACGCCCAAGCAGCAAGAGAAACTCCAGCTACTACCGCCTGGCCAGCACTCTCAGGACAGGCAACAACGGCAACATCAATACCACAAGAAATTCTAACAATAATTCCGCCAGCTTCTCAATCAGGAAACCAAGGTTCGGGTTTCCTATTCGATCTCCTCCAGCGCGTGGACATCGAAAAACTACTACACCTAATTCCAAAGTTACTGAACACCCTGAACGGAGCTACCACCGCTGGAAAGATATTTGGAAGATTAATGACACATGCGTCTGAACTCCAGGGCTTGTTGCTGCCTAAACGTGGGTAAACCAAACAAGACAAACACAAACACAAACACAGACACCGACTACCACCAAACAAGAAACCTGACTAGACTAACAATCAAAGCGAAGGACATAATAACAATAATATCCCGAACACCTCGACATGGAGAGCGGCGTCCGCCCAAAGCGCCCAGAAAAAGTGAACCCTCGTGTGGCGGAATGGGGGCGGCCTAACACAGGCCCACCAAAATCCAAGATAACTCACCGCAGAGAAGGGGGTTAGGGGCTCAGATCCCAGGGACCCCCAATGCCGCGAATAAGATGGAATGGAATGGATATTTTTCAGCAATTTCAAAAATATGTTCAATCAATTACCTAACCAAAACAGCATAACCTTAACCATGCTGACAACTGTTAACAATAAGCTAACTCAATAATGACTACCGCACTCATAATTGCCGAGTGGAACGCAAATGGTTTATCCAACCATACACATATTCTTTAACGTAAGTGAAATTGATATTCTTCTAGTCGCTGAAAGTTACTCAAAAGAAAAGACAGTTTTAGTTTTTTAAAGATATAAAAAAGCCCATTGCGTACGGTCTGCCCGAAACAGAAAGTGATAAAAAAATGTCGTTTGTTTCATAATGGTAGGAGAGTCCGAAAGTACTCGTATGTAAACAATTATATTTCTAAAACTACTCCTTCAGTCGGTTTTCACGAGTTAAAAGTAAAAAGTTGGGCGGCCGGCGAGATCGTCGGTCGCCGTTTGCTAACCGCCAGCGAATTTCGATCATGTTTGCGATAAAGTTTTTTGTGTGTCACAAATTCTGTTTTACTCTATTACATTGCTGTAATGGGCGCTGACGTCATTGACATACCGAAATATACAGCAATCGTTGGTGTATTTACGTTCCCTAAACTGCTCGAAGGATCACCGCGTCGGGCTATAACCGCAGCGCAGCGGCCGGCTGACGGGATACGTGGCGGAAAAACTAACGCTTTGTAATTGCATTTCGATATTACCAATAATACGAGTTTAGCTTGGTAATTAATAAGGCAAAGTTTAACAATATACTATTTTATCATTTATGGCTATCAAAATCTATTCTAATCCTTTTTAACAATAGGCCTCATACTTTTGGGAGCGCCTCAATTCAAAATTTTGCGGAACATTTAAAAATGGATGTGTACAAGAGTCAGGGATATCTGTAGAACATTGTTCTACGTTCCGAACTTGTTTATAATACCATACTATCCGTATATTATTTTAACTTTCTTGACTGCACGGTTCCCTTTAGATCTGCAAAGTTTAAACTTCTGTTACTTCTCAACGTATTCTCTGTCTAAACGAAACATTTTTCATAACGTCGTCGCTACGATTCCATGGCTGCTAAGAACACTTCTTTAAGGGTGTGTTTTGGTCACTTAAAAATCGTTGATGCAGCAGCGGTTCGATTGAAAAATGAGAGGCCACAGAGATTGTCCTTCATGGTAACATCAAGGGTCAACATGTCCTGAGACATTACTTTCCTCGCAGTCTTGTATTTGTATTGTATTTGTCGACAGTCTTCCACAACAACTTGCTTCACTCATGCAATCATGGCTTTGATCCGGCTGATTCGGTTTTTGTTAAACAACTCTCGATGTTCTTTAAACTTTCGCATCTATAAACGCACAGTTTTAACATCCATAATGTCTTCACCGCATGTTTTACTCTATTGGCGGTAAAGTTAGATGAGTGTTTCACCACGAAAGAAGAGAAAACGTTATTCTTAAAACTACACGTTGCCATTTGAAAAATATAAAACAACACTCACTGCAATGACGGCAATTTGACCCGTGTACATTGTATGGTACTGCCATCTATATTATAAATTTAAAAATATTTCCAGCGTATTTTAAAAATAAGTGCGTTCTTATATTTATTCTCACTGCTGAGAAAAAATTTGGAGACCTTAGAACTTGAACGCACCTTGTATAACTATTCGTAACTAATAAAACTTAAGGCACAATCATAAAAAAGAAGTTTTATCCTGGCCATTTACAGTGGTCGAAATATTTTGTCTACCACAACATACTATAACCTATGATAAATACCATAAGTTTTTCCAACAATTCGGTTCGCACTTCCTGGTTGCCGGCGTCTAAATGCCAAGCGTACAGCTGGGAAATTTAGACTTATCGAATATTACTAAAAGTTATAGGACAAAATACTTTAAAATTTTTGTCAATCTACTAGGTGATTGATTTAAACAAAATTACTGACCTGCTGGACTTTGGTGTAACTAAGGAAATTTTAGAAATATATAGTGCAATTGATTCAAATTTTAATCTGTACTCTGACCAAAACCCGATAATAATGACTCCACCAGTATTGTATGGACAAAAGACCCAACATGACTTTTATTCTAAACAAACGGATTTGAAATTTTTTACTCAACATATTAACGATCACATTACACTAACATCCGCTTAAAAGATAAATATGACATAGATAAAGCTGTCCAATATCTAACTGCGCTAATTCAAAGCTCTTCGTGGAAATCTCCTAAAACCCACATTATTTCAAGTGAACCACAATTTTTTCCTTTACATCAATTGGTTATTGACAAATGCATAGCTTGACGAAGATGCCAAACAACTAGAAATTTACTAGACAAAACCTATTTAAATCAATTAAGGCACAATTTCCGTAGTGTTATTCAAGAAGGTAAAAACGAATATTTTGAACAACACCTCGTTAATTTATCTATCGATGATCATTCATTGTGGAAAGCGACAAGAAAATTTAAAAGATTTATAATTTTGATTCCACTATTAATAAAACTGATGGTAGCTGAACACGAACAAATATTAAAAAATCAAATAGATTTCTCAGAACACCTTGCCAACGTATTTTCCGCTCCAGAGAACTACAACGATGATGATCATGACGAAATACGAATGTTCTTAAACATTCCTTGTCAGTTGTCTTTACCACTCAAACCTATTTCTACAGCAAAAGTAAAAAACTCTATTAAATATTCACTAAGCTCCTAGATATGATCCAATAACTATGTTACTATCCGATGCATCATGATATCGGAACCGGTAAAATCTCCACCTGATATTAGTTTATGTAGGCCTCATACAGGTCTGCTACCTAGCATGTCCAAAGCTCTTGAAATATTTATTCTTTCCAGAATTGCAGACATAACAAACATCTATGACTTAATTTACAGCCATTGTTTTGGCTTCAGACACAACCACTCCACTATACAATAGTGTCATAAGATCGCTAATAAAATCAAAGAAAGCCTACAAACAAAACAGATGTGTGCATTAAAATTTGTGGATGTAAAGCAAGTCTTTGACAAGATGTGGCATACGGGCCTATTTTTCAAGACAATAACTACCTAACTAACTATGTCTTATTCTTAAATCATACTTCTTCGTCCAATTTGCTATTTCCAAGTTAAACTCGAAGACTCTTTATCTGAGTATCAGTTTATTAAGTCTGTTGAACCTCATTTGCTATTCACCGCTTTGCTAATAGCAACGTTCACCGATTCATTCTTGCTAACCTTCTTGATCCTATAGACTTTTGAAAAATTACAAAATTATTTTAACTAACTCCAAAATTGGTTTAAGAATTGGAGAATTAATGTAAGCGCTGATAAGTTCTGCCACTCACTTTCACTACAAGAACAAACGGACGTCTTTAACTTATTTTAAATAATAATTGCACCCGGGTATGTTTTCAACAATACCATAGACGAAGATATTAAAATTTCTGCATTCAGAGCCTCTTTCAAAGGCCTCGCCGCATGGCCACAGTATTACTGTCCGTTCGATCTTTTTGAAAACAGATTAAATTACATATAGTTTTGCATTTACATACAGGGTTGTTCGGGTAAGTCAGGAAAATGGATAGACAATAAAAATAACATTAAATACAAAACAAATTAAATTTATTTATACAAAATTTAGCAAAATTTATCAGTGGCTACGACCTTCTCAAGATGATATCTAAATCTGTAGCAGGCCAACTTCCTCCTTGTCTATAAGTGTCATTACTTCCATGGTGGGGCCCCTTTAGCTGTTCTTGGTATTATAATGCTCCTCATTGACCTTCGCCTAGTCCACGGCAGTCAGGGCTAGAGGGTAGCCACAAGTTAGTAGTAATACAAATTGTTGTACAGTCACATCTGGGTTTCCTTGCCTTGTGGGTTGGGGCAATCTTGATCACCTCCGCTATCCAGCGCTTGACAACCCTCTCCGGCACATTGATATAGTTGTTCACAGTCATTTTTAGACCATCTTTAAAGAAGTGGAGCGCCATAACATCCCTTTCATATAAACTCCAACACCATCACAAAAGCGGAAGACTTTGTATAGATGACAGTAGACATTTCAGAAGATTTTGGCAGATCTAATGGTCATTTTCGCGATTTATATTTCTGTACTAAATAAAGTTCTTTTCGTTTGAAGAAATCTCAGAAAGATAGCGCTCTCGTTCTCGATATCATCCGACAGTGCTTGGCCTTTTAATCTTTTGTTCATCTTATTTTTCTTAATCAACATTTGGCGGTTTCTCAGAACGAAAGACTTGTAATACACTATTAGATCGACCGTCGACTTCGCTAACCCATTTCTTTTACCAAGTCTTTTTGCGGTTAAACTATGCAATAATTTTTGATAGCGATTTTCCGATATCAAGGGATTTAAGTATAGTAACTCTGCGGTTGTATTCTTGGCTTATTTTGTTGACAATTCTATTATTGTAGTATTAAACGGCGTTTGTACTTTTTGAAATGCAACTTTCGGATTTATTTCTACAACTATAGAATACAATGTTTTTGTCGAACTTGTCGAAAATTTTAATAGTGTTTAATTTGACTATAATTATTACTCTTATTTTTCTCATGTTGACACGAATAAAAGTAGACTTGGGTTGTACTTTTCTTAGAAATTAATTAATTAGCCCAAATTTTATAACATACGTTTTTTTATTATTGTTATTATGATAATGACATATGACTGAGTATACATGCAATCATAAAAGTAGATACCTTCTCCCGGCCTATTACAGTTACTTCAATATATTGTCCACCAAGTCATTCTATAACCTATTATGAATACCTTGAGTTCTTCCAACAACTTGGTTTGCACTTTCTAGTCACTGGAGACTGGAACGCTAAAAATACAGCTTGGGGATCTAGGCTGATTACTCCTAAAGGCAGAACATTATTGAAAGTCTTAGAACTAAATAATTTAAACTTTTTGTCGACTGGAGAGCCAACTTATTGGCCGACTGACCGAAATAAAATTTTAGACCTGTTGGACTTTACCATTACTAAGGAAATTTTAGAAATATATAGTGCCATCGAATAAAATGTAGATCTACACTATTCTGCAACATATCAACGAGTAATATTTCACTAAATATCCGAGATAAAGAAGCTCTAGAACTAGAAATCCACTCTAATGCAAAAATGTCCCGCTTCACATTAGTAAACTAGGAATCCACTAGACAAGACTCATTTAAATCGAATCACACAACCTCCACAAAGCTATCCAAGAAGCAAATACGAATCTTTCGAACACTACATCGTTAATCAATCTACTGATGATCACTTACTATGGAATGCGACAAAGAAATTCAAGAGACTCATAGTGTCTATTCCACCTCTAAGAAAAGCTGATAGGAGCTGGGCGCGGACGAATATTGAAAAATCCAACAGATTTGCAGAACACCTTGCTAGTGTATTTTCCGCTCCTGAGATCCTCAACGGTGATGAAGATGATGACAAAATACAAACATTCCTAAACGCCCCTTGTCAAATGTCTCTTTCACTCAAGCCCATTTCTTCAGCAGAAGTCAAAAAAGAAATAAGTCTGTTAAATCTTCATAAAACTCCTGGATATAATCACATTTGTGTTACTCACAACCATATGTCACAGCATGTTACGACTGTGCTACTATCCGTTACTATGGAAGTATGCAGTAATAATCATGATACCGAAACCAGGAAAACTTCGAAGTGATGCCAATTTATGTAGGCCAATAAACCTCCTTCCCGTAATGTCAAAAATTTTCCAAAAACTTATTCTCGCTAGAATTGCAGACGTAACAAATATCGATACCTTAATTTATAACCATCAATTCGGTTTCAGACCCAACCACTCCACTATCCAACAGTGTCACAGAATCGTTAATAAAATTAAAGAAAGCTTAGAAGCAAAATAAATGTGTACATCAGTATTTTTAGATGTAAACAAGCGTTTGACACGGTGTGGCATAAAGGTTTACTTTTCAAACTAAAACAATAACTACCAAATCAATTATACCTCATTCTTAAGTTATACATGTCCAATAGTTTTTTCCAAGTTAAATTACTCCTTATCTGAATACCAGCTTATTAAATTTGGTGTACCCCAAGGAAGTGTGCTGGAACCATTCTTATACTTACTATTTACCGCTGATATACCAGCCAGCAAGGCCATACTACTTTGCTGATGATACTGTCATCCTATCTACAGATCTCGATCCGATAAGAGCTTCAGAAAAACTGCGAATCTATCTTGACCAACTCAAAATTGGCTTACGCATTGGAAAATTAATATACACGTTGATAAGTCATGTCAAATCACGTTCACAATACGAAGAGCCGAATGTCCCAACTTACTTTAAATAACAGCCCCATTCCTGTTAAAAAAGAAGTTAAATACCTGGGATTGCATCTCGACGAAAAACTAACCTGGAAACCACACATTAAGGCAAAGAGACGTCAATTAGACTTAAAAGTGAGGAACATGTCTTGGCTAATAAATTGTAGATCTCAGCTCATACTAGAGAATAAACTTATCATATACAAGACAATACTCAAGTCTATTTGGACATATTGTGTCGAATTATGGGGCCACAGCAAACCATCTAATACTAAAATTTTGTAAACCTTCCAATGCAAAACCCTCAGAATGTTGTTAGGTGCACTTTGGTACGTTTCCCAAAACACGATACACGAAGACCTCAAAATACCGTTTATAAAAGACGTCATCAGTGCTTACTCTAACAAACATAAAGATCGAAGCATAAACCACAACAGAAAACTGACCAATGGAGAATAGAAGACTTAAAATAACGTGGCCAGAAGACCTACCTAGGTGAATCCAGAGAGCCGCCAGTGGATGGCCCCTGACGCAAGCGAACTAATTTGAATATATTTACTTATTATTGTATTGAGTAGACTGTAAATTTGCATTTAAAATAAAAAAAAATAAACATGATATTCTAGGTGGTTAATTTTAAGGACTGGTTTGTTTTAGTACTATTTTTCTTCACTTTTTCTTGTCTTTAGCTAGTCTTGTTATTCCTCAGTAACTGGAGCAATCCAGGTCTGTTATTATTTGGAATATATATTGTAATCTAGGTCTGTTTTGCGTGATTTTCCAATCTGCCATACTTTGAGTATATATACAGAAATAATATCGACATATATACATGTTTATATGAGCTCATGGTTTTTCTCCTTACCTCCTATTATAGAAGGGAGACCATGTCCTATCTTTCAATTTCTACGATTCTCATACCTTTACCATACGGAAAAAGCAACGGGATACCACTTCGGATCAATTTACTCCTCGCGACATTATTATGGCAGAGAATCACCAAAGTGATCGTTAACGTTTAAAATAATGATGATAACAGCAATATTAGCCAACTTCAAGTGTAAGCAAATAAATAATGGGTTTAAGGGTCAACTTACTATAACAATGTAAATGATATATGCTGTGGTTTTGCTATAGAATTTTTGCTGCATATATTTACATATATGACCTAAATGTATATATATATATATAAGCTTATTAATTGCAGATGAGACACTAATTGGCAAAAAACAAACCAGCTCATTATTAAATTAGATATAAAAATAGAAAATAAACAGAATTAGTTTTTTTTTATTAGAGAATTTATTGCAAATTTACAATCTACTCCGTCTACAGAGTAATAAGTAAATAATGTGACGGTGTTGCTAAATGTCATGAGTTGGACTCCATCCACTGATGGGTCTCCAAGATTCACTCGACGAGATTTTCAGGCCACTGCCTTTTGAGTCTCCAATTTGCGGGTTGGAGGTGTAAAGGTTGGCGATGAGTTGATTGGTGTGGTTCAATGTGCGGTCTCGGCTAATGCGAGTTGAAGTTTTGATGACATCTTTGATGAAGGGAATTCTGAGATCGTGGTGCAGAGTTTGGTTACTGATGTACCATTGAGCGTTTGCCAGAGTACGTATAGTCTTCGACTGAAAGGACTGTAGAATCTTGGTATTGGAGGGTTTGCTACATCCCCAGAGTTCGATTCCGTAGGTCCATACAGGCATTAAGATGGTTTTATACAGTAAAATTTTATTTTCGATGCTTAGTTGCGATTTACGCCCGATGAGCCAATATAAATTTTTTGTTTTCAAATTTAGTTGCTGCCGTTTGGCTTTTATATGGGCTTTCCATGTCAGCTTTTGGTCAAGGTGGAGTCCTAGGTATTTAACCTCGGTTTTTATGGGAATGAGGTGATTATAAATAGTAACTTGTAGACAGGTGGGGCGTTTTGTAGTGAATGTGATTTGGGTGGATTTTTCACTATTTACTTTGATTCTCCAGCGATCTAGCCAAGTTTGTAGGAGGTTTAGGTGTAGTTGCAGCTTCTCGGATGCCCGGTTAGGATTGGTATCAGATGACAATATGGCAGTATCATCTGCAAAGGTGGCAATTAAGGTAGTGTCTGTAGTGGGAACATCTTCGGTATACAAGAAGGGTCCAATGACACTGCCCTGTGGAACTCCAGAGTTAAGGGAGTGGTAGGATGATAGTGAGTTGTCAACTCGAACCTGGAAGTGTCGTTCATTTAAGTAGGGTTTCAAGAAAAGATAAATTTGATGAGGTAACTTTCTTTTTATTTTATATAGTAGTCCTGTGTGCCATACCTTGTCGAAAGCCTGCTGCACATCTAAAAACACTGACGCACACATATTCTCCCCTTCTAGATTTTCTTTGATGTAGTTAACTATCCTATGGCATTGTTGAATGGTTGAATGCCCCTCACGGAAGCAAACTGATGGGACGGTATTAGTTCATCTGGTTGTGTTATTTCCTGGATTCTGTATAGCAGTAATCTTTCAAATAATTTTGATAATAGTGGCAACAGACTTATCGGCCGATATGAAGTGGTTTCATGTGGAAGTTTTCCATGTTTAGTAATCATGGTTATTATAGCGTATTTCCACTGAGTAGGGAAGTGAGAAACGGCAGGCATGCGATTAAAAATCGTTGTGATAAGTACTACTGCTTTTTACGGTAGGTGTTTTAGTACTTCCCCTACTACAAGGTTGTAGCCCGGGGCTTTATACGAGCTGATTAATTTAATTTCCCTATATACTTCTGCTGGTGAAAAGAGACTCACGGGTAGGGATAATCGACCAGGCGCGCATAAATATTCTTCTATTTCTGCATCAAAGTTTTGGTCATTAGATGTCAATGGTGTGAAGACTTGGGCAAGGTGTACTCCGAAGGTGTGTGCTTTTTCTTCTTTTGATCTAGCCCTGCTATCGTCAGGTTTTCTTAGTGGTGGAACTAGAGTAGTAGGTCTCTTGACTCTTTTTGTAGCTTTCCAGATAGAATAATCTACTGGAGATAGGCTAGAGATGTAATGCCCGAATGTTGTATTTCTGTTTTCATGTAGAGCTTCGTGTAGACGGTGGGTTAAATTATTTAAGATGGTCTTGTCTCGAGCGTTTCTGGTCGTTTGCCATTTTCCACGAGCTCTGCGTTTTTCTATGACGAGCTGCCTGATATGTAGGGGTATGTTATATGTTACTGAATCGTTTTTGTGTTCAGTTGGTGTAACTTCTCAGGATGCCTTTTGGATTAGGCTTGTGAGGTACTCCACGGTTTCATCAATTTCGTTTGGAGTATGCATTTTGTGGGCTAAGCTTATATTACAGTTGATGTGGTGTTGGAATTGCTCCCAATCCGTCTTAGCTGTACAAAGTTTTGGTATTGGGGTTTTATAAATAACATTTGTACTCAAAGTAATTATTATTGCACTGTGGTCTGAAAATAAATCAAAGTCGCTTTCAATTTTGCTGTACACATCAGGAATATCTCTGATAACTGCGAAGTCAAGCAGATCGGGAATTTTATTTAGATCTGACTGCCAATTGGTCGGTTCGCCGGTAGATATATATTTTAGATTATGTTGCTGTATGGTTTTAAAGAGTGCTCGTCCTTTGGGTGTAATCAACCTGGATCCCCAGGTAGTGCGTTTGGCATTCCAGTCACCTGCTACAAGGAAGCGGAGTCCTGTTGGTAGTAGAAATTCGTGATATTTTTCAATTGAAATGGTGTGCCTAGGGGGACAGTAGATGGCTCCGACAATTAATGGCCAGGGGAATAAATTTATTTTTATCAAAGCGCTTTGGATTTTGTTAGTTGTATAGGGTGGTAGCGGGTAGTGGTCTATTGCTGTTCTGATTATGATCGCTGAACCTGCGTGGGCAGTTCCATCCGGTTGATTTCCGTAATATATAGAGTAATATGGAAATTTTATAACTGAATTTAATGTACAACGCCTCTCCGCTATCAGCAGAACGTCGATTTTATTGATAATTAAAAATAGAGTGACTTCATGAAAATGATTTTTCAGCCCGTTTGAATTCCATTCCGCTATTCTTATCAAAGTAGCCATTATTGGGTTACTTTATTAATGACTGCGGAAAGCATAGATAAAATCATGCAGTTCTGATTTAATAATTGAGTGAACATATTTTTGAATTCTTTAAGAAGGTGTTTAATTTATCGACTGTCTCGTCATTATTGTCAGTTTTTCTTGCAGCTACTTGTGAATAACTTGGGTACCTCTGAGAGGGATTTTGTAAGATTTGCTGGCTAGTTGGTAAACTTATTACTGGGTTTATTTTATTTGGTGTTCTTATAATGGGTTGCTTAGATGTGGTTCGAGTTTTTAAGTCTCTATAGACCGTGCATCCTTTATAATTGGCGGGATGATTGCCGCCGCACAAAGCACACGTAGCAGGAGTATTCTTAGATTTGCTGCAGGTTTTGATATCATGTTGTTGTCCACATTTTACGCAGTAGTAGGGCTTGCTGCAGTATGTCTTGGAGTGACCATAGGCTTGACATCGTGTACATTGTACTATATTGTTTTTAATGCGCGGTTCTTCTACTCTTATTTTTGAATTTTGTAAAAACTCGACTTTGCAGATTTCTTTATTATTTGGTTTTGGTTCGAGGTCGATGAAAAACATTGGCAACGATTGTTTAGTTAATCTATGCCTGATATTCATGATGTTCCTTACCGAGTGACCTAATTCTTGAAGCTCAATCTTCATGTCTTGGGTATTAATTGAATGATGAAGGTCTCGTATGACCACCCGGTAGGCGCGTTCTTCTTTGATTTAATAGGAGTGGTGGACTATGTTTTCTTCTTGTAAATGTGATATTAGTTTTCTGTATGCGTCGATAGTATTGGTATTTATCTTAACTGTGTTGTCTTATAACGCTTTAGAGTAGAATCTTTCTTCTTCAATGACTTTGTTTAGGTTATCAGTCATGGCTTTAAAGTCTGTAACACCGTAAATATATACTGGTGAGGGGTTACGGATCGGTAGTTGAGATTTTGTTTGGGTTTCACTGTTATCATTTGGGTTGTTATTTTCTTCATGTTAATTGAATACTTGAAATCTATTCGCCGTGTTTATTGTGGGAGCGTTTTCTACAGTTTGTGTTAGTCGCATTCGTTTTCTCTTCTTAGTAATAGTTTGCCATGAGTGTTTTTTATTATTGTCCTCTTGGTTTGTTATCATTGTTTCGTCATCGTCGGTTTCGCTATTGTGGCTAGTTTGTGAAGATTGTATGAATGGTGTTGCTGGATAAGTGCTGTTAAAGTTAGTTGTGTTAGCAAAATAAGATTGGTTTTGGTATTGCTGGTAAAGTTGAGGCGCTTGGTTTTGATACATTTGAAATGATTGACGATTTGATTGTGTTTGACTTAGCTGACCTGGATAGATTGACGGTGGTTGAAATTGGCTTTGCATTGTGGACATCGGTTGTAATTTATTCCAGTTGTTTGTATAATTGTTGGATGGACCGGGTATATTCCCGGCTGGAAACACTTCACTGCACGAATGTCTTTAATAAATAAGCGATAATTTAAACGAATTTTTAAGAATTATTATAAAACTTATTAACACTATGAGTGAGCAGCTGTGATATCAGCCGTCTGCACTAGTCCGTGATCACCCCGACCGACCCTCAAAGATAAGAGAGCGGCGATCGACACGTCTTTATTCTAGAAAAGTCAACCGAGAACTGAGAATTAGTTGAGCAGATTAGATTGTAAACTTCTACGATCACTGGATTGAGTATGTGTGCAGTCAATGCGTATATTGTATAGACGAAAAAGCTACACTTATATAAAATCAGAGCACCAAAAAGAACAATGCTATTTGTCAACTGCATTGAGTATTTTAAGCCAGTATTTTTTTATGTTGCATTACATTAAATAGCACATTATTTCACTGAGCGTTTTGGTAATAATAAAAAGTTTACGTATCTAAAGTTTTTATATTTTACCTCTTGGTGTGAATAAATGCCAAATTAAAATCCTATTAATATGGCTTACTATTGTTTCATCTGCATATTATACAATATTTGATTTTCCTTACAAAAATTCTTAGTTTTCACTTTGGAATAGTTGGCTGGTATTATGCTTTTTACTTCCTGTCATAAATATCCTTGCGTAAGGATGGAGTAACTTAATCACGTAGCAAATATATTTATGTCGACACGGGCCCTCCCTAGGCGCAAACGCTGTCGCGTAAGAGTTAAGAGTGTTCTCTGTTCCCAACAACGCTGTCTCAATACTTCAGGATGCCGTTATAACTATTCTCTAGTCCAGACGGTCCGCTGCTCACACGTAACCAACTACTATCGGAACCGAAGGCCCAGCCTTGCTGAACCATCAGGATGATTTTCATTCATAAACAATTAACCTTATAATAGAACTAGTCTAGGCGACAGACGGCTACTACATAATTTCGGCCTAACTACCTGGGCTGCTACCATTACTCAAACGAGTCGCTCGCATCGGCAACAACCCAAATGTATTTTTTAAATATCTTCTACTAGACCACTAAATATGATTACATTTACATTTATTGTACAAATTATTTAGAATTTTGTCATCTGTAACGTTATCACTACACACCTGATACAAGCGTATGTCCTACTTACAAACTACACTAGGAATCTTATAATTGACTGTATTAACTATGGCAAAATTTAGCATATTATGTCAATGTAAACTTGTGTACAACGGAAGTAATATTTTATTCACACTTAGTAAGCATATGATGCCACTATGCTAATCAGTTTCTTTTAATCAGCCAAGATGTTGATTAGAAATCACAATTTATTTTATTTATTTCTATTTTAGATTTAATAAATCAAATTCACAAAGCGTTGTATTAAAAAAAGTATTATATATATTAAAAATAAAACATAGAAAATAATAAAACATCCTGTGTATAAGATACATAAACTCAATTTTAATAAGTTTAAATAAAGGTGTTATTATTATGGGGTGTTTAAATGTAATTGCGCATTAAAAGCTTTAGCTTTTCGCATGAGCTAAATTGATGCTTTAAACAAGCGGTCACTGTATGAGAGGTTGTGCAAGTTTATTTTAATATCAGCATGCAAGAGCTATGTTTAGCTGGTGCGGCACTCTGTTGTGAATAATTGCATAAATAATTAAAACGATTTGGCGTTAACTGATATGCAAGCTTTTAACATTTGCATATCCTGCGTATCGGCACGAAAGCAGTGCGCGGGAGTAAATAGAGTTTAATGTACGTGCACCAAGGAACAGCTTAAAGTTCCTGTACGTCGAGAGTTTTATTAGGAGTAAGTGCAGTCGTTTCGGTAAATACGCGTTGTTTATGTAAAATTGCCCGCGCAACTCAATCGAAAATCACGCCATTCTCAGGATTGTAAAGAGATTGCTAGTTAGCTGAGCAGTGGTAAAGCCCGACTATTATACAAAGCGAGTGTAATTCCATATATGTATAAAGTTGATGAAAACCAATTTAGAAAACTCCCAAACTGTTCGTGCAGACATACATCATGCACGGTAACATGTGGTCGTGAGCAGTCGACTGCACACTCGCTGGCGGATGTAGGTCACTTTCCATAAATAACAACATTTTTAATTAAACTTTCAGAACGTTACGTACATGCATCATATTATTCGTTAATAAATCTCTTGCGGGCGGAACTGCGCCGATTAAATTTTATGGCGGTTTAAATATTTATTTTCTCCAAACTAACACGTGGAAGTGATGTAGCCGACAGTTTCATCCGATTCAATTTTACGTTTCAAAAATCGCATGTCGGCTTGCAATGCGAGCGTGTAAGCTGCGCCGTAGCGCTGAAGCGGCCGCCGTTATTTAAAATGTTTCAGCAGTGGCCAGAGAAGATGCAGAAAATAACCGAAGGCCGAGGCGCGCTGGTACGGCACATGTAAAAGCACTTTTTTGTTTAAAAGCATTTTTATTTAACTTAGGTAACTTAAGGACAATTAAAACACAATTAAGGTTTTCGAACATTATATTTGAGAGACCAGTAAGTGTGTATAAGTAACATATGGTTATTTAAAAAATTATTGAGTAAATATTTAAGTATTTATTATTTTTCATTTTATTGTATGATATGCTTTAGTTTGTTATGTTACTTGTATGAGTATTTTACGTTAAATATTTTTATTATTTACAAAACGTTTGCCGCTGAGGTGATTTATTAGTGCAGCAAATAGATAAAAACCGCAAATACAGGCATATCTAGTCCCTTTTGTATATTTAATCAGTTATTTGGTCGTTTACCTTATGTATATTTATTAAATTTAAATGAGTACATATAATACTGCACACTAAATTATGAGAACCATATTACAGAGGATATGGTATCAATAGATGTCTGTCAGGTCAAATCATATTTCTACTATATCACATTTATGAGTTTGAGAGTTAAGTAAATTATGAGATTATGAGAAGTTTGTGTTGTTGGTGACTAATTTATTATTTTTCAAAACAAGTAGGTTCTTATACCTTTAATACGCAAGTTTCGGAACAATGACATTATTCTTCGTCTAACTCCTCGCCTTTTTATTTCCTCATCATTATCAGACAAAGTATTCGATATTTTCTCCCCTTACAATATGTCCGAAATATTCTGAATTTTTTTATTGTGGAAAATAACTCTCGTTCTTTATTTATTCTATTAAGCACAACCTCATTTATGGGCGTGAATATTCTTAGCTGACAAGGTACTTGCATCTAAGCCCCTAATCTTTTTTCACTGAAAACCTTAACATTTCGGGCGCTTTTAGAGTGGCGGGAGCTTAAAGTGGCCAAGGTATTCAGGAGATTTTCAATATTCGAAGAATGCTGATAATGTTGTTGCAGAACATCAGCTCCGCAACCATTTCCAGGATATTGGTAGAGGGCAATCTGGGTCGGCAAGATTGTTTGGAAGGCTTCCAAAACTTAGAAAGTCCGTCTTCTGAAATCACCAGCCAATGGTGGCTCAGCCTTGGAGGAAGGTGTCGCGGCAGGCGCCAAAGAAATGGTTGGGGTCGCTGGTAACGGTTCTGGATGATGTTGGAGGAAGTTTTAGCACTCTTCTTCGTCGCTGCAGCGTAGCTGCTGGCTGATGTGGTCACCGATTGGCGGAACGCTAGGAAAGGCAGGACATCCCCGGAAGCTGATTACGTGTGGGCTCTGGTAGATAGCTGGTTTGCTCCGAGGTTTCTTGCACTTTCTGGAGTGGTCATCTTCTCTACACTTTATGCACTTCGGACAACAGCAACGCTATGTCCGATGTGCTAACAGCGGTGGCACCAGTTCACAGTTTCTTATTTGGCTACGCCACTGTCATAACCAAATTCAGGACATTGCGTCGTTCCGTTAGGTATATATGTGGCATTGATCGTCTCTTCACCGTAAAGAAAAAATATCGAAAAGATTTTGCATTATCTCTCCTTTGTAACCCTGGGACACTGCATTACGCCTCTGAGAGGCCTATCTACCTAGTGATGCAAGTCGAACATCGGTGATCATAAGATGTTATCAGAAAACCAATCTTTCTTTCGTGGATAGCCAGGCTTTTCTTCCCACAAAGGAACGGGAGAGATTTATTATTAACTAGATACCGTCTTTAACTGTTTTCAAAGTTACCCAGAACTTTTAAGCGTTAGCGTCAGCGGTCAGCGTCGGAGTAGAAGGTAAAAGCATCCTTAGCTTAGCTCGGTAGCAAACTCGGATGTGCTTGTGGGCAAGCTTAAAATCTTGTATCTCGTTAAGATTGGTCTGGAGAACGTTAAAGTGTTTTGAGTAGCTCTACGGTAGAGAAAGTGCATTTGTAGTGGCTTCAGCAGCTGCAGATGTGGCTGCAACCTTGGTCGGAGAAAACGTCCTACATTTACTCTCGTAGATGTTGATGACATGGGCAATCATAGCCAGCTGATCCTCGGAGTACATGCCGACGAACTCCCGATGCTGTTCCTGGATCCACGGGTAATGCACAAAGATAGCTTCCATGTCATGTTCATCACTGTCCCTTTACATAATTAATTAAATAGTGCACGATCACAACCAGCCGGCACAAGTTCAGATGCACAACTGAACACATTAGACCGTATGCACCATTCTCTGGTGATACTTTATCTCCTGTAAATCAGACCTACCAACTCCTAATACAGTAACCGGTACGTTCTATAATAGTACGGATATAATTGGAAGCCGTGAACACCGCGATATTGCTTCCAATTGTCTATAGTATTACCCGAACTTTTTCATTTGTATCATTTGTAAATTGGGCCATCGTTGAAAGAAGATGCACAGTTTAAAAGAGAGGGGCAGTATCAAGTTTTGAGGAAAACCAAATCGAAAATGTCTCTCCGATGATTTCATATCACCGTACTTGATCCTGAACTTCCAGTCGAACAAAAAAGACCAGATCAGTTGAACCATCGGCAGCGAGGTGGAGTCTAAAACCTTATTGAAGATAAGCCTGTTGTGTGATACCTTGTCGAATGCCGTGATCACGTCGACGAAGACTACAGCGGTGTATTGTTTCTTGTTAAAGCCTTCCGTAATCTGCTCAACTATCAGTAGAGTCAGAGGGTGGTGAAATAGCCAGGGTGGAACCCAAGTTGATTTTCCTCTAGTAACTCAAGTTCTTTTACTGCTATCCCCAGGCAGTGGTAAAAAATGCGCTCTACCAGTTTCCCCAGGCTCGACAGAAGGCTGATGGAACGATAGTCCTAACTTCTTAGGCTTAGAAAGTTTCACAACGTCTGCTACTTTCACGGGCTCGGAAAGTGGCGCAAGCTCAGGGTAGCATTGGCTCACAGCGCGCTATTCAGAATGCTGTCCCATTTGATATTTGGAAGTGGCATGTTTTAAGTATATGTTAAATAATGTAACCCTGTCTACATTTTTTAAGAAACTTTCTGCTTATTTTTTAGTTATTTTATAAATATTGGTCTATTCTAACAAGACTAACTTGTAAATGATGCAACATAGCAGTACAACGTTTCTGTAAATAAGTAGGTGTACTGTATGTGTTGTGACAGATATATTACTTGCATCAAAAGAATTATGAGACATGATAGGGTCAAGCGATGTGAGATTAGTAGTTCTGTACAAAATCGTAACTTTTTGCATGTAAAATATAGGTTATTACCACAGCGTTTTTAAAGTTTTGTGTTAATGATGACATCCTACAGTTGTGTACTATACAGTACAGTTAAGCAAGAAAAGGGAAGGAAAATCAATGTATACAATACATAAGTCCAGTGTTGTCAACTTATATCATCAGCGATAGTCCGAATATTACATAAAATCACCAAATATCAGTAAATACTACATTTCAAAAACGTATGGCTATCACATCCTTGGAGGCCATTTATGCTGTAATAGAGGAACATCTCAACAGACTGTAGGCTTGTATACGAACAAGAAAAAAATTTGAGTAATGGTTATAATGTAAACAAAATATACGTACAAAAAATGTATAAGCACAGGTTTTTTATTGAGACTCATTTGTCCTTTATTTTATGTAGAACTGGAGCTTTATGAACTTGTTGTGCTTTTCTCATTTTCTTTACAGCACTTTTTCTAGTATATTCGTTTCTTTCATTAGTCTGTACGAGTTTCTTACTGGGTGGTTGGTGTATTATTTTAAGTTTATTATTAGTTTTCTATAAAAAGATGGCTTCTTGTGAACTAAAACCTTGCACTTGCACAAGATGTGGATGGTTGTCCCTGGTTTATTGTTGCATTACCTGTAAGTCCTAGTTGTACAATTCTATGTTGTTGAGATGTCCTTTAAGAAAGCAATGCCCTGCGACGTGTGTGGTACGTGCAAGCTGATGCTTGCTTTATACTAACAGTTTTTCAGTTCTTTTATGAAATAGTCCTTTATTAAGGTTTTACCATGTTTTTGTCTCGGTACATTTTTCAGTGCTTTTCATATGTTTTTTGATCCGGCTTTGTATTGTGTCTTTAGATTATCCCAAAGCCGGTTCAGAATCTATGTATAAAGTTGGTTCTTGTATTAGCTCCTCAGCTTTTCAGTTGCCTGCAATTTTGCAGTGCCCTGCTACCCACAACATAGTTAATTTGGTGGTCTGTGAGACCCCTGAGTTCACAGCTTGCCCACACCAGCTTCAGTTTTTAACGTCTTAAGGGATACCTGACTCTCCGAATTTGCCTATTTTGATAAGCCCTCAAATTATTTTGCCTGTCGCACTGTAGTATAGTAAATAATTTCGCTTGAAAATCAGAAGCATATTTTCTTAGCAAAAAGCTTAACTTCAAGCTTTTCTTTTTACAGCAAATGCCTGGTTTCATTTCAGATCTGGTCTTCAATCCATCTATATACTAGATGATTTTTCCGAGTCTATTTCTGCTGCTTATTTCGTTTGTAGGTTTATTTAGATTCATAATATTAATTTAGAAATTCGTGTTGAATATGAATATGGCCTATTCTGATATCTATTATACTTTTTTCACAAATAGGTGCACTGCGCAATCTATGGAATGATTTCAAAATAAAGAAAGGGAAGTTTAAAAGCGTCTCTGTAACTGTTGGCGTTGTATTTATGGCGCCCGTTATTCTCAGGCAAAGAAGTCTTTCTATCTTACTAATTACGGGTATAGAGGTACCTTGTGTCATCCTTGTCCACCACATCAACACAGTACTAATTAGTTAATTATTTATAATTTATTTATTATAATGTATTTATTATTTATAGTTATAAATTAATTAACAAGTTATTAGCGAACTAGGTAAGTCTAAAATTTATTCACAAATCAGGACAAATGTAAAATTTGTAATTGTGTGGTACTAAAGATATTTTCTAGTACTATCAGTCTAGCAAACACTTTAAGAAGCTTGACAAGTTACTTGTAGGTTAACCTTGTCACACAAGTAATTATTACAAAAATTGTTAATTACATTCTTTAAAAATTTGCTGAAACTAAAATAAGAATTTACTTTGGAAGTTACTCAAAAGTAAGTATCATCGAGAACCTAAACTTTTTAGATGTGGTACGAGGATAGATTTAAAAGTTTTCGAAGTCACACTAGGTGAATAATTTACTCAAAATATTTTTAGACGGTTGGATTTTTTGTAATACACTGACTGTTGATCTTAATTCAATGTATCAACAGTCCGTTTTTAATGAACATTTGAATAAAAGAACTTTTGTGGATTATCATTATGAATAAAAGATTAATTCAGATGACCGCTTATAACGAAAATTGAATTGTGGTTACATCTCGTTCTTAGAGATTCACAATTTTGTTTTTTTCGTGAGTTTTTGTCTGTAAGTACATTAATAATGTACGTGTTCAGGAAGTTTAAAAACAACAACCATACTTGAGATTGTTAATAGACTATAAGATGTATTCCGCGGATTACTAAATGAAGGTGTGCAAAATTAAAAAAGCCAAACATAGGTATTTTTCATAAACGAGTAGTTTGTATAGTTAAGATGAGTGCCGCAGTTACTAAATCCGAAGCAGAAATACATTGGAATACAAACTTCTGCTAATTAAAAACAATAAAATTAAGTTTAAGAAGTAATTAATAACTATTATATTTGAATTTACCATTGCACATTAGTAAATAAAATAAAATCAACTTCAAATTTATATTTGGTCTCCCTTATTTGCTTAATTTAGTTTTTCTGTATATTAAGTTACGAAAGTACACAAAAAATGAGAATTCTAAAAAGTGCGAAAAAGCTACAAGGATCAAATATATGTATTGAGAAGAATTTCATGAAACAAATACAAAAGGAGAGAAAAACTTGTTTCAATGCTAAAAGAAACAAGAGCGAAATGATGGAAAGCAGTAATTAAGTATAATAATCTAATGGTAAAGTTATAACACTCCGTGTGGAGGACGGCTTGCAAACTGAGAGGTTAAAGCTCTCATATGTTTGTCTTCTCTACCCGGTTGTCGCACACCATTTCTGGTGGTGGGCGATGTGGCAAGCGCTGCGCCTTAGACGATCGTCGTTATTATCCTTTGCTCAAGCGAGCGCAGGTTCTCAATTATTTTTAGTGACTGTGTAGGCCACCCGCCAGGCATTAGAGAGCTCCGGGAATGGAACCCGGGTTCGTCCGCATCGCAGTCCGCGCATCAACCGCTTAGACCATTCTAGCGATTATAATAAACTAATAGTGAATGATAAAATATACGAAAATAAAAAGCAAGACGACAAAGAAAATAAGAAACAAAAGAAGAAGTTATGCGCACATCAAGCAAAAGAACAGTTAGCATTAAATCGCCTGAAAAAGATGCAAGATTAGCTCAGCTAAGAAAAATAACTAAAACTACCAGGGAAACAACTAGATAAATTAGATAAACGTAAATTAAATGGAAACGACAAACGCAATGGAAAAGGTCATTCTGACAAAAATAAAAAAAAACAAAAGGAATTACAGCACAAAAACTAGAAAACGATGAAAAATATAAGAATATTAATAGAAAAGAAAGTGAAATGGAAGAGGAGTTTGAAAGATTAAGTTTTACGACATTTTAGATTCAATGGATACAAAGAAAAATTAAAAAAAAAACAAATTGCGATAAAAAATGAACTTGTAATATTATATAATTGAGTAGAAAAGGAAGAGCAAGCGGAGTAGAAGTAGGTTGCATAATACACAAAGGTTTATTTAAAGCTGTAACCAAATGGGTACCATATTCCGAAAGAATAATTACAGTAGAAATAAAGAATCAAGTAAAGGCAGATATTACTACTGTAATGATAGTATACGGGGCCAAATGAGGACGTAAAAAAGAAGCGAAGGACAATTTCTGGCATGAATTAAATGATTTAAAAGAAAACGTAAACGGAAAAGTATACTTGATAGGAAATATTAATAGTAGATTATGGAAGAAACATGAACTATATAAAGAAATCATTGGTAATGAAGGGAAAGGCATAAGAAATAACAACGGCACACGACTGTTAAATTTTTGCTTAATATTGATTATTTTATTAATATTAAATACATAGTTTTAACACAAGAAAATAAACACGCAAAATTAAAAGTAGAGGGTAAAAGTTAATAAAAGAGTATAAAAAACAAATAAAATAGATATAAGAGACACTAGGGTTAAAAGATGTCATAAAATAGAGAACGATCATTTCCTGCTGATGTCAGTGATAGGGGATAAAAATAAAAATTAAAATAACGATATAGAAGGCCAAACAAAAAAATTTTAGAAAAATACAATTTGAGACAATAAGATCATATATAGTCGACTGATAGACAGGAAAATATCAAACAAACATAAAAAATTAGTAGATGTAGGTATACAAAAAATACAGTGGAGTGGTGTAAAGAGCAGATTAAAACAAAAGATATGATAAAAGAAACAAAGGAAAATAGCTGGGCCGATTTCGGGAATAAATTAAAGAAAAATAGTAAGGATAATCAGAAACTATTTTTTAAAGTGATTCAATCGTTGCGTGAGGATAAAAAACATAAAAAAATACATATCAAATATAAAAGGGGATAAATATTAAAAGACAAAATTAAAATAATAAAATGATAAAAGATAAAACGAATATTTCAAAATACTATTAAATCAATCAAAAATAAGTCTCCAAGAAAATAAAGATGAAAACAAAAGATTAGTAAGTAAATTGAATATATAACCAAGTGGTTGAAAAATGGCAAAGCGATTAAGTCAGAAATGTTAAAGAACATGGATGAAACAGGAACAAAATTTTTTACTGAAATATACAAGCCGACAGACTGAGAAGATACCTTAAGATTGGAAAGTTGGGTTATTATTACCTATCTATAAAGTTGGAGATAGCATACAATGTAGTAATTATAGGGAAATAACACTATTAATTTCACCTATAAAAGTATACAAAAAAGCACTGGATAAAAACTAAGATTATAGCTAGAAAGTACATTAAACGAGGCACAGAGCCGGATCTTAAAAGGAAGAACTATCCAAGAACACGTATTTACGATAAAATAGATATCGAGAAATCCACACAACAAAATGAAGAACCAACGTTTGCTTTTGTAATGTTAGAAAAAGCGTTAGACAGGGCCCACGAAAATGTATGGGAAAGTATAGTAAAGAAAGGATTAGAAACAAGTTAATGAACGTCCTAAGAAGTCTATACAAATAAAATTAATTATGTAATCAGGAATAACTCGAAATCAGACGCTTTTATTATCACATAGGGACTCCGTTAAGGAGAAAACCAAGTCCTCTGTTATTTAACAATTTTATTCATGATATAATTAACAAGTATTTAGGAAAAGCGGAAAAGCTATGTGTGGGATATAAACAATTGCAAAGAATCACAATCTCAGAAGGAGTTTATGCAGATAATGTAGAAGTAACGGCGGAGAAACGGCAAGATTTGTAAAAAAGCTAGAAGTTTAGAAAAACACATTAGAAGAATTTGGAACGTAGATAAATTTAGACAGAACAACGGTTTTGACAGTAAGTACTCAAAAGATCATAAACGAACTGGAACAGAAGCAGATCCAACAATTGAATAAAGTTAAATATTTAGGAATAAATATAGAAAACACAGGCAGATATGATTTAGAAATCTACAGCAATGTTTAAAATGCATAAATACCTATTATGCGCTGAGTAATAGCTTTATAAACAAAGAGAAAGTATCAACAGGAACAAAATTAAAAGTATACAAAGCAGCATACGGACCGATATTAACTTTTAGAAATGAGTTTTGAATACTCATACAAAGAGTATGATACAAGCGGCGAAAATAAAATATTTGAGACGTGTGAAAGGTGCAACCAAAAATAAAAAATTAAAAAGTATAAAAATACGTAAAGACCTAGATATTATGTCAATATTTAAACATATAGAAGAAAAACACTTAAGTTGGTGGAGACACCTGCAAAGAATGAAGCAAAAATAATTAAGAAAAGAAAAAAGGCAGGCCAGGAAAAACGTGGAAAAAAGTAATAGGGGAAATTTTGGGAAAAGAAGAATAAGCTGGGTAAAAGCTAAAATAAAATCCCGAAACCCAAGCTAAACAATTATCAGTCGTGATGCGTAGCATTCCCCCCTCACTGAGCGAGGAGGAAATAAAAAAGGATTTACAAACACTTAAATATCCAATCACAAAAGTCACCAGGCTGTAAAATAAAGACAAAATACCGATCCCAATTTGTGCGCTCGAATTCGAGAAAACAGATAACATCAACGAAATATTTCATCTCACCAGATTTATGAATTGCATAGTATCAGTTGAGCCCAGAAAAAGATCTCGGGACATACCACAGTGCAAGCGCTGTCAACGATACGGGCACACACGCAACTATTGCAAATTAGAACCACGATGCGTTAAATGTTTAGGATCACACCTATATACAGACTGTCCCAAAAGACCAAGTGAAAAACCCAAATGCGTAAATTTCGGAGGAGATCACCCCGCAAATTACGGAGGCTGTGATCATTTTAAGCAAACATAAAACAAACAAATGACACATAACGCACCAACACGACAACCAAGAACCAACATGAAACCAGCATTTGTAGATGGAAGAACGAGTTACTCGAAAGTAACTCAACAACAAAACACTAACTTCCCTAAAAACCCAGAAAATTCAACAGACCTCATAACAACGACTATTAATACGATTTTAGATATACTCAAACCCCATTTACATAAACTTTTACCACTTATCGTACCACTACTCACAGGCGCTACAAATGGCGACTAATAAACAAAACAATTCTATATCAACACAAATTACATTTAATAATTTTACTTTAATGAACTGGAATGCTGATGGCATCAAAAGACAACGCAGTATATTTATTGCTTTTTTAGCACGACACAACATAGATATAGCCTGCGTATCAGAAACACACCTAATTAACACAAAAAACTTTAAAATCCCAGGTTATAACATTAGAGGAATGATCGAACAGATATGATAGCTTCGGGAGGGGTAGCAATTATAGCAAAACGTAAACTGGAAATCCGAGAAATATATCTAGATGACCTCAATAGCCTAGAAGCAGTTACTGTGATAGCTAAAACTAGGAATAACTCCAAGATAAAAATAGCATGCATATACAAACAACCAAATCGGAGACTGGATGAAAATGATCTTCAATCTATTTTTAATGACAATCAACCAACAATGGCTATTGGAGACTTTAACTGCAAGAACACCTTTTGGGGCTGCAGAACTACCAACCCGAATGGAACAAGGTTAAATAACTACAGCACAACACATGCAATTCAGTACACGTACTACCCATACAGGACAAATCAACTCCCAGATATACTAGATATTGTGCTACTTTAAGAATATTACAAGACCAATCTATCAAAATGAAATGACAGAGTTGGATTCTGATCACCTGCCAGTTGTAATGTCCTTAAATACTACCATACGACAAGAAGTCCTATTACCGAAACTCATCAATGGTAAAGTGAATTGGCAAACCTTCCAAAACCTATTGAACGACCACATCAAATGTCCTAGCCAAATCCACACAACACAATAAATTGATGAAATAATAAACAACCTCCTACAAGCAACAAAAGAATCCATTAAGGCAGCGACAATCAGCACCAACACAAGAAGACCAAATAACTACCAGCACCCACCACTGGAAATTCTACAATTAATAAAAGAAAAGCATAGAATTCGAAGACTTTGGCAAAATACTCGACAGCAGCATTATAAAATGCAATTAAATAGACTAATACGCAGAGTAAAACAGAACTGGATGAATACAGATTTAATTCATACCAACGCTATATCCAGGAGTTACAACCTAATGACCCTACAATGTGGCAAGCTGCAAAGAAAATTCTTCGAGACAGCCCCAGATAATTGGACCACTAAAAGATGGAAACACAACCTTTACAACAGATGAAGAAATCTGCAATATATTTGCGGACCATTTTGAAGCTGTGTTTACTCCAGCACCAAATAATGATAATGCTTTTGCTGAGGAAGTAAGACAATATCTCCAACAATACGAATCAAATACAAGTGGTGAATTCAAACCAACATCGCCCAGAGAGGTTAAAAGATTAGCTAATGAACTTAAAGTGAAAAAAGCCCTAGGAAGCGATCTCATACCAAACATAATAATTAAAAACTTCACAACTAAAGTACATGCCTACTTAGCCACAGTTTTCAGTGCCTGCATGCGACTTGGTTACTTCCCTGCTGCCTGGAGGCATGCAACCATACTTGTATTTCACAAACCTAGAAAAAATCGGCACTCTCCAATGAGCTATCGACCAATTAACCTGCTCTCAACTTTATCCAAATTGTTAGAAAAAATAATGAACAGGCGCCTACTTCAAAACCTACACTTGCTTAACATACTCCCTCCATTCAAATTTGGATTTAGATCCAAACACTCAACGACCCATCAGCTACAACGAATTGTGGAATACATAGAAAAAGGCTACGAAAATAAAGCTTATATTACAGCAGCATTCCTGGATATAGCAAAGGATTTCGACAGGGTCTGGATAGAAGGTCTACTTCATAAACTACAGCGCCTCCACATACCAAATTATTTGATACATATTATTCGATCATTTCTCACACACCGCACCTTCTCCGTTAGAATCAATTCCACATACTCAACAGTTAGACCTATCAATGCAGGCGTCCCACAGGGATCCATATCGGGCCCAACACTATTTAATATCCACGTCAATGATATACCTCAAATAGACAATGCAGCCATTGCTATGTACGCAGATAATACTGCGCTACTTATCCAGAGCAACGAACTATTGGAAGCATCAAATGAACTACAATCCAGCCTAAATACAATATCAAGCTGGATGGGAAAATGGCACATAAACCTTAAGTCAACCAAATGTCAAGCCCAAGTGTTTACCTTACGACGTCTCAGAGATATACCCAACATTCAAATAAATCATGAAGAAATTCTTAGAACACGCAAAATAGCCCAGTTAAGTATCTAGGGGTATACTTAGACCAACGACTAACCTGGGGTTTCCATATTAACCACAAATTGAATGAACGCTATGCTAGATTAGCCCTACTATACCCACTGATAAACAGAAAAAGTTTTCTACACATAGACTGTACAATGTTAATCTATAAATAATAATTAGACCGGTGGTAACGTATGCATGCTGTGTATGGGGATCTGCTTCACCGACTCACATCCACCAAATATAAACACTACAAAATAAGATATATATATATATATATATATATATATTCCACGTCTTCCTTGGTCTGCCTTTTTTTCTTTTCTTAATTATTTTTGTTTCTTACACTTTTTTCACCGGCTTTGTTTTCTTTATTCTTTGTAGGTGTCTCTACCAACTTAAATGTTTTTCTTCTATATGTTTAAATATTAATCTAGGTCTTTACGTATTCTAATACTTTTTAATTTTTTATTTTTGGTTGCGCCTTTCACACGTCTCAGATGTTTTATTTCAGCCGCTTGTTTCCCGTCTCTGTGTTGGTGCTGGGGGCTGTGACCAACAGAAATGAAGTCATGGCGTGGCATTCTACTTTTTTGAGGAAGGTTTGAAGATGACCGCCGACAGTTATATTTACGTGCTGGAGAAAGTTGTCAAGTTCTAGGTAGAGGTGACCATTGGGCGAGAGTACGTGTTCCAGGAAGACTCCACTCTAACACACGGGGCAAGAACGACCTAGATATATCTATACGATTTGCATTACCACTCGTACCGAACTTGTGTGCCCACTCTCTAGCCCCGACTGCAATTTTTGACTACTACATATGAGGAGGAGTGGTCGAGGCAAAAGTCAATGAGAGGTATCATACACACTAAAAACAGCTTAAAGGTTTCCGTCATGGAAGCAATGACACATATAGACAAATAAGGTTTAGGTTCCGATTCGGGGAGTTTCTGGGCAGTGATGGGGGCTATACTGAATAATATGATTCTCAATACTGTTTACCTTAAGTAATAAAATAAAATGATTCTTTTTGTTTATGTAAGATATTTACTTGCAATCTGCTACAGTAGCAATAAACAAATCAGTGAACTATTCTAGAAAATACATTGCAGTGTAAATTACAGGTGAGGTAACTACCTTTGGCGTTCCTCAGTGGAGTCACTTATGCAACTGATATATAACTAAGAAGTAGTAAGAATGATAAATTGTTTAGAAACGATAAGAAAGATCAGTTGGTTTAAAACACTTTCAATACACTTTTATAGACTAATAATTCGTTGTTTAGCAGAGAATTTAAAGATTCCAGCTTTGTCCAAGATGTCAAGATGCAAGATGCCAAAGTATTTTACACAGTTTGTACGGAGTAGAACTTGGCCATCCATGATCACATCGTGGATGATGCCTTTAGGTTTGGTAAAGGTGATTTGTAATGATTTTTGAGTATCGATTTTGAATCGTCATTTTTGGAACCAGCCAGTTACTGCGTCCAGATTTTGCTGTAAATTACTTGTAGGTGTAAAAGGGTTAGTACGGGTGAAAATAGTTCTTGTGTATAAAACATACAGGACCGGACTTCCTTGTGGAATACCTGAGCGATGGAGTAGAATGATGATAAAGCTTTCCGGATTTTACTTGGAAGTGCCTGTCTTCAAAATATAATTTTATGATTAGGTAGTATATGGAGGGTAAGAAAAGCTTCACCTTGAAGAGGATACTTTCATACCAGACCTTGTTAAAGCCCTGGCTGATGTTTAGAAAGACGGCTGCACCGTAGTTTTTGTCTTTGCATAGTTAATGTATTCTACTACCTTGTATACCTTTTGCATAGTGGAGTGGTAAGTCCGAAAGCCAAATTGATAATCAGGTATTAATTTTTGATCTTCAAGAATAGGTGTAAGCCTGGCCAGGAATAATCTTCAAATAGTTTGGAGGACAGTGGCAGCAGGCTGATGGGTCTATATGATGTGGGAGTTTTCTGGGTTTGAGGATAAGTATAATTTGTGCTGTTTTCTATTGTATCGGAAAATATCTTGTACGTGAAATGTTGTTAAAAATAAGCGTTAGCATATAGCTAGTTTTAAAAGGCAGTTCCTTCAATATGCGACCAGTAATTAAGTTGTATTCACAGGATTTTTTGCAGTTAGTCTTTCTATCAATTATTGTTTGAACTTCAATCCTAGTGAAAGGTTTGTTGGGTAATCTTAGTTGATATGGGGCCTGCATAAAGTTGTTCACTTCTACATCAGTGTGTGGGTCACTAGTAGGAAGAGGTTGAGACACTTTTGAAGGTGGGCTGCAAAAGCATCTGCTTTATTTTTGTCAGAACAGGCTTTTTGATGTAAATAAATTGGAGTTTTTAAATCGTTATTTTCATTTTTTATTTATTCTCGGATTTAACTAGGCAACTCCGTTTTTAAAAGGTACGAGAATTTATTAGTGCATTAGGTAAAATCAAATTAAATAAAATTTTATTATGAGAACATAATTTTACGTTGGTTTTCTAAAGTCTAAATTCCCTAGCCCCTTTCAAATGTTTCTGTAACCGAGAATCCTATTTCTGCATCCACTCGCAATTACAGCAATGAAAGTTCGCCGTCGCGAACCTTTTCAGGCGCCAGAATCTTGTTAGAGGAAATGTGTAGCGGTAGGTGCGCTACTATTATTTAAGAGAAACGTCTTCCCTTTATTAAAGATAAAGTAATAAGATCTGAAACGGCAATGCAAAGTAATTTATTCGTTTAATGTGGTAAATATGGATGCAGCGGGACTCGCATTTAGGTATTTTTTGCTCATTACCGTCTACCGCAAATTTGCGGTTTAAATCTCTTGTGCAAAGTGGAGGAAAGGTAGCAAGGTAAGGAGACTTACTCAATACTTGATGTTAAAAAAACCCACATGTAAGGCTTAAAACAAACAATTATTAATACTTTGGTTTGTTGCAAGGTAGAATTAATTATATTTGTCTTGCGTGGAGATTGTTTACATTAAATTAATAAGAAAGCACTTTGCAGCTAACTTAGTGTTGTTGGCATGTTAAATTAAGTTTTCTCTCTCATGCCAGGTTCAGTTGCTTCTGGGTCGTTATACCTTCAACTATAGCCAACGATAACGATTTTAAAATGTGGATGCTGTTTTTATTTTGTTGTCGCTTATCTTTAATTATTCGCTGCCTTGCAATTCCAGCTCGCAGCGGATATTATGCATCAGGCTGCTGGTTGCCTGAAAGCCACGGCAGGAGCGCCCGTGGAGGGCTGTTATTAAATCTTTACAAATGTAAATTCAATTGGGAGAACTAACAAGTGCAACGCATTATTTTTGCAACAATTCCTGTTTGGGACTCGAGGCGGCACGGGAATGGAATTAAAAGCTTTGTGCTAGAACAATGTTGTCGGCTGCTGGCTTTGTTGTTACAGAAGACAGTGAAGCCCGACAATTAAGCGTTCGAAAAGCCGAAACAGCGCCGGCTAATTTGCTTGCATCGATCATGGGCGGGCGGCCCACTTTTTCGCATTATGGCCCAATTAAAACGCAAACACGCGAGATGGATTCGCCAGAAGCTATGGTCATCCCTCTGCTCGCAGCTTTTAACAGAATTAAGTCGTGTTGCTGTTTGCCGAGTTAAAATATGCAAGCGCATGCAGGGCTCTTAGGGTACTTTTATTGAAGCGGCGCGCGCCGTTATTCCTTCCATTTTGAATGCTTAAAGCGACCTAAAGGCTGTATTTTCGATTGCAATGGACTCCTTTATGATTTGTTGTAACATAAGTATATATTTTTTTAATATATATTTACGCACTTGGTGCATACATTGCAACTAGTTAATAACTATCTAGCAATTTTATTTTAACAATTGCTTACTTAAATCTAAGTTACCTTACATCTAAGCAAGTCTTAGCGTTCGATGGATGTGTTCCCACTGGCGCACTCCACATAAGGTTTAAAACACTCTTTTCACATGTTTTAGATTGCCCTTAATTCACTTCACTTCACTTACACTAGCTCGAAGGGTTTTAGCCTTTTTAGTCTACGAGTAAGCTGATTGTTGTCGAGTAGTTGTAGCACTTCGACGTTTTCGTGTTCATGGAGTCTTGCTTTATGTTTTTTTACGAACCTTTTTATTTCCGCAATGGGCGTTGACACTTGTAGGTCCTTGTGGATGTCATCATTTCTGATGTATCAAGGAGCATTAACAATGTTACGAAGCACTTTGTTTTAGAAGGTTTGTATAATTTTGACAAAGTTGCACGCCGTAGACCCAAACGGGTTTTAGAATCTGTTTATACAACAGTAACTTATTATGCAGGGATAGCTCGGAGTGTCTTCCAAGTAACCTCCACATCTTTTTAAATCTAATGCAAAGTTCTTTGCGTTTTTTCTTGACTTGTTTTTTTCACCTGAGCTTGGTGTCGAGTGTCATGCCCAGGTATTTCGCTGTGTTAGCGTGTGGAATTGTCTGCTGATTGATCACTATGGGTAAGTAATCAACTCTTTTGTTGGTGAAGTTTATGTGAGTACACTTCGCCTCATTTAATTTAATCCGCCATTTATTAGTCCAACTAGTGACGTTGTTGACGGCAGTTTGCAGTTTGTTTGTCGCTGCTTCTATCTCGTTGCTTGTAGCCAGCAATGCAGTATCGTCAGCAAACGTAGCTGTCTTCACTGCATCGCTCATAGGGATGTCGCTGGTGTAGAGCAAGTACAAGATTGATCCAAGGACACTTCCTTGCGGTACTCCTGCATCGATGTCTTTTAATTCTGAATATTCTTCGCCGTATCTTACCCTGAAGTGACGGTCGGAGATGTATGATTTGAGAATCTGACTCATTTGCTTGGGTAGATTCTTTTCCAACTTATATTGTAGACCCTCGTGCCATACTTTATCAAAAGCTTGGGCTACGACAAGAAATATTGCTGAACAAACTTCTTTTTCTTCCAGGAATTTTTCAATTACATCACTGACGCGATGCACTTGGTCGATTGTCGAATGCTCGTTTCGAAATCCAAATTGATGGTTCGGGATAAGTTGCTTCTTTTCAATAATTGATTTGAGACGTTTTAAGAGCAGCTTATCGAACAATTTGGATACGACTGGTAATAGCGAGATTGGACGGTATGATGTTCTCTCATTGGGTGGTTTCCCTGGTTTCGGGATCATAATAACTTCCGCTACCTTCCACTGCATCGGTACGTATTGTAATCGCAGAGCAGCGTTGAATTGGTGCGTAAGTTTCATTATGCCCTTTCTTGATAGTTCTTTAAGCACATGCGCACTAATTAAATCATAGCCAGGTGCTTTTTTGGCGCTGAGGTTCTTTCAAATCTCCGTGGCAATTTCGTTCGGGGTTATTGGATCAATGACCCTATTTTCCCAGGTGTCAATCGCGGGTAGCGGCTCGTTGTCATTAGCAGGGTGAAGCCTTTTCATTACCTTTCCTTGCCCATTCACCGTTTTCCTTGCGAATAGGTGGGTTTTGGTTTTGTGGTCGGTTTAACCTCTTAGTCGCCTTCCACAAAGAGTACTCAGTATCTTTATCGTCTGATAAATCTCTTAGGAATTTAGAGAATGTTTCGTTTTTAACTGTACGGATTTCCTGTTTAAGTTGTTGGCTTAGTCGATTTAGCACTGTTTTATCTGCAGGTGCACTGCTTTGTTGTCATATTTTTCGTGCTTTGCGTTTTGCTGATACGAGATCTCTAATTTATTTTTGGTAGTTTAGCCTAGTTGTTTTCTGTTTTGGTGCCGGAGTACTGTTCCATGCTGCTTGTTGTAGATTAGCAATGAACAATTCTGCTTCCGCATCTAATTGATCGGTTGTTTTTAGTGGGACATTTAACTGGATACGTTCTTCTACTTCTGTTCTGTGATGGTGGGCGTGATTTATTGATGATCGTCTCACTTAACGTCAAGATAATCGGAGACTGGTCTGATGACAGGTCGTAATTGTCTTCAATACTGGTGTAATTAGATGATATGTTTTTCAGTATAAAGAAGTCAATTAGATCTGGTATTTTGTTGCTATCTGTTGGCCAATATGTTGGCTTACCAGTGGAGTGCAGATACATTTAGCTTGTTTGATAGCATCGTACAACTGCTTACCTTTGGTAGTGATGTGTCTCGACCCCAGAAAGTATGTTTAGCGTTAAAATCCCCTCCAATTATGAAGTGATCTCCTAGTGTTCGAAAGAGCCCGAGGTAGTCTTCTTTTTCTAATGCATATCTAGGTGGACAGTATATTGCAACGACAGTATAGTCCTTGGATTTTATAGAGACCTTTACAGTTGTTGCTTGTATTTCACAAGTTTCATAGTTAGAATCTTCATAGTGTTTAATATTGTCCTTTATTATTACCGTTGATCCTCCCCTAGCTGTGTTATTTGGGTGGATCGTATGGTACAATTTGTACCCTTTATTTTAGGTAGTTCTCTTTGGTAAAGTGTGTTTCGAAATTAAACAGATGTCTATTTTTGATCCCAAAGGAATAGTTCTAACTCATGGGCGTGTTGTAAAAGCCCATTTGCATTCCAAGCAGCTATTCTGATAGTTGCCATTTTTATTTCTTGCTTTTGGCAGCTGCCTTATTGCTGGTTTCAAGCTTTTGGACTCTGCTTAAAATTGCTTTGATAGCTTCACCTTGCTTATCAATTTTAGCTAGAATTGTATACAACGTGATGTTTATTGCATCTAGTTTTGATTCCTCAGCAGTGCTTTGTTGTGGCTTACCTTTAACCATTTGTGCGTAACTACCCCCTCTTGGGTTGCATTGTTTTGCTGGAGCAGTTTTGGGTAGGGTAGGAAAGTTCTGCTGAATTTTCTCTACCACTCGTACTTCTTGTCCATTGGTTGATTTTTGATTGTTTCTTTTTCCCTCTTTTAAAGTTTTTTCTCTTTGCTTTTGAAGTTCTTTTGCAACCGCACAACCGCGGTTACTTGCTTAGTGAGCTTCTCCGCAGTTGATGCATTTGGCCTTAGCAAGTTTAGTTGCTTTGCACTCAATAGTAGCGTGATGTCCTGCACATTTAACACACCTTGCTTCTTTATGGCATAAGGATTGGGTGTGTTCAAATGCTTGGCATTTTTTGCACTGTGGGATTAGAGCTGTCTTTCTACGCAGCGGTTCGATCTTGACTTTCAATCCTGCAATTTGTTGGATCGTATAGATTTTTTTAATATCTTCTGACTTATCAAACGCCAGCATATGTAGCGACAATGGCTTTTTGATAATGTCATTATCTTTTCTAACTTTTTTTATGATGTTAGTAGCATCAATAATTTTAAATCCTCTTTCGCGAAAGTCTTTTGTGATCATTTTTATTGAACACGTTGGGTGAATGTCTCTGGCCATGACTTTTATAGGTCGATTTTGCTTATCTTCATAAGTATAATATTCAATATTAGAGTTACGTAGAACACTTATCAGACTACGGTACTGCATTTCGTTTGCAACGTTAACCTTGAATATGTTCTTATTCATAGCAGTTACATTGTAAGAAACATTTGCGCTTGCATTATTTCATGTACGGTTTCATATTAGTTATATTCACCAAATTTATTGGCGGCGGTAATGGTATTTTCTTTTCTTTCGGTTTGTTATCCGAATTTTTAGAAGTCGAGGGTTGTTGTGGAGAAGTTTCAGGGGATCCAGATGCTTTTCGTTTTTTGTTGCTTTTCTTGGATTTCTGGACTATCCACTTAGTTTCTTTTGCTAGCTCTTCCTCGTCGGTATAATATTCAATTTTCTTTTCTATAACCTGCTCTGTTTTAGGTTCTGCCATAGCATTCTCGAGGCTTTTAACCCTTGATATAAGCTGGTCAATGTTATATTGTAAGGTTGCATTGGTTGCATGGGCTTGCTGCAGTGCATTCCATAGATTAATCTCATTTTGAGTTTTTAATTGATTCTATTGTAAAAGAATCTGATTATGCTGGGATAACGCGGCCTCAGCTGGTGTTGGAGGTCGTTGAATAGATATTAGCTGAATTATTATGTTGTTACGCGCGTTTTACACTTAACGCAGCGCTATCGACGTGTGTAGGTCGGCCTTGCGGCCGCACTTAATCGCACTTCACTTTCGCCGGGACAAGCACCGATGTTTACACGACGAAAGTCAAATTGCGTGTGTAAGTACGAATATATATATATATATATATAGTAAAGTAAATATTGCTAAATATACAAGAATTTTGTACTCAATCTTAGTGTAGCTTTCACCCGCTACACTAAAGCTTTGGGCTTGTATTGTTAAATATGTCTTAGGTTATAGTTGATGGGTGCAATTGCTATCTGATCCTAGGAGTGATTCTGGGTCCCTTCGCACCGCAGCCAAGCACCATAATCGCGCGGTTACACTGGCTAGTCTGACGCTCAGTTCCACAACTGGTTGTCAGTTTTTATCGTTCAACTCTTAAACTACTTAAACCATTTTTACCCAAACATACCCTCCCAATAATTCGATGAGAATTATTAATTCTTATCAATTTTTGATTCGGTAAAGCTTTGTGATTCGTCTTCGAAGTGGTCCTCTAGCTGTTTTGACCACTACCATTCCGACATGTCTAGCATCTCCGAGAATGAACTTCGATGATGCCTTTGGTCCATTGAATCTTCATAGCGTTGAGACCATTCGATGAAGACAAGCTCACCAACCTAGACATCCAGCTTGGTAGGTACTTGGGTTACATTCTCAAAAATGGTCTGCTAGGACTTGAGCGTGTGTACATCGTTTCTACAGACACGGGTCTACAGACCCCCAGCGGCTGATTAATGGTAGCTGTTCCCATGATAAAGCAGACTTTGTTGACAGATACGGTAGTCAAAAGTCGGTTATTGAACTGAAGCTTCTGCTTTGGCGAACACAGTGAGCAGTAGTTGATTTGACAGGGTACCATTATTCAAAATTACCATCCAAGCTATTTTGACTGATCGCACAAGACGTTCCCATGCCCTTTTCATGTGGAAGCTTATGGAGGGGGGGGGGTCAAAATTATATTTAATTTCCTATGTATTATAGCTAGTTACTCTTCAACCTTTATTTGCTAAATTTCCCGAAATCCCTTCTTCAGGTTAGTGTCCGCTTAATAAAAGTTCGTTTTGTTAGCACTATAGATTTCTAACGGATTGCCTTAGCGATAAATAAAATGGTTGACTGCCATGATGGCGTCATCCCTTGAGAGCAAATGAGCAACTTAAAATGAGTAGCACGAGTGGTCAGACAGGTAAATAGTAATCCATACCGTTTCTCCCGTTTTCTTCCGTTAACTATATCGATCGGTCCGAAGTAATTAAGTTGCATGTAGAAAAAAAAAACGTTCTGGTTTTATGACCCTGACTTTCGGTAGCAGCTATTTTTGAAAGAATTTGCTTCACACATTTCATTCTACACAAGACAATCGCTGGCTGCTTTTTTAACTGCTGATTTGAGACCCATTGTGTAGTAACCTTGACACAGTTTATTGCAAACTAATTCTACGCCTTGATGTCCGCAAATTCTGAGACAACATTCTATCAGCAGTTTTGTCCAGAAATGTTGGGAATCCAAAATGACAGAAAATCGAGCTATTATCGACATGTTCTGAGCCTTCCTAACACGACTGTCGTTACAGATTATTCATCCTTTAAATAGAGTCAGCGACCAAATACTGGAAGACCAGCGCACTCTTTACCTTTTTTGGAAAATAGACGTTTTGATAATGTAGCATCCAAAACCATACGCTTTTTCGAATCTCCTCCACTGACAGATAGCCCCCTACCCTTTTTTTTGCGCTTTGGGTATGTCTTTCTTAATGGATCCATGTTCATTGCAGCCTATGGCTTATTGTGATTACCCTAATTAAATAAATTCACAACCAACCTGTAATTGATGTTCCCCGAATCAGCAGATACAGGTCCTTTACAGGGTTTGTCTGGAAATCTTCCAGTTCCAGGATTGGCTTCCCGAGTATATGTTGCCTTTTCCTGCACAGCACATCGCACTTGCATAGCATGTGTAAGGCTGTAGAGTTTCTTACAGACATGCGACTGTGAAAGAACACCCTTCTACCATAGTTCTCTCTTTTTGAAAGTCGCTAGGTTCTAGATAAATATTCTAATATATGCAGTGACACGAATTAGCTTCATATAACAGCTGCATCTCTCAACGCATGTAGACAACGAATTATTCTCCATAATGACATTAAAACATTAGCCAACTTTGCTCCAACTAATGCAGCCTGGGATTCCAGACAAAGAATCAAAACCATCTTATTGGGGACGATTCTTGCTTTTCCAATGACAATATTTACATAGACAGTGTGACCGACTTTTGTTTTTAGAAACGCCACGGCGTAATAAGACTGTTGACTTACGTCTTATAGAAGACATGCACTTGGTTTTTATCGCTTTCTGACACATTTAGGGAAAGGTATTTTTCAATTGTCGTCTCCGAAATTTTCATGAACTTCAAGCTTGTCATCCTATCCAAATGATGTCCGCGTCTCCTGGAGCAAATACGCTCACGATAAGCCTCAAAAGTTTGCGTTTTATTGGAGTGATTTGCTCTGTCACAATTTTTGAATCCGCTTTTGAAGAACTTGTTTTGTATTTAAATATATCTGTTTTAGAATTCTAGTGCAGACTGAGGATACGTTCTAGCTTATATTTACTTACATTTCAGGGATAGATCTGGATTCACAACTTTTGGCACATCTTCGTCATTACAGAGCCATCCTCGGATTTCGAATCCCTTACGGTGATAAATTTTGCGTACTTCCATTAACTTTTTGATGGATTCTTCGACTGTTCTGTAACTGTCCAGATAATCGTAATAACGATTGATGATGGTATCGACTGTTCTGGGATGCTCTTCTTGAAACTCACGACGCCAAATATCATGATATCCATGGTATAAACATCTGGTAGACGGTTTCTACCCCCTCCCCTTCAGGTAGGTTTTCCTGTCAAATTTGCACTCTATGAAACATGCCCTAAATGTATCCACTGAAAGCAACATTTCTGTTTATATACGAGACATATCTTTTCAAGTTTATTGGGGTTTGTCATTCGAAAAAAAACAGTATATACCATACCCGCTTATTTTCAAACTCTGCTTTCTTTAGACTTAGCTTATGACAAAATCCTTTTATAAGATATTCTTTAATTTTTCCTCTCATGGTAGCTGCAAAAACTGCATATTTGTACATCTGTTTTTTTAGGAGCCGAAATACGTATCAAATAGTGTATAGAAGGGTCACGTTATAATTCTTTCCAGTAGTCATCAACACGTTGAGAAGTTTTTTATAAGCCCTAAAGCGGGTTTGTTTACTTTTGATTGCCGTAACCTCTTACAATTAACTACGCCCAACGCTTCCACCTGAAAGTGAGCCTTGACCAGGTCATGCAGTGTTTGGCTAGTGTCAACTTCAGTACTAATCATTGCTAGCTCACGTTTTTTCAATCTAGAGGGCCCTATTTTTGATTCATTTGCTGCCCAACCTAACTGTTGGCGTCTTTTTGGAGCCTTCCATAATTTTTTGCCATAACAGTAGGTGGTTGTGAGGTAATCCAATAATTACTAATCTGTCTTTTAACTGTCTTGAAAATTAAACGTCTTATAAATGACTCCGAATTTTTAGCTATTTATAGTCAAATAGGTAAGTCGAGGTTTTTCTTGGTTTGAACAAAATCTATCTAGAACTCTTCCAATTCATCTAGTCCACGGATTTACAACCATAACACACTGGAGTCTTTCATTGCTATCTTCGTTGTTTCTTTGGAAACTAAAACGAAGTAGGTTTTATCACCTTTTAGTTCATTAGTCACAATTTCTTTAGCATTTTTAGCAACAATTCTGGGCCTAAAAACGCATTTACTACGACGGATCACTTGGAGCCTTTTAATTCTATAAAAATACTATCCTGATAACACCTTCAATTTCAACGATGGACGGTGTCATTGTTTTTATTACATAAACTTTTCAATTGTTTTTTTGGTCCTGCCGCCTTTGATCTTCTGTTCGATCATTTTCCTGTTCTTCTCGTTTCGTCAGATAGTGAAGCAGCTGACGATGTTTTCATTGACATTCGTTCTTTTCGCAGGTGTTCGAGTGACATTTAGAGCTACAGTGACCTTTGCCAAGGCAGCAAAAATAAAGCTTATGGTTCTTCACAAAGTCTCAGCACTTATCTTTTTTTATTCCCTAGACAAGATGACAACGAATGGGCTTTAAAACATCTCATTTGGCACGTGTTATCAATGGCGACTAGACAATTATTTTGGTGACTTCTATTTTTTTCCGTTGATTGAGGACTGTGTCACAGTGTAGACTGTCCCAGAATAAATTTAGCGAAGAACTCGAAAACATCTTCAATCTGGCAGCTTTTCGCATTTTGACAGATACGTGTTCCACATCAGTTGGAGGCTTGCAGGGAGTTTTTTCAAATTCTACGATAAATTGGGGGTTTTTTACGTAGAGGCAAACCTTTATGTTTTCAGCAATAGCACAAATGTTGGTAACGGCGATCCGTATTCAACAAATAATTTTAAATCCTCTTTCACAAGTGCAGGTCAGATCTTGCTTTTCCAGCATTGCGTAAATGACTTGGTCTCGTCTTCTCTAAAATATCCAGGACCTTGTTTAATAAACAGTCTGATGTCAGCAAAGCATACACAGTTTCTGTTACCTTTCCTAAAAGATACTTCAGAGACGATAGATATTTTTTTCATCCGTAAAACTTCACACCATGGTGGAAAACTTCAATATACAAATAAATAATGGTCATTCTGGTACATTTTCCTTAAACTCCTGTAGTCCTTGACTGTCGAATTACAAAATTCTTCAAGCCAGACAGCTAATTTAACTACATAAGCTTTTCGTTGTTGTCGATCCAATCTTCAACACTTCTTCTCTATCTGACGCTTACGCCGCTGGATCTTTTAAAATATATGAAAAAGTTTTTGACAATTTTGTCATAAGAATTCGAGAGTGTCAAATAAGCCGTGAGACATTTGCTAACTATTCTATTTCAAATTTAATGGTAAATATTTAAAATAATGTCATAATTTTGCCAAATAAAAAAATAAATAAAATTACATTCTGTGTTTCTTCTGGGACATCCCCTTATATTTAATGTTTATTAATAAATTTACAATATATCCGTTCTGAACTTTCAGTAGATTGGATAAATTATTTTACTCAAGAGAAAAGTGATAATCTGAATACTTAATAAAAATAATAATTAATTTTGATGGGTTTGGTGAATATTTTCTTTTTAGTCTTCTATGTACTGTAAGTTGGCTAATTTTAACTTTTTGGTAACTTGAGAGTTTTAGAAATTATTAAAGGTGATACTATGAGATCTTTGTCTTAACTTAAAAACTACAAATAATTTTATTATTCTAAAACCAATAAATACAACACGATGCTATAGTTTTGTTCCATATATTCCTACAGATGTAATAATTTATTTGTAGAAAAGTACTCTGTTTTCTAATTTCAGTTCAGAGTTTTGGCCAACTTTATCTGACGTAGTATATTGTTGATAACATTATTTTTTGAAGTTAAATGAGTTTGATGTGAACTATTAGTTCAGTAATAGTCCAAGATATTTTATTTTATTTAGACACAACAGACTTCTACTAATTGAAAAAGATAAGTAGAAAACATGTTTAATTATGTTTATTTGTGTTAATTTGGTGAAATTTACTCTTATTTCTCAAAAATTAAATTTATCTATATGTTTTTATCTAAATTATTGTAAATTGGAAGATTACCAATGATTAAGGCATTTTACGAATGATAAAGTAGAATGTCTGTTTTATAGAGATTTAAGAATTTAAGCAAGACTAATCAAATATTCACTACATTAATTAACAACTTGAAAACGTGCTAATTTATGATTGTTTTGTACGTATTTTTTTTATGAAAGAACTAATGTCAAGAACTACAACTATTCTTATACACATACGATACCAATTTGTCGACTTTGAAATAAATGTGGCAAAAAAGTGCGCCTATAGATCGAAATGACTCGATCAATTTATTAAGAACTTGCTTTGCCTTTTTCCCCATAAGGTTTCCTTTGTTAAAATCAGAACGGGATTAATTTTCAAAGTTAAAATTCCGGAATTAAACCGCTTTACAGTAATCGAATATAATATATACCTGATTGAATAATCCAGTTCTTTGACTTCTTAGTTTTATATCGAAATTTTTACATTTTATACTCCTATAAATGAAGAGTCTACTCTTGTAACTTTTTTCTTAGCCTTGAAATGCTCTGTCAGATATAGGAAGTCTCGCCAAAGTATAAGAAAAAATGTTCTTTTTGATTCATCTACTTTTACCTGCTCCCCAGTATAAAACTAGAGAGAAACAATTCATTTGAAATCAAGCCACTTGCATTTGTGACTTTTACATCAATTTTTACGTTGGATCGATCAGCAGAGATTTTGCCTCAGTTACCAAATAGCACCACAACGTTTGCAGCCACAGTCCAAACATAAGGATCTAGCCACCTTTACTAAACGGTTTTAAAACATAAATCCCTCCGCGTTTCTGACAGCGTTCTAGAATATCGTGGCTATCATCCAGAACACCACCAACATTTTGGAGGTCGTCGTAGGGCTCATGTAGACAGAACTGTATACCTGGTATACGCTTAGCTTTTGCCATGTTGGAAGCTTATTATTGCAAGCTTATTTTCAATGTCAAGCCATTTATGAGAAGAAAAGGTAAGTGTTTATTCAAAACACTGGTTTTGGAGTTACGGCCAGTTGAAAATCGAAAAAATTGCCAAAATCGGCCAAACCTCAATATCTTTAAATATTCATATTTTACTTATAGCTAGGAAGGTAAACTAAATACGAATCGAAAGCTAAAAAGCTAAGCTTTTGCTATATATTACGACAGGATTCGGTGCTATTGAGCTGTCGGGATCATTAACCACCCACCCCTTCTAAAAGAAACCTCTTTAAAATTTAAAAAAAAATTGTTATTCTACCACTAATTGACTATTAAAATACCAAATTTTATCATAGGACGAGTATGAGTTCATAGTTAAAAAAATTTTCAAAATGTCTGTCCATTTGTTTCATATGTAAATCTATCTATAATGCACTGTAATAAACTTTTTGTGCCCTAATGGCTTAGGGTCGATAGATGCAGACCGCAATTAGCCCATGCCAAATGAATTGGGCATTTGGTTTTTTAACTTGCAACCCTTACCTGCCACCGGTTTACAAACGACAAAAGCAGGTGGTTAACATTTAGCTGTTGCAAGAGGCACGTCGGCCTGCACCAAGGTAAACCGCGGCGAGCCGTACCAACTTGCAGGTCTGTCTACTGAACTTTTGTGGCTAATTATTGTTGGCTTGCCTGCCACGGTACCGCGTATTTTAAAATATACGTTTTGGACATAGATTGTGTTTGTATTTACAAGTTACCATCCTAATACCTATACACTATCGATCAAGAGGTAAAATTGATGATTACGAGCGGACAGTTAAATGATATTATTTCGACAGGATACAGCAAACCACTGAAAAACGACAAGGAATTTTTTTTCAAACTTTTGTATAAAATTAACCGCGGATTGTTACCTAGAAAAATGCGAGTCTTGTAAAAATAAGATTGAAAAAATGGATATCAGTTGATCAATGTTCTTTAGAAGTAATAGTTAAAGATACCGAAGATTTTGTAGAATCATTTTGTTCTCAGGTGAAAGTTCTGAAAATACATAATTTTATAGTTAGGCAACAATCGTTATTTTACAGTGTCAAAAAAGAAAATATTCAAGAAGAAGAAGCCTTAACTATATACGATTTCTCAGACAAATACAAGTTTGTCTTCCAGGATGAAGCACAATTTTACCATTGGAGTACTACAATGGCAAGAATAAATCCCATGGTTGTTTATTACAAAGAAGAAGACATACTACAAAATAAAAGCGTAGTATTTATTTTAGACTGTTTAAAAGCATAATCATTGCGTTAGTGTATTTGTTTCAAAAGAAATTTTTTAACTATTTGAAGGATTCGAAACAGAAAGTTTATTAACTTTTCTTACGGTTGTGCGTCGCTTATGTTTATACAAGGAAGACTTTGGCGCAGCTGTTGAGTGGCATTTTTTGCCACTGCCCATGGAAAAGAAGCATACGATGGAGTTGGTTAACATTAACAAAACTTGCTACCTAAATCAAGTCTCCAGAGAGCGTACAATTAGATGTATGAATCTAATGGAATTATATCTATGCCGAAAAATCAAAAATTGTGTCATGGACACAAAAATTATTGTTGGAAACCAAAAGGTCCATTGTTACGTCGCTAAAACGAAGGACACATTAGACATGAAAATATTATTTTTTTTTAAGTTAATCAGAAGTAAGTAGTACAAGACAAAAGAAGAGCTAGAAGTAGCGAGTACTTTTTTAGGAGAAATAACATTTAACGGTTTTTCCTGCTGTTGCTATTGCTGGAATAATCCTGCTGCCTAAAATAACGGAATTAAGAAAACAAATTATTTTTCTAAATATTTTGTAAGTTCTCTTTTAAGAAAAAGCCTTCTTTACAAAAAAAAGTTCATTAAGCTGCATTATACATAGTTTTAGATCGTCATACATGAAACAAATAGACAGACGCTGCACATATTTTGGAATTTTTTTACTGTAAACCCATGGTCGTTCCAAAATAAATGTTTGTATTCAAGTAGTCTATTAATGGTAGAATAATATATTTTTCTCTAAAAATTTTAAAATAGTGGCTTTGCAAATGTCAAAGGTCAAAGTGGGTGGGGGAAGGTCAATGAGCCCGACAGCGCAACACCAAATCCTAGCATGATGTATATCATATAAAAGCTTAACTCTTCAGCTTTCGATTCGAATTAGTTTACTTTCCTAGCTATAACTTTGACAAAGATATAAGTACTTAAAAGAATCGAGATAGAGCCGATCTTCTTTCCATTAGTGCTACCAAAATTCAGAAAAATCAGAGGTGTCAAGTCTAACAACCCGGCAATTTGGTATGGAATGACTAGGCAGGTAAAAATTCTAAATTTATTTATTACTTTTTGTAGACGTAAATAAATTTATATTAAAATAAAGTTTTTTATTAGGCCCATTTACTGTTAGTAACAAATAATAATTATTAGCTCCAGATAAAATATAACTTACTGCCAATTATTATTTGGTCAAATAATAAATACTTTAAAGAATAGCTACTGCAATCGATATGTTTTTATGAGGCTTAACTTCGAGACCACGTTTATTTTATTATTAAATTTAAAAATTTAAAATAGTTATTCCACGTGCGAAAACGTCTGCTGTTCTAGTATTCCAGCGCAATATTTATATCCCCGTGGTTGCCCTAGATGAAATTGTTCATTAAATATTAAATTCGAGGTTAGCGTATGTATATTCTCCAGAAATTTACGCGTTGGAAAACTCAACCCAAACAATATTTTTTGCGAACTGAGAAATATAGTGTTCACTTTTTGAATTTATCCTATAACTTTAAACCTACTTGTAAAATAGATGTAAAAATGGCATTTAAAAAATTATGTCGTATATATGTATAATAAATTTTTCATTCTGGGTCTCTTAGTTTTTAAACTTTTTGTTTATTGCAGTAAATTAACATAAAATGCTTATTTTCCTAATTCCTTAATTTTATAAGGTGCGTTCAAGTTCTAAGATATGCATTTTTTAAAAAAAAAACACTCGAAAAAGGATAGCGGGTAGACACTCCTATACGATCCCGGTATAGGATAGGTCTGCTTCAGGAGAGCGATCCTGCCCACGCGAGCCTCGACTCTCTCTACACCTCCTAAATACCGAGAGAGAGCTGAGTCCTAAAATCCCAATCCTTACCCAAAACCAAATGCATCCCTCCTACATATATCCTATCCAACTTGCCAACCCGCTCGGCAAGCGTGGCGTTTTAATTGCCAAATTCCTTCATATTTTATTCTATGCTAAATGTCGAAATTCAAAAAATATAAACCCTAGGTGGGTAGAGTGTGTAACTCAGACTCCCACTCTGATCAAGTATCAGACCGCCTCATTTCGGATTATGGGGGAGGCAGAAAATCGACAAGAAATACATCAAACAAGACATTTCGAGTAACAACATACAATGTGCGTACAATGAGATTGGACGAACATCAAACCAGATTAGAACAAGAGTTGGATGCCATCAAGTGGGATATCCTCGATCTATCCGAAACCAGACTAAAGGGTGAAAAAGCAACGACACTCAAAACAGGCCATGTGCTATATCAGTATAATAATGAAGAACAATCACACCTAGGGGGAGTGGCAATTATAATAAATAAACGTATAAAACATCTCGTAACAAAAATGCAAGCCATATCTGACCGTGTTATCTATATAACGCTTGAACTTAGTAAAAGATATTCCTTACAAATAATCCAAGTATATGCACCAACCAGTAGATCTGAAGAAAGCGAAGCTGAACAATTCTATGAAGACATTACAAGTGCAATCCACACGAAAAACCCAATATGTAATAGTATTGAGTGATTTCAACTCTAAAGTAGGGAAAAATGAGGATGACAATTTTCAAAACATCGGAAAATACGGACTGGGATCCAGAAATGAAAGGGGACAGATGCTTCTAAACTTTTTACAGCAAGAAAAATTATTCTGTCTCAATACATTTTACAAAAAACCACCCCAAAGAAAGTGGACCTGGAAAAGCGCTGATGGACATACGAAAAATGAGATCGATTATATACTATCAAACCGTAGAGATATCTGCACCGATGTTTCCGTTCTGAACAAGTTTGACACGGGAAGTGATCACAGGATGGTGAGGGAACCCTTAAAATCGATATCAAAGTCGAAAGGAAAAACTAATTCAAAACTATACCTATTTCCTACAACACAATATCTAGACAAACATCAACATAAATATGCAGAGCTTATCAAATACAAATTGCCGCCCATCCAAGAACTAAACAATTTAGAAATAAACAAATTAACAAAAACAATCACATCTACTGTTCAAACAGCGCAAAAAGATATGCACACAAAAAAGACAAAAAACAAGTAAACTCAAAGAAGAAACACTGCAAATGATAGAATACAGAAAGGAGTTAAATCGAGAAACTGAAGAATATAAGCAACTAAATAAGGACATAAACAAACATATACGTAAAGACCTAAGAGCATACAATACAAAAATGATTCAATCAGTGATTGAAGATAACAGTGGTGAGAAATAAACAAGATATAATTGAGTCCGTCGAAAACTTCTACAAATCCTTATATAACACTTATTCACAAGAAAAATACCAACAACAACATATTATGAATGTAGGATCTGAAGAAATTCCCGAAATTAACATCGAGGAACTCAAAGCAGCCTTGCGGCAAATGAAAAATGGGAAATCACCAGGGGAAGACCGCATTACCATCGAAATGCTGAAAATGGGCGGCGAGCCTTTACTACAATCAGTCCGCACTCTGTTAAACAAATGTCTCTATGAAGCGAAGATTCCAACTGCTTGGCAATGTGCGGAAGTCATCTTACTATTTAAGAAGGGCGATAGCTGAGACTTGGAGAACTACCGCCCCATTAGCCTCCTATCACATCTCTACAAACTGCTGACCAAGATCGTTACAAACCGCCTAACAACCAAATTGGATTTTTACCAGCCGGTAGAGCAGGCGGGCTTCCGAAGAAACTATGGCACTAATAATCACCTACAAAGGCTCAGATCCCTCATCGAAAAAACCACAGAATACAAGATGCCCATCTATCTTGCATTTATAGACTTCCATAAGGCATTTGATTCCATTGAAATTCCGGCAATTTTAAAATCACTGGACAACGCCCGAATAGACACAAGGTATTCAGACCTACTGAAATACATAAATACGAAAATTCCACCATAAAAGTAAATATTAATGATGAACTAACAACCAATCAAAGTAAAGTCAAGAGAGGCGTGCGCCAGGGCGATACTATTTCGCCAAAACTATTTATTCTCGTCTTGGAGGATATATTCAAAAACCTTGAATGGAAGCGAAAGGGACTAAATGTAGATGGAACATGCCTAAGCAATCTTCGATTTGCGGACGAGCTTGTCTTAATTAGCGATGACCTAGAACAACTCAAAGACATGCTAAATGAGCTCCTCAAAACATCAGAACACGTAGGCCTGAAAATGAATGTCCAAAAAACGAAAGTAATGGGCCCAGTAGAAGAGAGTATCAACGTAGGCAACAACAATCTTGAGGTAGTCAAGGAATACATATGCTTGGGGCACAAATTCAGGATCGGGAAAGAAAATCAGACCGCAGAAATCTCACGCCGGATAAGCCAGAGTTGGGCTGCATTTGGAAAACTCAGTCATATAATGAAAAACACCGATATACCAACTAACCTGAAGAGAAAGATTTACGACACCTGCGTGCTTCCAGTTGCAACATATGGCCTGGAGACTGACATTGACGAGAAAAAGTATGGTAAGACTTAGAACTACTCAAAGGGCTATGGAGAGAGCTATGATCGGCGTCAGTCTCAGAGAAAGAATCAATCACGAAGAGATCAGAAGGAGAACCAAGGTGACGGATATAATCTCAAGAATACTAAAAATGAAATGGAAATGGGCTGGACACGTGTCACGGCAGGAGCCAAACGGATGGGACACAAAGATAATCCAATGGAGACCAAGACTTACAACGCGGAGCAGGGGAAGACCACAGAAAAGATGGACGGATGACATCAAACAAACGGCGGTTAAAAACTGGATTCAAACCGCAAGAGACAGAGACGCATGGAACAAACTTGAAGAGGCCTTTATTCAACAGTGAATAATAAGAGGCTGATGGTGACTCGAAAAAGTTAAAACTTTTGTTATTTCTCAACGTAATCTCCGTCTATATATATTTTTCACAACGTTGTCATCATTATTACATTGCTACTGAGAACATTCCTTTATGGGTGTGTCTTGGCCACTAGAAAATTGTTGATGCAACAGCGGATGGATTGGCCACCCATCCACGGAGAGTGGCTTTTATGGTCGAAAAATCATGGCAGCATCACCTGTTAATATGCCCTGAGACATTATTATCCGCGTAGCATTGTGTTTATCGGTTAGCATTTGTGATACTCACCTTGAAGAAACTTTCCGCATTTTCTTTACAGATCCTACGGCAATGCCAAGTTTAGAAGCGATATCACGTACATCTAATCGGCGGTCTTCCATAACAACTCGCGCAATTATGGTTTCGGCTCGGCTCTTAACCTTCTTTAAACTGTCGCACCTACTAATTTACATTTTAACATCCATAACGCCTTCACTCAATTTGCAATGAATTTCGATAGAATTTTTACATCGCAATAGGAAAAACGGATGATTACACGTTGTTTTTGAATACTAAACGTTGCCATTTGAAGTATACAAAACAACACTCACTGCAATGGCGGTAATGCCAATCTATGTCATTGTATGGTGATGCCATCTATATTACAAATTCAGAAGTATTTACAGCGTTTCTTGAAATTAACCGCATTTTTCTACTTACTCACATTGCCAAGAGAAACATTTGGAGACCTTCAATTTGAACGCATTTCATAATTTCGTAGAATAATTGACATGAAGTGCGATCTTTACTTTCTCAAGCTTCAGAGGCAAATTAACCGGGTCGCATTCTTTACCTTCACCATCTATTCTGCTGAAAACCACGTCCCTCTATCTCTATTCGTTAACTAGAAAAATTATTCCCGATACTTTCCGGACAAACCGTGTATGTCAGTGGCATTTTAACATTATAGTATTACTTTCTTCATTAAATCTCGATTTTTAATAAGGATTTCATAGAAAGTCAGTTTGGATACTGAAATTATTAGTGTAGGAGTTTGTTATATCGTTATCCCACGAAACAAAGGATATTAAATTTTAAAAAAAGGAATTATAACATTGAAGTTATATAGATCATTCCGGAAGTGTTTTATAAAACAATACGCTGACAAAATAGCAAATGAGACAGCTTTGTGTCGGCGACGGCCTGTTTTGCAAACACAAGATATCGCTGATACGGGAATAATATATATTACGAGTGTATTTGGTTAAAACAAATTCTAAAAATAATTAAACATAAATGAACACAAAAACAAAAAAGAGATCTAAACAGTAGCAAAGAAAAAATAGCTATATTTAAGAAACAGCGAAAACGTAATCAGGGCATTAATGAATGCTAAAGACTGAAATAAGAAATATTAGAGAAAAAAATGTTAAATGATTAAAGAGAAAAAATAAAACTAAAAATAAATTTGAAATGATAAAAAGAGAAACAATGTGTAAGTTGGTAATCAAGAGAGTAAAGTTTGATCAAGGAAAAGAAGCAACTAAGCAATTTCTCATCTATAAACTGATGTTAAAACATAAGAAATCAGGAATAATAAATAAGTATTTATAACAAACAATATAAATTAAAAGGATCATATATTTTTCTAACGATAACGACATGAAATGGAGTACAATATGTCTAGGACGAGAATGACAAAATGGTAATAGCACAGACAAAGAACTGATAACAAAAAAATGATCAAATAAAAATAAAAATAAAACCTACGAACACGGATGATAATAGACAGTTTAAAATATGTAAAAAACACAAAGCAAAATTAAATGCAAAAATAAAGACTAAAAGAAGATAAAGATCAATTGAAAAAAATAAAAACAAAAACATGAAGTTTGAAAAGTATCTCAGAAAAAAAAAGTTAGTGAAGAAAATGATAACTCACCACATAAAAGTCCTAAAAATCACAGAAAACAAAGATTAAAAAAATGGTACAAAAAGAATGCAAAAGGGATATATTAACTATTTTGATCAGGATTTTAAAAAATAGAAACATTATTAAAAATATAAATAAAACTACTAATAGAGGGAATATAAATTGTGTAAAATAAAGAAATAGACAAGTTGGAAAAAACAAAAATCAAAAACATAAAAGCTTTACATTATCATTGTGTTTCTTTGACTGTTTATCATCGTGTAGCTTATCAAAAGCATCTATTTTTTTCTGATCTGATGACAAAAAATTTTTTCAATTATCATTAGGAATTGAAGAAAACCTTAAGCCGTAATAGGTAAGTCTCGAAATACCGATGTTTATCTTTATAAGACAATGTTGCATAACTAGGAGGCAAAGGCAGTATCAGCTGCTTTAATTTATCTTTCAGGTATATATAGTAAACTGAAAGAATGTAACCACAAAATACATAAATAATAATGGTCAATTTGAATTTATGTAGCTTTTCCAATTATTTAATACCATATAATTATAAAAATTCCCAAAATATCATTAGTATTGCTGGAGCTGCTAAACTTTTAAGTATGACGAAAAGGATTTTACAGAAATGCAGTTGTAAATGGAGAAACTTACAAAGGTACATAGAACTAAAGAATCAAATTCTATTTCATTGTCGCATTTTAATCTTATAAATCTACCTAGCAACATAAACCTCTAGTAGTAAATATAAAAAAGACAACATTGAAAATTTCTGTAATCAAAGGAAAACAAAATTTTGAGACTAAAATTTATATATTGTTGTACACAGTCTCTGTTTCGTCAGCTGCTAAAATTGGTCTCTTTTGAAAAAAAAAGTTGCTTCCTAATTTAAAAAACCTTTGAACTTATAGTAAGTCGTGGTTTTTTAATTATTTGTTATTACACTTATTTTCACTGCACAACACTTACTTTGAAGTCTTGCTTGTATTGTAACTATTGCAACTATCAAACTACATAACAATAAAAATCCTATTATTATATATTATACCGGGTCCATCGTCTCGGCCCTACGCTGCTCTCGTCCCGGAACTTGTTATTTTAAAAAAGGACGAGACGCGAGTCCAACACTCGAACGCTGATTAAAATAAACAGTGCAATACAATAATTGACTCGTAGTTAAAATTTTGCTACCTCACTGAAGGTAACCGTGCGAGTTCGGCCGCACGGCCTTCCCCATTATCGCCTGCGTGCTCCCTCCTAGCGGCCAAGCGCTCCCCCCCCCCCAGTCCTCTCGCAGTCGGCCCGGAAGCTCTCCGAGCGCGCTGTGATTGGTCCGTTTAGTTAATTTTTCATCGGCTATAACTTATTTATTTGACATTGGATCAAAAAATTTCGTTGTAATTTTTTATTCTTCTCGGTCTGATCTATCCGATAATATAAATTTCCCGAAACATTTTATGAACACCCGGTATATTAAAAATCCTGAGCTTTAATTTTTTTTCGAGTTCCTATTTTACCAACTTTTATTTTAAATTCATATTTATCTCATAATAACAAATCTTTTGTATCTTCAACCGTTTAGATTCGCGACCGCTTTGCTACCGATTTTGCGACCTTGCGACCAAACGACTCTGCCGATTTTTACTAAAAGCTTCGCACTGCGTCTCCTACAAGTAACTTGCATACCAAATTTGAAGTCTTTAGCTCTTACGGTTCTCGAGATATCCTGTTTACTGACAGACCGACAAACATACACACACACACGAACCAATGGCTCATAACAACTTTTTTGGTGTCCTCAGGCTATATTTCGTCCAGAAATGTGAAAAACTGGGTAAGTCAAATTTCCGCCTATTACATTACTTTCCTTATTATAGGATAAGGAAAGTAAAATTTAGAATTAACAGACGACCATTTGCTTCGAAATGTTTCTAGCGTGAACAATTTTTGTTAGGTCTAGCTTATCTTGGAAGACCCGTATAGTCGACTGCTGTTTATTTTTGAGCTTATAGGCATAAATTTAAGATTAGTCATATGTGACGATGTTTTTGAAGCACCGCGATTGTACTTTTCAGCACAAGCTTGTTTTTGAGCGATGGTTAACTTATGCGGAATCCAACACGCACACAGATTTTTCACTGTTTTCACTGTTATGTTTTATATTTTTATGTGAATGTGTGCTAGTCATACTAATGCCTAAGGATGTCTGAATTTTACAATAAGTCACATAACGATCTTGCTTTATCAGTTTGCGCATGGCATTTAAGTTTGCTGGAACTACAACCGATTATGGACGGTTTTTTTTAATTTATCCGCCAGCGAACTACAGATATTGGACAAAATAATACTTGTCGAAAGTAGAACATATTTTAATGCGTCTTGTAACATTGGACACTGCATAAATCAACCGTCTTTTGTTTGCTGTAGTTAGTATAAACTGCGCCCTAATAGTAGAGTGAGATAGTGTGAGATTTTAAGTGTAGTGCAAGTGTGGTAAATGATCAATATGTTTGACCTGACGAGGTTTCAAAGAATCGTTTGGTCGAACGTGTCACCCTTTTCTATCTTTCCCACCTCTGGACGCATTTTTGTTTAATGAATATCATCTGAAGCATACGATATGGATTATTTCCGTCAGACTGTCAAACATGGTAACGGCTTTATCATGGTCTGAGGCGCCATACCATGGTATTTTCCCCTTGTCACATTACACGGTCGGATCACAGCAGTAGTGTATAGAGAACTTTTGGTTAACCTAGTCCACCGAATGATATAAACTTTATTTTCTGAGAAGAATGTCAAGTTCCAAAATGATAATGCTCTCATTTGTACTACTGGACCATGTTCAAATGTGGTTTCAAGAGAATACTGATGAGACTCAACATCTTCTCTGGCCCACCTAGTCTCTATTTCACTCACCACTATACAAGACTTGTATTGGTCTATTCTGTCCAGAATTCAAGTTCTGTTGCGTGCTAAAAATAGACAATCACACCATTAACACAAGATATTCATGAATTAATGTAAAAAGATCAAAATAAAATAAAACTTTTAAAAATTAATAAGAAATTTTCATTGATTTTTGAGTACTTAATTCTAAAAAACTCCGTTAACATTCAAGCTATTAATTTGTATATTGCAAATTTTAAATGTCTGGGATATAACCGTACTTCCAGTACGTCAAATATTACATAGACATATATCTTCTTAAAACAAGACAACATCGTTATTTCAGTCGAAGAGTAAATATCGCTGTGGGTTTTTAGACGTAGAATAATATTGCGCCGCATAGCACATTATTTACTAGAACACGGTAGACATTATTACGTGACTTGTACGAGCGCAGGAATGGGTTACAAATTTTCATTATATTTATGGAAGGAATCCAGTCTATTTACTCAATAACTGCCATTATTGACAGTTACAGCGTACTGCATATCGCTCAGAAATGTACAAACTTCAATTTCAAATAAGATTACTTGTTATTTGTCTGCGATATTTACATTCTCGGTAGCAAGGCCCGCGAACGGCATCAAAATATCTGGGCTGCTTGCATGGCAGCTAGAAAACCCTGGTCTGTTGTTAGAAGGATATGGAAAAGTAAATAGTTCTGTTAGAATCAACATTCTATTACTATTAAGTTATGAATATGGTAAGTTCGTTAATAAAGTTATTTTTAACACAAGTTAATATACGTTATTGTGTATTAATAAAAACAAAATATAGCTTTAGTAAGCGGCTTTAAATGAGTGAAAGAGATAATAATAGGTCTAGTAAAAAAAATCTATTGTTTTTCCAATAGATGGCTTTAATAAATTGTATCTCGCGCTCTAAAAGTCCGAACGGTTTACACTAAATGGCGTTAGAAAACTGACATTTTGTACTAAAAAAACTTATTTGACAGTTCTGTAAATGGTTGACTCAGTTTTGTTTGAACGCACTTCAAAGATGGATACCAGCAAAGAGAAAATACGCTATATTTTACAGTTTATCTTTGATAAAGGTGAAAACGCAAGCCAGGCGGCTGAAAATGTGGACAGTGTTTGTGGTTCTGATACTGTAACAGCCAATTAAGCGCAGTTTTGGTTTCGTCGATTCTGTTTCGGTAATTTCAATGTCAAAAATGCACCAAGCTCTGGAAGGCTAATTGTCGAAAATGTAGATAAAATCATGGAAATGGCCGAATCCGACCGTCATATAACCACTGTTTCTATTGCCCAGGAGCTAAACATTGCACAAAAACCGTTTGGAACCATTTGGAAAAGGCTGGATACAAAAAGAAGCTGGATGTATGGATGCCACACGAGTTAACGCAAAAAACCTCATGGACCGAATCTCTATCTGTGAATCTCTGCTGAATCGCAACAAAGTCGACCCATTTCTAAAGCGGATGGCGATTGGCGATGAAAAGTGGATTACTTACGACAACGTCCAGCGAAAACGGCCGTGATCGAAGCGCGGTGAACCGGCGCAAATGGTGGCCAAGCCAGGATTGACGGCCAGGAAGATTTTGCTGTGCGTTTGGTGGGATTGGCAAGGAATCATATGCTATGAACTGCCCCTCTACGGCCAAACTCTTAATTCAAACCTCTATTGTGAACAATTGGACCGTTTGAAGAACGCAATCGCCCAGAAGCGGCCAACTTTGGCCACTAGAAGAGGAATTGTGTTTCATCAAGACAACGCAAGGCCACACAAATCGATAGCGACTTGCCAGAAGCTCCGGAAGCTTGTAAAAATCAACTGTCCCATTTTTTAGGGCGCATATTTAACCTAGATCGGTTCGTTCTAAGTATGTTAAATAAAACCTCCAATTTTATGCAAAAATAATAATTTTTTTATTAGACCTGTTGTATAAGGATATTTAGAAAGTACTGATATTAATTTTTTTATTCTAGCAGAAGGGTATGAAGGTTGGTGATGAATACCAGGTAAATTAGAGATGTTCAAATGTCACTTTACTGGTAACAATGTCAATCAGTGATATATAGTAATATTTTGTGTTAAACGTAAAAATTGCACTTACTAAGGTGCAGAAAGCGTGTGGAAAGATTTTTTTAAAAGCATTAATGTTTAAAGGGTACAAACCATTCTGGGAAGAAATCAAAGATCTTGAGAATGAGCAATGCGTGGGGAATCACCCAGACTTTGCACTATCTCTCCAAGGTCAAAGCGGTTTTAGACTTTGTGCAACATCTAAGTGTTTGAATTTCCAAGATTCGTTGCATGAAATTATTACGACAAAGTGCTAAATTGGATTCCAAAGGTTTTAACCAACGAACAAAAAAAATTGTAGATATTTCTGATGTGATAATTGGCAATGAAATTGTAGATTTTTGATTATGATCCTGAAATAAAAACATAGAGCTCTGAGTGGCATACTACCGGGTCTTCTCAACCATAAAAGGCTAGAATGAGCAAACCAAAGATGCAGGCAATGCTATTTGTCTTTCTTACTGTGTTGTCCATAAGGAATTGTTTAAACGGCTGAAACATGTGCGTCACTACTAGCGCGAGTGTTCCCGATGAAAGAAACCGTAGTCACATTGCCCCAATCTTTAGCCCAAATCTAAACGCACCTGATTTTTTTTTATTTATGCAGTTCAAATTTAGCTTGAAAAATCATCGCCTGTTTGTCTGATGAAATGTGCAAGTTGCTATAATAAGTTCTCTAAAAGATATCTTATTTTGTCTTCCAGACCAGGTGTACACACATGTTATAACGTTTTGCTCTTAACAGTAGTAAATAAAACGGGTATGTTTATTTAAACTACTTATTTAATTTACTTATAGGAAACTTAAGTATTTAATAACATTTATATACAGGGTATGTCGCTTAAATGCTTTTAAAAACAGTTATAATCTCAAAATGGACGAGCTCTTGACAACAAATGCGGAGTACAACCAAAGAGCCGTGATTACTGAAAGTCTTTGTTCGTTCAGCGATTAAAATAATTGAGTTCTTCGGTACCCAGATCAACTGTTTACGACAGTGTTGCAAAATGTAATGTTTCCGAGCAGTCTGTGGAAGGGCCCCCTAAGCCGTCATGAAACAGTCATTCGAGAGAACGAATGACAAGGACTTCGGCAGCCACAGGAAAGGCTTAGGCGTTGATTTTGGAAGACTTGAGGCAATCATTAAGGAAATCGGCGTCAGTGTTGGGTGTTTCAACAAACCATACACCGGATTGCAGAGGAAGGCCTACGTTAATAGCCGTATACAATAAAGTTCGTCAGATGCTTTCTTAGTAAAACTGGTTGTCGGGTACTATAGATAAGTTTTGGTCTAAAAAAAGTTGTTTAGAGCGCAGTCGAAAAGGTTACTAATAAGTCCAGACACCCGAATGTGGCATCTCTGTGCACCGCCATCGAAACGGCATTTTAACACTATAAACAGTGCTGCTTTACAGAGAGCGTCCGGGTGCTTCAGGTCAAGAGAGGTAACTGTCACTGCGTTTGAGAGGACTTACACGGAATAATTTTGCTCTGGGCAGATCACACAACTGATACGCAAAAGGATTTTTTTGTAATTTAGATTTTTTGTCTAATAAAATTCTATTTAAAGAAACTGTTTAATTTGTCCAGATTTAGGCGTCGCACTCTGTATACTAACAAAAGAAATTTCTAAGACAAAATTACAGTATACCTCTATTTACCTATAACAGAATTTATGCCGCACTAGTACAGATCGTTTTGCTTCTCCGGTACTCGGATTTTCCTTGGCTGTTTCGTTGAGTGTTATTTATACCTCCAGCACCTATTCTAAATCTTTGTAGTATCATTGGAAGTATTGGAAGTATCTGGTACGAATTGAAAATTTCTAGCATTGTTCTAGTCCCCGAGCGTGTACAAACATGTTAGGTCCTACGGCAGTTGCTCTCATTAAAAACATTATGTTCGCCGCTCAACCGTGACGGTTCGACGTCAACCTCAGTATTAATAGCGAATGTTGCAAACTGATAACCATGACGGTTTCGGAAATTCACTACAATGTAAACGCGAAGGTTTTCTCACAGTTGGTGTTTTAATGAAGAGTAATGTTGGTGCTCGGGTTGTTAGGCCATAGTCTGTGTTTGGAAACTCTTGACATTTTGTATATAAAATGTTTTAAAAATTAAATTACTAGCTTTGGAAATGCTTTATAACTGTTTACGTAGGAGCACTTTTCTTCTGTAAACGCTGAAACTTAGAAAATTACGTGATACGGTTTACGGTATTCCAGTCGTCTGTAAATTTTGCTAGCTAGGCTAACATAAATTGGCATCAGCACAAAGCGAGGACCTTTCTTGTAAAGGGCACTAGTTTTCTGACTAAGACAGCTTTTAGACATGTTACTTTGATTTATATGAGCACGAACAGTGTTCCTCTGCCTTTAAGCTGGCGCAAGTGATTTCAGGTCTCGCTCAACCCATGGGTGTAGATGACGTAAGTGCATGCATTAGGCACATTAAGCCCTCAAGACTGTAATGCCGGTAAGTGCGCTTTAACAAAAAATGGCAACTTCTATTTTTTGATAAATCGGTTGAGCTTGCAGGTACGCGGGTGGTGTTTGACTTGTCGGGACTATCTTTTGGTCTCAGAAACACAGTAGGAAGGCAAAATTGTCTTACACCCTCTCCATAGAAGCAGTCACAAAAATGGAACATCAACGACATCTACGTCCCGATCAACCAAAAAAACTAGCTGTTGCTAAACATGTTTTGAAATTTTCTAATTACGAGGTATAGTTTGGGTAAACACAAGTTTTGATTAGTTGTGGGAACTATTAACCGAGATTATATAAAGAAGAAAATTTATGAATACAAAAATAGTTTTATCGGGGGTGACGGACTATATTTATTCAAATCATGGTTTACCGCTCTTAAGGAGAAAATAGACCGCAATGCAGTAATAAAATAACTAAGTAACGGGTTACGTCGACAACGTGTTATGGTGTTTAATGCTATGCTCTTGGATGACCTCACTCGCATCCGTATGGATGGTATGGTTAAAAACGTACTACGGTGCGTCCGCTATATTTCGGATAATTTTGGATTGAGCTTGGTGTATTGGACTTACTAGTGCAACCCTATAGCTCTATATCGTCCAGATTGATCATAGTGCTGTTTTGGAAATTATCAATTTATTTTCTATATTTAATTTGAATTTGTATCCTAGTGGCCACTTAAGTTCTATTGTTTTTAGGTCTAATTGTTTAAGTTGCTTACAGTGGGTCCAAGATGCTCTCTTGTAGTAGTTCAGATAGTATGGGAAAACGGTTGGACTTTTCACAGTTGACTTTGGCTTCAAAGTGAAAGCCCTTTAGATAAGATTTCAGTATGATAAGATAACGCAATAAAGGTGTTTTTTTAATTTTGTACAAAAGTCCTGGCTGCTTCACCTTGTCGAATGCCCGTTTTAAGTCCAAAAAAGCAGCGTTACATTATTTCCGTTTTTCCATAGATTTATTAATAATATTAGTCAAACGGTGGCATTATTGGAGAGTCCAGTGGGCCTATCTAAAACCAAACTAATGATCTGGAATCCATTTGGATACTGGTTTAAAATTTGGTTTACTCTATTGAGAAGAAGTCTTTTGAGAAGCTTAGAATTTGTTGACAGAAGACTTATTGGTCGATAAAATGTGATATTTTCCATATTTTTTTAAGCTTATTTATAATAGTTTGTGCTGTTTTGAGAGATTGTGACCAACAGTCTAGCCTTATAATTGCATTAAATATGTAAAAAGTTTTTCAAACTTTTTTTATGTAGTTTTTGTAGTGTTATAGGTTTTCCAGTGATCATATCTAACCCTGGAATCTTTCTTAGATTTAGAGTCTTAATTACTTGTTATATTGCCTTTGGAGTGAAGAATTTTAGTCGTTTCTGTGTTAAGACTGGCGCGGATAATTCACCTACTACTTCTTGTACTTTATCCTTATTGTGAGAAAACAATACTTGTCAAAGATGTTCAGCGAATAGGTTCTCCTTCTCTTTGTCGCTTTTTGCCCACGGGCCTGGAGGTGTTGTATATTTACGAATAGCAGAAGAAGTAGCTTTAGGTTGTCTTGCTGCTTTTATTGGTTGCCAAAAGGAATTATCACGCCTTAAAAGATTAGAAAGATGAATTTCTACGGAGGCATTTCTCATTACTTGGAGCTAATACCATTATATTTTCTTCTATTATTTGTTGTACATATACGCTGCCAAAGTGTCCTGATACTTTCTTTCCTCCTGCCAACTTTTTTATTTCCAGAGGTATGTTTAATGATGTAATCACAAATGGAAGTAATTAGATAAGGACAAAAGGAGAGTTTTGTTGTTATATGCTATTATACAATAGCTTTTCTAATAATTTTTGGTTATTTGTTGATGGCTACAGAATTATTTTTTTGACATAATAAGTTTGAGTACTTATGAAGACTACGTAAGGGATTAGAACAATTATGATAGTGGTTTGAATAGTTGGAGTTGACTATAAATGATAAAACGTAAAAACGCCTTTCAGTAATAATATTTAAGAGCAAAATAATTGTTTTATGTTTGATTATCTAATACTTTATTGTTTTATTTAAGATTTCAAAGTTCTTAGGTTTTAATGTGATCTAAATTGTTTGGGTGTATTTTTTGTTAATTTGCTTTTAAGTTCTCGACTTGTTGTTCTAATAGTATCAATACTATCATAATTTTTTTCTATCGTTCACATGTTTTATCTTGTTTCTTTTTTCATATAAATGTTTATAGCACTTGCTCGTTGAACTCTTGCTTTTTTTTTAATTTGATAAGTAAAATCTCCAAGTTTTTTTTTTAGTTACTTTGAAGTAAGTAGATTGGGTATTCTCTTGAAGAATGAAAGTCTCATATTCAATGATATTTTTTATATACATCAATAAGTTTGTTCTTATTATTTATTATCTTCTAGTACTATGGAGTTTTTATATTATGCTACTACTTTGTTTCTCAGATTCTGTTTTCGTTTCCTCCTCTTCCGTGTTAAAACACCCATCAAAATTCATCGCCAATTGAGTGAGACATGCAGCGAAGGCATTATGGATGTTAATAATGTGCGTTTGTGAGTGCAAAAGTTTAAATAAGATCAAGAGTTATGCACCAATGAAACGAAGCAGCTTCGGCCACAAACCAGCCGGATCGGAACCATAATTGCGCAAGTGGAGCAAGTTGTTATGAGAAACCGTCGATTAGGCGTGCGTGATATTACCTTTAAACTTGGTATTTCCGTAGGATCTGTAAACTACATTTTGCATGATGACCTGAAAATGCGGAAAATTTTTTCAAGGTTCGTCCCACGAATATTAATCAACGAACACAAGACTGCGCGGGTGGCAATGTTTTAGCACACGTTGACAAATCATGCCACCATGAATTTTCGACCATAAATTTTTTGACGGAGCCGCTGTTGCGATTTTCCAGTGTGCAAAGCATACCCCTAAAAAAATGTTCTCAGTCGTAATAGAATTATGGCAACGATATTGTGAAAATGTGTACGTCTAAGCGGAGATTTTGTTGAAAAATAACAGAAGTTTCAACTTTCTTTAGTACTAGTTTCTCAGAACAAAATTTGTAGAGCTTAGAACTTGAACGCACCAAAAGTTGATTAAAATCGACAATCAATTTAATATGACTCTTTCAAAGTTTGGTCCAAGATATGTCCTGTAGAACACCATCCAGTTGTTCAATTTTTAGTTATAATAATTTTTTGATACTTCATAATGTGAATATAAGGTACGTCGAGAAAGTAATAAGACTAATTTGTTTGGTTTAAGCTAGAGGGTTGAATGGCGTAGTCTTTAAACCATGTGGATGCTGGAATATTTCAGATAAATGGTCCGATCCAGCTGATTCGCCTTTGGACCTTTGCAGAATACAGATCGCTTGGGAATACAGCGCAGCGCCGTTAAGATATATACATGATAACATTTTGCGTTAGACTCAAAAAGTCAGTAACCTAGGCGCTTTCTATGATACAAATAGCCTAAGTAAGGAATGCTTTATTGAAAAGCATGTAGGTAGTACAAAGAGTCAAAAGAAAGAAGGGCAGACGTCAAGTATGACCAAAAAGTCCGTCGACGTCTTATGCTTTGGACAAAGTGGCTAAAGCGAAAGCGGTTTTGGAGTCTGATTGACGTATGAGTGTTTCATTGATAGCAGATGAGTTGGAATTTCTAAAATCCATGTCGTCCGTGCATCGCTGCTATTGTGAAAATATTTGGAGAAGGAAACTATGGCAACGCAGCCTTGACCGAACCTCGCTCGACTCTTGTTTGTTTCCCCGATTCAAATTCAACTTGATAAGAGATCATTTTGGAACTTTCACAAATGTGCAGCTTGCAGTGATGAATGCTCTGAAGGAAATTCTAGTTTAAGATTTGCAGGTAAGCTACGACACATAGAAGAACCATTGACAATGGTATAATGAAGTTGAAAGATTTTATTTTGATGAATAGTGTCTTGAATTAAACGAAGTTTCTAAAATTCTATTTACTTTCCGGACACATCTTATATAACTTAATGCAAGGGTATAAAAATCTGGAAAATTGTATAATTCCAGTCCTTTGGTACATAAAATACTTCCAGAAATTATTGATAGCTATAAAAAATTTTATACTACCTTAGTTGACTCTGTTGAGGTTGCTATTACCTATAGCTGGTATTGTTTGAGTAACCTTTCGTATTTGGCTTTTTGGCAAATTTCACAATTATCTACGAATTTTTGGCAGTTATTTTTTGTAAATTAAATCTCTACTAATTCTATTTTTGGGTTTTAAGGTTTTGTGTTGTTTTCTCGATTATATATATTGGTGGTTTGTTGCTGAAGACCATTTTAACTTTGTTAGTAAAATTATACTTTTTTATGCTTGCTATGTCTTCAGATAATTTTGGTATTTTGATATAAATTCAATTTAAGTTTACGTAAGCTTGGAAAGTGTCTGTTATTTTGTTGTTATAATTTCCTTATCATGTTAATAATATATAAAGTTTTATCAAAATAATTTGTTATGACTAAGTTTGACCTTCTGTTGAAACTAAATATAACTCCCCAAGACTGTATTTAGGTTTTCGATTCGATTTTGTGCTTTGTTTTACTTTCTCGATAATGGTTTTAAGGTTTGTTCATTCTGTGATGGTTAAATTTTTATATCTGGAAGAATATTAATTTCGTTATTCCAGTTTCAATACCATTTCATCTAGATCAACTAAATCTCATCTTTTTTTTCGCCTTACACATCCACCCGGGACCGCGTTAGCATTACTTCGGGTGGAGGCGGGTCTCTACTATATGCTACTTATCATTCCTAGTGTCGATATTTTCCTTTTCCTTCAATATATTTATGCAAAGATTGGTTATCTCGGTCCAGTTTTCTTCACTTTGGCTCATGACATTACAAATATTTTTAGGTGTAAGCCTGCTATTAATTTTCCTCTCCGTTTCACTTCTTAACTCCCTCCATTTATCACAGTGAAATATCAAGTGTTCTACGTCTTCCGTGGTAAAACAATGATCGCATCTACCATCCTCGGTTTTGTGGAATCTGTATAGATATGCTTTAAAATTTCCGTGTCCTGTTAATAATTGTGTGGTGTAATAATTGAGCTGTCCCACCTTTCTGAAATACCTCATTTTAATCTCGGGGATTAACCTTCTGGTCCACGCCCCTTCCTGCGTACTGAGCCATCTCTCTTGCCATTTGGTTAGCATGTTATTAACATTATTTCTTTTTTGTTCCTTGTTAGCCCCATAGTTATAATATTGCAATGACGCTATTAGGTCGATAGGTGGAATCGCCGTAATCACTTGCAGGGCCGCTATTGACACTGTCCTATATGCGCAACATATCCTAATCAGTAGTGGCCTTTGTGTCTTTACCAGTAAGTTGACATTCTTTTTAGTCTTAAGTCCCTCTTGCCACGCAGGAATCGCATATAACATGATGGATGTGGCCAACCCGTTAAACATTCTTCTTATGTCGGTTTTAGGGCCATTTATTCTGGGCATCAATCTGACCAGGCTCCTGGATTTCTCGTGTGCTCTACTTGTAACTTCTCTGATATGTGCATTCCAGGATAGATGGCTGTCTATTATAACACCCAAATATATAATTTGTCTCTTTATAGGTATATGGGCTCCCATAAACTGCATACCTTGATTAAAGACTTGCCTACGACCCGCCATCATTATCGCTTCAGTCTTAGCCGGTGCCAATTCTAATTCCTGTTTATTCATCCAGGCCGCAACCTCTTTTAGGACTGTTTTCGTCTTAGCCATTAGTTCTTCCTCCTTTTTATCAGTGATGATGGCCGCCAGGTCATCGGCGAACGCTATCATCTTAAATCCTTTCGGTATCTCGAGTTCTAACACCGAATTATAAAAACAGTTCCACAACGTGGGCCCCAAAATGGAGCCCTGTGGGACTCCACATGTGACTTGGGTAATAATGTCATTGTACCTAATTACCCTATCTTTTAGGTAGTTTTTAGTAATTTCAATCAGGGGCAAAGATATACCCCTTTCCCTGAGGCTCTCTATAATTAGGCCACACCCCGCGGTATTAAAGGCATTCTTGACGTCGAATGTGATGACTAGGCTTAGTTCTTTGTGTCTTCAATTGCCCTCCCATGCACTTCGAACATAATTCGTTAGGGCCCTAATAGCGTCCACCGTCGATCTACCCTGCCGAAAGCCATATTGGCTATCTGACAAATCTTTTCCATTTTCTAGCTCTTCACTTATTCTTTTCTTATGTGCTCAAAAATTTTAGATATTGTGTTTAACAGACTCAGCGGTCTGTACTTAACTTCCGCGTTTGCACTATATTTAGGGATTAATATTAGGTTTGCCATCTTCCAACTATCCGGAAAAATTTTACGGGTCCATAGATTATTATACAGCTTAAGAAAGATGTCTGGACTGGCTTCCAGCACCAGTTTAGCCACTTCTGGTGGTATGCCATCCGGCCCTGCAGCCTTGTTTTTTTTAGCATCTTTGCTGCCCCCACTAGCTCTTCCATTCCTATAGGCCTATAGTTCTCGAATTCATGGTTTCGTGACCAAGCTATTTTGTCTCTGTAAGGGAATAGATCCTTTATAATTCTCCTTGCTTCCTCCGGATCAGTCGGAGTGGGTAGTCTTCTTCCTACTTTTTTGGCGACTATTTTATGACCTTTTCCCCATACATCGTTATCTATTTCCTCGATTATCATATTCTACATCTTCTTTTTCTCGTTCTGAATCATCTTCCTGTAGAGGTTTCGTTTGGTTATGTAAGCTTCATAGTTGGAGCTTACTACTTCTAGACTTGCCTTCTTTCTGCTCCTAGTCCAGTTTCTCCTTGCCTTAATCGAATCCTTGCGCAATACCGCTAATTCGTTACACCACCAGTATACCGCTCTATGTTTACCCTTGCAAGTTGACTGCCCCAATACCTCATTGCAACATCTACCTATGGTATTGGTCAGCTCTTGTCCTTCCGTGTCGTCATCGCTGTAGGTAAGTGCAGCTCTTAGGCTGTCTAGCAGCTTTGCATGTAATTCTTTTTTATAATGCCATTTTCTTTGTGTGACATAATTAACTTCTGGTTTACTTGCCAACTGGAAGAGGATAGCACAGTGGTCGCTGAGCGTTTCCTCTACCAGTACCACCCTTAGCAATGACGTTGCCACTAACAAAGGTGATGTCGATGACGCTGCTCGAGTTCTTCCTGGAGAAGGTAGGCGCCTCTCCCCTGTTGATTGGGAACAGATCATTTTCGGCAGCCCATTCCGTTAATATTCTTTCTCTGATGTCTTCCATGCTAGAGCCCCAGTTGTGGCTCTTAGCATTGAAGTCCCCCGCTACTATAAGTTCGACCTTTGGATTGACGTCTTTAATTTGTTTCATGTGACCTGACACGTTGTCAAGGAAAAGCTGGTAATTTTCCTCGTCTACGCTGGGGGAAATGTAGCAGGACATGAAGTAGTAGTGTCCGACCTTCCCCAGACCACACCATTTCCTTTACCCCTTGATTAGTGGGCCACCAGTGAACTGAATGGCTGCGTCCCTGTTATTGTCCTGTAGCCCATTTGTTACGACCTGTGATGAACTTCTTATTTGGTTTCCGCTATTAGTATGACGTTTATATTTAACTCTTTCATCAGCCGGTATACGACATCATGCGACTGTCTGCAACGTTGGTGTTGATCTTGCATTATGTTTAACATCTTGGTAATGTTGTTACTCACCTAGCCCTATAATATTATGCGGGCCTTCGTTTAATAGGACTTCCGGGTTGGGAGCTCTCCTACCATCTTCCATAGTATCCCCTCGCTTTCAGGAGACCTTTTGTTTGTCACCAGTTCTATCCTTGCATGCCCTGGGAGAACCCGCCCCTTCAGTTCCACTTAGCACTCTCTTAGACCTATCTATAGCATGGCTCAGTGCGCTCCTGAAGATATCACATTTTGTGATCTGCCGAGTGTCCTTCCACCTTGCATAACGGGCAAGCTGGTAGGTTCGGACAAGCCGTATTTTTGTGGCCTTCTTTGTCACATTTAAAACATAAATTGTCCCTTGTTCCTTTGCATGATCTAGGATAGTGGTCGTACATCCAGCATTTGCTGCATCTTTTAATGTCTACTCTTTTTTGAACGGTACATTCCACCAATCCTATACCTATTTTTTCATGTCTGGTCAGTTTAACAGTATTTGTTCTAACTATCCTCACACTAACACATACCGTGTCTCTGGCCGTCGGTCTAAGCGGGCTCAAGGTCCATTTTCCTTCAGCTGGTGTACCTAGAATTTTTGTCAAGGACTCCCTTATTTCCTTCTCGCTTACTTCGGGATCCATGGCTCTCAAATAAACTATGTCGTAGTCTCTTATGTTTTCGATTTTTCTAACATTTAAATTGCTGTCCTTCCTTATGGCCTCCTCTAACAGCGTTGCCTTATTGTCATTCCTGTCGCACGTAACAAACAATTTGCCCTCTCTGGTGCTTCTTATATTCTTGACTAGCTCAGTTGCGTTTGCGGATTTGATGTTTTCTTGTATACTATGTAACACATCAAGGTATTTTTTTCCCTGTCCGTCGACTATCATAGCATAGGATTGCCTTACAGTTGCCCCCCCCCTTACTTTTAAATTTATCGCCATAAATTATATATATAAAAAAAATTATGAGTGCTGCTGTCACACAGGTGAAAGGTCAAAGGTCAAAATTCAACTCTAACTGGTATACGTAAATGCGTTGTCATGGCAACGTCGCAATTATGTCAAACAGAGCTTTTTAATCGTGTTTTTATTTTTAAAACTACTATGCAAGGCTCAAGCATGTCGGAGTTGGACAGTTTGCTCAGACCTCGTTATATATATATATATATATATATATATATATATATATATATATATATATATATATATATATATATATATATATATATATATATATATATATATATATATATATATATATATATATATATATATATATATCTTCCAGTCGGAGCCATTAAAACTGGCCTGCACCATTTTCTAAGTCTCATTGCGTTACTGTCTCTAGTAGGGTGGATGGCTAGTACCCTCAAGTCTGTCACCTCCTCCCTGACTCTACACAGTTTGTTCCAGATGATGATTTTGATTACAAGTCTATTTTTAGCGGTAGCATAACACCCACTGCTACCTCTAATAGTAGTTTTTTGCTCAAGGATATTTATCTCTTCCTTGAGTTCACCCAGTTCCGGGTAGCGTTCTTTCAATATCTTTTGTATCCCTTTATCCATTTCTCTCTCGTCTGGGCCTACTAGTACTACCTTTGCGACCTCGTCCCTCGTGTTCATTATGTCGTCTTTAATAATTTCAGTGTTACTAAAAGCTTCCTCGTCTCAAATCTGGTTCACAATGTTAACCCAACTCGGATATTCCTTAATACCCCCCAAGGAGCGGACTATCTTTTATCCGAGAATCTTAATCTCGAGTTCGTCTAACTGTTTGTCTTTTTTCGATCTTGTCCCACTCCCTCCTTATTTTCTCTCTTTCTTGTAACCTCTCCGGCGTTTGGGAATCATTCCGTGCTAATCGGTTACTGTCGTCCATTACTTTACCTAACGGGCTAGTTTGTATGTCAACATCATATATTGGAGTTTGTATGTTCTCCCAACGATTATTCTCTAGGAATTTCTTAACAGTGTCCCTGTTCATTATCTCCGAGCATCTGTTCATTCTCATGATCAATTCCTTAATACCTTTCTGGGTATTAGGATTCTCCCTCATTTTGTCCATCAATTTACTTGCCGTATTTGTTATGTTCTCCAGTGTCTCCACCATCAGGTGGACCACCGAATTTTATATTTTATTTATTATGTCTGTTGGTTCTCTGTCTTCTGGTGACAACTCCCCGACCTTGCGTTTTCTCGGAATATTTAAAGAGTTGCATCTCCTGTGTGTGCTTGCCATATTTAGTCAACTCGAATTACCTAATTGTAGTTGCCTTTAGTCTTGCTCACTTGCTATCATGTCGATGGTGCCTATATTTGATTTTAACATTTTCTCATTCATAATCTTCCCACGAGTCGGGACGGAATAACGGTCACCCCCAGGGTGACGCCCATTCCTGGGGGAAGGCATTTATACTGTGGGGTGCGCCAGGTGCCCCACAGGGTTTAGAGGTGCTCTCCTCCTTTTTTATAGAGGTGTTGTCCTCGCAGGCCGGCCGATTAAGGCAAGCCTCCCGGCCGCAGGTCCCCACGCAGCGTACCGCTGGTACGCTCTCCAGCGGTTGTTGGAGCGTGGGCTGCGGTTACGGTTTTAATCGGGAACCTGGCGTTCAGGTTCCCGTAGCTAGAAACCCTCCGGGAGCGCCAATTCCCGTTGCTTAAAAGCCTCACTGAAGGGCGAGTTGTCCTTAGCTTCCCCTCTCCCCCTCGACGTTACTAGCATGGGTGACCCTGAAGGGGACTATAGTCCCCCACCAGCATCGCTCCCCGGCTCATTGAGGGTACTGAGACCCCCCACCAACGTCAAGGTCTAACAGCTCCTTGGGGGGGGGGGGGGGTAATCATCTTTATTGATGGCTAACGCCACCAAGGTTATTAAACAGTGAAAGTAAGACATATCCGTTTAAGTTTCTAGTCTTAAAATTAAGTCTTTACTGCTATTCTATTTTTCCTTTGATCAAGCTTTTCTAGTTCAGTTTTCTTCTAAATAATTTTGAATTAGGTACTTTGATATTAAATAATCATTGTAGTGTCCATACAAGAAAAGTTGAAAGACTTTTGTTGCTCATACTATTTGCACATTCTTTTACAATTGTAGAACAATTTAAGGGTTTTTTTTGTCAACGTTTTGCTTGCAAGTGGTAAACGCATTGCAATCATTTTAATATTATTAAATTTGTTGGTTAAGTTACCGAAAAATTACTGCTATTCTATGGTTTATTTTGACGTCTTTATCGGGTTTTCTTGGAACTATCAATATGGCAAGTCTCTTTCTGCAATAATATTTTTAAACCACATATCTGTTCCTTTAATCTTTTACCTAAGGAAATCTATAAGACTTTGTAAGATTTGGTTCTTTTGATTTTAAAGGTAGTAGTCGCGTTGCTAAAGTTTAAAATATCTCATCTCTTGCAAAATATCTTTTAGTATCTGCTATATAGATTTTTTTATTACATTTTGTTTTAATAGTTTATTTATTTTATTATTATGCTTTATAATATTTGATGTTAATTGTAGCTTACATAATCTCATTTGTATTTTATCTATGCTCTGGGCTTTTATGAAGTATTTTTCTTTCTATTGTACCTTTATATTCATTACAATAGTAATTTTATATTGTAATCTTTTTCATTAGATCAAGAAGTTGAGAAGTTTAACTGAGGTGCAGGCGTAGTTAAGTTAAATTCTGGGTTTCGGAAGCTGACAAAATAATTAAGTATATGTGTTCATTTTAAATAAGGAGTAATAATGCGGTCGTTTAAGGCGCGCTACTTGCCACACGCTCCTTATCAGAGATGGTGAACACATGAAAGCCTCAACCTCTTATTTCACAGGCCATGCTAGTGAAAGTCTTCGATATATTTTTTTAAATTTTTGTTAATTAGTTTTTCCTATTAATGCAGTTTTTTAATTTATATGGTCTCTGATCTAACGTCACTATTCCGGTTTCATTATCTGTGTTGATTTTTAATTGTTTTGGGCTTCGAATACCTAAAAGTGTCCTCTTCTAAAGAAGTCCACTTTTACGCACTCATCGTATTTTCTTTGTCCACTGTTCGAGTAAAGTTTGATTAAAATAAATGTTTCTTTATAAATATATTGTGAAAGCATTCTATATGACGTTGATCAGTTCTCTAGGGAATTAGTCTCCTTACTTGATTAAAATTGTTTGCTGGGATTTCGTAGCTAAATATATGGTAAATTTCCTTTTATTTTATAGTGATTCAATTATCCGAAGCTTGCATATAAGAATTTCTCTCATCATTTTATTCACATCATTTTGTTTCTTACATTTGTTTGTAAATATATCAGTTTTATATGTATATGATGATGTTAGTGCCTTACGTTACTCATGGAGATATGTTCCAGCTGACTTGACGTAATGCTACTTATTGACAATCATATATACTGATTGGTAGCTTCGTTTGCTCTATTTAATATCTTATTTTTCTATATAAATTAAAACTTTTATCATCTTAGCTTTTGAAATGTCTATCATGACTTTTACAAATGAAGTTTTGTTCACATCTTTGTTTTTTATTTCAAATTAGTGATTAGTACTGCAACGCTTTAAAAAAATTAGAAAATTATGTTTTTTTAATAACTTATAGTATCCTAACTGGTAGTTATATGTTTAGTCACGTAATACAGTACTATTTCAATTGTTTCCAAATTCCAAAATTGTTTGTTAATGAAATCTCTTAATTACTAATTCTATCCAGTTATCAAGTTTTTAAATTGTTGTGGCAAAATCTTCTTATTCCAACAATCTCTATAATTTATTTTTAAAACTTTGATGCAGGCCATGTTTCAATATACAACTTAACTACCACTAAATCGCTAGTTTTACCTTGTAATTTCCTAACAATAAAGCAAAAAACGTAAACTATCTAAGCCTCACCGTTAGTAATTTAATATTTTTATATTTGTCAGTTTTCCATAGAAATTATTCTAAAGTAGTTTTTTTACCGTAATCTCCGGCTGCTGCAATAGCAACTCAATTAGAGGTATTCGAGTGGCTTTGGGTGTCGCGGATGCTGCGGCTTGTGGCATTTTACCTACTGTTTACTTTACACACCCTTTACACCCTTTACAATTATATTGCATACAAATTTACGTTGATTTTTATACAATTACACTTTTATATGGCCAGTTATATTTACACAGTTGTTCAATTAAAAACTAATTATATTTATGCCATTACACTTTTTGAAAGCGCTAATTACTTTTAACTTTGATTGTTATTACTCCTTGTCTAACCGCGTTAATTATTTTTACTGGTTAATCAATGCACTTTTTACTGATGCCTTATTATGCAATTACATGTTTATTTATTATCAATATATATATATATATATATATATATATATATATATATATATATATATATATTCATAAATAGTCCTAAAGGAGCAAAGGGCCCTTTAAGGGTTTCAGTATCAGTAGAGCATGGTGTCCTGAGGCTGCCAGTCTCATGCACTGTCATGGGTCCGTTCAGCCTCCCAATTTAATTGGTTAATATCTTCCATTCTTTCCTATTTCCTGCAATTCCTTTTGCTTCTTCCCAGATTAGTTGGGCTTGTTTTAATTCTTCTATAATTGTTCTTTTCCATGTGTTATTTGGTATACCTCTTTTCCTTTTTCCTATTTTAGTGTAGTCTAGTGCTTGCCTTGTTATTCTCTTTGTTGATTTTCTGAGTGTGTGACCAATCCATCTCCATTTAGTATTGTCTCTTCTACTTTTTCTTCTTCTGTTCTTCTCCATAATTCTTCATTTCTAACTGTTTCAGGCCAGAAAATACCACATATGATTCGGGGACACCTATTTATAAATGTTTGTAATTTCTGCCACTTTTTACTAAGTTTTGTTCTCCTGTTAATATTTGTAGACGCCCAAATTTTGTGTAGTGTTTTAAAGGCATTTTGGGCTAATCTTATACGTCTGTCTATATCTTTCTCTGTACCGCCTTTTGTACTTACTATACTGCCTAAATAACAGAACTCTTCGACTTCTTCGATATCATTTCCCTCTATTTGGATTTTGGTTCCTTTTGTTTTGTCTGTAATTAGTAGTTTCGTTTTCTTCGTGTTTATTTGTAGACCTACTCTTTTTGCATTGTTGTCTAAGCGGGATATTTTCTCTTGCATGTGTTTTGCGTTAGTTGTTATTAAGCAGATGTCATCAGCAAATTCTGAATCTTCCAATTTGTTGAACACATTCCAATTAATACCAGTTTTTTGTCCTCTGTCCTTCTCATTACCCAGTCTGTCACTATTAGGAACAGTATGGGTGAGAGGATGCATCTTCGTCTCACCCCTCTTTGAATTTCAATTTTTTGATTAATTGTCCTTCATGTTCTATACAGGCTGTAGAATTATCATAGAATAATCTCATTATCTCGATATATTTATTTGGTATGCCATATTGTTTTAATATCTTCCACATTGTTACTCTGCCTATTGAGTCGAAAGCTCTTTGAAAATCTACAAAGGTGATGAGGATTTCCTCATCTATTTCTTCAGTTTGTTCTAATATTATCCTCAATGTGTGTATATGATCAACACAGGCCCTGTTAGCTCTAAATCCTGCCTGGTTTTCTCGGAGTTTTTCATTGATAGGACTTTTTAGTCTTTCTAATAGTATCCTGGTCATTATTTTACTAGCTCCACAAATTAAGGTAATTGGTTTCTAGTTTTCACATATTGTGCGGTTTCCTTTTTTGAATATTTTTATTATTATTCCTTCTAACCATTCTTTTGGGATTTCACCTTATGTCCAAATCTTATTAAGTAGTATGTATAATATCTCTATTGAATAATCTGGGTGTACCTTCATTAATTGTGCTTGCAAACCATCGATCCCTGCTGCTTTATTATTTTTTAGGTGTCTCAATGCATCTTTTATTTCTTCTTTGGAAATATCTTCTACCGAAATATTTAATGTTTCTTCAAGATCTCTAATTTTATTTACTTCTTCATACTGAATTGTACTTTGTTTATACATTTTGGAGAAATATTCCACCCAACGATTTTTGATTTCTTCTTACCTAGAGTATTTCACCGTTTTTGCTTCTTAGTTTTGCTATACATGTGTAGTTTGATCATTTCAGATTTTTCACTACCTTGTATAGAGTTCTTGAATCATGTATTCTTGCTGCTTCTTCCGCTAGTTCTGTCATTTGATTTATGTAGTTCCTTTTGTCTTTTCTTGCTCTATTCTTAACTTCTTTATTCTCTCTAGCGTAGTCTTCTTGCCATGCCTTTTTTTTGGTCTCGGTTCTGCTCGGCTAGGTACTTTGCTTTTATTTGTCTTCTTCTATCTATTTTCTTTTTTGTTCCGTCTGATATCCAAGGTTTGTCATTTCTTCTCTTATAGCTTATTACTTCTATTGCAGTTTCAAATAATGTGTTTTTATATGTTCCCCATATCATTTCAATTTTTTGTGCTGACACATCTTCTACTTCATTGGCTTTCCTTCTAGTATTTCTCTATATTTGTCTGTTATCTCTGGGTTTTTCAATTCGTTTATGTTCAGTTTTCTTTTCTTGAGGGTTGGTTGATAATTGGATTTTATACTTATTCTAATTTTTGCTCGTACTAATGAGTGGTACGAGCGCAGTCTGCTCCTCTTATTACTTTCACATCTTGTAGGGAGTTCTTTCATTTTTTTCGATAATAATATGATCGATTTGATTTTGTGTTACTCCGTCCGGCGCAGTCCATGTTGTTTTATGACAGTCTTTATGTTGAAATGGCGTTCCTCCTATTATAAAGTTATTTAAGGAGCAAAATTCTATTAATCTTATGCCATTATCATTTTCATCCCATATTCCGTGCTTCCCTAAGATGTTTTCCCTCTCTTTATAGTTGCTCCCTACTTTTGCATTCATATATCACATTATAATTTTCATATCTCTCCTATATTTTGCTTGTAATGTTTGCATGAGTGTGTATAATTTTTTGTAGAATTCTATTTTTTGTCATCCTCCTCTTGGCGATTTGTTGGGGCGCATACATTAATAATGGTAATAATTCTAAATTTTGCCTTAAACCTTGCCCATAAAATTCTCTCTGAGATTCCCTCCCATTCTATTAAAGCCCTTGTTGATTCTTTATTTAGCATTATTGCTACTCCTCTTTCTATACTAGCTTGTTCATTTTCATGCCCCGAGTAGAGTACGGTTGTGTCTCTTTGAAGCCGCCTTTGTCCTATTCCATTCCATCTTGATTCACTTACTCCTAGTATACTGATATTGTATTTGTTCATTTCATTTGATATTTGGTAAGCTTTACTTATTTCCGCCATTGTTCTTACATTCCAGCATCCTATGAAAATATTACTTCTTGTACCTATCAATCCTTCTATATTTTTCCTGTTCATTTTTCTTTTCTTTTTCTTATTTTTATATTTAGCTAGGTTAATATTATGTGTTGTTACAGTATTTTTTGTTTTTTTATTTATTATTTTTTCTGTATGTACATTTCCCCTATTCGCATTACCATTTCTTTTATTCTTATTATTTTTACTATTATTTTTATTATTTTTATTCATGTCCTTATTCATATCCTGTTCCATTGCCTGGGTCTTTGTATTTAGTTGTTTTCTGGTTAGTTTTCGTCTAAGTTTTTTGGCATTGTATCTGCGTCTCTTCCTGTTCTGGTTATTTGACGTAATCTTTCTTGTAGGTCCTCACCAGGGGATCTCTCGCTAAAGGTTCTTCCTCCTGTCTTTTCTTTTGGTGTTTCTTCTTTTCTTATTTCTGGTTCAGGTTCTTTCCCCATTGCATTCAATTGTTCCAGTTAGTAGTCTTCTCCATCGATTATTAATTTATTGTATCTTAAAAGAACCAGGTAGCCTTGCTCTCTTATTTTATTTTTGTGTTTGATCAGTTGTTTTCTAATTTCCTGCGTTTATTTGGAGTAGTCCTCTATGTATACGTTTTTTCCTCTCAAGTTTTTAGTTTCTTTAAGGACTTCCATTTTCTTTGGCCATTTTTCAAATTCCACTTGTATGGGTCTGGTTTTTCTTGTTCGGTATTTACCCAGGCTTCTAGTTTCTCTTATCTCTTCTTCCATTTTTATTTTTATTCCCATATCTGTAAAGGTCACCCTTATTTTTTCATTTAATTGTAAATTACTATCTTATTCTTGGTCTTCTAGTCCGTGTATTATTATGTTTCTTCTAATCTCTTCCCATGTTGTTCATTTTTTTGTTTTAGGTATCTATTTTCTTCTGAGTCGCCCATTTTCGGTTTTAATTGCTTGCATTTCCTTTTGAAGCCTATCTAGTTTTCTTTCCGTATGTAAATCTCTTTCCTCCATTCTATATAGTTTCGCATTTATTTCCTTTAACAATTCCTCAATTTTGTTAATCTCTTTAAGTTCCCTCTTCCGGTCGAGGATTTCCTGAGGCCGGCTCTGTTTGTTATTTACCTATTTGTATGATGTTTACAGCGTATTGATAAATATTCCACGCCGACATTGTAGGTAAATGCCGCGCTATCGGCTGATCCCGAATCGATTTCTCGGAAGGTCACGTCGATCTCGGCATCTAATTTTTCTTGAATTATTTAATAAATAATAGATCCTACCTTAATTTGATCTTTTATTACTATTCGCACTTAATTTCACTTTATATTCCACTATGTAAATTAATTTGTTCTCTTAAACTCTGTAATATGCAAAATTTGAGGCACAAAAACACACTCGGTACTTTATGCTCTCTCCAGGCCCGGACTGATTTATTATCAATAATACATATTAATTAATTGCATTTATTTATTATTGCTAAGTTGCTTACTGCTTGTCTTTCTTTCTTATCGGAATTTTCTAGCAAGTTTTACGATTATTGCGTGCTTTGGAATTATAATCCTTCAATGAGGTCGCACTTTGTACTTGAATGCTGCTGAAGCACAGTAGTTGCAGATTGATAGCAGCCCGGTGTCGAAGTATCCTTTGAACTTAGTTATCCTGTGCCGGTTATATATTTTTGAAATTAGGCGTTATATTTAAAAAATGCTCTTACCAAATCATGGATTAATTCAATATTTGTATTTATTTGTTAATGCTGGCTATATAACTTAACTGATTACGTATTTATTATAGGGCGTTAATGCGTACTACGCCAAGTTACGAACTGAACGTAATTCAAATAGGAGACAAACCAGAGCTTAACAAAAAGAAATACAATTGCTTAGATAGCTTATAATTACTTAGAGGTTAGGATTACGCGGAAAGTTCTTATTTTAGTGCTGCTCATGCGCTGCAAGTCATGCATAAATAAATTTATCTTTCTTTAAATGATTGTGTAACTTCTGTTATTAAGTTTATAAGAAAAATTAAATATACAAAAATGGTTTATTAAATCTAAAAAAATAATACAAGTAATAAATAGTGAAAGCAAAAACTTAAGTAAAAAAAAGTGAATATTACCAAATAAATGTATTATTTGCAAAATAGCTTTGAAATGATGGCTTTACAAATTTATAAGGTTTTGGTTTAAAGTAAATTTTTAGATTAATAGTTAATGTTGATTTTATTAGAAATAGAACTTATTTTTATGAAAACCTGACGTGTTTATGAATTGACTAGTCTGGATATCACCTTATAAAGAAATAAGTATTTCTGGCAGGTGCTTTTTTTAGCTTAAAATTGTATAGTATATATATATATATATATATATATATATATATATATATATATATATATATTGTATAATGGATCTTTTATAGCTTTCAACGCTGGTAAAGAGCTGTACAGCATACTATAAAATAAACCGCTAGATGATTGATACATTGGCATAGCCGTGATGGATATCGATTTTATATGTCACATGGCACCGAAGATTCTCAGAGCAGCTGAATTTTGGATTACTTGCAGTTTTTTATGTAAATTTTTGCTGTATACAGGGTCCATCCCAAAAGAAATGAGCCTTTTTAAAAAAAAAATAGTTTTATTGAGCAGATCGCTACAACACCTCAAAATTCTTCAAAATAGGATCCTCCTGCATCAATGCACTTTTGGAGACGGGTCTTCCAAGTCCGGAAGGCTTCCTGGTAGGCCTCCTTAGGGATGTCCTTGAGGGCTGCTGTGACATTCTCTTGGATGTCCTCAACCGAGTCCCAGTGCTTGCCCTTTAGCACTCTTTTCAACCGCGGAAACAAAAAGAAGTCCGGGGGAGACAAGTCCGGGCTGTAGGGAGGCTGGGGAACCACGCCGAGTTGAATCCGGGCCGCTCCGCTTACTTGTGACCTTTCTTTTGAGTCTTTTGAGGACTTCCAGGTAGAAGGCGGCATTCACTGTGCGTCCGGGTTGTACGAACTCGTAGTGCACAATCCCCCTGGCGTCGAAGAAGGCGACGAGCATTGTCTTGGTCCTGGATTTGCTCATCCGAGCTTTCTTCGGCCGGGGTGACGCGGTGGTGTGCCACTCAGCGCTCTGCCTTTTTGTCTCCGGATCGTACTGGAAACACCATGTTTCGTCTCCTGTTACCACTTTGTTTAAAAACTCCGGGTCATCTTCGCACATTTGCAAGAGTTCTTCACACCGAACCACCCGGAGCTGTTTTTGTTCGTCAGTCAACACCCGCGGCACAAGTTTGGCGCACACCTTCCGCATCGATAAATCCTCGGAAATGACTCGATGTACTGTCGATTTCGGAATGTTTAGGGCATCTGCTACTTGATAAACACTGAACCGACGATCGGCGTTCAAAAATCGCGCACTCGCTGCACGTTCTCGTCGGTTCGGGAGGTTGACGGTCGTCCAGACCGAGGTTCGTCAACCACCTCTTCCCGGCCCTCCTTAAATGCTTTGTGCCACTTTTAACTTGCGAGTACGATAAACAATCATCCTTGAAGGCCTCCTGAAGCATTCCAAACGTTTCGGTAGCATTCTTGCCGAGTTTGAAGCAGAATTTAATTGCGTAGCGTTGATCGATTTTTGAATCCATCGCGCCGTGTCGAAAATTGAAAATAGACATTCACGGAAACACCCGTCCTGCCGCTCCGAGAGCTCAGAGCCGACTTGCACCGACCGCGTATGGAAGCTAAGACCCCCCACCACCTGCCCCAAGCGTCAGAGCACGCCGGAATGTACACTCGCGTCCGAAAAAAAATAAGGCTCATTTCTTTTGGGATGGACCTTGTATTTCATTACGGAGAAGGTATATGTCATCATCGAGCGATTGATGGTGTTATAAATGATCATCTTATTGCAAAAGCCAGCAAATAAGCTAGGGCGGAAAGTCGAAGGCCTTTTGGGATAGTTCGTATTACTTAGATTCTTTATGTAAACTTTTTATTTAAGTTTGCTTTGAGTCGACGCATTTCTTTTTCTGAGATTCACCATGTCACCATGCCAAAGAAGCCTATCTTTGGCAGAGGACAAGGTAATAGCATTCTTTTTAAAATTCTATTTCTATCCGACATTCCGTGTATCATTCTTCTGTTTTGTCTATCTGTTCCTGGATACACTTGATAATGTAGATATGTTTATTGTACTCATTAGGCCATTGTTATAAAGGGAGTTGTTAATATTACCTGACTGTTTATATTGAATAATGCTAGGAACAACCGAGAGGCGCTTTTCCGATGACTCTACGCTACCAAATTTGATCTAGATTTTCCGGCCAGATATAAGAATTACATAAGCTGAAGGGGGGTATGCTCAAGTTATTTTGTAACCATTCTGTTGTGCCATACCTTTCTAAAGGCCTTAGCACCAAGGTCAAGAAAGTAATCTGCTTCTAGATGAAATATTCCATGATTTTTTTGACAACTAGAAAAGTTGGTATCTCGTATAGTGGTAGGGAGTTTGTTATAGACATTTTAAATGTTGATGTATTTAATAGAATATAAGAAATTGGTCAACATAATTTATATTCTATAAAATCAAGTATGGACAATATTTTAATATAAGTGAGTTAGCCATCTAAACTTAAAAAATTATTGGTAGCCTACAAGTCACGTTTTGTTCTATAGTTAAAGCTCTAGAACAGTGGTTTTCAAACTTACTATGCCCTTTATAACTTGACCATGAATCCACAAACTTTACATAACTGCAAAAACATATTATTTACGTTCAGTTCTGTGTATGTAAGTTTTTTTTAAAGGTTACATTTATTGCTAGATCAACAAATACAATTTTGTTATACATAGCAGTGATGTTGTGTAAATTATATACATGACTTTGATTACATAACATAAGGAGACTTTTAGCTGTCTCAGCAAACATTTCAGTGACTGTTTCAGTAATTTTCACGATCGGTTAATATAATGTCCTGAGGTAGTTGACGTTTGAGTCTTGTGTGTATCTTTGTTCGAAAGAGTTCATAATGAACCGCACCACTACACGCACTTGAGTTGATTATAAACTTTTTTGCACTTTTTTTAATGTAGTCTTCAATGGGCATGATTCCTAATTCTTGGTGTAGCTGTGTGTTTCGAATGTACCAGGGCGCGTTGACTGCAATTCGTAGCACTTTGTTTTGGAACCTCTGTATTTTGCGTAAGTTGGTTTGAGACGTGTTGCACCATATCGGTGATCCATATAGTATTAGTGGTCGTAGCAGGGTTTTGTATAACAGCATAGTGCATTCAATTTTAGGGAAGATTTACGGTTAATTAGTGGTACAGCTGTTTGAGTCTGGCATATCCCTGGATTAATTTCTGGTTAATGTGAAAGCCCAACTCAGCCGTGTGTCCAGGTAGATACCGAGGTATTTGACTGCTGAATCGTTGGATTTCCACGGTATTGGTCTATTATTAATGTGAACTAGGTTGGGATTCGTGATTCGTCTAAGAGTAAATATTTTGCTTGGCATTTATCTGGGTTTATTTGGGTATTCCACTGTTGAAACCAGCGAGAAAGCTGGTTTGTGGCTTGTTGGAGAGCTTGTACTGCTTCGTCCAATAACGATGCTTGAGTGAAGATGGCTGTGTCATCCGCAAAGGTGGCGAGAGTTGCCTTAGTTTCAGGCAGGTCAGAGGTGTAAATGGAGAATAGGACTGGACCCAGGACGCTGCCCTGCGGAACACCTGCATGGATATTTTTGGTTTGTGATAGCGTGGAGTTCACTCGTACAGCAAAGGTTCTGTTTTCGACAAATGAGAATAAAATGGCTTTTAGATAGGGAGGCATGTCAATATTTAGGATTTTTAGCTTTAAACCTTCAAGCCACACTCTGTCAAAGGCCTGTGAAATGTCTAGAAATAAGGCCGCAGTGTAGACTTTGTTTTCATAGCCACGCTTATACGTTGTATTTGATGATATGTAGAGTGGCCTTTTCTAAATCCGAATTGAAAGGTAGGGATTGTGTTTTGGTTTTCAATAACGGCATTTAGTCTAACTTGAATTATTCTTTCGAGCAGTGTATGTGAGTAATATTAGTAAGTTTCCACGAGAACTAATTTTCAGTCGGTTTTTTTCGTGATAAGGCTGCACTAAATACACTTACTACTAAATAGAAATACAGGAAAGCAATCAACCCGTAATATAGGATATAAAATTGGCCTCTCTTTTTGTGGCCAGAATTTGTGGTATCCTTGTTCAAACATTGGTTTCAGCTCTTTATTTGTGGATAATTTAATAAGTAACCCCTGTATTATTACGAAATTAATTGAGTTTGTGGATCTACTTGCAAAAGGGTTCAACATCCAATAAAGTGTAACCAAGTGAAGAATGCCTTCAAATCTTTGGCTGAAATTGGAACGAAGAACAGTTAAGTGCTGACAGTAAGCAAACATATCTCCATCTTGTTTTTTCAATTCTAAATGATCTGAAAAATACAAGCATTTTCCTCCAAGTTTTGTTTGTATAGAAAAAGTTTTGCAACAAACGCAGGCATTGTATTTTAGTTTTGACTAAATTTGGCAAATAAGTCAGTCATATATGCTGTCATTTTTTGAATTAATTAAATTGAACAAATCATAGTCTTTACTTTACAGGAATTCCAACCCTGAATCAAAGAGTACTTTTGGATAACCAACGAACTTCGGTGTTAAGTAGTAAAAGATTGTAATCTTCATCATTTTCCAAACAAAATTGAACAAATAATTTCCCATTTAAGGCATTCATTTTGATTTTATTAACTACTATAATGACATAATCTAGTAAATCATGCAAGCGTTCACTAAGATTTTAGCCCGCTAAATGTTGTCGATGAATGACACAGTTTTCAGATAATACATTAGACATAATTTGATTAATATATGCCAAAAAGCCTCTGTGGATCCCACCACTGCCGGAGCACCGTCAGTAGCAACGAAAAGAATATTACTCAAGGGTATAGCTTTTACATTGAAAACTCTTTTTAATTAATTACATATCGTTTCACCTATCGTATCAGTTTCCAAAAATTTGGCAACTAACAATTCTTGGAAAACTTTTTTTTTACAAATCCCACATAACCTATAAGTAAAGCTTCGTCCCCTGGTAAATTTAACTTGTCAAATTGTATAGGGAATATAGATGTTTTTAAGTAGTCACATAAAGAATTTTCTACGCACTGAGCCACTTCGTCATTCCTTATTTGTACTGTATTATTACTAGTAAAATTCATATAATATCGAAAGGTGGTTTATGCAGCATGGTGCGTATTACCTCACTTACATCTGATAGAATAAATTTTTCACCCATAATATGGAGTTTTCCGGACTTTTCAATCAGTAAAAAAATGTTATAAGAAGCACGCAGTCTATTGTCATCTTGCTCAAATGTTGTGGCTAAGAGTTGTCGGAATGACGATGTTTTCAAATATTTTTTTTGGGTGTTTAAAAAAATAAAATTTTTATTTTTTTAGTTTTATTAATTCGTTAGACAGAGTTTTATTACATAGAAGACACACAGGTAAAGTACCTTTTCCTGGTAACGAAATAAAACCGTATTTTAAATATTCAACACTATACTGTCTGATTTTTTTCGATTCGCTCATACTGTCATCTGTAAAAATAGACAGATGTTTAAAATATAAGAAAATAAAACTAATTTTTGCCACCAAGTAACGCCCGGATCAATTAATTATTTAAGATATAAAGATAAAATTTTAAGTAAGTGTCACATATTACATAGGTACACATGCTTTACTAATTGATTATTAATTATTATCAAATAAATTAATAAATATCTATACGTATAAAAGAGACAGCTCTCACTCACTCACTGACTGACTGACTGCTTCATCAATGCCCAGCTAAACCGCCGAACCTAGAATCTTGAAACTTTAGGGTTTTATTCTCTGTAAGGCGCAAGAACGTACTAAGAAAGGATTTTTGAAATTCGCCCCCCAAGGGGGTCTAATGGGGGTCCACAGTTTTAGGCTTTTTCGAGCTAGAGCTAGAAACGTGAAACTTGGCAGGAATGACCTTCGGCCAAATTGTAAGGATTCGTGTTTCGGGAATTTTTGATCCGACCCCCTACAGGGGCTAAACTGAGGGTCAAAAATTAAGCTTTTATTTCTGTCATTTCTGGAATTTGTCACGCCTTATAATTTTTAATTTGTGATAGATAGAAATAACGTTTTCATTATTCAACTAAGTACCATAAGTCAAAAATTAGCTTTATAGGAAAATCTCAAGACCGGTTTGACCGAAAGTGGCCGCAAAGTTTTCGCTTCCAGCAGCTAAATTTTTGCTGTTATTCACTTAAAAAAATAGCAGTATCTGGGTTTGTTGTAACATTCTAAGTCGTGACAGGTCATCCCTTGACTCCTACAATTATTTAATTTTTCTAAATGGAGGGATATTCTCCATCTATATACTTATTAAAAATATTTGCCAGAAATAATCTATAGTTAACATTAAAGAACCTGTGTTTCAGAAAATTTATTAATTGCGGGTTTATGTTATTAAGCGGTGCACTTCCTTCAATGAAAACGCATAAATTAACTGTAACAAAAGTACAACTTTGTTTAAATAAATTTAGTATACAAGCTTTGTTATACAAGTTTTGTTCAAAACTAAGAAAATTTATTGCATGCACTTTACATCACGCACAAAACAAAACAAAATTGTTGATTAGATGCACGACTCTTTTATAGTGGCGTATTTTAGACAAGTTATTGCATGTAGCCGCGAGATTCCGTTCCTGCCTAAATCTGCATAGATATGTAGATAGACGCCCGCGGTTGGCCCGACTCCTACTGTGCAATACTTGTCGTTACTTGTATTTTACGTATGTATCTGTAATATATTTTACTCAGGACGTAAAAATGGCTGTCAATTTATTTACTGCTATTTATTTCAATTTTTATAAAAATAAAAATAGGTCACAATGGTTTTAGTTTATATTAAACCTTTTGGGGATCTCACCAAGTTGTCCAAATTGATTTTAATTTGACGCACCCCTCTCAACTGCCACAAAAACCCCTAGGAGTCCATAGAAACCAATTTGGTATCGCTGCTCTAAAAGGTGTTAAAATCATAGACAAGTGACGAACTGCCACTATAACCGTGTGCATTTGTTAACCTCATACAGAGTTTTTAAAAAAGTTTTGTTGATTTTTGAAGATAATATTGGTTCCATTATAACGTAGTGGATAGTATTCTATATTGATGCTTGTAGGCTCTAGTTTTCTAAAGTATAGACTAGAATATGTGCAAATAAAAAAAATACTAACATCTAGTATCTAAATATATAGCACACAGCATACAACAAACACTGAAGATTTTATTACAATTTTTATGTGAATGCAAATTTTGGTTTTCTAGACGGATTACTTTCTAGGAGTTTTAATTTTAACTCGTTCAACTACATATTATAGGTAGTACTTATAAACATCCCATGAAAGAGAAAATGTCTAAATATTAAAAGTTTACAGCATTTTCTAATAGGGATATTAATAGATATCCATCAGAGACCTTGTGTTGCGTCATTGATTCGTGTCTACAAAGATCTGGAGTTTGTATGAAGTTCGAGTGTAGCTATTTCAAAAATGGTTTTTTTAATTCAAGATACATAAACTACTTTTATAAATTATTAAAATATTTTAATAACTATCTTCAGACTAGGTAGCTCCTTAATATAATCAAATTTGCTTTGTTTGTACTTTTTCTAAAAATAGCAAGGACACAGGGGCTATGTAAAAAATATTACTTAATTAAATCAAATAATTAAACAATTAAATCTTTAACAATTATTAAAGTTAATTGGAGGTTAAATTGAGGGTAAATGTTTGTACAAATTACAAAATTAATATAAATTGCATAAAAAATTAAAAAACAATTTATTTAAATGCGAATAAAACTGAAATCATCCGAAAAAATGCGAAAAGTCTGCTTTGAAGTGGTCGGACTTGGCAAGAGGGGCAAAATCCTTGCAATAAAGGCGCATTTGACGCCTTCTTCGGTAAATCACGCCGTACGTAGATATTCATCTACAAAAGGCACAATGGTAGATTTATCATAACAGAGGAGTGATTTACATTAGTCGGAAAGCGTTATGCCGTCTGAAGGCGCGCATGCAGACTTGTAGCTGGAATTGCACTCCTTCGCCGTAGTACGAAGCGGTGTAGACATAGTGCGGCAAATGTAAACAGTCAGACACCAATTCAATTTTGCTATGCACTACTGATAAAGGGAATATTACGTGCAGCGTGCTTTAAGTGTGTTGCCGCCAGTATTGACGGAATAATCCATTAGCTGTGTTTGTGCTAATATCGAAAACGCATTTGAAAAAAGCTTGTCACAAAATGAAAACGAATAATTACATTTGTGCCATATATATAAAACTTACATCAAATAAATATTGCATATATACATATAAAAGTCTTGACTTAATCAAACTTGTTTAAACGTTCTAATGTTAATTCCTTCTTTATTTCTGAATGTAACTAACAGACTGTTAGCTCGTAAATCATTTTCCATGTATTGTTAGTCTTTCTTCATGAAGTTTTACATAAAACTTTGTAAGTCTTTGTCTGAGGGAATCAGGTCAGATGCCAAGATCACTGCTCGTCAGTAAATGTAGCAACGGTTGTATTATCGTAGTTATAGGAACATACCAGGGTAGGTAAAATACTGGTCCAAACACTCTTGAGTACTATTTGAATATATTGAAAAATATCTACTAATTCTGGTTGTGAACTCAGACTATCTGCAATTCTCAGCAGATTTGATATCTGTAGAAATGATCGTAAAACTTGGTTTATATAATCTAGATCCTTGTAAACTTTGTCAAGTTTGTTTGACATCGATAAATAGTCTGAGCAATACTTGTGACTTTCTAAATCCAAATTATAATCTGATTGAGTTTTCTTAATCCAGTATTGGTTTGAAAATGTTTCAACCATGTGTGTTCTAACTAGATAATTTTACACCTTTTGTTTGAGGTATCTTAGTATTGTTTAATGTTACTACTGAACTTCTTCTCATTTTGAATGTAACTTGTAAAGACTTTAGCTCGTTAATTCTGATTTTCCATGTTTTTTTACCAGTTTTTGATGAAGTTTAGACCATTTTGTAAGTCTGTTGATGCCATGAGGGAATCAGCGTCAGATGCCAAGATCACTGTGTCGTCAGTAAATGTAGCAACGGATGTTGTATCGGTTATAGGTATACCAGCTGTGTAAAAAGGTAAAATACTGGTCCAAAACACTACCTTGTGATACACTGAAGAAAATAGAAAAAATATCTACTAATTCTTCTTGTTGCTTAACTAAGAACTATCTGCATTCTAGCTCGGATTGTAGGATATTGTAGAAATGATGCGATAAAACTTTGTTTATTTTATAATCTAGATCCTCCTGCTAAACTTTGTCTAATATTTGTTTGACATCGATAAATAGTCCTGAGAAGTACCTTTTGATCTCTAAATCCAAATTTGTAATGTGGGATGAGTTTTCTTTAATCCAGTATTGGTTTGAAACGTTTTAGCAGCAACATTTTGTACACTTGTAATAGTATGGGTCTGTATGATAATATATCGTTTAAGTTTTTTCCTGACTTTTGAATCATAATTTGTGTCATTTTTCCTAGATTTGGAAAGCATTTTAGTCGCATAACAGCATTAAACATTCATACATTTAGGTATGAGCTTCTGCAACATCTTTCTTGTAATTAAATCCCACCCTGGAGTTTTTTCGGATTAGTTTTAGCCATAATAGTTTTTCTAATTTTTTTACTGTATTGTTTTTGAAAGGCAAACCTATTTGGTATGGTTTTACTAGAAATTTGCGTATATTGCATTCTTCTGTCTAATTTATTTGTGGCGGGAATAGCCGAAACACACTTTTTACATGTTTAGCAAATTCCAAAACTTTTTATTTGCCATTTCTTGCTCACTTACCTTTTTCGTTTTTGATTGGTGGCATTGGTTTGGGCGGGCGTTTAATTTTTCTAGCGGTCTTCCACAGTGAGTAATCATTCGCCTTTGAAACACTAAGGTTATTGAGGTACTATTTTATATTTTGACTTTTGAAGTCAAGTATCATTCGTTTAAGATTTCGGGTTGCACTATTCCGTTCTTTTCTCTTCTGATCTTCTTACTTGCCGCCTTTTGCAATGCTTTCGTTTTTCTTAATTTTTTCTTTAATTGATGCGGAGCAAGCTTTTGTGATTTTTGTTGTATAATAGTCAAGTGTTGTTTTTCAGGCTGCTTGTTGTATGCTTTTTGTAATCTAGGTTTATTTAGTTCCTCTTCTGATTTTAAAGATATGTGCAGGTCGGTAAATGCATCCAAATAGAGTCTGAACATGTTCTAGTCAATAAAATTGCTTAATAGCGTTGCATGCTTTTCTTTGTGTTTAACCTCTGTGTAAAGATCTAATGACGATACGGTTTTACTGTGTTTTATGTTTATTCCTTTTGTAATACAGAAGTCAATAGCATCAGGAACCTTTACCGTTGATCTATTCGTAGATTGCTTTTCTTCATTGTGGTTAGCAACTTTTTATCTTTTGTTGTAGTTCTGGATTTTTGGGGTTGTAATCTCCTCCGGCTATAAATCTGTTTTTCAATGTTTTGAAGAAGTGGTCATACTGTTCCAATTTATCGTTAAGCTTGGGTAGACAGTGTATTGCAGATTCTATTAATGCTTCTACATAACCTTTTATTTTTGACTTCAAGATAATTATGTTGATATTTTTCTAAATAGTAATTATTAATATTTTGTCGCATTATAATTGATATACCTCCATGTACTTTTCCAGTAAACTGTTCTGTAATAGATACAGTAGTTTAGTATTTTCATATAGCTTTTTCCGTAAAATGTGTTTCAGAAACTAACGTCACATCAACTTTGCTCAGTTGCAGAAAATTAGCCATTATGCTAGTTTGCTGACGACAGTGATTAGTAGGTTTAACATTGTAGCTATCTGATGCATTAGTTTCTTCATAATACTTTTGAGTTTATTTATTTCATTAATTGGTTGCAAAGTAGCAATTGTATTTTGTTGATTTGTGTTGTTTAAGTACTGTATCTCTTAGAGGCGTTCCTTTGTCCGTTGAGAATATAATATTCCAAGTTGAACCATAGTTTGTAGGAATTTTATTAATTTCTTGTCTTAAGGCCGGCTAAAGCCTTTGTGGAAGCTATTTATGGACCCAACACCCTCTGTAATTTGTCCCATAATTTCCGTTGCAGTTTGCACACCTGTATTTATTGCTTCTTTCTTTTCTTTCATAGCATTTCGTTAGGTAAATTCCTAAATATTTGAAGCAACTAGACGATTGATAACAGTAATTTTTGTTTGTCTACACTCAGCACATTATGGGATCTTCCTCAACGATTATATATGTCTTTGTTATTTTCTTTACTGAGTAGATCAATAAAAAGCACAGTCAGTACATTTTTATGTTCCACATGTTAACTATCGTGTGGCTAAGTGTTTCTAACTCTGCCTTTAATAATTTGATGTCGGACGATGCATGGAGTTTTTTTAGAACTACTCTGAAATTTTTGTCTTGTTTTAACTTATATGTATGAAATTCAGTATTTCGTTCTCTTAATGCATTTATGTTGTGTAGTTGTGTTTGTCTTTTGGTAAAATTTTCACCTGTCTATTATTAATTATTTTAATAGTGCATGTGAGAGTACAGCTGCGAGGTAAAGGCCTTGATCTGCCAAACAGGCGCGCGGCGGCCCCGGGTTCGTTCCCCGGCAATGGCAAATATCTAATACTCTTCAGTCGTTATACAAACACCTTCGGCGGTCGTGAAGTACATGCTAGTGTGGCGTTTAATTGCCAAATCTCCATTGAATTGCAAAAACTGCAACATTCAAAAAAAGGCCTACGTCATGCAGTGGACTTCAATGGCTCGGAAAAAAAGTGTATGTTGCGCTATGTGTAAGTCGTTTAATATTTTTGATTCTTGGAACAAAGATTAGGGCGGTTTTATTTTATGATTGCTGTCTTTCTCATTTTTGCTACCTATTTCCACTTCCCTAGATTGTTAAATCTGTTGCTAGTTGTATAGGATTACTAAGCTACTTACTTTTGGTTGTTTAGAATAATTACCTGTTACTTCAGAACTGCGTACTCTTTTTTATAATTTACTGTTTGCCATTCGTACTTCTTTTGTATGGATAGCGGTGGGAATAGAGTATTTGAAGTTAATTGATACTATTGTTTAAGTAATGATAGGTTGGGTAAAGATAATTGATTATAATACAAAGTAGTTTGCATATTCACTGATTGTACTGGTTGTCAATATGTTCCAGGTTGCTGATAGATTTAAATTTGATTCTGATCATAGCAATTTGGTGATTAAAATTGTGAATATTGCACATTTGAAGAATTTTGGGAGAATGCTATTAGGTAGTCCCTAAGTTGTTTTAATGAAAAGTAAATAATATTTAATATAAGATAAAAGTCCTCATACCAGCTCTGCTACGACGACGAGAAATGTAAAACGCTTTTCCTTCTAAAGCGACTATGGTGGCAGGAGCAGTGGCGAGGGCTGCGGGTCGCAAATCTCCATCCGCAGATATGATTTATGGTTTTTACAATACGAGCAATACAAACTGGCAAATTTCGACACTCGTACCACAGAATGCGAACTGACGACGCAACACGTCTGTTCTGTGCGAAAGTACGAACCAAACTTACAATAAACATGTAAACGTTAGCCTTTCACTAGCGTTTTTTGTGCCCTATATAAAGTAAAAAAATATTTACTTTTTCTGTTTATTAACTTTGTTATTACTTTACGTGATTTTGTTAGATAACATATCGACTACACAAATAAAGTTTCGGATAGCCTACAGTAAAGTTTTTAAAGAAAATTTATTATATAAGTATTAAATTACACATATCTGCGCTAAATTTTAAATGGTACATTATGGACAATTTTAGTGCATAGTTTCTGGTTTAGGTAATACAATTTGACCGAAAAATATTTAAAAAGTATTACAAAGTTTTTACGTAAATAAATTAAATTGCAACAATTAATCTTCTTTTACTTCCAATAAATACTGACTTTAGTTATTCAGTGACGATACCCGTATTAAAATTAATATCTCTTTTTATGTTTTGGTGATCAGGAATTCTTTTAAACAATGGCGCAACTACCGAATTTTTTGGAATTTGTTTTTAAATTCTTTAAACTTTCATTTTTAAGATCTTTAACTTAAATTATCTTAAAACGGGGAATTATTTATTTTTTTTTTATTTAATTTTTTAAAACATTTTTTATTATGTAAAAAAGCCTACTTGTGGAAAAAACGTTGGAAAATAATATATATTTGTATGTGAATTTTATTTACAACCTTGTACTTTTTCAGTGATAGTATGTTTACCTCGGACTTGCAGATGTGTAGTTTCAAAGTTTCTGTAGCTATCGAAGTGAGTATGTTCTAAAATAAAGGCTACTATTTGCTCAGTTTTGGTAGAAATTTAAACATTTTAAACTATTGTTTGTGCCAAATCCAAATGAAAACTGTTGTTGACATCTTAGACTGTGCTCCTTCTTCAGAAAAAATATTTAATATAATAATTTATTTTATTTCTACTATTGTACTATTTGTTGAAAGGCATTGTGTGAACTCTTGCACAATTTATAATCTGAAAGATAATGTTAAGGTATTTAAATAAATATTTTTATTCTAAAGTTTCGTTTTTTGTAAAAAAAAAGCATTTTCGAATTATCTTTTTAATTATTAGGTAACATCACCAATATTTATAAACAAAACTGTAAACGAAATTGTTATAAACACATTTGGCTGTTCTATCCTATTTTTAAAGTTTGCCAAGTAGTCACGAAACATTCAGTTTCCGACTTTATGGTAGTCAAATTAAACTTTTTGCCATATTTTAAAAACCTTTTAAGGTTGGAGAATTAAATCTTGACAATGTATGTCAAAAATCGACTTAAATATTTTGTGCAAAAGCTCTCCTAGTAATTAAGTAGCCCTATGAGTTTATTTTTAATTTAAGTTTTTTACATCGCACATCGAATAAAGAATTGAATACAAAGAAATGTTAAATTACGTATTTGGTCCTCGACTTGTAATAGACGATAACGATGAGTTCATTGGCAAAATCAGTGGTCCTTGAGTCTAGTTTTGAATCTCAGTCCTCTTTATATAACCTGACGTGGATGTTAGATGGTAGTATAAAGCTTCTTCGTACGATCTCACAAAGGACTCAGTATTTTTGGGCACTTGGAACAAGCGCTTTTTTTAACCGTATACCTGAATAGGCTACAAACGGCTGATATGGCACGGCCTTAGATGCTCTTATAGAATTTCAAAATAATCTGGGAGATATACTCTTGGATTGCAAGTATATCATCGTCTCAGCAATATGCTGGTCTTTTACGAACAATGGGACGTTAAAAATGAACCGTAAGGCCCTATTTTAAAAAACTCGAAATTTGTAGACCAGCTTTAAGCTGGAGCTACAGATCTTGCTGTTTTTCTTTTTCTTATCGATGTGATCTCCAAATTAGTTTCCTGTTTAAAATTACCCCGACGTAAAGTCGTAGTGGGTGAGTCCCATCAAGACCAAATCGAGAATCTTGCTATTAGTATCGTATACGCAGCTGCTTTACGAGAGATACTTGGCATTTAAGTCTGCTATAAAAACCGTTGCAATGTCCTCCTCGAAGGCAGTATCCAGGTTCCTCAGTAGGAGCGGGCGCTAGTGAAATGGTGAGCTGTAGCTGGAAACTAGCTTGATAACTCCGTGATTCCTCGTGTAGAAGCAGATGGTAGTAGTCTATGAATGTTCGGTGGTCGGGAACTAGGCTTGGTGGTGCTCCAGAAAGGATTTGACAAATACTGCTGTTCTACCCTTCCTCAGTAGTTGGCGGTAGCAGGTATAATTTGGAATTCGAGGTGGCCGAGATCCAAATTACACCTGCAGACTCCACGAACTTAGCTACATCCAGCTTTTGAATAATGTTGAACACTGCTCCGTGGTTCTGGAGGGGGTTCTTGAGTTTGTCGGTGGTCTGATTTAACGTTGCATGTATTTATTGCAGATAGTTCAGCGGTGGCTAACTAGAGGTGTATAGGAGGCTACTCGTGCTACCTGCGCTTATATGCGTCCAGATGCAAGGGTAGTGACAGGGACTAATAGAGGACGTTGTGCTAGACGCATTGGTGGGGGAACTGAGAGTCTTCGCCCCAAAGGATGTTTGAGGAATTTTGAACAGACTGTAGTTTGCGAGCTGTGCAACAGAGCAATTGGCACAAAACGCGCAGCTACAAGTGTAACAGTTTTGAGCGCTGAGCAGTACTGTAGTATCGTTAGGTGTGCCTAAAATTCTGCCAGCGATGACACTGCTTAACAGTTCCTGCTTTTGCGACTGTACTAAGTTAATTAGCATCTGGGCGGTGTGTTGCACGTCATAATTATCTTACTTCCCTCCGCACCTCCACGAAGCAAGTGGCGTAGGATGTTTGTCCTTCATGCGGTGCATTCGTCGTACTAAAATACTCTGATTTTCAGGTCTTTTGAATGTTCGCATCCTTAAAAGACACGAAAGACCCCCCCGCCCCTTTCCAATGGATGGCGTCCAATGGCTTTTAAGTTGCAAGCAGATACGTGTAATATGGTATTTGCCTGGGCTTCATAATTTTGTCATGCCGTTAGAAGCTGATTCGATCAGGAGTAGATTATTATTGATGTTCTTTAATATTTGCTTTAGAAAAATTTAGGTTTTGCTCCCGAAAAGTAGTCGCCACACCCGGGGGTTTCAGAAAACAATCTGTAGCATTTTCCATTTGCATCTTCTTAAGCTCTCTGACCTAAAGAGTTCATTGGTGGTTACACCGACTTCGCCTTTTTTGAGGCGAGCGAACAAAGGCGTGTTACATTGTGTTAGATGATACAAGGTGTAGTAGGGGCGTAGTGGGGCGGAAGGGACCTCATTCGAAAGACGTGGTTCAATAGTTTTGTTTCCTACCCCCGTCAGTTGCTATCATGCAACAATAAGGAGCGTGCGTTTGCAGTCGAGGCTTATTTTTCAAACGAATGTTCTGTGGTCGCAAATCAGCGCGCCTTCCGAAATCGCTTTAATGTAGCCTCATTTGGTTCTGTCCCGGACAGGAAATCAATTGTTTTATGGGTCACTATGTTCAGACAAATCGGGAGTGCGACAAGACGAACTGGATTCCCTCGGCCCATAAGATCACCTCAGAACATTGAGGCAGTGAGAGCTTTAATCTTGCAATCTCCACGGCGTTCTGGAGGAATTTTTTTTCCACGACTTGATGAATTAGACTTAGGGGACATTTGATTCAAACAGGACAGAGCAACGGCTCACACTTCAAGGACACCAATGGTTGTTTTGAGGGACCACTTCCTGAAGCGCCTCATCTCAATAAGAGGCAATTTGGAGTGGCCAGCCCGCTCCACAGATTTGGCCCCTTGCAATTTTTTTGTGGGGGTTTTTGAAACCCCGTGTTTATGTCAACAGTCCAAGGACCATACAAGATTTGAAGGCCAGCATCCTGGCAGAAATTGCCAACATACCCGCTGCTATGTTGGTAAGGGTCATGGTTCACGCTAGAAATCGGCTTATTCAGTGTATCGACAATGGGGGGCGTCACCTACCTGGCATTATTTTCAAAACTGTGTAAAACAAAATTTAGATATGAACCTACATTATAGAATAAAAATTAAAAAATTCTGATCCATAAAATGAGTTTTATTGCGTTTTGAAAAAGGAAAGTTATGATGCTGCACTCTGTACAAAACAATGTTTTTTAAGATTCTAAAGTTTTGGAGAATTTTGTTGAATGTTATGCTTTACAGTTATAGATTGTGACAGACAATTTCTCCAACCATTTCTCCTTATTTTTGAAATCAAACATTAGCACAGACTCACATAAGTTTGTGCTGGCTATTTTCACATTAAGTGTCAAGATCTAAAAAAATGCTATGGCTTTTAGAGCATATATATTTTTTAAATTACAATGGATACTAATGTAAGAAACCTTTTAAGTTATTTACAACGTATTCCATAGAATAGTGTTGTCAATACGGGGGCTCTTAATTTAGTCAAATATAATAATTTCTGCCATACCCCAATTTAGTCTCATCTGCAATATTATTGTTTTGTAATTATTTTTTGGAAAGTTCCGCAATCTATTTTCAATGACCCTCTTTTAGAATAAATTAATGAGCAATTTGATTGGAATCTAAAAGGTGTATTACTTTTGTATACAATTAAGTAATCTTATGACAGCAATATTTATTTTTGGAAGTCTAAATGACAAACTTAGACATTTCTAGCCTATAATGTTTTTTAATATATTAGTTTTTTTCAACAATTAAACACGTTCTGTTATGGGTTTGTTATTTGAAAATTTTTTCCTTCTTCCAGCATATCGAGTGGCCTTAATGAGAAGTAACAGAAATATTCCCTTAAAGCAACGTGCCCGTATTAAGTTGTTAACGACTGAAGGTTGTGCACTAATTGACATTGATTGATAAACGGGTGTTGCCCATAGTAACGCTTGTGTGAATGTAAGTACTGTTAGGCGGTAGGCAGAAAGTGGAAAAAGAAAAACTTCAGGCACAATAAATCTACATGATTTTTAATAGTCATAAATGAACAAAATCTAGCTCGTGTAAATAAACGAAGACTTAAAAGGTTAGCGTTACATTAGTAATGTGGACGCACAAGCAACCATTTCTTTTTCAACGGTACAAAAAAAACTTATTCAACGTTAATATGACTGTTGGCAGGGATGGTAACTTTATACAGGAAATATATGACCTATTTGTATGCCTTATATATTATAAAGGTTATAACAGAGGAGCCAAGATATCCTCGTATAAAAAATTTATTAAATAAACAACCAAAAAGTTTATAACATTTAAACGGAGTAATATAAATTACGTTTTATAAAACAGTAAAATTTTTATATGAATCAGCCAGCATCTAAAAAACCGATATTAACTAAACGAACCACTCACATCAACTTTGTGATGAACAAAATTTTATTTAAGAAATTTAATTTATATATTTTATTTCTTATCAAAACATGTTCTACAATAATTCAACACTTACGATAGATAATGCTTAGTTATATTGTGTAATCTTTTAAAAGGATTACGAAAAGAAAATGTTGGTAAGCAAGTATAGTTTTCTTTGGCATGTGTTTAGTGAGAAATATATGATAGACGTCAACGTTTATCGTAATTTTTTTGGATCTATTACGCAGAATAGTAACATAAAAAGACATTAACAAATTCAATTACTTGTAATCTTTATGGTAGGTTATTTGTATCAAATTTTAACGTTTGTTGAAAACACCACACTAGTTTATTAAATGTTAAACTATTGAGCAGTCCCTGCACCCTGAAGATTTTGCGAACTTTACTTTAGTAAAGATTAAAGTATAATCTAAGAGCTGGTAACCATTTTACTTACAATATTTGGGTATCTGTCGTCGGTTTTTTAGACCTTTAAGAAGTAAAAGTTTGTAGTGCGTAGTTGTAAGAAAACATTGGGTACTTTTATAAATGCTTGTTGATTTTGTTAGAGATATTAGGGATCACCGAGTTCCTTCTCTTCCTTCGGTGATCTGGCGTGAATGATGGATCATATGGACCATCCCCCATACCACTTTACGAAGAAATCAGAATCTTCGAATGCTTACAAGAGGCGTCCTTGTTTAACGCGTAATTGTAAAGGCTAGGGATGACGGGGTTGCCATAGTCATCAATGCTGGAAAACAGCTTTTGAGCACAATAGGAAATAAACTTCTAGATAGTAAATACGGTAGAGTCGCAATGAAAATCTGTGGGCCAAAGATGGTCCCTAGAATACGATGATTAAGTAGGTGATGGTTTTATATATCGTTCCCGAGGTGGAGAAGAAAGTCAAAGCCTGATGGGCTGTCTTCTCCTTTGCACAACCCGGCTGAAAATATTATGCGTTACTATTTTTGGAACTAATATAATACAAGTTTGTAAATAGAGTAATATAAATTATTATTAACTATCGCTAGTTGCAAGTATTTTTTAAATTTCTATGATATTTTGTTTGCTAATTATTTTAACAAAGCGATCCGAATGTTTGTTTTCTAGTAATTGATTAAATTGTTTCTGATATTTAAATACTTAAGTATGTGACATCACATTCTAGCCTTATTTTTTGTAAAATTTGAGATTGTTATATTAATTTTCAATATTAAGCATAAATGCAAAGTGGTCTTCTATGCGGATGGACGCGGGTTCCACTCCCGGAGCTCTCTGAAACCTGGCGGGTGGCCTACTTAGCCACTAAAAATAATTGAGTACCCGCGTGCACTCGAACAAAAGATAATAATGGCGGTCGTCTAAGGGCGGTGCTTGCCACATCGCCCCGCATCAGAAATGGTATGTGACGATTTGGCAGAGAAAGTAAACATATGAGAGCCTTCACCTCTTAGTTTGCAGGATATGCTCTCACGTGGCGCTCAGATGCAAACAAAAAAACATAAATTTACACAATAATTGTTCATAGACCAATTGTAAGACATATTGCAATAAGTAGCAAGCGATAGTTTATGGGTAATTAAACAGGTTTAAACGCACACTAATACTGGCAGGATAATATTGGTAATGTTATCTTAGTCAAAAACGGAAGACCAAACAATTTTGGGCTACATTATTGCATGCAATGTTAGTGTCCACCAGTGTATAGAAGAAGTGACTCCGGTGCTAAGAAACAATTCTACTTATTATAGAACTATATTCAAATGCCATCGGCAATCTAGAAGACTATTCTAAGTTCGAACTCTCATCCATGTCTGTTATGAAGAAGACCGCTGCTATCAGTAAGACGTTCAAGTGTTATAAGCATGTAATTTGTTGCGAGATAGAAGAGTGTTTAGAAATTCTTGCATTATCAAATAAAACCGTTTTGCAGGATTACTTTCAACTGTGTCCAAGTTTGTTCGCTTTAGGTAGCTCATACTTTGAACCATGAGTAATTGGCACACCACATTTCCTGATGTCGCGAGCTATTCAACAAGTTTAAAGATTGACCATCTTCTTATCCAACAGATTATCTGATTGCATAGGAAGACTAGTATATCCACATCCCAGAAAAAGTACAGAAGAGTTGGTTTCACAACGGGTTTCGAATGACGCAAAATTTCATAAAGTGTAGCAAGGAAAATTTTGAAAGATTATGAAAATTACTGCTTTCACGCCTGGTCTCATCGTATATTTTTAACGCTTTGTAAGCATTCCTTTAAGATCTACCTTGACCTTAATTAAACTTTCAAAAATCATTTAGTATAGTGATTTAAACGTGCAACTTAAAAGTCCAAACAATCAAACAATTTGCGGTTAAGTAAATGCAAATCATTATTACATTAAATCACAATTTCTGTGAAAAACGCCAAAGCGAAAATTTAGCTGATCCGGCTTCTTGTTAAAATAGCGCATTGATTGACGCGCCGATTTGCCATTTTCCGGAGATGAGAAAGCTTTCCGCTCGCGAAATGTTCTGGCACGGAGTGCTGTTGTCTCACGAGAGCGAACGGCAATTCGCGCACAGCATTTCGGCTGGTGATGAGCGAGTTATGACACATACACTCTGCAAATCGTATCCGCTTGTACAGCATTTTATCGTTACATGTGCGCGGCTTGCAGTTCCTTTTTCGCAGCGTTCCGTGCGAAACGAATGATAATTCTCTCGAAAGTGTGCGTAGGGCGCTCCTTGCGCTACCCAAGGAATAATTCAGCGTGATGTATGCGATCCTTTAATAAACATGACGCCTGTATAGCGGGAAATTTTCTCTTTCATATATTTCTTTCAGGTTTAGAATGGGCTAATCTTTCCTGAAATTTCTAGTCGAGAGCACATGGAACCTGACTCGCGTAAATTAATTCCAGTGCCATAAATCAAAAGGGCGCCAAGACCTGACTTTGCGCCTTATAAATCTATAAGAGCGGAAAATGATCGCAGATTAAGACCTAAGAGTGCGATACATGAGAAATATGGTATTTAAATTACAGGCAGTAAATTGTGCCATTGTCAACCATAAATTCTGGTTTTAACTAAGGAAACCCAAAATCTGTTTTTAAAACACGAAGAATTCTATCGTTATAATATTAATTTCTTTGAACATTCTATAGTAATTTATCTATTTATTAAACCAAAATACCTAAAATAACTAAACCTAAGTGTTTATATTTTTATCAGTAAACCAAAAGCATAAAAAAATAAAATAATATTATAAAGATTGTTTTTATTAATAGTTGAAATACTTTTCAAAAAATAAAATTTAATAAATAAAATAACAATTGATTTTAATGTGGCAAAGGTCTTCCTAATAAAGTTTCTCTTTCCTAAGACAAAAAAAATTAGTTACTTATAAAAATAATAAGCAATTTATATTTGAAATTGTATTAAATCTCGTTCAGGTTAATAGAACTTTTTAAATTTTTATTTACAATTAAATTTATTTTAAAAAACCTTCCACAATTGTCACATTTATCAAATTTGACGCAAAATTGGACTCTGGAACGGATCGGTCAGAAGGAGAAAAACAGCTGAAAGGATTTTCACTATTTACCATGCCACTCCACGGCATATCCATCTAAGGCATCTTTAAATCAGCCATCACGTTCGCTGGAATTTGTTCTGCCGCTATTACTGGAAAGGATTGACAGCAGGACAAAAAAAAAGGAAACCCATGTGCCCCAAAGGACCTACACGCTTCAAAGAAGCACCCTTTCACTCCAAAGGAGGACCCTTGCAAACCAAAGGGAGACCGTACAAAACGAAGACTCCGAGGGAAACCTTCCAATCTACCCAGTCGTGAGGATAATGGAAACAATGGATCAACAATAGAACCACAACCTGATCTATCACATGGTAGAAAAGGAAGCACATCCAGAGCCAGTTTTAATACATCCTATTCTAATGCTGAAAACCCACTCGGGGAAAACAGAGATCAACGTTTAATATTCTGCCACTGTTGTAAAGAGTGGTGTGACATTATTAACACAACTTTAGCAATTAAAGATTATGATAAGTTAAAGTCTAGCAAAGTTGACTGGTTTTGCAACAGCTGTTCTTCAAATTTCCGAAACCTAACTGTCCTCTCCAATGACGTCTTGATCACTTGCCCTGACAGTTCGAAGGGGTTCAGAAATGGAAAAGGATGCAATATTCACAGAACAAAAATACACAGGAAAGAAAAGAAGTCTCAGCCACCCACATTTAGTCCCTAGGATTCAAAGTTTTACTAACAAAATTACAAATTTCAAAAAAAGCCGTCGCATTTTAAAGAAAATTCCGAAAGGAGCTAGATACTAAGCAGCAACAAAATTGAAACTTTTAATTGACAAATGCGCGGAGCAAAATGATTTCAACTCTTGGGACAATATCTTAACTTTTTCATACGGGGCCTTTCAAATCCCAATCAAATCTAAATTGTCCTTGTGCAATTTTGCCAAGAAAAACATTAATTCTCTAGAAGTTTTTGAAAGCAATCCTGCCCAAAATAAGAATACCGATGACAAAAAAAATTTCAAAGGCGAGTGGAATCAAAAGTCTCCGAATGAGACATTCGAGGAGCAATTAAATTATTATTCTCAGATGATCAACTTGGTATTATGGACAATAACTCTCAAAAAATTGAAGGATAAACATCCTGATCCATCAAGAATTCTATGTTTCACCTCTCCAAGATCCTAATTATTTCACCATTATTGAAGAGGAAATCTTAAAACAGTTTTTTCCTTTCCAAATGGCTCTACAGGGGGCATAGACGGTCTTCAACCACAAATCTATAAGACATGCTTTCTTCATCTAATGAATCAGCCGGTTCAGATTTCCTTTCCCCCCTCACAATCAAAAGTATTCAGTAAAATATGCCAATTTCTATACGGTGCAACCTTATGTGCCCTTTCTAAAAAAAGATGGGGAAATCCGTCTAGTTGCAATAGGTTGCACACTTAGAAGACTAAGGGCAAAAATCTCTTGTGACCACGTTGGAACTTCTATTGCAAACTACCTTCAGCCATTACAAGTCGGTGTAAACTGTAAGAGAGTTTATAATGCAGCAATGCCCGCATCAAGGACTTTTATAGAAAATAACAGAAATACGAATTTTGTTCTCCTCATAATCGACTGCCGTAACGCATTTAATGCTATTGAAAGAGATTCAATGTTTTCAAAAAGCAGAGAGTTAACCCCGGAACTCCATGGCAATGTTATTCAGTGCCATCTTTACTTTTCTTCGGAAAGCATACAATTGAATCGGGGCTCAGGAAGGAGATCCCTGTGGCCCACTTATCTTCAGCCTAACAATACATAAAATTCTATTATCTTAAAACTCAAATTTAAATATTTGATGTTGGACTCTTAGCTGAACCACCAGAAATAGTCTTAGTGAATTTCCTGAAAATCATTTCAAAATTTAAAGAGATCGGATTAATTATCAAACCAGAAAAATGTGAATTATTTTTTTGAATGAAGGAATCTCGTCAATTTCTTCACAATTTAATAATCTGGAATTAAGATAATTATAGATCTTGACTTGCTCAGCTCACCATTAGTCGACAGTGCTTTTACAAGATGTTTTGTCAAAAAGAGGAAGGAGCTAGACAGACTATTCCATCGCCTTAAAGATATGAACTGCCACATAGGCTGGTATCTTCTAAGAAATTGTCTTGCAATTCCTAAACTCTCATACTTTTTACGAACAGTCCCCTTATGGAGATATTTAAATCACATCGAGAAAATTGACAAAAATATCAAATTTACTTTGGAAGAAATTCTTAACAACTACCTCGATCATGATAATTGGAATTTATCTTCCCTTCCACTAAGATCAAGTGGTCTTGAAATTCGTAAAGTAGCAGATATTGCTTTACCAGAATATGTCAATTATGGTTAAATCAGGATTATTTTTTATCAACAATCAAATCCTCACAAAAAATTGGAACTATGTTACATCCAAATTTTAAAGATCAAAGAAGAATTAATTTTCGAAAATCCAAATTTGAAAACAAGAATCATAGCATCTGATAAACCAGAATCAAATCACTGGTTTAACGTACTCCCTTCTAAAAGCATTGGAACCTTATTGGATAACATCTCCTTCCGTATTTCTGTCGCACTTCGTATTGGTACTAATGTATGTCATTCAAAGGAAATAGGATCTACGGTCTAAGCTACTCAAAAAGTAATGGATGTTACTCCCGACGCCAAGAACTGAACAATATTATCTGTCGAGCTCTAAAACCTGCAAAGATCTCATCAGTCTTGGAACAAACTGGCCTTCATAGAGACGATGGAAAGAGACCAGATGGAATGACTTCAATTCCTTGGAAAAAGGGCCAACTTCTTGTGTAGGACTCTACTCGTGCAAATACTTTTGCTCCTTTATATTCTGACATTAGCTCTAAAGCGGCTGGTTTAGTGGCATCAAGAGCAGCTTTGAAAGTTGAGAAGTTCTGAGGAACAACCACATTTTTATCCTTTTCTCAGTGAAAACTCTGGGACCTTGGTGTAAGGAAGCCGTTAATTTTGTTGACGCATTAGGATTTAGAATTTTATATATATATATATATATATATATATATATATACACACACACACATACAAAGATAATATAAACATGTGGGAAAAAACCAATGAGAGTTCCCATTTAGTAACTTAGTAGTTTTGTGTCGCTGAGTTTACACTATACTTATTATTTACACAATACCTACTATATATTGTCACGCAAAGTGATATAGAAGATCAAAGAGTGTTATTCGTTTTAGTTTAGGCTGGTCTTCATCCTCTTCTAGGAGCGGCTCGATTAGCACGTTTGTATGTGTACTGAGGCGAGTAGCACAACGGATACTATATTTCTGTATTTTGTCTGTGATTGAGGGGATGTCTAAATCATGTTGAATAACAACGTTTAGGACAAACCAGACAGCGTTTACCATAGACCGTAGAACTTTGGATTAAAAGCGCATTAAAATGACAATGTTGGATTTGCTTGCGGTCCCCAGCGTTGAATGCCGTAACTCTATATGATGGCTTTATAGAGTAAACTTTTGTTACTAATGGACGGTTGAGACTTTCGACCTAAAAGCTAAAACATCTTTTGAATTTTAAGGGCTAGCTGTTTCCTTTTTGTAAAAAATGCCTTTTCCAAGTCAGTCGTCTGTCTGTCTAGGTGGACTCAAGAATTTCAAATATATGTTTTGTGATACCGGTGTGTCGACTTTTCTTCATTTACTTTTATATGCTATTTATTAAATTAAGGTTTTAATTCTTGCAAATGTTTCTGTAGATGGTGACTCGCTATATGAGGTTTCAGATCAACTGTAAAAAATAGGTATAATAATGGACCCCCGCACACTGCCCTGAGTTACACCTGCGTGTGTTAGAAATAGTGATGTACCTTTATTTTTTACGAAAATGCCTCCTTTAGATACGACTTGAGGATTTTGTAGAGTTTCTTTAATTTTGAATAAAAGCCCCTAATGCCACACTTTATCAAAAGATTATGTGACATCTATGAAGATGGACAAGCAGTAAAATCGTATAAGTTTTTTATAATTTTTTTGACCACTTGGTGTACCTGTTCAATGGTGGCATGGTTTTTTCGGGATCCGAACTATTGATCAAGTATGAAATGATAGCTAATCATTCTTTTAACGGCAATTTTTTGAAAACCTTGGACAAAAGAGACAGCAGACCAGTTGGTCTGAATGAAGACAGATCAGTAGATGTTTTTTTCAGTTTTAGGTATTAGGATAACTTCAGCAACTTTCCATTATCCTGGAAAATGAATCAGTCGTAAGACTACGTTGAAGAGATTTGTGTTGAACACAAACCTCTTTTCCGGTATTTCTATCAACATTATCGCTGTAATTAAGTCGTAACCAAATGATTTTCTTGGTTTTAGTTCCGTGATAAGCACGGTATAAACTTGTGTGTATGTTTGATCTTTGATAGTGGTGGGCACAGTTAAAACAGTGTTGTTCTCCTAGCTCTGCTGCAACAGCGGTGAGCCCGCTGCAATTCTTCGCCTTAAAAGCAACTGTGGCAGCATAAATAACAAGACTGGCGACGAATGGCTGCATGCTATGCGGCTTGGACCATATCAATAACGGGCGCGGGGTCCCACCAACATGCCAGCAGGTCGAATGTCTCCTGTCACAAAAATTGTTTATAGTTTACACAATACAGGCGGTGCACACTGACAAACTCCAACACCAATCACTGGGTTACTTTTGGCTCAAGTATTATTTTCGAGAAGCAGAGGCATAATGTGGTTTTGTGGTTGTCTTACCTTGATTACTTGCCAAAGTGTGTAGTGGCTAGCTTCCGTTGGTGACAAATTTTTGAGATAAGTTTACACCAGTGTGTTTTCGCTATCGAAAAGAAGTTTCTTGAGCTCTGCATCAAGATGTTTTGTAACTTGAATTTTTCGGCAATTTTTCACTTGATTATAATAGAACAGTCGGTAGTTTCTATTTTCTGTTGCCAGCAATGTGTCTTGCTGAATAGTTGTTGTTGAAGTATTTTTACAGCAGAAACTAGTTTTCTTTTAAAGGTATATTAAGCGATAGGGGCTCATCAATTGCAATTGCAATTTGTTCGTTTATGGCTTCCACCATCGCAAAATACACTAGTACTTACACGGTTCTCAATTATACTGTTATCACAATGCAAGGTGCACTATAATAAATAATAAATACTTTCCATATTTTAAAACACAAAACGCTTTTTCTTGTCTAATCGTAGTTGTGAAACTGAAACTCGGACTGTTACCTGATCTGTCACAAGGAAATGTGTAAGCACCAGTTTTAAAATAAGGAAATCAGTTTTACTTTACCTTAGTAGTCTAAATGAGCATTATTGGTAGTTTAAATGTTATATAGTATTAAAATCAATGTATTATTTGTAATAAACCCGTGTATTAGAAAACATATCTTTAAATTATGACGTATGGGACTTTATTAGCAAATACGGCTAAATATTAAAATATATCCGTTTTGCACTTAATGTATCCTTCGGTACATGTGCCTAACAAAGAAAACTATTTGAAAAAGAATTACTTTACTAGTAAGCTTTAAGAGAAAATCTAGCATTTAATCATATTTTGGTTTTACAATTTGATGAATGAAACGTTTTAGTGGCCTAGAAACATTTTAAATCGATGTTAATCCTGAAATTGTTGTGGATAAAGTATTTAGAATTGATTATAGTAGTGATAAAAATAATATTTAGAATTGTTGGATACGAACAGCAAAATATATAATTTTTTATTACCAATTTCAACTGTGTTCTGTTCGCAAGACTGTTGCGCTAGAAGATAGTTTAAATAAATATGTATTAAATTATCGTTTCGTAGATATAAGAAATGAGAATAACTAGACTGTAATATAAACGTCAAGTGAAAGGGAAATATGTAATTAAAAGGCAAAGCTTTTAAGAAATCCATCAGTAAATGTGAATTAAGCGTAAAAATAAAAAATATTTGTAGTAATATCTCATCTAAAAAATGAACTTATTATAAATATTGGTTCAACGTGAGCAAAATCGTATTTAAATCAAGTAGAGATTATAACAATTGAATTCATAAGATTTAAATTGGGGATAAGGGTGTCCATAAAACAAATAACGCATTTTGGAAGTCGTGGCATAAGAGTTTCTATATGTACATTTACAGGATTGTCAAAGCAAACCTGAAAATTGAATTAACAATAAAAGTAACATTAAAGTTAAAAAAATTAAATTCACTTACATAAAATTTAACACAATTAGAGTAAATAGTATTGATATTTCAGATCGGGACCTAACCCTGCTGCAGACCAACACAACTTCCTGATTGTCTATATGTAAAATTAGTTGTATTATGAAAGCCTCTAAGCTGTTCTTGGTTTTATAATGCCGCTCATTGACCTTCGCTTCGACCACATCCCACAAGTTGTAATCAAGGGAATTGCAATCGGGACTGGAAGGTGACAACAAGTAGGAAGGCCAGTAGTGAACAAAGTATTATATAGCCATGTCTGGGTTTTCTTCACTTTGTGGGCTGGAGCAGAGTCTTACTGGAACACTTTTCTACCCAAAGCTCAGCAACTGTTTACAGCTTCAAGTCTTTCTCAAACAAATTGAGCACCATGACATTTCATTCGTTGTTCTCAAGCTTCAGTACCAGTATAGAGGCGAAATACTTTAATTTTGGCAGATATAGCGGTTATTTTGGCGACTCAGTTTCTTTTTTTGAATGAAAGTTTTTTCGTCCAAAAATAATCTCAAGATGTCAGTGCTGTCGGGTTTGATGTCGTTAAACAGTGTTTAAGCTTTTGGCTTCCTGCCCATCTTGTTTTTCTCAGTCAACAGTTAGCAGTTCCTTAGGACAAAAAACTTGAACTGCAAGTCTTAGTGCACTAACCCTTGACCTCGCCGTACCCATTTTTTTCAGGCCAATTATGATCGACCTCTTTAATTGTGGACGAGTTTCTTTTACTATTAAATCACTTGCTGAGCTGCCCTGTCAGCAATTCTTTCTGGTTGTCAAATTTCTTATACTTTTTGGTTGCGTCGTAAACTTGGACCGTTTTGTAGCCAAACCGCAGAATCATTTCTGGCCCGAAAGAATTTGAGTATAGGAGAAGTATAAAATCGGTTATTTTACATATAAGTATTGTTTTAATTTTTTATTGTAAACTTGCGAATATGTCTACTCTTAGGCTTTGTGCATTTGTTTTAAAAAAATCTATTTTGCTAAATCTTAAAGAGATTGTAAACGAATGGGTCAAAAATTTGCTCTCTTGTTAGTTACACAAACCAATTATTTTTTTATTTTATCTTTCCATGTATCAATTTTTCTTTTAATTGCATTATTTAAAGTAAATTTGAGCTTTCAAATAGATTTTTCTATAACTTTAAACTAAGATTGTATAGTTTAAATAACAAGTGTAGAATGTTAATAATCATATGATATTTTTAATAAGGCATCTTAAACTATCCACTTGTTTACTATTATTGTTAACAGGTTTTTGAAATTTCTTCCATTTTAAAGCTATTTAATATATAGTAGCTTGGTATCATGAATACGTTTTTATCATACCTTGTAGCCAATCATATTGTGTTAATATCTATCCAACATTTTAGTTTTATAAAAGTTTTTTATCAATTCATTTTCCTTGAAAGTAAGTGTCGGCGTTATTTAGTGAAAGATTCACCGAAAATGGTTTTACTAATCTTATTACTCTAACTGCATACTAGACATAATTTCAGTTTTAGTTATTTTATATTAATGCGTTAAATGGCTATTTTTCTTCTTTCGAAAACCAAATATGTTTATCTATATGTTACCTACTATTAGTAAAAGTTGAATATCAAATTATTAATTTTAAAAAATAACAACAAATACATTAACACGAGTCTATATGTGATATAGGGGCATTGCAAATCTACAATGTAAAATTTCTCACGTAGTTGCTTGGAAAAGCTTACACTCTGTACCACATTACACGGAGATCAATTTTTCTATAGTTGTTCGATACTTCTGTCCATGCTAAAACTTTCTTGCTTGTAAAATAAATCTGGTAATCATTTTGTTAATGCTGCGAAAAGAGTAGCAAAAATATTACATAAAAGCTCTTGACTTTTTCATTCTTGTAGAATCATTGCTCTTGTTGAAACTATGAAATTATTATCTTAAATAAAAATAAATATGAAAATTTGATAATATACAGCAGTGAGCTTTTAAAATCTCCCTGATCTTGCTTACAGTTGTCATAAAATTAAATTTAATTACGCTAATTAAGAGTAACTGTAGCAGCTTAATGATTAACAAAGTGGTTTAGTGTATGGTTGAATTCCACACACTAAAATTAATTAAACAATTACCTTAAAATATGCATATCTTTGCCATAAAAGCGTTCGTGTTTATTTTCCGCTTAAGATATGCAAACTTTATGATGCAACTGAAACTTGGCGTTTATCTCAGTTTGAAACTCGTAAGCGTAGATAGACGGCACTATCAAAACCGCAGTATTTCAGATCCATGCTAACATTTCCCTACGAGTAAATGTTAATAAGAAAATAGAGATTCTTAACGCGAAGTCTTTAAGCGTTTAGGTTTGATACTTATTAATTATCTATGAATAATTAGATATTTACAAATTTACTACAATTTTTTTTCATATATGATATTTTGTATTGCATATGTAGCTTTATACTTTGTATTAAATAGTTTGCAAATTTATATATAACGTATGGTTTGTATTAAGAACCTTATTGATAATACTAAGTTTTAATATCAATACTAATTTTTTAAAATGTGCTCTTGATGTGTTACCAATTATAAGAAAGAAATTAATTAACGCTCATAATTGTTTTATTGCATATTTTATTTTAGCAGCATTTTTTATAATATTGTTATTTTGTCACGGTACCTTCCTTTTTTGTTTAATCCTCGGGTGGCCCGAGTACCCATCGATATCGTGCATGTGTTCTTTTGGCTTTTCAAATCAGTCGTAGTCTAGTAGATTAATATGTGGAATCTGAGTTGGTAACAATTTCTACTCATACTTATTTATCAATTGCGTCAAATAATGATGCCTGAAATATAATAACAAAAATCATAATTTATTTTTGCTTGAAATTTGTCTAACTTTCATTTTTGTAGAAAGACTTTAATTTTATTTGCTCAATAGCTAGTCGATTTAGCAATATCCAGTCTCGTGCGGAGTTGCTAGCCCCCTATCGGTCGCCTCTCCAGGAGGCGGATAGCGAAATGTCTCCCAGATATGAGAGGTATCGGGGAAATCAAATACCCGGGTGGACCAAAACTAGCAACTAGACAACAGATAGTTGTCTTAACGAATCAGCGCCGGTGTAAGCGACACTCTTCAGTATTGCCAACAGACTTTTTGCCAAAGGGTCTTGTCTCGAAAATGGGAAACTGTTCTTAAAGACGGATAAATTACGAAGTGATCAATGACATGGAAATGCAGAAGGCAACGAAAAACCACTGCATTAAAGATTATTTTGTACATCTCTAGTATAATTATCCCTCAGTTCCCGGCAGATCTCAGATAGTCAAGGGTGCTAAAAATTCCCAGAAGGCACTAAAAATTGGAACATAGAATGTTAAGTTTTTTCAAACTGGTAGATTAAATAACCTAGAATTAAAAATGAGTAGGCTAAACATAGATATATTAAGATTTAGTGAAGTCAGATGGCCAAATAATGGTAACTGTTCCACCACCAATGGAATATTTTACTTTTCGGGCAGTAGAGATCAACAAAAGCATCTACGTGGAGTTGGCCTTCTAGTAATAGACCAGTCGTTGACTTTAATTCCGTCTTAGAACGAGTAATACTATTACAAAAAACACAAGAAATAAACTTAAAAATAATTATATTGCAAGTATGCGCACCAACATTGATAAGCAAAGATAACAAAGTAGAATTCTATAAGCAAGTAGATAGAATATTAAAGCCTGTAAAGAAACACAAAGTCATCATCATCATGAGAGATTTAAACGCCAAAATTGGCAAATATCTAATAAGAGAATACGAACTCAGTGAACATAATGAAAGAGTTAACTTGTTCAAGAGAAAGAAATGGCTACTTTCTAAGAAGTATACTTAGACTTCATCCCAAGATACAAAAGAAAAATAGTTAGAAATCAAATCGATTATATTATAATCGAAAGAAGGTATAGAAACAGCATAAAAGCTGTCAAAACGAATCCGGGTGCCGATATAGCTTCAGACCATAATTCAGTGGTGGCAACTTTCAAATTAAGCCTAAAACGAGTTAAAAAGCATCAGTAAATTAACAAAACCGACTTATCAAAACTTAGAAACAATAAAATTAAACACAAAATAAAAGAAAAAATAAATAATAAACTACAACTGATACAAAACATCATAGTAGTTGAAGAAAACGTAAACGATAAATGAAATAACATCGAGAACAAAGTATTAAGGATAAGGAATGTATATGAGTATAAATATTTAGAAACCAAGGAACGTTGACGATGTCCAGATTCGAATTACTAGCTGCTAACCTTCATAACCGGATGCCGTACGTCCAAATAGGTTTAGTTATGCATGTGTAGAGTAATAGTTTATTTTATATCGTTAGCTGAGAATTTCTGCCGATTAACCAATATAATTGCCGAAATTTAATTTCTAATTTTAGCCTCTTCTTCCAGATGTGAGTTTTCCAGGTAAATCGTCGGTTTAAATAAATTCTGAAATATTTAACTCTTATCATGTTGGAGAATTGGTTTGCTGTTTAACATAGTTAGGGTGCACTTTCCTTCGTAACATAAATATGACATGAACTGATTTACTTTCGTTTACTTTTATGCGCCAGATCTTCAGTAGTCTTCTATCTTCTTTTAGGTCCTTTGAAGTATTTGAGAAGCTGTATTTGGATCATCATGCAAAGTTAACACTGCGGTATTGTCAGCTTAAGTGGCTACTATTGTTTGCCTTAAGAATGGTAAATTTGTGGTATACAGTAGGTATAAAAATGGCCCTAGGATATTGTCCTGCAAAACTCCTGATTGTATTGGGTAGATCGAAGACAGTCGTCTTTGAAATTTGACTTGAAAGGATTTCTATTCAAGATATGAATTTCAAGATTTTATAGTAATCGGAGAGTTTGTTTTTGATTTTGTAAAGCAATCCTGTATGCCACACCTCATCGAAGCTTGGCTGACGTCTAGCAAGACGACAGAGCAGTATTTTTAAGTTGTAGATCATGACTAATTTTTGTGGTTATTATACTTGTTTTAAGGTAGCGGCACTTCTCTAAAACTAAACTGGTGATCAGGTATAAGGTTATTATCCTGGAGGACTGATTTCATTCTTTTTAAAATTAGTTTCTTTAGTACTTTGGCTGTGACTAGAAGAAAACTGATAGGCCTATATAATAAAGTTTCTCTGGCTTCTTTTCTGGTTTTAAGATTAGAATTACGTGCGTTAATTTTCCATTGCTGCGGGAAGCAATGCCTCAGAATGGCATAAGGATATATGTTACAATTTTTACACTTTTTTCTGGTAGTTCTTTCAGTGTTTTGCTAGTGATTAAACTGTACGTGGGAGCTTTATTTACCTTTAAATTTTATAAATTTCTCGACTTTTTGATTTAAACGGTTTCACGATCTGTGTCGGTGTGAGATTTCTTTCGACAAATTCGTAAATTTACCTTTTTAGTTCTGAACTGCACGCTTGGAAAATGATTAAATATTTGTGAAGTGGTCTGTAAATACTGCTGCTCTTGGTCGTTTTAACTTTTTAGTGGCTTTCTCTAACGAGTAATTTGTATCTTCGGCAGCTGTTTGCTCAGTCAGATATTCTTGTAATTGCCTGGTTTTTTAAATTGTTTAGAAAAAATTTTTTCTGCATGAAAGCGTAACGCGAATTTTACAGAAAGTACAAATAAGTCTCCGCCGTTTGACAAAAAATGTCCCTACCAGTAAGTTATGGTTGCAACTGTCAGATGTAAAACATTATATCGTAAGGTTGGACATCTGGCAACACCATAACTTTAAAAAAATATTAGCGATTTTATATAAGCGTGTACTTACATTAGGAGTGACTCAACAAGCAATTTTACATCTTGCACATGTGAAATACTGCTTGCCAAGCATAAACAAAAGGGTTTTTTGCAACGTATAGTTACTGGTGATGAAAAATGGATCTACTACGATAACCCAAAGAAAAGGAAATCATGGGAACTAGGTGACCATTCTTCGACATCGACATATATATATATATATATATATATATATATATATATATATATATATCCATGTAAAAAACTCATGTTGTGTATTTGGTGGGATCAGATTGTCGTATATTATGAGTTGATCAAACCGAACGAAACCATTACTGGGGCTCTCTACCAAACACTATTGATGATATTAAGCCGACCATTCAAGGAAAAACGCGCTCACTACTACTCCAGGCACGACAAAATTATTCTCTTGAATGATAATGGTCGTCCACATCTTGAGACACCAGCCAAAACTTAAGTAGAAACATGCAATTGGAACCTCCTACTCCATCCACCGTATTCACCAGACATTGCTCGTTTGATTATTACTTGTTCCGATCGATGGCACATGGCCTGGTCTGAGCAGCACTTTACATCATATGAAAATACCAAAAATTGGGTCGATTCGTGGATAGCCTCAAAAAATGAAGCGCTCTTTCGACGCGGTATCTGTATGCCGCCAGAAAGATGGGAAAAAGTATTGGCTAGCGTGGAAAATACTTTGAATAAAACATAAGGTTCCGTTCTTTCACAATAAATGCCCAATTTTTGATAGAAAACGGCGGAGACTTATTTGTACACCCTTATAATTTGAAATACTGTTGTGTCACAACACATTAACATAAACTTTATATTTCTTTACTTATGTCATCTGTCGATTTAAATAATTAATTGTTTTTTAATTGTTTTATAATTCCGACAGTAAAATATTTGTAATATTTTCTATACGTTATTATGTTTAATAAATAGGTGCGTTACTTGATAAACTCATATAAAATAATTTTCAAATTTCCTAAAAATTACTATTTTTAAATCCTCATTTTTTAAATCCCTAACTATATTGCATAGCTCACCCCCTTGCGGATACTAGATTATCAGGATATTTACTTTGAAAATACCGAAAAGATTAAGATTTGCCAAATATAGCTTGAGCCGTAAAATCCGCAGATTGTGAACAGACAGGATCGCCGTTCGATAAAAACCGACAAGTTCAAAAAAGTCAGTAGAAAAAGGTGGGCATAGTTTTGTTTTAGCGCAGAGTTAGCTAGATTACATAAGATATACAAAGAAGCCATAAAATTATATCATATTCTATTTTAAACTTTGGTAAAGTAGGTTTTTATTTTAAATAATTTTTTTACATTGAAAATTCGCTTGGATTTTGTACATTAGTGGTTAATATTATTATATCGTGTTTATCCTTCAACATAATTTGTATTTTAATTTTTATTAATTAATATTTAGTTGATTTTATTAAATAATTATTATAAATAATATTTTTCTTATCATATCCTACAAATTTATTAGAGTATATGTTTATTTTGCAGTAAAAATTTTGAACTACGATTTTTGCTTGATCATAGAATCTTACACAGTTGCATTACCACATAATAGGTACGAGGTGCATTCAGGGTACAACACCTTGAAGAATGAAAACTATTTATTACACAACATTGATGTGTTACTTATTTCGGAAACACATCTTACTGATCGGAGCTCTATCAAAATCCCAAATTATGCGGTTTATATCACGAACCATCCGCTGGGAACAGCTCGTGGCGGGTCTGCCATAATAATCTGAAACACAATCAAGCACCATCAACTAGAAAGCCACAGTAGCGATTTTCTCCAAGCAACAAGTGTGTCAATTGGGGATCTAATAGGACCCCTCAACCTCTCGGCGGCGTATTTCCCCCCTAAACATGCTGTTAAAGAAGAACAATTTACAAACTATTTCAAAACCCTTGGACAACGATTCATCGCGGGCGCCGATTACAATGCCAAGCACACTGACTGGAGTTCCAGAATTACAACGACAAGGGGACGGGAAATAAACAAAACTCTTGAACACAATAACTTGCGGCACCTATCCGCAGGAGAACCCACATATTGGCCCACGGACGCAAACAAATTTCCTGATTTGGTGGACTTCTGCATAACAAAAGAAATTCATCAAAATCATACCAATATAAATTCCTGCTTCGAACTTTCCTCTGACCATTCCCCAATGCTGATCACCCTTACCACTAAACCCCTCAAAAAAGAAACAACCCCTAAATTAAGCAATAACCGTATAAAATGGAACACCTTTCGGTACGTCGTATATGTTGAACTAACCTTAAATATTCCACTGAAATCTCCCGAAAACATAGAGGCTGCAGTCAAATTATTCAAGATGTCATTCAGCGGGCATGCTGGAAGGCCACGCCAATTATACCCGATATAGTCACAATTCCTGGTTGTCCCTCAATTATTAAACAAAAAATTCTAGATAAAAAAATACTTCGAAAAAACTGGCAAAGGCTGCATACACCTGAAAGCAAACTACTACTCAACAGAGCAACTCGAGAACTACAAGATCTCCTTAATAAAAACAAAAGCGATTGCATCGAAACATTTCTTAAAGACTTATCATCCACGGAAGCGACGGATTATTCCCTGTGGAAGACAACAAAAAAACTGAAACAACTAAAAAGATTCTCTCCGCCTATCCGTAACCTCCAGGGCAGCTAGGCAAGAAGCGATAAAGAGAAGACAAACGTATTTGCTGTACACTTAACATCTGTGTTCCAGCCACATGCTTCAGAAAATCTCCCCCAAGAAGAAGACAACCTCACTCAAACACTGTTTCAACCGTACCAACTTGAACTGCTTATTAAAAAATTTAAAGCTACTGAAGTTCATGAAGTCATTAGCACACTCAACCCTAAAAAGGCTCCGGGGTATGATTTAATAAATGGTAAAATACTCAAAGAGCTACCTGCCATCGGTACACAGTACTTAACTCAGTTATATAATGCAGTCCTTCAGAATGGTTATTCTCCATCCCAATGGAAAGTGGCACAGATTATACTCATCGCAAAGTCTAATAAACCCCCCAACGACCCAAAGTCCTTCTGTCTATAGTAGTTAAGTTTTCGAAAAGCTCTTAGTACAAAGACTAATCCCAATTATTGATGACAAAGACCTACTACAATCCCACCAGTTTGGTTTCCGAAAGTTGCACTCAACAACTGAACAAATCCATCAGGTAGTTCAAACAATCAATCAAGCCTTTGAAGACAAGCACTACAGCTCTGCTGCGTTCCTAGATATATCACAGGCATTTGATAAAGTGTGGCATACGGGACTCCTATGCAAACTAAGAACACTCCTCCCCCTAAACTACTTCCTAATCCTGCAATCCTATCTCCTTAATCGGTACTTTCTGGTTAAATATGAAACTGCAACCACAAATCTTCTTCCGATCAACGCTGGTGTACCCCAAGGCAATGTTCTCGGACCACTGCTCTATCTCTTATACACAGCAGACCTCCCGACAACACCAGAAATCACAACAGCTATATTTGCGGATGACACCGCGGTTCTGGCTACTGACAGAGACCCAGTCGCAGCCTTACTTCAAGCCAATTTAACTGCAATTGACAAACGGTTACCAAGCTGGAGAATCAAAATAAACGAGTCTAAGTCAACTCAAGTAACCTTTACCCTGCGCAGAGATACGTGTTCCCTGGTTCAGATAAAGATCAATCCTTTACCACAAAGAAAAGTAAGACCTTGGGTTACATCTTGACAGAAGGCTAACATGGGCATATCTTGAGAGCGCAAGCAGCTGGGATTAATTTTAACCAAGATGTACTGGCTACTAGGACGTAGTGAAGTCTAAGCATAACGTTTTTCAAGTGGATTAATTCTGCCTCTTCCTCCGGTGAGTCTTCTATCCAAGTACAAACCAAGGTACTTTACGTCGTCTTGTTGCGGTAATTGTTTGTTATACTAATTAACGGGGGACAGGTTTCGTCGTAGTAAAAGTTACGTAGACGGATTTTGTATCATTTGCTTTAATACTCCATTTCTGTAACCATGATTGTATTGAATTCAGAGAAGTTTGTAGTTTTTGTGAGGCAACAGCTGGATCGCCGTCAATGGCTAGGACTGCCGTATCATCAGCAAACGTCGCTATTAAAACTTGTGGTGTAGTTGGAAGATCAGCCGTATATATTACATAGAGCAATGGCCCAACTATGCTGTCTTGTGGTACCCCAGCATTTTTCGGATAGAGTTTCGTGAGAACAGTGCCAACTTTGACGAGGAAATGTCTATTGTGGAGATAGGATTTTAGAAGAAGGAAATAATTTAATGGAAAGATTGATCGCTGTTTGTATAACAGTCCAATATGCCACACTTTGTCAAAAGCCTGTGTTATTGTTTATTTTCAAACACGTCATTGATTTTATTGACAACACGATGTACTTGCTCTGTTGTAGAATGCATTTGTCTGAAGCCAAACTGATGGTTGGGGATTGCACCGTTATTGTCAAGTATTTGCGAGAGTTTTCTTTGTATTATTTTTTCTAGTGCTTTGGCTGCTACTGGTGATCTTATTGGACGGTATAACTGTATCTCGTTGAGAGGCTTTCCTTGTTTGGGGATTAGGATAATATGTGCTACTTTCCATTGACTTGGGAAGTATCCTATGCGCAATATTGCCGCAATATTGCATTGAACAATTGCGTAAGATATTTGACACCATGGTAGGGCAGCTGTTTGAGGATTCTCCCAGTTATCAGATCATAACCCGGAGCTTTTTTGGACTGCAGATATCTAATGACTTTTTGAACCTCCCAAATTTTAATTCTTGGTAGTGGTGGCTCTAGCTGATATGGAGTTTCTAGTAAGTGGATTAATTCTGCCTCTTCCTCCGGTGCGTTTTCCGATGGATGTGGCTGGAACACATCAGAGAGGTGTTCTGCGAATGCATTTGCTTTTTCTTCGATGTTCTTGGCCCAACTATTCTATTTGAAACTTTGTTAAAGTAGGTTTTTATTTTAAAATTATTTTTTTACATTGGAAATTCGCTTGGATTTTGTATCTTGGTGGTTAATATTATTGCTTCGTATTCGTCCTTCAACATAATTTGTATTTTAATTTTTATTAATTAATATTTAGTTGATTTTATTAAATAATTATTATATATAATATTTTTTCTTATCATATTCTACAAAATTATTAGAGTATATGTTTATTTTGCAGTAAAAATTTTGAACTACGATTTTTGCTTGTTCAGAGAATCTTACACAGTTGCAGTACCATATAATAGGTACGAGGTGCATTCAGGGTATAACACTTCCGATTTTTTTTCTCACAAGCTAATCATACAAAAACTGTAAAACTTGTGTCACTTCTCAACGTAATATCCTTGAATTCGTACACATTTTTTACAACGTCCACGTCATGATTTTATGGCCGCTGCGTACACTTCTTTAGAAGTATTCTTTGACCACTGAAAAATCGCACGGACAGTGTCTTTCATCGTTGAAAACAGCCAAAAGTCGCTAGCAGCCAGGTCAGATAAGTAGGAACCATGAGAAATCAGTTCATAGTTGTCAGCATTTGTGGCACCCACCTGGAGGATTTTTGCATTTTCGGGTCTTCATGCAGGATTGTGTGCACAGATCCCACAAAGATGCTACCTTTGGAGGCGATGTGTTCCACGCTCATTCGGCGATCCTCCAAAACAAGTTCCTTCACTCGCTTGATCATGTCGTCAGACCGGCTGGTGCGAGGCCGAGATTGTCTTGGTTTGTTGTCACACGCCGTTCTGCCTTCTTTGAACTGTTGCATCCACAAACGCACATTAGACACATCCATAACACTATCACCATATGTCTCACTCAACTGGCGATGAATTTCAATTGGACTACGCAAATGGAAAAAATGAATGTTTACACGCTGCTCTTGTAATGAAAACGTCGTCATTTTAAGCATAAAAAACGGTCCTCACTCTCGCCGCTGTCGCTAGAAACCTGTGTGCCGTGTAGTGCTACCATCTCTGTCACGCATTTACAAAACGTACGCGCATATTTTAAAATACACCGAATGTTTCTATCTGTTCCCAGTACTGAGAAAAAAATTCGAAGGTGTTATAACTTAAATGCACCTTGTATAATTTAGCAAATAATTTATTAGATTGTGAAGAATGTGCCATAAAATCTCAGGAAATGGTTATTTACCTATCGATTTCTAATCTGAAGTTTGTCGTATTTTTTCACGACAATAAATGTTTTGATTTTAAGTTATACAACACTAATAATACTTATATGAATATGGTTTGTATTTTTAATATGTTTATAATAATTTGTGTAAATTATGCTGGAAAAGATGTGCGAGAGCCTTTTGAGACTTTGTATTATGTATCTTCTATTATTTCTACTAAATACTTTTTTTGTAATTATAATAGTAATTTTTGGTATCAATTGGCCTTATGTTCTAGAGACGAAACATGTACATTACAAAGTAATAAAACTAATTTAAAGAGGTAAAATGTCAAGCGTAAATTGGGTTGCTAACAAAAAATAGATGAATTTTAAGTAAATAAAATAAAAGAATAATAAATATTTTAAACAACTGTTAAATATCGTGGAGCAATCAAAATATGAAAACAATAAACAAACAGTTTTAACAAAAGAACTGAAGGATTGAGATACATAGAAGAACTAAAAGAAATAATAAGAAAACTAAGGCATGAAACAACATTAGGATTTGGCTAAATAGAATGCAAATGATTAAATAATTTTATTGTACATAGATGAGGTAAAAATATAGAAATTATTAAAACTATTTAACAAAATCGTGAAAGAAAAACAATTTTATAATCACCGGAAACATATTGAGTGTTGAAATAATCAAATATGATAAATAAAATAAAAATGAATTATAATGAAACAAAATGGGAACGTGTTTCACAGATATTCCGGGAATAATTGTGAATCTATTCTTCTACTATCAACAACAATATAATATATCGCCAAACCTTCTCTTAATATTTACAAAGTTAAACTCATATTATTGGTAATATCAAGGTGCAATTACAAAGCGTTAGTTTTTTTCGCCGCGTATCCCACCAGCCGGCAGCTGCGCTGCGGCTATCACCCGGCGCAGTGATTCGAGCATTTTCGAGGCCATGCGGAAATATACGAATTATTGCTATATATTTCGTAATATTAACATGACGTCAGTACCCATTACCGCGGACCCGATGGAAATTTCTGGCGATCAGTAAGCACCGAGCCGCAATCTCGCTGGCAGCCAAATTTTTTACTTTTAATTTCGTAAAAATTGACTAAAAGAGTAGTTTTAGAGATATGATTTTTTGCATTCGAGTTCTTTAGGATGTCCTTACCATTATGAAGCAAACAAAATGTTGTTATTTTCGATTTTGGAACTAAAAAAAGTGACATACAGACGGACGGACAGGCTATATAATAGTCTTTTTTTATGTGTATAAAAGCCTAAAAATGTAATAACGTTAAGTAAAATTATAGATGAAAAAAGCAAAAGCAAAGAACACTAGATAAATTACAAATTAGTTTAAAAGCGGGTACTCAAGACCATATACAATAAAGCAAATAATAAAAAAATGATTTTAAAGAAAAAGCATTTGTTCTGTAAACCTAGATGAGTGGCTGTAATGGCTCAGTGGTTAAGATCATCGTTCCTCTGTCTTGAGCCGGCGCAGGAGATTTCAATCTCGCTCAACCCATGGGTGTATGTGATGTCCTAGTTTTAAATGCATGTTAGGAGGTACAATAAGTCATTGAGGCTGCAGTTCCGGTATCTTTGACAAGATACCACGGGAAAAGTTATAAAACATCTCAGAAGATCGAATTGTTGCAAACAATATAAAAAACTAAGTTTTGATTATATGGCGGGAACGCCTACCAAAGGAAAGATTTTTAAAATGTCACTATTAAGAGGTAAAACATTTTCGAGTGAATTTGAAAACGGCCGATCGCAAGACGTTAAACTTTAATATGTAGATTGTTCATTAAAATTTATGTTTTTCGTTTACCAATCCTAAAGAAGAGCATTAGTGTAGCTGCGTACCCGAGTGTATTTCTGGAACTAAGAAACCTGGTGGGCGGTCTACTCAGTCACTAAAATTGTTGAGTATCTATTTGCGTTCGCTTGGAATAAGGTGTAGTAATAAGGTTGTCTAAGAATACATCATCCCGTATCAAAGATAGTGCACAACGATAAAGCAATTAAAAAATATATAACATCTTCACCTTTATTATAAACTCCCGGAAAGTGAAACGTTTGCAAATAATGTTGCAGTGCCAAAATTACTTTTTTATTTTTCCTTAAAATCTTTAATTTTTGGAATTTGAATTTCTTTTAAATACACAGAGAATTACATTTTTTAAAGTCAAAAAATTGATTCCTTAACAAAGAAAGGCACGGATGCAATACTAGAACCCAGGAATACTAGACATGCGACACATAATTGGATGCGAAATAGGATGAACTTTTCATTTTTCTTTGGTGATTGTTAAAGTTGAGCGTAAGATCAGAAAAACTTAGTGTGATATCATTAGATAAGAAACAGAAATAAATGTTTGTTCTCCCTTACTTAATTTATTTCCCTAACATAGTAAGGTGCAGTTAAGGTACTCAAATGCAGAATTTAACGAGCTGTGATTACAGGATGTTGTTTATAAAGTTTTATTGGTATTTACGATGATGAAATGAAAGAAAATTTGAGAATGCTAGGCGGTAAACAAAAATAAGAAAGAAAGCAAGCGAAAGAAAAAAATTAAAAATGGAATAAAAGAAGAAAAGAACAATTGGAAAACGAATTTATATGGACAACAAAAAGTCAGCCGGGATGGGATGAAAAAATAGTATAAAATTTATGCTTACGGAAAGGATACAGCAGCCTTAGTAGTGTACAATTTAGGAATTCTAGCGAATTTTTTTGGGGTATGAGGAATGATTTGGTATCAAATGGTAGATTTGAATTAGTAATGAGGGTTTGGTTTCTTTTGATGTAGGTTGTAGAATTATTAGGTACATGGGGAGAATCAGAGAATTCAAGTAAATTTTGCATCTTATGATGTAGTCTACTATAATTAGAAACACTGTAGTGTTGCCATTGTTTGCCAAAGGACCTACATAGGTTAAACAACTCGGAAAATATCCAGCCGAATATATGAGCATTCTCTGGCCGTACGGAAGGGCAATAATGCTTCGGCTCTTGCCAAACATAACAAAGAAACAGACCACAAAATTAATTTTTCGGTGGCTAAAAGCATTGCCCCCATTTCCCATCTTACTAGCAGCATTGTACGTGAGGAAATTGAAATAGAAAAACTCTCATAACGCCTCAATACAAGAGATGGCAACCAATGCTTACCCGTCATATAAAAATCCCTTATCGTCAATTAAGCAATAGACTTAAACCAACAAACTTTTTTCAACCCAATGCATCCCTCGCCAAACAACATTCCCGTCAAAATTTCACTTTCAGCCGACACACTAAAGTTTAGTCTTACTCAAAGATAGCTCTCCTTGGGGATTAGGCAAATTGAGACCCCCAAGTGAACAGTTAAACTCTTGAAAATGACATCAAAGCCGAAGCCGAAACGTCGAGAATTGTTTCAAATAACACGCGGTTTAAGTCGTGAACTAAGTTGCTTAAACATAGTTAACCGCAGAAACTGGTAAGAAAGAGAAAAAAAGGAAGCAAGGAAGAAAGGACAAATGGAGGAAGGAGATAACCAGGAAGAAAATGTAAGAAAAGAAATTTAAAACAGAAAGAAGGAGAAGACAAGAAAGAAAGAAAGAAATTGAAATTTTTAGATGGACAAGAGAGTTAGCTATGATAGAAAAAAAAAACATTGTATGCAAGTTTAAGTTTACAGAAAGAATACAGAATAAATGATGAAACACAAAAACTAAAAAAAGCTAAATATAAGTATTCAATATAAAATAAGCTAAAAAATTTCTAACTTCTAGAGAGGTAATAAACAAAAAATAATTTAAAGAATTACAATTTAAAAGAATAATAAGAAATACACTAAAACTTGATTGAGCACTAAACAATAAATATAAAAAAATCTCTAATAATTTAAAATAATCTGTTGATTAGTGCTAACTTACAGAAATAAACTTGGGTACTAAATGACAAACAAAAAATTAAATTAAAACTCTAATAAAATTACAATAAAAATATGAAAATATATATTCACGTTTTACTCGTATAAAGAGTTTGGTAATATAACCTAAACATAGCTCCATTGCTTTTAAATTTTTTTACCTCTCTTATAACGTAGAGTTTTTCTATTTCTTTGGAAGTCCACCACTTGATTTTGTTATATTTAGTTTCTCGATTGTCACTGTTTTCTTCTATTTTGTATCCATCTAATAACATCTTACATTCAGCACCTATTTATTGTTGGAGCTTAACATCTTAAAATATAAGAATACATTGTTAAAGAAAGATTTAGTTTATTATTATAATAGGAAAATAACCTGTAATAGTATGTTAGTATGAGTTAAAAAAAAGGTAAATCGACTGAAAAGAATTGTCTTTGATTTAGCTTTAAAGGATAAAGTCAATTTTATGTTCTAGGGTCAATTACCAAGAAACAAATTACGCATAGTGACATAATTAATTAATAAGTTAGACTGTCTAAATGCAGTAATAGTAACTTTTTTATTTTTTAAATAATTTTATGAATAGATTTATAAATATAAAATGAGTACTACTGGATACTCGTGTTGCCAACATAAATTTCATAAATTAAAATTCAACTATAGTTAATGCTCCACAGAAGAAACAGGAAAGTCAAGAAAGAAAATTAGTATTTTTCATAATAATCTGTACTTATCTTATTATTCTCTCTTGAAAGAAAAAACAATGGAGTGGCTAAAGAATGTTAAATTTTGACTTATAAATTGTGCCGACGTCTATTTTTTTACAATCTATTAAAAACTAAACTCCACATCCAAAATAAACTGCAAAGAATTTATATTACAAGTGGCAAAAGACTAGATTACAGATAACATGGGAGACAGACTCACACATCCAGGCAACATTCGTGTGCCCATGGGGAGCCCCCTGGAATACTTTCTGATAACATGCTAGAAAAAATTGTTGGAGGTAAATGGGACAAAAGAAAATATCCTGCTAGGAGCTGACATGTTTGTGCTGCTCACAACAAAGTGAAACTCAGTACATCTATAAGTTTTACTTAGTACCACTTCACAAGGGGAACTGTTTTTAGAGGTACCACACGCTCAAGTACTACTAAGATCTTTGGTGATTATTTCCCGAAAATTCATTTTAAAATAATATTTAGCTAATTTATTATGAATTATTAATAAACGCAGTATAATAGTTAATATAAATCGGTTAAACCCCAGAGAACTGTATTTAAATAATTTAAATGCCCTGTCCTTATGTGTCAAATTTCAAGGCACGATTTTGCAAAATATTTAAAGGGAACTGGAGCTATGTACAATATTTTTTATATTTTGCGTAATTTCTACTAAATACAATATATAAATTCCCTATTATTGTAACTGTAGTTTTTCTGTTTTATGGCTCCAAACTTTTGAGACTAATCACAGTTTTAAAACTTATGTATTTCGTTATTAAGGATAAATTGTATAGATACTTGCATAAGAAATTATGAAGTGCCTATGAGGCATATCAATTTAAAAATCTAAAGCAAAAAGTAAGTCATAATATACAAGGACTGGAAAAACAAAGCACACTATCGCCGCATTGGCTATTCAGTTATTCAAGTGAAAGCGCTATTCCGTGTATTTTAACACATCTACTATAGCTAGCATAATTTAAGCTACCCCATAAGTGGTATCGATATTTTTGAGACTTCTATTCCTGCGGGGTGCTATTTAGATAGTAAGTAACAGACACTTAAACATCGTCCGTATTTAACAGATTGGAAACTAAAAATTTAATACTGAGAGAAAAACATTTCTACATGGGAGATGCTATTATCCTATTAGTAGGGTGTATTTTAAGAAATTTAGCAAGCATGATAGTTAATAACTTCTAGAAGTGGATTAGAAAGGTACATGTATAAGTCAACAAATTATAACAAAATGATGTCAAAGCAAATTGACTGTAAAATAAAATATTTCTATAAGAAGAAGTAAACAGCTATATTTATAAACTTAGACTGCTAAGTTAAAATAGAATTATTAATCAACCCTTGCTGATATACATATTAAATGTTTCATTGGAGTAAAAGCATCTCTTAAAAGAAGATACTGCTACTAACAATTGTTCTAAGTAAGCCTAAGACATGAACTACAGAAATGCGGTTAATTAAGAAAAAAATAGTGGTGCCATGAAGCTTGACTGGACATAACACTATTATATAGTATGTAACTTATTAAGCACAAAAAGTTCAAAAACTAGTTATCCAACTTATCTCTAGTAGCAGCTTTTTTTTGCTGCTTTTCCGCTGCTTATGGAGGTCCAACCATCGTTTACGCCACCTCTCCTCGGCATCATGAGCGCCTGCCGGTAATAGTGGCGTGAAACTATTATGGTGAAAGCTAACTTTGCGATTGTGCGCACTCTGGATGCGTTCAAGGGAGACACGCAACCCTCGTTGACAGGCCTAATGCATCAGCAGGGCTCGCGTGACTATAGGTCGTCTGTTCAAACAACGACAAAATATCCGTCACCCTTATCTTGGCATGCCGTGGCTGACCGCAGGGCGGTGACTGCTGATTGCTGCCTGCGTCGCCTTACTCGCTCCTTGGAATTGAGCGATTTGCAAAGGGGACAGTTTCAATCTATTGATAACGTTTTAAGTGCTGCAATTAATATTCCGATTAATGAATTCAAAGTGATTGTTTAAGGAGGCACAAAAAAATTAACTTTCTTGTCGACTTTCAGTTTAGTTAAGTACCTGACTATCTTTTGGGGTCCGACATTGAATGGCATATTTTCGTAACTTTTACAATGTTTGAGCAAAATGATATTAAAAGTTCTTAAGCCAATTTTCAAATTTGCTTCAAAAACAAATGAACTTATAGTGGTTTTATTCTATTATACCTCAAGAAGTGCTTCTTAAAAACAACTAGCAAACAAAACTGCACTATTAAAACTTGTTTTTTATTGGTTATAACAGTGGATCGATTTTTATTACCTGCCTTTAACATTGCAATGGTCAGATGGTTCGACCATTTACTTAATCGTAATATCTACTATATAAGAGAGAGCTTGAAAAGGAACATTTGCGTCTGAATCCTTCACTAAATTGACGTACGTATGTGTGTTATTTTAATGTTTATTTAATTAAAGGAGACGGTAAAAGTTTTTATTTTATTTACAAACTTAAGAGTAGTCAGCGTTACTTCGGGTGAGATTAGCAAAGTTTGATATTGAAGTATATGTACCGTTAGGTAAGTATCAAGAAAGTTTCATTAATGGAATGCCATGTTAATATTATCCTGTAATATATTAAATTAACCCAAAAGTAAAAACAGCACCCTTTAACAGCAAAAATTTACATTTCTGTTAAAGTAAACCCTTAATCCTGCTCTAAAATCTTCGTGCCACAAAGATGGGGTTGAATAAAAACAAAGATTTGAAGAAAGTTTGTAATATGTACTCTCTACTTAGCAACTATGTCTACGCAGATCTGGGATTCTAATCGACGCGAAAGCTGTCGCGTTAAATGGTGCTTTATATTGCTGGTTTCCGAGTTGTTAGGCCGTGGTCGGAGTTTAGAAAACTCTTGACCTTTTTTTTAAGGTGTTTAATTTTGAGTATGTTTGCTGCCGCTGTGGACGAAACGTCAAGACTAAGGCCTAACAACCCGAGAACCAACAGTGCAATGCACCAAAAAAAAAACACTGTAAAATACTAAAATTATTTTCACATGCTGTCAACTGGCGTCTAAACCAAAAAGCCAAGCCTATGATTTTGTCTAACAGTTGGACTGCCTGGAACATCTAAACTAGTTTAATTTTTTAGCAAACATCAAAGAAACTAATCGATAAACGGTCCATCTCTCACATGCGACCCACTATTGACCGAACCGAAAACCCGTATCTGTCTTTAAATTCCTGCTTGATCAAGCAACAATACTAAAGATGTAACAAAAATATTTATAATCTCCAAACCAGTATCTTATGACATACTATTGTAAAAATAAACTAGTTGTTATTTTATGCCAGCTTTTAACATTATTAGCATATTTAACCTTGCGTCATAAATATAAAGAATAATCGCGTCAAAGCAGAATATTTTGGAAACATGAGGTTAGAAATACTGTATTTAGTATAATCTTTTTTTTTATTATTTGTTGCTTATTTACAATCTACTCTCACACGAGTAATAAGTAAATTATTTATAATTTATAATTTTATAATATGTCATTGGGGGGATCCGGCCAGCGCCTTACTCCCCGTAGACTAAACACTAAGTTATTCTGGGTAGTTACACTGAAAGGTCTTGTGGCCAATTTCGTTTTAATCGTCTGGTGATGGTTGGCTGATTAGAGAGCTGTTCTATTAATTGGTTTTTATGTCCTGTCAGATGGTTCGTGTATGTTCGAGCAAGCTTCTGTATCTCTGCGGTTACGTATGGAATTTCTAGGTCTGTGTGAAGGGTTTCGTTAGAGATGCGCTATGGGGCGTTGGCTATTTTGCGAAGGATTTTTGATTGACTTCGTTGCAGGATCTTTGTGTGGGAGGCTTTAGCGCATCCCCACAACTGTATACCATATGTCCAGATGGGTTTTATAATGCTTTTATATAACAGTAGTTTGTTTGACAGTGAGAGTTGAGAGCGTCTGTCAAGGAGCTAGTGCATTTGTTTAATTTTAAGGTCTATTTGTTTTCGTTTGGCTTTGATGTGAGTGCTTCAGATGAGCTTATGGTCTAGGTGTAGTCCAAGATATTTGATGTCCGTCTTCTGAGGTATCGAAGTATTGTTGATGTTGTTTAGTGGGCTTGCAATACGTCTATTTGTGAAAGTGATTTGCGAGGATTTGTCGCTATTGACTGTAATTCTCCATTTGTTGAACCAGTTTTGCAAGATGTCTAAGTATGTTTCTAGATGGGCTGCTGCAGTTATTGGGTTTTCGTCTATTGAGAGGATAGCTGTATCATCGGCGAACATTGCAAGTACAGTATCGTCAGTTGAAGGCGTGTCGGAAGTATATAGGAGATACAGCAGCGGTCCCAGTACGCTACCTTGCGGTACTCCAGACGTAATTTCGTGGTATTCGGAAGTTGTGTTATTTACTTTAACATGAAAAGTCCTCTAGGTTAGATATGATTTTAGTATGAGGTACAACTGATTTGGAAAATAGAGTTTTATTTTGTATAATAGATCCGTGTGCCATACTTTGTCTAAAGCCTGTTTTATGTCTAGGCATACAGTTATGCAGACGCGCTTGGTTTCTAGAGTCTCCATAATGCTGTTAACTATTCGGTGCCCTTGGTGGATAGTAGAATGATGCTGCCGGAAGCCAAATTGGTAGTTTGGGAGAATTTCACATAGGTCGACAGTTTCATGGACTCTTGTGAGAAGCAGTTTTTCGAATATTTTTGACATGAGTGGTAAAAGGCTGATGGGTCTGTAGAAGGAGGGTTGCGTAGGAGGTTTGCCAGGTTTAATAAGGGTAATGATTATAGCATGTTTCCACTGAGTGGGGAAGTGGCAGAGTCATGGAATGCTGTTGTAGATGGTTGTAAGTAACACTAGGGCTTTTCTGGGGAGGTTTTGCAATACATCTCCTACGATTAGGTCGTAACCAGGTGCTTTACGTGGGTTTGCTAATTTAATTTGCTGTCTTACTTCGGCTGGTGAGAATGGTCTCAGAGGTAAGGACATTTGGCAGGGCGCGTCAAGGAATGCGGAAATGTCGGTGGCATCGTTGTTTCCTACCGGTTGTGGTGATGAGAATACAGTAGCAAGATGGTCTGCGAATGAATCAGATTTTTCCTTGTCTGATCTGGCCCATGTATCATCGGACTTTTTGATTGGAGGTATCGGTGCTATTGATCTTTTAAATATTTTTGTTGCCTTCCATATCGTATGATCAATAGGTTAAAGATTCGTGATGTAATGCTGAAAGGTGTCGTTCCGGGCTTTTAGCAGTTCAGTGTGGAGTTGATGAGTAAGTCTATTATATATGGTCTTGTCTGGCCTTTGTTTAGTTCGTTACCATTTTTTTCGCGCCTTGCGTTTTTTTGTGACAAGGTCACAACTGCTGAGCAAGTGTTTGTTTCACTGGGTGTTGCTTGCTATGCCGAGTTTTGTATCATTGTAGTTAAATATTGGGTTGCTTCGTCTAGGTCATAGGCGACCTCTAATTCGGATAGTTAGATTAATCTCGTGATCCAGTGTGTTTTTGAAGAGGTCCCAATTGGTGTTTTTGTTGCAGAGTTTTGGGGATGGTTCTCTGGTAATAATGGATGTGCTTAAGGTAATTAGAATGGGAGTATGATCTGAGGACAGGTCATAGTTAGATTCCACTTTGGTGTATGTGTTTGCTATGCCGCGGGAAATAGACAAGTCTAATAAGTCGGGGATTTTATTTGTATCTGTAGGCCAATAGGTGGGTTCTCCGGTTGATGTGTAGTTGCAGTTATGATTTTGTATTGCTCTGAGTAGGTTACGGCCTTTCGGATTGGTTAGTCTTGAGCCCCAGGCCACATTCTTGGCGTTCCAATCTCTTCCAATAAGGAATCTCGCGTCAAGGGATTTTAACAGATCTGCGTATTCTTCAGTTGAGATAGCATGTGGTGGTGGACTGTATACTGCTGCTATGATCAATGGGTAGGGTAGGACTTGAATCTTTATACTAGAGCTTTGAATTTTGTTGGTTTGAAAAGAGTTCCATTCATGGTGGGAGATTGAGTTTTTGATAATTACCGCTGATCCGCCATGTGCTGTGCCATCAGGGTGGTAGGAAAGGTATACGGAATAATGCGGTATTTTTATAACTGTTCTGGCTGTTGCGTAGGTTTCGGAGACGAGTAACACATCTATATCCTGTAATTTCAGAAAACAGTTGATCTCAGGTATATGGTTTGATAAGTCATTGGCATTCCAGAGAGCTATACGGAGGTGGTTGGCCATTTTTAAGCTAATTTGTTTATAACAGTGGAAAGCATGCTGTTTTGGCTGATAAGAAGCAAAAACATTGCTTTAAATTCCGTTAGGAAGCTAGAGAACAATTGGTTGATGTTATTCTGCTGTTCATTGAAGGTATGAATAGGGGGTCTTCTGTCGAGTGGTTGCAGGGAGAGAAGTCTGTGGTAAGGATGATGCATAGCTTCTGGATTTTGTTTGGCGTTTTGTTTAGGAAGTGGTGGGAATTCGGATATATTTGGTGGTAGCGTTCTGGATTTGTTTGTGATTCCTCTGAGTGTTGGGTTTTTGGCTCTTTTGATGTCTTGATATACTGTACATCCCTTGTAATTGGCTGGGTGTTGTCCATTATATAAAGCACAAGTGGCTGGTTTTTTTTTGCAGGACTGGGTTTCGTGGTTACCGCTACATTTGACACAGACAAATGGTTTATTACAGTAAGTTTTCGTATGGCCATACTCTTGACAGCGGGTGCACTGAGGTATGGTTTGTGTCTTCCTGGGGGGTTCAACCGTGATATTCATATTACTTAGATGTTGTACGTTGAAGATGGACTTATTATTTTCTTTAGGTTCTAGGTCTACCATGAACAGTGACAATGGTTGTTTGGTTGCTCTGTGACATATGTTAATAATATTGCGTACTGTGTGACCAAGATTTCCAAGTTCTTTTGTTATTTCTGAAACTGGTATGGAGTGGTGAAGATTTCGAATGGCTAACCTGTATGCGCGTTCTTCTTTTAATTGGTAGGTGTAATGAAATATATTTTCATCTTTAAGGTGTTTGGTGAGTTTTCTGTATGAGTCTATTGTGTTGGTGTTTATTTTAATTTTATCGTTTGGTAAAGTTGTTGTGAGGTATTGCTCTTTTTCCAGGATTTTAGTAATATTTTTAATCATTTCATTATAATTGTTTACTCCATGAATATAAATATGCGGGGGCTTCGCCATTCTAGGACTTTCATTATTATTAGGTGTTTGCTCTTGACAAGCGTTTTCGGGTTGAGTTTGTGAGAGGATCTCGTATCTGTTTGATATGCTCGTAGGAATGGGTTGTTGACGATTAAAGATTGTATTAGAGTTGGTTATTTTCCGTTTTTTAATTTTTTGCCATTCATGTTTCGTATGTGTCGAGGTACCTTGCGTGTTGTTGGGGCTGGTAGTATCTGAATCTGAGTCTTCGATTAAATCTGCGTTTACACGTGAATTGCGGTCTTCACGATTGAAATCATTGTTGGTGGCTTTCATTATTTGTTGGTTTATTCCATTTTGTGCAGTTTCAGAAAAGGACAGTGGTTGCGAATTGAATGAAAAAGGAAATGACTGGTATGCTTGACAATTGGTAGAATATCTAGGTTATGGACCAGATTGGCTGTAGGTGTTTTGTTGTTGAGTAAATTGATATCCTTGTATTTTAGGGATATTGAACGTGAAGCCGTAATTTTCAGGGGCTGCTGGTATATATATATATATATATATATATATATATATATATATATATATATATATATATTAGAACAATCTTAGTTCATTGTTATTAGTTATTTTTTTGAATTAGAAGTGCTGTTTTTGAATATTTCTGATGAGTAATATGAAATCTTGGATAAAACTTAAGAAAACAACCAAATGTTATATCAAGCTTCATATTAGTGGTTTAGTCGCCTTAAAAATGGTTCAGAATTTTGTGCGAAAAATAAAGTGACTGTTCTTCCCGAGACTTCTTACTTCACCGACTTACCAAGAGTTAAGTTTTTTATGTTAGTTATATTAAAATCTATGTTAAGAGAGGAAGATGTTTTGACACTTTCGACCTGGTATGTGTCAAATTGTACAACAATTTGCAATGAAATTAAGCAGAACTCCACACAGATAAGAAATCAGCATATTCATATAATGAAGCTGTCAAGTTTGGTGAAATTGGAGCTGGTGGTCTGCAAAATTTATTTGATTCTTTTCCTTGATTCTTTGCTACACGTGTAAATAAAATATTGTTGATTTCTATATGAGTTTTTTGCGTAAAACGTCTAAATTGTATCAATAAACCGAACATTACTATCGTTCAAGAGCTTTGGGAAATTGAATTTTGGTTTGCACTTTAACGTACAGGAAATTATTTTTAAGTCTCTTCTCTATGATTCAATAAACAATATTAAGTTAGATTAAATGTAATTGAAATTAAATTAAATAAAATGCGCAAAATTGTGGTAAACAACACTCAAGTCATACATTCTTAAGCAGTACAAAAAGAGCCTTATTTTACAACTAGTGATTCTGTGATTGTGGCGCAACGACTATTTTAAGATAGGCCGACAGTTCAAAGAAAACACATTATCTGTAAATATTTTTTCATAACTGATTAGATTAAACAATTATAATTTAATCAATTATGTATGATATTTGTTATTCAATGTTTGAGATTAAAATAGTAATATTTGGTAATTAACATAAGTAAATTTTTAATTGTATAATTAATATTTTACAAAATAGAACTTATGGTAACTTAATGTTAAATATTTTGCAAAGAACAAAATATTTAAAAAATCAATATTTTTGTTAATTGTACCTACAATAATATATCAGTGGTTATTTAAAGCTAAGATTTAAGGTTGTTAGATTCTTTTGTTGAAATACACTTTTTTGGTCGACATCAAAATCAGTAAACTTCATTATCTGTATAATAATTTAACAAAGTATAACGCTATTTCGTATTAAAACATTTAATGCTGATGTATGATCTTGTTTTCTTGCAATTTTGTACTGTACAATAAGATATAATATCGTATAGATTAATGAAACTAAATTAGTGAATTGTGATAATAAAGGTTGTTTCACAAAATAGGAACTATACTTAGTTGTAAAATATTTAAATCTCAGAACAAACATATAGTACAAATTCAAATTATGATTGATACAAAGCGAATGATATCGCGTATTACGTTACACTGATTTCAAGTACGCAGTACACATTTTGTGAATGATCGCCACACTGCCTTCTGCGAGTCAGTGTATAATCAACACTATATATAATATACACTACACTTTTTGAGACCTAACTCCTAGACTGGGTCTATAGGCTATTGAATCTGTTTTTTAGTAAGGAACAATTACGTTGAAAGGTTTTTATTGTTTAATACGTTAGCTTGTAAGCTAAATATGATAAAATGACAAAGACTACTAAATTCAGGGGTGCGTTCTTCAGTACTCACAGAAAAAGCCCATTTTTAATTTTTTAAAAAATAACTCGAAAACAATGCACATGTGCTATTTTTACAAGAATACTTTTTTGTAGAACATTAAATTTTTCATCGAAATACGTTTTTAAATTTTTTCTCATTTTTAATATCAAAAATAATTAAAAAACAAGTTAAAAATTTACGAAAAATCACATTTTTTTGTTTTTCACTAATTTGTAATATTATATATATATATATATATATATATATATATATATATATATATATATATATATATAATAATGGTAAGGCCCTACGCCCCGCGTGGGAGCACGGCCTGCGAACTGAGAGGTTAGGGCTCTCATACGTTCGCTCTCTCTGCCCGATCGTCGCGCACCTTCTCTGGTGCAGGGTGGTGTGGCAAGCACCGCGCCTAAAACGGCCGCTATTATTACCCCTTGTTCGAGTGAACGCAGATACTCAATTATTTTTAGTGACTGAGTAGGCCGCCCGCCAGGCATCAGAGAGCACCGGGAATTGAACCCGGGTCCATCAGCATCGCAGCCCGCCCCTCAACCGCGGGACCACGCTGGCTTATTAAATGTTACACATTACTTAAAATAAATTAATAAAATATTGTAGGAAAACACTGTAGATAATAAACGCATTTTAAAAAATAACATTTTTATTTGGATGAGTAAAAATATTGTCCATGTTCAATATTAATACTATCGATGACAATGTCAAGTTCGTTGTCGGTTTCTTTCTCGATATCATCTTCGGTTATTTTGATAATATTCGAATTTTTGCAATTGATTTCTGCGCATTCTTTGCAAAAAATGGAACACTCAATGCCAAACTTTCTACAACCACAATTGTTAATTTTAAAAAAAAAACTTTTAAACAGCCACATGATATTTTTTTATTTGCACCGATTCCGGTGCAGGCGATTCAGTCATTGTAATTGGCATCAGTCTATTTTCCTTTTTTTTCCAACTCCATTGGATAGGACTCAACATATTTTCCTTCCATTGTTGAATATGTAAATATGTTTGCAATCCGTGCAACTTAATGCAATCTACTGTTAGAGGTAATTGAGATAATGTAAATGCTTCACTTGCAGCACCAACGTCAAGCTTTTTTGCATTATACGCTAGAAAATTTTTAGCATATATTTCTAAGTTTACGAAATTTTTAAAAAATAAATTTACAATTTTTTGCCAATTCTGAAAAAGGAAGATGTGGTGTCACAACCACTAAATGCGTGTATAAAGCTAATAATTGATAATACTGCGGATATTAAGAGCTATTGCGGTTGTAGAATTTATGTTTCAATAAAAGCATTACTTTGGGCTGATTTTTGTTTGATTTTGTTATTTATTTATTTATTAATACTTATTCAAGTATAAACTAGCACTTCTAAAGAAAATTTAATTTTAATATTGTAAAGGTAGACCACTATTTAATTCCCTATACAACTCAGTAACCAAATACTGCAAAGTTAAAATTGTTAATTAAAATTACCGTAAGGGTGATATTTAGTTAAGGATTGAGTGAGGGCAGGTCCAAATCAATAAAACACAAAGGATTACGCGAAAGTTACTATTTGCCTAGGCATAAAACCTCTCGCGAATTGAGAGGAAAGCCGGGGCAAGAGGAGTTGTAGCACTTGAACTAGATACAGAACTTATACTAAAAGAACAATAATAAGTTACAAACCAACGGTGTCGCAACGCCGCTAGAGGCGCAAACGCAATTATGCTAATCCGTGAGGTACCTTTTCGCACGCAACGAGAGCTCTCTTACCTGGACGTGTGTGTGCGCCGCACCGTCTATCCCGCACGGTCACCGCACCGCCTGGGGGGATGACCAGCGAGACGGTTATGGCCGCTGAGGGCTCGAGAGCGCTGAATAGTCTAGGACCCCAATTGCCCAAACGCGTCCCGACATTCGGGCGTCCAACGTTTGGGCTACGGGAAACACGTAGTTGCCGCGAAGCGCTACGCCGCGGAAGGGTGACGATCGCTCCGTGACTCCTTCCCCAAGGCACACACGCAGCCGCCTTTACAACACAAGAGGACGCATTCCCAACAATCGTCACGAATTCGCACTGACCTGTTTCCTTGTCACGCAGTCCTCTTTCCCTTGAAAGCAGCGTACTTGCGATAACGTCTGGAAGGCTCAACGGACTCCAGTCAAGTCTGGCGCTGACCCCGTCGCGCGGCACCACCCGCGAGCGCGCGCTCCTAATTCTCGCTAAGGCCAGCGCCTGTAATTCAGTGGTGGCGCTAAGTTAAGTATCTTTTGTAAAGGCACACGGGCACCCGGTAGTAAAGCGCCCGAACAACCACAGATATTAATTTGTAAAAATTTCGTAAAAAACGTAATATTTATTTCAGATCATTAAAGAAAGATTTGTATTATTGTTAAGTTATTTTAAAATTGTTGCTTTATGGCACAAAAGTAAATAAATTCACTAAAAGGTAAAAGAAAAAACATTTGAGAAAAAATTCGATAAGATATTGCGAAAAATGGTCAACTTTGAATGGCGATACCTCGGCCACCGTTGGTCGTATAAAGTTCAGTAAAAAAGCAATCTCTTTGTTCTTTTTGGGGCTTTCTTTTTTATACACATTTATATACACCTAGGATGTAGTGAAAAAGAGTTATGAACGAATTACTGAAAAACAAAAAAAACGTTATTTTTCTTCAATTTTTTACTTGGTTTTTAAATTATTTTTTATGCTAAAAATGGAAAAATATTTTTTTGTAAAACGTATTTAGATGGAAAATTTAATTTTCTACAAAAAAGCATTATTTTATAAATTGCCAAATTTGTATTGTTGTTAGTCCTGAAAAACGTACCGCGGAATTTAGTAGCACTTTAGGTATCAAATTAACATATTAAACAATAAAACTTCTTCTAGCAATCGTTCCTTTCTACCTCTTAATTTTGGACATATTCAACAGCCTACCATGAAATCGGTATGAAAATTTTTATCGCTTATTGCCCAGCAGCTGGAGCTGAACTGGCTCCACTAGTAGCACGCATAAGTAAAAAAAATCATTAAGTCTCGCCTCCTACTCCAAACCACTCCTCTATCCTTAAATACGGAGTAATAAGTAGAGGAAAAAAGGCTCTGGGTTTGTCAGCCCAGTCTAGGAGTTGAGGACTAGGGTTCGGAGATCTAAGGATATCACACTAGTGAGGCAAGCTATCGTCGCATAGCAGCAATGTTTCATCACTAAGCATGCTTTCACCTTGGGAATATCTAACGGAGTGCGGATAATTCTGCACTGCGATCTCATGTTCTATCCATACAAACTGAGGATGTTGGCAATTGTTCTAGCTGTCGTTGTATTCAGTACTCCACAAGCAACAATTTTTGTAATCAACATGTAACTGTTTGATGTGTTGTTACGTAATTTGGCATAGTAGAGACATGTTTTTTGAGGAAACTTTCTATATGTTTTACCTTTTCTATAAAATAGCGGTCTGGACCATGTTGGGTTTTAGTGTTTTGGCTGTAACGTTCTTTAAAATTAAGTTTTTGTCTTTAAATTTAGGTATAACATAGACAAATTAGTTAGTGATTACTTTAAATACTTACATTTGCACATGTAATTATTATTAATTTTTTACGATTTTTTGTAAAATTGTCCCATATGTCTCCATATTTTTTTTTAAATTTTAATTTACTATAAAAACACAACACAACGAACAAATTAATAAATATCACAACTACAACTATCCAAAATCTTTGACGTTGATTACCGCTTGAATTCTGTGCGGCATGGACTTGATCAGTTTGTCGATCGTCAACTGTAGGATGCTGGCTCATTTAGTCTGAAGGCGACTTTGTTGGCCTTGAACCACTCCCGCGGAAGACGAGAGCTGTGCTTAAGATCATTGTTCTGTTGGAAAATGTAGGATTATACAACACCTTTTATGATGCCTAAGTATATGTTGGGGTCCATGGTTTCTTCAATGAGACGCTTTGCCACAGAAAAACCCAGGCATTATGTTAGAACCATTGCCTTGCTTGACCGTTGGAAGCTGGCACTTCAGGTCATATCGCTGACTCACAGAACGTCAGACATAGCGTCAAACAAGCATGAACTTTGATTCATAGCTCCAAATGACTTTCTTACACTGCTGAATGGTCCAGCTTTTGTGTGCTTTGGCCCATTACAGTCGCTCCTTGCGATTCTTTAGCGAGATTAGAGGCTTCTTGGTAAGTCAGCCTCCATGCTGTCCCATCTGTTGAAGCCGACGTCGAACAGAACAACCTGAGGGATTTGGGCCTTCTGGAGTCGAGATTTCGCACAGAATATAACCCGCAATGAGGCGAGGGTTATTTCTTGCGATTCAGATTGACGACGTATGACGAGATGTCCGGGACGGACTTTAGCTTTAACCGATCCGTGGACCTAGTACGTCTTTCAAAACTTTTGAATAGTCTATTTGGAGACATTGTACATAGTCCCAAGCTGCTTCGTAGTCACGTCGTCCAACCGACCGCGGACTATCGCGTTTAGCTAGTAATGAGATTGCTGAAAATGACCAAATATGTACCAAACTACAAAACCGAAATCATACGACGAATAAAAAAGAGTTAAAAAAATTATGATATTGAAAAAATGAAAATGGTAAACAGTTCTTCTTCAATCATATTATGCTACTAGCTGCAATTTGATAAGACTGCAGTTGGAGAATCAAAGGAGGCCTATGCTCAATACTAGGCGCTACAAGGCTGAAAGAAAAAAAAAGTTCAAAGGCACATCATGACAATGCGCTATTTTTGGCCTCTTGTATCCAAATTTCAAGTAAAATAACCAAAATGGAACTTAGTCAAGATTGCTACTGTAGCAATTAGCTTTAATTTTAATTTTTTTTTTTTTTTTAGTTTAAAGATTAGTAGGTTGTTGCGCCTCGGCAGTACCTGCGATGACAAAGTCCTTGCTAACTTGAAACGGAACTATTATAAATACTACAGATATGAAAAATAACAGTTTAAATTACACAGTAACAGTCGGAGCGGTCAGATATTAGTAAAAACATTGCCAATATAGGGATAAAGGATAAAGGAATTAAACTCATGTGGAAATCTAATTAGCACTAATCTCCGTAAAAGTAACACCTGAATCTAACCGTAAAAAATTTTGATCTGAAGGAGAAGCAATAGTAAAAGGAAATGTTCATGAATAGAGTTGTCTAAATAATCTGCGAACAATGAAGTTTGAAGTTTTTTCATAAACACTTTAAATTAAGTTGTAATTTATTTAAATAAATTTGCTATTATTAAATTAATAAATAAAGTCCATAAACATGCCAATATTTGTGTTTTCTTTTTACCTAAAATATATTGGATTATTTTAATTCGGGCCCAAATGCACAAGGTAAATGTTTGCCCAATATATTGTCACCTTGGCTGTGCAAACAGGGCTTATGTAATCCCTTCCATTCAATTGAATTGCATTATCGACCACTAGCAGCACACGAGTGAACAAATGCAGCGGCTGTGCGTGTCCACTGGACATCACATTGATTTAGCTGCTCGGGGCAAACATGAGACTAAGTACCGTGGCACACGCTTCTGCCGAGCCTTCGGCCGGCGCACCTTGCACAAGTCGCGGTCATGTGCGCCCGCCGGCGGTGACACTCGGTGCAGCAATAACTCCCAATCCTTGCATACATCAAGACGGTAAATACTCGCAGGCCGTCGCTGGAGATTAATACCTAATGTTGTAAACAGGGCGCAGTGTTGTGAAATGGCTGCTGCTAATGCCGAGTAAATTATAGGTGGTATAAACTCATTAACCAGGCAGCTATTCGTCAATCTCCAGCTTTATAACAACGGAGCTAAGTTTAACGTTATTAAGCTTATATACTCCGTTTAGACAGGTACATTGATAAGGGATGATTGGGGATTAGTACCCTTGCCCGAATCTAGGTCACTCGCGCTGTCTGCCTCGACTCGATGGGGAAAGTTTTAGTCTAATGGGTTTTATCTATTAGTTGACTACAGGAGATAAACGTTCCTCGTTTTTCATTAATTTGCATGAGGGGCCATTCTAGTATGCAAATAAACATTTTTGATTTTTGCCTTTTTAGAAATAAAAATTAATAAAGATATTTAAAAATATAGGCGTTTGTTATTGCAGTTAAGAGTAAATAAAACTAAAAGTACTTCATAATTTATACATGGTAAGGATAGAGTCGAATAAAAAGAAGATTTGAAGGAAGCATTTACAATACTAGGTACTATGCAAACGCGGGCTCTCAGACCAAGTGCACGCTGTCGCTTCAGAGCTAAATAACGTTATCTTGATATCGTGGGATACCATTAAAACTAAATCAAGCCCAGACGGTTCGTCGCCCACATGCGGCCAACTATCGGCAAAACCAAAGACTCAGATTATTTACCGTTAACAATGTTTACGATATATACATTATAATTGCCAACTGTCGCGCAGTGAAGAGGTACACACCCCAATTTCGTAATTTTTATTAATTACTATCTAAGACTTCACGTGTAGATGGCCTAATCTTGGATAAGGCTGCTCAGTCATATCAGTGCTGTAAGTGGTCAATTTTTTAGGATCTAGAAGACGTCTGGTAGACCAAAAATAACACCTCAACAACTAATAGGATACCCTACTCCTATAACAACGCCTGTAGATTTCAGATCTACATTGTCCGAAAGACGATTAAGCTCAACGGTAACTTTTCAGATAGCCACTGGCAGCAATAGCCGGCAGCGGGCGCCAACGCATCGGGGTCGCCCGTGGTGTTCGCCGTATTATGAGGGTTGCCTAAGAAGTTTCAATTTGTGCAGTTTGGACCTCGCTGAAGCGTCGAACCAACACTGAGGATGTCGTACAGCTAAGCTACTGCTAGCAGCAATATCCATTCACATTTAATCTATAATATTATTATATATTTAATTTTGTTTTAACAAAAACAATACCAAGAGTTTATCTCAATATTAAACATAGCTTAGACTTAAGATCAGATCATACTCCTATAATAGCAACTGTCAGCGTCACAATTATAGAGAAAGTGCAGGACCCCTCGTTGTATAACAAAAAGACAAACTGGAACTTCTTCAGAAATTTTTGAAATAACAATTTAAACTTACGAATTTCACTCAAGTCACCAGAAGACGTCGAAAACACAATAGAAACCTTCATGCAACATATCCAACATGCGGCTTTAACAGCCACACCAAAACCCGCAGAACATAAAAGAAAATATAACTGTCCGATAGTAATAATCAAAGTGGCAGAAAAAAGATTCTGCCGAAAAACTAAGATTACACCAAGCAACACGTGATCTGAAAAGGTTAAAAAATGAGTTGTTCCAAAATTATCTTAAAACTTAAGTCCAACCCAGATACTGAATATTCTTTATGAGAAATCGCAAAAAATCTAAATCGACCAAATATTTAGAAATGCCGGCATAAGAAATGAAAAGTAATTGTGTTGTTTCAAATATGAGCGGTCACTTACTATTCGCCACACCTTTACTATTTTCTAAGCTGTCAAGTGTATTGTGCTGTCTGACTTTCTGAATTTCCTGGACCTTGGGCCAAGCAACTATATTCTGTGTGACACAATAAAAAAAGTAAAAAGCGGAAAGAAGTTTTCTTTGGAGTCTACAAGTAGTGCCAAAAAATAGTTTGCATTACATGCAGAATTTTATTTAGTAGTAGTGAAATAATTTCTTGCTGGTTCTACTTCACTTTCTATATTTATGCTGATGTTAAGATAAAGATTTTTTATATATACTGGGTATCTCAAAAGAAAGTTTTGATTTGATTGGCTCACTGCAACAAATCAGGAGGCGAGACGCATATCAATCGGCAATACGGCTTTCGGAAATGTAGTTGCTGTAAAGTGTTTCTCGGAGAGGACAATTTCCTGGTATCTGAACTGCAAAATTTTGGTGGTTACAATTAAACAACATGGTTCCAGCAGGATGGAGCAACATAGCACACTTCTAACATGCCTCTGTCAAAAGCTCCCCTAAAAATTAATTTCTCGGAGAGGTGATATAAACTGATTTCCACGCAGCCCTGATTTTACTCCTATGGATTTTTGCTTGTGCGGATATCTTAAAAGAAAAGTGTATAGCAGCAATACAGACTCTCTCGTTCGATTTAAATAAAAAAACCCATTATGGAGACTACGTGCCCCCAGTGTTTCTACCTGGACTTTTACTAAAACTTCCTTATATATTGATTTTATTACATTTATTACCTTCCTTGATATTCTATATCTCTGTAGTATTTTGCATAATATTTCTTTATTAATCATATCAAAATCTGCCTTGAGGTCTAGAAACATCAGGTGTAACTCATCTACTTTTGCAATTTTCTTTCAATTGTGTCTTTTAGTACATGGACGTTATTGTTTGTGCCTCGTACTGCTCTGAATGGAGCTTGTACGTCTTCTAAGTCTCCTGCAATTTCAGTCTTAATCCGTTTTCCACTATTGTAGTGTAGATCTTAAAGCATACTGAAGTGAAACAGATTGGTCTGTAATTTTTACAGTTACTTTTGTTCCCCATTTTTATGTATCGGTACTATCTGGTTTTTCCTCCAGATTTAAGGTGCTTTCTTGCAAATCTTCCATAACCATTCTTTGCCTTTCCCCCCATCCAGTTTACCATTTCGGGATTCATCTCATCTTCTCCTGCAGCCTTCCCTATTTTGATAGCTCTTATTGCTTCTTCAATTTCTTCTGTTGATATGTTTCTTGCATTTCATCCTGTGAGCTTTCCTCTGTTTGTACAGTAACTATTTTTTATGGTTTGCCTTATATATTTTTTTAAAATAATTCCTCCATACTTTCAGTTTTTGTATTAACTCTACATGTACTTTATTTTTATTATCTCTTATTGTACATTTTCCCCCTTTCTCTCTTTTTGTCTGAATTTATTCTACTCCAAAATCTCCTGTTATCTATGTTGTATTGTTTATTCTATTTTACCCAACTTCTTCTTTTTGCTCTTCTAACTGCATTTTTAACTATCTTACTTTTTTCAACAGAATTAGTCTTGATATTTCAGCTGTCTTCTTCCATGTTTCTTTCTTCTCCTTCACTTTATTTCTGATATCTGTGTTCCACCAATCGGTTCTCTTGCTCCTTTATTCTTTTTCCGCATGTTTTTAATGCTGCATTAATTACTGTTGTCTTTAAAATTTTCTATATTTTTTCTAAATTCTTATTTTATGCGCTCTCTGCTTCAACCAGTCTTTCTTTTATTTCTTCCTAATATTTTTCTTTACTTTTTGCTTTCTTAGCTTTTTTGTATTTATTCTACTATATTTGTATCTTTTCCTTACTTTGTTTAATGCCCCTTGTAGATCAGAGTAGAATTATTCCACTATTATGTCTTCTGTTCCCTCCACCGGTTCATATATTTGTATCACACTTATAATATTTTCCAACTTATATTTAATATTCTTCTACTTAGTCCTACTATTATTATAACCATATTCTCCTTTGTTTTCTGATCTTGCTCTATCACCGAGAAATATATCCTGTAATTATTATTTAATTTTGTTGCACCCTTTCCTACTTTTTTAACTTGGCTTAGTCCTCTTAAACCCATTCCATACTTTTTTATTTCTTCGTTTAATAATTTAATATTCCATGTACCTAATCTTGGTATTTGTATTTTAACCTACCCCTTATTTATTTTATTTTCTCTATAGTCTATTTCCCTAGCTTGTGTCGCCTCACTTATCCGTATTTTATTTATATCTATTAGTTTCTTGATAAATAGTTTGTTTTAATAAACTTATTCAATTTTTCCTGTAGTGCCGTTATGTCCTTTGGTGATCTTTGACCGATTGTTCTTCCTTTTTGATTTGTTTATTTTCCCCTTGTTGCAGTTCTTCCTTATTAGATGTTCTCTCACTTTTGTTTTGTTTTAATTTTTGCTTCCCTTGTTTCTATATCCTTAATCTCTATGGTTTGTAATTGATCAAGTGAGAAAGATTCTCTGTTTACTATCTTATAAAGATTTGATTTCTTTTAGCTCTAATTATTTTCACCTATTTAACTAACTTTTTTCTCTTTATATATATATATATATATATATATATATATACATATATATATATAAGCATTCTACAGCTGCCGCCATTTTCCTTTCTTCAACCAGGTTCTCCATGCTTCTCGTTCTTGCCAGTCATTCTCCTCTAAACCTCTCCTTTCCATCGCTTCATCCACTTTATCCCTCCACGATCTCCTCGGTCTTCCTCTCTTTCTCCTTCCTGCGGGACTCCAATCTGTTACTCGTTTGATCCATCTGTTGTCATCCGATCTTCTTACATGTCCGTACCATGCGAGTCTCTTGTTTTCGATACTATGAATTATGTCTGTCTCTACTCCCATTCTTCTTCTTATTTCTTCATTCCTGGTTCTTTCCATCTTGGTTACCCCACAGCACCTCCTCCAATATTCCATTTCTGTCGCTCTTATTTTTCTTTCATTTCCCTTGTTTATTACCCAGACTTCCGCTCCATACGTCATTATGCTTTGTACAATTGTGGTGTATATTCTCGTTTTTGTGTTTTTCGTAATTTGTCTATCCCATATTACTGGATGCAACTGTCTAATACACGATCTTGTTTGTCCCAGTCTATTTTTAATTTCCTCTTCCGTTGTTGCCTTATCTGTTATTGTAAATCCTAAGTATTTAAATTTGTTTGTGGCTTTTATTCTTACATCCTTCTCTATTTGTAGGTCTTCTAACTTTTCTTCCGTTGTTGCTAAATACATGGTCTTCTTGTAGTTTATCTGTAACCCCGCTTTTTCGTACTCCTCGCTCAGTCTTCTCATCATGAAGCTCAAATCTTCCTCATCTTGCGCTATAACTACTTGATCATCTGCTTAATACAACGTGTATAAATATTCGTTTCTGACTGGCACTCCCATACCCTCGCATTTACGCTTCCAGTTTTTCAGTGTTTCTTCTAGATAGATCTTAAATAAAGTCCGTGATGTGGAGTATCCCTGTAATAAGCCCTTTGTTGTCTGGAAGTTACCTATTATCTTCTGTCCCGCTTTTATGTACACCCTATTTTCCCTGTACAAACTTTTAACGGCCCTTATTAGGTAGTTGGGAGTTCCTATCCCTTCCATTGCTGTCCATAATCTTTGTCATATGCTTTTACCAGATCCACGAACGCCAGATATATCGTTCTGTTTTTAGCTCTTTTCTTTTCCAGTAATTGTTCTATTATATACATATACATATATAGCTCTAATTATTTTCACCTATTTAACCAACTTTTTTCTCTTTATATATATTTTCTCTTTATACATATTTTTCTCTTATATATATATAGTCCACGCATGATTTTCCTGATGTGAACCCGGCCTGTTCTTCCCCTATTTTGTTTTGTATGTGTTTTTCTAACTTGTTTTTAAGTATTCGTCCGTATATTCTTCCCGTTATAGCAATGACACTGATTCCTCTATAATTCTCACATTTCCGTCTATCGACCTTTTTAAATACGGAGACAAGAAGGCTTCCTTCCATTCCTTAGGCATGTCTTCTCCACTCATCACTTTCTGGATCATTATCGTTATCATTTTGAACAATTTTTCCGTTCCATACTTTATGAGTTCCGGTGGTATCCCTCCTGGTCCCGCAACATTATTGTTTTTTAATGATTTAATTGCCGCTTTTACTTCTGCCAGTGACACCATCTCCTCTTCTTCATCTTTATCTTTATCTGTCTCCTTCTTCTCTTCCTTTTCCTTCTCTGCCTTCTCTTCGATGTCCTTCATGTACTCTTGTCTGTTTTCTGTTAGCAGGTTCACATAGTATGCTTCCCACTCTTTGTCTTCAATGTACTGTATTTGTAGGTGTTCTTTCCTGTCTGTTCGTAGATTTTTTAGTAACTTCCATGATTCAGAGCATCTAGTGCCCCCCAGGTATTGATCAATATTGATACAGGTTGTTTGCCAGTTGTCATTTTTTTCCTTTATTGTCATTTTCTTCACTTCTCTGGTCTTACTTTTATACTCTCTTAAGTCTTCTTCCTTTTTTGTGCTTAACCATTTGCTGTATAGTTCCTTTTCTTTTAATTGCTTCCTGGTTTTCACTTGTGAGTTTGTGTTTATATTGTGTGGTTTTCTCTTCTTTTTCCCCTAATGCTTCGAATCCCGCTTGTTTTAAACTTTCCTTTATATGTTGGTAGATCTCTTCTATGCTCGTATCTGAATTCTGTTAATTTATTGTCTAATCTTCTCCTATATAAATCTCTCACTGTCGTGTCTTGCAGTATGTGTAACTTGAGCTGTCTTCCTTTCGGTATATCATTTGTTTTCTCTGTTTCTTTTTTCGCTTGTTATTTTTCTTTGACATGGGAACCCTATTTTTGCTATCAGCAGCTCCACATTCTGCCCCTCTTTTGACTCTTACGTCCTTCGTTCTCATTGTACTGTTTAGTTTTAGTATTACGTAGTCTGTTATGGATCTTAGCTGCCTTGTCTCTTGTATCCATGTGTATTTATGGATACCTTTGTGTGGGTAAAAAACATTCATGTTCTTTAGATTATATAGTTCACATATCTCTCTTAATCGTTCTCCATCGTCATTTATGATGTTCTCTCCGTACCTTCCTACTACCTCGTCCTTTTCTTTCCTTCCTGTTCTTCCATTCAGGTCTCCTGCTATGATTATTTTTTGAGTTTGTTTGATTTTTTCTATTTCTTCTTTTAATGCTCCTATGAATGATTCCTTCTCTGCTACTGCGCTGTTATCTGTTGGTCCATAAACACCGAGTATTACTATGTCTCTGCCGTGTAGTAACATATTTAATTTTATTATTCTTTCTTTTATGGGTTCTCAGGTCTTTATGTTTCTTCTATATCTTTTTTTTACTATTATTCCTATTCTTGCCTTTGCTCTCTTGTCTTTTTGCACTCTACTCCAACAAAGTATGTTGTTGTCAGTTTCCTGAATTCCACGACCTTTCTTTTTTGTTTCGCTCAAAATTAACATATCCAGATTCATTTTTTTGAACTCTCCCATCACTTCCTTATCTTTATTCCTCCATCCTTGTACATTCCAAGTTCCTACAATTATTTTCCTATCCTTTCTTCTCTTCTTTCTACTGGTTTTGTTTTCCTGGTTGATATCTTCAACTGGATTTTGAAATTTCAAAGTAAAATTGCCCCCTATCCTATAGGGCTCCCTCTCTTCGAGGTGTGGATTATGACCCGGGGAATATTACTCTGATTTTTCATTCTGCCCATAACTTTATAAACTCCTTTATTTTTACATGTGTTAGGTTATTTATGCCTAACGCCATAACCCCCTTGTATGGTGGACTTTTATATACGGCCGCCCAATCTGAGACAGTCGCCGTTTGTAGCCGTCCACTCTGGATCAGACGCTATTAGTTTTGGCTCTTCCGCCCTTTCCGCCATTTTGACTAATTTGTCATCTTCTGCCTTCCAGGTCGTTGGCCGGTTTTCGCCTGTAATCCCAGGTAGGAGCCCTTACTGGGTGCTATCAGCCGAGCCAGCTGAACCCAGGTTTTTTTCGAGGTTATTACTCCTCAATCCCTCCTTCTTTTTCATCCGGGCTTGGGTCCGGCATTGGCGGAGTTACTTAAAAATTATTATTTATGTAAATTAAGCGTTACACTTACTTTATTTACTCTCTCAATAAATATTAGGTACTATTTTCCACTTATGTGAGTATTTAGTTGGAACAAAATTTACTTATCTCTTGTTAATTGCAGGATAATAACTCCTCTCAGTTAATCTAAGACCCCAATTTTATCTCTTCACGTGCACATCATAATACGGCAGAAAACCGCTGACCCACGGGCAATGGTGCCGCTTTTATTGTTTGTATCTACAACAAATTTATATATATATATATAAAATACACGGCTAAACCTATTTTGTTTATTGTTGTTCTATGAGTATATCCCAGTTGTAGTTTTATTAGCTTTTGTATCATTCCCTGTTGATTTTAAAAATCGTATTTGCTCTAGAAAATGGAAATTATTGTAAAACACCAAATAATTCTAGCTTTTCGCCAGGACCATACTATAATTACTATTAATTATAAATAACTAAATAATCCAAATAAAGCAAACTGGATAAAATGTATTACGAAGTGTTTTACTTTACTGCTTTGCATAATATATAATTTAAATTTTGTCTACTAATTTGGTTAGGGTTCGACAAAAATCTACCAATTGTGCGTTTTTCGGATTCGTAAATGAATGGTAGCTCAAGTATTTCTGAACAGAGACAAGGGTGTCCCTCTTACTTTCTGACCTCCTGTTCCCTCAGCGCATACCCAGTAACGGTGGCGAGTCTAATGTAGCAGGCAATGAAGGCTGTGAAGAAGATGCTGACGTTCGATGAACTTGGTAAGCCAACTATTATTGCTTCGATCACTTTTTGTTAAATTCAAAACACGACTTAAAATATTACTATTGTAACATATAATGAACTTGTATTTTATTATACTTCTGATAGAACTGACTGATGATGAAATGAAATAAAAATTTTTTAAAGTAAATGAGACAAATTTGCGCATGATTACAAATATTCTTTACTTTCCAAGTCAGAAGAGGTTATTTCTTTAAACCTAAAAAAAACATATTAATATGTGTAGACAGTAAGAGTATACATCAGCAATCCGGACTCTCTGGTTCAATTGAAAAAAAAATCTGTTAAGAAATAGCAGCTGTTTTAGGGACTACGTGCCCCTCAGTGTTCAGAAGATTCGCTTCTTGTTTAAAGGTATCGCGAATATGCAGGATCAGATTTAAATAATATTATATTTAAAAAATAATTTCTCAAACTTTGTGTTTTAACAAAAAATAAAAGTTTTACCTTAAAAATACAATTTCTTTTGATACACCTTGTAGTTTTTTTAAATGCTGCCCACTCAGTTCTGATTCTTTGTTTTTAATTGTAACAAGAATATATGTATTACTAGATAGTAAAGAAAAATTAAACTAACTAATTAGAAAATCGGGAGAAATGCTACGCGCAATGAAAAATCCTACAGTGGTTTTTGCTCAGAAAGCCAATGTGTTGATTTTGCAATCTATTAATCATTTCTTGTAAACATCTGTTCTTTTATATTGTGCCTTGATAAATAATATGCTGCAGATATTGGAATTGGATTATTCAACCTATTTTTCTGGACTTATGAAGCTTAAAATTCATTTCATGCTTACGTAGTTCGTAGCATATAATATACAGTTACGTTAGGGTGTTCAGTTAATATATTAATAGTTCTATAAATCAAATATCTGTATTACAGATTTGTAAAAGTATATTTACAATTTTGACTTAAGTCCAACGTATTATACGAGTATTATTAAAAGAATGATTAGGATTAACGAGATTGTAGAACGTTATATTTGCATAACTAATTTTTGAATTATATTAGTTATAATTATTATTTTGTTCCTTGAAGATCCAGTCTAATTTCTAATGTTATAAATAATAACCTTGACGTTTCTCATAATTTTCTAGATGTCCATCTTAGAAAACGTTTTTATCTGTTTCTCACTGTTAATATAGATTAGATATAAGGGTTATTGCAGAATCTCTTGGTGTGATTATACTGCTAACATCTTGTACAATAGACTATTTACTTATTTTTTCTTGTTGGTTTTACTACTGTAATATTATTTTGAATAATCTTAATTTGTAGATGTCAAAATTGATAAAGAACACTGATAAGGATTGTTTAATTGTTACCAGATTATATTTGTTACACTACTTACTGAAAATCCCATAATCTTGAAGTATTTGTGTTATTTAAAGGCATTGCATAGTGAAGATGTTTATCACCCTCTATGGAGGAATACATTTCATTTGTGTACGGTAAATTTTTACAAACAATATATATATATATATAATAATGTAAAATAATAATTCTTCAAAAATATTTATCCTAAAATTGTTTTTAGTAAATATTTTCCGCTAAAAGAAATATTCTTTATTATCATAAAAAATAATTTTATTATTTATTAAATTTCTGTTTCACGATAATTGATTTTCATTTTTTGATTATCGTATTAGGTGGCAACATTTAACTAATATCGTAGTTTGTCTCGATATTATTAGTTGTTTGTTTATATATAACTGTACGCAGCTTTTTAAAAAATCATCTTTCCTTTATAGGGGAGTCATAGATAAAAGCAAGGCTTAAACTTCGGAATAATTTTTTCTAATATTTTCTAATTTGCATTTGCTTTAAAATAGTATTAATAAAAAATGTCTCCCCTTGAAAAAGAGTGCTAATTGTTTATTTGTTTACTAACAACAAATATGCACCAAATCAGTTTCAAAATTAAATATCTCAAATACAAGTCGGTAACAAATTACGAAAATGAGTTCCTAGGGTGTTTCAAGTATGCTGATTACAAATCTAATATCAAATTTTAAAAATTCAAAATGGGGGTGTCAAAATGACCAATGGAAATGCATATTGCAAAAAAACGAAAGAAATGTATGTTTTGGTTTTTTTTGAGATATGTATACATAAAATTGATTTAAAAATATTTAAAATAATTTATTTACATTTAAAATTTTTTTTTGTAAATACAAAAAATTAGTTTCCCACGGTTTTCAAACATGGAAGTTACAGATTTGACGTTAAATTAAAAAAATTAGTGGTAACTTGTCTGACATAATGTATCATGTACTAAAATTGTTTTATAACTATATCTCTAGTATTGTTAAGGCAAAAAATTTACATTGTAATATTGTAAATGTATTTATTTGAACTTGTTGGGAACATTTTTTTATACATTTATTTACTATTTGCAATCTGTAAAAACATTACAATAACCACATGTTATGTGTACATAGTATTGACGTGGGGTTACATGAGAGCAAGGTACTAAAACCTTAATCCTAAGTTTTCTTAAAAGCTGCGCACAACTTAACTGTTTCCTAAATAATACATGTTATAACTATTTTAAAACCTGTCAAGCAAATCCAGAGGTTTATATCTATTTAAATGTTTAATGCTCGTACAATCAAGGAGGTTAATGGCTAAGGTGTTACTGTGCTGTTCCAATTTGTTTAAATATTTTTCACTGCACTTTAACTGTCTGTTGCACTGAGTCCATTCTCAAATCACTAAGAATGTGAACATTTCTAATGAAATAAGGGGCGTCACACATAGCTTGTAGTACTTTTGCTTGAAATATTTCTATAATTGCGATGTTAGAGTTCGCTGCTGTACCCCACAGCTGAATTCCATATGACCAAATTGATTTAAACGCAACGTTGTATACTAATAGCTTGTTTTGTGGGGTTAACTTAGACTTTCTGCCAAGCAGCCATTAGTGTTTACTGAATTTAATACCGAGTTGTTTTCACTTACTCATTATGTGCTTTTTCCATGTTAGACCTTTATCTACGTGCATGCCCAGATATTTGGCCTCTGTGACTTGTGGTAGTGGTGTATTATTTATGAAATCGTTCAGTGAAGTTCCTCTACATTTGGTAAAGGTGATATGAAGAGATTTTGCTCCATTTATCTTTATCCTCCACTTTTTACTCCATTTTTCAATAAGATTTAAATGAGTTTGGAGCATACTAGCGGCTATTCTTGGATCTTTATGTTTGAACATGATTGCTTTATCATCTGCAAAAGTGGATGTAAGTACTTGTTCATTGGTAGGCATATCAGCTATATAAAGGCTATATAGAAGGTCCCAATACACTGCCTTGAGGTACGCCTGATTTTATAGGATAAAGTTCTGTGAGATGTTGACCATACTTCAGTTGGAAAAACTTTTCTTCTAAATATGCGTTTAGTAAAACATAATAAGCGTGTGGAAGTGTACTTTTTAATTTAAAGAGGAGTCCATTATGCCATACCTTGTCAAATGCCTATGTATCGTCGAGGAAGGCTGCTGTGCAATAAGATTTTTCTTCGAAGGCTTGGTTGACATAATCGACTACTCTATGTACTTGCTGTATTGCAGAATGTTCTTTTCTAAATCCAAACTGGTGCTCAGGCATCCACGCAAGGCTAAAACGAAAACTACCCCAAGATATATTTCTCAGTGACTATAGTGGTAATAATTAACACAAGTGACCGATTCTAAACCTAGTGCTCTCATAGTGAAAAATAAACAACAATAAAACTTTCTTGCGGTCATACTCACCGATTATGCTATTCAATATATATTATGTATTACATACTAAGTTATCAATGTCTTGTATAACAGTGTAAATTGTTGAACAGGCAAATTCCTAATAAAAAAAGGTATTAATTTAGAATCTTCAACGACTGTCATAAGTCTTCTAGCGATAAGTTTCTCAAGAAGTTTACCTAGTACAAGTAGCAAACTAATTGATATGTAAGAACCTACTTCGTTTGGCGGTTTGCTTGGTTTTGGTATCAGGATTAACTGAGCCACCTTCCACTGCACCGGATAATATCTCAGTCGCAGAACTGCATTGTATAGCATGGTAAGCATTACCATGCCTTTTCGAGGCATTTCTTTGAGTACCGCTCCTGTTATTAAGTCGAAGCCGGGAGACTTCTTTGGGTTGATGTCAGTTTTAATCGCCTCTTCGACTTCCTTGGCGGTAACTAGCTTTGGCAATGTGGACATTTGATATGGGGCTTCCAAAAATTGATGTACTTCGGACTCTTCTTCAGGAGTTATGTCCGATGGTAAAGGTTTAAAAATATTTTCTAAATGTTGAGCGAACACTGTTGCTTTTTCTTTATCTGTTCTTGCCCAAGAGTTATTTGCTGTTCGTATAGGAGGAATTGGTTGAGTTTGTCGCTTAATTCTTTTTGTCGCCGTTCATAGTGCATAGTTCGTATCATCATTAGGACTTAAATTTTCAAGATATTCCTGAAAGCTCTTGTTTTTTAAATCTCTAACTGATCTTTTGAGATCAATGCATGCCTGATTATATTGTGTTTTGTCAGACGGGTTTTGCCAAATTCTCCTCAATCGTCTTTTTTCAGCAATTTTCTTTTTAATTGTTACTGGATAGCATTCCTTTTTTCTAGCAGGGGGAATTTGAGAAGTAGCTTCCCAAGCTATACCCTTAGTTACAACGAAGTCCAGTGAGTTCGGCAATTTATTCATGTCTGTTGGCCAATAGGTAGGTTCATATATTGACAGGTAATTTAAATGTAGTTCATGAATAACCTGTTGCAGTACTCTTCCTCTACCTGGTGCAGTTATACGTGAACCCCAAAAATGTTTTTAGCGTTATAGTCGCCCCCAGCGATGAATCTATTGCCTAAACTTTGGAAATAATTTACGAAGCCTTCTTTATTTGTCGGATGATTTGGTGGACAGTATGCCGCTGACAGTGTAAGTGGACCGTACTAGTCTTCAATTTCCACACTAGTTACTTGTAGAAAGTTTTCACTGAATTTAGATAATTCATGATGTTTAATGTTTTGCTTTATTAATATAGCTGTTCTTCCCATGGCACGTCTTTCCGCTTCCGGGTGTTCTGTGGTGTAAATGATGTAATTATGTATTTTAAACTGACCTGAATTTTTGAAATGAGTTTCCGAAATAAGAAGGATGTCTAAGTTGTGTTGTGATAGAAATACTTCTATTTCTTGTTTATGTTCTGAAAGTCCGTTGGCGTTCCAGAGTCCTATTTTATACATTGGTACCATTTTTGTTTTTAAATAATTCCTCTCTCAAAAGTCTGATCTGTGTAGTCAATTCATTAATTGTTTGCTGGGGAACATATTGGATTTAATAAATTTACAGTATGTTTTTATAAAATAGTTTTTATGAAATCTACGGAACGTCCTCTCCTTCTGACAACTATTTTGTTATTTCTGGCAGTTCTGCCAATTCTTGAATTTATGCGATTTCAAATACATTTTCCAAAATTTCAAATGTATATTCAACCATATCTATATTTACTATCAGTACTACTAATATTACACGTGTATAACTTGTGTTTCAAGATATCGTTTGAGAACTATGTATAATATAACAATATTATAATTTTAATTAAATATCAATACAAAATACATGTTCATTTAATGTGAAATCAATCAAATAATTAATTATTGTGCAACAAAATTATTGAAATATTATTTTTACATACCTTTCGTTTTATGTTACTAATTGTTATATCGTAATAATTGCCAGTATATTAGTATTGTATCAAATATGTAACACAATAATCATTATTTAACCGACTATTGCTCAAAAAAACTGCAAATGTACAACGAAACGTGATATTACGCAGCCACGTGCCAAAAGACTAACGTACTTTTCGAAGCTGAAACATAAGGTTTTCTCATCATAGACCAAAGAAACTGACTAAATGGATTTTTCCTTCTTAGAATATACATCAAAAGTTACTGTAAATCCTATATTCACGAGTCAGGTCAGCTTGCCCTGCGCTTGTTATAGTCGTATTGAAAACATGTATATTTTAACTATTTACTTTTTTTGTTTACCATTTCTTTTACATCGAAAAAAATATGGCAAGGCTTATTGTTTAAGGATTAGTCATTGGCCACCTCCATGTGATAGTGTTAAAAACCTTATTTTTTTAGTTAAAGCAATTTATTTATAATACAATTTCACTTTTTAAATAAAAACTTTTTTTCTGTTTTTCTACAGCAAAAAACATTGTAACTATCATAAAAAAAATTCACTCAAAATACACATAAGTTTTAAATTGACTATTTACAAAATGCCGATATCATTTCCCACGACTTTATTATTTACGATAGAAGTTACAAACTCAAAGTAGAAAAATGCATTTTTTGTTTTTTTTGACAAAGATGTATTTTAGCTAATCCCTTTAAATATAACTACACACTTTTTGTTTATTTCTTTTTGCCTATTTTATTGGAGTGTCGTTGAATTTCATGAAATAATCGAAAATTCGTGCAATACGACTTCAAGCTGATGTAAGAAGTATTTAAATTACGTAAAAAATATTTAAATACATGTAATACTATAAAAAATTATCCTTTTTGATATAAATAATTTTGTGTCGTTTGCTTTTGCCAATTACATGTTACAGCTACTTTTGTGCGGCTGATGCAGCACGAATTGGAATGTTAGTTAACAAATTCCCCGTCGCTCAATTTCTATTGAAAAACAAATATTATATGTTTATTTTGTAAATTTTCGGTTCTTTCCAATGGCGCTATCAATTTGTTGATAAAACTAAATTTAAAAAGTTATTTTCAAAAAAACTGCATTTTTGCATGTAAATTGTTAAATACAAAATTTAGCACCCACTTTCTCCCGGAGACATTTTGGTATGTTATTCTACACACTTTTTCGAATACGTTTCAAAAATAATCGTCAATCGGAAACTTTTTCGCTAAGTGAAAATCTAATATGACTCCTATTATTTTTTGTTGTGGTGATTAATTTGATTAAAATTATATTATAAACTTTTGTATTAGTGGATATGTCTTTTATTAGATTGTATCATTAGTGCTAAAAAGATATCGCTTTTAAGTATTCTTTTGTTATTTAGGATTACATATGTATCTATGACAGTCAGTTCTTTTGCAAAGTTTCTACTTTTATTTTTATATTTTTCTTAGACATACTAGCTTTGACTTTGTTATTTTATTTTATATTTTATTGTTGTTACTTATTAAGATTAGAAACTAACACCAAAAATGTTCTATTTGCATATTACAATTTATCCTAGTACATTAAAAAAATTTAAGGGTGTTGACTTTCAAAAGGCCCTAAATTTTTAGAAATCGTATATCGGTCACCCAATCCCGAAGAGAATAAAGCCTTAACTCGATTTGTTCTAAGATATTAACAAAACAAAACCGACTAATCGGCGATGAACACACTTTGGCCAGTTGATAGAATATAAGTAGCATTTTCGTTGGCGAATAAAGATTGTTCACTTTAATTAAACTTCTGCTTGTATCTACATTACATAGGTGAAAGAATTATCCAATAAACAAACAATTGTTTATTTTCTTAATTGTTTAAAAACTGATTCATTTTATACTACATCTATTAAAACTAAATATATATTTACATGGCCATAGTGTAATCCGGCAGCCGATGAACGTAGACCGTAATGCGCATGCATGAATAATAACAAAACAATAACAACTTTACCGCCAGGGTCATTTAAATACCCGTGACTGTGCATTTGCAATAACTGCAGAAACTATCAGGATTATTTAGAGAGAATCATAAAATTAGCGCAGTACAAATAAATGCAAAGATGCTGTAAAAGCGATTCACGTTCTGCTAGATTAGCAATGGACAAAACATAGGAAAATGCTGAACGTATATGGATTACAATAGCTAAGGATCGGTGACTGAAATTTGTTCTATTGCAACTGTTACTAAGGCAACAGAAATATCATGTTGCAGTTGTTAATTACTTGTTACAATTCGAGTACCCGGTTACCCGTTTTCCACTTTCACTGAAAACAATTTATTTTGTGAAAGTCAGATTCTCTTATCCACTCAGATCCTCGTTATTTAAGTTATTTAATTGAATTTAATTAAAAAAAGGTTATTTATACAAGCTTAATCTTATTTAGCTGTCCAGTCAGTACCTATGGTACCCGGGTACCCATATGTTTGCTTTGTGAGACATATGAAAATAAGTAATATAAATAAAATATAAGTAGATAAACTTTAAATATTTTTTATTATGAATATATTAATGATTTAGAACAAAAACAAAACAAAAAAATATTTGTCAGTTTGTAATGGATTTTTACAAATAGTGAATGTTGATGTTCTTTGCATACAGGTTTCTCATAATGAAAACATGATTTGTTAGTTTTTTTCTGTGATTGTGGGGAGCTGGATGGCAAATGTTAAAACACCCAACGACGAGTAGAGAGTTTACAATTAGAAGTAGAAGCAGTTAGTGTAGAACTAGAGGTGGTCGCAATAGATTCATTTAGGATTGCTAATTTTTTGGTTACGTTTCTGATTATTTGTTAATTTAGCGATTGACATTCGATAATAAGGAGACACAGCTATTTACTTAATTGTCTTAAAAATACTCGGCGTCGGTTTAGTTTGCTCTTAATCATATTGTTATTTTTAAAATAAATCACGTATGCAGCAGGAGCGAATATATCAAGTATGTTACAGAAAAGCAAGCGGCCACCTGTGAGTCCTTTTTGTTGCACTATATTTACCAACTAATTTATCCATTATGTCAATGCTAGATTTAATTTTATTATGATAGTAAATTATAGCCGGTTTGTTTTTGCGTCTCGACGTCACCTCATCATGATGCGTAGATGACAAAATTATAATTGTTTTACTTTCTTTTGGCACGCACATATAAGAATACTGTTATGTCATGAAACCAAACAAGGATAAATATGTATATGTATATGTATATCTGTATGTATTTGACCAGTAAGAGGATAATAATTTTCTGCACATATCGACATCTTTGATGGTCGTAAAGTACATTCTTCTTTTTCTGACGGGTTAGACTATCCACCTACTCTGGGTACACCGAACATGGCTCATAATACTATATGAAATGTGTGGTCAAAAATAGGTTGATAACCTATATAAGAGTAGGAGAAGAAGAAAAAGACATTCACATATTGTTATACTATATTTAGCGGGATTAGGAGGAACATATTGCTTAAATCGTGTCCTCTCCCTAAATGCAATGTTCATCGTAAGATTTTCTGTGAATTTATACATAGAGAGAAGTTTTGGGTTTAGGATTATCCGTATCTCACTTTCCGGAGCAGGGTTATTGTTCTTCACACTTTGTTTTCTCGTATTAACATCACCGAAACGAAGAAATCTTATATTACAAAATTTATTCCACCACATTGCCGCTCAATAGAACGAATATGAATTAAATATTTGAACAAATCAAAAACATAACCTATATTTAAGTGGTTAGCTCCAGATACTGTTAGTATTCCTACAAGTGCGTAAAACTCAGATGGTGTCAAATATTTTCAATGCAGGGGTTTCTTTATTAGATTTTTAATTCTATTCTTGCTATACTGTATTAATTTTTTTATTGATACGGTGTATAATAATATCAATAGTTTCTATTGTAAGCAACACTTGAATATATTACAGATAAATAATGCTCTTGTAAATCTGTGTGCTCCACACACTTTTTTGTCTAACGATATTGTACGACGCAGCTTAATGACGTGGAATTTTTATGACATATTATTCCATGATCTTGAGAAGATGTTGACTGCTCAATATTATCATTAGGGAGGACTGGGGCATGTTTTCTCACGGGGCATGTTTGTCAACGCGAAATAATTTCCGAACCAGGCGGTAGACCTCTAAAGTCGCGGTAGTGGTCAACGTAGCAACAGTGTCCACACCTTCCACGTCACATTCTGTTGGTTTGCTTTATTGTTTGTAGTAGCAGATTCATTTTTATGTTTTTTCATTGGTGAGTAAATTTTTCAGATAATTTTTTTTCAGTGGTAAAACTTATACCTATTAAGCTAGATGCTTCGTTGAAAGAGAAACTATTTCTGCTTCTAGCGATGGGTTTGTTGTTGTAAATAAATATTATCTTCATAAGTTGATGTTATGACGAAGATCAAATGGCATTGGGGCATGTTTTTCAAACATACGCGGGGAAGTATTCCTATGGGAAAACTTGCCCCGTGAAACTTGCAAAGCAAGCCCATGTGTTTTTGGCAGTTTATTAGTTCCCAAATTAAGATGTTTCAGTTGAATAACTAAACAAGGGGCGTTAATGTTACACGTGAATCTAAAGTTATAAAATAATAGAACTATTAGTTTGAATAAATGACGTAAAATGTTTAAATTAAAATTTCGGAATGAAACTCTTTTAACATTTTGCAAAAATGAAATAGAACAAAATATACCTATGCTAATTATTACAAACTATTTTTTTGCAGATTGATAATGACCAACAAAGGCGATTACAACCGTGATAAAATAAATTAAGCTCAGAAGCAATTAAACAGGGAACCACTGTTAGGCGAGTAGCCTTAGATTTGGTTATTAATCGTTGAAATTGAAACAACTATTGGAATAATCATAAGACTACTTCAGAAATTATGCCTGCAGCAGTTGTGCCTCCAGTATTAGAGGCCTCTCGTGAAATGGCTCAGCCTGCAATACCTCCATTGAACATACCATAGATCGGTCACACAAAAAAACAAAAAGTAAGTATAGGTCAACAACATTTTTGAGCATCTTATAGGGCTGATTTACCAGAATACTAATTAGGTCTATTTTGATGAATTGTTTTTGTAGGTTTTTCAACCTGAACAAGTATCTTATAAAAGCGTCAGATATATACTTTGGGTTAACTCCTAGAGATGTTAGGCGATTTGCATATACCTATGCTATGGCTTGTAACAAAACAGTTCCTCTTAATTGGACAAAAAATAAAATGGCAGGACCTGTTTGGTTTACGTCTTTTTTGAAAAGAAGCGCCGAATTTTTTTAAGGACAATGGCGTATCTTTGCTGTCGTTTCCACCACATTGTAGCCATAATTTGCAACCATTGGACCGAGGTGTATATGGTCTACTTACAAAGCACATCAACACTGCTTCTGATGCTTGGATTTGTCTTAATAAAAAGCCTATGATAATCTACGATATCCCATTTATTTTAGTTACAGCCACTCCCCAAGCAACGACTCCAGTTAACATTATATCTGTGTTTTGGGTTTTCCGAATTTATTCCCTAAACCCAGAAATTTTTACAGATGTTGATTTTATATCATCATACTTCACTGATAGACCCCCTTTAGTTGAAGTTAATGAAATTGAATCCATTTCTAACCCCACATCAGAACTAAAACAACTTAGTGTCCCCATAAGTTCTCCATTCTGCCATCCTAAATTAAGTGATGCCAAAGTAGCAGTCCCTTCCACATCAAAAAAACGCATCCCTACTCCTAAAGAAGTTCGTCCTTTTCAGAGAACAGCGCCAAGGAAGGAAACAAAACGCGGCAAGAGAAATAGAAAATTCTTAATTTTGACAGACGCACCAATACAAAATGCACTTAGATAAGAACAACAGATTTCTAAGAACAAGAAAACGGCTAAAAACTGTTTCAGGATTTAAGGAAAAAAGGAAAGAAAACATTAAAACCTGAAAACCAGAAAGAAAGCAGTGATGATGAGGACGATGATGAAAACTGCTTATTCATTTATTGTTTTGAACTTTTGGGAATTCAAAACCTGAAGAAAAGTGGGTTCAATGCACTATGTGCAAAAAATGGGCACATGTGGCATGCACAAACGGAGATTTAATTTTTCTTTGCGTTCATTGTGATGGGGATGTTGAAGACTTCTGTTAATTAAAGTACTAAATGGAAAATCTTTAAAATACCCGTTTTTATTGTTTCCCTGATTGCAGTTTTTGCGGTTTTTCTCATCATTCTACAGCGAACTACTCATATATGTATCAATGTGTAGCTTAAGATATAAGAAGACGGATGATCTCTTAAACTCGATAAATAGTGCGACCGAAAAAATTATAAAAAATAAATTTAAAAAAAATGGGAAACATGCCCCGGTCTCTCCTACTTCCTTTTTCTCCACATCTATGTGGTTCGAAATTCCATACATCTGCATCACCATTTTCGTTATTCGAATATTCTTTTTGGTTACTTTTTCTGGAATCAAATGTTTGTCATCACTATCATAAAATGTTTTTATATGTTCGTCAGATTCGACATCCATCAATATTTGTAAGTAATTTTCTTTTTGAGACTATGTAAAGAATTTGAATTATAATAATTTTCAAGGTTTGATATTAAAAGGACAAAAAAATATTAGTATGTAAATTATGTGCACTCCATAGAAAAGTGGTCATTAAGGGAGTAAGCGATCAACTCCCCAATTAATGCAAGATGATAGTAAAATATATATAGGAACAATGAATGTAAAAAAAGCGAGGAAAAAAAAGTGAACTGGGGGAAGCTCTAAAAAATATAAGATGTGACATACTAGGAACAGCAGAAAAAAGATTATTTGGCGAAAAAATATTAGAAAGAAAAAGTGGATGGCTGTTATACCATACGGGTCAAACAAAAGGTCTTAAAAGAGTAGGATTTATGATAAGGAGTCAGTTGAAAAATGACATACAATTAACTAAGGGATTTTCAGAAAGAATTGCTGTACTACAATTAAAATAAAATATGGAAATTGAAATGGTTATCATACAAATCTATGCTTCTACTGATGTTGGTAACGAGAAGGAAAAAGATGATTTCTACAGTCTACTGGTAGAAGTAATGGCAGAATTTAATTGTAAGAACAGGAATATTATTGTTATGGGAGATTTTAATAAAAAGATTGGACAGTTTGAACAAGGCAAAGAAAACATTAGAGGAGCATATGGCTACGGAGCACAAAATCACGAAAGTGAGAGAATTATGGATTTTGCAGCCAGACCAATTAATGATTGTAAACACTATGTTTAAGAAAAAAGCAGGGAAAAGATCGACATGGAAAGTACAAAATAGAGCAAAAAACTAAATTGACTTTATTATGACAATAGAAAATAAATAATACATGACACATCAGTAATTAATAAGTTTAACTTTGATTCGGATCATCGATTGGTGAGGGCAGCCATTGCAGTAAATAATATAAAGAAAAAGCAAGGTAATGCACAGGCACAAATAAGATAAAATAGGCCTATCAAAAGCAACTTGCAGTTAGGACAGCCAATCTAAAAAAGCAACTTGCTTATTATGGGATAGAAAAGGGAATGCAAGTCAACTGAATAGAAACGTAAGTTTTAAACAAAATAGAGGGAACAAAAATTATGATTAGAAAACGTGAAGGATTAAAGGAAAGAAGGCATGAATCTACAAGAGCAATAAAATTGTGAGTACAATCAAATGATTAAAGAAGCGATAAGAAAAGATTTAAAAAAATATAAAATGGAAATACTGGAAGAAAGCAACTCAACAAAAAAAAATAGTCAAAAAACTTTCGACAGAAAAAACCTGGATATCAAGAATCCCGCTAACAATAAAAAGAAATATGACAGAAATGAAATACTAAAAATAAAGGGATATATAAAAGTAATGGACAATTAGTCAAATTGTGAATGTTACTGATGGAAATCACATAGAAGCAATATCATAAGGAAAAAGAAATTGAGATAAGGAAAGCCATAAACAAACTTAAAAAAGGGAAAACACCAGGGGATGACAAAATAACAGGACAGATGTTAAAATTTAAAAGTAAAGTAATAATTGAACAACTATTTTATTTGTTTAATAAAATATTAGAAACAGAATTTATTTTATAGCAATGCTAAGCACCGTCAATTATATTACTACATAAAAAAGGCGATACTAAAAATATTGCGAATTATAGACCTATAAGCGTAATTTCTAACATATACAAAGTATTAGCCACCGTCATACACAGCAGGATATAACCAACCTTAGATAAAAATTAACCCGATAACAAGCAGGGTTCAGAAAATCCTTCTCTACTATAGATCATTTACATAGTATAAACCAATTAATTGACAAAAGTAACGAGTACAATATCCCTCTATCTATCACCCTAATTGACTACACTAAAGCCTTCGATTCTATTGAATATGCAAGCATATAATAAGCGCCACAAGATCAGGGTGTTAGCAGCAAATACGTTGGTTTGATTAAAAAATTATATGAGAGATCAGAGTCAAGTATAAAAACAGAAAGAGAAGGCCCAGTATTCCAAATTAGCAAGAAACTTAGACAGGTGGACCCGCTATCCCCAATGCTATTCAGTGCCACATTACAAAATCTTTTTAAAAATTTGAAATGGGGGCAGCAAGGAATTAATGCTTTCGGAAACAAATTTGAGATTTGCGAATGATGTGGTGTTGTTAACGTCATCATTGAAAAAAAAGGAAAAAATACCAGAAGAGCTAAACCAAAACAGTAAAGCGATATATTATAGTTAAATATTAATTTTGAAAAGACACATATTAACAAATCAAGGGCCTGTAGAAATGTTAATAGATGGAAAACAGATTAAATCAGTAGCAGAATCTGGGGCAGATGCTATAGTTTGAAAATAGGCAAGAGAAAGAAATTAAAAGAAGGATAAATCAAGACTGAAAAAAATCTGGGCTCTAAAATTCATATTTAAGTTATATCGCAGTGACATTAAAAAAAGAAGTTTGTTACCGACAATAACATATGGTGCGCAAACGTAGACATTAACTAAAAAATCGATAAATCATCTTTTAGTAACCCAAAATAAAATGTTATTCCAAAAATTAAATTAAGGGACCGAATACCAATTAAAGTTATAAAAAAGCTAATAGGAGCGCGGGACATAATAAAAAAACTGTGAAGTGTTATAATGGAAGTGGGTAGGCCATCTTACCAAAGCAAAAAAACAGGTGGGTGAACATTATAACCAGTTGGAGCCCTGCACTAATAAAAAGAAGAAGGGGAAGACCAAGGTGGGTGAACAAAATAAAGGAATTTGCAGGAAAAGATTGGATGGCAAAAGCAAGAGACAGAGTATGGTAGAAGCAAAATAGGGCGGGTTTTTCCTGATGTCGGAATTTGCTATAAGCTATTTATTATTATTATTATGTAAATTATGTAATTACCTTGTATATTCCCTTTGTAATAATTATAATTTAAATTTCAACATCTAACAAACTGCACACAACATACGATCACTCACAGTTACAACTCGGCGTATACAAGTAGTAAAAAGTTTGCTGTGTATACTAGTCGAGGACAATTTAACTGTATAATCCCAGATATAAAAAAAAGTGATGTGAAAGGTATTGACCTATAAAACTATATTTCTGGTGTTTGAGTACACTTTTGTGTTATATGTGACAAAGGAACGTACAACATTCGGGTAAATTTCAAATAGTAATATAAGATTAAAAGAGAAAATACGAGGTTAATATACTAAGAGAGTTATTTGCAATTTGAACACAGATTTAGCGTTTTAAACAGTGACATTGGAAAAAATGTGTGAAATGTCAAGTTGCTTACTTTAAAAAGGAGGTCCAATGTTTCTCAAACTTTGTATCAATAATTTTTTCGATTATTTACAATTATGTACATGTTTAAGAAGTAAGTGTTACCTAAAAATAAACAAACTGACGTTGATTATCAACACGTAAAGTTTTCAACAAATCCGGCTTAGTTATTAAATAACACCACCACGGCGCGCATTCCAAACCAATATAAATACAGATGTCGGTAAACTGAGATAAAAGCAGAAAAGAGAATGAAATATAAGCCCCGCTAAGTTGAAATCAATAGAACGTGGAGTCCCCACGCAAAAGTACCCATATAAAATAAATTTAGGATTCTTTAAGAGCTAACGAGTATCCACGGCGGCGCAGACAAAAATAGCGCCCCGCTGAGAGGTAAAACGTGTGATAATGCCTTTAATTTCCTACAGGAGGAGCGCGAGGTAAACGCAATTTCGCGCGGCCGCAGTATCTCGTGCGTTTCTTCTGCTTTCTATATTTAATGCCGCCCCCTCCGCGCGCGCCGGCGCGACTTGCCAAACATTCCGTTTGATAGGGACAGATAGGCCTTAATATTTAAGATTTAAAAATTGAACGCGAGGCGGGCGCCTGATAAAAAATGCGCGCTCTGTTTACTGCGCTGGGAAACTTTTTATAGTTGACATCTGTTTAGCTGCCGCCTTAATAAATTTTTTTAACAGCAAATTAAGACACCAATTTATAAAATAATATCCATACACTAGTGAGAATGTTAAAGAAGTTTCTTACATTTTTATATCTGTAAGTTGAATTATTTAGAACTAGTAAAAAGGCCCGTCCTAAGGACAGGCGACCAAGCTAAATATTTGGTTCAAAGTTTCGTCAATAATTAAAAAAAATGAGCCAATAATCGTTTTATTAGCCATATCTAAGCATGCTGACATTCGTTCGGCTACATTCGGTTTCACATATATCAAAGTTGTGCCGCATTTGCTTACTAACAGCAAGAATTGGCCACCTAGCATATGAAACACTGACAAGTGGCGCAAACTGTCTAATTACTTCATAATAATTTATATTTTGACCTATAACAGGTCAACTGTAGCCTAAATCGAAAGTCTAAAACCTTTGTGCCAGGTTTGGCAACAAACAGGTTCGAATGAAGTATTGAACTTTGATATCGGCCCACAATTGCAGGAGGAATTACAAGATTAGCTACACATATAGTTATGTTTTTTCAGTTTTATGGAGTACGAGGGGTGTCCGACACTAAAGGTAGAAGCCAAAATTACATTTACATTTGCATTTAAAGAGAAACCACATACTTCTGTTTATTTTTGACATAATCTCTTTAAACGTTGAGACATTTATCCCAGCATGACATCGCTTTATGGTAGTGCTGCTTGTTAAGTTGCTTGAAGTAGTCCACAACAGTGTCTTGCAATTTCTTTTGATCCTACAAATCTCTTGCCTAAAGTTTATTTAAAAATCCGAGTAAATGAAAATCCAACGGAGCTAACTCTAGACCATATGGAGGATGTTGCAAACCTCCCAATTCAGCTCTGTTAACCACGCACAGTTTGCTTTGATTAATGTATGGGGGTTTTGTGCCATCGTGCAACTCCTTCACGTAATATTACCGGATTTTTCTTTGTAATGGCTGAATTTAATTTCTAAAAAGTTTGTCACTATTTGTCTCTGTTAATGTTTGTGCATGGTTCGAAGAATTTACATGGCAGTACGCTTACTATCCTAGAACATAGTAGCAATTATTTTGTGGGTAGATTATATCATGGACTGCTCTTTCGTCTCTGACGCGAACTTATAAATTCTGGGTTTTATCTCCGGCAATGATGCTTCCAATGAAAGAATCTCCATCCTGTTGGCATCGGGTGATATTTCGAAGTGAAGCGCTCATTCCATTGGTTTTTTGTTCATCGGCACCCAACAAGCCGACATTTCGCGGAGTTTAGGTCGCATATAATTTCATTAACATAACTCTAAGAATACCTGTCATTTCAGCAATTACACGAACTTTAATGCGACGATTTTCCCTAATCAAATGTCCGTGAATTGTATAGTTGTCATCTGTGTGTCTGCCTCTTTTCTTCTCCGGATCGTCATTCAGCTCCTTCGTCTAGCTTTAAATTTTTTGCATCAAACGCCGACTTCTTTTTGGTTTAAAACCTTAGGGCCATAAACGCCCTCAAATCTGCGATAAATTTAAGCTAAATTGAGTCTTCAACAAAACAACGCTTCAGACTCTAAAACTCTAAAACTTTTACAGATTACAAATTAAAGGCATATTTTAAAAAATAATTTAAAAATATAAATATATAAAAATCACTATTTCATTATACTTCGTAACAGTAAACTAAGATTTTGAAAGTATATAAAAAACTTTCTAAAATTTTTGTAAATTACAACGAGGGGAATCCCCTTTAGATATCTCTACCTACAATGCTTAGAAGCCGCAATCTTCTCGGTTTACCACATGGTGCGTAATCAACAAATTTCGGATTATATATGTGTCTTTATAGGCAGAATAATTTTTTTTTAGTATTAATGACTCATTTGTTTATTTTATTAGCCCTTCCCTCAAATCACTACATCATTGACAGCAATAGTTGAACTTTGACCTGTGTGACAGCAGCAGCAGCATTCATAATTTTTTTTATATATGGTGTGGCGGCCTTTTCGCCCTTGAACCGCTTTATATCGCGGCGGCATGCGAGCCTTTGATATCTGCACGTTTTGCCATCGCACACACAAACGGCATGGGCTTTGCTCAGCCGAGACATTCATGCCCCGCAGCGCGGCCACTACGGTCGTGTCTCAGTCCGCATAAATTCGCATTTCGCATCCCCGCAAATATTCACGCATCGCAGCTCGGCCAATTTGGTCGTGTCTCAACATCCCGCAGATACCAGATCCGCATCGCAGAGGTGGCCACCTTGGAATCGCCGACGAAGCCGAAGCCGAAGCCGATTCAGGTGAGCGATTTGGCAATTCATTGGTTGATATCGGTAGCCGCCCCCATCCGCTAATGCGACGGCCGTTTAAGGGACGATTTGGCCTTATCGGCTGAACTTCCACTACGGGCCGTACTACGTTTCCACATCGCACCACGAGAGCGGCTATTTACACGCCTGTCTCTCCATTTTTTGGTCCTTACGAGCCGGATTGGTATCAGATACAATTTATTACGCTTTATTCAAGTAAAGTTCCATTATAATGGATAAGCTTGAATTAAAATTAGTTCAGTTAACTGCCAAAAAAGAGGCGATTTTCGAACGATTTAATCGTTTATATAACATATCAAAAAATATTTCAAATTATGAATTACGCTCAAACGAATTATTTTTATCTCAAACAGAAGCTATTAGTGAATCATACAGCAGGTTTGAAACAATAATTGAGGAAATTAACAATTTGCAGTTTGAAATTGATCAGACTCCTCCAGACTATTCATGTTTAAATTCTATTGAAGATTTATATTCGAGTATTAAATATAAACGTAACCTTATGTTGTCAAACAGCAAAACATTTACAGTAGATCAAAAAAGAGGTATCGTAAAATTACCGCCAATTGAGCTACCTTCTTTCGATGGCAAGACTGAGAGCTGGCCAATATTTTATGAAATATTTCGTAGCAATGTGCATTTAAATACAAATTTGACCGACGCGCAGCGTGTGCAGTATTTGATTAGTAAATTAACTCATGACGCTTTAAAATTAACCGCAGGTATTATTCCTACAGGGGTACTTATAATATTATATGGGACAGTCTTGTTAAAAAGTATCAAGATAAACGTAGTTTAGGCATATCTAAATAACATTCTGGACATCAAAGGATGCGTCGGTAATTCTGTTAGTTTGAATACATATATAGAAAAATATTCCGCGTCCATCGCCGCATTAAAACAGTTAGACATTCCCGACCTATTAGATTTTGTCTTGTTACATTGTGGTTTAAGAAAACTTGATCCCCAAACGCTTCAACAATTCGAAAATAGGGTGAGTGGAATAGAATTACCCTCCTGTAAACAATTTATTTCATTTACGCAAGATTATGTCAAAGTACTCGAGCGCTCACATGCTAATAATTCGCAGACCAAGCCGCGCGCGAATTTCAGTTTACCTTATCACAGCCTTGGCCGTGGCGCACAAGGTGTCTGCAAGTCGTTTGTATCGAGTGAACAGATTTTTAATACGCGTTGCCCGCTATGCGACAGAGAACACCAGCTATTTCGCTGCATTGAATTTAAAAATATAAAATCACCGCAAGCGCGTTTCGAGTTAATTAAAGCGAAACGCGGCTGTATAAACTGTTTAAGTCTATCTCACTCGTTAACTAAATGTAAATCACGGAACGTTTGTAAAATTTGTAAAAAACCGCATCATTCTTTACTGCATTTTTCCAACTTAAAGAATGATCGCCCTATAAAGCCGCCAGTGGCGGCTGGACCCCAAGCAGCTGACCGTGCGCCCATATCAACGCATTCAGTATCACAATCTCACGTCACGTCTTCCGTATCGCTTAGTTCAGCGGCTTCGAGTTCGGCTATATTGTTATCGACCGCACAGATCTATGCACATGGTAAAAACGGAAATACGCTCGTCGTCAGGTGTTTAATAGACAACGGGTCGCAAAATAACTTAATTACTATGGATTTTAAACGCTTGAACATTCCCATAATTAAATTACGCAATTCATCTTTACAAGGTGTTGGTATGACCTCGCGACCTGTACAAGGTTTTATTGATTTCGCAATAGAATCACGAATTAATCCTAACAACAAATATTACATTCGTGCTTTAGTAGTTGACTGTATTACAGACAAACTTCCCGCAAATTTCATTACATTAAATGAAGATATGTCATATTTAAATAATTTACCGCTTGCCGATTTATCCTGGAATGTACCGGGAGAAATTGACGTTGTTCTTGGTGCTCAACTGTTTCCTTATATTTATTTGGGAGATAGGATCGATTCTGGTAACCGCACACCACCCGCTATATTAACCAGCTTTGGTTACGTACTTATGGGAGATATTGCATGTCATTATGATGCAACCTGCCTACATAATACTACATCTTCGTTTACCGCGCTTGCTAACGTTGACATTGAGTCAAGTTTACGGAAGTTCTTTGAGTTAGAGGAAATTCCATCTCAACGTTTTATTAGTCCAGATGAATTAGATTGCGAAAATAACTTTAACTATTCGATTTTATTTAAAGACGGCAGATATTTTGTTGATTTACACTTTTCTTGAAACCCCTCGGAGTCGGGTAATTCACGCGGTCTGGCTCACCGTCGTCTACTTGCGCTCGAGCGTAAATTCGATTGAGTGCCAACCCTACGAGAAAATTATAATAAAACTATCGCCGATTATATAACGCAGGGGTATTTGTCCCAGGTGCCTGACCCTGAATTGACAGAGGAGGGTTACTACATACCGCATCATGCCGTTGTCAGACCAGATAAGGACAGCATCCGTATCGTTTTAGACGCTAGTGCTAAAACGCACTCAGGGCTGTCACTTAATGACATTTTGCATGTCGGACCTAATTTGCAGGCCGACTTGTTCTCGTTGTTACTCGACTTTCGTACATTCCCAATAGCAATGACCGCTGATATAAAACAAATGTTTTTGCGCATCGGAGTAAATGAGCACCATCGTATATACTTACGAATTTTATTTCGTTTCAGTAGGAACGAACCTATTCGCACTTACAATTTTGACCGCGTACCCTTCGGGCTAAAGCCTAGCCCTTACCTAGCTATGCGTACGTTACGCAACTTAGCGTGCGAGCATAGTGACCGCTTCCCTGAGGCTTCTAAACTGGTAGAAACTCAGTTTTACATGGATGATTATGTCGATTCGGTTCCCGATGAACAGACTGCCATGCGATTGTCTCGCGAATTAATCGATTTACTTAAATTAGGCTCTTTCGACCTTGTCAAATGGGCCACTAATTCACCCGCTTTATTGGAGGTTCTTCCGAGTCTCACCGCTCACCAGTAAATTTTTCTGGCATGGGTAACGATATTTACAATTTTAAAATCCTTGGTTTAACCTGGGATCCTGCTGACGATTACTTTTCTTTAACAACAATCGCTGTAGAAGATAAATGCACAAAGCGCACGATTCTATCGCTAGTTGCCCGCTTATTCGACGTACTTGGCGTTGTAGTTCCAGTTGTGCTGTACGCCAAAATTCTTATTAAGGAACTATGGCTAGCTAAAATAGACTGGGATGAGGTTCCTCCGGAATCCATCATCAGTCGCTTTTCAGCTTTGCACGCGATTTTTCCGCATTCCCTTCTCTAAAAATTCCGCGCCATATTGGCATTGTGGGAAAAGCTGTAGTGAACATCGTAGCCTTTTGTGACGCGAGCTTCAGTGGTTACGGTTGTTGTGTTTATTTGCACATCACTGATCCTGAAGGTAATATCACCGTCCGGCTTTTATGTGCAAAGTCAAAGGTTTCTCCAGTTAAAATAGCAACGCTAGCTCGATTAGAACTTGTCGCCCTTTGCTGTTGTCAGCTTGTTCGCGTGGTCCGCGACAAACTTTCCGCTCGTCTACCTATTACAGGTGTTTACGCCTTCTCGGATTCTACAATAGCGCTTTCGTGGATCCACTCATCGCCACATAGGTGGTCTATTTTTGTCAGCAATCGTATTGCTAAAATACACGATAATTTACCTGTCGCTTATATACCTACTCGCCGTAGGAGTCAACGCTCTCAGAAAGTTTACATATGTTTGTTTGTCTGTATGGTTACTAAAGCCATACATATTGAACTTGTATCGGAACTTACATCCGATGCGTTTCTTTCCGCCTTCAAAAGGTTTATTTCCCACCGCGGTCCAGTGTCTGTTATATACTCAGACAATGGCACCAATTTTGTCGGAGCTAAGGCACAGCTCGGCGAAATTTATTCTTTTTTGTTAAACTCCACTGTCCAATCTGATATCAAAAGGGAGCTTCTTAAAACACGCATTGAGTGGACAATGATTCCGCCACGCGCCCCGCACTTCGGAGGCATTTGGGAATCTAACATTAAAACCGTTAAGACACACTTGTATCGAGTCATGGGCAAGCAGTTGCTCACTTATGAGGAACTTTTGACCGTGCTAGTGCAAGTGGAAGGTATTGTAAATTCTCGACCACTTAGTGTTTTATCATCAGATCCGCATCCGGATGTGCTCACTCCGGCGCATTTCTTAATGTCCAGTCCCCTCAAGTATTTACCTTCTTCTCAATTGACAGAAGAAAGCTTGAACTTAACAAACCGCAAAAGGCTTTTAGATCAGCTTGTATTGTCTTATTGGAAAAAATGGCGAGTTGAATACTTGCACACGCTGCAAGTTCAGCAGAAGTGGGGATCACCCGATCGCCCAATAGAGATCGGTACTGTTGTTCTCTTGGGTCAAGATAATGTACCTCCTTTAACTTGGCCACTAGGCGTTATAACAGAGACTTTTCCCGGATCGGATGGTGTAATCCGCGTAGCTTCAGTAAAAACCGGGTCAGGTACATACAAACGTCCTGTCACCAAGCTATATCCTTTGCCAACCCAATAAACAATATTTTAGGTGATTCATGTATATATAGATAGTGTATTAATAGGGCATTTATATATACTTTGTTACGATATAAATCTAACCGCAATTTAACGCACCTGAAATATATCAGTTAATTTCAGGAATTTAATGACAATATTGTTTCAAACCGCTGTTAATAGCTCCTTGATAAAGTAGTATTTTTTTTGAAAGCTCAGGACCTTCAGGGGAGTATGGTGTGGCGGCCTTTTCGCCCTTGAACCGCTTTATATCGCGACGGCATGCGAGCCTTTGATATCTGTACGTTTTGCCATCGCACACACAAACGGCATGGGCTTTGCTCAGCCGAGACATTCATGCCCCGCAGCGCGGCCACTACGGTCGTGTCTCAGTCCGCATAAATTCGCATTTCGCATACCCGCAAATATTCACGCATCGCAGCTCGGCCAATTTGGTCGTGTCTCAACATCTCGCAGATACCAGATCCGCATCGCAGAGGTGGCCACCTTGGAATCGCCGACGAAGCCGAAGCCGAAGCCGATTCAGGTGAGCGATTTGGCAATTCATTGGTTGATATCGGTAGCCGCCCCCATCCGCTAACGCGACGGCCGTTTAAGGGACGATTTGGCCTTATCGGCTGACCTTCCACTACGGGCCGTACTACGTTTCCACACCGCACCACGAGAGCGGCTATTTACACGCCTGCCTCTCCAATATATATAATTATATGACGAAACGGTTTGTAATTGTGTCATATCATTGTACTAGAATGTTTTAGCATAAATATTTTTTACTACTATTTACTTACATATAATTTATCTATTTGAATACTAAGTACTTAGTATAATCAGCACATTAATATACAACAATAACTCGAAGGAAGTTCTTCCAATAAAAACTTTTGTTATATACTTTGTAAGATACAAAGTACACAACAACATTAATAGTAATTTAAACTAGATATGGTAATTATATAACTAATTAAACTTGCCCGTTTATTTATTGGGTTTGAAACTTTTTAGTCGAGCATTTGATTGTTATTTCCTAGTAAAGTTCTTGAGAGTGCATTTGAATGTAAGAATATTTTAACAGATAATTTTATAAAGTAGGTACTCTTTTATAAACCAGATTAAAAAAAGATATACTTTAGGAATGGGTCTCTTTCCACGCGATTTACCATCTTCTATAACCCGAGAGTGAATCATGTTCCAATCCCCATTTTCCATCCATAACACACTCCTTTTCTATATTATGCCATTCCTTTCGATCAGCGTAAAAAATTAAAGACAAACAGTTTTATAATGTGATCGAGTTCTAAAAATACATTATCCCAGACTGGTAGAAAGGAAATCTGAGAATTTGAACTATAGAATTAGTTAAACTCGCGGATTTTGAATGGACATTTAATATAAGGACATTATTAATAGAGCAAAAGCTAATAGGACTTAAGGAAAACTACGAAAAAAAAGGAAAGTAGTAGGTCTTGTACAAACACGGAGGGTAGGAGAGAGATCGAAAATATTAAAGAAATGATATATACTACCTTATTAAACACAAGAAAGAAGACAAAGAAGGAGACGTAATTCAATTAACAAGAAAATATAAAGTAATATTAGAGAGAGTAATTTTGATAGACATAAGAAACAACAAAAAGCTTTATTGTAAATTAATACAAATGTATTTCGTAACACCCAGACATAAAAAATGAAGAAATCGAACAGATTGGCGATTTTAAAACCAAAGTAGACGTAATGAGGACCAAATTAAAGAAAGAAATAAACCTTAAAAATCAACAAAGAAACGATAAAAGAATCTAGTTAATAAAATAGAAAGAAAACAACCTATTTATAAGGGGACTCCTTCTTCAAGAAGACTGAATGTAAACGTAATGGCGTAATCCAGACTATATCATAAGTAATGGTAGAAGCAAAGTAAAAAATACTACTGTATTAAGGGCAGTAAATGATGGGTGCGGTCGTCTAATACCAAGAGCAAATAGAATTATAAAAGCAAGACAAATGATTAAAAAAATGCAGATGGATTTGAAACAGTTTTAAAAAAAATAAACACCATTAAATAATAGAAGGAGATATTCGACTACCAAGAGAATAAAAAATAAATACGTTAAACACAAAAATAAGTACCTAAAAAGTAACTACAAATAAAAACGACAAAAGGAAAAATTAAGCTAAACATCTAACAAAGCAATTAAATAAGATGCATATTAGAAATAGCACAACTAAACAAAAGGGCAGATTTAAGTTAAAAAAATTATTGAAATGGAGGAGCTTAAAAATCGTAAAGTAAATTAATAAAGATAGATATCAAATAATAAAGCTAATAGATGTCAAGTAGAAGAAAATAACAACTACTAATTAAAAAAACAAACCTAAAACCAAACAATCATAGTAAGAAACATAGGGTCAGAAGCAGTTTTTGAAATAACAAATAAAGAAATAGAATATACTATTAAAAGCATGTCTTATAAGAAAGTTTCAGAAGAAGACAACATTAAGATGGAGATGATAAAATATAATGGAGAAATCATACTCAGACAAGTAAAGAAACTTTATAACAAACGTTTATAAATGATATGCAAATTTAATTTAGTACATTTACAGAACCGCTGCAATGCAAGTAGAATTATTATTAATACAAACAAAAACATACAAAATCAAAGTACAACATGGTGTTCTAAAGTGGGAAACAAAAGGTATTGCAATAGACTGCGGGGAACTGAATCATCTGAGGTTAATAATCATATAATTTTTACTCAGAAATAATCTTCTTCTTCTTCTCCATCATGCTTTGGATATAATCCGTTTGCGACACTACTATTTCTTCCATGTCTTTTTCGGTCTTCCCAAGCTTCGTCTTTCTTTTGCTCGATATCTATAGCATATTTTGGGTAGTCTGTCGTTCTCCATTCGTTCTAAATGTTCTTTCCGTTGCTGTCTGTAGTCTTTTATTTTGTCCATAATGTTGAATATTTTTAATTCTTCTCTAATTTCTTCGTTTGTTTTTCTATCTTTGAGATTATATCCGACGGTTGGTTATAGGAATCGCATTTCTGGTGTAGTTATTTTGCGTTTGTTATTTCCGGTATTGGTCCACCATTCACTACCGTATGTTAGGCTTGGGACAGCTGCTACTTTATGGAACTTCATTAGTGTTTCCTTTTCCAGAAAAACTTGGAAATAATAAACATACTAATTAATTCATAAAGATTTAAAGTGTCTTTCTTGGCCCATAATCCTAATTATAATGCCTAAATGCCGTTCCAAATATTTTTATAAATAAAATTGATTTCTGTTTAGATATTTTGCTTTAATCGATCGGCAGACTTGGGTTGGTTTTTATACACTCGATCCTTACTAAAGCTTCACAGAAAAAATCTCAAAGGTTTATATCAAATTAACATTTTACCCAAATAATTTCTTTTCTGGTATAGTCCTTTGTACCTACTGCCAAAGCTCACTCTTTCACCACACTAGAAATGATTCTTGAGTTCAGTATACTGTGACCATCTCTTGCTGAAACCAAGAAAATCTTATCTGATAATATATATATTTTTCAAAACTTATTTGCAATAGATGTAACTATTGACAAGATCTTCGTCAAGATTATCGGACTTATAATCATAATGGTAGATTGCGCACCATTTACTACAAATGTGAAAGTTTTTTTTATTTACATAGATATTCAGAAAAAATAGGTTTTTGTTTAAGAAATATATTGCTTAAATTTGAGCAAAAATCTCCAAAACTTTAATTGGTCAGTCGAATCTTTGGTTAAATTTCTTTTAATTAAAGAATGTTAAACTTAAATTATTTAGAGAAACAAATCTAATTTGCCATACAAAATTCTCCTATTTTTTCTGCTATGCCAGTGGCAGCACTTGCGTAAGGTACCGAAGTTATGGGACTTCGACGTTAAGTGTCATTAATCGCATTAATGTTTTCCGGAGTAATCATAGCTATTGAGTTTAAAATTCTTTATCATTAAGATAACTTTCAATTACCAGAGCATTAAAAGTGCACTAAAATCCAATTTTAAAAGAGAATATTCAAACATGATCATGTTAAATTGTTGTATTGGTCTTTTAATTGTGTTGTTACTCAGCTCCTTATGTGGTCCAAATTGACCTCAAAATTTTCTTTTAGCTTTTGGAGTAACTCACAATCACACAAACAAATGCTTAGTTAACAGTAAAACCTACATCATATGCTGCACCAAAAGCATTTTTATTGTACTTTTGGATAGACACTCAATCTCCCCACAAACATTTATCTTTATTCAACATGTAATTAATATAAATTGTTAAGAACGCTTAAGTTATCTTTTGCGGGGTGGGGAAGAGTGTGATAACTAGCAAAAACAAAAGAATTTAAAATTTTGATTACATCAGATGGTATTTGTGTTTAATTATATATATAAAAAAAATTATGAGTGCTGCTGCTGCTGCTGTCACACAGGTCAAAGGTCAAATCGTTCGTGCCTTTCCGTGCCGACCCGAGCGCCTCCGAAGAACAAATTTCGGCCCGGCGACAGGCGCGACCGAGGTAATATATTTCGGGAACCGCAAGCGATAGATAATTTTCGTTTGAGAGCGGGTAATAAAGCACTTATATATATAAAAAAAAATTAGTGCTGTCACACAGGTCAAAGGTCAAAGGTCAAAGTTCAATTCTAACTGGGTATACGTAAATGGGTTGTCATGGCAACGGCGTACGCGAATTATGTCAAACGGAGCTTTTTAATCGTGTTTTTTATTATTTTTAAAAACTACTATGCGAAGGGGCTCAAGCATGTCGGAGTTGGACAAGCTTTCCGGGGGGCCGCTGCCAGACCTCTTTATAATAATGATAATAAATCCTGTTAAGATTTTTTTATTGCAATAATTCTATTACAGAAAATTTTTACCTTCACTTTATTATTACTTCTTTGGTGTTAAATTATTACAGTAACGAAAAATTAGTTTAATAAATAATGGTGATTCAACCTCTACAATTGCTTTGAAGTAATGCTATTAAAAATGTTGGAATTGCTAAAATTGGTTTGGATAATGTTAATTTGTTTGCTGACATAAAATACGTTTCCTTTCTAATACCACAAAATTGCACTAAAAAGTTGAATGTTCCTCGTGTTACACGCTCTCTCAAAAATGCACAGAAAACAAGCGATTTCATAATATTGAGTGACACCGAAATGTGCCTGGGACCCCTTTCATCTGCAGTATTTTAAGATATTTGTTATTTGACGAAACAAAGCGCACGAGGATGAAGGCTGTGTACAGAGCATGCAAGGAGGGAAAACTCAAGGAGACATTTAGCCGCGCGCCGTCGCGCAATGACTTTTGCATAAGTAATAACAGCGAGCGCGAGTGTAAATTGCAGAATAGATTATTGCATGGGCATGACGTCCTTAAAGCCCTGGAAAACTTAGAAGGCGGAGCAGATTAGTTAAACGAGTTGGATTACCAAGAATGTAGAACTTTGCAGGATGAAGCAGCGGCTAAGTACAGCGCCAGCTCATCCTTTAAGGATTGGAGGTATGGACGGGGAAACTTGATATTATTAACAAATTGTTCTGGACAACTTTAGCAAGCTACCATTAATCCTCTCACTACAAGCTTCAATTATGGAGATTACAGGAATCGACAACAGTTTTGTTAGGAACGCCTGATTTAAAGTTGAATGATGTAAAACCAAATTAGATAACATCCCTGCAGCGTTGTTTGGAGATAAAATAAAAATAGAGTACATTTGGCTTATAAACAACCAACTTAGTATGCACTGCGTATTAGAATGGCAATCCATCAAACTTTGCTCTCAATAGGGATTATGTCTGCGGTGACTTAAGATTTTATGCACCAAACTTTATCTACCTCAGCAGGAAGTAAGGTATGGTAATGAGATTTTTCGCACCCTCCCTGCTAGCATTTTTATATCAAATTAAGTGTCACGGTGACACTAACACATTATCATTTAGTGATTTAACAAGACGCTATAATAATTGGATTTATTTATAACAATTTGTTATTTAAGAAAAACGTCCATTAGTGCAGCTGTACTAATTAAACTTTGAATTCCTTGTTAAGTCCATATAAGAGAGATGATTGAAATGTTTGTTATGTTTTCACTAGATAGCACCAAAATTTATTAATGAAATTATAGTTGGCAGGTATAAGTATAATATTTAAATAAATTCTAACACACATGCGCAGTGAGGCAATTAAGCAGACGTACATAGCAAGCCTTCTAATGGTAATATACAACATCGAGTTGGATTCTAGTAAATGACAAGTTGTTTTTTGTGTTAGAGAGCAGCGCTTAAGCGTTCATCTAGAGCTCAAAAAAATTATACGCCATATTCAATGGTTTCACAGCCGCCCTTCCCGCTCCATGGTGAAAGTCATCGCGGGCCGAGAGGTCTAGACTACCCCGCAGGGCGGGCGTGCCAGCCAGCTTCAGCAGCTGACTTACTGTCTCAATCACCAGAGCCTAATGATGGTGTTAAGGTGTGAGTACTAAGTGCGGTAGCAGTCGCGAAGTAAGCGCCCTCATCGCCATCCACTGAGTGCTATACTCCCCTGGGAAATTCGGAGTCCTAAGGAAGCGACGTTAAAATGAAGACGTCGGGTTAACCCTTTACTTCAGTGGAAGCGACGAGGAAAGATGTTCTGGATGTTGTTTGACTTCACTCGTTAAGTTAAGTCGCATCAACTTTAATAAACGTCGGGAGCAACAATTACACCACTTTCTATTTTGCCACAGAAAATGATTAGCACTGTATTCCTTGTAATTAAAAGTTTTCTATGGAAATAAACTTAATATGTATTTTAATAGATTTAATCAAAAAAGTAGACAATGTAAAGTCTATGGCCATTGATTTAACATTGTGCAAAATTTCTCCATTTTTGCCAACCCTATTTTAAACTAAATTTGTCGAAATCTATCCAACTTAGTTGCACGAGAGCCTAGTCTTACTGTGGACAAAAATTAAATGTTATTTGAATTTATATTAACTACTGACAATTTGGCCGCTAGAAAGTGCTTCTAAAGAGTATCTTGTGGAAACGATTGGTTTTCACTCTACTGGCTCTTCAGAAAGCCTTTATTAAGCGACCATGCTTTTCGTACGGGTGGTAAACAGCGTTAAAGTGAGCCTCCATTTGGATCCTTGTCCATCTTGCAACACTGAGGTAGTCTACTAAGTAATTAGTCGTGACATTTGCGAAACCAGTCTTTTGTAGGACTCTATGTCGCCTCGATGTTCTGAGTATGCGTACCATCTAGAGCTGGGAGAAGAAATTGGTTAGATGTTGAAAATCAAATTTGAAACAGTGATTTTCAGTGCTGTTATTGATATAATCGAATTCGGGAAGTCGGTAGATTATAATCCTAGACAACATATATAACACAAAGTATCGAAATTCTAAGTAACGCCGATCACCATTATGATGTCCTTTAACAGGACTAATAAGGTTATATTTTGACAAATTTTATCTCGTCAATCTAGACGATTTTTCCAGGACCGCCTAACTTAATGATCTATTGGCAAGCGAAAAGTCATTAAGAATTATTTTGCAGCAGCAGTGTCACCTCTAATATAACCGATTTTAAAAGCATGGCATTTTCTTTTTGTTTACTCATATATCTAAAATGGAAAAAGCTTAGCTCACAGAACTCACTCCTCAACTATTCTACTCTTCTACTCTTCTACTCTTTTACTCTTCTACTCTTCTACTCTTCTATTCTTCTACTCTTCTACTTTTCTACTCTTCTACTCTTCTACTCTTCTGCTCTACTCTCTGCTCTTCTAGTCTTTTACACTTCTACTATTTACTCTTTTATTCTACTACTTTTCTAACTCTTTTACTCTACTTTTCTATTTGCGGCCGATGTGCCTATGATCCCATTATACCGCATAGTCATACATTATGCAGGACACTTGGTAAGGTTTCATAAAAGTGTCTTCCAACTAAGTACTCTGAATCAAAAACTTGTTTTCAGTGCAGTTCCTTTTGTTGCATTTAAACCGAGCGCACCTGTGCTTACCTTACAGATAATGTTATATTGGCGCACGGTGAATTGGAGAATTTGACGGTTAATTCGAGAACGGAAATAGGCCTTGGTTCACTGCCCCTTCAATACAGTCAACCTAACGAGTTGGCAACAGCTTCTCATTCCTAATTCAGTCATTTATAATAAAATATATAGGAAAAAAACTTATCTTTCAAAAAATTTAACACATCTGCTCTTGATGAAATCTGAGAAACAAATGAGGAAAGTGTAGCTTGCATCTCCCATAGACTTAAAATGCATAATCTCATTTATATGGCCATAGAAAAATGCACAATTAATGCTTGTCTTATAAAAAATTTAAATTTGTCTAATTTTTAAACCAGACTAAACTTCTAAAGTTGAGAGACCAGTGTCATCCGACTCATATTGGCGAGTGAAGTTAAGGTGTAGTTTTAAAAAAGAAGTTGTCATTGCTAAGTCTACAGAGATCTTGCTGTCAAGAAAGAAAACAAAGTGGCGCAATTCCAGAAAGTTTCTCTATTATTTTAGAATTGTTAAATAAGTTCTGGAATATTATGCTGAACGTCACCAAGGCAAGAAACTTATTACAAGCTATTAGTCATAGCATGTGTTACGAGGACTACAGAGAGATGACCAAGCTCATAGAGGTTAGTGCAACGACCAAGTTGCTAGGTCTCATCGAAAGCAAGAGCCCGCGTGGTTTGACAAAGTTCTGAAACTTATCGGGGCTCTGAACTATTCAAAGATTCCGGACCTGACGCATTTCATATCGTGCGATACAAACTCCCTGAAGAAGGCAGTCATCTGCGTCACCAACATTATTAATATTATTTATTAGGTGTAAAGTAAACCAGGTTTTATAATTTTGCTTTTATCTTTCGATTGGTGTTGAATTAAATAGGGTATTAAAATACAAAAAACTAACATCATGCTAATTATAAAAATATTTTTGCCATTATTTCATCGCGACAGAATTTTGAAAAATTAAAAGTTTTTGCTTATATATATGTAATTATTTTACTGCATCCGTACATATCTTATATTTTATAATATGAATGTTATGAAATAAATTTGTTTTAGCTAATTGTTTGAATTGGTCTAAACACAATGTCTCGCAAGCAAAATATTGCAACGACAATAGAAAGAGCGTACTGAAGTTACTTAAAATTAAAATTAAAATCAGTGCATATCTTGGACTCCCAAAAATTGCTGTTTACGTTTTGCCGTTATCGTAAGAAGTTGGTTACATTCGAAAAATATTGCTATGTCCTTTGGAGTGTTTCTGATATGGTGAGATTAAACGGACCATATTACAGATTGTTACTTTTGCTGTACAAAAACCTTCTTGGGCAAAAGCAAATTGTGTATCTCAGTTTGTCTTTCGCTACTCGGTTAGTATGTTACTCAAAAACCCTTTCAGCACTAGATTATATAAAAATAGAAAAAGAAACCACAATACTATCTAGCAGTAATAAATCTTTTTTACCATATTAAGCAGATAAACCTCATCTAGTAACTCAATTGAAGTTAAACAAGCACAGAACTTGCGGTACCTCAATTTTTTTTTTAGTAAAGTACAACACAACCTTCTTTCATTCCGCACTACCTACTGAACTACTACGTACAGCGCCACAAGATAGGCGTCATATCCCCGCTTATTTCTCGCGCATGCGCAAACTAAAGTCTCCTTCCGAATTGTCCTCGTACATTCCTTTCAACAAATATTTAAAAAATCTGCAAATTGGTCAAAGCCATTGTTTCAAATATTATACTTCTTAGAGATTTTTCGGAACTTTTGGGGCATTTTATCATTTTTCCATTTCCAAAAGAAGGCTGAGACAGACCTTGCATGTCGTGTAGTGGTATTAGACTTTACCATCTTTACACTGAAATTCAAGAAGAATCCGCTGTCTTACAAGATTCTCGTGCGCAATCGCTTTATGACTATGATGAAGAGCTACGACGACCATATGAATCACCATCCAAAAGCAATCTCTGTACAGTACTCTCTACAGTTTCTAATATTTAGATAAAGAACAAAATAATATTTACAATCAATTGTATTTCGTGGTCTCAAAGAAATCCTACTTTACCCCTAATAAATGGAGTTGATAAAGAAATGTGTTATCTAGTGTGAATTTTAACTCTAGGGACCAACTTCAGAAAGAGATTTCTCAAGGAACAAAGAGGCTTATATATCTTGAAATGCATCCAAGAGGGAATATTGTTCTTCTTTGTAATATTTTGTCGCTTGTTTTATGGTAAAGGTGAATACAAAAGGTAGATGCGTCACCTGGATTAAAGGAACGTATTCTACAAGACATTGAGGCTGACCTTACAAGCACCAAGCAAGTACTTCGCTAGCATGGTGTTTGTCAAGCGACTGTGTTGGGTATTTGAGAACCGCTACTACCCTATTACTTGTAACGTGTATAGGGATTATTGAGCGAATGTTCATTCAGAGAAAAATTTTGTTGGTGGTGTTGCAACTGATTTTTATCCTCAATCGTTCCTTTGTTAGGAATTAATCACCATCCTATACAACCGCCATTCATAGGTTACATTAATTGAGTGTTGTAGTCAGTAATTTGATGATGACCTAATTGGACCACTCTCTGCAATTCCTTAAAGAACACTCTACCCTTATTGCTTGAATCTGTGCTATTGGCAGTACAGGTCACGTAACTGAGCTCTAATTTACTTCAGCTTTAAGGTACACCAATGATTTAATAACAGCTTTTCTGGCAGATGCATCACATGAGATAGTTTTGTATATAACATTTTTGACTGCCAGACTTAAAACCTTTTGGCTTTTACTGGTGACAACCTAGTGAAACCAATTATACTTCAACTTTTATTAATCGCTCAATATATCTGTAATTTCTGAAGGACTCTCTGTCTTTATTGCTTAAAGAAATGTTATTCAAACTACAACAGTTCAAGTACATGATCCATAATGGAGCGCCAACTCATATCAATATTAACGTCCCCAGCACTACAACAACATTTTCTCTGATACAAGAACCAAATGAGTGGGCCTTGTAATCAGGCTTAAATTCCCTCAACTTCCGCTTGTAAGGTCCCTTGAAAAGCGTCATATATGCTAAGCCAGTTCTTAATGTGCCGACACTTGAATTATTGCATCTGCGGGGCTAATTGGATACAGTCCAAGACATTTAAAGAGATGCATCTCTCTATGGCGCATCAGGTTCGCCCACAGAAGGTACTTCAAACATCTATTCTATAGTTGTCAGAAATAAATGGCGTAGTATCATCCAAGGTAATGCACGCTGTCATAATCCAGTGTTGCAAATGTCTTTATAGTAGATCATCCCGTATATTTAAAATTATCTATAACTCTCTATTGGTATTTTATCCTAATATCTTGAACGTATATATTTTACTACTTTTGTAGTATACTCTAATCTTTTCTGGTAAAGATCAGGGGGCGAAACGGTAATATATACAAATGTTGAAACTCATAAACACCTTGGAAACTCAAACTTAGACCAACCAATCAACTATGAAGGTCTCATCACTCTATATATTATCGTTCATGAGATATGTCACTTTAAAATAAAAAAATTAGGAAAACCCCCCTTAGGGGTGTTTCAATGGGTCGAGTTTATGAGACATTCCTATTCTACTTTTTAATGAGGAGTTCAAAAAAGCTGGTCAGAAGTTTCGACCTAATTGTACAATTGATCACTATACTCAATTGTATATATTACCTCTAATGATTTGGTACAAGATTTACGTTTATAAAATTGCAAGAATAGAAGTTATTGACTTTAGGTACGCATATTATTTTTATTATGGTAAGGCTCTACGCCCCGCGTGGGAGCACGGCCTGCGAACTGAGAGGTTAAGGCTCTCATACGTTCGCTCTCTCTGCCCGGTCGTCGCGCACCGTCTCTGATGCGGGGCGATGTGGCAAGCACCGCGCCTAAGACGACCGCCATTATTACCCCTTGTTCAAATGAACGCAGGTACTCAATTATTTTTAGTGACTGAGTAGGCCACCCGCCAGGCATCAGAGAGCACCGGGAATTGAACCCGGGTCCGTCAGCATCGCAGCCCGTCCCTCAACCACAGGACCACGCTGGCTCACGCATATTATAATATGTGTATATATAAACTGCTAAAAAGAATTATCACCATATTTCTCAATTGAAGAATATCTTTCTTCTTGCATTAAGATCAACAATTTGATTGTCATAATCATAATGTAGAAAAACCGCGTATTTTTATAGATTTGTCCAAACTAGCCTAAAATGTGTAACTTGATACGTAGGAAATATTTATTATTCTGTTTCTGTTGGATATGCTCTTCACATGAGTAATGGTATAAAAGTATGGCAAGCCTTCTTGACAAAATGAATTACGGAAAGTACATACAAAAGTTGTGCCAATTCCAGTTCGTTTGCAACTTAGACAAAGAATTACAGTTTTATTTTTTAGTGAGGTAGCCGGCCAAAAAGGTTGCATTATGTTGTTAAACAATAGGCAACAAGAAAATAGCATATTCCTAACCAAAAAAATAATTCACTTGGCTCTCGTTAAATGAAAAATATTTTCCCACTATTGCATATAAAATTGGTCTTGAGAGATTTTGTTAGGGCAATGAACAAAAAAAAAATAGATTTCAATATCTTAGAAAAAAATTCAGGCCCTGTAGAGCCCCAAATTAATATTCTAATGTTAGATGCAGCATTGAAGAGGTTCTAAGCAACTTAGTACGGACTGCTTGAGACGCACTCAAAGCACTAACACAAAACCTTTTAGGAAATCAAAAATCTGAAAACTGTACAGACATTGTTGGTGAACTCCTCGAGAGTTATCAAGCATTTGGGTGGTAAACTGAGCCTGAACGTACACATTTTCCGATTTTTGTTGTTAGTAATGAACCCGGAGGGTGGTTTTATCAAGACATTGCTGTACAACCTAGTGCAAATAACAAAATATTTTAATTGTTATAAATTAATTAATTATTAATTTTGATTAATTATTTGAACTTAATTGGTTTCAAAACTAAGCCGTGGTAGCTTAGTGGATAGATCGCTAGACTACGAAACCAAGAGTTGCGGGTTCGAATCCCGCTCTCGCCAATTCGATCGCTGCCATTTTTACGGCCCAGCTCGACTCAGGCTGCAATAAATGAGTACCTGGAGGTCAAACTCTCGGGTAATAATAGGCGGTCGGTACGTAGCGCTGGCCACGTTACTACCTTTGTGTACCGTAGGCTCTAGATTTGTAGCAGATCTATCCTGTTACGACCCCAAAGGGCCTTCGAGGCCTATTACGGGGAACTATTATTATTATGGTTTCAAAACGATGTAAATTTTTTTATCATTAAAATTAGGATTATAAAATAAAAAGAAATGTATGTAAACGTGTAAAAAAATAAAAAACTAGAAACTTGTTGTAATATACAAAACTGCATGAAATACAAGCAAATATTTAATTTTAATGATTTATTGAGACATTTAAGACGAAGGACATATATTTTTAGTCTTGAATTGTAGAAAGATCTGTAGCAAAATTTACATAAGCTGCTGCACTGTAGATTATAATCGAAGCGCTTTTCTTCTAGTATCTTTCCAAACGTCACAAACAGTTAGAAATCACACACTAAGCTGCTCAGACGAAGACGAATCATTTGGAGGTAGCCCATATCTACAGTGTCAGATAAAAATAAATTGAATTTTTGAAATCGCTCTAGCTTTCTAATCAAGAACCACCCGCAACTGGTACCAAGTTGAAAATAGCAAACCCCTCTAGGCAACAATCCCACGCAAGAACAGCGTCACTAGGCGGTAAGTTGCATAACAACAACCGCGACAAAGTAATTGAGTGTTACCATCCACACAAAAACGTAACCAACAAACCAGAACAAATAACAAAAACCTAGCAACAGACTAATATTTAGCAGCATAGTCATTGTTTCTGATCGTCTTCGCACAACGTTTGGGCATGGAAGCCATCAACCTGTTAATCACATTTGATCCAATCTTCTGCCATTCTTGTTGAAGTTTTCCTTCCTAGCTCATTCCAAAGATGCTCAAGCGGATTCAGGTTTTATAAGCCGACTTGTGCTTTGGGTCGTTGTCGTGTGAAATATCCAGCCGCGAGGCATGTTTCACATGCGTATGGGAGCATATGGTCTTGCAACAACTTACCATAAACGAGGCGGTCTATGGTGCCGTGGATCCGAATAAGTGAACAAGTGCTAAGACATATGTGCTAACACCATTATTTAGTGCGCTCTGGTCTGGTCACGGCGATAAGAAAACGCATTTGAAAACGTTGAATTCTTCTTTACTCTTGAACAAAATCTCTTTTTAATTGCGATTTCGGTGCTTCTACGGTTCCTAGTGAATTTTAAAGACTTTAGCACTTACTTTAATAATATTATGAAACTATAATTGTGTGGTACTTGTTCTAAGACGGTGTCGACTGAATGAAACGGGTCTGTAATAAACTCCACTCTACCATCATCGACCATGAAATAGAAGAGGTGGTTCATATTTAATTTATTATGATGTACTAATACATTTTAATAATTACTTTGCCACCATCATCAAAACAACATAGCTTTTAATGGCTTTCATAGTACTTCTTAAGCTTCTTTAATTTACTAAAATAATATAATTCCCTAACAAAACGTTTTCACTGTTATTTTGTCACATAAAATAAAAAACATATTATTTCAACGATTAAATCTAAAACAACAAAATAAAATAGTAAAATCGAACTTAGCAGTAGTATTTTTTATACCACTCCTGCTTCTCATTTGAGAGCAGCTCATTATCCCTAAATTATCTAAACCTTAATCAAGAGTTTTGTGAACGCAAATGTCAATGTGTATCCAGCTCTGCAAACTTACCGCAAACGCGGGCATTTACGGGATTTTAACGTAACGCTTAGCCAGAAGGACACGCAGAAGTTCGTGAAGGCAAACGCGCAGTTAATAATCTATGAGACGAAACGGCAGGAAGTCTTTCTTTACTTTGCTTGTTGGCTCGTTCCCTCATCGTCTTAAATATTAAACAAGCAAATGGCTCGTGAGTACTCTAAAGCTCGGGAAAATAGCGTTGAAAACACATTGTGGAAATAGTTATTTTTGCAAAGCTAACTAGAAAGAAAAAACTGTTACTGCATGCGCTTCCCATAGGCTGCAAGTTGACCTAACTAAAAATGATTAATTTGTCTACATATTTTATGTGTCCACAATATAATTATAATAAAAATAATTATTAATGATAAGCTTAACGTAATATTCTTTAGAAGAGACTAAGGTACTCTTCCACATTCATATACAAATTTACGTGGATTAAAGAAGACAACTGTTATATCTCAAAGAATATTACATTAAATAACAGAGGAAAACTTTGAAGTTTTTAAAGAAATATTTAAAATTGTACAGATATTAAAAAAAATTGTATGTTTTAATATTCTTTAAAGTTACAAAGTGGGTAACTTTATAGTTGGCGGTTAATTTGTAAGTCTATAGAATCATGTTTTTTTTTATTAAACATTGTTTTTAATTTTCTTCTCCATAATAATGCACTATAGAATTATTTAAGGTATTCTGAATTGAGTTTATTAACTTGTCATTATATTTTAAGACAGGCAATTTTTGATCCGAAAGATCGATCTTAATAAATTATATGTCAATCGAAAAGGCGTAACGAACTGTTCTTAAAAACATAAAAATTTCTAAAATTAAAATTGTTTTAGGGGTAAAACTCTTGATCTGAAAGTACAATATTAATAACACATACGTCAATTGACCGAGCGTGATCACCTGTTTTAACTTTTGATCAAGGTAGCTTCCAAGCTGGAGACAAGCTTCTCTTTCTGTCATTTCTGACATCTGTCATAAGTGTTTATATAACGTGGGACTAATTAACTAATTACTATAAAATAATACATTTATTTAATAATTGGTCTTGGGAGAGTTTTCGTTTTAGCCGGGAGTGAATATTCCGCTTGCCAAAGTTGTAATAAGCTGTTCCATCGCAAGCTTTTTGCAGATGTAACTTTAGAGTATTTTTCCAAAAGACAGCTTTTCTTACTAGGGGAAATAAAACGTACATTACAAATAAAAAACGGATGCACTTGCCTGGATAGAATCCGCTGACTACAAATACAAGGGGTGAAATAATTAAAGAAGATAAAAGATTACAAGGAAGGATACATCGAAGAAAGATTTTTTTGTTTTGGTGAAAACCTTGAGTCGAAAGCTCTCTTTAGAGTCCTTTTGAGTCAATCAGCGTAGTCTTCGAACGACAATGAGGTAGGATAAATTTTTCCAAAAGTCGAACAAAGTTATGGCTAGGAATAAGACCTTGAACAGAGGAACAAATGTTCTATGTGTGGTGGTTCCGAAAATAATGTTATTTGTGATGAAACATTCGATTAACAAGTTTCTCTAAATTAAAAAAACAATTACATCCATATTTCAAAGCAAATTTGAATTACATAAGCTGTCGAGAGTTTTAGTCGTTAAAAAAATACATATAATTCATATAAAGGCAATTTTCAGCGGCATACCGTCCTCTATAAGTTGAGGCAAACTTTATGGGGAGTTTTAGATTATAGAATTATCTTAAAGCCTTTTAAAGAGAGCGTATTGTTATTCGGACTATGTAACAAGCTTTAAGCCCGCATTTTTCAAAATAAACCTATCTTTATGCTAATCGATGATAAGGCAAAGTATTCGATGTCAACGACTAAAGCAATATACAAGGAGAAGTAGACAAGGTGTGCATAAGCATAAACATGAAGGTGCAAGACATTATAAACAAATTGCAAAGAGACATTTATTTCTTAAAAGCTTGTTAAGGCTAAGCTTGAAGATACTCTTCCAAGCAATTGGCCCAGAACTTAAGATGATTTTAATACAATATGTAGATAATGCAGCAAAAGTTATTTATTTTCACTAACCGTATTTCACCCGAATTGTATTTTGACCGTTTCTAGTACGCTTAAATATCTCCACACATAGTCTAGAACTTGTGCGGCTTTACGTTGGCCTAACACGTAAATTAGTGAGGTCATCTTTCACAACGTGCCAAGACCTCTTATTTATCTAGACGCTATTGCACCGATACACTTGGAGGTATTCTGGGGATAAATCATTACAACACCTATAATTTGCAAAAGAAATAAGTTAAATGGGTGTATGAGGTAGCGGAACCAATAATTAATGTATAAAAATGAATAAGGTCAATTGATAATTAAAATGGCACTTAAATACGTTTGACAATTTGGTATGTTCTAGATTATTCTAATGTGTACAATCGTTTTCCTTGAACCACAAAGAACTATATGATGTCTTCTGGAATGTATTATTATTATTATCTATCGTCTTTGTTGTATTGTCTGTAATATTGATTTATATTTTTATTAGCTCACCCGTCTGATTTGTATCTATGTGAGCACAAAAGTGTAAAATTGCTAATGCATTTAAACTTGGTATAAATACATCTTGTAATAGCTACTCTAATTTACAGTTTTATTTTGCACTTTTGGGGGTTTTACAATTTATTATTTTTGTTTCTATTTGTGAGTAAAATAAGTCTGCATAAAAAAAGCTATTAAGCAGTACACAATAGAAAAGCATATGATTAAGTGCATATAAGAACTAAAAAGATATACCAATTTACTGTGGGATGCCATGCTAGATTAATAATGCACATCTAACAATTTTTTTTAGTTACTGTTTTTGCAAGAGTAATTTTTGTTAAACCATCCAGCGATAAATGAAAAAAAAATGTTTTTTTATTAAAAGCACGAACTGAAGTGTCGTTTTGATAAATATCTATGGTGCGGCCGGAATAGTGGATTGTATAGGTAATTTTAAATTTTGAATAAATGGACTTGAAACAAATCTAAAGTTAAAACACTAACCTGTGGAAACGCCGCTTTCCCGCAGATATCGGTGCCCTGCTGTTGGTCATAGGGCTAAGGATATAAGGATTTGCATAAAATTTAGGACAAGTTATCCCAATCTCCACAGCGAGACCAAAGGGTAGCGTTTTTCCTGGTGTAAAAGGTTGCTTCGTCGGGCCAGATGAAAGAAAATGAACCGAGTTTTTTTACCGGCAAAATTTCAACCCCGAAAATTAGCCTTTAACAAAAAGCCTCGCAGAAAATTAAAACTTCTGCTGTCAATTAAAGCCGCCGGCGAACTCTTGGTTAAAAATGTTCTTGTCTTACGGGAAATTTCTGCCACAAACTAAATTCAAAGAACGACGCCTGCGAGAACATAGTCAAAAAAGGCCAAATGCAAACGAACAAAAGTAAAGGGGTCCGCCAACATCTTAAGGACCCAAAAGTCAACCCCACTTGCACATGAAGCATTAAAGCTCGGTACACTCTGAAAGACAGCTAACGGGGCTCTGGCGACCCAGCATCGGAGAATGTAACCTTATACCGGTGGCCCCGAGGTAACGATACATCCATAGTTGGGCCAATCACCCACATGGATTAACCTGATTCATAAGAATAAAAATAGACTCGGAAAAGATGGGAACAGAAGACGACAACTTGGCAAACGGAAACGGATAAGAATTGCAACGTGGAACGTTACAACCTTAACAGGAAAGGAAATAGAAATCATAGATGTAATAAAGAAATACAAAGTACACATAATAGGCCTGAGTGAAGTGAAAAGGAAAGGCACGGGAGAAAAATGCTAGAAGATAACTACCTTTTAAGATATGCAGAAGTACATGAAAAGAAGAGAGCTAAGAAAGGAGTGGGAATCATAGTAACACCATAAATAAACCAAAGAGTAACACAATGGGAAGGTATAAACTCAAGAATAATGTGTACTACTGTGTACAAATATAACCCGGAATTTTTAATTTAAACTGCGCGGGCATTTCGTTGGGCACAAACCTTTTTAGTTTTAAGTTGGTAGGACTGCTACTGACATCTGTGTCAAATTTTAGGTTAATATTTTAATTAGTTGAGGAGTGACGCTCGTTTTCATAAACAACCAAAATTAACTTTTTCGATTTTTACCATGTCAGAAAATATTCAACAAAGAAGTTCGATTAAATTTTGTGTTAGAAATGATATTTCTGCTACGGAAACGTTCAGAATATTACAAAAAGCCTTCGGTGAACAGGCTATGTCTAAAACATAAGTATACGAATGGCATAAAATGATCAAAGAGGGTCGTGAAGGCGTTGAAGACGAACCACATCAAAGACGTCCAAGAACATCAACTGACGAACAGCACGTCGCGAAAATTAAGGAATTGGTGTTCCAAAATCGTCGATTGACAACTAGAGAGCTTGCTGACGTCGCTGGCATTTCAAATTGATCAGTCAACACCATTTTGAAGGAAGTTTTGTGCCTCAAAAAAGTCAAATCTCGTTTGGTTCAAAAAACAATTTATTCGTGACCATTTCTCTAAAAATTCCACCCATATCGTTCCGCAACCGCCGTATTCGCCTGACTTAGCTCTATGTGACTTCTGGCTATTCAACAAAATGAAAGGACCGCTCCGGGGACACCGTTTTAACACGAGAGAAGAGATTCAAGCCGAATCGAAGAAGGTGCTGAAGGCCATACCGAAACAGGACTTTTCAAAATGTTTTGATGAGTGGAAAATTCGCTGGCATAAGTGCATTGCAGCCGAGGGGGATTACTTCGAAGGCGATAAAATATATTTTTACGAATAAATAAGGATTTCAAAAATTATAACAAAATTCCGGGTTATATTTGTACACAGTAGTATAATCCTAGAAATAGATAGAACGATAGGAATTATACAAATATACGCACCTACAGAAGATGCACATGCAGAAAACAAAGATTTCTATAGAATGCTATAAACCACAGTCCACAGAGTTATGAGGAAAACAAAAACAGATAATAATAATATGTGATTGGAACGCAAGAATAGGTAACGATCCAACAAAAGGACTAGGCACAATGGGCATGTTTGGTACCGAAAGAACAAGAAATGATAATGGAGGGAAAATGATGACTTTCTGTAGTAATAATCAACTAGTAATAGGAAATACCTTCTTTAAACACAAAACAATACATCAAATAACGTTTGAGGCGGAAAAAGAAACGCAAAGGTACAATAGATTACATAACATACTCTAAGGAAATAAGATTGAACGTGATGGATGTAGAAGCAATAATAGGGGCTGAATTAAACATTAAACACCCACTGGTAGTATCGGACTGGAGATGGAAGCCTTTTAATAGAACTAAAAACAAAACCTATGAAAGACTACATACTGAAAAACTAAAAAAAAACAGAAGTTAGACAACTATATGAAGAAAAAATAGCTCAAAAACTGACAAATAAACATAAAGAACCAGAAACCGAATTATAGGATTTAAATAAGAGATGGAAAGTTTTGAATGAAATAATTCTTAATACAGCCATGGAAATGTGTGGTGTAAAAAGAATAAATACTACCAGTAGAATGAAAAGAACAAGATGATGGAATGAAGAGGTGAAAGAAAAGGTGAAAGGAAAGAAAGATGCCTGGCGAAGATATATCAATCAAAAAAAATGAAGAAAACAAAGAAGAATATAATAGAAAAAGAGGTAAAGCAAAACAGATTGTAAATGAGGCCAAAAGAAGAACATGGGAGGAAATTGAAGCACAACTACAAGAGCATTACAGAAATAACAACAGGAAATTCTGGCAAACAATCAAAGGTCTAAGAGGAAAATATATTTAAGAACCAGTCCGGAACATCAAAGATGAAAATAATAAGCTAAAAACAGATATAAGAAATATATTAAGGACTTGGAAAAACTTCTATGAAAGAAAATTTAGAAAATAAGAACAAGAAAATGAAGAAATAGAAATAAATAGAGATCAAGAGGAAGAGGAGGAAGAAAATATATATAAAATAATAACAGAGACAGAGATGAAAAATGCTATACGAAGAATAAAAATAGGAAAGGCAGTTGGAAAAGAAGAAATAGCTCCTGAATTAATTAAAAACGGTGGAGAAGTATTAGGAAATTCGCTATTAAAAATATACAACCAGGCATGGAAAGAAAAGACAATCCCAGATGAATGGCATCAAAATATAATTGTCCCGATCCACAAAAAAGGAAGCACAACAGATCCTAATAATTACAGAGTCATATGTCTAGCATCAGTGGTTCTAAAAGCATATACAAGAATATTGGAAAGTAAACTAAGAGATTTAGTAGATGACAAACTAGAAGAGGAACAATCGGCTTTTAGAAAGAACAGACAAACACAAGATCAAATATTCATACTAAGAATAATAATAGATAAACTTTTAGAAATGAACAAACCAATATATCTAGCCTTCTTCGACCTAACACAGGATTTCGACACGGTCCCGAGACAAAGTATATAGAAAGCACTAGAAAAATTAAACACACCCAGAGAACTTATCGAAGCCATTGAAGGAGTCTTTAAGAAAGTGAAAGCAGAAGTAAGAGTAAATGGGCAAACAACGGACTCTTTCCTCATAGAAAGAGGAATAAAACAAGGGGATAACTTCAATCCTCTACTTTTCAACGTAGTAATGAATACAATAATAAAAGAGAGTAAAAGAAGAACAAAAACATTTAAAATCGGAAAACTGAAAATGAAACCTGTGAAAGTCCATTCTCTGATCTATGCAGATAATTTTGTCCTAATCGCAGACGAGAAACGAAAACTACAAGAAACAATCAATAAGTGGAACAATCTCATAAAGAAACAGGGTATGACAATAAACGAAGAGAAGAGTAAGATAATGTATATAAGTAAAGATGATCAAGAAGACGCCCAAAAAGATATACAATGTAATGGAAAAATACTAGAAAAAGCAAATAAATTCGAATACCTGGGCACAATAATAAGTCAAGATGGCAAGATAGGTAATGAAATAAATAATAGAATCACGAAAGCGAATAACGTATATTACCAACTAAATGAAACAATAGCAGGGAAAAGAGAAATTGAAAAGAAGACCAAAATAAATATATATAAACAAGTTTTTATACCTACCTTAACATATGCATCAGAGAGCTGGACAATCAATGAAAGAAACAAGAGCAAGGTCCAAGCAACAGAAATGAGGTACCTTAGAAAAGTAGCAGGAAAAACAAGGGTAGACCGGATCAGAAACACAAGAATTAGAGATACACTGGCTGTCACACCACTAGAAAAACTAATAGAGGAAAAACAGCTGCAATGGTTTGGACTTGACTACAGGATGGACGAAACAAGAATAACAAAACAAGTTATGGAGGCAAGACCAGAAGGGGAAAAAGGAATGGGACGACCACGTATGCAATGGATGGATTATATCTACAAACTTGGAAGAAATAGAGGAAAGACGGAGCAATAATTAAGGAAACTGGCCACCAACAGACCAGAATACAAAAAATGGCTACAAAACCCAACGCCATAAGGCACAAAGGGTTATGATTAAAGAAAGAAAGAAAGTGTAAGAGGGAACCGAAATATAGCTATCCCTAATTTAAAAATTCAAAATTAAAGATAATTTTGAGATTGGTGCGAACAATCTATTAATTCTATTTTTTGAGTGACTACCTAATAAAAGATGGCCCAAATTGAATGATGGATTGAATTGTCAAACCTTTTTTTAGTTTCTAGTTGACAGTTCTGATGCTTTCACAAATTTTATTTATAATTTTTTTTATATGGAACGCTATACAAAAAAAAACAGAAGGTAATTACTGTTAAAGCACATGGAAATTTGGTAAAAATGTTGCGAAGGTAATACAAAAACTAAGAGAAACTTTTAATAAAAATATGTCAAGTGAAATAATTCATGGAAAATTGATCACCAAGTTTGATAAAATTAAATTGTATCAGCATAGGGTAAAGTTCTATGAAAATATTTCTGTAGTTAGTGTCACTTCAAGTTTGAAAACATGGACTCGGCATAGTCTATTATAAAATTCAAATATTATAAAAATGTAATTAAATTCTTCGAAGAAATCCCTCCATCCAAAAACCTGGACGTTTATTCAACAGGGGCAAAATTTCTTGCTCTATAAAATATTTATAAATAAAATAAAAAATATGGACGAATATAGTAAAATAATTGCATATTTTAAGTAAACATTTTTTTAAATTTATTTATTTATCTACGATCTGTCTCTCAGAGACATACAGTAGGCGATTTGACAATAATATATACATACAAAAAAAAAACAAACCGATAAAAGATTCCATTTGGTAACTCGGTAGTTTTGTGTTGCTAAATTTACAATATATTTAGTATTCACATCACGCGCTTATGTTGGCACTAACCCAGAGTTGAATGTGAATACACATTAGTTTTATGATGGCTTTATATTTTTGGCCTAAAAGCCAATACATTTCCTTAAACCTAATATCCAGCTGTTTCTTTTTCGTAAAAACATGCCTCTTCCAAGTCAGGTGTTTATCTAGGTGGAGTCGTAAGTATATAACATGTTCGTGGTACTGGTGTGGCGTTAAGCAGTATAGAAAGGCAGGTATCTTTTCTTACGACAAATTCCTTTATTAACTTTTATCTGCTATTTGTTGAGCTAAAGTTCTAATTCTTATTTGCTATATGTGGTGAGAAGAAAATACTAAAGTGACGTCTGTAAATGTCACTACTATAGTGAAAGCAGTGGTGGACAGGTCAGCTGTAAAAAGTAGGTATAATAATGGACTCAGCACATTGCCTTAAGGGGGCATTCCAATGTGAACGTCAAAAAAGGACACATTTCAACAATTTTTTTCTCGGGAACTATTAAAAATAATTGAACAAACGTTTTTCCCCTAAAGATATGATCAAGCTGAGTTGAAAAAAATGTTTTTTTTTTTGGTCATGAAAAATATTTCTTTGTTTATTTATAATATAACACAGTTATCTTAAAAAAAAAGTTTTCTGGTGGTGCAGGTGATTCTGGCTCACCTGGTGATCTGAAATAGAAAATCTAAGAAGTTTCTTAATCTATGTCATCGCCCCTATGGCCCGAACCTCCACTTTTTTATTTTATCAAAAATTAATAAAATGGCGGAATTTTTTGTAGAAGTGTAAACAAAATCACGTAGTTTTGCTTCATAAATCAGGTGAAATTATAAGTTAAAATCATAATATCAACAAGTTGGAGGTTCTGGCTATAGCCGCGATAGTACTGAATATCGTCTTAAAATTTGAAGTCTATACGCCCGGTGGTTTTTGAGAAGTCACCTGCACCAGGTGCAAAAATGTCGTTTCGAGAAAAACGCGTTTAAAGTTTTTCAAGATTATTAATCATATGGAACGAGTCTATGAATCTATCTGTGCATCTATTTCGACAAAGTAATGTTTGAGTCACATTCTCGACACTTCACGATAGCTTAGAGTGATGAAAACAAAAGCGAACTGGAGAACACAGTAAGTGGCAGAGTCGCTTTCACTCACAGCGAAACTGTTACCTTGACTCCCTCTCAATTTCAGTTCTAGTATCACCTGAATGTTGATTTCCATGGAATTTTCTCTTTTTAGCAGGATAACTAGGACGACTTGAAGGTGATCTACGCTGCTTCTTAGCCCTTTTTACTAATAGAAGTTCTGAAAAAAACAACGCTCTTTCCACGACGAAATCCCAAATAATACTGATCGTTTCACGAAACCTTTATTAAAATCATGAAAAAGGACGTCTCTACTGTATACCTGTAAGAATAGACGCAGGTATAAACACGAAATAACTGCTCGAATGTTTCATTCGTATACCTGTTCCGAAACTCAAGCGCGCGCAGTTTGAGCCTCTCTTTTGGAGCGTTATAACTGGTCAACAAGGCAGGAATTACCGAAACCGACTATAGGATATCAATTCTATGGGTAAAAACTATCGAAAAATATCAAAAAAAATTCGAATTTTTTAACCCGTTACATTGGAATGTACCCTTAAAGCACACCTGCGTGTATTGGAAATAGGGGTGTGCGACTATCTCCGTATTTGAAGTAAAATGCCTGTCTGTTAGGTACGAATTGAGGATTTCGTAACAGTCCCATGGAAGAGTTCTTTTGATTTTCAATAAAAGCCTTTAATGCCACAATTTACCAAAGGCTTGTGCAACATCTATGATGATAACCAAGCAGTAGCGTTTGCCGTTAAAGTAAAAAATTTCTCGTAATTCTACCGTGATAGAATAATAGTAAAAGTATTTTCAAAATTGGTATAAAAAATGCATCCGTTACACGTAACAGAACGCAGGAAAACAGTTTTTGTTGACCAGTGCTATCAACTGTTTTGAATCCCAATTTGCTATTTAGTTCAAGACCAATCGAAATTATATAATCTGCTTCACTAGGCACCACCTAAATGATGTTTTACAATAAGTTTATCAAATTAATGAATCACTTCTGTAAGAAGTAAAACATAATACAAACCGAACAAATCATAATTTGGTGTATCTTTCAATTTAAGCATTAAATGAAATTAACAGTAATAAATAAAACTATTATTTAAAGCAAAACAGTTACATTTTACAGTTGATCTTTTGATGATACGAGATATTTGTTTGCATTCAAAAAAGTGGAAATAAAATAGCCCAGAGCTCAAGTTACGTGCAAGATAAGGCAAATGGCTGTCTTTTAGTAAGCGCAGATGTGTTGTCTTGCTGAAAAACTTGTTTTCTGTTTATTAAAAACCCATGCATCCGCTTAGGTTGTTTGTAACCAGTCTAAAATAGATTATGCACATTTAACTACCTAAAAAATTTGTTTAACTACAGATTTTTTTATTTCTCCAAAATCAAATAGAAATACAACATTATCTTACGCAGATTATAAATCTGTAAATAAAATGCTGACTACCAAGGTTATAATAAATATTTACAATGTACACACGTCGTTGGGTTTATTTATATTTGTAAAGTACATGAAGAATTGTAATATATGTGGAATTTCGGATTTATTCATATAGTCTTTAAAATCTGATTGCTGAATTTTTCTCAACTGCTTTGCACAAAATTTTAAAATCCATTACCACAGTGCTATTACAGTGTGAACGTTCTTCTAGGCTAATCTTTCCTACGTTTTGGAGTTAAAAGTTACCCTTGTCCTTTACTCACTGTATATATGTGGGTATCACCTGGTATTTTGTGTTTCTATTTAGTGGTCGTAAACAATTGCAATTTTTTTATTCTTTTCTGTATCGTAATATATTTTTAGTAATACAGGTAGTTACAATTAATAAATTAGGGTACAGTGCTGTACAAAAGTATATTGACCAGGCATTTTTTGCGTTTTCTGAAGGTGCAGGTAAGAAATGGCTACAGAACCATTTGGTGGTAAAATTGCACGATGAGTAGAGGTAGTCAATGGTTTCACTTCAATATTTTATTAACTATAATTGAAAACATTAGTTTAAAAACATTAAATTTAACATAACAGGCTTCTTCGAGTACATAAAAGATACTCTAAAAAATCTATGTAACAACAGTAAACTTAATACTTTATCACATGACCCTTGGAATCAAAAACTATTTAGCATCTCTAAGGCATGAAATCCAGCAAAATGTCGATAGTCCATTGGGGATGCCCTCCCAGGCAGCCTTCAGCTAAGTGAACATTTCCTTCACCTTACTGGCCTTCTACTCCAGCTAATCCCAAAAGTATTCAATGACGTTGGGGTTCGGGCTCTGGCTGGGCCAATTGAGTAAGTCGATCCGACGACTCTTAAAGTAGTCCATGACGGTGTTACGCATGTGTTTGCTGGTACGTGAATTCCCTTCCGTGTTTTTGGCATGCCCATAGAAGCATGTGGTCGTCAAAGATATCCTTGAGGACGAATCTGTTCCTTATGCCTTGAATTCGAACAATGAGGCCTATTTCCGCAGAAGATAAACATCCCCAAACACTTACCCTCCTCCGCAGCATATGCTTAAGATTGAATCTGGAGCCCACGGAACATCAAACAGCCTTGATTCCCGAACATAGTGTACTTCGACTCATCGCTCCAAATGATCCTCTTGATTCTTCGCAGATACCCATGGTTTCTTGCAGGGGCGAGAGGCATCTAACCCAGCGGACTGTAGGCATACTGAATTTAAGTTACAATAATTTTTAGTATGGTTATACCCCTGGCATATGTGACACTGGGGTATATTCTTGAATTTTGTTCTGGCCTCTACAATAACTACGGAATGAAAAAGTGCTTTTAGTGAATATATGTGTGTTACTTGCTCATTATTAGTTTGTTTTAGGGCGCATACTAGCAGTGGTTTTCTATCTCTATTGTACAAACATGTTACTTTAATTACTGATACTTCATTAGCTAGTTAAAATTTGATTTTTTCGTCTGTGATAGAAAGCGGAACATTTTTTATGATTATAGATATTGGTTTGTCATTTGGGTTTTGGTAAGTATATTGAACTTTGTTTTTTGAGAGGAATTTGGTTAATTCTCAAAAATCTTCTATTTTTGTTAGGTTGATGCATAAGGTAGTTGTATTACAGGTTGTTGTAAAGGTTCCAGTTACTTTTGTCTTCTTACATCTTCTACTAAGGCTTTGTGATTTATGGTGTTAGATAGGTAGACAAGTGGGATTTGATATTTGGTGTGTTTGTTTCTGACTGCGTTCTATTTGTTAAGCCTAGTTCATTATTGTTGGGAGATTTGCTATTAGCTAACTTATTTCCTAAATTTGCTGGTAAGTAGAATTTATTGCTGGCTGATAAATTTTGGCTGGTCCATGCATATCTCATTAACGATCAATTTTGCTATTATTCGGCGCTCGATAGTCTATATTAATTTTATTGAAGGAGATTGTGTTGATTTTATTGAAAATAAATAAAATAAATTTACTTACAATATTTGCTACGAATAGCATTAAGATCAACCGTATCGCACTGATATCAGATGGGCCAAGGAATGTCTGCACTGATGCACTGCTCGTACTCGAGTCGTAAAAGTCTGTTTGAACAAACAAATTAAAGAAAATTAAAGGAACACTAAAGGAAACACTAAAAGAAATACAAAAATTTTAACCAAATATGGATAAAAAAGCGATAATTATAACCTCAAAAAATATAAAATGCCAAAAGAAAAGGAGGTTATGACCTAATTGTTGATGTTTCAAAATTTTGAAAAACTACGGACGATGATTTGTAAGCTAGAACAACAATGAAAACAAATAAACCGCAAAATAAATGTGCAGGAAACCAAAATAATCCCCAACTAAGAAAAAAAGGAAACATTAAAACTACAACCACAAAATAGAAAAATACATGAATTTGGGACAGATGGTAAAATATGCAAATCAAAACCAAACAGCAAAAATTAAAAAGGGGGTACGACTGGCACATTTGGTATAGAAAACAAGATACTGAAAAATACAAAAATACAGTTACATCTGGCAAACAACAATTATAATCAATGCGTTCTTTCAGTACAGACATGGACATGAACATGGACCTTGACAAGAAATATCATAGACAAGCTAAATAAAACACAAAGCACCATGAAGAATTAAATGTTAAGATAAATCTAAAAGATGTAATAAGAATTAAAGATATCAGACAAATAAATAACGTAATAGACGTCATAAAATGCACAAAATCTCTGAAATAGAATTACACTGGTTACACTATGTGACGAATAGATAACGGGTAGAGCAAAAAAATGCTACAATAGCGACCATTTTCGATTGAGTACACTCTAATATGATCAAAATTGATCTTTACTCCATTTTAATGTTTCGATAACAAACAAACAGCTGCTATTATATTAGTATACATTATTGGACTTGGTTGGATAAGAAAAACCGCAGATCAAAACAACTTGAGACAACGCAGGGAGTTCTGTAAACATCCCATTGGAATAATGTATTTAACTTGATGTATTAAGTGACGCTTCCAAAGTGTCACTCACCAAAACAATATCTGTTATGGCATTTATTGCATTCATCTCCTTTACGTGGAAAGCTAAACAATTTCAGTTTCTATCTTTAATAACATGTAGCACGATTCAGTAAATTACATTTTTAACAAAGCGTTGATGAGGATAATTCCGTTCTCTCTTGGCGTAGCGCGGCTCATCCTCGGAACCGTTCTGAACTCCTCATTTTCGCGGCTTGTTTTCCGCAGCATCCATTTAGCACAAAAGAGTAAGGAAAATGAGATAAACTGTTAATGAAAACGCCGCTGATTTACACCCTTTGTATGCCCAAAATAGATTAGCGCCACGCTAGATTATCTCATTTTCCCCCAAATTAAAATAACATTCGGAAACGGAGAATAGCCGCGGGCGGAGAATAAACCCGCCCTTGCTTCTGTCCTTTTAAAAGGGCACGTAAACTGTTTTTAGTATCGCGCTACATTTATTTTCGGTATCTTGCTCCATAATCAGGGCGAAACGCTCGCGAGCAGCCTGCTGCTGCGCTTTTTGTGTCTTTTGCAAAGTAGGTGGACTTAAAAATTTCGCTGGTGGGGCGGCGGGGAATTTGCCAGGGTCGTATTAAAATTCTGAACGCGTACTAAATTATTCCGAGTGTTGCGCGGCTTATAATGGCTTTACTTCACGACTAGCTGAAGAATATGTAATTTCACGCGTTTTTGAAAATTAATTGGATGTATGCTATCCTTCTAAAATGGACCAACTGAATACATTTAATATGGAAATTTAAGAGCTCGTATTTCATGTCCTGGTTTCAAATAAAAAAACTTAATATATTCTAAAATTTTAAAATTATGCTTAGTCCACAACGTATATTTATCGGAAAGAAAAAAGTATAGCGCAGCAAATTCAGTTAGCGATGTAGACTAATACACAACTAAATTTTTGTGAAATGTTTTTTTTTAAATTAATATAAGCTTTACAAGCCTAGAAGTGCAAAGCTCGTTGAGTTATGGACCTTTTATTCTTTCCAGCCCTGAAACTTCTGCTTCTAGTTATCAATGTTTATTGTTTTCAGGTCCGCCAGCATTGAGTCTAATGATTTATTGCCATACAGTCGTCCACCTTTTGCATATAACCCAGCTACTAATTTTTTGCGGCTTGATTTATTGGCCGAATCTCAGGTTACTATATAGTTTCATCACTTCAGCATTTGTTTTTCTCCTCCACTCATCATTCACAAACTTGCTCTTGAATTTTGTTGATCACCTTTGTTCACCAACTACGTCTCACTTCCGTATAACATTATCGGTCGGATGACAGCCTTTAAATAGCCTTAGAAGTGCACCTACTCTTTTACTACCCCTCACTAAATGAGCGTTAACTTCTACCTTTTCTTCCCCATCATTCGCGATCAGGACCCCCCAAATATGGTAGTTAAATTTTGGCCACTCTCTTAAACATATATTCTCTCCCTACCGTAGTTTTAAACTTTAAATCGCTGCTGTATGTTTGCCGTGACATTCTTCTTACTTCCATAAAGTTAGTTTTGTTTTCATTTCATTGTAAACTATATTCTCTGGCTGTCCTTTCCAGCCTGATTGACACATCCTTTATTTCTGACAATCAGAGTTATCTCATCTACGTGTGCTATCGTTTAGTGCTTATGATGGTACATCAAGCTGTTAATGTGAATTCTATTTTCACGTAGTACTTTTTTTACGATTAAATTGAATAATATCGGTAAGAAGGGGTTTTCCTGTCCCAAACATCGATTGATTGCAAATCGTTTTGACATATTCTTCTCTACTTGTACTTTACTTATTGATCCTCTCAGCGTAATTTCCACTAATCTTATCAATTTTTGGGAAACACGAGCTCTTTTTAGCTTAAACATTTCACTCCTCTTAATTTTAACGTTCGTTTGCTTGAAGTCATTGATAACCAGGAACGCGGACAACTTATATTCATAACTATTTCCTAGTTAGATGTTTTATAATAAAAATTTGGTAACTGACCGATCTACTTTTCCAGAATCCACACTGATAATTTCCCATAAACGTTTCTGCAATTTTATTTAATCTAATTTTCACACAATTCACTAGCATTTTATATGTCATGTCCAGCAGCGCCATGATTCTATAATTGCTACATTCAGACTTTGTACATGTCCGCCTACAACTCTCACATATTTTACCAATTGTAACTCTATTGAGTTGAAAGGCACATGACCAATTTTATTGACTGTCTGGTGACAACCACATACGCTTGTAGATGTCTCTATTTTGAAAGTAAGTTGACGCAATTTTTAAATTCATTTTTTGAGCGAATTTCACTAACTTCCTCCTACTCTCATTAGTTTCTGAATGTTTGCTGTAATTTTCTATGGCCGGTTTGTATATTTGCTCTGTTCCTAAATTAACATTTTGACATCTCCTTTGGGTAATTTTTGATATAGTTTTTTTACCTTTGTAATGGACATCTTTCATCTTTTTTTCGTAAGGAGTATAGGCATTAATTATACTAATATTTAAAATTTTTATTTTATTTTTATGCTGCATAGTGTGACAGTGAGTTAAAATTTGTTATTAAGTGTTTTAACATAGTGCTGATCATAAAACTACTACTTAGCATTTTATTCTCTGATCTACCATTTTTAAATACATATTCACCTACGTTTACTCTCTCCTTCCAATTTGTTTTGTTTTTTGTAGCCCCGCTATGCCACTCTCCTAAAATTGCAGTATTTCTTTTCGTATGTCTTTTTCTTTTTTTTTGTATTTCCTGCATCACTTTTTCTATTTAATCTGTTTTTTTAGAATGAATTATTTTACGTGTTTTGTTCAACATATATAATTTTATCTGTTCATAATGTTTTTCAAAACTTTCGGTAGCACCACATCTGAAATGTGGCAAGGCGTTTTATATCTGTTTGAAGTGTATGACTTTGTACCATACAATAAGATGGAGAAGACGTGACAACGAATTAGTCTAATTCTTAGCTGGATGTTTAAGTCCTAATTACATAATATTTTCTTCATATAATTAGAGACATTTTTCAGTGTTTTAATGCGTTATTTTATTTTCTGTTAATTATTTGTTTCATTTAAACATGCGTCCAGGTATTTAGACAGGTAATTTCGACCTAAGCTAAAAGCTTTGTCAAAATTAGCTTCACAATACAAATTGCACAAAAGAGGGACTAGCATGCAGCTCCATTCAGCTTTCCCTCGACATCTGTATCTCTTCTGTGTTTTCATTTTTAATTTGTAATCTAGCTGTTTGTTTCCAGTGTAGCTTAAAATAATTCTTGTGTCTCGGCTGCCTATATCTTTTTTTAAGGAGTTCAAATAGTTTTTTATGACGGACTTTGCCGATCGCTTTTTAGAAATACACGTAAAAAGTGTGTACTTTTTGATTTACGTATAAACATCCTTATATCAACATGTTTATGTCAAAAGGGTGTATCGCCAAGGAAGCTATACCTAAAACTATTTCAAATGGCCAATTTTATTAAAATCCTTACTTGGAATACTAATGGACTCCTTAAACACCTGTAGGAGCTCCAGTTAGTATTAGAGACAGAAAATATAGATATAGCACTCATCTCAGAAACCCATTTCACTAAATACTCTCTTGCTAAGCTTAATGTCTATAGAAGTTATCATGCAATACATCCTGATAATGATGCTAAAGGAGGAAGTGCAGTGATAATTAAAAAATATATACAACATTATGAAGAACCGAAATATGTCACAGAAAAATGCAGGTGATTGCAGTTAAACTGAAAACGAGCAGATATTCGTTAACAGTAGCAGGAATTTACTGCCCACCTAGACATACCATACATAAAGATGAATATAATGACCTGCTTAACTACCTAGGTAGAAGATTTATTATAGGAGGAGATTACAATGCGAAACACACGCATTGGGGTCCAGAACAATTACCACCAAGGGTAGGAAACTGCTAAAAGCAACCAGCGGATATGGAGGCATATTTATATCTACGGAAAAGCCGACATACTGGCCCTTGGACCCTAACAAGGTACCTGACCTGATTGACTTTTTTATAGTCAAAAATATGTCACCCAACTACATGCAGATAGATGAATGTCACGACTTATTATCTGACCATTCAGCTATAACTTTAACTTTAAGTGAAAATATAATGCAGAAAGTAAATAATCTTACATTAGTTAATAAATACACAGATTGGACAAGCTTTAAGCAAATACTTGACAACAAAATAAAATTAGACGTGCCCCTTAGAAATGAAGAAGAATTGGATGATGAATTAGAAAAATTCAATAAAGATATCCAGACAGGCGCTTGGGAGTGCACCCCAGATATTAAAAGACGACTAAGAGGCTGCTGTTACCCGGAAGAAATCAAGAAACTAGTAACTGAAAAAAGAAAAGCAAGACGAAACTTGTTTCAAACCAGAACCCGACAAGACAAAACTATATTAAATAACACAACAGCTGACCAGAGAAATTAAAGAGCTAAAAGAAGAATCTATTGCTAACTATTTGACTAACTTGACCAATGATCGCAGTACAGATCATTCCTTATGGAAATCAACAACAAGGCTAAAGAGACCTATTGCGAAGATACCACCCATCAAAAAAAAGATGGAAGTTGGGCTAGGAGCAACGAGCAAAAAGCGGAATGTTTTGCTGCTCATTTGGAGAGCATTTTTCAACCCTACGACCTGCAAGAAGAAGAAGTAATGGAAGAAACTATCCTATTGGACGAAGAAAATATAACACCGGTGACGACAGGAGAAGTTATTAAACAAATTAAAAACAACATAAACCCTAACAAGGCCTCAGGATACGACTTAATCACAGGCGAAATCCTGAGGAAATTACCAAGGAAAGCGATCGTAAAGTTGACCCATCTAATTAATGCAGCAATTAGACTCAAATATGTACCCGTATTGTGGAAGGTAGCGGAAATATTTATGGTACCAAAACCAGGTAAGCCTCCACATACAGGTTCCTCCTATAGACCGATAGCATTATTACCGGTCATATCTAAATTATTCGAGAAATTGCTACTCAAGAGAATGCAGCTGATTATAAAGAGAAGGAAACTGATCCCAGATCACTAGTTTGGGTTCAGATGTGGGCATTGAACGGTGGACTAGGTCCATAATATTACTAATATCATAGAAAAAGGACTAGAAGAAAAAAAAGTATGCTCTGCAGTCTTCTTGGATGTCGCGCAAGCCTTTGATAAGGTGTGGCACGGCTTGCAGTGGAAATTAAAATCTAACCTACCTAAACAATATTCGGATATATTAAAATCCCATCTAACAAATAGATTCTATAGAAACAAGCAAGAGGACGACTATTCTGAACTCAAATAAATTAAAGCTGGAGTACCCCAAGGCAGTATCCCGGGCCTGGTACTCTACCTTCTATACACGAGTGATATCCCGGAATCACAAAATGACGTTGTGGCAACTTTTGCGGATGATACTGCCATACTAACAGTGGGAGAAAATAACACAGAAACAACCAACAAACTTCAAAATGCCATCAATAAGTTCCAGAAATGGACCAAGAAGTGGAAAATCAAACTAACGAAGGTAAATCAGTGCACATAGATTTTACAAATAAAAGGATAGAACACGTACCAATAAATATAAATGGACAAACGGCTCTGTATGCTAATACAGCAAAGTATCTCGGTTTCACGTTAGATACAAAACTTCGCTGGAAAGCGCATGTGAAGAAAAAAAAAGAAGAGCTAAACATTCAAATATAAAAAAAATGTACTGGCTTCTGGGAAGAAACTCAGCTCTGTCAATACACAACAAACTACTGTTGTATAAGCAAATCTTAAAACCCGTGTGGACATATGGATCACGGCTTTGGGGTTGTACCGCAAAAACAAATATCAAGACTATACAAACTTTCCAAAACAAGGTTTTAAGAAATATAGTTAATGCGCCTTGGTATATTAGGAATGAAGATCTCCATAGGGACGTTGGTTTAGAATATGTAAAAAAAGAGATCCAAAAATATGCAAGAAGCCATGAAGAACGACTTCTGCAACATGGAAACATGGAGGCCATCCAGTTACTGGATAATGCAAATCAACTAAGAAGACTCAAGAGCACCAAACCCCATGAGTTAATGTAGTGCAGTAAATTGTTAGTGTTAAAGCAGAGAATTGTGTTAAGGGCGTGAAAAAGTGTTTTAGAAGTTAGACTTGGCTAAGAAGACAGCAATGGGTGACTCTTAGTAACTAAGATTTTAGTAAAGTAGGATTAGAAATGCAGCCGTGGTGGCTTAGTGGATAGGTCGCTAGGCTACGAAACCAAGAGTTGCGGGTTCGAATCCCGCTCTCGCCAATTCAATCGCTGGCATTTTTACGGCCCAGCTCGACTCAGGCTGCAATAAATGAGTACCTGGAGGTCAAACTCTGGGGTAATAATAGGCGGTGGTCGGTACGTAACGCTAGCCACGTTTACTACCCTTGTGTACCGTAGGCTCTAGATTGTAGTAGATCTATCCTGTTACGACCCTAAAGTGCCTTCAAGGTCTGTTACGGGGAACTATTATTATTATATAGGATTATAAATAAGTTACTTATTAGTCTAAGACTATCTAGTCTTCTAGTGTAGCATTAAATAATAAAAAAAGGGTGTAGCACGTTACAAGCTCATTTGGAAAGTCAGATTTAAGCATTTAAGCTTTTCTCATTTCTTTATGTATTATGTTTTGTGTAATCCTAAGGAAGAATTTTAAAGTTTCTGGAGTTACTGTTTTTTGGAAATGTTATAAATATCGAAGAACACCATTGTACTGCCATAATCCCTGTTTTTTAAATAAATTAAACTAATCTAGCAATATATCAATCGTGGCTGTCGTAAATAATAAATTTTAGACTTTCTATAAAGATGTCGTTTGGTCCAACAGTCTTTCTATTTTTTGTGTTGTTATGACATATGGGGCGTTCCACGTCAACGAAATATATAAAAAAACTACATAAAACTTTCGATCACACGATACGCCGTCTGTTGACTCCAATATTAAAGTCCAAATAGGGCCATATTGAGTAAGCAGAGGCAAAAGGAAATAGAGAATTAGGAAGAGTGAAATAGCAGAAAGTGCGGGAGAGCAGAGAAAATGCAAATAACACATGAACAGTGAGTAAATTGATGTAGATAATAGTTAATTGAGGTTAAGGATTTTGAGAATAACGTCGAAAATTGCATGTGACAAGTGTAAATAAGAGATACGAGAAATAAATACAACTGGAGTGACCTCCACAACAAAATTTTTTGGGTAGGCAACACATTATACACCAAAATAATGTAATTCTCAAACGTTAGTGTAAATAAAGTTTAAATTGAAACAGCATAGCATCTAGAAGAGGGCTGTTGATAGATAGGTGACAGACCTGCGACGGGCGGACTGGGGTCTGGCACTTTACGCAATCAACAGCAGACTTGAAGATGAATGAGATGGAGAGAATTGAGAAGATGTTCCAACAAATAGAGAACATGAAACAAATAGACGAGAAATTCGATACGTTTGTAATGGAAATGAAACAAGTGAGGGATGAAAATAAGATATTAAAAGAGAACATGGTACAACAGGAGGAGAGAATAGCTAACTTAGAATAATATTATAATAAAAGGAGTAGTAGATGAGGAAAATGAAAGCACAAGTAGGACAGAGGAAAAAGTAAAGAATATATGAAAGACAAGAAAAGACCAATTTTGGTTAAGTTAACTAAAGTCAACAAAAAAGTATCAATACTACAAAATGCAGAAAGCTCAAGGGAACAGACATATGGATTGATGAAGATTACACCAAGGAGGTATTAGAGGAAAGAAAATGTTAATCCCACAAATGAAAGAAGCGAGGAATAAAGGATATAGAGCACAACTAAAATATAATAAATTGATAATTAACGATGAAATATACAGAGCAAATGATTTTGTAAATAAGGATGAATTGGTAAAGGAACATAGGACTGAAAGCAATGCATTAAAAAGGACGGTAACGGAGAGATCGCCAGAAGGAACAAGTTTTGAGGAACAAATAAGAAAAGTAACCCGAACCGGACCAAAAAAACTATTAGGTATAGATATGCAGGGGGGTAGTGACAACGAAACTGGCAATGGAAAAGGTACTGAACTACAGGATTGGAAACTTGGAGTTTGGAATACAAGAAGGCTAACGAGAAAAGAAGAAGAAGTTATATACGAACTTAACAGAACAGGAATAGATATACTAGTACTAGCAGAGACAAAGAAAAAAGGGAAAGGAGAAAAGATGTTAATGGATGGACACAGGTTAATATACGGATTGAAATACGGAGTGAAAGGAGATCTAAGAGCGGCAGATGGCGTGGCATGCATTATAAACAGGAATTTGAGTGATAAGATCATAAACTGGAAAGGGTGGTCAGAAATAATTCTCACGGTAGAACTAGAAATGCAAGGAAAAGAAAGAATATCGATAATTGCAGTCTATGGACCCGATGAAGACTAGAAAAAAGAAGTAAAAGATAAATTCTGGGATGAATTAACAATGATAACAGAAACAAGCAAAGGGAAAATATTCGTAGCAGGTGACTTCAACAGTAGAGTGGGAAGAGAAAATGATACAGAAAAGGTGATAGGAAAATTTGGTGAAGATAAAAGGAATAACAACGGAAAGAGATTAATAGAATACTGCTCCCAAAACAACCTGATTATAGCAAACTCATTCTTCCAACATAAAAGATACACACATACACAGAGAGGTTAAAAGTTGAGATGAGAAATCTATATTAGAATACATACTAGTAGAAAAACAACAGACATACAGTGAAAGATGTTAGAGTTAAAAGAAGACCAGAAGCAAACAGTAAAAGAAGAATACACAGTTCAGAAAGAAACAATAAGAATCTATAAACTACAAGAAACAGAAACAGCAAGAGTATGAGAACATAATAAGCAAGACATACTGGTAGATGAAGAGAAGTTTGAACAGTTAAAGGTAGAAGAGATGTGGAACAAGATAAAGAACACTCTACTAAAAGCAGCAAGGTACGCATGCGGTGTAATTAAGACAAACAAACATATAAAAAGAACCGCCTGGTGGAACGAAGAAATAAAAGTTAAACTAAAGAAGAAGAGATGGACTACTTAGGAAGAAAATCAGAAGATACCTACAATGCGTACAAAGAACAACGGACAATAGTAAAACACATGGTGAGAGAAGCGAAAGAAAAGGCGTGGAAAGACTTTGGCGAAAAACTAGAAAAGAACAGTAGAGCAAATCAGAAACTATTTTATAAAGTTATAAAAAACCCAAAGAAAGGAAAAACAACAGAGAACACAGTAATAAAATATAAAAATGGAAAGGTATTGATAAAATCAACAGAAATAATGAGCAGATGGAGGCAATATTTTCAAGAACTCCCACATACCCAAGTCATGATTAAAGAAGAAAGTACACAGATAGAAGATATACACCAGAATACAGGAAATGAAGAAGAAGGTATAACGGAAGAAGAGTTAGTAACAGCATTAAAGAAAATCAATAATGGAAAGTCACCAGGACATGACGGAATCACAGGCGAAATGTTAAAAAAAATGGGAGAACAAGGAATTAAGACGCTACTAAAAATGTTTAATAAAATATGGAAAGAGGAGAAAATACCAAAAAACTGGGAAGTAGGACAGATTGTCCCAATATTTAAGAAAGCAGATAGGAAGATATGTAATAACTAAGGTAAACTCCGAACTGTAATAGAACCAACGTTATCAGAAGCACAGAGCGGTTTCCGTAAGGGTAGAAGCGCACAAAACCATATATTTACTGTTAAGCAAATAATTACAAAAACAATCCAATACAACGAGAAAGCTGCCTTTGCAATTATTGATCTCGAGAAAGCTTTCGATAAACGCCTAGAGAGAGAGTGTGGAAAAGTTTGAACAACAGAGGAGTAAGCCAAAAGTAACGAGGGTAGTTAAAAGTTTGTACCAAAAGACAAGGAATTACGTGATAAATAATAACAGAATATCAGAAGAGTTTGAAGAAGGTTTAAGACAAGGAGGGGTAATGAGCCCGGTACTATTCAACATTTTTATAGACGAAATAATACGAACATGTCACCAGATAACCAAAGGGTTAAATGTAGGATACAGAAAATTACAACCTACATTCATACAAGATTGTGCATTTGCAGATGATATTATAGTAATGGCAGGAAGAGAAGAAGAACTACAGCGAAACCTACTGATATGGAACGAAGAATTAACATATAATGGAATGAAGATGAATATCAGCAAAACAAAAGTAATGACCATTGGGAAAGGTCACCATAAGATAAATATACAGATAAATTGAGAGGAGATCGAACAGATAAAAATTTTTAAGTATCTAGGGGTTACTATCGATGATAGTGGAAGACAAGAAATAGACATAACTGAACGGATAGAGAATTGTAACAAATTATATTATGCAATGAATGTAAACTTTATAAATAAACGAGAGGTGTCACAAAAACCAAACTTACAGTATATAAAACAATCTTTAGACCCATCATGACCTATGGATGCGAATCGTGGGTACTGACACAAAAAATGAAATCAAGATTGGAAGCCACAGAAATGAAATACCTGAGAAGAGTGAAAGGTGTCACCCTGAGAGATAGAATAAGAAGCAAGCAGATAAGGGAAGAATCAACCCAATAACAAGTTTTATCGAAGGGCGACAGTTAGCGTGGTGGGGTCATTTGCAACGGATGGATCAAGGTAGACAAGTCAAACAAATATGGGAAACGAGAAAAGTAGGCAAAAGAAAACAGGGAAGGCCACAGGAAACATGGGACAATGTCATAGGAAAAATATTAACAAGGAAAGGAAAAACAATGGTGGAGGCAAAGGAAATGACGAGTAACAGAAAAGAATGGTATAAATTTGTACATAACTAAATAAGTTAATTAAGTTAAGAAAGTAGGTATAAAATGTATTTATTTTATTTTATTTTAGTTTATTTTATAAGCCATCACCAATTTGGTAAATGGCTTTTGATTATATATATATATATATATATATATATATATATATATATATATATATATATATATATATATATATACGAGGCGCATTCATAAAGTAAGGGCCGTTTGGTCACAGAAAAAATGTACTCATAAGAAACAAATTTTATTGTCATATTTAGTTAGGTACAATCTTTACTTCTCTACATAATCGCCGTTCACTTCTAAGCATTTTCGTACCGCTGCACCAGCTTCTTTAACCCCTCTGCATAGAAGCTTGCCGCCTGAGAGTTGAACCAGTTGACAACGGCGTTTTGAGTCCGTCTTCGGTTTCAAAACGTTGTCCACCCAGCCACCGTTTAAAATGCAAGAAGAGAAGTAGTCGCTAGGTGCAAGGTCGGACTGTATGGTGGGTGGTCAAAGTTCCCAACGAAAATCTTGAATTTTCTCAATGGTTTTGCAGCAGTGTGAGGACGCGCGTTATCGTGGAGGAGGATTATGCCAGATGACAGTTTCCGCGGCGTTTGTTTTGATCGCACGTCTCAAGTGTTTGAGCGTTTCGCAGTACACGTCAGCTGTAATTGTTGTCCCACGTTCCATGAAATCAACCAAAGAACACCGTCTTTGTCCCAAAAACTGTAGCCATCAATTTTCGACTTGTGTACTGAGTTTGTTTAAACTTTTCGGTTTTGGTGAGGATGAGTGTCGCCACTGCATCGATTGCAGTTTTGTTTCTGGGTTGACGTAGGATACCCACGTCTCGTCCCCAGTAACAATGTGAGAAAACAAATCATCTCCATGTTGTTGATAACGGGCCAAAACTTTCGTCCACTAGACATTCTTTGCTCTTTGTGGTGGTCGGTGAGCATTTTTGGTACCCACCTTGCACACAATTTGCTGTATGCGAGGTTTTCTGTGACAATATTGTAAACAGTAGTGCGTCCAAGTTGAGGAAATTTGTCAGCCAGGCCACTAATCGTCAATCGACGATCAGATCGCAGTGCTTGGTCCACTTGTGAAACGATTTCATCAGTCTGGATACTGGGCCTGCCACTCCGCTCTTCGTCATGGACATTTGTTCGGCCATTTGTAAAATAACGGCACCATTGTCTAACCTTTCCTTCACTCATAACTGTAGGTCCGTAAACCAGGCATAACTCCCGATGAATTTCAGCAGCCGACGATCCTTTTGCACATAAGAAACGAATCACAGAACGCACTTCACACTTGGCGGGATCAACGATTTTCGCGGCCATTGTTCTTTGCATTCACTGACAACAATACAATTTCAGAATCAAAACAAATGACGCTGTAGCTTCGCAATGAGTCAGTAGATGGCGCTGCAGTGGTAAAACTGTGCTGAAGCGCCACTATTTATATACATGCAAACGGCCCTTACTTTATGAATGCGCCTCGTATATATATATATATATATATATATATATATATATATATATATATATATAATTAAGATAATCCATTTGAGCTACAGCATTGTTTAATTTTTTTGTACTTGCATAAACTTTTGACATTCGATGTTACGATTCTCGCAGGAAACTTGGATATTCTTGATGTTTTCTCACTCCTTCAGGCTCTCTAAGTATTCTTATTTGAGTTCTTCTTTTCTAGTATTTTACGCAGTGTGAAGACCTTACTTTGCCTTTTTAATTTAGAAAGTGTAATTGTCCTTCCGTCGCATGTGTAAAGATATCTGATGCATTTCAGACTCCATACCAATTTTTTAAATTGCTTAACCATGATTTTTGCTTCTTCTTGGTTATTCTAGTTTTCAATAAAAAAGTCTTAGTGTTTTGTACCTTTTTCCCAGGTATGAAACATTTTGTTGTTTCATTATTCGTAAAAGTTCACATTTAGTTTTGACTACGTTTCGGCGCTATATATTATAATGGGTCATACATAATATTTGGTTATGCGCATTTTTAAGTTTAAGGTATTTCTTTTAGCACAGGTATTTATTAAAATGACAAAAACTGTTCTTACCATCGCTGTTCTTATTCACATTTCCATGTCACTATCAAGGTCATTATTTATAGTATATCCCAGATATTTGAACTTACCGCTCTTTCTAAGGATTTGTTGTAAATTGTTATTTGGGCCTGGGTATATTATTATCTGCTAATAATTATGAATTTCGTATTGCTGGTATTTATTGTAAGTTTACATTATTGTCCTATTCTGTTTATGCTATTTAATAAGTTCTATAGATCCTCTAAATTATCTGCTAAGATGGCTATATTGTCTTCGTATTGTATATTGTTTATTGGTCTTCCATCAACTTTGATTCATTGTGAAAGGTTATGCAAGTGCTATTTGGAAGATTATTTTTACATATATATTAAATAATAATGGAGATAATACACAATCATAACGTATGCCTTTGGTGATTTGTAACTCTTGAATTGATAATGAGTCATTTATCATTCGTAGCTTTGCTAATTGGTTGCAACACAGGTTTCATATGATTTTAAAATCTTTTTTGTCCAGTTCAATGTCTTGTTGTATATCCAGCATCGGTTGATATCTTGTTGTCTAAAGCTTTTTGGTAGTCTATAAAATCTATGAAAATATCCTTTCGTTGGTAACAGCATTTTTGCATTAGCACTTGCATACAATATAATGCTTCTTTTGTGCCCATTGCGTTTCGAAATCCAAATTGAATATTGCCACTATATTGTTTGAATTTCGTGTATATTCTTGCATGTAAACTTTTTAGGAAGGCTTTTCAGACAAGACTTAGGCTTATCAGATTATGGTTGTCGCAGTTATAGACATTACTCTTTTTGATAATTCTATAAACGTAAATGTTAGGCATTAATCTGGTATGTGCTCACTATCATAGATTTTATTAAGTAGAATATATAAATATGTTGGATTTAATAACTTCAGTATTTCTGTATGCATGTTGTCATCTCCTGGTGATTTTCCTTAATTTAAATTATTTTTTCGCATGTCTTACTTCTGATATGAATATTGGTAGGCATCATTAAACGATCTTCTTGTTATTAGTTTTTTATGTAGTTTTCTCAAGTCTGCCGTAGTTTTAAATGATCTGTTACTATTTTATTATTTTGTCGTATAGTACTTAAATTTTTGTGGAAGTTGAAAGTGTTGCGCATTTTTTATAGGTCTTTCTGCTCTTAACATTGTTCTGCTACCCATTCCTCATTTGCCTGTCTTATTTTTTTGTATATTTTTGTGTATTTTGTTGTAATTATCTTTGTGTTGTTTTATCTTTGTTACTTGCTTTTCATTTCATCCTATCAAAAATTTCTCTTGTCATTCATGGTTTCTTCGCTTTCTGTTTTTTGTACCCAATCAATTTCTAGATTGGTTATTTAAGGTTTGTTTCTATTGTTTTCCAATATGCTTCTGCATTTGGTCTCTTTCTTCTGAGTTGTGCTTCAATTTCTTCTATAAGATTTATTTTAGGGCTTTTCAGGTATTAATATTATATATAGGTTTATCTTTTGTCTAAGTCTCGATAATTTTCTCTAAAATATAAAATTTTGTATTAGTAGATTATGATCAGATCCGATGCCTGCTCCTAGGTACGCAGCGACTCTTGTAATATTATTTTTAAAACTTTTTTTAACGAGGAAATAATCTGTTTTACTTCTTACTATGTGGTGGGGGTTGTTTTGTAGCAATTTCCAAGTACATAAATGTCTTGGGTGTAGATCATACTGTATGTTTTTGATTAGTAAATTTTCTTTCCTACATAATCGTGCCAATCTTCCTCTACGTTTGTTTTGCACACCCAAGCCAAAAACGTCCCATTACTAATTCCACTGCTTGGCTTCATCCTATTATTATTGTTATTTCTTGCAATTTAAACGAATGTATTGCTTTATGTAATTACTCGTAAAATTCTTCAATTTCTTGGTCCGCTTTATCTTCTTGTTTGGAATTGTCTAGAATTATTCTCTTCGGAGATTCTAATGGGGAATTACTAACTTATAACATTTAACTAATAATCGGGAACCGTTAAAATGTAGTACCTTCCGCATTTTTATGCTGCTGGTTACTTAATGGCTCATCCACCTTTAGGAACGATTTTCCTCTCAAGGACAAAAGAGTACCCCTGCTTATTGCTAGCTCATCCACTAAAGTCTGTTGGCTTGCATAAGGTAATTGCTTATACAGGCTACCACTCGATCAACAAAGCCTCGTTAGTTATCTAGGATTTGCCACAAGCAGGTCAGATTGACATATTGTGTGCCATTACATCTTCTATTCTACAAAATAATAGAGATATGCACCATTTTAAATCAGTTAACTGAAAAATTTAGTAGTAAATAATAACTAATTATATTAAATCGCTGTCTCTTGATAAAGTCTAGAATTCTTCAAAATCCTCCAATTTTACGTAGGGTGACAGCTGAATTTTATTTGCTCCGATATTGAAAATACCTTTTTTTTTGTTTTTGGAGAACAGACGACTCATCAGTATTATTTAGTTCTTTGAAACCATCTCTAATTACTCGGCGACTCCAGAAAAACCTGAATGAGCATCAACTGGAAGGTTCTGTTCTTGATCAAGAAATCAATTTACTGACGAATTCTTTAGATCTTCAGAACAAAGCTATTTGAGGAGAAAAAAGCCAACTAACTTTAAGTCAGATTTTAGGTCAAAAGCTGACCTGGAGAGCATTTATTGATAAGGCCGTTACTAAAATAAAAGCGTCGAATTAGATTTCCTCATACACTCTCAGAGCCGAAGTTAATCAGTTTGGGTCCTCACCGCGGAGTTCTACGCTAATAAATTATCAAATAGAATCTGACGTTAAGGTCCATCCTTGATGCCAGTGGCTCCTAAAGAACTACGACCTATATTACAATGTCAATGTTATGATGATCCAAAAGTTCATATCCCCATCTTTACTAGCGCACATAGGGCCACAGCAATACTATCGTCCATACTCTCTGTATAATTTATAAGGCTTAAAGAAGTGTCTGTCATAAGTACCGGAAGATTTTAAGGCGACATAGAGACGGCCTACCTATACAGGCACTCATCACTCACTCCAGGTTAGATCAACAGAACCAAGGTTAGGAGTAGAATCCAAGAATCTCAAATCTCGCCAGTGAAGTCAACATCAACGTCTTAACTGTCTTAATAGATTCCACACAGTTTTTATCTTTTGTATTCTTTTAATTTTGTCAAGCTCCATGTTTTGTCTAACTCTACTTTATAACAACAGTATACAATTTGATTGCATTTTTTTCTGATTGTGGTGTTATTTTCACTAAAAAATTATTTAAGAGGTGGTAGATATGATCACTTTAAACTGGAGGTTTATCTGTGTTTTATAGAACTTCTACTACTTAGAGCCGTAGTAGTGTTTTGCTTCTTATAATTTCTTTTCTTCAATGAGCCATAACTCTTGCCTTTTCATTGTATATTTGTTCTTCATATCTTGTCATTATCTAATAAAAGTTGTTTGCAGTCGGATCTATTATAACTTGATTATCTGCGAAAAGTAGTATGTCAAAGGAGTAGTTCGCCGCGTAAATTTTGTTTTATTTAATTTCTTTTATAAATTTTATGATCTATATCTATATATACATAAAAAAGTATTGGTAAGAGTGGAAACTTTTGCCGCAATTCTCTGTTTATTATTTAATATTTAGTTTCTCCAGCTATTTTGAAGAAATTTTACAATACTTTTATCAGATAGCATGAAAAGTCTTTGTTTTTGAATATGTGCTATAGCTTTTTTCTATTTATATAATCGAAAGCTTAGTCTAAGTAGATTGAAAATTAAATTTATTTGTAAACTACATTCTTTTTTCTGTTATTTCTTGTAGAATAAATAAACTATCGTTTATAGAGCCATTTTTCCTAAATCTAATTTATTCTTCAATATCTCGTATTTTATTATCTGTAGTCAATTTGGTATTATTTTTGCTGAAATATTGTACTCTAACATAAGTAATCTTGTGTCTCTATAGTTTTCCGAGTTGTTTTTATTGTTTTCTTTTTGTATCGGGTTGTACGATATTGTCATTTCAGCTTGCTCATATTTTTTGCTTTTTGCCAACTCATGTTAAATATATGAAGTAGTCATTGATTTTGTATTCATAATTTTGCGTTTAACTTATCTTTCCTTGTAACTTCTCTATTTCTACAATATTCAAGACATCTAATTATTTTATGGTATATCATTTTTCTATTAGTTTACTATTGCACTTCTAATGCTAGTCTCATTTGCATTTGCTCACAGCTTCTTGTAGTATTTAAACCATTTCGTTTTATTAATATTAACTGTATATGCTCCTCTTTATTTAGCTGTTATATTTTTTCATATACAGCTTTTTTGCTTAAATGAAACATGATCTAAATTGTTTACAATTTATTATAACCTTTTCTGTGTTTTTGCGTTAAAAGTCATTCTATATTCTTGAGCCATTTATCTGTGTCTATTTTAATGTTTGTCCTAAAGCCTCTTCTGCTGCTTTTCTGATAGTTTCTTCTATATTTTGGCTGTTAATTCTATTTCTTCGTTTGGTTTTTGTTAGAGTAAGTGTTTCTTTAATTGATTTTTATGCAATTGTATAATACTTTTATTTATATGGATATTTAAAAAAAATAACTTTCTATGTTACATTTTGTATATTAGAACTGCTACTCTTTTGGTACTCCCCTGCAAGTCAGCATGTATTTGTTTAGTTTTTTAGTTCTCTTTTTCTCTTTGGTTTAGGATGTAACTGTAGTATAAAAGTTAGCTTAACTTGATCTCCAATGGTAAAAGAATCAACTTAGACCACCAATTTTTCTGGCTAAAAGGGTGCCATTGTTTTGGGCCATCTACTTTATAAAGTGAGCCTAGAGTATCTACAGTGAATAGGTTGAAAGTGGCATTGTTGATATGACGCTACTTGCATTGCTTCTATTTTGCTGCTAACCTTACCTAATTATTTGTTGTATAACGAATTGCAGCCTGTTTACCATATACCTCTGTAATTTTCCTTGCATTGACATGCTTTAAATTAAGGGGTGGCGCCTTGTATAAATGCAAAGATGCATCTTAAAGACATTTTTGTGTAATATATAAAAGTGTTAATGTGTATCCAATAATAATATTATTTTCACTAAATTAAATTATCTTTTATTATCGGCCAATTATTTCGTTTCTTAGAATATTAAACCTTTAACTCCAGATTTCGTTGCACTGTAATATTTAATATACAATAAATTTAAAATAATTGTTGCTATTGCATAGTAACTACTGAATAATTAAAATGATCGTGCTAGCTGACATATTTATAATTTATTTTCTTTATAAATATTTAATAATAACCTAATAATAACTATTAAAAAAGTTATTTTTAAAAACAGTTCATAAAACTACTATTTAATTAATGCGTTTTAAAACTAAAAATGATGTATTATACTTATATTTAATTTAAAATCATTACTTGGTTATTACAGTACAGATACACTATGACAGCTTCAGCTGTTGCGTAAATAAAACGGGATATAATAAAACTTTGTGTTTCCTTTTATAGACTAGCAACTCGATGAAAAATAAACCATTCAAGATGTAATAGAAAATGGTACATTAAATTCAACAAAACGCGGACGACAACATGTTTATCCTGCTAGCAGTGTTTCGTGGCTTCTTGGAAATTTTTTTGCTGTTCCTATACATACAACTTCTTTTTACTTAATATAAAAATAACAAGTTTCGGTCAGATATCTGTCATTAAAGATTTATTTTAAATGAAAGGGCAGGCTTATTTGTGAGCAACAAATAAGCGGTCTGTTACCTCTCCCGGACAAAAAATTGTTATGTTGTTATGTAATATAGTGGAAAGCGTTCAGGACAAATGCGGCGTTCCGCATTATTTGATGCTGATAAAAGAAGCCTCCATAAACCCGTTAAAAGCAGACAAGATTCTACTTGACATCATGTAAAAGGCCGCTGTCTTCCAAACCTATATGTAACGAGGGTCATCGGACATTTGAGTTGGAGGTAAGCTAATAAAGCAAATGCAATAAGGGAAAAGGACAATATTTTGCTGACCTTTTACTTTAGAAAGGCGTAAGTAAACTGCGAAAACTATGTAACTACGTTTTATTTCTTTATTATTGAATGCTATAAAGCAAATTTGACAGATGCATTATGTAGGTTCTAAAAGCTTTATAAAATCCTAGAAATATAATATACGTGGATAAATTAAAAATTTCTGAAATAATAACAGAAATAAAAAAGTTCCTTGAGGTAAAGTCAGGTAAATTTTGTAATATAGCGATCTGAATATAGTCAGAATTTAGTGCGATTAAAGCGTAGGGATCAAAAAATATTTAATGTTTCCTTTTTTTATTCAATACCCTACATTTTTGGGCCATACCTAAGTGTAGATAGCACATGTGATTTAATCTGATCAGAACTGTAAAAACATTCAAAAGTTGTTTGCTCCCACTTTACAAACGGAACCGAAATGTAACTAAGGCTTTTGTAGTATTCTTACGAAATACATATATAAATATCTAAAAATAACTTGCACTTTTATTCATCATAATTGTTTTTTACTTAACACAGTTGGTCTAACGTTGCTTCAGCTTCTCAATACCTCCCTCTAAAGTGATTATCAAAATAATTTTTATAGATACATTTAACCAAAATTGTTTTCCAACTAGCAATATTTTGAGTTGCAGGAACAGGTAGAAATCTGAAAAAGCCAAATTAAGCACATATGGTAGACGTGGTATGATTTTGAATATTGACTGTGTCAACTTTTTATAAATAATGGCACTTGAATGGAGAAAATGTTTAAGAAAGGTGACAGAAAAGTTTCGAGTAATAACAGGGGTATAGACTTATATTCCACGAGGCTAAAGTTTTTGAATCCATTGTACCGTTAGGTATTGGACTACATGTTTTACATATACATTTTTACATAATTAAATTATATTTATTTGTTTATATTTTTTATATTATACTTTACTATTATGGGTTTCTGTTTTTTCCATTAGTTGCTGTTCTTTGCCATTGTTTTTATTTCGCACCAATGTATTCCTCTATTTTCCGCCGCTAGTCTGACTTGTTCTTTCCATCGTATTTGTGGACGTCTTTCTTCCTCGTGTCCTTGTCTCATATACTTGTTTGATTATTCTATTTTCTTTTAGGCTATGTAGATGTCCTAAGCAACTTAATTGTCTTTTTTTATTACTTTTTCTATTGGTTTTACATTCAACAATTTAATTATTGATGTGTTTATTATCTTATCCTTTTTAGTAATCCCTTGAATTTTTTAAGAACCTCATTTCTGAAGACTTGATTCGACTTTTAATTTTTATTGTTAAAATCTAGAATTCACTTCCATTAGTTAGGAAAGGTTTTACGACTTTTTGGTACACCTGCTTTTATTTCCTTTGGCATCTATTTGTTTTTAAGAATACTGTATAGCTTTTTCTATTCTCTTTGATATTTCTTTTTCTACTTTTTTGTTATGCTGTATTATTGTTTCCGCATAGTTATAGCTTGTAACTTGTTCCAGTGTTTGTTCACTTATTTCTACCTTTTTTTTCTTTATTAGCCATTGGAGAGGCAGGCGTGTAAATAGCCGTGCCCTCGTGGTACGGTGTGGGGAACTAAGTACGACCCGTTTTAAAAAGTAAAACGCTGAAGCCCAAATCGTCCCTTAAACGGCCGGCGCGAAAGCGGATGGGGGCGGCTACCGATATCAACCGATAAGTAAAGCCAAACCGCTAACCTGTAATCGGCTTCGGCTTCGGCGGCGATTGTTTCACGGTGGCCACCTTGTTGCGATGTCTTCGTGCCTGGAACACGACCGTACTGGCCGAGATGCGATGCGGATCGAGTATGACTTGCGGGGTAGTTATCTGCGGGTTGGTTAAATGCGGCCGTACTGAACGCGATGCGGTGTGTGTATATTGCGGGTTGGTTAAATGCGGCCGCACTGGACACGTTGCGGTGTGAGTATATTTGCGGGTTGGTTAAATACGGCCGTACTGGACGCGATGCGGAATGAGTATGTCGCCGGGCTTCGCGCCTGGCTTAGCGGTAGATCATTTGCGGGAAATTTTAATTCGTCAGCACTTTTCATCTCAAAGGGTGCCGCCGCCGGCGTATGCAGACTCGCCGGCTGAGCAAAAGCCCATATGCCGTTTTGTGTGCGATAGCAAAACGTGGCGGCAGATATCAAAGCCACTAGCATGCGCCGCCACGATACACAAGCGGTTCAAGGGCGAAAAGGCCGCCACACCAGCCATTACTATCGTTTTTGTCTTACTTGTATTTATATCCATATTTATTCGTTTCAGTTCTCTTTGGTACTTGTGTAGATTATAATGTAATTTTTCTTGTGACTCAAACACGATCATCATATCATCCTCAAATAACATTTCTTGGAGTTTAATTGATTTCATCTTTCAGGTTCCTCTTTTCATACGTGTATATTTTCTTTACATTTACTTATGAGTTTGTCCACTACTGTTGAAAGTAGCAATGGGCTAATTACGCACTCCTATCTTTACCAGTCTTATCTTTAATGTGAGTTTTTTCGATTTGTCATTGTATGTTCTTACTTTATTCCTATTGTTTTTATAGAGTGCTTTAGTTATTGTTATCATCTCTTTCTCTGTTCCGCGTTTCCTTAAGCATTTTTAAACACCACTTCTCCTTATCTTGTCAAAAGCTCTTTATAAGTCCATGAATACAATATGTATATCCTTTCGTTTCGTTAATAATTTTTCTCCCACTTATAATAATACAATATTAGGTCTTGAACCTCTTCTAAATTTATGTTGCGCTTCTCCTATTGTGTCTTCTATTTCTTCTCTTAGTCTGTTTTTAGTAATCTAGTAAATATTTTCCTGGTACACTTGTTAGGATAATTTCTCTGTAGTTCAAATATTCTTTTATATTCTCTTTTTTTGTATAACGGTAATATTATACCGATATTCCAGTCGTATGGTATTTCTTTTGTTTTTGTGATATTATTTAGTAGATCTCTGAATACAATTTTTGCTTCGCCTCCTATGTATTTTACCATCTTTGTTATATCATCTTGTTCTGCTGCTTTTTTAGTTTTAATTTGTTGATGGCATTTGTAATCGCCTCTTTTGTTATTGGTTGTACACTATTTTTTTTCTTTTTTCTCCTTGTAATATTTCGTGTTCTTCAATGTGTTTCTGTTAGTTCTTTGAAGTATTGTTTCAATATATCCATATTTTTCTCTTTTGTTGATACATTTTCTTTTTTATCCTTTATATGTAATAGCCTCTGTCATTTCTTTTGTCTGAGCTACTTTGGTGTATCGTAGAATATTTTTTTTGCGTAGTGTTTATTTTATTGCCAAGATCTGCTCACGTTTGTTTCTTTGTTACAAATTTTATAAAGTAATAGTCTTCTTCTTGTTGTGACTTTAACTTTTTTTATTTCAGTTTTTCTGATTTGGTTCAGATGTGTCTCAAAAGTTTGTGGTGAGCTGAACAGCACGGTTGTATTGTTTGCGTACTGAGTTATTACCGTGGGGGTCATCGTTGACATGCCCTAGATGTAGATGTTAAACAGTGTCGGGGACAGTTATAAATTACACAACGTGACGGACGATGGCCGTATGGTAAAGATCAGTATCTGTGTAGTTGAAGTTGCACTAACATTCTGTCAGTGAAAGGCTCGATTTTGTCACTAGTGGTGTGGACAACTTTATATGGATGGTTGGAATTATAAAGGGGCGATTTTGCAGAACCTTGACTAATATTTGGAGGATGTTGCCGGTCACATCAAGGATCTCTAACTTGCTCTCCCAATCATTGTAGCAATAGTCCTAATTTCGCTGGGTGTGCTGTAGTGTTTGATTCTTCTTATAAGTCTTCTCTTTGAGCTTCAAGAACAGTAGATTTCTCCCGGCTACCTAGTTATTGGTAAACTTGCTGGATTTCTAAACGGAGACGGTACAATGTCGTAGTTTTCTTTTAGGTTTTCCATTATCGTGCCAGAGTTCTTTTCAGATGGTAGGTGAAAGTCAATCGAAAAATTTAAGTGTGGAATGATACGTCATCCGCATATATGGGTATTTCTGAGGTGAGAAAAATCAATGACGTTCTCCATCGTACGGTGTGTGGAAACGTCTTTGGATATGGAGACTCCAAGGACGTTTTAGCGTTAATGTGTTTCAGGAAATCTACCACCATTAACTCACGGGGCTGTATATATTCATGCATCTTCTTGCTGTTAGTATTGATCACTGGACTGTTACACGAGGGATGCTTTGCGTTGAGGTTCCTTTGCTAGGACAGTGGGGATGTCCCCCTTAAAAATAGTATCCAGCTTTTTAAAGTGCAGAGCTTACTGATATGTGTGAGAGTTATAGGCTGCAAATAGCCTCCTTTATTTATCATATGGAGGTACATGGTGGTCGCCTCTAGGTATTTAGAGGGCGAGGGCAAGACTAGATGCTAACCCTTGGTTGCCAAAAGACAGTCTTTACCATAACATTTAAAAACCAAACCGCGTCTCTGCTCTTAAAATGGATCTCGTTGACGTCTAAAATATGTTTATGGAAAAACTTTAGCAGTTGATCCTTTTCTTCCCTATTTATCAAGGATGCAGCACATTGGCAAGTATTTTGCCTTGCCTTTATCACAGCCCTTGGTGAGCGAAACTATGTCAACTAGTTTCTCTATGGCCAAACGGCGTCTCTGCGTTCAGCCATCAGTCAGCAAGTATCACAGCTTTTTATAAATCATAAGCATTTTTTTTTGTAGTTGTGAATGATACTTAGGTATTCCACAGCATCTTTAATTTCTGTCACAATCATATTCTTGTTAATAATAGCGTTAAAGCGGAAATGGTTGTAATAAAATTAACATATTAGTGTTAAGAAATTTTTAAATTTAAAATTTGCAGAATAAAGGAGGGCCTTAGTATGCTTCGTTTTATCATTTTTTATCACGTTGAGGAGAATGTTCTGTTACATTGGGTGGAAATTTCGACTCGCTTATTGGCCTGTCTCGATCAGCTCCTATAAATCTCGTCGGGGATTTTTGTGGACTCAATACTATCTTCTGGTCAAATCAAGCTCTTCAGTCAAGTTCCGAATGCTCGAAGATAATTAGGCATCCAAAGCGGCTGCAAGTTTCCGTCATCCAGAATAAATGGTCGGTCAGAAAGTGACTCATTTTCAAGACCGATGACCATCTTGACACTGTTCCTTCGCCTCTAATATCACAAACCTTTTTTCAGCCTCTCTCAATGAAAGTTATCGCTTCCAACAACCACTTACGTGGATTCGAAGTTCAGTTTCTCCATTTAGAATCAGAGAAGCTAAGTGGGATGTTATAAATACAAAACAATAAATACATTTTTTGCAAGTGTAACAAAATTTTCTTCTTAACCCATTAAAATAAATCTTAGACATTATATTATATAAGAGAATATATTGCTAGTAAAAATTACATTTCCATTCCAATTTGATACATTAAAATTCGAAATATAGGTGTGCATAAATTTTAAATTGACAGATATCAATTACTTAGTAATTGCTATTTTTAGTGCGGTTTCTTAAAAGCCTATGTTAAGTAGGGGACATGTAAACGATTCGCATTTTTGTTAACAGATGTTATCGCACTTGTAGAGAGTGCAGAAATATTCTAACCCACTTAACATTACTATTGCTGTTAACATCATTACGAACACTTATGCAAATCGTAGTTTTTGGATCACCAATGCTAACATTGCCATTACCATCAACATGTTTGTGACAGGGCTCTTAAACTTCTGAAATGTTCTTCTGTATTTGCTTTAAATTTTTATGCAATTGTGTTGCCTCAGAACTGTACCTTAAGTATTTTAAAAATTCCGGGCGGTTTTATTCCGCTCGTTGTAAGAAACTTGATACCTGTTGCACAATTGACGAAGGTATCTCTTATTCTGATGTACGGACACTACCTGCAACGCTAAGAAGCCGTGTCCCTCTCTGATCACTTCACGAAGTGTAAAAAAATATTTATATTTGATTATATATAAACAGTAATGGAACAATAGTATAAAATAATTAAAATAGTATCAAAATATAAGGAAAATATTTTTTATAACAAAACAGAAACATTCATTGCAATAATTTACTGAAAAAATTTAGCCCACATAAGAGTTGAGAAATATAGAACAATGTGTTAAAAATTCACTAATATCAATAACACAATGTGCTGGCAAAGTATATGTTATTCAGAAGAGTATGAAATAAAGATTTAAATGAATTAATATAGATGATGCTGTGGTGACTCCTTACCAAATGTCACACAGACTGTACATATGATTTAGCGTTTTTCTAATGGCTAATATGTATGCATATACAGTACGGTCAAGAATAAGATAAAAAGTCTTTGTCTTCACAGGGGATGCCTTAAGTTCTCCGTTCCTGAATATTAAAATTTTAACCATTTTTCAAAATTTACTTTGCTTATGCACAATTAAAGTAGATATGACCTCCAAACCTTCATTAGCTTCAAATTTCCTCTTTGTTTGCATTTGACAAATTCGAATGTTAAATTTCCGAGCATATATCACGGCTGTTGAGTCATATTGCATATTTTTGTGTACCAGCATTACATACCACGATGCATTTTTTTTATGGTATGTGTTTTTTCAATTTTTTTTTTGTTTGCTGGAAAGGAAGTGAAATTATTTGTTTGGGAGAAAGAAAATAGTATAAATGATTTTCTTCCTCAGACCACTTGCTTTCTAACGAACAAACAAAGTTAAATAATTATATGAAAACCTTTGCATAGGGCGAAAACGAGTAAAAACTGCCCAATTAGAAGTTATGATTTACAAAAATTTTCACTCGTTTTGTTTTATGCATAAATGACAATAAAAGAATAAAGGAGAAAATTAGAAAAAAAAACCAAACAGTGCATCCTTTCATTATCTGATTTTATCATTCATGTTCACTATCATCCGTCATTCGAAAGAAGTTTGAGTGGAAATTTTTTATACTAATCCTAGTTTTTTCTGTCAGTCGTAATTATTGTGCGTTGATCGTAATTTTGCTTGCGCTAGTCAATTTTGTCGGTATCAATTGTAATCAGTAAAAGTCTATTAAAGTCTTGTCCAGTCATATTTTGTTGAATATGTCTATTATAAAAATCGAAAACTTTGTCATGTAAGTCAAGTCAAAATTATTCGTCCGTCATAGGGTCTACGCCATGTGTCAAAGGTTTTTAATCATCTTTTAGTCTTTTTCGTCCAGCCCGGTCATTTGTTTTGCGTCCGTACTTGAAGTTGAAGTAAGTACTGCAAGCAGTGCTCATGGTCGTCCTTCGTCAATCGTAGTTCGGTGAAAATCTAGTGTGTCGCCAGTCAAACGTTCATCTTCACTCAATTCAAAAATGAACTCACATAAATTAATATTTCCATGCATACATTTATGAAAATAAGTCATACGTTTAAGTATAACTTAACTACCTTCACTCTATTTCTTGTGCTTGTCTCGCTTAGTCCGTCTTCTCTACATGCGACTTATTATTGTGATAATTATTTATAATTACTCGTTCGGTATTTTAGTCCCGGGCACTGCCTTCATTCATTAAGTCTGTCAGTTCCGAGTATTGATTTTACCCTTGCAGTTTATGGATTTTGAGCATTGACTTCTCTCATTTAGTATGCCAGTCCCGGGCCTTGGGTTTAGCTTTGAGAACTGGTATTTAATATGATTTTCGTTTTTTATGCAGTCAAGGTGGAGGACCCCTTTGGTTGAAAGAAATGCAGAAGCCAGGCAACTAAAGATAAAAAATAAACAGGTTTAATTGAACATCGAGGAAAACGATGATGGCGATAACGGAATGCCGGTGTTGTTCTCTGAGCTACAACCAAAGGAAAGCTCGGAACAAAATCACAATCTGAATCCATGGTTAAATTTAGACCTTTAAGAGATGTTAGATAATGAGGAAAACCCTCCTTCTTCAAAGAGCAACGTATGCGGATCCCATCTCATTGAATCTTTTCGGGAAAGAGCTGGTCCTTCCAAACTCGTCGCGGACCATCTTTCAGTAAGTAAGATCTTTGGTCTTGTTTTTGACGACATTCTGCTGCAAGCCATCTGTGAGCATACGCATGCGTACGAGGCTCGAATTATCACATAGTACAACAGGAGGTACGCTGATAAGCCTCCTGTAAACTGAAAAAACACTGATTTGATGAAGCTGAGGGCTTTTCTTGGAATCTCATTTAGTTTGGAGCTCATGAAGACGCCAAATTACCATAATTTATGGCACATATGGTCCAGTGAAACAACTCCTATTCTATAGGGCTGTGATGTCAATAGATAGGGTCATAACTTTGATTAGTGCATTAAGATGACACGTCATAAGGGTCGCCAAGCCATTTGTAAGGCCAGACGCCATAAACCTAAAATTGGTCAGTTATAATATCCTGGCAAAAATCTGATAGCAGACGAGACTCTGGTGATGTTTTAGGGTCTAGTTGCCTATAAGGTGTTCATAAAGTTCGAAAAGTACGATCTGAAGATTTGGAAAACCGTAGATTCAGAGGCTACCTACGTTTTGGGAATGCAAGCAACTCTATACTGACCGAGAACGTGCACCCGAACTAAACCAGGAACGATAAATAGTATTGAAGCTCTCAGAGTCTTATTTTAAATCTATTAGGACAGTGACGACTGACAACTTCCTCACCAGTTTCAGCTTTGTTAGAAAATTAATGCAGCAAGAGTTATGACCAGTTGGGATCGTAAAGAGAAGTGTTAGATGAGTTGAAGAACAAGCAGAAAAAACCAAAGAATTCGCCTGTGTTTGTTTTCTCACATAAGGAAAGACACAGAGTAAAACCGCCACTCTCCAGTCATACAGGGAACGCAAGAAGGGCGTAGTTCTTGCTTTGTCTACAGCTTACCAAAATGCTTTATTCCTGTTGAGAATAATTATTTTTGAAATCGGAGATCATATTGGCCTACAATAACTGCAAAGATGGGGTAGTCACAGCTGATGGCCAGACGAAGCATTTCTCCTGTCAATTCGGTTGTGCACGATGACCCATAAGCTGCTATATTATCTAGTTAATCTTGTTGCTTACAATAGCTGCAAGCTCTTTTCGGCAAAGCATCCTAATTGGTTGGCCATTAAAGGATCCAGGAGGAACCTCGCTTATATGGAGAGTGGGAGTGTATGCTCAAGTTGTCCTAAAAATATTTTAATACCTAACTTCTACTTTTTATATTTTGGTGACATAGCCAACTGTAGTTTTTATTTTAAAAAAATATAAATTTATTTCATATCTCAAAACTCTTAAGAGGTAAAAAATAATTTTGTTAACATCAACTATTAAAAATAAATTTATTAATCAAAATTGATATTGAAGGGGTTGTGGGTAAGTTATTTAAATAGCCTTGTTATTATAATGCATAGTGTATTTTATTATTTAAATAATCACACATAATGTAAAAGAAATATTTGGAACGTGAGTATGTTTTGATAGAATATACACAATTTTTTTAAACAAATCATTTTCAACTTGTGTTTTGATGTAACAAAGAACTAATAACAATAGAATATCCGCTGAAAAGACTGCTACACATCAGCCAATTGCACAAGAAATGTGAAAGGAACTGTTGGTGTACCTCTGGCCTTTGATATTTGTTTTGGGACGAAGTTTTGCAGTTGCTACAACATTTTGAGATCAATACCTCGGGCTGCTCTATTCTAGCAGCAGCCATTGAAAGAAACTAAACCATCCGAAACGCCTTGTACATCGATCTCGCGAAATGGCAGCAATAATAGTGTGGAAATGTCACAGTATGAGGAGCGGTAAATGGAACGGCTTGACGTGTGGCGCGAAGACAATGGCGCTGGATGTCTACTTTGTTCTCGCCATCCGAACACATCCTTCTTAATTAATCATTAACTGGAAGCCGGCAGCGGCCTTGTTTGCGCTGTTTTTCGCGCACCTCGCGTTTCGGGCTTCGCAGGCCGCGAGCAGCGCCTTCAAATTCAGGCTGCGCCGACCTCTGCCTCTAATTGCGTTTAGCGGCCGGGGATGTCGTAGTTATGTTTTATTAGTTAAGTGCTCTGCTGTTTTGCTTTTACGGCCTGCAAATAAAGCGCTTCTGCCGCGTAATTTAAAGGCATAGGGAATCCTCCGCACAAACCTTATCTGTGATTTTCGCTTAATCTCGATTGTTATCACAAGAACGTTATTAAAATTTATCGGAAATAAATAAGTTTCAAGTGTAAAACACTCTCTTATACAGGGTGTCCAAAAATCAACGTCAAGCCGGAAACGGGTGATAGACCAGGTAGTGGCAGTTGTCAGAAAAATAATTTAAAAAATCTTAGTGGTGTACTTTTAAAATTATAGGCATTCAAAAAAATGAAATATTGACACCCTGTGATGATCTTTCATGTACTGTGACTACAAATCTTTATTGTTCTTTATTTTTTTGTGTGTGATGTAACCCTGAACAACCCTTCTGTAATTGTAGTCTAAAATTAAAACACGACTGCCTCAGGTTTAAAGAAAATATCACTTTTGTTACCCAACCGTGCACTCAAAATTATTACATCGCCCAACTTTAACTGACCGTACTGAAAGAAAATGTACAACGCTATTTTGGCAAGTGACTTTAAAAGTTGGCGCATTTAGTCCAGATTCTAAAATGGTATAAAACTTGCTAAATTAATTCTTAAATAACGCAAAAATATTTTTTTGCTTAAGAAACCCGTCTCAAGCTAATTCTTTTTACTTAGTTAACATACTTCTACGACACCGCATAACAAAACTGTTAAATAATGAGGATAAAGAAATAATACAAAAACAGGAAATAACAAAACTGAGAAAATTTCGATGAAACACTCTACAACACCAAAATGGTACCACCGCCTGAAAAAAATTAAATACCGAATATTAGTAAAAAATGAAGAATCTGATCACATATCCCGAAAAAAAAAAATAAGATAAGAAATGATGCATTGTGTGGTTCACTTTCGGGTTATTAGTCCGTGGTCAAAGTTTGGAAACTTTTGACGTTTCATACACAACATCATCTCGACCACACTCGTATAAGTATAGAAGCAAAAACGCACGGGACAATTATTTAATTGTTAGAATACTTTTTTCTGAAGATATCCGACCACGGCTTAACAACCCAAAATCGAACAAAATAGCATCTATATTTTATATAGAACAATATCATCGCCCCCAAGACGTTTTGTATCCAAACCCAACGTTTCCACTCCCGACGAACAGCAATCATCAACCGACCTTATCTCCACAGTACTTAAGAAATTAATAGAACTGCTAATCCCCCATTTAGACAAAATAATGCCATTCCTAACAACGTTATTACCAAAATTGCTAGGCAATGGATCAAAATAATCTTCAGTTAATAAATAATATAACAGTGACAAATTAAAATGCCAATGGTCTTAAATCTCAACATTCAACTTTTATAGAATTCATGACACGACACAATATTGATATCGCGTGTATCACAGAGACACACTTTGTAAGCACCGAAAAATTCAGAATTCCTGGGTATCACGTATATCGGAAAGACCGAGAAGCTGTAATAGCATCAAGCGGAGTTGCAATTATAATTAAAAAGAAATTCAGCCACCACCTCCTCCATATGGGTGTTCTTCAAAACATAGAAGCCATTTCTATCAAAATACACATGAAAACTAGTGCCTCTTTAACCCTTACATCTGCATACAAACCCCCAAATAAACGGCTTGTTGAAGACGAAATCGGTGAATTGTTCAGCACCAACGAGCCCACGTTAGTTTTAGGAGACTTAAATGCAAAAAATACGATATGGGGATGCCGTGCTAGTAATCCAGACGGGATGAAGTTGCATAACATTATGGCCAAACACAGTATATTAATATCAGCTCCTGACGACTACACTTACCATCCATACCGAACAGACCATCAACCTGACATCTTAGATGTTATACTGCATAAAAATGTCACTTATCCAGTGTATCAAACAGTGGCATCTGAATTGGACTCTGATCATCTTCCTGTCATCATCAGCCTCCACAACACCCCTCAAATAATACCTCCACTGCCTAGCTTAGCGCAACGTAAAACTGATTGGGACAATTTTCAGTCGACCCTTGATCAAAAACTCCGTTGGGTGGGACCACCTGAACTTCCCCCGGATATAGACAATGCCGTCCTACAATACACATCAGCCTTACAAGCAAGTATACAAGAAACAACCATTCCATGGAAGCAAAGGAAATTTGCCGAGCATATTAGAACTCCCAACTACATACTTGATCTAATTAAGCAAAAGAATAGATATAGAAGGGATTGGCAAAGACACCGGTTACCATACCTTAAAACACTGTACAACCAACTATGTCACTTAGTAAAGAATGAACTTGACAGTCTAAGAATCCAAAGATACAATTCTTACCTTGAAGACACTAAACCCGGTGACCCATCTATGTGGTTAGCTACCAAACGATTATTAAGACAACCGAGTATAATCTATCCTATGATAACAAATAACGCCAGATACTCCTCCGATGATGAAAAAGCCAACTTATTAGCAACTCATCTTGAACAGGCATTTACGCCCAATTATGAAGAACAAGACGAACACTTCGAAAGGCAGGTAACAAGCGCAATCGCAAATATGCACTTACAGGATAACCACGAAATAGCTCCTACATCTGTCCAAGAAATTAAACCTTACATAACAATATTATCTAAGCGTAAGACCCCTGGGCCCGACCTTATAACAAACGAAATGCTAAAGCACCTATCAAAAAAGCCTCTGGCTTACTTAACCTCAATATACAACGCCTGTCTCAGACTAGGATACTTTCCGACAGCATGGAAAACTGCAAATGTGCTCCCCATCTATAAAGTAGGTAAACCGAAGGAAAACCCTGACAGCTACCGACCTATCAGTCTCCTGTCAACCCTGGCCAAGCTCTTAGAAAAAGTGATACTTTCCAGATTACAAGATTATCTCCACCAAAATGATACTGTTCCTTCTCTTCAATTTGGCTTCCGAACCCATCACTCGACCTCTCACCAGCTTCTCATAATAAGTGAATCAATTGAAACAGGGTTTGAAAAGAAAGAATACACTGCGGTTGTATTTATAGACTTGGAAAGAGCTTACGACAAGGTCTGGCATGATGGACTTCTATATAAAATGGGGCTTTTAAACATTCCAAATTACCTAACCAAAATCATTCACTCATTTCTCACTAACAGAACTTTTAGGGTCCGGATCAACTCAACCTTATCTAGTTCTAAACCTATTCGGGCCGAAGTACCCCAGGGCAGTATTCTGAGACTCACCTTATTCAACCTACTCGTTCACGACGTACCTACAGATCTCAACTCAACGCTGGCCATGTATGGTGACGATACTGCAATTATTACACAGAGCCTCAGTCTTGATACAGCAATTGTACTCCTACAAAACTCTATAAATACGTTATGTGCATGGTTTCAGAAATGGAAAATTAAAATAAATTCTGATAAATGTCAAACAAAAATTTTTACCCTCAAAAGATATGAACAAATTACAAAAATAAAAATAAATAATAACGAAATAGATTGGAATCCAATGGAATCAGCTGTTAAATATTTAGGCGTGCACTTAGATGCGAAACTGAAATGGGGGTTTCATATCAATAAAAAACTCAACGAGTGCCACAACAGACTGGGTGCATTATATCCCCTTATAAACCGCAAATCTCACCTCAGACCTGAGTGTGCTGTACTTATCTACAAAGGAATCCTCAGACCAATTCTTACGTATGCATGTCCAATATGGTGCAACACATCAAAGACAAACATGAAGAAACTCCAAACAATCCAGAACAAAGTGCTTAGAATCGCCACCAACTGCCCTTGGTTTGTGCGTAATAATCAAGTTCACAGTGAATTAAGTGTTCCATTAATTACAGAGTTCATTAATAAATCCACTGTAAAGTTTTTCCAAAATCTAACCTTGTGTTCAAGTGCTACCAAATTAAATCTAGGCCAAAAAAAGATTCACAGGCGTCTTAAACGTAAACTACCACAGGAGTTAATTTAAATGTGGTATATAAACCCAACTCAATGTCAAATTAAGACAGAAATGTAATTTATCAGTTAATCCCCACTGGACTAAACCTCAATGTATGTAGTTTAATTCTTATTCAATTGTACTATAACAACCAAGCCGTGTATTGCATTGTATATTGCAGAGTCAGCTATAATAATTAAAAAAAAGAACAATATCTGGATGCTTGTCGCTCCTATTTTTGGCAATTATCGAACAATGCTGTAATGTCTTAGTGTTGATTAGAACTTAGAAAAAATTTATAGCTCTCTTTATTCGATGCTTAAGTCCAATTGGAATTAAAACTAGCATTAGATTAGAAGAGTATTTTTAAATATTCCTAAACTAGCAATTCATGGTGTTACACAACCACTTTTATGAGAGGAAAGTTTGATCCTTTTAATTATACTATATCATAAAAGATGAACAGAACGCACGTTGTGGTAAAGCCAAATGTTCAATAAATTTGAAAATAAATTTAATATTAATAGCAATGCAACAGATAATGAAATATGATTTTATTTTTTATGTGTTTACTAGAGCTCAAAATAAAATTATAATAGGTGGGATGATTAAAACAAATACAAAACATACAGGAATATTTTTATTATATATATTTTTTAATTTAAAATGATTTCTTATGATTTCTTGCAATTTTTTCCTACCTGAACCAAATTTACGCCAACTTAAAATTTTCTATGGAAATAGAATTTTTCGCACCAAAAGCTTTCATAATGGAAAATACGTTAACTAACAGCTATAATTATAATGTCTACAAGAAACCTATCCATAGTAATAGCTACCTAAATTCTAAATTTTAGTATTCCCTTGTTCAAACCTCTCATCAAAATTTGACAAATCTTATCTAACGATCAATAGTCAAACCAGTACCACGACTGTATTATAAAATCGGTATTCTATTATGCAATAAGTATATGAATTACTTTGTTGTGATTGTGAAGGAACCTATATAAGGCAAACAAATATAATCTACCTGAATATATGGGAACTATATAGTTATACGAAAAGGTTATAACTATTTCATACTTGCCAAACATCATACAACAACAAGCCACAAAATCAATATCTCCCATTAAAAATTTTCTATTCCAACAAAAGAATTATATGCAGAGAAATTGAATATAAGAGGTGATAGCCAAAGAAATTGAAATAAGGAACCAATGTACACATGTTATATGTGAAGCTCTCATTATCCCGCATCATCATGTAGACAACAAGCTTTTCTGATTTTATATTTATAGGGTTATAAATGAAACTTTGGTTGGAAATGCATTGGTCTGGGAAGTTGGTTTGGAGGTGTTGCGTAATGATGTACGTGATAATGAGGGGTTTCCAAATGACCACTAAGCGTTGGCTATCGTGCTTTATGTTAAGCAATGTAAGCGTTATTGTATCTGAATTGCTTCACAAACAATCCTGCTGGGAGATTTTTGTTTTAAGATAATATTATGTATTGTTTCTTTATTATGTTCGGCAAGTTTCAAACCATTATCGCCTTTCCGTATGGCTAGAGTGTGCTCATATATTTGACTAAATATTTACTGGTTTGTCTGATCCGTATAGATCATTTGGCATTATCCGCAAGGTGTTTCATAAACTTCTTGGGATTCATTATAAGTTGATATTTTTATTAATATTTTTAAGTATATAGAACACGACTTTGCTGGAAGATCCATTTGGTAGTAGAGTGATGGATAATAGTTTTGAGTTCCATTTGCCGTTTTTGCATATGGGATCTGGTGATAAGGAATTTTCCAATCGAATAGTTTTGGGTAGGGTGAGTAGGTTTTTCGTAAACAGTGTAATGAAAGCTGTTATTTCAGGAGTTTTTTTGCTATAAAAGTATTTAAAAAAAGGGGGGTCGTTATGTTCAGTTTGTATCGTGAATTTGATATTGGTGTGAATTTGGTTTAGGTGAGAACAGAATTCGCAAAATATATCTTGGCCATGAGGTTAGATAAGAAGTTATCATTGGCATATCGTACCCGAGAAATATTGGATAGACAATAGATAATTAAGAAAAGAATATAATTTTTTTATATTATTTTCAATTACTATTAGGTATTAGGAATTAGAACATCAAAGCTGATCTTAATGTATATAACACCATTACTTACCTTTGATAGAGAATCAAAACTCTTATTGCTAATTAAAACCTATAAAATAAAAACAAAAAAAGAACTTATATCCCAAGGAAAAGACCTGGCACACCTCAGGACCAACATAATTGGAGATGATTGTTGACAGAAAAATAACTTAAATAGAGATTACGCGAGTAAATACAACAAGATCTGTACTCGGACCTCTTTCATTCCGGAAGCCGACTTTAAAAGAAAACAAATTGTTTTTGTACAAGTCCATTATCGTCTTATTATGACGTATGCGGTTTCAGATCGTCCAAATTCGGGCCTTATGGCCAATTTTGTGAGGAACTCTAGCCTACATCGTGACCTCTACATTTTCATGATCCAAGAATTTTTTCAAAATTTTCAGAACTTCACCGCCTATGCCATACATAATGACACAAATTCCCAAATATCGTAATCTCTCCATGAGATGCCACGAAAGCCTTTTATATGGTCATCTACAAAAGGTTATATTAAAAGACTGAGATTAGAAGCTAAATCCAAGAACTTCTGATTTCGCGTGATCGAAAACTGGCAACCATTATGGCTGTCCTTCCGGTCATTAATATTAAATGATACTTACTATACTCTCAAAATACTAATTGTACATCTTTATCCTTCAAATCTAAAACGCGTACTTGATGCCAAATAATAATCAAAATTTTAAGTTCATTTTTAGTTCGGGTCTGTACTAGAAGTCGCTATCAGCGGCTTTGCTAGATGACAAACGGCCAAAAACATTTTATAATTGCTTACAGTTTCTGATTTATAGGTGCTATTATTTACAATATACTTGCACTTATTTAAGCAATAGTTCGATAAAGTTTAATTTCACTTTTACTGGAATTCAAATTTTACACATGTTACAGAGGTAAAAGCAGGGCCATATTCATGTTAGAATACTAATAAGATAAAAACCTCTTTATGCAAATGCCTTTAAAGTATCTCTTTCAAATATTTTAGTAAAGTTCAGTTTTAAGACAAAAATGTAAAAAAAGTTTTAGTGTGAATTCTATAAAAACTTTGTTTTATATAACCTAAAAAGTTCTAAAGCAAAGTTGTTGTTCTATTAAATTTTATCAATACGTAGGCCACGAGCTTATTTGGGTATAATATTTAAAATAATATTTTTTTGTATTCTAATAAAACATCTAAAAATAGTAAAACGCTCTTTGGGCTATAGCCATATTTAAAAACTAACACACAACTAAAATTACGTTAAATAACAAAAAGCATCTTTATAAAGGGAGTACAAATAAATCTCCGCCATTTTTTTATCATTGTCATTTATTGTGGAAGAACGTTATGTTTTATTCGAAGTATTGTCCATCGCTAGTCACTACTTTTTCTCATCTTTCTGGCAGCATACGGATACCGCGTCGGAAGAACGCTTCATCTTTTGAGGCTATCCACGAATCGACTCAATTTTTGGTATTTTCATATGATGTGAAGTGCTGCTCAGACAGGCCATGTGCCATCTATCGTAACAAGTGATAATCGGAGGGAGGAACATCTGGTGAATATGACGGGCGCGGTAGGACTTCCAATTGAGTGTTTCTAACTAGGTTTTTATCGGCGCACCATGTGGACGAGCATTATCATGCAGGAGAATAATTTTGTCGTATCTGCAGTAGTAGTGGGAGCGTTTTTCCTTGAGTGCTCCGCTCAGTCTTATCAACTGTGTTCGGTAGAGAGCCCCAGTAGTTGTTTAGTTTGATTTGAGCAACTCATAATACACGACACCAAGCTGATCTCACCAAATACACAACATGAGTTTTTCCATGAATAATCGGCTTGGCTGTCGATGTTGAATCATGGCCACGTGGTACCCATTATTTTCTCTTCTTTGGATTATTGTAGTGGATCGATTTTTCATCACAAGTGATTACACGATGCAAAAAACTTTTTCGTTTATGGTTGACAAACAGCATTTCACATGTGCAAATCCGGCGTTCAACGTTTCTCGGCTTCAGTTCATATGGAACCCGATTTCCTTGCTTTTGAATCATTGCCACAGATTTTAAACGATGAAATATTGATTGATGAATCACTCCTAATGTAAGTGCAAGTTCTTCTTGCGTTTGGCAGAAATCTTTTTCCAATGATGCTTTCAATTCTGCGTCTTCATACACTTTTGGCCTTCCGTTACGTTCTTTGCCTTTGAGGTCAAAACTCACCGTTCTTAAACTTATAAAACCACTCACGACAATTTCTTCGCCCAAAGCAGCCTTACCAAATGCTTCTATGAGCAATCGATGATCCTCAGCTGCAGATTTCTTCAAATTAAAGAAATAAATCGAAAGTTCCCCCAAATGACGCTTATTCGCCTCAAAATTCGATATTTTCGCACAAAAAAAATTATGTGATACTGATACAAAATCGGTGATATTTTAATGTTGTGGTGTTGCCAGATGTCCAACCTTACGATATGGCGTTTTACATCTGACAACTTGAACCACAACTTATTGGTGGGGTCATCTTTTGTCACACTTGTTTGTACTCTCTTTAACTTTTTACTTTCCTTATCCTATAATACGGAAAGTAATGTAATCGACGGAAATTTGACCTACCCAGTTTTTTACATTTCTGGACGATTTATAGCCTCAGGACACCAAGAAAGTTGGTTTGGGCCATTGGTTCGTGTGTGTGTATGTGTATGTCTGTTGGTCTGTCAGTGAACAGGATAGCTCGAGAACCGTAAGAGCTAGAGACTTGAAATTGGTATGTAAGTTACTTGTAGGTAGAGGACGGAGTGCGAAGCTTTTGGTAAAAATCGGCAGAGTCGTTTGGTCGCAAGGTCGCAAAATCGGTCGCAAATCGGTCGCGAATCTAAACGATTGAAGATACAACAAATTCATGAGAATAAAAATGATTTGTTATCACGAGATAAACATGAATTTAAAGTAAAATAGAAACTTGAAAAAAAATTGAAGCCCAGGGTTTTTGCCAGAATTACCCAAATAGTAGGATAAGGAAACTCGTGTGATGTTCACACCAGATTTTTTTATTATATACTCAAGATTTACATTCTGTTCTAGAGAAGCAATATGTAAATATTATTAGTGGATTGTACAAGAAGGGGGAAGTAGGCCATTGGATACACTTTAAATTAACTACTTTTATGTAATTGGTTGGACTGATAACTTAATGAGAACAACGGATCTATCTTTGTAGGCCTTCTTCTGTTTAGTGTTCTTACCTCTAGTGCAACGCTATGAATATTAACTTCTTCGTTAGAATGATTAAGGAAATTATTTAGGTATGTATCTTCTGGTTAGTTTGCGGTTAGTTAGTCCAAATTGACTAATTTTAAGTAAGTTTAAGCCTTTGTCCTATTAACCAATTAATTTTCTGTATTTTTTTTACGGGATCCGGGTTATTCAACCTTTTTAGTTGTGACATGCACTGAATTGTGTTGATTGACAGCTATTATCCAATTCAGTAAGACAGGTTTAAAGGAAATTGAAGTAATACTGAAGATTATTAGATATCACTTGAGAGCTTTCTTTACTAACAATTAAGCGTGATCATCCGCAAAGGCAATAATTTTGGTGTTAAGAGTTGTTGGGATGTCAGCAGTAAAAATTAGTAAAGAAATGGCCCCACTAATTGTCTTGGAAAACTCCGATTTGATAAGGTAATAAGTGGATGTTTCAAGTTTGTAGTTTTGAAATAACAATCAGTCATATAGATCTTTAATAGTAGGTAGTGTTCTTCTTTTTTATTATTTTATCATAGGGTAATGCCTGTTCCTTCATCGGTTGGGCCTTTCTGTTATTCTACGTTTAGGTTATCACATCATCTTTTCTTAGGTCTTCCCACACTTCATCTCCCTACCGACGATTTACCATTGGCAATCTTAACGATTCTGTTGCTGGTCATTCGGTTAATGTGGCCATTCCATTCTTTATTTCCTCCATGGATCTATCCTTTACATTGTAAGGTTTTCTTATATTTTTGCTTCTCTCTCTATCAGTGTTTTACCAGCGATCTTTCTCACGATTTTTATTTTTGCTGTTTCCAATAAAGGGCGTGTATTAACTGCAGTAACCTCCAATGTGGAATAATTCTGCACTCCGTGTACTCTCCAGTCCTGGCTCTATCAATACAATACACATTAGCGGACAAACAGTTAAGCTCATAAATAATAATGTAAAATATTTTAGTTAATGTATAAATTTATTTCTATGTTAAACAAAATACTTCTTTTGCGGAACGATTAGGTCAAAATCAGGAGATGTATGATTTTGCATTTTGTGTTTTACTTCAACTGGACCAAAAGTACTATTGGTGATGGTATTAGGCAAGGGCTGTTCATAAATGTTTTAATTTTAATCATTATTATTGTTATTTAGGGCTAGACCAGGGAGACTTCTAATAATTTTTTTGCAAAAATGGCGTTCTTTTTCGGATTTGCCTTACCTCAACTATCATCCCCTTTTCTCAATAGTGAAATGTGAAACTGGTCTTTTAAAGCTTTTGGTGGTTTTTCGTATTGATTAATCTTCTCTTGTTAATGTGATTACATAAGTTACAAGGACAACGTTTCTAATTCCCTGTATTTGAAATTTTAGTTGCCTCAACAGTTTATTATATACGAGGTGTGTAAATAAAGTAATGAGACTGATTTTTTATTATTTTATTAAGCAATGATAGTTACACTTCACATTGTCCCCTTCCAAGTAATTGCCTTGGGCAGCCACACAGCTCTGCAAACAGTTCTTCCACTCGTCATAGCAGTGCTGTAACGTGGATACTGGAATCGCCGTCCAAAATGACGTCCTTTGAGGTGCATTTTCACACGTGGGAAGAGAAAAAAGTCACACGGCCTCAAGTCGGATGAATAAAAGAGCTAAGGAGTTTTGTTTCAGGGTCGTACAAAAGCACCCAAGTATCGTCACCAGTACAAGGCACGTGTTACTCCAGTTGTCTTTTGTTTCAGCCTAAGGAACCATTTTTGCGCAGATTTTCCGTATCTCCAATTTTTTGCTCAAAATCTGATAATCTAATGATGGTCTGCGTCAAATACAACTCTTCTCAGATCATTCTGAGTTGCCAAATTCTGTCGACATTGGTGTCATTCCGTAGAGTTGCAGGTCATCTGGTGCAAGATTCATATTCAATCGTTCCTTTTCCTTTCGAAAATGCCTTAAACCACCGAAACACCTGCACCCTTGACAAAACTACGTTTCTGTCGCACTGTGCCCAAGTCTGGATCGCAGACCTTTGCTCGATCTTACTGTCACTCATCGTCAAAGCGCACTCTCCAAAAACGTTTTACGAAACAACACTCGCACTGAACGCATATCGGATGACCAGCTTTTTCCCTAAACGGGCAGTCCCCAGTGTTGCCAGACCGGACGCTAAACTAACAGTTTTATTACTTTATTTACACTTCGTCTAATTCTGTAGAAAGAACATCTACTTCTTTACCATTTACGTCTGGCTTTTTTTGTAACAAGTTCTCTAATATGTAATGGTATGTTGATCACTGTATATATCTGTTGGTCTTTAGAGCAGATATTCAGGCAGCTTTTTGTATCACATAAGTTATGTAGATTTTAACAGCATCGAGATCATCAGTATGTTTTAGACTGAGGTTGACGCTCATCAACCAGTTTGTTTTATATGAGATGAGTTTACGCATATCAGCTCTACAGATGGTATGACTGCTTAGATAAGGGTTACCAATTTTGTGTAACATTAAGTGAGAGACCTTAGAATACAAAGAAGTCGAGAGAGCTAGAGCTTGTCAGAGTCGGATAGCTTGTATATTGGATATCCGTTGGAAAGAAATGGACAATTACTGTTATTGACGGCCTTTAGTAGATTTCTAGCCTTGGTGATTATTTCGCCTTGATCTGCAGTCAGTATGCTTAGCATTTCAACCTCCAACTAATAGAAATATATTTCCAGGCTGGAAAATTGTTTCATATTCTTCCGTAGAGATAGTATGTCTGGGTGAGTCATATAAAGCAGCCATATCAAAGAACCATGGTTATGCCCTGATATAGGCTATTAATGTTTGTATTTTGTTAGTTCGATGTGGAGGAATTTTGTGACGTTTTGCTATATTGCAAATAATTACTACAGAACCACCAGGCCGTTTAACCAGGATGATTGGTGTAATAGCGGTATTTGAAATAGTGTCCTTTCAGTAAAATGGGTTTCTGGGACTATTAGAACACTTATTTTGTTAAATTGTAGAAAACTGATTGGGTTATTTTACCAACTACAGCAGTTAGCATGAATAGGTTCATACCATTTTGGTTAATTAGTCAGAAAAACATTACTTAGTAAGTACTATCCTTCTTTATCTAGTATTTATATTTTTGATTGATAAGGCTTTGGGTCTTAGTATTAAATATTTTTAAAGTATTGGGCATTAATGTATTCACTTACTTCGAAATAACAATCAGTTGGCTTTGTGGCTGCACTACTGCATTTTGGCTTTACCGTTAGTGGAACGTAAAATTTACTCCTTACACGTTTACATCTTTACAATGTTCTAATAATTTATTTGTGTACCTGAAAACGGTTAATCCAAGCACAGAAACGGATCAACCCGTAGCTCCATTAAATTCAATCAATTACCCAAGAACAAATTGTGCTCGAGTAATCTGTATTCGTTACAATGATAATTTATCAAACAAACTTAAAGTCTGAAAGAAGCCTCTCCTTTGAAAACTTTATGAGGATTTATTTCTTCCCTAATTCGCTTATTTGGAATTTGCGTGTGAATACCGAAGTAAGCCAAATGAGATGGATTTAGCTCGGGCTCTATAATTTTGTAATTCGATCTGGCAATTGAAATCAGATATAGACTGCGCTAGCAAACTTGTACTTACTAGTTTAACCTGTTCAACTAGCGACGTTGTCTATTTTTCAGCGCTTAATTCGGACCTAATCCCGAAGCGGTCGGTGTTTATTCGACAGTTGTAAAAGTGAGCGGAACTTCAAGAGCGAGATTTGTTGCTACAAATGCAGCATTCCTCAGGCGAAGCGTTCCATCGGAATAATAGCGCGAAGTGTTACGGTTTAATACGGAATAGAACATAAAACTGAAATTACGAGGGAACAATGCACTGCATGCAGGCTAAGCGCGCCTGATAAAATCGTATATTATGAAAGTTTGCAACTAAGTCGGGCTGGCTGCGCAAAATAAAAATCGACGCAAATTTAACGCCCTAACGGCCAGCGGCGTATCGTGGCACGTAATTATTTTATTTTCGCCCTGAAAAATGCGGATTACGGCTGTTGTTTCGCCCTGCAGCCGTCGAGATAAGGATTTTAATATGTTCCTGAAATACAGTCCGCGGGGCGCCCTGATTACTCCCAACTGCTCGGAGTGAAGATAATGCCGGCAGCTCGGGCGGCTTCGAATGGCTGCAAATTTTAATGCGCGTGCATCAGCCGCAGATTCCTTGGAAGTTTTAATTATGTTGGTTTAATAAGGAGCGTGGAAAAACGCTCCGCCGCAATTAAAATGTAACTTCGGGACTGGGAAAATTTGCTGAGGATGTAAATGGCGTAACAGCGTTTTTACTCCGGTCTTTAATTCCATTCTGTTCATAATCGTGTTTTTTAGAGTGCTCCATTACACGAAGTTTTCCAGAGCGACTGGAACACTTAAATTGTTTTTTAATATTTACTTCTTCATTCTAAACGTTTTTGTTATAGAAGTAAATGTACAGTAAAAGTACCCTAATAAAAATTACAAATTTGATAGGGTTTCTATTTGATTTGACACTACTAATTAAATACTCTCATTTTGATCAAAAGAAATTGTTTAACAAATTGCATTATATCAAAAAATTAATTTTAGTCAATAAATAATGTGTGGACATCTCTGTATATTCTATTTGTTTCTAAAACATTTTTTATACTTTTATATATTGTATAGGGTACGGTAGAATAATGTCCCCATTTCGAAACAGGAATAAAAAAACAACATGAGTTCTGTTCAATGTTTTATTGTACCATCACACACAACAGCGCTTACCATTTAGTCATCAACCAGTTTTTAAGGTAATATCGTCCAAATATTTGCCCACACGTGAGATACATTCCTGCAGCCTTACCTTAAAATTTCGCATTGCTTTCCGAGTCATTTTCATTGATACTGCTGCGAATGCGTTGCGGAGAGTTCAGCCTTCAGGTGTCTACGCAAAAAGAATTCGCCAGGAGGCAAGTTTGATGACAGCCGGCCATGTAACACCATGTAATAAGATGAGGCGGTCTGGAAACATTTGTCCCAGAACTTCTTACGTGTGTGTGTTAGCGCCATTTTATTGGAACCACAGTTGGTGTATTTATATGATCGTTGAGTTTGCCTTTAGGAAATTGCCTAACATTGCAACATTCAGGGTAATAGTGACGATTACTGCACATCCTTCTTTCTCAACGAAATACTTAACAGCAAACAAAACAGTTACATCCAATTTCGGTAAAACGTTACTGTTGCATGTAATTGTGAAAGAAATGACAACACTAAAATAAAATAGAAATCCTAATTGATGCTATAATTCAAAATTTTCTTAAAATCTTATTTTATACTCTAACTGGATCTTCTTATAGTGAAAAGGTGATTTAATAAACTTTAATATTATGCATATAAAAATGATGAAGAAGGGGAAGCTTCTTATAGCCAAAGTTTGAAAAACTATCGTCAATGTAAGACTCGGATATCGGTGTCTCTTTCATGAGTTTATCCATAAACTTCTGAAATATAGCAGAAGAGACAATGTCCTATGGTAGAACATCATACGGGTACAGACCTCGGTCTGTGCTAATGGCAAAAAATTTCTTGCAGGTTTCCTCCACTTCTAGTTGATGATAAGCGCTCACTCCATCCAATTTGGAAAACTTGTCTCCTCCAGCCATTGACGAAAACAACTCCTCTAATGTTGCCAGCAGGTAATGAGTGACGTAAAGTTGATTATTTACTGTTGACTTAAAATCACCCGTGATTGTGACTCTTTCGTTGGGCTTCTGAGCTACAAAAATTAGTGATGCCCGCTCACTGAATTTGATACACTTGATGGCTCGAGACTGCTCCATTTCTGCAAGCTCTTGGTCGACTTTTTCACGTAATGAAAAAAGATGAGAACGAGGCTTCAAAAAATTTGGCGTTGCGTCATCCTTGAACAAGATTTTGACTTTAAATTTGCCAATTCTGCTAGTAGATGAGAACAGGGCATCATGCTCCTTTAAAAGAGACTTCAGTGTGAGGCTGCTGCTTACTGCAGTCTTTTTAACGTCGTAGGGGGGAGCTTAAATATTCAAATCAGATCACGACCCAATAAGGACTCATCTTTTACCACTGGAATGCGGCGTGTGATTTCCGCTCTATAGTATTCAACTTTCGAAAGTTTCTCCCAAGTAAGTGCAAAAGGTGTGCTTGGATGAATACAATTTTTGAGAGCCAATTTCTTTCCAAAAACCTTCATTGAGTATTTCCTCTCCACAACCCCAGTCGTGTTCCATTTGATGATGACCATTGACTTTAACATTTAGCATAATGGGTGGATCCTTGGTAGACCGCTGTACTTGGTAGACATGACAGTTATTTACAATATTTTTTTATTAAGTTGCGTATTTACAATCTTCTCGCACGCAAGTAATAAGTAAATCTTATGTAGTTTGACATATCAGTAGAAGATCTAGCCAACGTCTTTCTCCCCGTAGGCTAAACACTAGGTAGTTCTAGATAGGTCGTATAGCCAATGTCGTTTCAATCGTCTGATGACGCTCGGCTGGTTGAAGAGCTGTTCTATTAGCTGATTTCCATGTCTTGGCAAGTTGTTTTTGTATGTTCGGGCAAGCCTCTGGATCTCTGAGGGTATGTACGGAATTCTTAGGTCGGTATGAAGGATTTTATTGGTGACGTACCATGGAGCGTTGGTTATTGTGCAAAGAATTTTTGACTAGCATCGTTGTAGGATTTTAGTGTGTGAGGCTTTAGCGCAGCCCTACAGCTAGATTTCACATGTTGAGATGAGTTTAATAATACATATAGCAGCAGTTTGTTAGAAAGTAAGAGTTGGGAGGGTCTGCCGATGAACCATTCCATTTGCTTAATTTTGGGATCTATTTGGCTTTGATGTTTGTGCTCCAGGTTAGCTTGTGGTCCACATGTAATCCAAGGTATTTGATGTCCGTCTTCTAAAGTATGGAGTATTGTTGATATTGTTTCGTGGACGTAATTTGTGCGGATTTATCGCTATTAACTATAATTCGCCATTTATTAAACCAGTTTTGTAGGATGTCTAGGTGAGTTTGTAAATGGGCTGCTGCAGTTATTAGTTTTCTTGACTGAGAGGATAGCTGTATCATTAGCAAACATTGCAAGTAGAGCATAGAGTTGTAGGTATGTCAGAGGTATACAGAAGATAAAGTAGAGGTCCTAAAATGCTGCTCTGCGATACTCCGGAGATAATGTTGGTATTTAGAAGACGCATTGTTTATTTTACTTGGAAGGTTCTTTCGGTTAAATATAACTTTAATATTAGGTGTAACTGGCTTGGAAAATAGAGTTTAATTTTATAAGCAGACAAATTTCGGATTCATCATTGTTTCCTACCGGTTGAGGTGTTGAAAACACAACAGCAAGATGGTCGGAAAATGTATTCTTTTTTTCTTTGTTTAATCTAGCTCGTCAACCTTTTTGATTAAAGGCAATATTGTTAGTCTTTTAATTTTTTTTGTTGCTTTCCATATCGTGTGATCAACAGGTGATAAGTTAGTGATGTAATGCTGGAAAGTGTCGTTTCGCACTTTTAATAACTCAGTGTGTAGTTGATAAGCGACCTATTATATATGGGCTTGACTTGCCTTTGTTTAGTTTACTGCCATTTTTTTTTTGAGTGCGTTGCATTTTTCTGTGGCAAGATGTCGTATGTGACGAGGAATGTTGATATCTGATGGGTAGATGCCTGTTGCACTGGGTGTGGCTTGCCATGCGCGTTTTGTATCGTTGTGATTAAGTACTGAGTTGCTTTCGTCTAGATCGTGGGCATTCTTAACTCGGATATCTAGACTAATTTTGTGATTCAGTATACTTCTAAAATGATCCCAATTGATGTTCTTGGTGCAAAGTTTTGGAGATGGTTTTCTAGTGATAATGGAGGTACTTAAGGTAATTAGAATTAGGATATGGTTAGAGAAGAAGTTATAGTTTGATGTATGTGTTCGCTATTCCACAAGAAAGAGGGAAATCGAGCAAATCAGGAATTTTATTTGTGCCTATAAGCTAGTAAGTGGGTTCTCCGGTTGACAGGTAACTGCAATTATAATTTTCTATTGCTCGGAGAAGGTTATCTCCTTTTGGATTAGTTAGTCTCGATCCCCAGGCTACGTTCTTGGTGTTTCAGCCTCATCCAATGATGAATTTTGTATCAAGAGCTTGTAGCAGCTCTATGTATTCTTCAGTGAAGATAGTGTGTTGAGGCTAACTATTTACTGCTGCTATGATTAATGAGTAGGGTAGAACTTGACTTTTATACTAGAGCGTTGGATTTTCTCAGTTTGAAAGGAGTTCCATTCATAGTGGGAGATTGAGTTTTTGATACAGCTGATCCGCCGTGCTATCTAGATGGTTGGAGAGATATATAGAATAGCGCGGAATTTTGATTGCCGTTCTAGTGGTTGCATGAGTTGCATGGTTTTCGTCCATATCTTGTAGTTGTAAAAATGTTATTATTTTAGAAATGTGGTTGCAGATATATTGGCCTTTCAGAGTGCTAGACGGAGGGAGTGCGCCATTATTAAGCTAATTTATTTAGAACAGTGGAGAGCATGTTTAAAACCATGTTGTTTTGACTAATAAGTTGCGAAAACATTACTTCAAATTCCATTACAAAGTTAGAGAACATTTGATTGATGTTTATCTGTTGTTGGTTGGATGTATGAGCAGGAGGTCTTCGGTCTGGTGGTTGCAAATTATTTAAAGCCTGGATTTGGGTTGTTTCTTTTCCGTTTTTTAATTGTTTTTCAAACATGTTTTGTCGAGTTATGTTGTGCCGTTAAGGCTGCTAGCATCTGTAACCAATTGTTCGATTAAATTTGAATGTACGTGCGTATTGAAGTCTTTGGGATTGAAATTATTGTTTTACGATATTTATTATTTTTTGGATTGTGCTATTTTGCACCGCTTGTTGCAGATTAATTAAAAAGGAGATGACTAGTATGCTTGATAATGCGTGTATTGTAATTATTTTGTTGTTGAATAAATTGATTTATTTGTGCGTTAAGAATATTAAACGTAAAACTGTAACTTTCAGGGGCTGCTGGTGCACTCGAAGGCCCGAGTCGTAGCCGTTTTCTATTGAAAACATGAGTTAACACATACTTCTGTTACGGAAATAGATTGAAATTGTACATACAGATCTGAAGTAGCATGATGCTGGTTATCAACAGATAGTTCGACACTCGGCACTTTCAAAGATAACAGGCGTAGCAGACGTGTTCACTTTGAAAGTTAGTAAAAACTCATTTACAACTTGTTGCTGGTGTTTGAAACGGCGGTACTTTTGAAGTTTCTACGCTTCCCGTAAGAATAACAGACGACGTTCTTGTGTGGACGCTCTTTCACTGTAGTGTGTAACTTTGAACCACAACTAGGACAAGACCTGACCTGAGGATGGCGTTTGACTTTCCAACATAAAACTGTTTTTGGAAGATTAAATAAAAATAGTTTTGTGGGCCCTCTTTATGTGTGGGTCCCTTAAATTGGCTATTACGAATGAGTACTGCATTGGACTCGGCAGGTTCATGTGCAAGTGCGATCTCCAGTTTTACATTATCATTCTTGCCAAAACAGGCTTTCTGTGTTGCTACGCTAAACAAATCGTAGACAAACTAGTCATGAAATCGCTCATTGAAGTCCATAAACTTGCACGTAGTGGCCATGTTTTCGCCAGGTACGCTGACGTTAACCTTGCTGCTGTCGGCGGTTGACAAATCTAAAACAATTGGCAAGGGCCTTATGTGCGGGCTTGAGATTCTTGAGCGGTTTGGAGACTAAGTCGTCCGGTGCTATCAGGTTAGACAAGGCGGCGAAGGTGGCTATCCCAATACTGGAGAGGAAAATGGCTCGGCATCGGTTTGTTTCTGTTTCCTAGTCAATTGCATTGGCCACTAGGAAACTGTCGAATACCTTGACCTAAGGTTTGAAATCTTTGGACTCCTTAATGCTCAAAAAACTGACATTTTGAATTACCGCAATCCAACAGATAATAAATATTCTTATTGTTTTTTGAACCTCACACAGCACAGCCCATTGTTTTTTGGATCCCAACCCTTCGCCAAAATTGTGTGGTGTATGTTGTAAATTAGCGCCGCATTTATCACTCCACACGTTAACGTGCCTTATTTTCTACAACTCTATGTACAGTTTAATAACGTGCCATTTAAAACTAAACTAAATTTCCTATCTACCAAAACGCCTAGATTTACGTAGCGGATACTGCAGTTTCTCTTTTAGGAAGTGTTGGTCAAGTAGCGTTTATTTAAAATTTTAAAAGATATATAAAAACCGACAAGAAAAAACGGGGTGGTTAGGGAAAGAGAAAGAATAGGCCAATTAAGGTCCTGATGATAACGTTGAAAACGTTTCAGTTTGCTTCAAAAAGGTCATCTATTTATTTTATAGAGGGGCTTTCATAAGAGTTCTATAATTTTGTATTTGTAATGCCAGAGGGTGAGCGACAATAGTAACTTCCAAAAGGCTTCTACAGTTAAGACAGTAGACAGCTTTAGTAATTATAAGCAGATAGAAGAAGCAAAAGTTTGCCCTGCAATTGAACAACAATAAGAAAACTAATATGATCGTGAACTTATTAAGTTATAACTTAATTTGTTTGAGACTTAAGTTTTCTAAATTTAAATTGAAAATTTTGAGTCGTAATAACTTAATTATTCTTTCAAATTGTTTTGATCGTAACTCATACTCCTTAATTAGTTCTTTCTTGTAGCGTCAGATTCGTATTGCTAATTAGGTGGTTTCAAATGATTTACAACCATTTAAAAAAAATTACAAAAATACTCAATCAAACACTATTTTTTAAGATGCAATAGAAATAACAGGGTAAACAGATAAAGAAAAAAGCAATTAAAAATATTTATTTAAACCTTGTAATACACGTAGTTATATCTTTAAGTAGATATAAAAAATGGATGAGAAAGGCAAGCTATTGGTCGGTAATGCTTTCGTCGATTTTGAAGCTAAAACCAAATCATGAAGGAAATAAGGACCGAAAACAGAATGCCGATATGCTCTATAACTAAATTTATTGCCATCATTAATCTGACTGTCGATAAAGTGTTTTAAGGGTAACAACGAAATACTTTAAAGATATAGCACGAGCTTTCAGCGCATTTCTCAGGGCGCGGTGATTTTCACGCCGCTGGAACGTTAAATAAGCCATGTTTTATTCAGCCTCAAAAAAGATCTGTCAAGCGGTATTGTACACATATACATTTATATTTCTAAATGTACTTTCCGGCTCAAACATCTTAAGTAATTGCGAGCTTTCAAAACTCCCCGCCCGCTCAGAGCGGCTTGCCAACACTTCAGAGCCTTATACGAATCTAATCTAGCGTAAATTATATCGCCTGTGCGTCGGACTGCACAGTCACTTCCAAATCTAAGATTTCCTCCGCCAAATCCTGTAATGCCGCAACATTTCCCTACTTCTTATCAACCCCCACACAGCAGCGGCAGCCGCAGCCGCTGGGGCACACCGACGCGGGGGATGCATAATCCGCACTCATATATTTAGATATCCCGGGCGGGATTACTGCCAATACGATACGCGACAATTGCGCAGATCGAAAGGGATCAAGGAATGATTACGAGACGGCCGCCGAGATAAAACGCAGACGCTAATTACCTGCTCAAACAAACGGTTTCAGATTTATTCGCGGATTTACTCAGACAGCCCTGACGTACAAGTTAGGAAAATGGGGACACTCTAATGTCGTTACGTCTCCTTAGGGTCGCTATTAAGCAAGCCGCCCGTTCAGTCGGTTTGAAACTAAATATTTTAAAACATTGTGCAAATAATGTTTTAATCCGACCTTGTATTTAACTGTTTCTTTCTTTATCTCTATGTAGCTATAAAATCTATTGCTGTAATGATTCATATATAATTGTCTTTAGTTGCCTATTCTCTTTTATGAGTGTATGACTGATTGTACTTATATTTTCTTGTAATTTTGCTTTAGTATTGATATATTGTATTAAAATTCCATTAAAGCTTTGCTATGGCAAAACATAGTGAAGTATATGAATCTCTTTAGTAGTAGTTGATTGTAGCTAAGGAGAGGTAATGCTAGTTAAATTTATAGCGTCTTAAAATTAAATGTGTCCGGTTAAGGAAGTAAACCCTAATAAAAATAGGAAGCTGTGGGGCTTATAAAAATTCCATCACACAAAATCTTCAAAGTTATCGTAACTGTGAAATATGTACAAGGTCGTCGAAATAAATCAGAAAAATAAATAAACCATGAAAATATCATTAACATGCAAGAAAATTTATCAGCGGCTAGAACATACACAACTTCCTCCTTGTCCATATGTGTCATTAACTTCATATTGGAGCTGTCCTTAATCACTCTCTGCAATCCTCTAAACTACTACGTGTGGGATTAAAGGGTGACCATAAGGCCAGTGGTAATACAAATTGTTTTATAGCCATGCCTATTTCTTCCTTGCCTTGTGGCCTGGAGGAGTCTTTTTGAAACATACATTCTCACAGAGCGACCACCTCCTCTACACAAGGGTTAATGACATTGTCATTGCCTAATAACCGGTTCTTCAAATTTAGTTTACATATCGAGGATAACTAGGTATGGACTTGCATTATAACATATGTGTATACAAACCAAGCATTTTTAATTTTCGCCGATTGGATGTATCTTGTATAAAAGCATGCGTTATTTGTATTTTGGTTTATAACTCTACTAACAGCAGAGGCGTCTTTGTTCTTTAGTCATTAAAATATAAAATCGTTTAAATATGATTGGGACTGATTAAAAAATATCAAACACTTTTCAACGTACTCCTTTTGGGGTCAATACATTATTCCAACGTTTTGGAAGCATCCTAATGCCATTTTTAAAAAAGGCTTTTGGTTGTTTCCCGAACAGTCTGACGATGTCAATGGCCGCAAACCGAACGATTTTTAAGTCTGATTGAGCCTTTCAAATAGTTAGAAATAACAAATCGAGACTATACAGGGGATGTGGCAGAAGATTTTATTTCAATTTCTCGAGGCGTTCCATTGTTGTTCTGGCCGTTTAAGGGCGTGCATTGCCTTGTAGAAAGCCTACCTAGATCAGATCTTTTTCGTTACGTCTGTTGCGAGAAAATCTAATTGTAAGTAATAAGTTGCATTGGCTGTTCTGGCATCCGTCAGAAAGTCTACCTAGATAACCCGTTGCCAATCTCAGTAGAGGTTCCTCGCGTTTTCTTGAATTTGGGAGAACTGGTATGCTACCACTCGCGTAATGTAGTACACCTACGTTTCTTCAATGGTCACTATAGATTTAAAAAATTCCTCGCTTTTGTTTTAAAACTTAAAAAAAGGAGATGACTGACAACTTGCATGCGCACCATTTTGTTCACGTCTGTCAAAGCGCATGGTATCCATCGTGCATCTGCATGATCCATGTTTGGCTCGGTGATGGATGTTTGCGATCGAAAATCACGTGGTTCATTTTCCACGCGCTCTCTGCCCTTCCTCAAGTACTTACACTACTCAAACATGCAGGTTCCTAAGAGACACCCTTTCTTATACTGTTAATAGAGTCTGTGGTGAATTTCAGGGGACGGGGCGTTCTTCCCAACGAGGAATTTAATCACAATGCGTTGTTCTGCGCTCCGCAGTACCTTCTGTTCCCAAAGAGAACTGAACATATTTTAACCCGAACAAGAGAAAAGGTAGAGGTTCCGGCTGCTTTCTCAAGGTCGCACAGTTGCTGCACAGTGCGGCTTGTTTACACACAAATCAGTTCCGGTCATATTTGAACCACCTTGTAACATAAGAGGGAACTTCATACAATTGGTTACATATATATGTTATTAACTTAAAAATACTTCTAGTGTACACAAAATTGAATCTACAAAATCGCAAAATTAAAGAAAGAGTAAAATGCCCGCTTGTAAATCAAAATCAGATTATGATTTGTTATTAGTAAAAGCCTCGTGTCTCTTTAATAATCTTCGAATTAATGGTAGGATAAGGAATTTACTTAAACTGGGAGATCTTACGCATAATTAATAATTAATAAATGAAATGCAGGGGAAAAACCGCATTTGGCTTTGATAAATTTGAAATGTCTTTTCATTTATAATTTATATCACCGATCAGAATAATCTGTAATAAATACTTAGTAATTAGTACATTCTATGAATTGATATGATGGTGAAGTGACGTGGAGAAATCAGTCCAGTAGTACTACCTCTTCATGTCAATTCGCTATCTAGGTGAAGTTCCGCGAAACAAATTTCTGTATCATATGGTATTTTAACGTTATTAAAACGAATGGTGGTCACCTTTATCTTCTCTACGTGAACGACACTTGTAAAATTGCTCTCATTTACTTTAATTCTCAACATGATTTCTATAGTTGTTAAACGGTAGCTGGGCCTTTACTTGTGCCTCAAATTGCTGGATTATTTGCGAATCAATTTAGATTAATTAGCAAACTGCGTTTAAAATACTACCTAGAACTTATTGAAAGAGAGTGTATTCCAGATATTTCTTTATCGTATTTGACTTAGTATTGTCAAGATAATAAAAAGGACTTTAAAAACTAGAAATATCGATGGGACACCGAGTAAACCCTCCTTTCTTGTAATTTTTGTGTATGACATTGTCAATTCGGTAGCATTTTTAGATGGTCGAATGGGAATGTGTAAAACCATACTAATGATTCGGTAAGCATTCTTCTATTAAATTATTTTTCTAACTTTTGTGTATTGTTAGTTTTTACAATAGAAATTACTGACAATAGGCTTAAAGGCAAGTAGAAGGTCATATTTGTTGGGTTTTTTCGGTTTTAATATGAATGATGTCGTACTTCAAATTGAATTAACCTGAGAATTGAGTTAAGTAGTATGGAGAACCTGTAGTTTCGTATGCTAACACCGTAAAATATTTAGGTGTGAATCTAGATATTAGACCGAGATGAAAGGAACGCACTGAAAAGAAAAGAAAAACTTAAACATTCAATTCAAAGAGTGGTCTTGGTTGATAGGAAGAATATCTGTTAAGTCAACACAGAAGTTAATTTTTACAATATGGATATACGGTTGTCAAGTATGAACCTATACTAACAGCAGCATACAAATCATACAACATTTTTAAAATAAGATACTAAAGAACATAGTAGACAGTTCTTATTACGTAAAAAAAAAGTCATTTACCTCGAAATCTATGGATGTAAGCACGACGATTGACTTTATAACCACACTAACACTGAGGCAATGTAACTGTTAGATCAAGTTGCAATAGTACAAAAATTTAAAAGATGTAAATCTCTTTAGTTAGTGAATTAGTGCAAATCAGAACGTAGTGTCCGTTTTGTAATTTTTGTGTGATAAAAATATGGGTAATCCCATTAGAATGATCCCTGAGGCACTATATAAGTAATTAGCAGAGCTTAGAATATATGCAAAATGTATATTTTTGTGTGCATGCATATTTTGATAGTTTTTTTTTTATAAATTGATAGCGAAATATTATTTTGCATATTTAACGACACATTCATTTGATTAATTTTTGGTTTGCAAAAAATAGTTAAAATTCCTGTTCTGGATTCATATTATAAATGCATTTAAAAGCAATTAGGGAGCTTCAATTTTCCTTCTTTTTCTTTTGCTGCCTTACACTATGCAACGTGCAGACGTTCCTCTGCTTTTTTAATTTAGGATGTGTAATCTTTTTTCCCCCACTGCTGACAAGAAAAACGATGATAAAATAGAGCCTTTTTATGAAGAAATTCAGAAAGTACTAAAATTAAGAAAAAAACGTGACATCACAATAATAATGGGGGATTATAATGCAAAGATTGGAGAAGGAAGCTATGGAGATTACGTAGGTAAATATGGATTAGGTGAGAGAAACGGACGAGGAGAGAGAATGCTGCAGTTTTGTATAGAAGAAGACCTTGTGGTCACAAATACTCTCTTTAAACTATCAAAGAGAAGATTATATACTTGGAAAGCACCGAGGGATCACAGAACAAATAATTAGAAACCAAATAGATTACATAGTTAACAAAAAGGCGAGAAACAGCGTAAAGGCTGTAAAAACATACCCAGATGCGGATGCAAATTCGGACCACAATCCTGTAGTCATAAATATGTATATTAGATTGAAGAAAAGACGACAACAACAAAACCAAAATAGTTACATAAATACACGAAGGTTACAACAACCAGATATACGAAATTCTGCAACTAAGATGATAAACCAAAACTTCCATAAAATGTAAGAAGAAAATATTAGTAATTTAGATAAGGAAACAAAATGGTTTAAAATAAAAGAAACAATAGTAACGACACAACAAGAAACCTTGGGAGAACACAAGAAACAGATGAAGCAGAAGTGGATGACAGAGGAAATCTTAGCGCTAATGGACTAAAGGAAAAAATTTAAAAATAAAAATGAAATAAAGTATAGAGAAATACATAACATTATTAGAAGCAAGATACGTGCAGCAAAGGAATCCTGGATGGATGATAAGTGCAGAGAAATAGAAAAGTATGAACATAAGTATGTCAGCTTCAATGTTCACAAGAAAATAAAAGAAATCACTGGTATTGCACACAGACAACAATCGAGGATAATAAAGGATGACCAAGGTTCTTTAGTCATAGATACAAAATCAAAGTCAAACTTATGGCAAAAGTATATTAAACCATGCCATAAAAACCGCAAAAGCTGGAAAAGCAGCAGGACCTGATGGTATACACTGCGAACTATTTAAAACTATTAGATGAACAGTCAGTTTCAATAATTGTTGACTTGTTTAACGATATATACCAAACAGGGGTTATCCCACGCGAATGGCTACTTTCCACCTTTGTCCCCATCCCTAAGAAACCCCGAGCGTTTAGATGCGATGAGTATCGACTCATAAGCCTCATGAGCCAGGTACTAAAAATATTCTTAAGAATCATCCACAGCAGGTTATATAGCAAATGTGAAGCGGAAATGTCAAACACACAATTCGGTTTCCGCAACGGAACAGGGACCAGAGAAGCCATATTTGCTCTTAACATCTTAGCACAAAGATCTCTAGATGTAAACCAGGATATTTACATGTGCTTCATAGACTACAGCAAAGCATTCGACAACGTGAAGCACGATAAACTAGTTGATATTTTGCAGAAACTCAACATAGACCATCATGACATACAAATAATTATCAATTTCTACTGGGGTCAAACTGCAAAAATAAAAGTGGATAACTCTCTCTCCGAGGAAATTAATATTCAAAAAGGTGTCAGACAAGGGTGTATTCTCTCACCCATGTTATTTAACATTTATTCGGAATATATATTCCGCGAAGCGTTAGAAAATGAAAGTTCAGGACTAATAATAAATGGGAAAAGTGTCAATAACATTCGGTACGCTGACGACACCGTTTTTATCGCAAGCAACCTAAAAGACCTTCAGACACTGGTAGATAGAGTATTTCAAACAAGTAAAGAATTTGGGCTTAGTATTAATATTAGTAAAATAAAAATGTTAGTAGTATCTAAAAGAAACACCGCAGAGAGTCAGCTGGTCATAGACAATAGGATTATTGAACAAGTTCAAAACTACAAGTACCTTGGCACGATAGTAAACAAAAACATCACACATAGAGAAGAAATCTTAGCAAGAATAGAACAAGCAAGGGCAGCCTTCATGAAAATGAAAACTACTGACTGCTCAGAACCTATCGTTAGCATTAAGGACAAGAATGGTCCGTTGTTACATATTCCCAGTGCTCTTGTATGGTCTAGAAGGTTGGACTTTAAATAAAGAAACTTCAAAGAGACTTGAATCCTTCGAGCTATGGATTTATAGACGACTATTGAAAATCTCTTGGACCGACCGAATTACGAATCAGCAGGTTCTGGGTAGGACGCGCAAAGAATTGGAGATCTTACCTACCATTAAGAAAAGAAAATTAGAATTCCTAGGCCACATTTCCCGCAATTCTAAATATGAGATATTGCAGCTCATTATGCAAGGCAACATTGCTGGGCGAAGGAGAGTCGGACGTCCCAGAATCTCTTGGTTACGTATCCTACGAGAATGGTTCAATCTTACATCAGCCGAACTATTCCGAGCAGCTATATCAAAGGTCAAAATAGCCATGCTGATCAGCAACCTCCAAGGGAAAAGCTGAGATTAAGAAGAAGAATCTTTTTTTCGTCGCATATATAACGATATCTGCTACTCAGTCGTAGTTTAGAAAAATTCAACAATTAGGGTTGGTTTCAGAATACAAAAATAACAGTTCTGAAGTGGGACAGTGGCTAAAATGGCCATTTGGTTTAGTGTTGTTAGATTGTGATGATGTCGAGAACTGTTTTGTTGACGATTTACATTCAGAAATTCTACAAAATGAACACATAAGTCAATATGCTAATTATTTTGTTGATAACTATATTTCATATGATTCACCATTTCCACCACATATTTGGGCATCTTCTTCTGAGAACACAGAGCGTACTACAAACGCCTGTGAATCTTTTCATAATCTGCCATCACTAAATTTACTTTTGTAAAAAGTGCTTGCTACAAATATATAAAGAAATGAAACATTTTTTATTGCACAATAATGGTGTGCAAAACTGGAAACTGTTTGGCACCAAGAAAACAAGTTCAGAACTGAAATGTCTCATAACGATAAAGGTGGTGTTTATTATTGTTATGTTAATTATTTTCCCTTGCGCGCAACTGTCCTATCCCATAAAATGTACTTGCGCGCAATTGACCCATAGGATTAAGACTACCTGAAAAATTTCTGACCGCTGCGCGCAATCGACCCACGTCCATTTTTATTTTGCATATTTTCGTACATGTTTTATATTCTTTTTGTGCATATATTTCAAGCACTAGTAATTAGCTTTAAAATTGTATTAAAGTGGAATTACTTGTTAGTCTACATCGTAGACTAATTGTAATGTAATTAAGTACCATAAAACGTTTTAAATTAAAAAACTATTTTTATTTTTCTAATTGTAAAGTCTAAGTCTCAGTATGTTTAGGCACATATTTAACCGCAGCAAGTGCTTTCCCAATGAATGTAAATAGCTTTATACCGATGAAATGTCCGCGAATGCATGTAAGGCCAGCACATCCAATTATGTAGATTTGCCTTATCGCTGCATCGATTAGTTAATAGCGTTATTCTTCGCAGCAAGTATCGCTAGGGTGTTAGCGAAGCACATTGTTCAGAACTGTCTGGGGATATGCAAAGAGAGATAATAGATTCCGCTGGATATCAACACTAAATTAGGCCCGATTTAAGAGCCGGGGGCAAGGAACAGCCGGACAAAGGATAGCGATCTCCCGGCGCACGGCCTGCGAAGGGTCAAACAGAGGCCCAAAACGAGCAGCCGCAAATTCCGTAGATTTGTCATAAACATCGGCAAATGCTGTTTAGGGTGCGGCAAAACAGGAGTTGCGCTATCTGGCGGTGTTGCGTAGTGTTCTTAAATTTAAATCTCGAAATGGCCACCGATGCTGTGGGAACCAATAACTTATTATAAAGCCCAGTTATGCGGCTCTATCGGGCACATAAAAGTTTTTTCATTATGCAGGTTGCTAGCGGCATTATTTTGTTTTATGCTGGTGGCTGCAATATTGCTGCTTACAACTTTATGCGTAAATAAAGTTTATGTACAGACAGCAGCGTAAAGTTATACATATAAAGATGATTATAGGAGGCAATAGAATAGATGATACAATGTCTTTAATTATTTTAAAATCATTTAGGAAGATCGTTGGTCAATTTTGGCAATATATCTTGTATGTGTCTGAATTTTGTTATCAATAACTTTACTTTTATTACTATAACATGGAACCAAACTAAAATGTAATAACATCATTTTATATTATTATGGAAGTTACACAATGATTTATTGATAATTCGCATATTTATATTCCACTCCGTATTTGAGTAATGAGTAAATGGATTTGGTATTACAACAGTAGTGGAGACCCAGCCAGTGCTGGTACCCCAGAAAATTACACTACATAAGATCTTGTAGCCAACAACGCTCCAATCTTCTGGTTCTTGAGGTGTTGACGAGCTACTCTATTAATTTATTTTGATGGTTAGCTAATTTTTGATTATATGCACGTAAAAATCTCTGTATTTCTTTAGATACATAAAGTATGTGTGGAGGGTTTTATTGGTTACATACCAGGGGGCGTTTTTTTTTCGTAAAATTTTAGATAAAAAATTTCTGAAGTACCTTGGTATGCAAAGCCTTGGCACATACCCAGAGCTAAATTTTGTAGGTCCAAAAGGGTTTTAGTATCGCTTTATACAGGAGCAACTTGTTGGATAATGGGTTGGGAGTGCTTGACGATTAACTACTTCAATTGTTTTGTTGTGAGGTACAGTTGTTTGCGTTTGGCCGTAATATGTGTTCTCAATGTAAGTTTATGGTCGAAGTGCAATCCAAAGTATTTAACTTTGATGCTCACTGGTATTCGTACGATGCAGATTTTTGTTGGCTGACATACTACGCGTTTGTTTGTGAAAGTCACCTGAATCGATTTATAGTGATTAACAGTAATTTTCCATTTCCTAAACCAGTCGCTTAGGAGGTCAATTTAAAAGCCTCTCAGGCCCACCGTCCTCTGTGATTGCTACGCTGCTGATTCTGTATTATCATTGACTGCCAAAATAGCCGCATCGTCGACGAATATATATTTAGGGTATTCTCTTCCTCGTGACACTCCTAACTTGATACAAAGTTGTTCAGTTTGACATCAATTAACTAAGATAAGAAGAAGTATTAAGTAGAGTAAACCAGGAAAGTTTCGTTTTAGTTTATAAAGTAACCTTATCGAAAGCCTATTATAGGCCCAAAAACGCCGCTGCATAACTCTTTTTGTCTCAAAGCTTTCCATGATTTTGGTAACTATGCGATGACTTTGTTGAACTGTTGAATGGCTTTTTCAAAACCCAAACTACACGAAGATAAATCACAACTTTTTTTAACCAAGACTATAAGATAATTCTTCTCCAAACAATTTTATGTACTTAACTGGAATCTCTATCGTATGAACTGACTTTTAATATAAAATTGATTCGATAAACAGCTGGTTCTTGAAAAAAGTTTAAATGAAATAATCTTGTCTATTTTCAATAATAAATAAAATCTAATTTCGTTAATGTAAACTGCACTGGTAATATTTGGGCTTTCTAAATCCAACACTTAATATCAATTCTCTTGATGTGATCTGGCGTGGATGTTAAACGGCCGTATAGGCCAGCTCCGTGCTTTTAGGGAGGGAATAAAAATCTTCAAGCACGTAGTATGAGCAGTTTAGTCGATCTATCAGATTGATAGTGATGCTCTTTATAACATAGTTGTAGAGGCCACAAACGGTGGGATTGACGTGACCCTCAACACATTCGTATAGGCATTAGGAGCCTCAGAAAATTTTAGCATTACGATGGAGGCTTGTTAAAGCGTTACTTGGTGGCCCAAAAAAGTGGTGTTAGATAATTATCGTATAGTTAGTTAATAAACTTATTCCAGAAAACATTAACACGAGGGTTAAGGAGAAAGTCGAATACTAATCTGTCTGCATTTCCTCTAGTGATTATGTACACTTTTCAGGTTATCTTACTATCCAAAATTACTCCCAGGTGACCTCTTCTTTCGAGGGTCTCTTTGTCAAAGCTCTTAACATTTACCAAGTCTTCTCACAAATGTAATAGTTTTTTGGTGGAGAACAAGACCAATCTTCCTAGAGGTCCAATTACTCTTGGAGCCATCTTAACACCAGGGCTAATCTTAGCGAGTCTTCAACATGGAACTATAAAAGAACTTCTTTCCGGGGAGGAAGCACAAGATAAACTAGCGGTAGCAGGATTGCGGTGAAGACCATATTGTACACCAGTTCGTTGTGCCATAACTTTTCGACGGACTTAGCTACGAGAAAGACTATACGGTGGTTGCTTTTTGGTGTAGCTCTTAATAAGGCGGCGTTTCATGACATTGAGAAGTTAGAGCAATAGTTAGAACAAAGTTTAAATTAACTTTCCGGAATCAGTCCTCGTCAGCTTATAAGTTACTTACTCCACAAACTTTCCAACGCCCAACAAAAGGTTATTGAATGGCTTTCGAAGCTAAGGAAGCATGTTGACATTCGCTATCTTCCAAGGTTTTGGTAGGTGGTAGAGTCAAAAGGCAACGTTGGTGGTATCGGTGATGCAGACAACCGTATTTTTTTGAAAAGTTTGAATCCCGTGGTTTGGGATGCCGTCCAGACCGAATGCCTGTGCAGCATGAGAGCTCGGATGAGCTAGAGAACTTAGTACATTGCTAAATCTTGGCGGTTGCAAAGCCCTTGTCTCTGAAACACGCTTGAAGCGATCGACATATTGAGATGGTCAAGATTAGCGTCGTTGTAACTAATGTCGCACTAAAGCTCTAGATTTTTAACAAAGCTTTAGTTTGAAGTAAGCACTGGTAGGAAAAACCAGGCTTTGACCATTTTCCAAAATATATTATTATCCACGTCTAGTGCCTCCTCAATCTTGTTCTTCTAGACAGCATGACGCTGCTTTGCGACAACAACCTCTACAGTAATTCTGCAGTATTATTTTCCGTCTACAGATTTCAGAGATCTTTGTGCCCGCCATTGCACCCAGTTTATTTTTTTTTCACACCTTACGACTTATTCTTGTCGGGGTTTGTAAAAGAAGCAATTTATGTATTACCTTTATCGTGAACTTTGGACGACCTAAAAAACCCTATCATAGCTGCTAGAAACTTCTGTGATATAAGAGGTTCTTCATCGTGTGTCAGTCGCACGTTAAACATTTCTAACTTGAATGTAAGTAAATATGAATGTAATTTACATGATATTTGTCACTAGCGTCAGAATAACAACAAAAACATAACAAAGAAAGATATTAAGGAAAGAGATATAAATCAGATATTGCCGATAAACAACAATAAAAATGTAGAGAAAGATAGCATGGAGAAGCTAAAGAGGAGCAAATATTACGACAATAATCCAAAAAGTTAAAAAATAAGAAATGAAATGGATAGAACGATAACCACAAACGCAAAGGAAGAAGGCAATGCAGTACATATAAAAACAACGTCAAAATAAAAGATATACGTAAGAAAGTATATAAAAATATAAAAAAATAAATGAGAACCAAAGAAAATAAAAATAAAAAAGAGATAAAAATAGGGACATGAAATGTACAAAGCAATAAAGGAAAAGTAGAAATGATACAGTAAAGACAGATGTATTTAAAATTGTAGAAACAAAAAAGAAAGGAAAAGGGTTACAAAATATATATAAAAGTTACTGGATGTTATGATCTGGAGTAGATATGAAGGAGAGAGAAAAAGAAGGAGTTGGATTAATAATCGACCCAAATAGATCAAAATATGTAATACAAAAAGAGTATGCAAATGAGCGACTGCTAACAGTCAAAATAAAGTTGATATACAAGGAAATATGGACAATAATTACTGCATATGGAAAAAATGAGAATGCAAGAAAACAGCAGCAAATAGATAACAAACAAGAAAAGGTAATAATAAAGGGTGATATAAATGGCCGAGTTCGGAACAAAAATAGAGGAATAAAAGAACATACATGCAAAAATGGAAAAGAGGCATTAAAAAATAATAATAATGAGAAAAAATAATATAAGCTTGTTTTAAGAACAATCTACGTATAGTAAATACAAAATTTAAACATAAAGACATACACAAATACACAAGAGTATTTGAAAACAAAAATGAAAAAACAATTATCGACTAATTTTTGGTCAGTAAGAACATATGAAAAAGAGTAAAAGGTGTAAAATCCAAAAAAGAAGCACAACTAGATAGTGATCATTACTTAGTAATAATGGAACTAAAAAGGAAAATGAAGGAAAAATCGACAAAAGAATGGAAAAAATAAACAATAAAGTAAAAAGCTTCAATAAAAGTGAGAAAAAGTATCGAAAAGAATACCAGGAGATACTAGATGCTAAACTAAAAAGTAATGGAAAAAACACAAACATAGAGGAGAAATGGGTACGCTTTAAGAACAGTAAATTGCCTGCAGCGGAAGAGAGTTGCATGAAAACAAAGATATACTAAATAATAACATGAGAAAACCCGGTTGGTGTACCGAAGAACTGCAAAAAAATAAAGATTAAAAAAGACAAATGGAAAAAATACTTATCTACAAGAAGAGTGAAAACTACAAGAAATGCAAAGAAAAAAATTAAAGCATCAAATAAATAGACTAAGAAAAAATTGTGGGAGAAATTTGGACACAAAATGACAGAAAACTGTAGGAATAATCAAAAACTGTCCTGTGGTACATTAAAACAACCAAGAGATAGAAACAGAAACTATAAGAGAAGAAACAATAGAAGAGGCAATAAAGATGTTAAAAGTAGGTAAAGCACCCGGTAAAGGCAACATCATTACAGAAATGATAAAATACGTAGAATAAGAAGGAATAAACAAACTAAAAGAAACAATAAATATGTATTAAGAAATGTAAAAATGCTGAAAGATTGGAAAATAAACATCATCTTACCGATATATAAGAAGTGGTACAAGAGAAATTGCTATAATTACAGACGAATAATGCTATCAAGTGTCCTTGGAAAACTATTCGCAAAAATAATAAAAAAAAAATAATAGAAAAAAGAATAAGAAACAAAATTGATACAACACTGGAAGACACTCAATGCGTAGTCAGAAAAAATAAATGCACTCAAGGCCCGATATTCATAATTTGTTAAGCAAGTGAAAAATTAATCACTAAGTATAGAGAAATACACATATGCTTTATTGACCTGGAAAAAGCGTTTGATAGAATACGAAAAGAAGATATATGGAAAGTGCTACAGAAAAAGAGAATTAAATCAAACACCAGAAAAGTAATAAAGAACATGTATAAAGGATATACGTACATAGTGAGAACAAAACATGTAAAATCTAAGGAATTTTGAACTAGACAAGGAGTTAAACGGGGATGTGTATTCAGTCTTCCTTTATTTTCAGTGGTACTAGATAAGGTACTAAAGAAGGTTAAAGAAAAGAAGAAAAACTAACATTGGAATACTGGCAAATGAGACAAACACAGTTAACAGAAACGATATTAGCAGATCACATGGCTTTGATAGCAGAGACCGAAAAAGAATTTACAACGAAATCTTAAAGTAATCGACGAAGAACTAAAAAAGATAAACATAAAAATTAATACTCAAAAAACAAAAACGATGATCATTTCTAATACAAATAAAACACAGAAAATAAGACTGGACGGAAAACAAATTGAACAAGTAAACACTTCAAAACATAAAAGCAATAAGAGAAGAAAACGGGAAGTTGTAAAAAGATATAAATGAAAAACTGGAAGAAGTGGGAAACATATTCAACACAATGAAGGCATTTCTGGGAAAAAGATAAGTACCAAAAAAGATAAAAAGGTGTAAAAAAGTGGTTCGGCCAACAATCGTATACAGTAGTGAGACATGTACAGTGACAGAAAGACAAAAATCAAGAATTAACACAACGAAAATGCAATTCAAAAACAGGAAACAAAAACAGGAAACACACAATAAGAAATGAAATGTTTAAACTAAACCTAAAAGTCGAACTAATTAATGAAAAAATTATAGAACAACTCAGATGGTTTAGACATGCCGGACGAAAGACACAAAAAGATTATTTAAGACGCAAGTGCCGAGAAAAAATCAGAAAGGATGACCACAAACAAGATGGATCGACAGAATTAAAGAAGCAGAGAAAAAGGAAATAAAACAGAATGAAATTTGAAACTTAACGCAAGATAGAAAACGGTAGAGACAGCAATACAGGACTCAAATCCACTAGACTTACACCTAAAGGTAGAAAGACCTAGGACTAACTAAAGCAAAAAGTGTTTGTCACTACCCCTAATTTTGAATTGTAGACTTGTAATATAAAAGTTTAAAAAGCTGTCGACCAATCCAAGAATTAAAAGTAAAAGAATATAAAAAAAATAAGAATTAGTTTAACCACTAAAATATTTATTAAATGTACTATTTTAGGTTTCGCATGTTATTTCTGTAACCATTGAATTTTTATTTACAAACAAAAATTAATCTTATAAAACTTCCCTCCAATTTAAAGTGCGTTTCCGAATGGCAACAAAGCACTTCGCGAAAATCTTGCGAGATTTCTTTGGCAAACAAAACAATTTCCTCGGGCCGAGCTTAGAGCTATCAGCAGTAGATATCGGCCTGTAATTCGTGCAACGAAAAATCTCGAAGGGAACAAAGGTAGTGCTTTATCCGCCCAATCGCACATGGACACATAATCGATGTCGATTATCACCAGTAATAAGAGCTGAAAAGGGGGCTAATCAGACCTGGCCCTTCTCGTCTCTCCCAACGCAGCGCCATCAGTGAGCTGCTTTGTTAGCTGTTTCTTATGGCCCTGTTTATGTCCACTAAGGAGTTTCCGCGGAAATTTGCCCGGTCTATCGCTAACCTTTCTAATCTGCTCGGGGCGATCGCCGCAAATTATTTCAATTCCGTTCGATGAAGTAACAATTGACAAGCTTTGAAGCGCCAGCTGGGGGTAGCAGCTATCGATCTGTTTGATTTAGCGTGATAGCAGGAACAAACGCAAAAGCTCTACAGCAAGTATAATGAAATAAATTTAGCAAGCAACAAGATCATAGGTTGCATTCAGGAGCGGTTGGTAGCAGAGGGAAAATGCCCCGAAGGTGCAATAATGAAGCTGACGCCAATAATCTGTTAAATCGCTTTGATAGTATCCACCTCTATATGTAGAAGCGTAGTCTAGGTAACTAAATATAATAAGCCTTTGTGCACGACACAATATGAAGTACAGAGTTTAACAGGAACAATTTTGCTGTAGTTACTTGCATTGGGTGGTAATACTTTGTTTGTTGTTCATAAAATAGACTTGCAACAAATAAGGCCATGACAAATAGTTTTTATTGAAATAATTAACTCTATATATACTTAACAATAGATTTTTATTATATTGCCGATGCAGGCAAAATCTATAAACAAGGCGCTTCTACATCATGGTTAGAAAAAATGTTTATAAGTAAATACAGTTATTATTTCCAAGTTATTTATAAGTATTTATTTGACTTGCTGCATATACGCCTAAAACTTCAGATTTATGCTCTTAATTATCGTTATTATTTTCGTAGCATAACTTTGGGTTTCACTTTGCTCTTTTAGAAAATTAAGCTGCCCATTACATTTTTGCTTTAATAACTGAAACCACGAAGTATCCAAATACGTCCTACCCAAATGACACCATATTATCTTACGATAACATCCACTATTGATAGTGACTGAGTTTTTGGCTTTATTTTGAGAAAGTACGGCTAAATAAGTTTACCAGCATAAAATGTCCACCAAACTGTTACTCTCTAAATATATAGACCATTCTTGAATTTCCTGAGTTTGCTGAATCTTGAATAAATAAATGCAGGTAACGTTAATCTGCAATGACTGACGGAAAACTAAGGGTTCTAAACATTCCGTCACACTTTTTTGTTCTTTGCGTTCAAATCGGTTTATTCTAATTTTTTAATTAGTCTTCTCACAGTTGTCTTATTCGGTGCATTTCTCCTCGCGAAAATACCACTGAACTTCCTTGCAGTCCCAGCAAAACGTTCTCCAAGCTTGTAAGAATTTTAACAATCGTCACTCTCTCCGTCGAGTAGTGCTCCATGTTAACTAACCGCAATGCGTTTACTACCGGTCCGGGACGGTTCGTTGATAGTCGTTTGATCGACAGCCTGTTGATCAATACGGCCATTTGACCGACGGACAGTTGATAGACAAGGTCATTGGATCGACAGGTCTGTTGACCGACAAGAGAGGATCGTGGGCTTATTTGCACGCTGTTGTCGTAAAAGTGAGTTTTCGTATCGTCAGTGTAAGTCCAGTATAAAGACAAGCAAAACTCAGTTTGAGTTTATATTTTTGCCAAATTGCTCAGTTGCATTTCAAAATGGCAAATCAATTGGAAGTTGTTGCTTCAAAGCGCAATAGAGGTAATATTAATGTGGACCGATATGAAGATTCTGGCAATCCAGGCTATTTTAACTGTTGTGGGTACTGCCCGGAAAAGGAATAAATTAAATTTTAAAAGGACTGCTGGTACGTACAACACAACGATCGAGATTGATAATGGCCAATATACAATTCGATACTCCAAAGAACACAATTACGCAGCTGATGCCATAAGAGTAGAAGTCGCAAAAGCAAAGGACAAAATAAAAGAAGTCGCAGCTATTTGCAATAACAAACTCACAAATTGGCCAAAATATTAAGTCTCAACTTTCTACTAACAGTGCTGCTTCTCTTCCTTCCACTGAATCTATCAGGAAAACCTGCAAACGCATTCAACGAGAGAATCTCTCAAAATCATTAACGGATTTTCAATTACCTGACGAATTCAAAATGACTACCAACGGTGGCGAGTTTGGAGATGTCTTGCCATAATCGATGATACAATTTCACTGTTTACAACATCTCAAAACCTAAAATTATTAGTTGGACGCCACTTTCAAAACAACTCCAAGGTTATTTTACCAAATGTACACAATCCATGGCCAAAGTGGAGCAGACAGTAACAAGCGCATCTTTAGCAGGCGTACTAATGACATCAAAACGTCAAGAGTTGTATCAAAAATTATTAGAAACCATCGATCAAATGGCCAATGAAATTGATTTTGTTCTCGAACCGGATTTAATTATTACCGATTTCAAACTAGTAGTCATCAATGCATCTGAAATCGCTTTCACTGCACAAAATAAGGGTTGCCCTTTTCATTTGTGTCAAACCATTTATCGTAAAATACAAGAATTTTACCCTAAACAGAAATACAACACCAGCCTTCTGGTTCGCAAGATCTCGGCACTTGCTTTTTGTCCTATTTTGAAAGACCCATTGCTTTCATGAATTGAAAGCCAAATTCTCAAACGATAAAAATGAACGAAAATTACTGATGTAGTTTGAGGAATTCTATGTGCATGAAAGACGTCGAAAAAATAGGAGACAACAACTACTGCTTAAGTCAATAATGTGGTCTGTTTTTAACAACAATGAACTAGGGCTTCCAAGAACTCAAAGAAAAGCAATGTAATATAATTTGGCTAAGCATTTTTACATTTATTTTACTTTAAAATTGTCTTGGGACTTAAATTTCGAATTTATAGTTGGTAACGCTCATACTGGTATCTTCAATATTGCAAGAGAAAGAAGAAAGGAGAAGCACAACACTGAAGTAGAGATTGAGAAGCACACTAATGGAATGAATACCACTGCCTGCACTGAAAACAGACGACTTAAATAGAAATAGAAAAGAGTTTCAAGAGAGTGATGCAAAGGAATAGCCTATCACTTAAAATTCTAATTATTTATTACATTGTATTAGTAGTATTTATTTAAATTTTCTTTATTAAATATGTTTTATATGATTCCTTTATAACAAACAAGTAAATTAATTTTCAATGGTACAATTAGTATTTATTTATTTTATATAATTTAATTAGTTATTTAATTAGGTTTAAATGCAAAACAATTAAATCGAACGGTATAATGTATTTCCAGGGGACCTGTCATTGGTGATATTCTTGAGAATTATTTATTGACGATCAACCATCTGTGGACCAAAAGGCCGTGTCGATCAAATGACCGTCTATCAACTGGCCTTGTCGATCTAACGACTGTCGGTCAAGCGGCTGTAGGATCAAACGATTACCAATCAATTTTTTTTTGTCAGCCTTTTTGGCGCCCAGTATTGAGCATAGGCCTCCCTTTTTGGGGGGGATTTGGCAATCAAACGCCACGCTTGCCGGGCGGGTTGGCGAGTGCATAGTGAATGTACTTTTTACGACCGCCACAGGTGTTTGTATGACGGCCGGAGAGCATTAGATGTTTGTTATTGCCGGGGTTCGAACCCGAGGTCGCTGCGCGCCAATTTGGTAGGTCGAGGCCTTTACCTCGCGACTGTCGTGCTCTCTTCTCCAATCAATTAGCTGTCGATTAATCGACCTAAATCTGTTTACTACAATATGTCACCAAGCAGAACGTTGCCAACTTTGAGGGAGGAATTCGTCCACAATCTAAATCCTGCATTTCTTTTAGGACACCAAAATATTACAAGCCTAAAAAAACAAAAATCAAATATGAATTTACGTGTTCTGAGATAAAAGGTCGTGTGATTTTTGAGAGTTGTAGGAGGTAGAGGTATCTGAGTAGGATTTTCCCAGTAAAGAATCTCATTGGCCGTCTCCATGGCCCGGCGTGGGCGAGTTTGGTTCTTGCTCAACACATAGCATTAAGTCCTAGATTAAATTAGTTAAATGCAAGTTAGAGGCTGCAGTGCCGGTAAGTTCGTCCTAACGAAAAAAGTATCTTATGCTTCTGCTTTTAAAGTCAATATTTTAATATAATATATATAATAGGCTGTATAGCAATCTAAAATTTTATAAAAGTTTTAAGGCGTGTTTTGGGGATAACACTTTTAAGAATGTTTAAGAACGTGGGCTGCTCGATATCTATTGCGAAAAACTAACAAAAAATGTTTAATGTAGGAAACTTTTTGGTTGTTTAAAATAGTCTCCCTAACGGTTAATACATTGTTGTATACGTTGGAGCCAATTTTTATAGCATTTTTTCCATACCAAATCAAAAGCCTTTCCGACGTCAACAATCGTTGTCCACGCAGTTTGTTCTTTACGTGTGAGAACAAAAAAAATTATTAGGAGCCAAATCAGTACTGCGCAATAGATGAACCATCAATTCCACGTTTTGAGTGCTCACAAAGCTGGTTGTGTGAGCTCGTATTGCCATAGCAGAGAATGATCCGGCATCGCGCGTTGGTATTTTTTATTTCCCCTAAGACTTCTGGAAAACAAATGATTCTGCATCATTAAGAATTGATTGTTTTACGATCACTTAAAACCACGATTGGGACATATCCAGTTTTTCCAAAAACAAAAAATAGGTGAACATTTGCTCCAAGGACGAACGACTGTTTTTGGGTTTAGCTTATCTTAGAAAGCCTACATAGGCGACTGCTATTTATTTTAGTACTTATACGCATAACCATGTTGTAAACGGTATTTAAAGCACAGCAATTGTATCACTTGAGCTTTTCTTTCGACCTATCGGCACAAGCCTGTTTTTGGGCTATCGCGTACACAGATTTTCCACGGTTAAATGTTCATGCACTATCAAATGTATGCTACTCATATTAATACCTAAGGATGCTTTAATTTTACGATAAGTCACATGACGATTTCTCTTTATCAGTTCGCGTACAGCATCGATATTAGCTAGCACCAAAGTCGATTTTGGATGGCCTTTTTTAAATTCATCCGCCGACGAACTAGATCCACGATTAAGTTCATTAAATCAACGATGTACAATGGCTCTGCGTAGGGTTTTATCACCAAAAGTTAAAGTGTCGATGCACTGTTGTTGAGAAATTGAAAAGTCGTAATTGAAAGTCGTAAAAAATCACCGTACAAAAATTTTCACGAATTAATTCCATTTTTCGACAAAGAAAAAATTTTTAGCTTAATGAAAACAAATAGCACTCGTATGACAAAACGTTCTGACGATGAGTACATATGCCAAACTGTATGATGGAAATGACAGATCACACCTAGCATGTGCAAGGTTATCAATTCGCAATAGATATCGAGCAACCCACGTCTACGAGTGTGTGAACAATTTTTGGGAGAACTAGAATGATTAAAGATAACATTGCATTGTTCGCCGCGTTCTCAATGATGACCGCTGATTAACGGTTGCGGAAATTTCTTTAGAAGCCGAAATAAGTTACGGCAGTAATTGAAAACCATTAATGATGATGATGATCTTGTCTTCACGCGAATGATCAGTAGTGGCAGTTTGCGGTTAATAATAATAATAATATTAATAATAACAATAATAATAATCATCTTTATTAACTATTATAGGCCAATTTCTGTAATATAACTAAACAGTATTGTTACTAATTGCATTTAACAATAATTGCTTTAATTTATATTTAAAAACCTGTAAAGAATTAGAAAACATACCTATATCAAGGCTTTTTGTAGCGCGACATGCATTGGTGCACAATAATAATAGTTACAATTGTAAAAAGGCAAATAGAACAAATACGAATGTCTGGTTCCTTTTTCTGGCAAATTGAATGAAATTCTACTTATTAAAACAAGACTTGATAACAAATTATTTAATAGCTAATATAGGAAAAGCATGTACCATTGATTTTTCTTTCATGTTCTAACGTTTTCAACGTGTTTACAGATAACATAGATCTAAGCTTATCATAGTTTCCCAAGTAAAGCTTAAACCCATTTTATATCCCAGAAATCTTAGCATTTTATTTTGTACATTCTCTAATTTTTATATTGATACTTTATATTGTAGCGACTATACCGGAAAATTATATTCGAGAGCAAATCTTATTAGGAAATAATATAGAGTTTTTAAACAGTTGATACTTTAAAAGTCTCAGGTATTTCTTTTAAAAACCTAACAGTTTGAAACATTTGTTAACAACAAAATTTACATGCTGTTTAAAAGTAAATTTAAAATCAAATATTATTTCAAGATCTGGAATGCTTATTGCGCTAGCTAAATTACAGTTTAATATGCTACAATTATATATAATAGGATCCAGTCACTAGGTATTTTATCTTTTTTATAGTTTACATTTGGTCCACTTGATTTTTATATATCCTTTACGTGGTCATCAGCAAATAACAAACAGTATATATAGTCTTTATTTATTGGAATTTCCGTATATCCGATGTATATTTTAAACAGCGTAGGAGTCAACATCCTTGATGTAATCACTTGTTGGTCCATACAGTCATCCTACCGTTGCTAAAACGGCTCTATAGTTTCCTCAGGGAATACCTTGTTTAAATCAAAAGCATGTTTTTCCAATAGTTTTCTATTCAAATAATTGTCTAAGAAATTTCGAAACCTTAATATATTTTTGTATAGATTATTTTTTTTCATACTAAGTTGAGCTTTAATAAATCAATTGCCGCATAATACGTTTTTATCACGAAAGACTCGTCCAGAAAATTTATAACTATCCGACCACGGCAAAGTTCAATGTGGATTATGATTTTAACAGTCTATATGTGTTAGTTAGTACGTATGTTCATCTATTTCCTTGTAGTTCCTAAATTACTCATTACATTTTGACAAAGGTGGTGTTTTAATATTCACAGACTATACGACGTTACGTTAAATATGACGGATAAGAGACATAAAAATATGCATGGCAAAAAGAAATTAATTTAGACTGATGTATCGTGTTCAGTATAAAATAAATGATTTTAATGTAAACATTAAAAAAATTTATAATTTATATAGTCGAATACCAAAAATGATTTAAATAAAAATAAAGTTAAAAAATTAAAATCCTACTGCAATTTTAAACGCTCTTTGAATAATTATAAATAAGACTTCGATATTAGCAAAGTCGCAGTCACGTCGTATTTCAAACAAGAAAAACTATTGGTGACGTGTGATTGTCGCACAACCAAAATCTGCCTTTTTTGGAACCACCTTTATTACCAGTTTTCAGTACTGGAAAACTGATTTACTAGATCATTTTCATTTAAGGGTTATCAACACTAGACAAAGCAAATAATGTCATGCTAAATAACAGATACAGTGACGTCTCTAATCTTAACGAAAATACTACTGCTAGTACGTCGAACACAAAACAAAATATAATGCCCAAACTAATTTTTGTTTATGCAGTGTCAGATTATAATAAAATAATGCGCTAACAACAGTTGCTAAAACTGAATAGTTTAAAACAAAAACGTGGTTAGGTAACTGCAAATACCTCCGATACATACCGAAAATTGATAACATACTTAAAAGACTTTAAGGTAATAAACCACACATACCAGATGAAAGAAAATAAAGTATACAGAGTTGTCATTCGTAACCTACAGCACAGCGTGCCTATCGCAAAATTATCAGAGTCACTAAAAGAGAAAGGATTTATTGTTAGATCTATAACAAATATTAAACGCATGATTAAAAAAACACTGTTGCTATTGATCTTTGTAGACTTGGACTTACTTCAAACAATAAAGACATTTACAATCTTCAGTATTTCAATCAAATTATAAAAGTTGAACCTCCACACAGAAACACATCTAGTGTCCAGTCTACGAGTTGTCAACAATATAATCACACTAAAGCTTACTGTGAGCCAGCGTGGTCCTGTGGTTGAGGGACGGCCTGCGATGCTGACGGACCCGGGTTCAATTCCCGGTTCTCTCTGATGCCTGGCGGGTGGCCTACTCAGTCACTAAAAATAATTGAGTACCTGTGTTCATTCGAACAAGGAGTAATAATGGCGGTCGTCTTAGGCGCGGTGCTTGCCACATCGCCCCGCATCAGAGATGGTGCGCGACGACCGGGCAGAGAGAGCGAACGTATGAGAGTTTTAACCTCTCAGTTCGCAGGTCGTACTCCCACGCGGGGCGTAGAGCCTTACCAAAGCTTACTGTAATCATCCATGCACTTGTGTAAAATGTGGCTGATTTTACGATACGAAAACTTGCAAAAAGACAAAGGAATCATCTGCTAAGTGGGCTCTATGTTGTAATGATCACCCCGCTAACTACAGGAGCTGCAGAGTGCACAACGTATTACAAAGTAAACTTAGATCAGGTATACAATTTTAGAGTCGGTCTATAAACCAAAACCATTTACAACAACGTACAATACCTAATAGGATATTTCAAGACCCGACATGCTCACTACCCATCTTTAGCCAAGCAGTACAGGAGAACACAGTGCAAATTCAAAATCAAGACCTAGCATTACAAAAGTTCTTAGAATAATTCAAAAATATGTTTTCTCAGCTAATGCAAAAAAAACAACATGATAATACATACTGTTTGAAATAAATTCATTCGTTAATGGCTAAATACTTAGGTATAGATTTATAGGATGCAAATAGCATCCTATCAAAATTAATGAAGTTAAATCATTTCTAAAATTAAATAACACTGATATACTCCTTACATCAGAAACGCACTTTATATCTAGATTATATCTAAAAATGCCATATTATACGTGCTATCATACAGAACACCCTGACGGTACGGCCCATAAAGGCACAGCTATATTAGTTAGAAGCTCAATAGTCTATTATGAATTTAAAAAAAATGCCAAGAACCATTTCTGTAATTCCAGTTAGTAAATTACCGAACCCAATCACAATATCCGCTATTTATTGTCCACCTAGACATACAATCACCAAAGAGGTTTTTAGGCTATTCTTTCAATCACTAGGCAATAATTTCATATATAGTGGGGACTTTAATTGCAAACACACCCTGTAGGCTCTCGTTTAATTACGACTAGAGGCAGAGGGCTGTATAATTTCATATACGAGGACAGTTACGGTTATCTCTCAACCGGTAAAACCACATTTTGTTACAACTGGTATTTACACTAATATCGTTAGCAGTCATAACCTAATATCCAATCATACAGAAGTTATTGCTACAATTAGTACAACAATAATTAAAAAGGCATCTAGACCGTCATTGTATAACCACAAAACGGATTGAGATTCATTTAGAGCACTTGTTGAAGAAAATCTGCAAATTGGTATCAGTCTAAATACTTCCCATTTTATCGCTACCGTACAACATGCAACATGGCGTTTTACATCTGCGTTTACAAATGAGATACGGCAAAATGTTTGTAACGAAATACTTGAACTCGTATGACAGAAACGTAGGACAAGAGCCAAATAACATAGAACGCGCAACTCAGCTGATGAAATAGTGTGTAATAGGTTAGCAAATAACTTCAAAAGTAAATTAAAAATGCTAAGAAAAGATGCCTCCAAGCACTATTTAACTTTACTATCACGAGCAGACAATACCATTTTAAAGATTGCCAAAGCAAATAAGAGACCTCAAGTGACAAACCTTCCAATAAGGAAACCTAATAACGCTTGAGCCAAAGTGGACCAAAAAAGCAGATTTATTTGCTCAAAACTTTGCTGACGTATTTACAACAATCTAACGTGCCAGATAATAAATTAAAACTTTCCCTATAAATGCCTCTACAACTGTCGCTTTTCATTAAAAACTTCAACTTTTACAAAGGTGCATACAGAAATTCAACATCTTAACAAGAAGAAGGCTTCTGGCTATGACTTAATAACGGGAAAAGTGCTTACTGCACTAATGGTACATTATTTTTAAGAAATCTTTACAACTCTATGGTACGTCTTAAATACCAACCCTCTCCACTAAAATTTGCTCAGATAATATTAACATTATGATTCAGATCCAATAAGTTTATTGTTTAAAATCTCAAATTGTTAGAGATGCTATTAATGAAACGTCTCTGTGAAGTTGACCAACTGAAAAACTGCATTCCAGACCATCAATTCGGATTTAGAAAGTATCATTCTACCATTCAACAGTGACATCGTGTACTAAATATAATTAACGTGGTTTTAGAAGCCAAATCCTACTATCCAGCAGTATTCATATACATAAAACAAACCTTTGGTAAGGTGTGTCACGATAAGTGTCTGTATAAGGTTAAATTACTACTCGCAAGCGAATTTTATCTGCTTATTAAATCCTACTTGGCTAATCTATACTTCCAAATAAAACATGAGCAACAAAATTCTGATCTTTACCTAGTCAATTATGGTGTGCCCCATTAAAGCGTTCTTAGACCTCTATTATATATATTATACACCGCTGACATACCTACAATAGCAGATATTGGTACTTCTGCTGATGACACTATCCTTCTCTCAAACCATACTGATCCTCTCATAGCCTCCACAAACCTGCAAAATTATTTGTCGTCCTTGCTGCAAACCTAGCAAAAAAATGGCGCACACAATTCAATGCGACGAAAAGCACTCAAGTTAACTTTACATTAAATCATACGAAGTGCCCTGCATTATACCTAAATTATTATTATATAGCAATCTGTCAAACGAATGAAGCACGCTATCTAAGTCTCCATTTGGACAAGAAGCTAACTTGCTAACAATATATTAAAAAAAAAGAAAGAAAATTGACTTAAAAAAATGAACTAGTCGTTAGTCAACAAATCGTGCTTATCTTTAGAAAACAAGATCATTACAAGGTGATAATATATCCAATCTGGACCTATGGCATTGAACTTTGGGCCTGCTGTTGCAAAACTAACGTCGGTAATCTGACTCTGCATATTAACCTTGAAATACAAACAGTTCGAGACAAATGCACTAAAAGAAGTACTAACTATTTTCAGTGACTACAGGCACATTCAAATACTCTTGTATCCAACCTACACCGTAATCCTCCTACCAGAAGGTTAAAGCAGAAATACCTAATTGACCTAAAAGGATGCTAACTCCAAGTAACGGGATAACATAGCTGGATGGATTTCCTTTATGTTATTATTGTAATTCAATTAACTCTTAGTACGTAAATTTTTGTAATACATTCTGATTGTTAATATCCCAATCAACAATAAAAAATTTTTTGAAGCATGAAATTGTAAATTAATTAAGCAAAATATAAATGCACATGATTATTTTAGATATCACGTAAGTGGGCACGCGACGTGAGAGACGTAAAAGTGTGCAGTGGCGCTAAATCACTCGTTTGTACGGGCTTTATCACACCAAATTTTCACGGGCTAACAGCAAAACGAAAGTTAAGAAGTAGCCGCGGTAAGATAGCAGAGTGCAAAAAGTGTGGCGAATCGTATAGTAATAATTTTCTGGTATTTTAAAAACGGTTTAAACATCGTAATAAACAAGCGCAGCACTCAGGAGGGCAAGCTAGGCCCCCCGCGTTAACGGCGGTCATTACATGGTGGGGGCATCAGCCTGAGCTGAGATTAGATACGTTTAGTATTAATACGCTGAAAATAAAACAACGTAAACAGAAGATAATAATTAAATAAATGTCAGAGGGGCGTAACAGAGCCAACAGTATCGGTGAAATAGCGGAAATCTAATAAAGAAAAAGACAACAAAAAGAAAATCTGCCTGAAGAGGCAGTCGAGTCATTCAAGGAGTAGAAAAATACTGAGTTCACCAAAAATAAAAATTAGACTCTCTGGGGACAAAGGAAAGGAAGAGACGCCAATCATGAAAAAGCTGGAAAAACTAATAATTGAGCTATGTTCCCATATCCAGGAAATAAAGACAGACACTAGTCGGAAAAATACGAAAAAGAAATAAGAGCTATAAAAGAAGAGACCCTAAAAAAGAAGTCGAATGGGAGAAGGACAAATCAGAACGCAAAAACGAAATTGGAAAATTGAAGAAGAAGATAGAAATCGAAGAAATAAGCGAAAGGATGAATAATATCATTATCAGGGGTACAGATTTTATCAAAGTAAACACAACAAGAAGTAAATAAATTTATAAAGAAAGAAATAGGAGTATCCACTGACCTAGTAGAAGCATATCTGGTAGGAAACCGAGAAAAGAATATGACTGGAGAATTTCGAACAAAAAATTGAAGTATTTAAACAAAAAAGAAGACTTGGAAAACAAGAAATTTACATGCATCAAGAAAAACAGAAGATCCAGGCAGCTACAAGAAATATTGCCAGAGACTAGAAGGACAAAGGAAAGAAGACTAAAGTGGGGTACAGGAAATTAAAATTAACAATACCACATATGAATGGTCCAAAAAAAAGAAGAAAATCTGATAAAGAAAGAAGTTCGGGCTCCAAAAAACTAATAAGGACCAAAGCTGAGAGAAAAACGGTAACGGACCGGGCTAAGAATATTGATACGAAATGGATTTATAACACACGACCAAAGCAAAGGACCAGGGAATGGAAATTAGGTACACGGAATGTTAGAGGAACTTGCGGTAAGGAACTAAAATTCTGGGATACGGTACAAGTAAACATAAATAATAAAAGAGGCAAAGTAATAGTGGTGGTAGATTTAAAGAGACAAGCCGGTAACAACATTGAGGAGAGAACAAACTGAATCCAAATTATAGATTTCTGTATCCTTAATGAATTAATAGTAGTGAACTAGTGGTTCGAGCACAAAGGCATACACAAGTTCAAACGAAAAGTTAAGAGTAGAAGTTAAAAATCAATCATTGATCTGGTGATGATAGAAAAAGAGAACAAGAAGACAATAACTGACGTAAGAGTTAAAAGAGGTGCAGAAATTAGTTCCGACCATTTCCTGGTAGAAATCGAAGTAAAACTAGGACAAGAAAAAACAAGCAAAGAGCTAAATAAAAAAGAAGTAAGATAAGAAACCATTAGGAGCTACAAATTGCAGCTCAAAGAAACCAGGAGAAAATACATAAGAGCGATAAACAAAGAAATACTAATAGTACAAGATTCACTGATTTTGGAAAATGTGGAAGAATTATGGACCGCTTCCAAAGAAATAATAATTAATTCAGCGAGACAGAGTTGCAGAGTGTCCAAGTTCACTAACAAAAGAAAAGCAACAGCCTGGTGGAACGACGATATCAAGAGAGAAGTCAAGATGAAAAAACAACTCTGGCGAAACTATCTGAGTTTAAAACACCCCAAACGTTATCGACTCTATAAAGACCAAAGAGACAAGGTTAAAACGATGGTTAACAAGCAAAAGCCAAAGCGTGGGAGGACTTCGGCAATGGCAAGAAATGGGAGAAAATAGCGCAGGAAATGCCAAAATGCTTTACCGAGTCCCCAAAGAGTAACGAAAAACAAAGAGGGATAAAAAACAAGAATGGAAAATTGTTAATAGTAGAAAAGAGATAAAGGAAAGATGGAAAGAATATTTCATCGATCTCCTGAAGCACGAGCTTTTCAATCCGCGAGATCAGGAAAAAGGCAGGGGTCAACAAGAAAATGAGGAATCATAACACCAGGAAACAGAAGAGATCCAGACAACAGAAATAGAAGAGGCAATACGAAAACTCAAGATCGGAAAAGCAGCAGTCAAAGACGAGATAAAAAAGGTGACTTTTCCAATTGCGATAACTGCGGGAAAATATCCCTAATGGGCGTAGACGAAAAATATATGAACGGATATTCGTGAAGCGACTCAGAATAAGTCCAGTTTACCTACTAATTGATTAAAAAATAAATTAATGTATTACAGAGCACACTAAAGCACAGACACAAAAATAAACATTAAATTAAAGCACTAATTAAACTATTTAATTAAAGAAAACGCATCCCCCGGGTATCTGTTTTGCATAAAACGTTGTCAGAATAGAAAAAGATCTTTGCATTAACTTAATTATTAGAATTAAGTACGGAGTTTATTCGTATTCACGCAAAATACTCAAAAGTTATGTTATTTAATAAAATCCCGCAAAAGCTACATTTTTCTAAAATTGCAAAGAAATTTAAAAAAGCGTGGGTTGCCTGTCCGCCTTAATTAATTACATGCATTACGACTAAAAATAACTAACTAAAATAAGCATCTCTAATTAACACGGGCACATTTTTCAGCGTGGCTTACGCCACGTTAATTGTATTAAACTGCTAACACCGCGATGACGTCATTTCTAGCAGAGTGTAGGAGAGGCCGCGAAAGCTAACCCGAATTCCTAACATCTTCGCTGTTTATCCCAAAGCAGGGGTAAAGTTAACGCTGATGCCTCGCGCTAACCCAATTTTGGCGGAAAGTCGAGAAAACCTGAAAACTTTGTTTTGGCGTCGATGCTGCTGATATCGAACACCTGGCGGTTGCTTAAAAAGGGCTCGGCCGAGCCAGCCGGTCGATGTGTTACTCTCCCGATTTCGGGGACCGTTCTTCTCGGGTCGTTTCCTGCCAATTGCAGATCATTTTATTATGCCGGCGGTACCGTCCCGGGATTTTATGACGCGCTAGGACGCCGGCGCGCGGCTCCTGGCGCCGCCGTTATTAGAAACGGGCGGACGACCGCTTGACATATCGACTGCATTAAGGAGCAAACGTGGAGACCAAATGGTGTGTCGTGGCACTCCATCATTTTTATATGGGATGTATTCTAACGCGGTGATGAACATTTCCCCCATCTGCATTCAGCGCGAGCTGTTCCCGGATCCGTTACTAATCAGATTTAATGGCGTTTATGCATTCTCCTGTTCGGCTGACTCCCGATTCGTATCTCGCTCTAGTTTGCAGGAGAATACCGGTCACGTATGCAGCACAAAGCGCAGTTCTTCTGAGACGGGACGTGAAGTAATAGAAAAGTTCGCGAAATGTACGTCTATAAACTCGGCAAAATATCTGAAGAAGAACGGCAGGTAATGAACGGCGGGAAGCAGCAGACACATAAATGGGCACATAAAGCCGGGCTATTAGCGGTCTGAGCAGTGAAATGTGCGGGTATTAAAGACATAACGGCAGACATACTGAGGGATGCACAACTATTTATAACGTGCGCTGTTGCTCAGTACTTAATTCCGCAATTAATCAAGCAAAACACCCCCTTGGCTTCCGTCTATTTCTAAATTGATTCGGGCAGCAGATCAAGCAAATTGGAAAATGCGATGACAAGAAGCAGTTCGCCGGTTTACCCTGGGGACGCGACGTCGCAAGTTTTATGCCAGACTCTGCTTAGTCTTGTTTTCGAGATTCTAGTAGTTACTTCCAGGTTAAAGTTTTTATTTTGAAACATTCGTTTTACAAAGATAAAACATACTTTGACTTATTTACTTACCCATTCTGGGGTCTAATCCAATTAGAAGCGTGTACTTTGGAAAAGCTATCATTTTAACTAAAGTGCCTTAATAAATTTAAAGTAACCCTAAAGTTGAGATACTAGTGTCGATTTAAGGGTGTCGTATTTTCCAGATTACTAAAGCAAATGATGTTGAGATAATTAATTTACTCTGGTTAACTCAGAGCGCAATACGGATTTGATTTAAAAATGAAAAGTATCAATTTAATTTGGTTAGTAATTAACTATAAAGTCGTAAAAGTAGAAGTTTTTATTTTTATTTTTATTTTTTTATTTATACACTTGAGAGCAAAACAATCGACTCACTAGCTGCTAGCGCATTTTCGTCTCCTGTTTCAGTCTAAGGAAAATTAAAATGGAAACATTAACGGGCGATGAGTATCTTTATTATTGGGCTTTAAAATAACTGTTGCTATTGCATTAATCGGATGACGCATTCATAAAAATATGTATCAATAACGGAGTTTTACAAATCTTGCTAATTGGAACGCACGTGCGCAACGACTGCGATTGGCCTACAGTGCAGTTGCAATTCGGTAATTTACCCTAGTCACTTATCCGAAGTTGACGTAAGTAAGTGACGTAAATGCTCAAGTGATTCGCAAGAAAATGGATACCACAGCCACCAAAGCAGCTCAGGCAGTTGCAATGCTGAGAGAAGATCTCAGTTAAAGGGCTATGGCAAATCGACTAAATCTGAGTCAATCAGCTATGTCAAAAGTATAGCGTAGGTACCAAGAAATCCGCCAGCAAAGAGGTGGCAGTGGGCGCATGACAACGGAGAGAGAGAGACATGCGAGAGCTGTAGTCGCTAGCTCTTGGACAATGATAAGAAGACTGAAGGCAGCCAACCTGACCCCCAAAAAAGCAACTACGGGTCGCAAGCTGACTGCAGTCCAAAAGCAAAAGCAATTGGAATTTGCTCGCGGATGTCGTGATTGAGATCTTGGCCATTGGAGTAATATATTATTTATTCATGGGTCCAGGACCTGCCTACATGGTAACGACAAGAGATGTCGTGTCTATAGAAGGCCAGAGGAACGAGTTGCTCATTACTGTATTCAACTGTTGCATATGAAGGTGGCTCTTGCATGTTCTGGGCGGGTATTTCCATGCACGGAAAAACTGAGTTGGGTTTGTTACTAGTGGAGGACGCGGAGGAGATTAAACAGCGGACCGTTACATCAGGGACATTCTGGAGGAACATGTTCCATTTTTTCCGGGATTTGTTGCTGAGGACTTTATGCTAATGTACGATACTGCATGATGCTACACCTGGCTGACGTCGGTATACCAAAAATGGACGGGCCTCCGTGTAGCCCAGGACTTGAATTTAGTTGTGCATGTTTGGGATGAGCTTAAGCGAAAAGTCTGGGACAGAAATTTTGCACCAAGGAGCGTGATGGAACTGAGGGTGGCGCTGATTGAAGAGTGGGAAGCAATCCTTCAGGACAACATAGGAAAAGTAATTTAATCTAATTGTAATCGCATGGGAAGTGCAATTAGGAATAGAGGTAGCAACTCCATGTATTGAAAAAATCATTAAATTAATTTCAACTGAGAATTCTTTTCCCTTTCATAATCACTTTTTCACTTTCAACTCATTTGTGTTGCACATTCTTAGGCCCATAACTTTGTCAGAACAGATCTGATTCCAGTCAAAGTGGTATCGTTTGGAACCACAGTTTTTAAGCTTTCAAACAGTACACTGAACTTTACTTGGAATACCGCAGTAGATACTACGCATTTTTTCAAAACCCAAGCATGTTGCTTAGTCGAATGTTTTGCTCTCAAGTGTATTTTAGTTTAATTGAATGTTATAAATAATCTAAAATTATTTTTGATTAGACGCTAAGTTACAGTTCATAAACATAATTATTTCTTCTTTTTAAATTTTTAAGTTCTTGTTTATTGCTTAATCGAGAATTAATTTACTGACCTTTATTTTATTTATCCTGTGTAGAGTTACTGGTCCTCCATCAGGCACCTTCCCAGGTGGCGGATAGGGATACGCCTACCCAATATGGTGAGTACCGGGGAAATAGAGTTCTCGGAGCTGACTAAAACTAGTAGAAGCATTACAAAGACGATATCGGCTGCGAAGATAAACTTTGGTACAGCAGGTAGAGCAGGTGTAAGTAGCAAACCGGCCTTTTAGGTTTTATATAAAGGCAATGGGTACCCTTTTCCCCAGTGGACGAAGCGACTATAAAGGCGGATAAATTATTAAAGATAGTCAACGACATAAGGATGCAGAAGGAAATTGTGGAGCCGCTGTATTAAAGATGCTTTAGTAAAACTTTCATGACCGTTCCAAACAAAATATTTCGGAGTTCTAAGTCTTCCAGTTGAATCTCTGGAGGAGACGTTTAGATAGATAAATGAGAATATGCACATGAAACATTAAGACAATAGCAAAGTTCTAGTAAAAAGAAATCCATTATTTTTCCAATAGATAGCTATAGTAAATTGTATCTCGCGCTCTAAAAGTCCGATCGGTTTACACTAGATGGCGTTACAAAGCAGCCATTTTGTACTATAAAAACTTATTTTACAGTTTTGTGAATAGTTAAGTCAGTTTTGTTTGAGCTCATGCCAAAGATGGACACCAACAAAGAGAAAACACGGTATATTTTACGGTTTTTCTTCGATAAAGGTGAAAACGCAAACCAGGCGGCTGAAAATGTGAATAGTGTTTATGGTTCTTATACTATAACAGCCGATTAAGGGCAGTTTTGATTTCATCGTTTCCGTTCCGGTAATTTCGATGTCAAAGATGCACCACGCTCTGGAAGGTCAATTATCGAAAATGTGGCTAAAATCATGGAAATGGCCGAGTCCGACCGTCATATAAGCACTGTTTCTATTGCCCAGGAACTAAACATTGCACAAAAAACCGTTGGGAACCATTTGGAAAAAGCTGGATACAAAAAGAAACTGGATGAATGGGTGCCACACGAGTTAACGCAAAAAAACCGCATGGACCGAATCTCCATTTGTGATCGCTGCAGAATCGCAACAAAGTCTGAAGCGGATGGTGACTGGCGATGAAAAGTGGATCACTTACCACAACGTCAAGCGAAGACGGTCGTGGTCGTAGCGCGGTGAGCCGGCGCAAACGGTGACCAAACCAGGATTGACGGCCAGGAAAGTTGTGCTGTGCGTTTGGTGGGATTGGCAAGGAATAATATACTATGAGCTGCTCCCCTACGGCCAAACTCTTAATTTGAACCTGTACTGTAAACAATTGGACCGTCTGAAGGAAGCAATCGCCCAGAAGCGGCCAACTTTGGCCGCTAGAAGAGGAATTGTGTATCATTAAGACAACGGCAAGCCACACACATCAATAGCGACTCGCTAGAAGCTCTGGGAGCTTAGTTGAGAGATTCTTATGCATCCACCTTATAGTTCGGACCTGGCACCAAGTGATTATCACCTGTTTCTGTCCATGGTGAACTATTTTTCTGCTGAAAAATTTGCCTCAAGAGAGGCTTGTGAAAATCGACTGTCCCAGTTTTTTGCCAATAGGGACAAGGGCTTCTACGAGAGAGGCATAATGGAATTACCTTCAAAATGGCAACAAGTTATCGAATAAAATTTGACCTAAATCGGTTCATTCTAAGTATGTTAAATAAAACCTTCAATTTCATGCAAAAATAATGGATTTCTTTTTACTAGACCTATTATTAGAAATTAGTGAAATGATAAGTTCTATAAAATACACAAACATAGTCATATTTAGGTCATTCCAAATGGCTGTCAGCATAGCGTGTGCATTATATGTAAATTCTTATTGAAATATATAACAAATTTTAGACCAATCTTCAAAATAACACTAATCTAACACAAATTAACATAATTCAAGTATATGCTTCAACAACAGATCAGAATGACGAAGAAGTAGAAAAGTTCTACTCCCAAATTATAGATATAGTAAAAAAAATTATCAAAAAAAAAGAAATGACCACGATAATTGGCGATTTTAACGCCAAAATCAGAAAAGGTTGCGAAGGAAAAATAAGAGACTTGTATAGAATGGGTGTAAAGAATAAAAGAGATGACATATTAAGGATTTTTAGAAGTGAAGAAGATTTTATAGTAACCAACATATTTTATTCATTACCTCTGAGGCACTTGTATACGTGGAGGTTTCCTATAGATGCGACTGAAAACATAATCAGGAATAAAATTGATTATATTCCAATAAATAATAAATGATACATTTTAATAAAGGCCTACCCTGGCGCGTATATAGGGTCATATAAAGAGTTATTAGAGTGAAGGTAAATAAATTACACAAGAAAGAAACCAATAAATATGAAATATTAACTTATATTAGAATTAGCAGCAACACCTTTGGAAAATATAATTTTGGATAATTGAAACATTCAGAATGTTAATCAAAAGATCAATAAATTATAAATAGCGGTAACGACCATCAAAAATGATGTTTTAAAACCAGGCGACAGAAAACCTAAATCGTGGATGACGAAGAAAATTATCCAGTTTATGGAAAGAAGAAGAATAATAAACAATATCCCTACAGAGTACAAAAGTATTGAATTCTTAAGACAAAGATAAAAAAATGTTAAAGTAAAATATCTAAAGATAAAAATATGATACTTTCAATATACATCGAAGTCGAACAAATGATTTGAAAACAAAATAGAAGAAAAATAAACAAATTAGTTGATAGTGGCGAAAAGTTATTACTAATGAAAAGGAAATCAAAGCGTAATGGGAAGCACACATAAATAAATGATTTGAAGACAATCAACCACAATAGATAAATAATAAAAGTAGACAAAATATAATGAAGAAAAAAGTGGAAATTGCAATAAGGGATATCAAATAAGGCAAAGTAATGGAGCCGGATAACATTAAAGTAGAATATCTCAAGTTACTGAATGAACAACGAACAAACCCCAAGAATATTTCTAAAGATTGGCTAATATCGGTATTTCTAGCTTTGTCCAAGAAAACCGAGACAGAACTTTGTATCGACTATCGCACAATAAGCTTCCTGAAGGGATTTCTTAAATTATACACAAAAGTATATGTAAACTCTGCAAGGTTTAAATGTCGCCTACGCAGTATGAATTTAAAAATGCTGTTTGCACACAGAAAGCGTTTAAGTACTTTTACGCAGATGCAGGGATGTGAATTGTGATATCTACGCCTACCTTATTGACTATAGTAAGTCTTTCGATAGATTACAGCACTAGAAAGTAACTAAAATCTTGAAAAACATAGGATTCGATAAACAGGATTTTAGAATAATTGTAAACATATATTAAAATCAATCGACATTTGTAATACTACGAGGGGTAAAACAGAGTGGTGTTTTGTCACTGTTAATTTTTAACATATATGTAGAGTGAATCTTTAGAAAATCACTGTATGAAATAGATAAGGGGGTGTTGCTAAATGGTAAACGTGTAAATTATATTAGATATGCCGATAATACAGTTATTTTCGCGAAAAGCATTAAAAGGAGTACAATATCTCATTGACATTAATATCAATAAAACAAAATTAATAGTCATTAGTAAAAGCATCTAGTGATAACTACAAAAGAGTAGCAGCTTTTGCAGTATTAACTGCAGGTAGAGATGGATACATTGGTACAGCTGCAGATTGAATATCAGTGGGCGAAGATGGCATCTATCTAACCGGCTACTGAACTGCGATGTTGAAGGAAAGGAGAAGCCACTACATTATCCTCTAATAGCAGCTTAAAAAGTTGCCGACCAATTCAAGGATTAAAGAGTAGAAGAAAAAGATGTCAAAGCAACAACCAAATCGAACAACGACTAATAATTAATAAAAAACCTATTAAGAGGGTCAATAAATATTCCCATAATGGTACGACTCTTAATGACTAGTAGGACAACTCACAAGAAATGATAATGTGTACTGAGAAAGCAATAGCAACATACACTCAATATTTAAAAATTATCAATTAACCATAGCCATATACAGAGTATAATTATGAACTCTGACAGAAGCCACAAGTCAAAAACTAGAAGCTTTCAAGATGTGTCTCTATTAAAGGATTTTGAGTTTCCTGAACAGAACACATTATAAACGTTGCGATTCTCTGAGAAGTAAAAAGGAAGCTAGAAATATTTAACAGTGGAAGCCCGAAAACTTGAATACATGAGCCATATTATGCGAAACGCTATAGATATCAGCTTCTACAGAATGTGCTACACAGAAAGGTATTTGTAAGGAGAGGTCGGGGCAAAAGAAGGATATCATGGTTACATAATTTGAGACCATGGTTTGACAACAAAATATTAGTGCCCAGGATGGTTGCTAATATCCGGACAGGATAGGAACCTTAAGATGAAGATTTTATATATGTAGGATCATATTGTTGTGTTCACAGGAGTGATAAGATAACTTTAATTGTCAAAACAACTATATTATCGGAGTGTAAGGGTGTCGCTGTAGATGTAGTACCTTTTGACAACAGTTCGTCAAATCTGAAAATATCAGATAAATTGCTGCAATTGATCCTCACAAGAATACCAGTTCTCACTTATGACTCCACATACTACATTCGGAAAACTGCATTCACCTGCAAATCAAACTAAATGGGACTTCCTCCCTGTAGACTTTTTCATCTACATATTTCGTGAGAAAGAATAGTCCAACAATATCACTAAAGCACTAGACACTGAGTTTTTGGGGATAAAGACGAAGAATTTTTATCAAATGTGGATTTGAATTAGTCCAGAGTCAATAATTTTGCTTGCTTACATAGACATCCGATTGAAAATAACATTTATCACCGAAATGAATGCATTTCAAATTGACTGGACTGCTCTCTGATCTGCGAAGTCAAATTTTTTCTCAAAATTGCTTTAGCTTAATGGTTATTGTAATTACGTATTATAAAAGAACATATGCAGATCTAATTTGAGAATAATTTGAAGCGATAATAGAGAGATATGTTCCTGTTGAAGTTGTGGGCTGTTCTTGGCTGTTTTTACAGCTTCTACATTCTGAGGGGCGGTCACTAAGATAGAGTATCTTGTCATCAACTCTCTGTCATCACCAACATTACTATTGAGTTCAAATATTGGTTTTAATAATCAATGAGAAAAAAGTTTTATAAATTAAAGTCTCTTTAAATTGAATATAATTATCGCCTAACAGTTGATTTATTCACACTCGAGTTTCTGCGGAAGTTTTCTTTGTATTTCGTCACGGTTACGGTAGGAGATTTGCCATTTTAAAAATTAGTTTTCACAATGAAGAAATGTTCTTCCATTGTCAACTTGTCCTTAGCAGTGGCTATATTTAACTTCGGTAATAGCAAATTATTAAATGCTAAATATCTGTCTATAAAACTATAATAAAACAATATGACTTTGCTCATTTGTTTACAGATAGCACTAAAAAAACGTTTGACGCGAATTTGTGGACGCTATATCAGAAGATCAATGACCAACAAGCGGAAAATTCCAGATCGAATATGGTGTAGTATATTACTCCAGTAGTAATCGAATTTAATACAAACTTATGATCTAGCCACCGACAAAGAAAACAATGAAATCGAGATTTTTTGCAGCCAGCTAAATAAAATAAAAACCTAAAATCGAAAGATTTTAACATCATCATATGCGATTTTAATGTCAAAATAGGGAGAGATGCACAGGAAGGCAACGATGAAAAGTTTGGTTAAAAACAGGAACTAACAGGGGTGAATAAATGCTGCAACACTGTGTAGAAAAAGAAACGCAAAAATTATAGTACACAAACAAACATAAACTGGTATAAAACAAACCAAGAAAAAAAAATCGGTCAGTCCAAACATAAAATGAAACAAAAATATATGACAACTAAAATTCTGATCATGGTGGAAAGACGACGAGAATACATCTTATTTTACTGCTTTCTTTTACCTTCTCGGGTGATGGATTTAAGTTGGTTGTTCTTTCCTTCGTTCGTACATTTTTTCCACTCCTTTTTGAATACCGCCATTTTCCTTTGCCACGTCTATTATTTGCTGTATCCATTTTCCTTGTTCCACTTCTTTGTTGTTTGTGATGTTTGGTTCCCATATTCTTTTCAGTAACTTATTAAAGTTCATTTTTGCCAAATGATCGTACCAATTTAGGTGTCCTTTTTATTTAATTTATTATTGGTTTTGTTTGATCTTTTTTTTTGTTAATTTGTTGGCGAGCTTATCTTATCTTGTCTTAGTAGCAATTTTCTTAGCTATTTTTTCCATTGCATTTATCTTTCCAATTTTCACTTGCTATTTTAGTGTTGGTAAGATTATATATATTCTCAATTTCGTTTCGTTATTTAATTTCTTTTTTTCCAATATTCTCTTTAGTGCATAGTACAATCTATTTGATTTTCTTGCTCTATTTGCTAATTCTACCTCTACGTACCCATTAGTTGTTATTATACTTCCTAGATAATCGTATGTCGTTACTTTGAATTTACTTTCGGTCTATTTTATAGTATTTTTGTCTTTTGTCTGCGCTTTTAGTGTTGCCGAGACCATCCTGTGTTGTGTCTATAATTCCGGTTCTTTTTTTGTCCATATATTTTTAGTCTTTTTCGAGGTCTTTGTGTATACTACGTAATCAATTAGGCCTTTTAAGTTTCTTTCTTTAGCCACGAACGTCTTGTTGCATTTTCTATTAAAATTTTATTTGATTGGAGGAATTCTATTGTTACTATTTCTAGTTTCTTCTCAGTGTGCTTCTATACTTCTTAGTTCTCTGTTTACATCTTACAACTTGTGCATTTCAGTCCTTAATAATAATGATTTCCTCATATTGCTTTCTTATTTTGTCTATTACAATCTGTAGTTTTGTGTAGAATTCTATTACTTTCTCTTCTTTTGTGCCTTTTGTTGTGCCATATATTTGTATTATTACTATCATTATCTTTAATTCTAAATATATTGCTATAATTCGGGGGGATATTGGTTTGTATTTGATTATCTTTCTTTTCAATCCTTTATTTAATATTTTTTATAATCCTTTATGCTCTCCATATGTTATATTTACAAAATTAGCACTGGTACATGAGTATTCTTTTATATAGATCTTTCTCATAAATTTTAATTAAATATTTTGAGTGCTTTGTTCAATTACTTTGTATGGCCTTTAACAACTTATGGAACTTCATATGCTGCAAGAGTAAATTCAGAAATCAGGACCCAAATTAATTAGTAACTAGTTTTTATTAATTTATCGGTGAAAGGTGTGACAGAATTTAAAACCGCTGCCATGTACCACGTTTATAGGTCGTTGACTTTCTTTGGGCAGCAAAACTGGGTTTTAGAGAAATAATAATGATAATTTTTGTAAAAAACTTATTTGTCTTTAAATCGTCAAAATTGTCACATCTGATGTAGTGAATATTTAAAAATTATTCACAAAAAACCAAAGCATCCACAAAAAAAGGCACAGTTCGGTATGCAATGTGGGCTGGCAGAATCACTGACCGGTACTTTTTAAAAATAAAGATAGCGACGGAGTTATTCAAAGGTGTACGCTATCGGGGAATAGTAAACAACTTTTGTTAACAAAACCAATGATTTTAATTTGAGTAACACATAGTTTTAACAAGATAAAGCCCCATGTCACACAGCTTTAAATAATCACTTTAGTTTAAACCAAATTTCCTGATTGTGTTATTTCTAATCTAACTCCATTAAACTAGAGTGTTTGAAGTTAAGTGTTTATGTTTACAAACCTGTTACGATTTCAAAGCTAAAAAATAGCTGCGTTATGGAAAGAATTATAGAAAGCTTTAATAAAAAATGATCGCATGTCATCGAAGTCCTAGGGGGTATTTGACTGACATTATGTTTTATACTTCTTCTTCTTCTTCTTCCCCAGCCTACGTCGTCCACTGCTGGACATAGGCCTCCCTCAAACCCTTCCATTTGTTTCTGTCCTGTGCGATCTGGACCCAATTTCCTGCAACTCTTTTTACATCATCGGCCCATCTTGTTGGTGGTCTACCTCTGCTTCTGAATGCGTCTTGTCTGGGTCTCCATTCAATCATTCGTCTGGTCCATCTCTCATCTTTCAGTCTTGCCACGTGTCCCGCCCAGTTCCACTTCAGCTCAGCTATCCTCAACACAGCATCCTTCACCTTTGTTCGCTGCCTAATTGTGGTGTTTGGTATTTTGTCCCTAAGTGTTATTCCTAGCATTGACCTTTCCATTGCCGTCTGTGTTACTCTTATTTTCTTTATGGTTTTCTTGGTCAATGTTAGTGTTTCAGCCCCATAAGTGAGAACAGGGAGTATGCACTGATCGAACGTTTTCCTCTTCAGGCATATTGGGATATCTGATTTAAAGATGTTGCTGAACTTACCGTAGGCTGCCCATGTTAAATTGATCCTCCTCTTCAGTTCGTGGGTTTGATTATCTCTCCCAATGGTTAACTCGTGTCCCAGGTATTTGTATGAGTATACTTGTTCGATTTTTCTATCATCTGCCGAAATGTTATCGCTCAGGACCAGGTTTGTCATAAATTTTGTATTTGTATTGTTTATGTCAATCCCGACTTCCTTTGAGGCAGCTTTGAGTTCTTGTAGCATTTTATTTGCTTCGTCTATCTTATCTGTGATTAGGACTAGATCATCGGCAAATCTTAGATGGTTTAGTAGTTCACCGTTGATGTTAATTCCACACTGTTCCCAATCTAGGTTTTTGTACATATATTCTAAGAGTGTCGTGAATAATTTAGGGGATATGACATCTCCTGTCTTACCCCTTTTCTATTTGAAATGTGTTGGTGTCTTCGTGTAATCTTACTGATGCGGTTGCGTGGTTATATATGTATTTTAGTAAACCCGTGTATCTGGAGTCTATTCGGCATTGCGAAAGAGCATGGAAGAGTTGTTGCTGATTTATCGAATCAAATGCCTTTTCATAATCTACAAATATCAGCATAAGAGGCTTGTTATATTCTACGCATTTTTCAATTAGTAGTTTAAGTACTGTTAGGTGATCATTCGTACTAAACCCTACTCTAAATCCAGCCTGTTCTCTCGGTTGGTATAGGTCAAGTTTTACACTTATACGTTTTGATAGTATTCTCGTAAAGAGCTTGTATATGTGTTGTAGCAAGCTAATAGGTCTGTAGTTGGTCAGATTTGTAGCGTCTCCTTTTTTATGTATCAGAGTGATGATGGCCTTGTCCCATCGAGTGGGTGTTTTTTGCTCTATGAGACATTCGTTAAATAGAGATTTCAAGGTTTTTAAGACAGCTAGTCCGCCTTCCTTGATCGCCTCAATAACTATTCCATCGTCTCCTGGTGATCTGTTATTCTTCATCTTTCCAATTGCTGCTTTTATTTCTTCCATGTTTTATAAGTAACTATTAAATTAAATGTGGATTGTTCCAATATTTTGTTTTTTATTCAGCATAAACAATATGAAGTCTAATTTAAAACACTCGATGTTTGTTACAGCCGCAGTGGAAAGAGATTGGGCTAGATATTTAGCACAAAACTATACAGTGGGGTCATTTGTAGATCTCAATAGAACTGTGACAGCGTTTTGTAATTGATTTCTTACTGGTAAGGCGCCAAACCATCTCAAGTGATATCATGATATATATCAAGCGATCCTTGTCACTCGCCTCGCACAAAAAATTTTTGGTGTCGAAATTCTGAAATCCATACATCATCGTTTTAAAACTATTTACCTTGAAGACTTCGGGGCGTACCTTGTACGTTTTGAAACCGTTTTATGTTTATTGTTGGTCATTGTCCTCACATCCAGGACACTAATTTTATTGGAACAACTAAGGTGCCACGTAAATGTTAATTTTCGACGCGACGATCTCGCAATTAAATTACGGAGGTGTTACTAATCTGAGATGATTTGAACTACATGTAGTCAACGGCTGAGTCATCAGGTGCTAACTGTATTTAGGAGGTAGTTGAACATCAAATTATATACACGCCAAAATTAAAATGCAAGCCTTTAAACCGTCTCTTTTAGAAGCGCAAGGCCTAGTTGAACGGCGCCAATTTCATCACATGTACATCTGTGCCACCCCAATTTTATATTAATTGTAATAGTTTTGTCTATTTATAAATTTGTAGTCACTGTACCAACAGTCTTAATTTATGTTATTTGACAGGCTTAATTCCATTTTTTATTTTTTTACTTAGTGCACATCGTTGGTTCAGTTTATACCCATACTTGTTCTGCTTACTATAAAATGTTCTATATTTTTATATGGTATTTTTATAACTACGTTGGTTATTGTATATTATTATACTTTTCTGTTAAAGTGTTGCCGAAACGTCGGTTTTATTAGCTCTTACTTCGGCCTTTATACCTTATCACCGTATAAATGTATTCTATTCATCCACAAACACAAATATGCTGCCTTCGAAGGTATTATTCTTTTTCGTAAATACATAAAAGACCTTTTATCTCTTAAATTCTGAATAATTTAATATTTTAAACACGGTAATTTATTAATTTAAGTTGCATATTATAAACATTAATCAGCTGAAGTTAGTGATAAAATATTTTAATACGTATACATGTTAACAAGTTAGGATTATTTGGCGTAACATAAGATCGATGTTATCATTAAATATTTATATAAAATTAAAATTTTAAATTAGTTTTTATTGCGTTTCTGTGCTTATATGAAAGCTTAATTAGCATTTATAATTTACAATTTAAAATTCAATTAGTAATTAACATTAAAATGTTAATTTTTTAAAAATGCAGGGGTCAGTTTTTTACCTTGTGAGCTCAGGATAAAAGAATTACTTCTTTGTTATTAATATATTAAAATATGTATAATAAAATATGTTTCAAATTTACATTAGGCTTTCTGTTTCTTTCGTTATATATATTTTTGTTTAAGTTTTTAATCATAACTTTCTTCTGCTTTAATATTTTTGGGATTTTTGAAAGCATCATTTACTTGTGTTTGATTTAGAGTTTGTCTTGCTTATATTTTCTTCAAATATATTATGCTTTTGGAGCCGTGGTGGTTTAGTGAATATGTCGCTAGACTACTAAATCAGTAGAGTTTTGCGGGTTTGAATCCCACTCTCGCCAATTTAATCGCTGGCATTTTTACGGCCCAGCTAGACTCAGGCTGCAATAAATGAGTACCTGGAGGTTAAACTCTGGGGTAATAACAGGCGGTCGTTACGTAGCGCTAGCCACGTTACTACTACTACTACTACTACTACTACTACTACTACTACTACTATTACTATTACTACTATGAGTTTCTACTATAAAATTATTTAAACTTCTAACTTATCTGGAGAGAATACAGCCAAAAAGAGAAGACAGACATAATAAATGTACTAGTTGTTAGGTCAAAAATCCGAATTATTCTTAGAAAATAAATTTTTGTACACAACAATCATAGTTTTGATCTGGAGGTATGCAATAGAACTATGAGAATATACTAGCAAATGCATTGTAGCTCGAGCTGAAAGAAGTAAATCTAAAACTTTCCGGAGGCTGACTAATACATCCTTCATGAAAATTCAAACCGGCAGCACACAACATTATGGTAGAATAAAAATTTATAAAACACTATATTATAACTACTACTAGAAGAACCAATGTTAAGAAGATCAGATAAGTACTGACCAACAGACCTGAAAGGAAGCTAAAAATCCTATCGCCGAAAAATGATTTTGTCACATCATTACGAGAGTACTGTAGTTCTTAACATAATGTATTAACCTATACTATACAATGTATTTTTATTTTTATTAAATAAAAACACAACAATGGGTACGTTTGCCGATGACACTGTCATTCTCTCAACTGCCATTGACCCACTCATAGAATCGACCACTTTACAAAACCACCTAGACCAAATACAGACATGGACTCGTAAATGGAAAATCAAAATTAATGAGACAAAATCTGTGCAAGTAAATTTTACACTACGAAAAGGGTTATGCCCACCATTATATTTTAACAAATACCAATAGCGCAATCTACAAGTGCAAGATATTTAGGAATACACCTGGACAACAGATTGACGTGGAAAGAACATGTAGATAAGAGGATGAAAGAACTACAATGGCTAATTGGACGAAAATCTAAGTTCAGGCTTGAAAACAAACTGTTACTCTACAACACCGTAATTAAACCAATCTGGATGTATGGAGCAGAACTATGGGGATGTGCAAGTAAATCTAACTTAAACAAAATTCAAAGGTGCCAATCAAAAATACTTCGTATGATCACGAACGCACTTCAATCTGACGTCTTCAATCTGACGATTCACAATGATCTAAAAGTTCCTTACGTGAGGGGCGCCATAAAAGAAAAAAGTACAAGACATCACAACAAACTGGAAACCCATGTCAACCCCCTGTTGCAGCCACTGCTTGATGCGCAAAATGGTAGAAGACTGAAACGAAACTGGCCAGCAGATCTGAAACAGGATTAGCGAGAGCAACTCACTGGAGAAGTCCTCTTCACACCAACCACGACTACCCTAGTAATTAAAAAAAAACAGCATATTAGATTATAGAATGACTTGTAATTCTGATTACTAATTAAATGATATATTAAAAAAAGAACTTTTTTATTAAATGTGGAATAAAATAAATAAAAAGCAGTTTGGTACCTCCTTATATTTAGTAAGTATTTACCGTAATGTCAATTTAGCCTCACGTTAATTTTAATTAAATTCTATTAATTAGTCACCTTTAACTTACCATTTCAAAACAAACTATTCACTATTATTTATAATTGATCAATTCTTCTTTAAGATATTTAAGAACATACATTCATGATGATGAATTAAATTTTAATAATGAAAAAAACATCTTATGTTTAATCGGGAAACGTATTTGACATTTATTTATTTTTAGTGTTTCTAACAATTTATTTTTGAGTTTTATATAAACGAAATAGATATCAACAGGTTAACTGCGTAAGTTTTCTCTTATATAGTAAATGGTACGTGCTTTAAAACACTACTTGTTGCTGTAACTCTGATCTTTTTCTTTCTTCGCGTAAGTAAATTTTTAAAAAAACACATACAAATTCAAGGTATATGTATTTAGATACGCACGTTAACATCTTCAACAACACATACTAATTAATATGGGATTAATTTAGTGTCATCTTACCTTTGTCATCGAATCATAAAGTTAAAAAATAATAAGAATACAACTAAAATTTATGGTAGTCAAAGAATATTTTTGTAATTATGCTCAAAATAAACCAAATATTAATATAGAAAATAAGTGAACTAAATTTACAAATGCTTAGTATCATGAAAAATATAGGTTGATGCAAACTAGACTTCAAGAATGTTTTCCTGAATGAAACACAACATATTGGAACAACCCGAATTTTGTTGTTATCAGTGTAAAGTACAGATATAGTAACTACGTCTGTTATATGATATCAGCTCCACAACTCCGCTGACATGTAAGCATTTTTTAGCAAAGTTTTCTATAATGGTTTTCCATAAATGAGTCTCTATTCCAGCAATTATACAGTAGATATTCACTTTTAAGCTAGAATTGTAGCAAATTTATTGGCATAAATCATTTCGTTCAAATAACTCCCTCTCCCCTCAAAAAATGTAATGGAGTTAAATCGCAAGACTACACTAGTCAATTGATGTCAACTTTGTTTGCAGTGAAGTAAATGTTAAGCTAGCGTGGTCCTGTGGTTGAGGGACGGGCTGTGATGCTGACGGACCCGGGTTCAATTCCGGTGCTGTCTGATGCCTGACGGGTGGCCTACTCAGTTATTAAAAATAATTGAATATCTGCGCTCGCTAGAACAAGGGGTAATAATGGCGGTCATCTAAGCCAAGGTGCTTGCCGCATCGCCCTCCATTAGAGATAGTGCGCGACGACCGGGCAGAGAGAGCACACATATGAGAGCCTTGGCCTCTCATTTCGCAGGCCGTGCTCTCACGCAGGTCGTTAGGGCCTTGCCATTATTATTATAAATTAAATTATTATTATAAAGTAAATGTTTTATGTGCTGTATGAAAACACATGCCATTTAAGTTTGAATCGTTGGTTCAATTGAAATAAAGTTCTTTGACAACTTCCGATAGCGTACATTATTGACAGCAACAACATTTCTATCTCTATATTTAAAAAACTTGGGCTAATTATTTCTTCTGCCCACAATGCACGCTAAACCGCAAATTCATTCAAAAAATGAGATTCATCATTCAATAAGTTTTTTTTTCAAAAATCAGCATCAATTGTTGTGTTCTTTAAAACTCTAGACTAAGTAAGACAATGTAAGCTGTAAATGATTATTTTATTTTCTAATTTCCACATATAAAAACACGGTTATTCAATTATATAGTTGTTCAAAGGCTAAGCACACGATTAAAACCTAAATTATTCAACTCTTCATATTGTTAACAATATGTCTCTGTAAACATAAACGTCATTCTTGTATAGATTCCCGCAGTTAATTATATATATAAAAAAAATTATGAGTGCTGCTGCTGCTGCTGTCACACAGGTCAAAGTTCAACTATTGCTGTCAATGATGTAGTGATTTGAGGGAAGGGTTAATAAAATAAACAAATGAGTCATTAATACTAAAAAAAATTATTCTGTCTATAAAGACACATCATATATAATCCGAAATTTGTTGATTACGCACCATGTGGTAAACCGAGAAGATTGCGGCTTCTAAGCATTGTAGGTAGTGATATCTAAAGGGAATCCCCTTGTTATTTTTAAACAAATTTTTTTTAGCTTCTACTTTGATAGCACGAGAAATTTTAAAATTATATGGCTTTTCATAAATTTAAAAACAAAACCTTTCTTTACGTTATATAGTTAGTGTATCAGTTAACTAAACACTTTACGAAAAATTTTCAAAACTACCTCCCCGTAACTACTACAATTCTCAAAATTTTCCTTGTAGACAGAACTAATATTATGGATAGCTTTGATGTGGATTTTTTGTTTACCAATGTCTTAATTCCTAAGACCTTACACTTATCGAAATCCCTAAACCCTACTGACCAACAAAAAGCGTTTCTGTTATACCTCAGAGATATTATTGATCCGCTCAATAGTAATGTAAGGCATACATACGGTTTTTATGACTAATAATAAAATAACTGATTATATCCGTTCAGTCAAAGATCACTGTTTTAGTAACTCTGCAGGATTATATAAAATATCTTACAAAGACTACCAAAGGATCTATATAGGCCAGAAAAAGTGTTAAGTATCTAGAATACTCTCTGACTGTACATCGTTTGGCACTTGTCAAACAGTAAAGAAACAGGCTACAAAATGAACTTCATAGATTCAAAAGCCATAATATCTCTACCCTACTCACAAAATCATTCATGAGACAATCGAAATAGTAAAGTGCCCTCAATGCCCGAGTACAACTTTTACTTCTTATAAGTAGTAAAGGAGAACACAAAAGATTAATCTTTTTTTAAGACTCATAGCCTTCTTTGAGTTGAAGGAAAATTAAGATCTCGCATGCATTTTGGATTTTGATTAAAATTGGTTATAATAAAATATGAACTTTTAATTTAAATTCAGACATAATTAACAACTTATTTCCGAAAAAATTCAAATCTCTCTCCTTGACCAAAAAAACGATCAAAAAAAGGTGTTGCATTGATAATCAAGAAAAAACACAAGAGACACATTCTTACGTCAAAAGTATGAACGAGCGAATAATGGAAGTGGACATAAATATTACGGAAATAAAAATGACCGTTATAGATGTTTACGCACCTACAGATGACAAAACCATATAGGTGAAAAACAAATTTATGAGAATGTGCAATCGGCCATGGGAAATATTGGAGACAACAGAGAAATTGAGTTGAAAAAAGTACAAACAGAAAAGTAATAGGAGGATAGAGGATTTCTGTCCCCAAGGACAGCTTAAGAATAACAAACAGATTCTACGAACATAAGGCTATACATAAAGGGTGGCGCGTAAACACGGGACCTTTTGAACGGTGGTTGGTGGGGTGGTCATACTGGGGAACCCCCTCCGATCTCATGTTCTGATCCATTGAAGTCTAAAGTTAGTTGTAGAGCGTTGGACCGGCCCACAACATGCTTTCGCTATCAAAGCGTATTACACTTTAAATAGTAGTTTCGTAGCTGTGCAACGGGCATTTCGGGGGTATTTTCATCTTCGTGCTACCGACCGAGTTCCATCTCGTAGTGCAAGCGGTTTGTGAGTTTTACGCTTTGAAGAAACAGGGTCCGCTTTGAACCGAAGACCTGCAAGCTGTCAGAGATCCGTCGGAACAACCAAGACAATGACAGCTGTGAGAGGCGCTTTTTTGCAAAACCCTAACCGATCTGCACGGAGACATGCGTGAACCTTTGGACTGCCTCGTCGTTCCCTCCGCCGAATTTTGTGTAGTGAATTAAACTGTCGCCTCTAAAATTCAAATTGTTCAGCGGTTGCTGCCCACTAATTACGCAAAAAATAGCATTTGCAAATGACCCTGACTACCGCTCTTTCGTGGAATATCACTTGTCGTGGATGTCAGTTAAAGCTCACTTCTACCAAAGTAGGAGTGTAAATAAACAAAACTGCCGATATTGGTCCGATACTAGTCCACAACTGTTGCATCGACGCCCTTTACACAGCCAAAAGGTTACGGTTTAGTGCGCTATTTCTTCGCAAGGAATAATCGGTCTTTACTTCTTTGAGGATGATGCGAATAAAGCAATAACTGTCAATTATTCACTATATGTGACAATGATTGAAAATTTCCTCACCTAAAAACTTGAGATGAACTACCCCGTAGATGAAAACACTTGGTTTCAACAAGATGGTGCCACTTACCACGCTGCTCGAGCCTCCATGGCCGCTGCACGCGCAGTTTTAGGAAATTTCTTGATTTGGTGATGTTGAATGGCCGCCAAGGTCATCTGATTCAATTGCTTGCGATTTATTTGTGTGGGGTTACCACAAAGATGAAATTTTCTCCTAGTGAGTTTACACGATTGATGAATTGAAGGCGAAAGTACATTAGGAGATTGATGCGATTCCTACTAACTTACTGGAGCAGGTGGCACCAGAATGAGGAGTGCGTGGCCAAAAATGAAAGACGTTTGCCTAATGTAATTTTCAGATCGTAAAAAATTAGCTCTCTGTGAATATTTCGTACTATTATTTTTTTAAATACAATTTTCTTTAAACTACGAAATTTTTATTTCAAAAGGTCTCGTTTTTATGCGCCACCCTGTATGTACACGTGAACTTAACCAAGCAGACAACTAAAAACAATAATAAATTATACAATTATCCAACAAACATCTCCAATTCAAATATCGGACACTCGACTATTCAGAGGGATAGAATGCGGGTCAAATCACTATGTGGTAATATCAAAGTTGCATTTTCCTTTTATTAATTCACCATTACAGCCAATACAAACCGATAAACATCAAAGAATGCTAAAGAAGATTGAAGTGATCAGGTATGATACAGACAGTTTAGAAGATGAAAGTATTAAGTATTTACATCAACAAGGGTTAGACCAAAAACTGGACGAAGTAGAATATGTTGAAACAAAGACGCTGTATGAGAACTTCAACAAAGTTACGCCAAACGGCATATGAAGCTTTAGAAAAAAAATTAAGCAAGCAACAAAGAACATCTGCTCGAACAAAGAAAAAGAATATGAAATAGCATAAAAATAGCGGAAGATATAATGGAATTTATAAACAAGAGAAATAGAGTAAAAATAGTTGCAGAGGAGAAAAACGAGGCAAAAATGTAGAGAGATTGAGTCATATAGAGAAGGAAAGGGATGTTCAGAAACTTGAAAATTTCCAAATAAAATTAGACCCGACAAAGGCACATTGAATATAGAACTGATACGACCAGAAGAATAGAAAAAATATAATAAAAACTGTTAACAAAACAGAGAGAAATAAATACAACAGCACACACAAATATAAAATACAAGAAATCCTGTGGAAATTACAAAGGAACTAGTTACATAAGCACTCAGAGAAATGAAGAACAACGAAGCAAGCAGCACAGGAAATATAACAGCAGAATTAATCCAAATGGGACAGACAAATTGAAACGGATAATTAGGACACTATGTAACCTGTGGATTGTGACACAAACAGTACAAACAGAATGACAACTAGGGTATCTACATAGCTGCATAAAAATGGTGACAGTAGCAAATGTCAAAATTATAGGGATATAACAGTAACATTTACGTTTAGTCGGTTTTATGGAATATTATTAAAGCAACTGATAAAACAGCAATATAAGAATCAAGAAGTTGAAGAACAAAGTGTTTTCCGAGCTGGACGTTCATGTAACGACAACCTGTTTTGCCTTAAACAAATGATGGAGAAGAAAATTTGCACAAAAAAGTATTCATTTCTTATTTATAGATTTAACAAAAACATGTGATAATGTCTCTATAGCAAAACTAAAAAGGTCTTAGAAGCAAAGTACTCATTAAAGCGGTCCAGGAGCTATATCGTGATAAGAGTATAAAAATTAAAATCGTTGACAATACTACAGCAAGATTTGTAACAAACAAGGGACTTAAACAATGTTGTTGTCTATCGCTAACCCTGTTTAAGAATATTTATAGAATATGCTTTAAGACAGTGGAAACTTAAATGTACGGGCATGGGCATACCGCTAGACAATACTACCATCTATACGCTACAGTTCGCGGATGGCCAAGTTCTTATAGAAAGTGACAAAGAAAATCTTGAGTGTATGACACTAAAAATAAAAGAAGACTATGAAAAGGCGGAGTTACGTATGGATTTAAATAAAGCTAAATATATTTGTAAGAGAATAATCGGAAAATGGAGAGAAAATAGCGTTAAGTGACAATTACAAATATCTAAGTGTAAAAATAGAGCAATATGGACGAAATATAAAGAAATAGGAGAAACAATAACAAGAAGAAGAAATGTAACAAAAAGACTAAATAGTATATAGTGGAAAAAAAATAAGCACAATAAAAATTATAACGCTATATGCGACAGAAGTATGGAAATGGATAGTTAGAAGCTGATAAAAAACGATTGGCAGATTGGAAATAGACGCCTTAAGAAGATCTTGCCACTTATCAAGGTTGCAAAAATGCCAAACAAAATAATAAAGCGACGGGGTGGACTAAAACATATTATAATAGAAGATGTGGAGAAGAAACAACTAGTGTGGTCATGTTGTGAGAATAGGGGAAGAGAAATTATCAAAAGCAGCATGAAAGTGGAAACCCTCCGAGAAAGCAATGAGTACAAAAAACATCTAAGATAAAAATTGGCAAGATTGAGCGCAATGGAAAAGAAGTCTGAAGATCGGACAGCGTTGACAGGTGTTATAAAATAAATTATATATATATATATATATATATATATATATATATATATATATATATATATATTATATATATATATATATTAATGTTATAAATACCACTTGTTCGAACGACCTATTGAATTAAGTATCAAAACATGTAAGGAGACCTAACAAGTTAAATAATGTATTAAATATAGCAAAGCGAGATTGTATGTCAACGACCTATTGAATTAAATCAAAAACAAGAATACAATGTATAAAATAATTAAAATAATATTTACATAGCTAAATGTAAAACGTATGATCGTATGTGTACAAATGATTTTAAAATTTGAATAATATTTAAGCTTAAAAAGTACCAAGTGTAAATTCAATTAAAATAACAGATATTTAAATAGCTAAATTTACTAACTTGTGGTTGATTCGTAATGGTTACAAATTAGCGCAACTGCTTTAAATATTTTGCATAACAGTTTCCAAGCTTTAAAGTATCCAAGTGAGCATTTCTGTTAATGCTAAAGATGACTGTATAATTGAGGCTCTTTCTAGTGGCCTGATGTACATGAAGTTATTTAAATTAGCAGCAGCTTAAATTAAATGAATATGGGTTGTTTACATAAGGGTTTTGTAGCCCAGTTAACGTTTAATGCATTTTTTGCAAGTTAATGGAACTGCGGAGGCTTTTGTCTAGGGCCACATTACTGCATTATTTAAAAGCAGCGCTTAAATAAAATGAATATGGGTTGCTTTACAAAGGGTTTTGTGTAGCCCAAAAGTTTAGAACAATTTATTGCATGAACGTGAGCAAATTAATTAAATTTATTACAAAAAATGTACTGTAAACAGCGAACGCCTTTTTTATAGTTGTATAATAAATTAATTTGTAGTTGTATAACTAAAAATGGGAAAATAGTTAAAAATAGTTTAAATTTTGCAGAAAATGTATTAACTGGATTTTCCTATAATCTGGCTGTACTCATCAATGAAACATCAAACCTCCTTATGTGTGTTTAAATATTCTTTTAAAGCAGTTTTTAAAATCATTTCAAAATTAGAGAATTAAATGGTAAAAGAATGCAACAATTATAAAGACAAAATTTGGAAAAAAATAATGTTTACAAATTTGGGTTGAAATTACAGGAGACTAAATTTGGCAATTTTTTTAAATTTATTTATTAGCAATCAGAATAATAACAATATTCTATAAACTAACTATATGTATAATTAATTAGCCATGAGTTTGTTAAATCTACTTTCCACTTTCACTGTACTGTTCTGGTTTGAGGTCCTTCGGCTAACGAAATTATGTTTACATTTGGATGATGACCACGGGACATTAGATAGCATTTTAAGTGTTTTAGACTAGAAGCGTTGTATTACATTTAAAGTTAATTTGCTAGCACATCCCCACTAGTTCGCAACCATATATTATAGGTAGATAGGGCGGATTACGTTTTGTAAATTAATAATTTATTATCTAACGTAAAGGCTGAATTTTTACCAACGAACCAATACAATTCTTTACAACGTAGGCGCATTTCTTTGCGTTTTTTCCTGACATGTGTCTTCTATGTTGGAGGTCGATTTAAATATAATCCCAAGTATCTGACCTCATCTGTCTGAGGAATGTGTATGCTGTTAAGTGCAATCAAGGGTACATTGAACCCTTTGTTGTGAAAGTAATATGGGCCGATTTATTTTCATTTGCATTCAATTTCCATTTTTCAGCCAAGTTTCCAATAAGTTTAGATATTTTTGTAGAAATTCTGATGCTAACTAGATTCTCGCTACATGAAAGTATTACGGTATGGTCGGCGAAGGTACCTAGGATTGTTTGCGCTGTGGTTCGTAGGTCGTACGTGTGTAGCAAACACATTAGCCACCCAAGAACACTACTTTAGGAGCTGCCTGTATTTATTTCTCTTATCTGAAATGTTTTACTTACCTACTTTAGTTCGGTTGAAAAATGTTTGTTAAATGCTTTGCAAATGGCTCAGCTTTCTCTTTATTAGACTCTGCCCAGGTTTCCATTTTATCTTGTAAACTTGGTACGTGGTACTTGGGTAGTTTAATTTCTTCATTTGGTCTTCAACTTGAGCGGCCGTAGACAAAGAGTGAATTTGTCTAGTATATAAAAGTTTTATTACGAATTTCTTGCGGTTTACGTCGTCCTTGTTGTTTAATTGATTTAGTTTGGTTTTGTCTTGAGTATTACAGTTATGCTGCCAGGTTGTTTTACTCTCCTTTTTCCTTTTACTAGTTTCGTTATTTCAGTAGATATGAGAAGTATTGGATTCGAGATTGCTTCCTGTATAGTTGGCGTTATGTGATTTGTTGCTTACTCTAGGTTATGGTTTGTTTTTAAGTTTAATTTGTATCACGAAATTCATTAATATAAGCTTCGAACACTTTCCAGTTGGTTTTTGCGTTGCTGAGAGTAGATTTTTCATATAGTATAGTTGCGTTCACGGTAGCTGTCAAAACGTTTGATAAGAGCAAATATCGTAGTTGTAGACCATATCCATACCTAGAACTTTATAGAAGTCCGTGGACCAATAGGTTGGGCTTCCCAGACAGAGAACCATATTTGTTACGTACTATAATTTTATGCAGTTCTTTGCCTTTTGATGCTAAACGTAAGCTACAGTGTGCGTTTTTGGCATTAACATTCCCTACTGCTACAAATCTTAATAGTTCCAAAAAGGGTTGTAATATTTGTTTAGTTATGACGTGGTGGACAGTCTCTGGCAATCTTTCAACTTCTATTATAGTACCTTGTAGCTAGTGCCTTGTATAAGAAGGTCACTGATAACACTTGATAAAATTACGTATTGTTATGGCTTAACTACCGTGTGCAGCGCTATTTTGTTGTTCTGTATGATATATCACGTATTGGGGTATTGTTAAATAAGTTCTTAAGATGAAGTGTGTATCTAAAATTAATAAAACATTAATATTATTAAAATGTATAAAAGTTTCAACTTCCCACTTTCTTTGTTATAGTCCGTTGGAATTCCAGCGGCAGATTCGCGCTCCATTGTGGCGATGGGCGCAAGCTTCAGTTACTTGGCCAATTCTTCATTGAAGATGACCACTACAAGAAACGTTCTATTTCAACAATCTGTATGCCAGAATGCAGGTGTTTAGAAGCGAAAGTTCAGATCAATGAATTTAATAATTTATTGTTATTTTGTGTTTGTGCTCCTAACCATCTGGTCAACAGTTCACCTTGTGATAAATCTTCATGGACTGGTTTGATGACTTTTTGAACTTCTGCAATCAAAGGTGGCTTATCGTGGTAAAAATTATCAAGTTCTCGTCTAGCTTTAGCCCTGCCCCATTTGCACCAGCTGTTTTGCCTGGTGGACAATTTTGATGTTGAGGATTTGCGTCTGTAGAACATTTGTGGTAAAGTTTCCCAAATTTTTGCCTTCATTTCTTCCATCGAGTTTGCGTGTCGACGAATTGCTAAACCGTAAAATGTAGTGAGCTCGTTGATGAGCTATCGGTAAGTTTTCCAGTTTCTTTTCCACCTATTTCTTTATTATTTTTTAGCATTTTAGAGTCGCGTTTCTATTCTCTTCTAAACATGTCCTACACATTCTTTTTTCACTACTGAATGATGTTGCCCGTATGGTTTGCCTTTCAAAATTCCATTAATTGTTTTGCTATTGCTGTTACTAATGTATGTGAGGTACTTCACACCATGTCTTTTTGTGGGCCGCGAAAGCATTTACACAATGGCTTTAACTTCCATTTTTCCAGAGCTACCTGTATGATTTACGGTACATTCAGGTGCGTGAGATTTATACCATATATCGTAGGCAACTGGATCATTAGTATTTTGCTTTTCCATAAATTGCATTTACCTCAAAAGCTGACGTGTCTACAACTTTACCTCAATATTTGTGTATTGTGAGTTTGATGCTCCGTCTCGTCGAGTGCTCGAGCGCGCGCTCCAAACACCTGGCCTGTTTAACGCTGTAACTTCCGAACGACCCCAAACATCGGAAAATCACTTTACTCACATATTTTACACTATATTTGGAGGCAATTTATGCAACAAAAAATCTGTTTTAAACCATTCACACGGGATGACTGCCTTAAAGAACTAGGACATACAGTACTCAGTACTATGAATTTAAAAAATAAACAAAACACAGATTCTTTGCCAATATGCTTTGTAGATTTGGAGCCAGCTGCAAATAATAAAGTCATACACACCATATACTTAAAATAAACACAGTACATTGTACAAAAAGCTGTCAAAAAAAACCGAGCAACTCCAGCTACATATATTTTACGAAAGGTTACACTCCGCTAACTAATAAGGGATGCTCCATAAATCAAGAACTAACCCAACAAGTAACAATCAATTCTAAAACCTCTAAACTTAACAACACTAAATTTTTCATTTTTGAAAGACCACAATAGTAAACCAACCATGTCGGCCAACACATACACATTTAAATTATGCACAAGCAGTTCGAAATCAATTCTCTTCCACGGAAGATGTTAGTTTTACACAATTTCTTAATGAGTTCAAAATATGTTCAGTTTAAAACAGTCATTAACAAACTAATTCAGTAATAACTAAGTTCTATACTATAACAAAGAAAGTTGGAAGTTGAGACCTTTATACGTTTTAATAATATCGATGTTTTATTAATTTTAGATACACACTTTATCTTAAGAACTTATTTAACAATACCCCAATACTTGATATATCACACAGAAGAACAAAATAGCACTGCACACGGTGGTTCAGCCATAATAATCTGTCTACAATTTATTACGGCATCTCATAACAACTAAAGAATTTGAATAATTCTTGCTAACTCTGGACTTAAAATTTATTGAAGCGGAAGACTGGAACTCCAAAATTGCAGCGTGGGACTCAAGGATTGCCACATCAAAAGGAATCTGTTAACCGCAGTCCAGCAAACAACTATAACTACCTTTTATCTGGTAAACCAACATACTGGCCCAGTGACCCGGGTAAACTGCCAGATTTACTTGACTATGCAATTACCAATGGTCTAAGCGAGTCCAACTACAATCTTATTTTTCATCATACTCCAATCATCATAATCATCAGCACGACGGTCATCAAGAAAGAACCCCCTTTAAAATTATGCAATAAACGCACTGAATACTTTTATAAACCAATTAAAAAAATAAATTAATTTTAGTATCAGAATAAAAGATGCCCAAGACACTGAGGGGGACAACACAGCACTTGACCACAATTATGTAAGAGTCACCTCTGAATAGAAAAATCACTCGCGATAAACAACATTTCCCAGCACTTACGAAATCTCATTGCTGAGAAACGACGATAAACGAAACAAAACCTAGTACAACAGACTAACGCATCAACTACAAAATGCGTTTGCGAAAGGTTGCAATAAAACATTCAGGCAATACATTACTAAGCTTTCTCCTGATGACAATACTAAATGAAAGGCAACAAAAAATTCTAGTGGCCAACTGTAATGATCACTCTTATCAAGATCAGATCCAATTCCGATAAAGCCAGCCCTTCTGCAAAACACGTAACTGAGGTCTTTATAGTCTTTACAACAACACAACCATAAGATAATGTTGACTATAAAGAAATTGAATCCTTCCTTGATGCTATGTGCCAACTGTCACTGCCGATCAAACTCTTCACACTAACGAAAGTTTTTCAACAGATAACACTAACGAAAACTAGCAAAAAGCGCTCAAATATGACCTAATTGTTGGCGAAGTACTGCTCACCATAATATATAATAGCATCCTTCAACTCTGCTACTTTCCTATGCTATGGAAGATAATAATAATTGCTAAGCCTGATAAATCATCAACCCAACCACAATGCTACAGACCAATAAGCCTCCTATCCCTCCTTTCCAAAATCCTTAAACGACTCCTACTCAAGCGCCTTAAAGAACCTGTAGACCTAGATCAACTGATTCTATTCCAACAATTTGCGTTCTATACACGAAAGTCACTGAATTATTACAAACATAATGGAAAGCATAGAGAACAAGAGTGTATACTTAGAGTTTTCCTAGACGTAAAACCTTTGATAAGGTATGGCATAGCGGCTTGTTATAAAAACTTAAATTGCAGCTCTTCAGTCATTTATATTTACTACTCAAGTCATATTTCTCAGACAGAACTTATTAAGTCAAAATGAAGAATGCAGTATTACATATCTAGCAAATAATGTCTGATCTAGGACCGTTGCTATACGTGCTTTACACGTCAGATGCTCTAACTGTAGACCATACTATGCTTGCTGCATTTGCGGACGACACGGCCATCCTGTAAGTCAATCACTCTCCTGAACTAGCAGTACATCTCCAACAACATCTTAATTTTCTACAAAACTGGTTCCATAAGTGAAGAATTATGTGAATACCGACAAATCAGCATAAGTTACCTTCGACGTGCTAAATATGGACAAACCAGCATTAATAATGCCTCAATTCCAATTAAAATAAAGTGAAACACCTTGGCATGCACCTCGACCTAAAGCTTACTTCGTGTTTACATATTAAAACGAAAAAGCAGATAGATCCAAAAATCAAACAAATGGCATGGTTACTTGGACGACATTCACAACTCGCTTTATCAAACAAAACTGAAGTAATTTTTAGAGACGCTAACGATGGCTATTATTACATTACAGTTATATTCCATAAAATTTATTTAAAACTCATTCATGTAAAGAGTAGATTGTAAATATACAGTTTAAATTAAAATATTAATAAATAGTGTTAGTAAATTTTTAACTTCTTGTACACATAAAAATCTAAAAAAATTCTGATAGATAGCCCATGTTCAAAAATAATGCATTAAATGTTTAACTTGAATTATTTGCTATAGGCAGAAAAAATTTCTTTGTATTCTTGCTGGTTTATTATTTACGTAATAGAATCTATATGAAGAAAATAAATTACAGATATTTCTACATTTTTATCTTGTACAAAACAAACGTTAAAATTTCCCAATACAGTTACTTATTTTCTTTTAAAATATATAGTCAAAACTATATCTGCAGTATTTATAAATGTTTCAATGCTACCTCAATTACTATTATACCGTTAGAAGTCAACAGCTAAAAGTTCCCAATAATTGTTCATCAAAAGTTCAACAATTTAACCAAAATTTTCATATAACAAATTATCTTTGGTATACATCATAGATCCTTTGAAACTATTAATTTTACGATGGTATATTGAGGTTGTTTTATACCCATTAATTTTAACTGAAACCATTTTTTTTAGAAAAGCAATATTCGGCTATAATCATCAAATCAACAATGTTTTGTAGAAAGGCTTCAATCTCATTAATTTTATGCCTAACAAAGCAAATTTTCATAGATTAAATGTTGCAAAAATATGACTTTAAGGTAATTAGATTGATGGATTAATTAGACTTTATTGATGGCTGCGGATATGAACTTATTAAAGTTAACCGACTTAGTCAAGCACTCACACATGAATAAAATTAGAAAAAAGGGGAGACCCTGAAATAAGAACATACGAAAACCCACTGGCAAATAAATTACTCGGCGAGGAGGAACAAAAAAGACAAAAAGAAGAAGGCCTATGGACCCCGAACAAAAAATAGACTTGCTTACAATAGACAATGCTACAAAAAACTAAAAAAGTGGGCGGAACAAAGGCGAAACTCAAACCCGAAAAGAATAAAATTATGGATTAATAAAGTAAAGCAAAAAAGAAAATATAAGAAAAAGTCTGGTATAAGGATAGGAGAGGTAACAGCAAAAATAATTATATTACAAAATTAAACAAAGATAATAAAGAAGTGAAAGCTGCAAAAAGAAAAACGTAGAAGTTAATAAAATTAAAAGTAAATTATACAGAAAATTAAAAAGAATTGTGAAATGTGATTAAGAAGCTAAAAAGAAACCAACACAACAAATAAGAAATATGAAAAACATAATAGGAGAATACAAGCACATATAAACGCAATCCAAGGAAAATCCGATACAACCATACTTAACGAAAAAGAACTATCCGATAAGCCTAATAAAGATGATCCCTATATTGAGGAAACTAATACAGAGTCTACATAAAGATGCAACAAAGGCCAGAAGATTTTTAAATATCTTCGTTAAATATTCGTTATATACATAAACTATATCGGCAAGAACTACAAAAATAAATTAAAAAAATATATGGCATTACAATCTAAATCATACCCACACAAGACATATTGTACACACACGACATACTGGTAATACCAATAAATCCTCTACTGCAAACAAATATAGAGACACAGAAAAATCTCTCTGGAATAAAATAAACAATCACACGTGGGCTACAAGATATCTGTCTCAAAAAATTAACAGAAACAAATGTTTAATGTTGAAAACTCTTATTTTCTTTTTAGCTTTATAACACTTTTTATAGGGAATCAGATATCTCCGAAACATTGGTTTTGAATGCATCACCGTCACTTCCGGCGTCGAAAACGTCTACACAGTTTGTCCTTCACGTGTGAGAACGAAAATAAATCGTTAGTGGTCAAATTAAGGCTATATGGCGGATAACCCGTCAGTTTGACATTTTGAGTGCTCAAAAAGCCAGTTGTTTGCGTTGATGATCCTGGGTCGCTTGTAGGTTTTTCTTATTTCTCTGAAAACTTCTGGCAAATAAATGGTTGTGTACTGTTCAGAATTGATCTTTTTTACAATTCTCTAAAACCTCCGTTGCGACATATCCAATTTTTCCAAAAAAAAAACAGGAATCAATTTGCTTAAAAGTGCTTCGAGCGCTAATGGTTTTTGTTGGGTTTGGCTCATCTTGGAAGATCAGTACAGATGATTGTTCTTTACTTTCGGGCTCATACGCATGCAAAATTGTCACCTGAGGCAATGTCGCAAACAGTTTTTGAAGCACCACGATCGTATTTCTTAAGCATTTCTTTTAACCAATCGACAGGATCTTTTTTAGAGCGATCCTTAACTTATGCGGGATCTAACGCGCACACAGCTTTTCACGGCTAAATTTTTATGCAATATCAAATGTACGCTAATTATACTGATGCCTAACGATGCTTGAATTTCACAGTAAGTTATATGATAATCTTTGCTGACACAGTTAAAAATCACAGTGAGTTGATCAACACATTGTTTGTGAGATAAACCACGTTGAAAATCGTAAAAAGTAGTTGCACAAAAATACTCATGAGTTAAATTCCATTTTTTGGCCGAGAAGAAATTTTCTACTTAATAAAAACAAATTGCAAAATGAGCGAAATAAATAGAATTAAAAATGTTCCAACAAATAGATAAAAACATGAAGCAAATCAATTAGAAATTAGATATGTTAGTACTGGAAGTAAAACCAGTAAAAGATGAAAATGTAAAACTAAAAGCCATTGGTAGCAAATCAAGAAGAGAGAATATCTAAGCTAGAAAGAGAGATGAGAAAAAGAATATTATAGTAACAAGAATAGTAGATAAAAAAATAAAAATAAAAACGAAATAAATGGAAAAATTTATATATAACGTAAAAAATAGATATGAACTTAAATATAAAAGTGGATATAAATCAAACTAGAAGAATCGGGAGATATATGAAAAACAAGAAAATACCGACATTCTACAAGGTAACTAAAGATAGTACAAAACTAGCAATCCTACAAAATACGAAAAAACTTAAATGATCAGATATGTAGATAAATAAAAAAAGTATTGATACCCTACCTGAAGTTAGAGCGAGAAATAGGGTATAGGGCACAATTAAAAAAAATTACACTGATAGTTAGTGATGAAATCTATAGGGAAAATAATGTAAATAAGGTGGAAAAACGTACAAAGGACGTCAGAAGCGAAAGCGACACACAAAAAACGACAGTAACGGAAATTTTTTGAGTGAGGGGGTCTTAAAAACCAAATAAGAAAAATTATCTAAACTACATGAAAAAACTAATAAGTAAAGATACGACGGGTATGATATACAAGCTAATGAGTTAATGGGAAACCAACAAAAAGAAAAAGATATGAAATTAATTAAGATCATGCAGAATATAGATATATAAATTCCAAACCAAGAAATCTGGAATACCGTAAATGGAACGAAAAAGGTCAGTGAGGAAAGAAAAAAAAACGAAAAAAATGCATTATAAAATTCAGTATGTGAAAAATAGTATGCGAAAAGAAGATAAAGTAATCGAAGATATAAAATTACAAAACACTGACTATTTTGGTGTAACTGAAACAAAAGAAAAGTTGAGAGGTAAACAAATTAAGAGAAGGATATTGGCTGTACTAGTCAGAAATAGAACAAAAAGATAAATTGGTTTTAAAATGTATGCTTTATAGTAAGGTCGAATTAAATAGAATTAGGGAAGAAAGATAATTCAGTGGAATGTTACTAGTAGTAGACACTAAAATTGATAATGGAAATATATGAACGGCAATTGTAGAGTCGCATCAAACGACAATGCCAAGAAGGAGGAAACAAATGGAAATGGGTAAAGAAAAAAGAAATGTAATTGTTATGGGGGATATAGACAGCAAAGTATTCAATAACAATTAAAGCGTTTGGAAACAAAATGAAAAGCAATAACTATCCTATAATATCATAACGCAGTCAAGGCAAAATAAACTTCCCAAGTTAAAAAACATAAAAGACAAAAATAGGAATGTGATAACTGAAGATCAAGAAATAATTGAAAATGGAAAGAATATTTCAAAGAATTAACTGAATTTAAACAAAATGAAGAACAAGATACAAAGGAAATAAGGACAGAACACAAGGAACTACATAATTTACTTAAAATAACAATAAATGAAGTCACTGAAGCAATTAAAAAACTTAAATTAGATAAAGCACCGGGAGAAGATAAAATTATGAGAGAAATCTTAAAATACAGGAGAAATAAAACTATAAAAGAACTGTTTGACCTATTAAATGAAATAATAGCGCATAAAGCAATACTGGTGTGGCGGCCTTTTCGCCCTTGAACCGCTTATATCGCGGCGGCATGCGGGCCTTTGATATCTGCTGCGTTTTGCCATCGCAAAACGGCATGGGCTTTTGCTCAGCCGACAAGTCGCATACGCCGTCGGCGGCACTGATATGAAAGGTGCTGTTGAATGAAAATTGCCCGCAAAGACCTACCGCTGCCAGGCGCGAAGCCCGGCAACATTCGCAAGCAGCGCGGCAATTCGGTCGTGTTAACACCCGCACATTCGCACTCGCAGCGCGGCCAATTCGGTCGTGTCTTATCAACCCGCAAGAAGCACGCAGCGCGGCCAATTCGGTCGTTATCATCCCGCAAATACCAGATCCGCATCGCGAGTGCCACTGTGGAACCATCGCCTACGAAGCAGAAGTCGATTCAGGTGAGGCAATACTCGTTGGTTGATATCGGTAGCCGCCCCATCTGCGACGGCCGTTTAAGGGACGATTTTGGCCTTATCGGTTGACGTTCCAATACGGGCCGTACTACGTTTCCACACCGCACCACGAGAGCGGCTATTTACACGCCTGCCTCTCCAAATACCCTTGAACTGGAATACAAAAATCGTATTACTTTTACATAAAAATGGTGACACAAAAGATTGTACAAACTGTAGAGGAATTACATTAATGAGCATACCTAAAAAAAAATTAATTCGAATTACCGGAAAGAAACTGGGAGAGAAAAAAAACTTATTAGAAGAATCGCAACATGGATTCAGAAAAGACAGAAGTACTCAAGTTTTAATTTTTATAATTGAACAACTAGGAGAAGCACTGATAAGAAAAGGGAAGAAAACTCATTTATAAACTTAAAGAAGGACTGGACAAGTTTTAAAAAATAGGAGAAGGAAAAGAATTGGACGACATCCTTAAAGTACTATATAAAAACCATAGAAATAAAGTAAAGACAGACAAAGATGAGTTAGCAGAATTTAAAACGAAAGTAGGACTAAACAAAGACTACTTCTATTTTCAGTAATCATAGACGATGTTAAAAAACGTAAACGAAAATATAGCAAAATAAAAGTGGAAAATAAAAACTGAACCAAGGAACACACAGGAACTGCTATTTGCAGATGATATGATATTAGTAACATATACAGAAAAAAAATTACGACAAAACTTTAATATTTACCAAATAAAACTCCTGACAGGAAGCATGGAAATAAACATAAATAAGACAAAAGCTATGATTTTATCAAAGAAAATGCTAAGTGCAATATCAATATAGACGAGCATTAATTAGAACAGGTAACAAATTTTAAATATGTGGCTACAATAATAGAAGACAAGAGAAAAATATACAGAGCAATAATGGAAAGAGTAGGAATGATGAATAAAATTTAAAATGCACTCAAAAATTCTTTCTTTACAAAAAAAAAAAGAAATCTCCAAACAAATAAAATCAAATGTCTCTAATCTACGGTAACGAATCTCGGACGATCAATAGAAGAAACGAGAGTAAAGTCACTGCCTTGGAAAAAGAGGTTTCTTAGAAAACTTAAGGAAATCACAAGAATGGATAGAGTGAGAAATGAAGGATAACAGAACATTTAAAAGTAAAATCAATAAAGATATTGATAGGAGCAAGAAAACTTAAATGGATGGACATCTTCTCGAATGGACGACAGCAGAATAGCTAGAAGAATATATAAAGCTAGGGTAAGTGGAAAGAACAAAGTAGGTAGACTAAGAATGAAGTGGGAGGAACAAAAACCAAAAGTAACAGAAAACAGGGAGATAAAGTTGAGAGAGATTAAGAACCTAACTAGGGATAGGAAGTTATGGAATAAGTTAATTAACAAACTTTGGAAATTAAGTTACGTTATAGTACTATATTACTTTTAAAAGGATTTTAAGTTATAAAAAATACATTTTAAATTTTTGAAAATAATATGAAATAACTTAATTAGTAAGCTTTATAACAAATTATTGCAATACATTTTTTTGCAATAATTGATAACGAATAACAAATAAGTACTACTTAACACAAATAGACAACCAGTAAAAAGGTTGAATTCCATTAAGGCAACATTGAAGTTATTTATCGATAGTCACATAATTAACATTTCACTAATATTAAAAATATAATTTTGTTTAATAGTTGAAAATGTGTTGTAATCTTTATTATTTTGCTTGTCAATCTCATACTAATCCTATAACACAATGAATATCATCACTAAGTATTATTTATTAGTGAAAATTTTGCTTCAAGAGTTACTTCCAAATTACTTCTGAAGGCATGATGTATGCAAGACGATCCAAATACTAGTAAGTTTAGAAGCAACAACAAATTGCAGCAATTACAAGAACAGGTACAGATTTATGTAATTTTGTAATTACGCGAGAATGCACGGCAGTAATTTTCTTCGCCCAATATATCCAACCTGGGCGCTACTACAAATGGAAGGGTTAGATATTAGTAATTGTCATTTACCGCAAACATAATTTAAGCCGGGCGAATGGGTGAGCGTTCCGGAGACACACCTGAATTTAATATCAGAATTCAGAAAGTTCCAACAGTGACTAATGCTACAATTAATGCAACAGTAGTTCAGGATAAATCACTCTAGTCGAGTTGGGTAACATTCCGCACTTGCCCGCCACTTCTTAGATTAATTATTGTTGTACATACGTATCCCTCACTTGTCTCCCGGCTTTAGGCGGCGAAAGCTCCCGGCAATGCCGCTCGTAATAGCGGACCTGCAGATACTCGAGCTGCAAGGATTACCCGTTTAGTTGGGACCGAGTTAATTGGTTCAGTAATTTGCGAAAGTGTTATGTTAACGGCAAGAACTCAGCGTGGAGCTCGCGAAAGTAAGTAAAAATAACTTCCGAAGCGCAGTCCTTGTAGAAAAACTCTTACGCGTTGTAATCGAAAGAGAAGAATAACAAAACTCTTTTACTGCGCTTTAACTAGCTTAGCAAATGAACCAATCTTGGAATATTTTATTACTTCAAGCAACTTTTTTGTTATTTAAATAAAACGGAACGCAAGCAATATTCGGCAATAATTTTTTTGTTGGTATGTAAAGAGTAGATCTGAAAACTTTACTATCCAAAATTAGAAAATATTCGAGTGTATCATTTCGCAAGTTAACTTTAAAATAAGCGTGTGCAGCCAAAATAAATTTATTTTCTTTTTAATTTAACACCTGAATATTTATATTTAGCCTACTAAGCCAACAAGTAAATTTAATAACAATATGGATATGCGACTTGTAAGGAGTATCGCTATAATGAGAACTCCTGCTATCTATTGCTGTCTGTCTTTTTTAAACGTCTTGGTATGTTGTCATTGGTTAATAGAGTTATCACTAGGATAATTATGAATTCAACTCTTGCAGTTGTTGGCAAAGTCTTTGGTGGCATCATTCACCCAAGAAATCTGTTGATCATTGTGAATTAATTTGTTGTTGACATGCCAATCTGCGTTTGCTAGTATACGGAAAGTTTTGTTGTAAAATTTCAAGATTGGATGATTTAGCACAGTCTCAGAATTAGATACCATATGGCCAAATTGGTAGTACCATTGTTTTATAAAGCAAAACCTTATTGGCAAGAGTTAATCTCGATTTCCACCTTAATAACCAGTGTATCTTCTTTACTGTCATATAATCCTGCTTTCATTTGGATTTGATGTATTTTTTCCACATAAGTCTGCCATTTAGATGCATGCCTAGGTACCTTACATCCTTTATACAGGGTATAACAATTTCCATAAACGTTACGTGTTTTAAAAATGTTTCATATTGATTTATTATCATTAACTTCGCCATACTGTTTTTATAAAGTTTTCAGATTATTTTGTAAGTGAAATACAACTTGGGTTGGATCTTTGTGAGAGGACAGGCTAACGTAACAGTAATCGTGTTGTTATGAGGTAAGTCAGTCGTAAATAGGTAGTAAAGCACGACCTGTCGGAAGATCAATTTGGGTTTCGCCCGGGGCGATCTATAATAGACGCCGCCATCAAAGAAGTTATCTCATACACTAAAAACGCGAACGAGGGGAACAGGAGACAGAGGAAACTATCCGTGGTTGTAACGGTAGTCAAAAATGCGTTTAACTCCGCATCGTGGGCAAAGCAGAAATCAAACGGAAATTAAAAATAGTACATAAAGTACACGAAATAGTTAACATATGGAATATAAAATAACGGCCAACCAAAATTTCGCTCCCCATGTATATAGTGGAAATTGAACAAGAATATAACAACAAAATCAAACTATTTATGAACACAAGCAAAAACAACAATCCCGCAATATGCCAAATGTCAAATATTTGCCCATACCAAAAACTACCGCCAGCAAATGGATCGGTGGGTTAAATGTACCAGACCTCACTCCATTAAAGAATGCCCAAGAAAATTAAAGATAACCAGGTTAAATGTGTAAACTGTGGTGGGAGGCATCCCATTAATTATCAAGGATGTATAATACACAAGCAACTACAAGGAAAACACTTTCCACAACTAAACCCGAGGATAGTACACATATGCGCACATCAACCCAAAATATTGAGTTTCCGAGGTTTCTTATGCAGAACAAGTAAGACAAAACAAATAACCTACACGAATCTCAAACACCAAAAAATGCCATAACTACAAGTCACTTCTTAAAATCAACAGTCAAACAGTATGGGGACCTGAAATCCATGATTAAAAGCTTAATGATGCAAATGAAGATTATTATGAACCTCCTAACCAAGCAAAATTACGTAATGACTCAACTCTTAAAAATAATTGTATGGAATGCCAATGGGCTTAGCCAACACGCTCAGGAGATCAAACTATTCCTTGAAAATAACCAAATTGATATACTTCTTATAAGTGAAACCCACTTCACCAGCAAAAGCTACATCAGATTTTCCAACTACTGCATATATAACACAAACCACCCTGTTACAATAAAATTCAAAACAAAACACCATGAGCGAAATAAATATGAAAAAAATCATTTACAAGTTACTACTATCCAAGTTGAAGACAAAATAGCAACTATGAAAATCTTCGCCGTTTATAGACCTCCACAACACTGAACATAAAAAAAATTACTTTAATTTCTTCTAAAGTCGAGAGAATAGATTTATTGCAGTCGGCGATTTTAACGCAAAACTCCAAGTCTGGGGCTCTGGCGTAAGAAGAACTAATGGGCATAAACTACCAATAGCTGTATAAGCAAATAATCTAAAATGTTGGCTCACGGATTGCTCCGGCCTAATCTATGTCTGCATTATTAAATGGTTAAATATAGGGCAGTTTACAAACAAATTGTGTTTAAAAGTAGATCCTGACCATTTATATCTTATAATCATATGTCACTCAGAAATAACACACTTTCAAACACGGCCAATACTCTGCAACACAAAGACGAACTAGGAATACTTTCGAAGCAGATTAACTGATCAAATAAACTTAAAAGCACCATTAAAAAACAAATACACGATATAGAAAAAGTTACAATAGAATTAACTAACATAATCCAGTAAGCGGCATGAGAACCTACACTTATCAAGCAAAATCTCAACATCAACATCTGTTCCTTAATATTAAAAGCAAAAATAATCGAAAAGAAAAGGTCTCAGAAAATGCTGACAAATCACCCGATTAGAAGTAGACAAACGAGCCTCAAAATAACTAACAAAGAGAAAGTAGAAACCTTTGCTTAACACCTAGTAAATGTGTTCAAACCTTTCTCTAGCCAGTGTCCTAAGAAAGATGCTAAAGTAATTGACATTCTAGAGTTTTCTTTTTAAATGAGTCTACCCATCAACTCATTTAAGGTTTTGGGAGTTTAAAAAGTAATTAGTAATTAAACTAACCCTAAAAATTCTTTAATAACTACCTAAAATATACAATCCTATCTTCACTATTCAGTACTTTTCAAGTACCTGGAAAGTAGCATAAGTAACAATAATACAGAAGCCTGGAAAGATACCTACTAACCCAACATCCTGTAGACCCTTTAGTCTCCTGCCAACTCTCACTATAGTCTTTGAAAATTACTATTAAAACGACTTTAGCCAATCCTAAATGAAAAATCACCAGCAAGGATTTCGACATCAACATGCAACAGTAGAACAAATTCATCGTTTAGTAGATAAAATCTATAACGATCTCGATGAACATACGAGGGTGGTCCCATAAGTACCCGGCCTGACCTAGAGATGGCGGTAGTTGTTTGAAAAATATTACTGTATTAGAAAGTACACAATCTATACAGCATATGTTTCAAGTTTGAAGGCGCCACGTTGTTTAGTATTTGTTTGGCAGCCATCAATAGTGAACGTTGTCAGCAAATTTGTGAAAATGAAGAAAATTGGTGATCGTTTTGTGATACAATACTTTTATTTGAGAGGCCTCAGCCCAACCAATATAAAAGCTGAACTGGATTCTACTCTGGGTGAGTCTGGTCCTTCGTTTACAACAGTAAAGTATTGGGTAGCAGAGTTTAAACGAGGCCGTACGAACTGCCAAAACGAGCATCGCAGTGGTCGACCAAATGAGGTGACAACTCCAGAAATGGTGAAGAAAATCCACAAAGCGGTACTGGATGATTGTCGACTGAAAGTGCGCGAGCTAGCAGACATAGTAGGCATTTTAAAAAGTACGGTACATCGCATATTATCTGAAAATTTGGACATGAGAAAGCTGTGTGCAAGATGGGTGCCGCGTTTGCTCACACTCGAGCAAAAACAGTGTCGTGAAGATGTTTAAATTGAGTGTGTAGCGAAGTTTCACAGCAACAAAGCAGAATTTTTGCGCCGTTTCATAACATGGGTCCATCACTTCACACCCGAGACAAAAGAACAATCAAAACAATGGATTCAAAAGGGAGAACCGGCTCCAAAGAAGGCGAAGACCGTTTCAGACCGGCATTTCTTTGTGTACTACCAAGGCAAGTCCACAAATCTCCAACCTGCTATATTTAGAGTTTCCCATGGGATTGTGCTAGGACTTATACTATACTTATTATTCACAGTCCCACAATTACTAATTTCAAGTTTAATCACAACCGCCACTTTCGCTGATGACACGGCTGTACTGGCCTCACACATTTATTTTACTACGACATCCAACTTGCAAGGTCTTTTAATGAAGTTCAACAGTGGTTCAAAGTATGGAGAATGAGATCAAATCCCAACATGCCACTTTCACCATGAATCGCGATAACTGCCCGGCAGTTACTCTTAACGGGGCTTCATCTGGATCGGCGTCTGACCTGGAAAACCCATTTATTCAACAAACACAAACAGCTTGGTGTACTATACAAAAAAATTAATGGATGATTGGAAGGAGGTCTGCACTATCATCCGAAAACAAATTACTACCCTTTAAAGACACGTTATTTGGACGTATGGCCTTTCTCTGTGGCTATTATTGAGATATTCCAAAATTAAGTGCTATGTACTTTAGTCAGTGCCCGTTGTATGTGCCAAATAAAGTGATCTTAAATGATATCTACTATAGAAGAAGAAATAGAAATAATTGCTTAAAGATACAAAACCGACTATAATAAACTTATCTGATAAACCAAAACGTTTAAAATGATTTAAACCCGATGAACTTCCAACGCGTTTTAATTAATAATTTTAATTTAACCTAAAATTAATTCTAAGAATTAATTTAAGTATTTGTTTTTCTTCTTAAATCTATGGTAAAACACTTACTTGTATTAGAGACTAGAGAAATTTATAATAGAGTGGCTTGTTGTAGCTCTAATCTGCATGTCTATAAGCAATTGGCAGTTACAATTACTGCTTGCACTTATTTTACATGTACCATACTAAATACTTATTGTCCCTTGTAAATAGAACAGGTTGTATAATAAGAGAGTTAAATAATAAAGACAACGCAATATTATTTTTTTATGTAGTTTTAAAAATGTAAAAACTCATTTGAATATAAATACAGTGTGATCACTTGATTTGTTAGAGGTAATTTTAGTTATTTTATGTTTGTATTTTACAGTACTTTTTAAGCAATATAATTTTTAACATTTTCTTGATTCGTGTTTCAAAAGTAAAAGTGAGTGGACGTATCTCGACAGCAAGATTTCTTATCTTCCGTGCTCGATTTCAACTGCAACCTTGTGAATGATAACGTGACTCCGAGATCGAATTAATAATTCTACTCCCGCTCAAAAAACTATTTATGCAATATAGATATAAAGCAAGAGTTGGATCAGTTAAGTTTAAAACATAATTAACGCGCAATAATTCGTTGGCCTCCAGCCGGCAGAAAATAATAGAGACATTTACAAGATAAGAAGACTGCAAAATACAGCAACACAAGTAGAACCTCTTGTAACTTCTAACAATAAAGTTCTAGAGTGCGTGAGATGCCAACAGTATGGGCACTCGAAAACACTGTAGCAAACTATACAAATGTGTAAAGTGTAGAGGATTACATAATATTTCAGGATATACTAAAATTAGAGACACGCCGGCAAAATATGCACTATGTGGGGGCAACCACCCAGCAAACTACAAAGGCTGCGAACACTATCAACAGTTGTTAAGAAACAAAATCTGAGACTACAAATAGCGACATAAATAGTACATACTTATATGAACAATATCTAACCCAAGAACTTACACAGGTGCAACAAAAACAAACTTACAACAAGCGGAAAACATCGCTGCGACCCTGACCAAAATTCTCGATGAATTCAAAAATTTATTTAACCAACTAATCCAGCTAAATAGTTTAGTACTTAATATAATCGCACAATTAACCAACAAAATTAATTAGGAATGACTAACTTTTTACATGTAGCTCAATGGAATGCAAAAGGCCTCACGCAATAAAGACGTTAAATTATTTTTACAATAAACTTTTATGGACATACATTTTACTATTAGCACTTACTTTGAGATACCAAATTATAAATGTTATTACACAAATCATCCACAGCTCATGACGGAACAGCAATACATATTAAAAGTTCGACAGTATACTACGAATTACCACAATATGAAGAAAACAATACACAAGCTACATCAATACTAGTTCAAAGCCTTCCTTACGAAGTTACCCTTACGAATTTATAGTCAGAGGGAACTATAACAGCGTTATGGAGATTGCGCCTTACAACAACTAAAGGCAGAGAATTGGCACAGGTCTTGCATAAAGACAATTACTTCTTTATTTCAACAGGTTCACCAACTTACTGGCTTACTAATGAAAATATTGTTTCAGATTTGTTGGACATTTTTATAACTAATGGAATTTCTTCAAATTATAAATAATAATAATAGTAAGGCTCTGACATTTCGCGTGAAAGTATGGCTTGCGAACAGAAAAGTTAAGTCTACTTGTGTCCAGTCGTCACGCGCAATCGCTAATGCGGGGCGATGTAGCAAGCACCGCGCCTTAGACGACCGCCATTATTACCCCATGTTTGAAGGGAACACAGGTACACAAATTATTTTTAGTGACTGATTAGGCCACCCACCAGGCATCAGAGAACTCCGGGAAATAAACTTTAGTCCGTCGCACCGCAACCTGCCCCTCAACCATAAAACCACGCTTATGTGAGTAAAAGAAATAGTAGATGAATTATCCACTCCAGTTCTAACACAGGAACGACTAAAATTTATTACTCAAAGAAAATACAATAAGTAATTAAGACTCTAAACTCCTAAATGATTCAGAGCTAGATATAATCATTAGCAAAATGCTACAAGAACTATCCAGGAAAAAGCATAAAACTTTTGTACATATTTAATGCAATTTTAAAACCAAAATCTGTCAAAACTCCACAAAATCTGGTGTATCTCACCTCTTATCGACCAATAGGTTTTCTGTGAACAATTTCTAAGCTTCTTGAAAGATTTCTGCTTAATAGAACAAATCAAGATATAAACCAGCAGTCGTGAATTGTAGATCATAAGTTTTGTTTTAGGCAGGACCACTCGACCATCCAACAGTGCCACCATTTAACTAGTATTATCAATAAATCCATTAAAAAACGAAAATATTGTACTACTGTCTTTTTGGGCGTTAAACAGCCATTCGGCAAGGTGCAAAATTAAAAGAACACTCCCATTACGTTATCTTAACAAACTGAAATCTTATATTAAAGACCGTCTCTTCGACACCAGAGTCAATTGTGAAAAGTCCAACCGTTTTCCCATAATATCCGGAGTACGACAGGGGAGTATCTACTGTATGTGCTTTACACAGCCGACTTTTTAACAATTGGTACATTCGTAGACGATACACCGGTTTTAACAGCACATGATTATTTTGTTGTAGATTTAACCAATCTCAAGAACATATTAAGTACATTGAAGCATGGTTAAATTAATGGAAGATCAAGGTAAACGAAACAAAATTAACGCACATAACCGTCACCCTTCTAAAAGGACAGTGTCCCTTAATAAGCATGGATCAAGTAGTTATATCCCAAAGTGAAGTCATCACGTATCTAGGTTTACACTTAGACAACAAACTTAACTGGAAGCAATATTAAAAGTAAAAGAACTTAACTGACTCCTAGAACGCAAACCCAAATTATGTATGAAGAATAAGTTAATAATTTACAAAGCAGTACTAAGACCAATCTGTACTTACGGAATAAAGCTATGGAGTTTCACTAGTAAGTCCAATACAGCGATTATGCAGCGAGCTCAATTCAAAATTCTCCGAAATATTACGGACGCACTGTAATACATCTGTAACTATACCATCAATGGACTTAAAAATTTCGTACATGAGTGAAGTCACCCAAGATCGCAACATTAAATACCATATTAGGCTTTAGACAATGGCCACTCGACCTACAAATATAAGGTGTCATTGCTTGATGTTTACCTCTTCACACAATTACGTGTGCATATAGAGGGTTTGTCAGGAAAGTATCTAAAATAATTTAATACAAAAAAGTATTCCAGATACTTCATTTACTTCTTTAAAATACTTCAAAATAGTTTCCTTCTGGGTTTCCAGCGTGCCTACCACGCCGTGAAGACTTGCTGGAATGCAAAAACCAAAATGTTATTTATGACTTTAGTCACGATAGTTTGGACCCTCCCCAACGACTTAAAACGGGTTCCTTTCAGGCTGGATTTATGTTTTGGAAATAGAAAGAAGTCGGGCGGAGCCAAGTCCGGGTTGTACGCCGGTTAGGGCAACGTTTCCACTTAGTGCTTGGCCAAAAATTCTCTCACGAGCAGCAACATGTGGCTGGGTGCATTGTCATAGCGGAGGCTTCAGGTGTTGGCGATCTCTTTTCGGGCGCAAACAACTCTTTTTTGCAGGTGTTCGAGCACATCGACGTAAATTTTTGTACGGCAGATAAAACTTTTTGTGTACCACACCTTTTGTGCCAAAGAAAACAGTAAGTAGTGATTTCATCTTTGATTTGCTCATGCTGGTCTTTTCCGGGCAAGGAGATCCGGTTGTGTGCCACTCAGACCTTTGTATTTCGATTTTGGAATCGTACTTTTTTTTAGTTATTTATTTAGTAAACAGCAGATTTACAACTAGCCAAGTGGTTAACAAGCAAATGTGATTGGAGAATTACAAAAACATGAGACGGGAAACCGTCCAGTGGCGGACCCCGATAAACTAAATATTAAAACTAGTTGGTAAGGTCAAATGTTATGCATCGATTTAGGCGTCTGGTAATATTGGCGTTGTCAAGTAGGTTGCGTGCTAAATAATTGGGATGGTTGGATAATCTGGTAGCATAGTGTGATATGTTTCTGGTGATTTCGTCCTTGACCCAGGGTATTTTAAGGTCGTTATGAAGTGTTAGGTTGGATACAAACCATTCTGCGTTAGGTATAGTGCGGAGGACTTTGTTTTGGAACCATTGTGTAACAGCAGTGTTCGACGGCTTTGCACAGCCCCACAGTTGGATGTCGTAAGTCCACACTGGAATTAGCACTGTTTTATACACTAGCACTTTGTTAGTTAACTATAAATGTGATCTTCGACCAAGGAGCCAACTCATTTTCTTCATTTTTCTCTTTTTAGCTATGTGGGCTTTCCATGTGAGTTTTTATTTTGTTTCGTCCTGGATTGGGATTTGGATGCCATTTAGGAAGACGGGGGAAGCAGTTCCGTGCTTTGTGGTGAAAGTTATGGCGGCCGATTTTGCTTCATTTATTTTTATGCGCCATTTGCAGAGCCATTCCTGCAGTATGGCGGAGGCTTAATGTGGATCGCTATGTGATACTAGTAATGCCGTATCATCCACATATGTTGCAATGACAACCTGGTCTTGATGAGGGAGGTCTGCCGTATAAATTAAGCATGACGTCCCATAAGCATAAGCGTCCCATGACGCTACACTGGGGAACTCCTGCTTTAATTTGATGGAAACTGAACAAATTGTCGCTGTGTTTAACTTAAAAGTACCTTTCACTTAAATATGATCGGATAAGAAAGTAGTATTGGTGGGGCAGTACTTTTTTGATATTATACAATAGGCCAGGATGCCAGACCCTATCGAATGCCTAGTTGACAACAACAAGGGCCGCCACGCAGTATCTGTTTTCTTCAATATCTTGCTCAATGACATCTGTAACTCTATGTATCTGTTCTATGGTAGCATGTTGCTGTCTGAATCCGAACTGATGTTGTGGGATAAATTCATGATCTACAACTATGGGTAACAATCTTTGTAGGCTTACTTTTTCTGGAACTCTTGAGAGTAATGGGAGTAAGGTTATCGGCCGGTAGGACGCGGCTTCGTGAGCGGGTTTACCCGGTTTAAGGATAAGAATGATTTGCACAAATTTCCACTGGATTGGAAAATACTGCAATCGTAAAGTTGCATTGAATATATGCGTGAGAGGCAGTATGGCTCGATGAGGTAATTCTTTAAGGACTTTAGCAGTAATTAAATCTTAGCCCGGTGCTTTAACGTTATGCAAATGTTTAATCACAAGTTTTATTTCAGCGGGTGTAACGTGTTGTATAGGCGGGCTTAATTGACAAGGAGCCTGTAGGTAGTCGAGAATCTCAGTTTCATCTTCATGAGGGACTGCTATTGGGTAAGATTGAAAGATACCGGAGAGGTGGTTCGCGAACAGTTCTGCCTTCTCGTCATCTGTTCGAGCCCATGTGCCATCATCTTTACGAATTGGTGATATATGCACTTTTGGACGTTTAAATTTGCTCGTAGCTTTCCATAGTGTGTATTCATCAGAAAGAGAAAGGTTGCATACATACTCTCTAAATGTTTTATTTTTCCAATCTTGGAGTGGCTGTTTGAGTTCTCGGGTTAGCCTATTTAGTCTGGTTTTGTCCGCAGGATATTTGGTTCGTTGCCATACATTCCTAGCTCTCCTCTTCTCCGCAAGCTTGAATTTAATGTAAAAGAGATAGTTTTCAATAAGCTCTGCTTTGGGATGTTCGGTTGGCGTAGAAATGTGAGCTGCTTGATGTATGATATTGTTAAAGTGCTCCACGGCTAATTCAACTTCGTCTGGTGTCTTTACATTAGCTGGAATTTCTATATTGGCAGTGAGGTACTTTTTGTACATGTCCCAGTTCGTGTGTCTGTTGTATAATGAGGGTTTCTTTTGTTTGGTTATAACTGATGTGCTCAATGTGACGATTATGGAAGAATGATCAGAGAGAAGATCGTAGCAGGTTTCCACTTTACAGTAATTTGAGGAGATGCCTTTGGTGACAAAGAAGTCCACTGTGTCAGGAATCTTGTTTGGATCTGACGGCCAGTATGTGGGCTCACCAGTAGCGAATATGCCATAGTTGTGCGTCTGCAGCGTCTTAAACAGTTCTCGGCCTTTGGTGGTAGTTAGTCTGGGTCCCCAAAGTGGCTTTTTGGCGTTATAGTCCCCCCCCCCCACCCCCCCAGCAATACATTTATTCCCTAATTTTTGAAAGAATGTTTCGTATTGGTGTTGTCGAATACTATGTCTGGGTGGACTATATATGGATGTAAACACTAGCGGACCGGTAATACTCTTGACGTTGAGGATGGTAACTTGTAAGTAGTCAGTGGATAACTCTTCCATTATGTGGTGAGAGATTTTATTACTGATAATTATTGCTGAGCCATCGTGGGCTGTACCGTTTGGGTGATTTGTAGAGTATGTTGAATAATTATGAATATTTAAGTAACTGTATTCGGTGAAGTGGATTTCTGAGATCAGTAGGATGTCGATTTTATGTTGTTTAAGAAAGAGCTCGACTTCAATGCGATGCTGGGCTAGTCCATTTGCATTCCATAATCCTATGCGTAAAGTATCCATTATTGCAATTTGTTGACTAACATGGTGAGCAGATTAAGCATCGTGCTGTTCTGGTTCATAAGCTGCGTGAACATTGTTTCAAATTTAGTTAAAAACTGAGATAGTGAGATGTCATTGTTGCTGTTATCTTCGAGTTGGCTGTTCGTGCAGTGCTGTGATGCTGCTTGGGCATAACTTGCATTGTTTAAATTTAAGGTGTATGCATGCTGCGCAGTTATTGGTGTATTCGATGTCTTTACAATAGATGTTCTTGGAAGACTAGACGATTTACCTCTATTTATTTGTAGTTGCTGATACACTTGACAACCCTTATAGTTGGCGGGGTGCGGGCCTTGACACAGTGCACATCGCGCGGGAGTTTCCTTTGATTTCTTGCAGACAGTGATATTGTGTTCTCCTCCACATTTTACACAGAGGAAAGGCTTGGTACAGTAAGTTTTGCTATGTCCATATGCCTGGCATCGTGTACACTGTATTATTGTGGTTTTCTTTCTGGGAGGTTCTACAGTTATTAGTTGGTAATTAAGGTTCTTCAATTCAAACACTTTTTTTATTATTCTGAGTAGGGTTTTAATTTAACAAAGAATATAGGCAGAGGTCCTTTAGTTGCTCTGTCTCTGATGTTGGTTAGATTTTGTACAGTGTGGCCGTGCTTTTTTAGTTCTTCTTTAATTTCCTTGGTGTCAACAGAGTGATGTACATTTCGAATTACCACTCTGTATGCTCTTTCATCCTTTAATTGATACGTATGGTATATAATTCGTTCAGTTTTTAGATGGGTGATTAGTTTTCTATAGGAGTCAGCAATATTAGTATTTATTTTAAATGTGTTGTTTGAAATTGCTTTAGTGCTGTATTGTTCCCGCTCTAAGACTTTTGTTAGATTTTCGATCATTTGGGCATAATTCGTAACACCGTATAGGTATACAGGCGGGGGCTTGGGAATTTTTTGTGTGGAACTTTCACTAAAATCTTGTTGAGTCTCTTGTGTGCTACCGCTAGTTAGTACAGTAAATCGATTTTGAGTGTTGATTGCATTTTCTGGTTGTGTTCGTTAGGCTGTAGTTCTGCGTTTTTTGTATGGTTTTTTGTATTGTTGCCATTTGTGTTGGTTTTGATTTTCTGTTACATCCTCTTCAGAAGAGTCATCGATATCTATTTGTTCTGTTGCTTCTGTTATTAGTTGCGTGCTTGGATTTTGATTAGGGGTTGAGACAGAAGAGAAGAATTTTATATTAGTATAATTTTGTGGTGGTGGCAGAGGGTGCTGATGTTGAGGCGTCGGCATGGCATTACTGGTTTGCTGGAGCGGCGCATAATTGAATTGAAGTGGTTGTTGATTTCCAAATTGGGGTTGTTGTGGATTATATAAAATTTGTGACTGGGGTTTGACTGGGATTTGAGCCATTGTTGTACATATTCTGTATTTACAGAATTTGTGATGATGTTTGCGAGTTTTTAATCAGCGAAGTTTAAAAATATAGTAAAAGTCTTTAACTTACACATTTGGTGTAAAACTCGGCGGAATTAAATATAAATCGCTGCAGGGTCAAGAGCGGGCACTGGTGATAACTTAATCGGACACGATATAGCACATTCACTCGTGCTCGCTGTCTACAGCGTTCTGGATTTGTACTTGAACACCAATGTTTCATCACCGGTTTTAACCGTCTCTAAAAAGTTAGGGTCAGACGCAACACGTTCCAACAATTCTCGGTAGATCAAAACACGCAAATCCTTTTGTCCTCAGGACAAAACCTTCGGACCTTTGCACAAATTTTTCTCCTTTGCAAATTTTTAGACACTATGGTTTTTGGTAAATTCAACTCTTCTGCTATCAATCGAACACTTAAACGCTGATCAAATTGTTTTGGTTTTACCAAATTTTGCGTTCTTTGTCTTCCACAGTTTCTCTTTTCGTACCAAACACCCTATGTTATTCAAAAATTCTTGTTTTTAACATGGCTTCCTTCTCGTAGACTTCTCTTGTCAGGTTCAAAGTCTCGATGCCGGATTTTTTGGCATACGTTGCTCTAGTGTACACGGCATGGCGAGTCCGTGATGCCTCTCTTGAAGCTGGGAGGCAACTGAGCCGGGTCGCATTTTTTACCTAAGACTCCCCCATCCATTCTGCCAAAAAACCGCATCCCTCTAGTCCTTCTAGTTGGCTAGAAAAATTATTACCGGCATTTTTCGGACAAGCCGTGTACGTCAAGTATTGTGCAGGTTATAACATCAACTCATGGTTTATATATTTACTGGTTACTAATAAAGATAATAAAAAACGTTTTCTTATAAACTCTTAATATTTCGCAATTCTCATAATTTATTTTGAAAAACATGTTTAATGCTTCACAATAAAACTTCATTCTGCAGTTAGTACACGGCATAAAACTATTTCAGAGTATATATTATGTATAAAAGCAGACGTAGAAGAACAATGAGAATTAATTATGCTTATTATTTCTATTTTTGCTGTTACAAACTGTTTTAATTAATTTCCAAATTACATACGAACTTTCATTTAGGTTTGCATAAATAATGCGCTTATTAACTGGGCACAGCAATTGCACATAAAATTGCGAGCGCTCGAAATTGTTATTCTGCAAACCAGATTATGTCAGAAATACAAAAAAGCTTTTGTCGAATCCGCGATTTGAATTCATAAAGAGCTTTTCAGCGCAGCGCGACAGAGATAAAAAGAAATAAGTTATTCTTCTAAACGGGCGCGCGACGCGCGCACTAAAGCCCACCTCTTAATGGATCAAGCCGGCAAACACATTAATGTCATAAAATCTTTCAACGTGGAAAAAATAATTGATGGTTTCCGGAGACGCGGCCATTGGAAAGCGGGCACCGCGGATTTATGAATTTTCGGGGATCAATCGATCACGGGCGCCGTTCGCGGTCAAGTGCCCCGCCGCAAGCAGGGCGAGATTATCCCCTTTCATGTTGTTTTTCCGCGGTTTATTATGTCGCGCGCGGTGAAAGCCTTTTTGTAAAACATTATTATTCCGTGGGCTGTGCAAACGAACGTCGCGGATGCTTTCGGGTCGCGGACGGCCCCGGGCCATTGTTTTGCGGCCGCACACGATTTACATCTATTGGGGCCGATCTGGAAGGGTTTGTTGCTGCGGAAGTAAATAAAGGCTGACAAACGACCGCTTTGCCGGCCAGGAGCCCTTTTGCTCGAACGAACACTTTCCATTGACGATAGTGGTGTACCCGAAGTTTCAATAATGGCGAATAAAAATTAATGAAATGAAGTCAATGATGATTAGTAGTAAGGGTGCTTTACTTTCACTAAAGAAATATTTTACAAATGCAATTCTACAAACATAAAAAATAAAAAAAAAACAATAAAGAATATATAAGAGAAGAAGGTAACAATAAACATAGGTAACCAGCACTTACTTAATTATTACTATAAATTTAACAATTTAATTTTTGTATCACTAATTTGAATACAATTAAATGAGTGATCCTACTTGTATATTTTTAACTAATATCTATGTGTAAATTTCGAGTATACATAAAGAATTTATTAATTGGCTATGTTAGTAATCAAAGAAATGCTATTATAAAATTTTGTGTGCAAATACAGTCTCCGGCAGGGAGGAGTTTAGTTTTTGAGGTGGTTATAACGATGGTAGTAGGGTAACTAGCGCATGCGCATTTGATATATACTCTACTAGTTACTATGGAGCTGTGGATGATTGAACAACGCGGCTTTGTTTACGACACCTTTGCTACAACTGCTCATTCAGCGGTGCAAACAGCGAAGATTTCGAACCCATCTCAACGTTGGCCGACGCGGTGTCATCTCATCTCACCTAAAATTTTTGAAATGCTTTGATAATTTGGGATCAAGAAGAAATGTGAGACTTGGAGCAGCTCGGAGGGAGGAGGGTTCATCGAACTGTTAGAATACCAGGAAACTTCAAAAGAGTTCGATAGCTCCTGGAGGCCAGCCCTCACCATTGTGCATGTCAGACGCATGTTCGCCACATTTTGCGCTTTGACCTCGCTTTCAAGAACTGAAGGAACTATGCACGGCGGTGTACGTTAGCAAAAATAATGCTAAAAACATTGAAAAATAACTTTTTGCTGATAACGAGTGACAAGACCCATTTTTACTTGTAGGATGCTGTAATCAAACAAAATTGCCGGTTTGGTCCAAAAATAATTCACGGAAAGTCCATCAAAGGCTCCTACATAGTGAGAGAGTAACTGTGCAGTGTAAAATAGCCCGATTTGGCTTAATTGTATCCTATCTTTTTCGAGAAAACAAAACGGTCTGTAATCCTCAACTCACACGTGGCGAGAATTTTTGATGCCTCAATTGAGATGACATCGGATTGCGGTTTTAACATACTACTTGCTACACCCCAAGAGAGTCTCATGGCTGTTCAAGGGGCCCTCCTCGATCACCGGATCTTTTATTGTGTGATTATTTCTTATAGGGTACCTGAAAGTTGAGATTTACATTGATACTTGCATACATAATCATGTTCACTGCATAGCCTAGAGTATCTAGAATGTCTTTCTCCATCGGTTTTGGTAAAGCTGCGTTGTTACTTTCTGTCTTCTGGCATTTTTGTCTCTACCTATGTTTTTCCTCCAGGATATCTCTTTAACACTTTGATTCCATGTTTGTTTGGGACGTTTTGTCTTGTTTTTACCCATCGTCCTGGATTCCGACACTATCTTAACTTGTCGGCTGTTATTTATAAGGCTAATGTGTCCAAACTACCTTAGTGTTTGCCTTATTTTTTTAAGGAGTGGCACTGTATTCAGTTGCTTTTTTATGTTAATGTTTCGTATTTGCTCTATGCTTCTGCATAAGAATTTTGCTTTACATGCTTGTGTACTGCTCTTTTGTTTTTTTATTTAATGCCCAGTTTTTACACCCGTACGTAAAAACAGTTTAAAAAGTTTTTATTTAACGAATAGAACAATTTTCCTGTTATTTATATCATCTTCGTTTATACCTAAGGTTTATTATGCTTTCTAGGTATTTATAATTTTTTACTTGTTCCATCTGGTTATCATCTGCCTTGATATGTAATGTCTCTATTTGTGTTGTATTTACCATTGTTTTGGTTTTCTCTATATTTGGTTCCAATCCACATTTTTGTGCTTTATTGTTTCATGTTAGCAGATTTGCCTCTAATTGTTCTTTGTTTTCCGTAACTAGGGCCAGATCACCTGCAAAAACACACATTTATATATCGACTTCCCTTATATTATATCATCTTACTTTTATATTTCTTCAGTTTCTTATTACTTTTTATGATAATCTCATCGATTACACGTATAAATAGACGTAAGCTTAGAGCCTTTCTTGTCGTACTCATTCGTATGTCCTCAAAAGTTTCTATCTCTTGTTGTTTGTTCTAACTATATTTGTTGTATATCGGTAGATGCTTTGCACGGCTACTATAAGCTTTCTGTTAATTCCTTTCTTCTTAGATTTTTTCACGTTTTCTTTCTTTTAATCTTGTCAAATGCCTTTTCAATGTCTACAAAGTACAGGTATGCCTTTCTATATTTTACTACGGCTAGCTTTGTTAGCCAGTGGGCATTGTTGCAATGTGAAGATATAATATTGTACTCCATGTTTTTGTAGGAAGCTACTTTGTTGATCTTTAATCTGTAGTTCAAGCATATCTCTTAACTTTTTTCCAATATTAATTCGTATATCTTGAAAGCAGCACTTAAAAATATATTCGTCTGTAGTAATTTTACATTTTTGAATCTTCTTTTTTGTATATAGGTAGTATAACTGCTCTACTTTGGGTATTTTCTCTTCTGCTCATACTTTGTTAAATATGTTGTTTAGTTCAGCAATTTCTGTTTTACTTATTTAAATTAATTTTTAGTATTTATGAGTACATTTACATCTGCTGGAGCTTCTCCTAACTACATTTTTTTAGGGCCGTTCTTACTTTTTCAACTGTTATATATCCTGTCAGTATTTCTCATTTTCCATTCTTCTCTGTATTCTTCCAGATTCATATTTTCTTGATGTTGCTCTTCTCTCATGTTAATTTACATTTAATAATTCTTCGAAGTGTTTTTTCCAACATTTTATAATTTCTTCTTTATCTATTAGTATTTCTCCTGTCTTGCTTTTAATTTGTTTTGGTGCAGGTTTTTTGTGCTTTAGATTTTTAATTTTTTTAATATCTTAAGTTTTTCAAATTTTTCTAATTTTTCCTTTTTTGCTTTTATTATTGTCTGTTTAACTTTATTCCTTTCTTCTTTATAGCACTGCTCATTTTCTGCAGTCTTCTTATTTAAAATTTTTTTCCAAAGTATCTTTTTCTTCTTAATTTCTTCTTTAACTATCTTTTGTCATTTACTTTTTTTTTGTGGTTCCATATATGTCCTCAGCTGTTTTCATTATTATATATTTAAAGTGCTTCCAGTATTTTTCTATATTGTCCTTTAATACTGAAAGCCTACATTTTTGTTACGGTTGGGTCCTGTATTTTTGTTGTAATTAAACTTGTCTTGGTTTATGAATTCTTATTTTTCTTTTAAAATGATTTGTATTTTTGTACTGTTTCACTATATTTCTTCTCTTTTTGTCACTTAAAGTTATCTCTAATACAAAATGATCATTACCTATTTCGGTTCCAAGTATTGCTTTTGTGTTTGACATTTTATTTTTAACGTATAATATATATATATATATATTTCCTTTCCATTTTTCTATTTTGTTTTGCCAGGTTATTTTTAATTAGCGTTTTTCTTTTCTCTCCTCTGCTCTAATGCTTCCTAGGACTTTTCCCAAAGAATATCTTTTTCTTCTTTTCTTCTTTTTATTTTTTTCTTGTTTATGTCCATTTTTGTCGCCAATGTCATTAATTCTTTGCGCATCATAATTTTGTTAGTTTCTTGCTTTCTTCTAGTTAAAACATTATGCTCTTTTATCAGTTGGTGTTTCTTTGTCACACCAAATCCATTTTCGCTATTTATAAAGATCTTATGGTATCCTATCGTAACTTTTCCTTTTCTTTAGCTTCTTTGCTATGGTTCTTATGAATTTTTGTATTTTTTGTTCATTCACTGGAAGGGCATTATTTATAAACATTTTCTTTGTTTTTAGTTACCTTAATTTGTTTCTAGTCTATTTCTCCGTGTTTTCTTCATTTAATTTTTGTAGGTGGTTTTATTGATTATCTGAACTGTTCTCTCCCGCTATTTATGTTAGAGGGTTGTGTAAAGTTTTTTTTCTATTTTTGTCTTCATCTCTAAAGCATTTTTTGTTTTTATTATCAGGCCTGCTATTAAGAATTGTTTGGTTTACTTTTTTCTACAAGTACTCAAACCTGTTTTCTAGTCTACTCATTTGCACTTTCAGCTCCCTATTTTCCTTTTCCAGTTTCTTTATTTCTTCAATATAATCTTTTTATCCTTTCTTATTTCTTTCAGATCATTTTCTATTTTCTGTTTCTATTCTTTTTATACTTTTGATACTCCTCCATTTTCTTTACCTCCGCTGTTTTTGGATACATTTCTTAAATTTGCACAAAACCTTGAACTTTAGTCTTTGTTTATGCTGCTGCTATGAAGTTAAGTATTTTAGAACGATTCGTGCGCTGCGTGAGCCTCAACGCTCGCGCACTACGCGAGTCTCCACGCTGAATAGCGAGTAGTAATCTATCATTGGTTGGCTCATTACCTATAATTATCAGATAATCATGCATTTGGCCAAATTACAGCACTAGCTATATATTTGTTCTGGATTTTCCATCCAACATGTTGGTATAGATTTCCTGGGACAATTGTATATACCTAATCTTTGGAAAAATAAAAATTTAATTTCGTTCAAAAACACAAGTATTTTGAAAACTGTAACACCTCTCTGTTGGTCCCTTCAAAAACGAACAGAAAAGAAAACTAAATATTAAACTGCAAAAATTTTTAAATGTATTTTTAAAAATAGATATGTAAGTCAGTATATACATAGTGGCTTTTCTTATAAAATTGTGCATTTTGGAAATTAAACTGTCATACCTCGTGTGCTCGTAATAAATAAAAAACGAAATACAAATAACATTATAAGAGTATAAATAGATTATAATATAATAGCAAAAGTTTGTATTTTTGCAAGTAAATGCAGAGTAGAGCACCCCATCAATTGTGGCTTGTATGTGTTTGCCGACAAGCAGATTCCTCTATATTTCAAATAACGGTTTGTATTTTTATAACATAATATTACTAATAAAAAACAGGCCAAAATGGTGCGGTTTTTGACGACAGATTCTAATCTGTTATAACAGTAAAGGTAAAAACTTCAGATTATTTTTTCTATAATTTTCAGCAAGCTTTGAAGGCTAGGGATGTGTGTTTCTTTTATTATGCACGTTATATTAGTGCAGGTATTCTTGTGTTATTTTGGTATCCCATACTTCATGATCATCATCATCATCAAAACTGATAGTCTGTCTTTACGAAAGCTCTTAATATTTGTTGAAGTATATTTAAAGACATAATATAAAGCATTTCTTCTTTTTTTTCAGTCGGGCTGGAGTCCGGCTATCACGGGGTTAATAGAGATTTAGAAGTTTTTGTTAGGAACTATGGTTATCTCAATTTGTTAAATTACGTTATTTTGGGCTGTCTTTGTGTGTTCGCATAATGCGTTTTGTTATGTTTTCGATTAATTTGCTTGTATTGCTTTTTTCTGTACGACTTGCTATGTGTGATTATTTTCTTCCACATTGATGTCGTCTTTATCATTATATAATAAGTAAGTGACAACAGGCACCAAATTAAATATTTTGCAACATTTAATAATTAGAAAATTACTAATACATTTTTCTGAAAAAATTACGTATATTATTATATATGCAACGCAACTGACAAAATAAAAAGTTTGATTTAAGGTTTATAGAGGTAGTCGATATCTATATATTTGGGAATTACTTATTGATGTATTCAATTACATTATCATGAAGACGGAGGAAATTAAAAACAACTTTAATTATAGTCCAAGAAATATTTATGGTATATTTACACTAAGAAGAAATTTATACAAAAAACATAAGCAAAAACACTTAGCAAGAATACCAAGAAGTAACGACATCCACGAATAATGGAACAATATTAAAAAAAAAGCTTATAAAAAGCCGCAAGTAAGTTAATATAAAAAAAACAAAACAAGAAAGGCCTGATTATATAAAACAAAGAAATAAAGTGCTACAGAACTCCTGCAGAAGAATACACAAGAAGCAAAACACCAGTAGTGTATTCAAAATAAAAACTATGTCACAAAACTGACAAATGCAGCTTATCAAGAATCCTAAGATAAACTTGTAGCAGATATTAAACATGATATACATGGAAGCCGAAAACTAGCATATAGTCATAAGGCACTTAAATCAAATAGAGAAAGATTTAGCGAAATAAAACTTAGTAAAAGAAGGGCAGTAAAAAACCCTGAACAATTATACAAAGACTAAAAATTTATACGTTTCTACTTTTGCAAAAATTTGATGAAAGGCGGGTGAAAAATAGCCAGCCTATAACACAAAAAACATCTTTTTGCGGGTAACCCCTTATTATTTAAATCTTTTAAATAAAATCATTGGGCCAAAGTGATCCGAATAACTTAAGTGTGCGACATTTTACATACTTTCTGCTTTAAAGCGTTCACTTTGATCAGATAATTTTCAGTTATCCGCGGTTCTGTATTTGCAGAATTCAATGTTTCTAATTGTTTTCGAGGGATGTTTTATATTGCATAATTGTCAGAACATCTATTTAGCATTAACTTGAATGATAAACTATCAAATAAACTCTCACCAATAAAGCTTGTTATTAATTGTTTAAAACGTTTCAGCCTGTCTTAACTTTTATCATTCGTTTCAAACTTAAGAACTAGGCAAAAGAACCAGTAATTAATTAATCGGATTTAAATTTTTTAAATATGATCACTGGACAAACGTAATCCATCAATTTAAGTAAATATTGCTAAAGAAAACGTAAATCTTGTATAGAAAATAAGGTTACAAAGAAACAGATAGAAATATAAAATTTTATTAATAGGGTCTGAACGACACATCAAAGTTAAATGCAGTTTTCGCCTGCTATTATGAAATGTTGGCCCGTACAGGCGATGCACTCCTGCAACCTCAACTTAATGTTTCGCATTTCTTACCGAGTCACTTCCACAGGTACTGCTGCCATCGCGTTGCGAATAGCATCCTAATTCCTCCATAGCTCCACGTTGAAAGATTTTGGACTTCATACGTCCTCATAAAAAGAAATTGCAAGGAGGCAGGTCTGGTGCTCTATCCGGCCATGGATGTCACCATGTAATGATATGAGGCGGCCTGGAAACATTTTGCCCAGAATTTCTTGAAAAGCTGTCACCCTATCTGCAACCTTGTTGAAAACACAATGATGCATTTTTACGTTTGTGGAAAATTACGTAATATCACAACACAGTGTGGAAAGTGACAGTCACCGATTTTCCTGCTTCTTCAAAAAATATGGTCCTACGATACGAAATTTCGCAACGCCACAACAAATAGTTACATACGCTGATTATGGAGAGATCACTCATGGAGTTGTCGAAAATTTTTGAAAACTCATACTGCTTAGTGACGCAGTCAGATAAATAAAAATAAGCTTTTTCACTACTAAACGTAACAACATCAGCTGGAACATTTGGCAATATGTCCTAGCAAGCAAACTGCCAGGTATACCAGTCACATTCTTCAAGTTTACGTATGGAATATGAGATTTTAGTGTTACTAAGAAAAGCAGTTTCGCAGCGGAACGTCATGGTGATATGACAACAGCTTGGACCACTGCAGCGATACTTTCGGGTGTCCGAACACAAAGGGGTCTACCAACTGATATTCATTTTAATACTAAACCACATTATCGGAAACTATGTACCCACAACATTATGGTTGTCTTGATCGTAACTCTTCTATGATAACCTACTCCAAAATTACTACGAAACAGCCCCTGCGTTACAATCACAGAATCACCGTTTTTTAAAATAAATTCCAACACGTTATTCACCACTCTATGCCATGTTGGGCATTAAAGTCGCATGTATAACTCGAGCGCCGTCTACCAATACATTGAACACGGCGGTTAATTTAAAATAGATCAATTATTCTGCCACATCTTGTATATGTTACGTTAAGGTTAACACGCTCTTTGTAAAGGAGTACTGTCCATATTGGCAAATGCTGCTTCAATAGCGGTGCGTAAAGATGTTACATTATGGTGTCTGGAGTTGTTAGAAACCCTTTCAACTCTTCGAACATTAATTATTAAATAATTAACGGGTTTCACAGTAGGGCTATTGGAGGATCAGATTTTTTTAGACCAGAATATGTCCACTTTACCTGACAATCGTTTGTGGACTAAATGGCACTATTCTACTTAAACACATAACGCCTTCCTTACATGGTTTGTTCATTGACACCCAGTGACACCTTAGTGATTGTTTTCTACGGTTGCCGGAGTCCGTGTGACGTGTCCTCTCAAATGATTCTTTCGTGATAGGTTAGTAGAACCTTAGATTTCTCGAAAGCCTTATATTTTGCGACAATGTCGTATACACTTGATCTCAGCTACCCGAGTAACCAAATTATTTTAGTCACCGGAATTTAAATAATCGCAGCTCTTCGGTTGTACTCTGCACTTCGCAACAGCTCGTCTATTTTGAGGTTCCTAAGATCATATGGCTTCCACAAAAGCTAACGACTTTTTGTAATAGCACTATATGGCAGGATATTTTAATTTGTTTAGATTTAAGCGCCGTACCCTGCATATAAATATATGTTTGTGTGCATATAATGTACTTTTTAACACTACTATTAGATTGGAATTGCTAAATGCTTTAGTGACAACATATTATCAAATTTAGAAACGAAATTACCCCAAGTGAGTAGGGAAGAAGTTACGAAATCCCACACTGCTACAGCGGCAGTCAGCCTCGACCAACAAAACAAAAATCAATACGAAACAAATAGAAATGTATATCGCTACCTATAACATAAAAACTCTGAGCAACGAAGAGAGAATGACGGAATTAGAAAAAGAAGTAGAAGGTATAAATTGGGATATTTTGGAACTAAGCGAAACACGTTTAAAAACAGAAAACTACAATATTCTGAAATCAGGGCACATACTATTTCACAAAAACGAAGAACCATCCACAATTAGTGGAATAGATCTAATTATATCCAGGAAATATGCTAACAAGCTCGATGAATTCAAAGCAATACCAGAAAGAGTTGTCTATGTTACATTGAAATTAAGTAACAAATATAAACTAAAGATCACACAGACATATTCCCCTACAAAAGACCATCCGGATGAAGAAGTTGACATGTTTTACGACGACATAACATTAGCACTAAAAGAATCAAAATCACAGTGTACAGTAATAGGTGATTGGAATGCAAAAATTGTAGGGAAGAAGAAAGACGACGATATATTTATCGGAAAATTTGCGCTAGGAGATAGGAACAACAGAGGAAACAAATCAGTAAACTTTCTTCACGAAAAGCAGTTATATGCGATGAATACCTTTTTCGAAAAACTACAACAAAGGAAATGGGCATGGATACGTCCAAATGGAGTAACTAAAAATCAAATAGATTACATAATAACAGACAACAAACAAAACATACAAGATGTATAAATGTTAAATAAATTTAATACAGGGGTGTGAGCTAGACTAGAAGTTAATATAAAGTGAGAAAGACAACCTCGTACAAAGGAGGCAGAAAGGATATTGCAAAGAGTATATAAAACAAAATAAAGGAAGATATCAACTAGAAATAGCTAAAAATTAAAACACCTGGATGACCAAGAACATCTAAGTTTAGATCAACAAGCAGAAAAAGTAACAGAAGTAATAAAAACATCTTTAAAAATAGTTTATGGGGCAAAAATTCCCAGTAAAAGTTAAAAAATAAGTAAAGAAACTGAAAAACTAATAACAAAAAGGTGAAATTTGTTAAGAGGTACCGTAGAATATAACAAATTAAACAAAAGAGTCAAAAAGAGATGAGACATACGAAAATATAACACGGGGTTAATACAACAGACAATAGAAGACAATATGAACCTGAAGGTGCTAAAAACAAAAAGATCTAAAGGCAAGACCAAAATATACCAACTAAGAAACAGGAATGACGAACTACTTACTAGAAGAGAAGACATTAAAAAAAGAACAGAGGAACTCTATAAAGCCCTGTACAAAACCAAAATGACAGATTACTGGAAGATAAGGATAACATATAAGAACATTAACTCAGAAGACATCCTCCAAATAGAAACTGACAAAATAGAAATGGCGCTGTAAAAATGAAAAATAAACGAACCCCAGGAGAAAACAGTATAACTGTAGGTCTGATCAAAAAAAAAGTACCTCAAATTTTAAAAAGTATAAAAAAGCTTTGAACTGTATCAATCACCAGAACAAGGAGGCGTCAGAAAAGGGTTTAGCACCACGGATCATATTCAAACTATTCGTAGCCTCATCGAAAGGTGTACAGAATACAACGTCCCATTACACTTAGCCTTCATTGACTACGAGAAGGCGTTTGATTCTATAGAAATAACAGCAATAATAAACGCAATGAACAACGCCAGAATAGATTCCCGTTACACCAATTTAATTAAAAATATTTACAACGCTACCATGACAATCAAAATAATTGAAGACATCTCCACGGATCAAATTAAAATAACAAGAGGAGTGAGGCAGGCACGATCTCGCCCAAGCTGTTTAAGCTCGCAACGGAAGATCTATAATGGGATAATCGAGGAATTAATATAGATGGCAAAAGACCCAACCATCTAAGATACGCGGACGATGTAGTTCTCATTGCTAATAATATAGAAGAACTACAGAATATGATAGAGAAAATGGTGGTATAGTCAGAGAAAGTCGGACTAAGAATAAACGCATCGAAAACAAAGGTTATGAGCCCAGATCAAGAGCAAATACTGATAAACGGAAAACAGATAGAAAAGGTTACAGAGTATATATACCTAGGACACACAATTAAACTTGAAAAGCAAAATCAAGGTGAAGAAATAAACAGAAGACTAAAACTAGGATAGGCAGCTTTCCCAAATGGTCTAAAACGTGAAGTATATAACAAATGCATCACACCTGTATTAACTTATGGATTACAAACCATGACGTTAACAAAAAACTCGGGGAATAAATTGAAATATATTGAAGGTAAGCCTCAGAGATAAAATTAGGAATAAAGAAATAACAAAGAGAACTGGGGTCGAAGGTGTATTAAAGATAATTAGTCACAACAAATGGAATTGGGCGGGATACGTTGCCAGACAATCACACGAACACTGGGCGAACATTATAATTAACTGGAGACCCAGGACTACAAAACGAAGTGTAGGAAGGCCTCTAAAACGACGATACATTGGAAGTGGCTGAAAAAACATGGCAGAGATTAGCAAAGCAAAAAGACAAATGAAAAATTAAAAGGGAGGCCTATATCCAGAAGTGGATTATATAAAAGGCGGAAGAAGAAGAAGATACCATCAAATCATAATATTAATAGTTAAGGTTGCACAACGCTTTAAGTAAAGAAAAAAGTTTCTTTGGCTGAAGTGCTCAGAAATATTATGCACAATTATGACGACTATTGGAATATTTTATTCTACTTTACCGTAAACTAATTGTATCGCAGTAAATATAATGCGCAGCCCCTAGTAAGTGACAGACTGTGTTAGAATTATAGTAAACCCCCCTATAACGCGGTACTTTTATAATGCAGTGCGGAAATTACGACATCCTTACTATATAGCGGTACTCTCATATCTCGTTGCAGAAAACTGATTGCGTTATAGGAAGATCAATTGTATATGCTACAGTTTGATAATTGATAAAGGAAATCAATTAATTAGTGTATTTCCCTGTAAATGCAGAAATGATGCACTATTTTTGTTTTTTTATTATATTAAAACTATTTTTATTAAAGTGATTTGTTTTAAATAAATGTAGGCGTAAGATTACTAGAATAAAGTGCACTCTGCTAGCTTGACTTTTGTTATCATAATTGGACATTATATAAATATATATAAATAATGTATTAAGTGCCTTTTGTGTTTATAAATTTTTATTTCTTAACCATATTTATCGTAACATGGGACTGAAAAATACAGTTTATATATATACGCAGAAAGTATGTGTACATGCATACATACTTCGGAGTTTACCTTAACACGATTCCCATATCACGCAGTACGAGTTGACCGCGTTATAGGAGGGTTGACTCTAGTTTAAGACAGTTATTTCTGAAACATATTCAGTAATTCAAGGCTGATTTTAAATGTCATGCCCATTTTTCCTTACCAGAAGTTCTTATAGCTACATCCCATATAATGCTGTTTTTATTTTACGAAATTTTCTGCTTAACAGCATTTTAGTTGTTTTTGCCGCTGGCGTAACATACCGCAGTATTAGAGGCCATTTTAAGAACTAAAATTTTGTTTTGAAAAATAAAAATGAAAAATACGAGCAATAATTTCCTTCGGATAATTCGTGGAATTCCGTGCAATTAGCTATTCAGGTATATGCAGCGTCGTTAATATACTACAATAAGAATCCTTAAAAGTGATTATTCATTAACTATTAGTTCCTTTGTTACGCTGTTGATAATAGAAAATACCTCCTATTTGAATTACTACAAAAACTCAATGGCACGTTGTCAAGGTTCACTACAATAGCCTCGACAGGGAACAAATTCTTTATTAATGTTGTCTACGAGTAAGGCGTTGACGCCCAAATCGTTCATACAATTCGGTCACGAAATTTAGAAAATAGCGAAATTTTGCAGTCTTTAGCTACTCTCTTAAGTACTGTATTAAATAAGACTGCGGAATCAAATCCTTAATCAAATTCGAATTCTTGTGACAGTCCTGTTTTTGATATTACTGGTGCTTTCTATCTTCTCATTGTCATTTGTATTAATCTTATTAATTTGTTTGGTAATACTATTCTTTTTGCGTCTTTTATAATTATGTCGCGTTTTATACTGTCCAAAGGTAGCTTAAAGTCCACAAAGATTATTTGTAAGTTGATATTATTTTCATAAGCTTTTTTTAGTATTTTTGTTGGTATATAGATTACGTCTATCGTTGACCTTACTTTTCGAAATCCCTGTTAGTATTCTCCTACTGCTTTCTCAATGTATTTTTTTTAATTTATTATTATACTACAATCTGCCTTTAGACATTCAGTAGTTGATATGATATATATGGTTAAAGAACATAATAAAAATGAAGGAAGTGCATCCACTGATGACACTCCTCTATTACTATTAAACTAGTTTATCCTATACACTGTTGGAACTGTTGATTAACCGACACATTACTGCACGAATCTGACAATTAGGTCTGCGGGTTTGAATCTTTTTAAACGTGGTTGCACTTCGTCGACATTGTCTAGTAAGCACTCCACTAAAATGCTTGGGTGATCACTGATACGATCGTAATAGCACGCACTAAACTTTTGTATCTCTTGGTTAACCGTTGAAACTTCAAGATCGCGTCTTATGGTTTCGTTGGGAATGTACCACGGTGCATTAACTAATGATATTAACACTTTGGATTGAAATATTCGCAGTATTTCAATATTTGAAGTTTTAGCAGTCTCCCATAACTAAATTCCATAACACCATATGGGTTTAAGCATGGCTTTATAGAGAAGTATTTTGCTTTCCAGAGAAAGTTGCGATTTACTCCCGATTAGCGAATACATTTTTTGTAGCTTAAGCCCTAGTTGTTTACGCTTTGCCCATATATGTGGTTTCCAGGTTAGTTTCCTGTCTAGGTGGATGCCCAGGTATTTAGCGCTATTTGCATGAGGGATCAGGTGGTTGTTTAGCTGCACCGGCGGACAGTTGCCTCTTCTGAGTGTGAAGGTTACCTGGACCGATTTGCTATCATTTATTTTTATGCGCCACTTATTACACCAATTTTGTATTTTATCTAGGTGAGCTTGAAGCTCTTGGGATGCTTGATTTGGATCTGTGTGCGATGTAAGGATAACCGTGTCATCGGCAAAGGTAGCAACCATGCTTCCTGTAGATGTTGGGAGGTTTCGCGTAAATATCAAGTACAAAATGAGGCCCAAAACACTGCCTTGATATACTCCTGATGTGATAGGATGGAGGGGTGTTATTTCGCTGCCATATTTGACGGAGAAATGCCTATTAGTTAGGTATGATTTGAATATTTGGTAGTAATCCGTGGGTAGGGTTTTCTTAACTTTGTATAGCAGCCCTTGGTGCCAGACCTTGTCAAAACCCTGCGAAATGTCGAGGAACACCACAACGTAGTATCTTTGCTCTTCGAAGTCCTTGGAGATTTTATTCACTACCCTGTGTACCTGCTCTATTGTAGCATGGTTTTTTCTGAAGCCGAATTGGTGATCGGGTATGACATGTTTGTCTAGGAGAATCGGATATAGCTTTTCTATCAGCATTTTCTCAAAAACCTTGGATAACACCGGTAGAAGATTGGTGGGTCTGTAGGACGCAGGTTGGTCACTAGGTTTATCTGGCTTTTGTATTAAAATAACTGTAGCATTCTTCCATTGGTCAGGAAAATGCAGTAGTGTTAAGACTGAGTTGAATAGATAAGTTATGAATTTATATCCCTTATCTGGTAGTTCTTTTAGTATTTTTCCAGTGATTAGATCTTGACCTGGAGCTTTATTGGAGTTCACTTTTTTAGGTATAGTAGTTTCTACCTGGTAGGCGTTGAACTTTTTAATCGGCAGGCTCATCTGGAACGGCGTTTCTAAAGATCTGTGGACTTTTTCTTCGTTGTTTACTATCGACGGGAATGGTTCGAAAACTTTTTCTAGATGTTTTGCGAAGGTTTCCACCTTTTCTCGGTTACTTTTTGCCAAGGTGTTGTTTTTGGAGCGAATTGGTGCTTTGTGTTGTTTCGGATGTTTTAAGTGTTTTGCAGCTCGCCAGAGAGAATAATCATTTGTTTCTGCTGGAGATAAGTGTTTCGGCTAGTTTTGTACGTGTTGATTTTTAATGTTGCGCAGAAGGTCTTTGAGCTCTGAGGTAGCATGATTGAGCGCTCTTTTATCGTTTGGATGTCTTGTTGTGTGCCAGATTCTTCTTAGTCTGCGTTTCTCTGCGACTTTCTTCTTCACTATGATAGGGCAATTTTCCGATTGGATGTGCTGAATGAGTTCTCAATGTATGGTTTTATTTTTTTTAGTAGCATTAATGTCACTATTTTACATCTAGTATTCAGCAAACTTGTTCTCCAGTAATTATTGCATATCATTGGATTTCCTTTCTTAAATATTGTTATTAGTTCAACCGTCCATTCTTTGGATATTCTTTCTTCTTCCCATATTTTCTCAACATTTGAAATATTCTGTCGTTTAACTTCTCTCCTCTATTTTGTATCAATTTATTACATATATTATCTGGATCTGCCGCTTTATTCCATTTTAAATTTTTTATTATTTCATAATATTCTTTTCTTTTTGGTTTTAGTTTTTCATTTATTTCTTTATGAATAAGTCTTTCCTCTCTCTTTTCACCAAGTTTCTTTCTCTTCTCTGCATTTAATAATTAAACCCATAAGAAAATAAATTAATCGGAAAGTTTGAAAAAGCAGACTTAGATGTCCTATTCATAACAGAAACGAGAAATAAAAGCAAAGGAAGAATGAATGTTAAACATATATTATCATATAATAAAGTAGATCAAAAACAAAGAATAAAGTAGGTGTAAGATCTATTATAAAAATTGATAATGTAAAACATGTACATAGTGTTATAGTTAGTTTAATAATAAAGAATACATTTTCAAATACAAATAAAATACATAAACACATCAAACAAGTTAAAAGCACGGACGAAAAATCAATAATTGAATATGCAATAACTAAGCACGTTAAAAATAATGGTACCATTGGAAAGCTGAGTAAAAAATACATAAGATTGTGTTCTCAAATCATTTTTTTGAGGCCGAACTGACGAGATGAAAACGTCGTGTTAGGCGCTCGCGCGGTCGCCTGCGGCAGCGCTGGGGCAGTTGACGCGTTTTGCTCCATATACAAATTAACACAATAGTATAGAAACGGAAAAATATTAGTAAATAAGGACTAGATAGCACCACGTTGCTAAAACTGGAAATACATTTTAATTTCAGTCTCACCTTGCCATTGTGTTAATTTTAATCTTAGCAAAGAAGCGAAAGCAAAATTAAATGATGCAAATTTAAAGATATAGTGACAGTAAAAAGGGGCTTCCTGTTAATCAATCTAACAATAATTTTAAAAGATAAAAGATATATAATATAATAATAATAAAAAATCTTAGACGACCATTTCAATTTTTTGTGGTTGTGCTTAAGCTGATAAAACAATGCTGCAACAAATACGCAAATTGGTCTCTGTGTTAATAACTGTCCAGCTTATATTCAATTAGCCCAAGCTAACCTGCTAAATATAAAATTGTTTTTTTTACCAAACATGGTGACCAGGGAGTAGGGGCGTCCCTGTTTGGGAAAAAGTTTTTACCGAGCTCTTAAAATATTGTGTTTTATATGTTTACGAATTACTAATATAAAAACCATTTCATGTAATGCTGTAGTAGAAATCAGTCACTTGTTTTAGTTTTACAACTTAATAAACCAATTTAGACTGTTACGGCCGTGTGCTTGGCTGCATGTAAATAGCAAACAAACGCAATTAGTCTGAAAAATATGCACCCAATGTTCATATAATGAAAAGAATTTGAGTGACCGCATTGTAACTGGTAGTTGGCAGTTAAACGCCAATGAGTGAACACATGCAATGTAGGATATATCCATTTGTAATAATTAGGCAAATACAGTAGCAAATCTGTACCAAATAGAGTGTGAATCTAAAGCATTGGGTTATGGAAATTAGTCAAATGATTGAGAAAGCGTTTTAAACAATAAAATGAGTCCAGTGCAAATATATGGTACAAACGATTGAGAGATGGTCGGGCATCTATTAAACGTGATCCAGTTCTAGAAAACTAGTAGAAAATCTGAAAATGTAAACATATACGGGCTTTAATTAAAAAGGGCCTGTAATTGTCAGTCCTACAGGGTTCAGAATTGTTATCCTAAAACTTCTGGTTCTTATAAAAACTGAAATCACATTTTAAAGGAAATATATTCTATATAACCCATAAGATTTATACTAATAGAGACAGATAATTATTTACAATTCAAACACGGGATTTTTTAGAATTTTATAAATAACTGCAGTGGATGAGAGTGAAATGCGCATGTGGAATGAGAACGACTTTATAAGATGCATCCGCACGGATTTTTCACAACGTCGACGTTATGATTCCATGTTCGCTGTAAACGCTTATTTAGGGTCTTTTTTGATCACTGGAAAATTGCAGATGCTGCAGCGGCACGACTAGTGAATTTGCGACAACGGGTAGTGTCAGATGTGGGAAAATACCATGAAAAATCACTTCAACGTTGTCAGCATTCGTGGCACTCATCTGGAGGACGAATTTTCAGGTCTTTATGCAGGATTATGTGCACATATTCCACGGAAATGCAAACTTTGGAGGCGATGTGTCCCACACTCATTCGGCGATCCTCCTTCTGCACTCTTTTGATTACGTCGTTAGACCGGCTGGTGCGAGGCCGAGATTGCTTAGTTTGTTGTCATACTACATTTCAACTGTTGTACCCACAAACGCACATTAGACACATCCATAACATTATCACCACATGTCTCACTCAATTGACGATGGATTTCAATCGGTGTCACACCACGCAAATGGAGAAAACGAATGATTACACGCTGTTCTTGTAATGAAAACGTAGCCATTTTAAATATCAAAAAGAGTCCCCACTCTCCCCTCTTCGGCTAGAGTCTTGTGTGTCGTGCAGTACTGCCATTTCTGTCACGCATTTACAAAAGCATTTTGAAACAAACCGCATGCTTCTATTTGTTTCCAGTCCCGAGAAAAAAACTCAAAGGTGTTATAACTTGAATGCACCTCATACTAATATAAAGAACAACACATCTAAACGTGCCTGGGCGCCTAAGAACCACGGGCACAAGGATTCTACTTTACTCCCATTCTTTACAACGGACTTGTCAGGATGCAGTAAAAATATTTAGGTTTATTATTGGAAGCGCATATTAATATAACTTTATTGGTATTAGGAGAAAATCGACCGTTAAAGAGTGAATTTGATGAAAATTAGGCAGAAATATTGGTTTATGTCAACATAAACAACAACATCCATGGTTGATATACCGAGGAAATAAATTAGTAAACAAAAAAAAACGAAGATGCTAAAGGAGAAGACGACGATATAACAGATCAGTGCCCATCAAAAAAATAAGTAAATAAGACGCACTTTCTATTTCTAAGATGATATTGGAAGCATGCGAAACTTTATTTAAATATAATACGCAAAAGATGACATTTTTTTAAACCTTTTAACAAACTTCTTTCGTGGATCTATCAATTTTGTTAAATAGGAGTTTCTCTGTATTACGTTATAAATGTTAAAGCATTTACAAAAACGAAAAGTATTACCGTGACTTGGAAGAATGTTCTAGTGTTCCATCGTAAAGTATATTTTATTACAAACAAATTTAATACTCAAGTTTTTTGTCTATTTCAGATTTACCTCAGAACGAGCGTTCAGTTTTTTGTGCTTCTTAGTAAGACGCAAACATGTCTGTCGAATTATTTGTGTTATTATTATTGCTAGTATGCCAAGAACAATAAAAGTGTTCCAAGATAATGTTATGTGCCATATTTATGTTCTTTATGGTCACAAAACCAATGTTTGGTATGTATACTACAACGCTAAACATACCATATTCATTAAAAATATTATATTCACGTGCTGCCGTTCAGTAATAAAGTTATCGAAACGCGCTACAAATATATTAGTAAAATCATACACTAAATTCCAGTTCCAGTCACGCGAGGCTTTATCTCAAATATTTAGAAATGTGTGTAACCTCAGCGCGGTACGCCAAAAGCACTCTTATTGAGTTGTTGTGTACGTGAAGGTAATGGCGCAAGTACACGCAAGAGCGCCAATAAAAACCAAACTTTTTCTGTACTAACATCCACCGAACAACACACAACTCATAAAGCGCCGTTTCAGGAAGGAACAGCGCCATAACAATAAAGCAACTGAACTAAAAGGCAAAATTATTCGAGCAACCAAAAAACCCCATCCAAATTGTTCGTTTGGTTTTTAGAGGGCCGGTGGAAACTAGAGCTCAGCAATGCGGGGCGGGGAGCCACCTTGAAACATTTTCTGCGATTTGCAAGATGTTAATTAACTAGACTGCAACCGAATTTAAAGTGCAGTTCGCCTCGCTAGCTCCATCTAATTAGAGATCTCATTAACCAAGAAATCTTAATTATACTGCAAATCGCCACAAAACTTCGTTTGCACAGATGCTTGCAGCCGTTAATTAAGTTCAGCGTAAGACCGCTCCTCTTGCACCTCCACTAAAAGAGAGTTGGCGAGCAGCGATATGGCTAACAGGGACGAAACAGAAATTTTAATTTAAAATGTTTTATGCGGCTTAGTTGTATGTAAGCTTATTTTGTCTTTAAACTAATCATTTTAAGGGTTTTTAGACTCTTATTTATTGTAAAAGTAAATTCTTTAATTTCTTTAAATGCAGGGTTATTTATAATAATGTATTATTCGTTATTTTGAGATTGAAACATTAAGTTAGCCTACAGTGTCTAATGCGACGACTGAGTAGCATATAAAACTGCTGATGATTCCAAAATTCGGAAAAAGCATAAGGGTTTGTGGGCCGGGTTAGTAATCTACCCAACGTAAAACAAACCATTCAGAGAATCACGCACAAGATTAGGAAGTGATGAATATATAAATAGCGATAACTATAAATAAAAAAGCAGCAATAGATAACCACAAAGAAAGCCTCGAATATAGATGGAAACTATGATAACGAATAGACAATGAATAAGAAACAAACAAATGAAAAATAAGTGTAGAAGATATTATAAGAGTGGGAATGTTTCTACGTCAGTGGCGTAACTAGCGTATGTGCCGCCCGTGGCAAACTCCGAAAGTGCCGCCCTACTCCCGTGTTAAAAAAAACTAAATAGGGAACAGGCGAAGGAAAAGCAGGTACTAAGCTGAATAGGTAGGTTTAAACCTACAATATATTTTATTTACTTACTCTAAAACAATGGAACTTTCCGAGCTTTTCGAGTTGTAAAAACATTAATTACTCTGTTAAAATCTATTTTATTGGTTAAGTCTTCTTCGATTGCAAGGAAAGACAAATTAGTGATACGGAGCTGGTTCGTTGTGGATCTAAGGTAGCTCTCTATTAATTTTAGTTTTGAAAAGCTCCCTTCACAAGAAGCAACACTTACACCTGCAGTTAAAAATAATCTTAACATAATAACTATGTTGGGGACAGATATCCCCAGATCGTATTTCATAATAAATTTTAGTCGTTCCACTGGGCCTCCTCCAACAAGTGTTGTCTCGTCATTAGAAACCTTAACGAAGCGCTTTCGTTCTACCTCGAACTTGCTTTTGTTGATGTCGTCTGGAAACGTAATGCCCACCTCGCACTTAAACTCTGGATCCAAAATATTTGATGGTTTCAAAAAACCATGCTTGTCATCCAGGTCCTGAAGTTGCTGGAACCGTGTACTAATTTCCTGTAATAGTTTTTATGTTAGAGAATGATATGAGTGTAACAAATTTTTGGTACCCGCTTGTAATATTCTATCCAGCGACTCGAAAATTTCCTCCTCAATTCTTCTTCAGGAGACAATCCGGAATTAGAATTGTTGCTGTCACCAAAGTGATGCTTGGGCTTCTTTCTGCCGGCCGTGACATCGAAGCCATTTCCTTGGCAAAGATTTTTGGCAAATGTGATTGCGTTGGAGACAGTTTCATTTCGGCTCTCGCGCAAGAATGTTTTCAGACTTACCTTTGTTTGGAGGTAGTTGTGGGCATCATTGATTTCCGGCAACACAATGCTCCAAAAACCAAAGTAGCAAAGCAACGAGAAGGACTGGATCGCATTTATCAGTAGACTCGCATCTGTTTCTGTAGCCATGTTTTCAGAATCAGCAGTGAGTTGGTCCAAAACGTGAAAAATTGTGGAATAGTTGCTTTTCATCAACTTAACCGCTTCATGCCTGCCGCTCCAACGCGTCTCGACTAATCACTTCACGCTTTGTCCAGTTGCAGCTTTGAGGACATTCCATCGGTGGATTGAGGAGGAAAAACACAGAAAACTTTCTCCAACGTTCCGAAAAATGTGATGGAATTTATAGCGACGGATGCGGCATGTACGCCAACTAGATTTAATGTATTGTTGGTACAGGAAATAAACTGCGCGTTTGGGTTGATTTCCTTAATACGTGCCTGGACCCTTGTATGTACCCCGACCATCACGGCAGCATTGTCATAATTCTGGCCTCTGCAATTTTGTATGTCAAGCCCATCCCTCCTAATCTTATCAATTATTAATTGCGTCAGCTGTTCTGCTGTTTTCCCTTTTCTCTCCACAAAATCGACGAATGATTCCGCTACACTGACTTCTGGTTCATCAATCTTCAGCGGAGTATCTGGCAGTGTCGTTTCTTAATCTATATGAATGGTTTACTGTTGGCGTCATATGGGTTTTTACTTTGAAATTAGAGCATCACCCCCGGAATTTCCCTACATTTTTTATACAGAGGAAGAGGAATCAGCTAGAATCGAAAGTTGCAAAACCTACTTTGTAAGTAGGTATCTAAACAGTAGATTTCCAACCATGAGATTTGATAAAATGCAATTCACAGCGGTTAGAAAGTTGAATTAATGCTCCAAAAGCAACCGTCGGGACTAAATTTTGACTCGGAATGGCCTGTTTCAATGGGGAAACCCCTTTTGTATATTCAGCATCCCTTCGCTTCTTTAAATTTGTTTAAATGTCAAGGTGCCGCCCCCCTCCCCGTGCTGGCGACATGGTGCGGTAGTAAGACGGATTGGAACGACCACGCCTAAATAATCCCGCTCAATACCTACGTTCGGACTTGGTTTTATGGAAGGTCGGTATTAATATTAGCATAAACGGTTGTTAATACCAAATGCGTGGGTTTCCATCGGGACCTGCGGGTCATTGTACTTAAATGAAATTTACTTGAAAAAATTGGGACCGGGGCACTATTTGCCACCTCTGTTAAAGTGCTGCTCGGGGCGGAGCGTCCCCACCGCCCCCCCTAATTATTAATTCTAAGATGTACTTATTGAAGATATAATTTATGATGACCAAAGTTTACAAACCATAAGATCGAAAATAATAATAAGTGGTTGAATATAACTGTGTATGCATTTTATATCATTAAATGAAGGAATTAAAGATGGACATTTAATTTTAAAACTACATAATATTTTCATGATAATTGATGGCTTTAACGCACTAGTTGGAAATATACTTTTGTATTAAACAAGGAATCAATGTGTAAAAGACCAACGATAGCAGAGATTTTAGCGCTCAGAACAGTCTACATATAAATAAATTCTACCAGAACACAAAATATAAAAGTACATATCTAAGCAATAAATCAAACCAATCTATATAGACTATAATAAACGATAAAATAAAGAAAGAAATAAAATAATTAAATGGAAAATGGAACAATTTGAGAAAATTTATAAAAGAAAAAATTTAATAACATCAAGATTAATGTAGATGGTAATAACAACAAACAAAAGAATACCATGGAAAATTATATTTTACAAGAATTACGAGTTAAGATAAAACTAAGAAATGCAAGCAAAACCTACATGATAGAAACTGAGAGTATTACCAATAAAATGAGAAAATTAAAAAATTACACGCAGTAACTCTATGTTGATTTAGGCCTAACTAAATAAGAAATGAAAATACAGAGAAAAATCAGTAATACAGTACAAAAAGGAGGAAAAAAACCAAACAAAAATCGGTTATACGAAATTAATGGTAACCGAGGAAGGGTGGCGATGGGATGAAGAGCACGTACATTGAAAAGGTTTACAAGCTCTCAAAAAACTAACAAGTAAAAATCTAAAAACTAGACCAACGATGACAAAAACCGTTATAAAAAAAAAGATAATACGAACCAGAAAACCCAATAAGTACAAAAACATAAAATAAGGAAATACAATAAAGACACATAGAAAATTGCTACATAAAATGCACGAGGATTAAATAGAAAGAACATGAACTATGTGACAGATTTAAGAAATATAACTTAAATACTCTAATAATATCGGAAACCAAGACAAAAGAACAAAGAGAGAAAATAAAACACTACTATAGATAGATATACAATAGAGTCCCATGGGAGGAAAGAGCGGCAGCAGGGTAGTATACCTAATAATTAAATAATTAGCAAAGAACATACGTCAGTGGAAGGTCAGTAGATATCTTAGGTCGGTATCTTTCTCGATATTGAATTTCAGACCTGTAGCTCTTATTGAACCCGAAATACGGAGATCGCAAAGTCGCATGCATGACATACTTCGTTTTTGAAAGTTACCTTTACGAGTGTTACATCCGTCTCACAGATACTGGCCAAATATTAAGTGAATTGGTCCAGTAGTTCCGGGAATATCGTGTCGACACATACACACGCACGCGCGCACGTTTTCACACACGTGATTGTGATCGCATTAACTTTTTCCTACGCCTTACAAACTTAATAAACAGAAGGACAAATTACAACAATACTGGCAGTTTACGCACCAAACGAACATAACACAGCCTAAAAGAAAAACAAATTCAATATCTATTTTACTGGAGACATAAATGGGAAAATGGGAAAAAAGATATGGGCACTGGAGTACTAGGCAAGCATGGAGAAGAAAGTAAAAATAATAACGATAAAAGGTTAATCTAGTACCTAATGATAACTAATAACTTTTATTAACATAAAGAGATATGTAAGTACACACGACAAGGCATAAACCACTTAAATAACTCAATAATAGATTACATGTTAATTGAAAGAGAGAGAAGAAACAAATACAGGATGTGAGAGTCATGCTAGTAGGAAAGATTACAAAAAAAAAGAAATACAAGAGAAAGATCGGAAACTAACGATGAAAATACCGAATATGAAACCATAAAAGTTGACAAATTAAAAGAAGAAAAAACTACATTGAAATACAGAGAAACAGAAAAGAAGAAAAAAATGGATACAAATAATAAAAACATTGAGTAGTTATGGAAGTTATTCACGAACATAATTATTGATACAGAAAAAGAAAGTATCCGGCATACTGAAAGTAAACAAAAAAAATCAAACAGCTTGGCGGGACCAAGAAATAAAGCAAGTAATTACAATGAAGAATGACAACAGAAACCAGATATGAGATCTACCAAAAACAACGAAACAAAGCGAAGAATATGGTAAAAGTAAGTAAGAACAACAGATGGGTAAAATTTGAAAAAAATAGAGCGTAGCCGCATACAGTCAGAAGCTATTTTATAAAATACTAGAAAAGTAAAATTATGCCATAACATGTCCATCAAGTATAAAAAGAAAAATAATAAGAAATGGGAAGCAAATAATAATTAGATGGAAACAACATTTCCAATAACTACTTGGAGAAGTACAACACGGAAATGAAGAGAAGGAAATAATAAAACCAATAACATATAAATAAGTAACAGATGCTATCAAAACGCTTAAAAATAGAAAGACACCAGAGTACAATAAACTAACTAGAGAAATACTAAAGAACATGCGACAAGAAGAAGAACTTTTTACAAAAATATATAACAAAGCTAAAAAAGCAGTAAAAGTACTGGAGAATTGGCAGATATGTATAATAATGCCAGTACACAAAAAATATGACAAAAGAAAATGCAACAATTATAGAGGCATAATTTTATTAAGTACAGCTCTAACAACATATGAACGAATGCTGTAAAAAGTGCTAAAAAACACCTAGAGCCAACTATAGAGCAGACCCGAGCGCATTTAAGAAAGGAAGAAATGTACACATTTACATTTTTACAAAACAGAAAATAATACAGAAAATTTTGAGCAGAAAGCTAAAAGCTTACTTTGTATTTATAAACATAGAGAAAATCTTTAGCCAAGTTATGAGGAGAAAGTGTAAAGAAAAGAAAAGTAAATAAACAAATTATAAGAGCAATAAAAAGTATACATAAAGAAAATGGAAACTGCATTGTCTTCAAGAGTTAAAAGAATAAACAGAATTTTAGACAAATGGACAGGGAGGAGTGTTAAGCCCTACATTCTATTTATAAACGTAATTATGAAAGAGTACAAACCTGTGGAAATATCAAAAGCGTCTTTGCAGATAATCCTGTAATTATGGCTAGTAGTAAAACAGACTGCAAAACAATATAAACATCTAGATCGAAACGCTAAAGAAACATGGAATGAAAATTGATACAGAAAATGCCAAAGTAATGATGATAGCAAACAACAAGGGATAAATACTAAACAAGTAATAAAATATTTAAGCACAACCATAGACAATAAAGAAAAGCAAAAGATTGATAATGAGAGCATTGAGAAAACTATCAAAATATACCACATGATCAGAAAATTTTATAAAGAAGAAAGACATATTATAGAAGACAAAGATGGCGATCTTTAAAACGATATATAGACCAATACTAATTTATGCTAGCAAAATATGAATAACGCCCAAACAAAAAGAAAGCAAAATACAGATAGTCGAGATGAAATACTTACGAGCTGTAAAAGGAATAACGAGACGAAAGAGGATAAGGAATACAAAAGTACAACAAGAACTGGAAACTAACTCGATAATGGAATATATTAAAGAAAAACAATTAAACTAGCGGGTTCTCTTGTAACGGACGCAAGGAGACAAAACCGGTGAAAGAATATAGAATGCCAAATCAATAACAAAAACGGGATAGAGGTAGATCAAAATAAACCTGGAAAAATATAACAATAAAAATAATACAAAATAAAGGGAGAACCACAAGGAATAAAAAAGCACAAGATAGTAGGGCGAAAAAGATTTGTGTATAAACAACAGTGATGTAGTGTAATGATACCCTACACCAAAAGGTATAAGGGGATTTGATTATTATATATAACACACTAACATAAAACCGACAGAAAGGTTTTTTATAGAGTCGCCAGACAACTACATCCTAACCGTTTAAAAATAAAAATAAAAACAACTCAATAATTAAAGGAAACTGACCAAAAGAAGCACAAAATAAACTTCTTATTTACAACCGATATTACTTTACGGAATCTAACTCTGAAGGACCGCATCATATACTAACCTAGCTATAATATAAAGATTCCAAACAAACTTTCGAACTATCCTTAACATACCGTACTATATAAGCAACTTAGACATCTACCCTCAAAGTGCGTTCTGTGAAAAATAAATAGTGAAAAGTAGTGAAAGTTACATCACCAACCTAGAATATCACCCTAACAGTCTGGCATTAAACTTATTGGACAATATAATCCACAATTGAATAAGTTAAGAGGTAGAGTACTCTTAACTTGCAGTTTAGATGTCAGTTCAAGCTCTCAAGACTATTTTATGTTTCTTTTGTAAGCGTTTATACGTATTAGTTGTAGCTGAAGCGATGCTGATGAACATCTGCTTCTATTGTCACATATACCACTTTCATTTAAGTAATTTACTTATTGTCTATTACTTATGAGCAGGATGTAACAATAATTTAAAAAAAATTAAAATATCGAGAGTCGTTTTTTGCGTTCTATATCTTATACGTAAACAGTTTCCTGATGCAATAAGATAATATAGTTACCTTGGTCGCGTTAACGGAGAAGTTACGACATGTTCTACCACGTTACACTGCACTGCACAACTTATACTTAGTTGTATACCGTAATTGAGGCATTTATGTTACATTTGACTTGTTAACTGTTACGTGAAAATTTTGATATCAAAATGTGACCAACTTATAAATCTTTAATGCAAACTCACAATAGTCATTACCAGTATTGTGAATTCAGCGACGGTTTTGATTGTTATATACCACGGAGTATATGCTATTGTTCTAAAAATACTTGATTGACATCTCTAAAGGTATGGGAAGCTTTTTCACATTTCCATAGCTCTATATGGATTTTAATATGGTTTTATTCAGAAGTTTTTTGTTCGTTAGAGTACGTTGGAATCGTTTACCAATTAGCCAGTTTATTTGTTTAGTTTTAATGTCAATCTGTTTTCGCTTAGCTTGAATTGTGTATTTCAGTTTAACTTCTGATCTAGATGCATGCCTAGATATTTTATGTCAGTTTATTCTACGACTTTAATGCACTTTAATTAACTCTAATGCGCCATTTGTTGAACCAATTTTGGAGAGTATCGAGATAAGTTTGTAGGTGTTCTGCTGATACTTTAGGTTTTTTCGCTGATAGACCAGCCATGTCGTCTGTGAATGTGGCAATTCTGATATGATGTGAAGTTGGCGTGTCAGCGGTGTAGAGTAGGTAATAACAACGGTCCCAGAACACTACCCTGTGGCACATCAAAGGTAATTTGGTGATAGTCAAACAACAATAGTCACATAGCTATACTTTGTCAAAAGCTTATCGTAGGTCAAGGAATACCACAATGCATACGCTCTAAGCTCTCCATAATATGGTTTACAATTCGATGACTTTGGTGTATTGTTGAGTGGTGTTGCCGAAAACCGAATTGATGGGATGAGACTAGGTTGTTCAGTTACAGTTTCGTGAGTTTTGAGCAATAGCCTTTCAAAACTTTTGGACATTAAGGGTAGGAGACTTTACCAGGTTTAGAATGCTATTATAAATAGTAGTGAGGAGCACTAGACACACTAGACTGATTATGAAATACTGGCGCTTTTTTGATAATTCCACATTTGATCAAGATACAGGCCCGTGTCCAAAATTACGAAAATTATATGAAGTTATTTAATATTTAGCCAACAAAACGTCAGAATTACTTCCAGAAAAAAGTGATAGTGTGAAAGAAGATTTGTTGCTATTCAAAAAAGGATTGAGCTGAAAACAATAAATTTTGCTAAAAAGATCCCACTTTGACATAATATAAAAGAAACCTCAAAACCTCAAAAAAGTGGAGCTGAAAAGGAAATTCTAAGAGAAGTAAGTTTATGTATATATTTTTTATATTACTCCAATATTTATACAATCTGCCAATTAATATTAGGCTATAAGTATTCTATAGGACTAAATATAGGTAAATGAGTACAATAAGACATGTGGAGATTCAGAAACTTACAATGTTAATATAATATTCATGAGAATGAGGAGTACAATGTTGTGAAAGATTAATATACAATGACAGAATCTAGTAGGTAGATCAGATGGCTTAAAACGCTTCAGTCTTTTGGGTTCGTTGTTATATTGCATAAGGTGCTGCACAGAAGGGTTGGGATGAGCGAACAGTCTGTTTTTATATCTCTCACTGAGCTTTTTAATTTCACTTTTCACTGTGGGAATTTGTAGGTCACTTAAAATCACATGATTGGGGACGTACCATGGCCCGTCAACGATCATTCTGAGTACCTTGCTTTGGAAGCGATCAAGCATAGCTAAGTTGGAGATAGCTGCAGTACCCCACAAGGAGATCCCATAGGTCCAAATGGGTTTGAGAACTATTTTGTAAATTAATAGTTTATTTTCTAATGATAACTTGGATTTTCTGCCGATAAGCCAGTATAACTTTTGGAGTTGAAGTCCGAGTTGCTTGCGTTTGGTGAATATATGATGTCTCCAGGTCAGTCTCCTAAGTTTATGTATGGAACTAAGATATACCACACTTAAAAAAATATTAATCAGTTTTTCCTCTGTTTTCTCTATTGAACGAGATAATTACGTTTTCCGCATGATGTGTGCTAAATCTTAATAAAATTATAAGTCTGTACTTAAATGTTTCTGTTCTGCTTCCTGGATTCCATTAATATAATCCTCACAACTATAATAAAAAAGTAAGCTGTGACTTTATACAAAAATATTAAAAATAGAGGCTTCTGGAGGGTTAAAAAATTGGACGTTACAATTTGTAACTTATTTGTGATCATCTACATTTTTAACAGGGTAATAATAATTTTTTTAATCTGAAGATGAGTTCACTGTGAAACTTTTCTATTCTTAGAACTCTCCCGCCTAATTTAACTAACGTGCACGCCACAGCGTTCTGGCCACTTCCACTTATCCATGAAATTCTCCTCAAACTTCCGGCCAGCGCGATAAAGGAAAAATCAATCGCGTTAGCCGCGAGAGCTGTTTAGGTTTTTCTTTCCGGCCCGTAAACCCGAAGCTGATACTTCCCGAGAAAATTCGCTAACTAACCTAACGTAACAGCCTGGAACTTGAGTGGCAAACTTGGCTAACTTTCTTACTTTACGGTCGTTAAGCGAAGTGGGTGAACCGGTAATGTCCGGTCGGGCATTGGGTCCGACACGACCGCAGATAACAGCGGCCGCGCAAAGGCCGGCTCCCCTTATCGGTCAACCTCAATTCACTCCGCCCCGACGTCCTCCGACGCGCCGCAGATGCTGGGGACCTGACGAATTTCCCAATTGCGCGTAATAAGCGCCGTTCTGTTTTTGCGCCGCTGACGGATCTGAAATTTAATTATTGCGACAGGCACGCAACGCAGGGCGGCGTTTGCGGACTGCGAGCTGCGAGCACGCAAAGTTCGCTGCTCTGATAATTTTGCTGATTGCAAAGCTCACGTTTGCGTAGTTTTTTGTGCAAGGTATTCAGCTGAAATCAAACTGAATGCTGTGGCTTTGGATTCTATGTACTGTACAAATTAATTTTATAGTACCTGGTGGTCTCAATTAAGCACCCGCTGGCCATTAAACTATCCTACAAACTTAACCCAATTGCTTTGGCTTTAAAGTAGTACTCCTTAAGATTAAATTGCGGTATACTTCTACATAATAGCTGAACCAAACGATTGGTTTATGGTTTAAATAAATTTGGAATGCTACGTGTAATATTTACTTACAGTAGAAAGACACAAACTCAATACTATGGATTTCACTAAAACTTACTAACTCGGAACTTAACGTACTAAAACATCACAAATATACATGCGTTTCCAGCGAGACTCAAATTCGTCCGCCTACAGTGGCGGCTTAACGCCGCATCTTACAAATATTTTTTTTATCATGCTGTTTTTATTATATTTTTTCATAACTACATCAAAATTTTCGTAACAACGAGTCGAATCTGCTACTTTTGCTGTTTTGTTTGTTTGTAGCGGCGCAAACGTGCTCTACCCTCGACTACCAAATTTGAAATTGGGGATCTAATTTCATTTATCATTAGAATCACCGGACGATCTCTAGGTTCTCTTCTGATTAATTAGATTCTGCCACTTTTTCTGAAAGTGAGGGTAAGTCCAAAAATATTTAGCCTCCCTTAGTTAAAACCAATTGTCTCTACCGAAAGTCCTGGACCCACGCCAGTAATTTAGCTTACAAGAGTAATTAAACTTCAATTCCAGTACTACACATACGCAACCACCTCAATATATCGGCTTTGACGGAAAGTATTATAAGACTACAAGGAAAAAAAGTCAAATTGTTTGTATATCGTATAATTTCAGTCGCTGTTGCTGAAATGGCATGCATAACTAGAAAAATTTTCCAACAATAGGATTGCTTCACATGTATTACAAAGATTATGCTGTTTTTATAAAAATATATGCCTTTCAGATTCATATTGTTTAATTGAGTGCATCTCACATTTAAAATTTTTATTTTTAATAAGTAAAAGTCATTACTAACGGCAAGAATTGGCCAGGTATTGCATGAAACACCGATAGATGACGCAAACGGTTTACTTATTTATTGATAATTTTCGTTCTGACCTGTAGCAGGCCAAGCGTGACCTAAATAGAAAATCTAAAACCTTCATGCCAGATTTGGTAACAAACCAGTTTGAATGAGGAATTGAACTTTTAAATAACTGAAGCAACTGTAGGAGGAGTTGAAATGTTAGTTAGAAACACAAATAGTTACATTTTTGCAGTTTATAGAATAGATTGTTGTCTGAGTTTGAACCCTTTAAGTGCGTGTCGAGCTATTCCGGACTTTCGCTGTAGTTGCGCCTGCAGTCAGCTTAACAAGGGCAGAACAATCCTCTATTTAATTATTAACACTTTTGTGCTATTTTATTTGCTAATATATAAATTATCAATCATCTCGTATAAACAAGAGACCGCTAGCACAGGAGCAACTCTTTGCATCAAAATGTTCACAAACAAACGGTTCGCTCTTCGCTTATCACCACGAGCTCAAACTCAAAAATATTATCAATGGCAGCTAACAACCTTACACCACCGTCTACAGAAACCAACACTGACAAAACCAAAATAAGAATTCTTCCTATTTTTATAAAAAGTTAATAAACGATATTTACATTACCATAAATAGCAATACCAATACCAGCAATACATTGAAAATAAATTTAACTAATGAAAACGGTTACGGATGCTAGCAAAGTATTACAATAAAAATAAAATTGGATTTTATACTTTCCGGGACCCGAATTCTGAATCTCTGTCAGTAGTATCAAAAAGGTGCCTCCATCTCGTATTGGAGAAGAAGTGCTGGAAGATTTGTGCATTAGAGCTAATAACAAACGAGCGGACGCAAGAAATTTATAAAATAACAAAACTTCTACATTGCATTGTAACAGTTGAACTACGACAATTTAACGAAACGCACTCTAATACCACCGCTGTCAGCGGATGGGCCACACGAAAAATTATTGTACTATACAGCCAAGATGTGTAAAAGTCGGAGAAAGTTATCGCTATACCAACTGCACCAAGACAAACAATGATCTACCGGAATGTTTTAACTGTGGCGGACAATACCCTGAAAACTTCAGAGGATGTCAGTATAAAGGGTGTCCCAGAATTAACGCAAGATTTAAATTTGCCTCCATTTATGCAGTAAAGTGTTGACAACCCTAAAACAAAAACAAATCGGCAGCTGACAGTTTAGGGTGTATTCATTATTGAACAATATTTCAAAAATAATAAAAGCTTGGCGGCCGCTGTTCGAAAATTTCATACAAAATTAATTGAAAAACTCCGAGAGACAGGATTCGTTGGAGACACCAAACACACTGGTCGTCCAAAAACCAGCCGTTCAAATGCACAACATCGAAGCAGTGCGTGAGAGTGTCGGTGACAATCCAGGAACCTCAATTCGGCGTCGTGGACAAGAATTGCAAATTTCAAGAAGCTCTCTACAGCGTATACTCACTAAAGATCTGTGTCTCCATGCTTACAAAATTCAATTAACACAACAACTGAAGCCTAATGACCATGCACAGCGAAGAGAGTTTGTTGAATGGATTATTGAGCATCAACAAATGGATGCTGATTTTTCGAGCAAAATCATCCTGAGCGACGAAGCACATTTTCACCTTGATGGGTCTGTTAATCGCCAAAATTGCCGCTTTTGGGGTTCTGAGAACCCACATGTGATTGTCGAAAAACAAATGCATCCACAACGTGTCACTCTTTGGTGTGGATTTTGGGCTGGAGGCATAATTATACTTTTCTGAAAATGAGGCTGGTCAAGCAGTGACTGTTACTGGTGCTCAATATCGCAACATGATAACACAGTTCTTTTTGCCGAAATTGGATGATATTGATATGGCTAATATGTGGTTTCAACAAGACGGTGCCACATGTCATACAGCCCGTGAAACACTTCAATTACTGCATGAGACATTTCCAGGTCGTGTACTTTCTCGTCTCGGTGATCAGAATTGGCTCCCTAGATCGTGTGATTTAACACCATTGGATTTCTTTTTATGGGGTTATTTAAAATCACAGGTCTATGTCAACAAGCCCACAACCACGCGTGCATTAAAGGAGGAGATTCAACGTTGCATCAACGAAATTCAGCCACATTTATGCAGAATGGTCATGGAAAATTTCGAAAAACGAGTGCGTATGTGTATGCAAAGCCGTGGAGGCCATTTGCCCGATGTGTTATTCCATAAACAACCCTATCCTATGTACTTTATGATTCAATAAAAAAATTACAATCAAAAGACTAAAAACTGTGTTTTCTATTTAATTCAAATCTTCCGTTAATTTTGGGACACCTTTTATTTTGTAGGCCCAATTTGATAGCCGGTTAATTTAAAATCGGCAGACTAATGCTTCAAATCGGTCTTCAACCAGTACAAATGCCAAGAACATCAATACTTTTCTATATTTAACCAAATCCTAAATTTAATTATAATTAAAAAATGTTTTAAAAACATACTTCAAACGAATAAAAGATCTTTTTATAAAGACCTTCTTTTCCCAGCTTAGGAATGAACCTTAATTGCATTTTACTTAGAAAAGTCAAAATATTAAACCCTAAAATACTGTTTTGAGCTCAATGTAATATCTACGCTTTACATCTAATCTGCCGATCTCCAATGATACAATGATCAGGATGTCTGCCGACTATGAAACGATTTTTGCTTTTAACAACGATCCACATATAGCATCGGTAATTTTTCAAAACCACCTAAATCAAATAGTAGTTACAACGTTGGCGTACAAATTTTGACGACAATAAATCTTTACACAACTGTTACAAATAGGCGTCTATTATAACCGCCCGTCACGCGATTTAATATTCCCATTCGACAGATCGATTAAATAAAGCCCCTAAGACTTCACTTGGTAAGCGTTGAACTCAAATTAGCAAAAAGGGTAAACGGACAAACAAATGTATAATTCGACCAATCTGAACATAAGGATGGCAGCTGTGGGAAGATGTGGCCAGATATTGAAATCTAGGTATTATCCAAAGTATCCAACCATTAGGTAGCAGATAGGTACTCCTATGCGACCCCGGCATGGAACAGACCTATTACAGGGACGCGACCCTGCCTTATGCGAGCAATGATTTGCCCCTACCTCCACTCCTGGGGGAAAATCATTTCCTACCCTTTACACCTACCCATCTCCCCTACCTACCCCATCCCTTACCAAACTCGCCAACACGCAATGGCAAGCGTGGCGTTTTTAATGCCAAATACCCCTCATTCTCTTTAACTATGGTAATGTCAGTATCCAAAACAAAATTACCCCAGGTGGGTAGAGCTCAAAGCTCAGAATCCCACACTGATCTTTCAGTTTGTCCCAAGGATTCGGGGGGGAGAAGACACTGATACATAAGAAGAAATGTTCACTCCTGGTAGCCACCTATAAATGCAGATCCCTACTAGATGATTCACAACTATACGATCTGGAAAACGAAGCAAGTAAAATTAATTGGGACGTATTGGGGCTTGCAGAAGTAAGGAGAAAAGGAGAAAGCTATATCACTCTACCATCAGGAAATACACTAATTTTTTTTATGTATTTATTAGTTAATTACAATCTGTCAATTACATCTGACAATAAGTAATTATGTTGATCGTATTGAGCAGTGTTGGAGAAGTCGCCCAATGACTACCCTCCTGCGATTACTTAATTAATTTGATTGTTACACTACATGTAAGTTAATTAAGACACTTAATGTAACTTAAATAATCTATGCGGTAGATCGAACGGGTTAAGTCTTTTGAGTCTTTGCGTTTGAGCACTGTTGTCTAGTAGATTAACTGCCAAAGGATTAGGATGCACTTCTAACTTATTTAGGTACTTTACCTAAATTTTTAATTTCTTCCTTGACGGTGGCCACTTCTAAATCGTTTCGGATTTCAATGTTTGGGATATAGTATGGGGCATTAGTTATCAGACGTAAGACTTTGGATTGGTACCTCTCCAATATGTCAATGTTAGATCTAGAGGCAGTGCCCCATAATTGGATCCCGTAGGTCCAAACTGGTTTCAATGCTACCTTGTATATAAGAAGTTTATTTTTAAGCAATAATTGGGAGTTTCTACCTAACAACCAGTAGTATTTCTTTAGTTTCAGTCCAAGCTGCACCCCCTTCTTACATATATGAGTACCATGTAAGCCCTTTATCCAAGTGTATTCCTAAATATTTAACGCTATCTGCCTGTGGTAGTGGTTGACCGTTCATATTTACTTCCGGGGAGTGCCCTCTACATTTTGTGAAAGTCACATGGACTTATTTACTCTCGTTCACCTTGATACGTCATCTTTGGAGCCACTGCTGTATTTTATCTAAATGCGTCTGTAGTTGTTGGGCAGCAACTGTTGGATTTGGGTGCATTGATAGGATGGCCGTGTCGTCTGCATACGTCGCTGTTATAGTAATGCACTAATGTATAGCGTCCATGAAAGCGACAGTCAAAGAGGAGTAGGTTTCGTTGATAAGAAATCAATAATACCAAATATTATTAGCTTCAAAGGAATATCTGAACGACTAGCGTATATGATCATAGAAACATCAAAGAACTACCGCATAAAAATAATACAAGTTTATGCACCTACTTCGGCATATACTGACGACGATGTTGAAATATTATACGAGGACATTATAAATGCGAGGAAAGAGGGAATGTCTAATCTTGATATAGTCATGGGCGACTTCAATGCGATTATAGGACATATAAAAGAGGAGGAAAAATACATCGGAAATTATGGATTGGGCGAAAGAAACCCAAGAGGAAATATGCTAGCAGCTTTCTTGGCAGATCAAAAATTGTACGCCATGAACACCTTTTTCAGTGAAAAAGCCCAGCGCAAGTGGACGTGGATAAACCCAAATGGGCAGACCAAGAATGAAATTGACTATATACTCTCATCCTAAAGTTAAGCATAAACGATGTCACAGTCTTAAATTCATTTAACACGGGAAGCGACCATCGGCTCGTAAGGGCAAAGGTTACTGTTCAAAAGTTTAACAGATATAAATATAGATATAAAAGAACGATAAATGCCCAGACACTCAAACAAAACAGGGAAGCCTATCAAAAGTACATACGCCAATCATTGCTATTAAAGGAATATAATGACAACAATCTAAACCAAATATCTCGTGATCTGACACTAGCATTAACAGAAGCTTCGGAAAAAATCACAAAGACGACATGCCAAAAGATAAATAAAATTACTCAACAAACAAAACAAAAAATAGAAGAAAGAAGAGAGTTATATAAAGAAGGAAAATATGCAACTGATGAATATCGAGAAGTGAGAAAAGAAGCGAGGCGTATGATAAGAAAAGATTTAGAAAAATTCTATGAAGAACAAATAGAGCAAGTAATAGAGGACAACAAAAGCATGAAGTGTCTGAAAAGAAGATATGGGAAACGAAAAATCATTGTAGTGAAAGACTCCGCCGGAACAGAAATAAGAAACACAGACGAGATCCTAAAAACTACGGAGAAATACTATAAAACACTATATGGGTCGCACATTAAACAACCTGAGGGGCCAAAAGAGAAGTCTAAAATAGTAAATGTAGGATCTGAGGATATGCCGGAAATCAGTGAAGACGAAATTTTGCATGCCCTGCAGACGATAAAAAACAATAAAGCGCCGGGAGATGATAATACAATAATAGAAATGATCAAGGAAGCCAAAGAAATAGTAATCCCTAAGCTAAAAATCCTATTTAACATGTGCCTACAACAAGGGAGAATACCAGATAACTGGGATAACGCCGTGATAGTAATTTTGTTTAAAAAAGGGGACGCATTACTATTAAAAAATTACCGCCCTATCAGCCTACTTTCTCAAATGTATAAATTGTTAACAAAAATATTGACTAACAGATTATCACAAAAATTAGATGATTATCAGACAGTAGAGCAAGCAGCTTTCAGAAAGGGATATGGTACCTGCGACCATTTACTTACTGTTAAAATTCTAATCGAGAAATCCATCGAATATAACCTGCCTTTGTTCATGGTTTTTATTGATTATGAGAAGTCGTTTGACTGCGTTGAACACTGGGCAATAATGAAGGAACTTAAGTGTGCTAGAATAGATGCCCGATATACAGCACTGATAAGTAATATATACAAACACGCTACAGCAACAATTAAATTACATGCATATAGTAATAAATTCTCAATTGATAGAGTATTAGACAAGGAGACACAATGTCTCCAAAATTATTTAATTTGGCACTTGAAGGAATATTTAAAAATATGGACTGGTCAAATAGCGGTATTAATGTAAATGGGGAAAAAATGAATCATCTAAGATTTGCCGACGACGTAGTTCTATTTACAGACAACAAAGACGACCTACAAATTAAGATAAACGAATTAGAAAAAACGTCTAAGAAAATAGGTCTAAAAGTAAATTTGAATAAGACGAAGACAATGTGTCTTGAGAACCCACAAATAAACATAAATGGAACTATCCTAGAAAATGTCAACGAGTATATATATCTAGGACAAACTGTAACATTAAGGAAGGAAAACAGAGAACACGAGATAGATAGAAGAAGACGTCTGGCGTGGGCAGCTTTTGGAAAGCTAGCTTGTATTTTAAAAAACAACAAAATACCCCAACGCTTGCGAACTAAGGTATATGACCAATGTATACTTCCCATAATGACATACGGCGCTCAAACATGGACATTAACGAAACAAGTAATAACAAAACTGGAAGTCACTCAGCGAGTAATGGAGAGAGCAATGATTGGAATTACAATACGAGACAAAAAAAGAAATAAATGGATAAGAGATAGAACTGGGGTCGCGAATGTAGTGAAAAGTGTGACGAAATTGAAATGGGAATATGCAGGACATACAGCTCGGATCAAAGACAGTAGGTGGAACGTTAAAATCCTCCAATGGAGACCATAGACAGACAAGAGACAGCGTGGCAGGCCAATAATGAGATGACAAGACGACATTAAGAGAGTAGCAGGACTGCCGTGGATGAGAGTCGCACAAAATCGCGCTACGTGGAAGAATTTGAGGGAGACCTATGCCCAATACTGGGCGCAATGAGGGTTAAAGAAAGATCCAACCATATCCAACGCACCATGGTACACCATCATACGTTGCATGGTGACTTACACATTACTTACGTGAAGTCCCAAAACCATTGACTGCAGATTCTCACAATCAACCAACTAAACAAGAATAGATTTCGTTGAAAACCCGCTCTGGTAACGTTCTAAACTTAATTATTACACTTCTTTGGTATTATCTTGTAGAATGGAAATATTGTAATTGCTAAAAAAGTTCTCAAAAAAAATGTTTTTTGTAAAATAGCCAAGATTTATTTTCATGTTAGTGATTAGTAGTTATAACAGTATGTAACGTTGCTTTTCTTATTCATTGCACTGGGTGTCTAAAAAGTATGTCCTGATGGAAAAATTCTATTATAGCTAATCATTTAAGCAAGGTTTAACTTTGGAGTACTAATATATAAAATAAGAGACTACAAAAAACAGTCCCTACAGTTCAAAATATACCTACAGCTAAGCACAGCTATGACACTCAGTAAAGGATAAAAATTATTGAATTGTAGATACTTTCGGGTTGTTAACTTAAATTTTATAGGAAAATAAATTCAGATCTTCTTTTAAAATCACTCTTATAGTTTCTTTCGGTACATTTAAATGCATTGAAGTAATCTTTGTCAATGTAGTGGTATATCCTTGGACGCGTATCCTTCTCTTACGCGTACTTTTAGTCTTTGCCGTTCCGCTTTCAATATCATTAAGAACACTTAGAGTTCGTTCCCATACAGCTAATCTGCAAAAATAATTTAATACATTATTTAAAAAAAATTTGAAAAATATATAAATTTGTAATTTCCTGTTCACAGTCTCGTTTTTGCAAATCAAATGCTTATCGATTTGGGTCCTATAAGCTTATAGTTGCCAAATATTTTCCCATTAAAGATACAGCTAAAGTGAAGAATGTCAGTTTGCAAATGAAATCTTACAGTCAATTGAAAAAAATGGATTATAAGAACATATAGTTTAGTGATGAATGTCATTTCGATTTGTCTGGATATGGCAACCAACAAAATTATAGAATATGGGGTAAGGAGTAGTGAAAACCTCTATTTGGCGAAAGTAGGCCCAATACATCCACAACGGCTTACAGTTTGGTGTGCAATTAGTTATTGGGAAATGGTGGGACCTTATTTTTAACTGAAGCCATAACTTTATCTGTTTATAAAGAAAACATTTTGAAACCATTTTTGACATATGTCAAGTGTAAAATATGGGTTCATTTTGGTTCCAACAAGATGGTCCAAGAGAAAACAGGAGGAGGAATTGATGATCCAATTTTTCCTGTGACTATTGATTAGGGGTAGAATCAAAGATAAAATTTATTGCACACCTATGAACTGTTCGAACAGCTTCAAAAGCGCATCACACAACAAATAAGATTAATTAGCGACCAGGACAGACGTTGCCCACTAAAAATATTTGACCGATCTACATCACGCCATAGCTAGCGAGGGGGTAACTTTGAAACTTTAGTTAATTAATCTATAATATTTATGAAAAATAAAATTAATTTATTTATATTTTTTCATCAAGACATACTTCTTGGATCCCCAGATATTATTTCGGAATTAATAGGGTCCTCTCTACTAATCTTTTTTATTTTAATTTTTTAAATGCTTTTTTAGTTTTGTGTCATTATTATTTATCTGTTTTTAGCGCAATTATCAGCTTATTTTGTATTTAATTCTAAATATTTAAGAAAGATTGAGTTAGGGCAACTCCATCTCAATTATTTCACATAATTTTATTTGAGTAGTTTGTAAACAGGCACGATTATCAAATAAAGTAGATATAAAATATAATATTTTACTGTTAAGTACAAATACTACAGATAATAAGAAACAATAGTTTGTAAAAAAGAAAATCATGCAGCATTTTTGAATTAAAACAAAATATCAGATAAGAAAGTTGTAAGTGTTGATAACAACGCGTTTAAAACTGCAGACGTAGCACAAAATTATAAAAAATTAAATTTATAAATATGAAACGATATTCGTATTTATAAATTACAACGTTGTAATGTTATAATTGCATTTAATAAATAACAGCTAATAAATTTAGTATTATTTAAGAATGCTCTTCGACGCCAAAACGCTTGGCGATGATTTTTTCACGGATCGCGGCAAATTCCTCTACGTAAGACCAGAAAGTGTTGAACTTGCCAATTGGAATGCAATGCATGTACGGCAGCAGTTTCTCTTCTCCTACCTCCAAGTATATTATGGCTATACATTGCAAGGCTTCGTCCTTCACGTCGTTTACGATAGGGTACTTCCAGTCGGGGTAATCCAAACTCTGGATATGCTTCAATTTCAGCATAATTTCTTTAAGATGGTAATCCTTTAGCGTGTGAGAACGCTCTCTGACCAGTTTGACGAGCAGTTCCAGCGCCTTAGCCAAAACTGGGCTGGAAGTGTCGATCAGTTGGCTGATAACCGCGACTGCGCTGCCGATGGGCACCAGCAAGACCATGGCGCCCGACGCCTTCTCAGCGGCATAAATAAGCGACTCGTCCGTGCATTGAATTTCTAAGATATGGTACATAAGGGAGCTTACGTAGGAGCACCAAGACACCATCAGCACAGGTTGCAAGAAAATGTCAGTTAAGAGCAGTAGCGTCAGCAGTTTCGTGTCGCTGTCTCCCCCTTTGAGATTGTTTATTAGCAAGTTCATCAGATTTTCGGAGTTGTGCACGATTGGTTTAACATGCTCGTGCTGAACGGCCATGCGTAGCTGGTGCAGCATCTTTTGCATGGCGGCTACGGGAGGTTTGAAGTAATTTCTAACCTCCTCGGTGAGATCAGCTTTCCCGGAGCAGGTGCCACGGAAGGGAACGCAGCGGGACGTGCAGGGATCCAGCTCGACAATTTTTATTTCTGACGCGTCGATGTGGTCATCGCAGGATATGCCCGAAGAAAAACCTTCTGATTGGGAATCGTCCACTATTATTTCTTCTTCCGCTTCAGCCTGGACATTCGGACTTTGTAATCGGGGCTTCTTTGATGACGAGGGCATCTCCATTCTACAACAATTAAGCAACTAGTAATAACTATCCAACCACTTAGAGAGATAAGACTAGCAGTCTGATAAACGACAAAAAATTATTCTACTTACAACATTACTATTCTGCTCCCTTAAATGTAAAATTAAATCGCAACACCATATCATTTCTTTGATAGTATGATCTATTACTAAGTGTAATCAAAACTACTATTCTTCCGTCTCCTTTATTAAAAATTATGTTAGAGGTACATAAAGTATGTTAACAGGAAGAAAATATATTTCCAAAAAGTTTAAAAATGCATACAGTAAGACAGGCTAAATCAAATTTAAAATCAAAAACCACCTTTTTAGTATTACTCGGTTGTTCTTTGCAATCGGTAGCTGGTGAACAGTTCAGCTGCCTCATCCGGAACTAACGAATGCACCCTTTGAAACTTTACCGGGTCTTTCAAGCAAGCAGTGGTCATACTAAATATGGCTTTCTTCTTCAGAGCAGAGCTGTTCAGAGAATTCCAGTCACTCCGTAAGCTGCTCTCAGCACGTACATGATTTTTCTTAATCGTTGGTCAGTAAGTACAAAAGCAGGCTGCTGCATCACCATGTCCAGCAAGTCAATTGCGTACTCAGAATATGCATATCGCTCTTCTACGATTAAAGTAGTCAAGTTTGATAGTATGACGTCGTCGGTCACTGGCGACCTAAGGATTGCAGAGAACGCATCCCGCGCTGCAGTTGATACATCGCTGTCTTCGCAATTATTTGCAATAGCTACAATTATTGAATGCAAAATTAAACTCACAGAAGTGCTCCAGAACAGAAACAATTCGCGAATTTTGAATATGACAAACAGAATTTCCAGCACAAGCTTTTGAATGGTCGAGTTTGATCTCTTTAAGTTATCTGTCAGTATAAACATTAGTTCCACGGAGTAGTCCATAAGGGGCTCGACAACATTAGTCTTAAGCATGCTCTTTAATTCTCTCAGATAAAGCACCTTTTGCACACTCACGTCCGCAAACTCGTCAATAATGCAATACGTCAGGATATTTATGATTGTCTTCTCGCATTCCTTGACCAGAAAGTTGTAAGCGCGAACCGGAGGATTGGGGGGTATTCTCAATCTAGGAGCATCATCGGTAGAGTTGTTCGGGGGGTCACAACTTAAATCATCTACTACAACAAAATCTTCTTCCATTATATCTTCCTCTATTGTCGCAGATGTAGAAGCAGCAGAATCAGAATTTAAGTCTATTCTAGCTTTTTTTGGAGAATTTCCTTCCATAGCTGCAACAAGAAAGAACACCCCAATAAGTAAGGCTGCATAACAAATTTGAAGAGATAAAGCAACAATTATTTAAGAACAGCGTTCGCATGCTTTTATTTTATATTGCAGAATGTAAGCTTTGAATTGCACATGCATTAGAAATTACTGTTCACTTACATTTTTAAAGACGATTATTAAATCACCAAATATTAATTGCAACTGTAAAAACAGAGACGAAGGTAAATTATTACAAATATCCAGTTTAGTATACTTTTATTAATATAAAGTTATTGCATAAGCCAATTACATGAATTTTATGGTATAATAGTTATTTTTAACTTACTAATTATAGCGTCTCAGTAAAGTAAGTAACATCAGACTGATAACAAAAAAGTACAATAGATTTCTTAACGCCTGGAGAAATGAATTGATCTACTATTTGAAATCGGTTTTTGCCTACTTGATATCTTAAACGTGCCAGGCACTCCACAGCAACGTTTTGCATGGTTTCAGTAGCATCGGTTTTGATGACCCGGCACAGTGAGTGCACAATGATCTTTACTTGCGTGTTCGAAACACCTTTTTCTAGTGGCATTAGGGTTAGCTTCTGGGCGAGCATATACAAAACAGTCTTCAAGGAGGCGCCTTCAGAACAATACATCATCATAAGCAAGCACGGTAGAATGTTTTCAAAGTGAACAGCGCGAAGCAGCGCAACAATCGCTTCTCCCGCAGCGGGTTTCACCCGAGGCCCCCCTCTGTTGAAAGCGTCGGTCAAGACACGCACCGTCAGCTCCACACAAAACTGCCAAAAGTCCTTCATCTCGTCATTATTGAAAACTTCTACAAATATTTGTAAAACTACTTCTCTGGAGTCCCACTTCACATTGTTTTTGACGATGTTATCTATGAGAAGATAGAACAAGGTCTCGGAATGCTTCATGACCGGCTCTACATCGCCTTCTTTGATTTTACACTTCAGCGTGAGGAAGAAGTATCTTCTATGTTCATCAGATATTGGAAAATCATAAGAACACTGGCGTAATATCTCCGACACGCACTCTTCGGTTGTGCAATGCAGTACTGTTAGTGGTGCTTTAGTTGTAGAGTTTTCTTTTACCCCTTGAGGTTTGGAGGAATTTTCAGGAGGGTTTTTGCCTTCCATTACTGAAATGAGAATGACGTAATTACTTGGTTAACCATTGCTAGTTCTATTGTTAGAATTAAACTAATGACGTACTTTGTAAATGTTGAATTAAGTCTTCTTTTAATGTGTAGTGGTAGTGTGGAAGTTTACGAAAAACTACTACCAGCGGTTTTAACTTTTCAAACGACACTTTATCTTACACTTTATTGCATGTTTTGTTATTAAGATAAACAACCAAATTTATCGATTTTAGAACTATTTCATAAAACTCAAGTGTTTCTTTTTTGAGAAATACTAAAACTTTCAATAAAATTTACGGTTGTTTACAGAAATTAAGCGTAGCTTAAATTATTATCATTATTACTCCTTGTTCGAAGTGAACGAAAGTACGCAATTATTTTTGGTGACTGAGTAGGCCAGCTGCTAGGCATGAGAAAGCTCAGGGAATTAACCTAGGTCTGTCTACACCGCGACCCGCTCTTTAACCACGCTACCATGTTGGTGATTTATATCCATTAAATAAACGGAAAAAAGAGTAAGATCTGATGTAATTGACTTCAGAAAAAATGAATAGAACATTAAATAACTAATAAACATAATTTGTCTGTAGTGCTATAACTTTGTAAAAAATAAAAAAAAAACATCCATATGACTTACATATAGCAAGTGAGGAAGTTTGCATTTTACCTTACAAATGCAAAGGCCTGTTCTCATAGTGCTCCGTTACCACTGAAGATGGGCGCTCACAACGTTATCTGCGAAGGTCAGGTTTAAATCCGCTATACTTCCCAAGTAAATTTATTTACTTTTCAAATTTTTCAAGAATAATTGCAAAATGCAAGGGAACATCGATGATTGCGCTGTTAACTCGAATACTACGACTACAATAATCCGTGGGTTGGTTTCGGAGCATAACCGCAACAATCACATTTCACGACCATGCAACTTCCATTGCAACAAAGCTGTATAACCCCAGAGGCATTATAAATACACGACAAGTGTGTTTCAAACACAATGCAGAATTCTATGTTCACTCAGACGCAACCATGTCAGTAACAAGGTTGCCAATAGCAGACAGCAAATTCACAACAATCTACTACACCACAGATGCCAATGTTTATAATGCCAACAATAATACATAACAATATGCTGCATACTCAAGGCAAATGCAAAACCAACCGCATACTAGGTTCTGTCAATTCATTGCAGTTTTTTCTCCACTGCCACCATCACAATTGCAAACGTATAGTTTGTTACCTCTTCCTGATTATTCGGGTACTACAGCCAACCCTTAAAAAATCCTAATAAAGTTATCTATAGTGACGACAACATGTCAACTACAAACGATGTCTTTGAAGTAATAAAACTGAACGACTTTCGAGAATTTAAACATAGCAAGAAACAAAAAGCTACAAATGCTAGCTTATCTACCCAAAAGTCAAGCGTGACTACTCCAATATCAAATAAAGTTCAACCACTAGTAAAGCTTATTCACAGTAACAATCCCACCAACGGGAACAAAACATAAATTCCATCTTTTATACTACATTTTGTCCAAGCTATAAATTCATTGATCTAATTAGGAGAAGACTACATTCCTAAATCAAACTACTGCTATCAGCTTCTACAGGGTAATAAGCTAAGTATAAATAAATAATGTAGCAGATTAAAAAAATATCGGAGATGTTCTAGATACTAATAAAGTAGATACACACACATAAGCCTAGAAGAAAAAGAAAAATTAAGAGTTGTTTTAAAGAATTTGCACCACTAGACAGAGAAAACTACTACAAAAGAAGCCTTGGTCAATGAAGCCTATGAAGTACTAAATGTTAGGAATTTAATGAATAGGAAGACTAAACAAAGGAAGAACCTGTTCTTTATCAATGAGATTTTAAAAATGAAAACACAGAAAATGCAATAATAGCATTTGAAGAACAAAGACAGAAAAGCCACATACCGCAATGCAAAAACTGCCAGTGTTATGGCCAAGCACGTAATAGATGCACCAGACCGCCGCGTTGTGTCAAGTGTGCTGAACTACATGATTACCGCACCTGCACAAAAAACCTCAGCGATGACATCCCTGCTAAAGTGTGTTATGTCAAGGTCAAGATCGCGCAAATTATAAAGACTGTAAGGTGTACTTAGAGATTCTAAAAAGATATACTCAAATCAAGCTGGTCTTAGCTATGCTATACGCCTTCAATCCCAACAACAACAAAAGCTACACTTACAGCAGCATCAATAAAACAGTCACAGCTGTAACAGCCAACGCTTCACAACCAGCAACAAAACTTACCTCGTTCCAAGGCTCAGACACAAATCCAGACAATGCCATTATACTCAGATCCAGCAAAAAAAAAAACAGAAGAAAGAGTTACGTATTACACCCACCTCAACCATTCAATAGTATACTAGGTGCACAACTAAATTTGCTTTTAGGCTTCTATACATTAAAATAAGAAGCCTTATGTAGAAAGTAATGTCGTGTCTGTCGTCCTTCTATTTTTCAACTTTTGATTAAAGCAGCTTCCAAGCTGGAGACCAGCTTCTATTTCTGTCATTTCTGACATCTGCCACGCTTTATAATTTTTTATCTGTGATAGATAGAGAAATAACATTTTCAGTATTCAACTAAAGATCATAAGTCAAGTCCAGACGCCAAAAATCAGGCTGATCGGTAAATCTTGAGACCGGTATGGCCAGAAGTGGCCCCAAATTTTTTGTTTATGTATAGAAGCCCCGGACATCTGTGGAACTGGAGATCCACGTCCGTACTTGTTTTCGATCTACGAAAAATAAAAAATTTCAAGAGAAATACGAGAAATGGTTTATTCAAAGTATCATCCCTCGCTAGTTGCACATTTTGCCATCTCTGTGGCAATACATGAATACCACGACGATAAAACGACCCGTCTTTGAACTGAAAAAGTGATAATAGGAAGAAACCAGGTCTGACAAAGACGGCGGGTGTGGTATCAAATCCAATTTTGATGGTGTCTTAGACGATCGAAGTGCGATTGAAGGAAGCGTTGTCGTGCTTCAATATCACTCGTTCATGTCTCGTGTCCCATTCTGGGCGTTTTTGGAGCAACGCTTGGTTTAAATTTATCAGTTGGTAGCGATGCCCATTGACAGTTTCGCCCGGTTTTAACAGCTCACGATTCCTTTGTGGTCCCACCAAACGCAAAGCATTGTCTTCTTACCGAAGCGATTTGGCCGTACCGTCGATGTTCATGCTTCGCTAGGTGAAAGCCACGATTTTGTGCATTTGGGATTCTCAAAATATATCCACTTCTTATCGTCAGTAACAATTCGATGAGAAAACTCTTTCTTTCATGTCAACTCATGCGGCACCAATTTTTCTTCCTTTTGAATTTTTACCATGGTATTTAACGTTTGGATATACCTTGGCGAGTCATGTTTGATGACTCCGCGAGTTGATCTTGTCTTTGCGTATCATCTTCATCCAATAACGCTTGAAGGTCGACGTCCGCAATTTTTTGGTCTTCTGGAGCGCTCTTTGTCAAAATTGCCACTTCTGGAGCGTTTAAACCAATCTTCACAGGTATTTTTTGATTGTGCATGTTTGCCGTACGTCTCCTCAAGAAAAGGACGTGCTTCAGCTGCATTTTTTTTAAGTTAAAACGGAAAAGCAAAGCTTACAACAAATGTTAGAAAAAATATTTTTGCGTTGCGATATGTGTTGGTATTACAACTGGTTATTGCTAAGAGATATCCAATTTATAAAAAAAAGTTTAGGCATTTATGTGGACTACATGTGTCGTTAACGCCATCCAATAATAATCGCACTCCAACAACAACCCAACACAACGAATCAGACTTCTCAGAGTAGAATTTCTGCAGTCAATTTTACTTTTAAAGTTTACAATCACCAGCTATACCTTACAAATCATCCCGACGCAGATAGAAGATAGAAGAGCTAGAGGCGACTCTGTCATACAAACTAAGCAACATATTAAACATTACGTTCTAAAAGAATTTTCTACAGACAACCAGTATTAAGATAGAAGATTGACATAGACCATTTGATATCTACTGTATACTGTCCCCCCAAATTACGCTACAAATAAGTAAGGCTTTCTGACAATACGCTAGATCTTTAGAAAATCGATTTCTAGCAAGGGAAGATTATAATTTAAAGCACAGTTTATGGGACTTCTATTTTTCTCTACCCCGCAGGGGCAAAGCGCTACACCAAGTGGTACAAGAACTCAATCTAGGCCGCTTATCAACTTATGAGCCCATGTATATTGGCCCTCTGACCTAAATAATTCAGCAGATCTGCTAGATTTATTTCTAACCGAAGGTTTAGTTTCAGAATACCTTAAGATAGTATCATGTTTACAGCACACCCTCGCTATTCTAACGGTGAGCACCACAATTATAGAACAGAAAACAACACCAAAATTATTTAACAATCAGACTAATTGAAACTACTACAGAAATAATATCCACAACCAGCTAGACATGCAAATTTTTGTTCAATCTGATGAAGAATAGTATCAGTAAGCTATAATTTCACCAGAATAATAAAAGAAGCAGCTTTGAAAGCAAATTCTGTAATATTACACAAACAACTACAAGCGCTTTGCCCTGTTGTAATTAAGAAGAAAATTGCAGAAGGAAAAAGATTTGGCAAAACTACTGGTATCCATCGGACAAAAGAAATTTTTAGTTTTATCAGAATTGAAAACACTCATAAAAGTCGCAAAAATAAGAGCTTTCAGAAATTCGTTGCAAACCTGAGCTTAACAAAAGGCACCAATTATTTTCTTCGCTGCTGTTCTTGACCTAAGAAAACAAATGTTTTATGGGCGGAATCTGACCTAGAGAAAGCCAGTATGTTTGCTCAACTTCTAGCAAATGTCTTCCAACCTATTCTATCTTAAACAATCGTAGATAAGAAAATGGAAATACAGGATTTCCTGGATATTTCACACCAACTTGCTCTGTCAATAAAACTATTCACAGTTAGAAAAGTCAAGAGACTGACCACCTAAACCCGAAGAAATCCTCAGGCTATAATTTAATCACAAGGAAATTAGTTAAAGAACTACTGTGCAAGGGCCTAGTAATGCTGACAATGTTATATAATGCTGTCCTAACACTGTTATTTCCCAGTGCAATAAAATGTACCGCAGATAATACTAATTCCCAAACCCGGAAAATCTCCTAACGAAGTTGGTTCATATAGGCCAATTAGTCTATTGCCCGTTTTAAGTAATCTACTGGAAAAATTATTAGCTGGAAGACTAACTTCGACCCTGGAAGAACACAACATTATCCTATATCACCAGTTTGGCTTCCTATTCAGCAGATTCTCTCTCTCTCTCTCTCTCCTCTCTCTTTCTCTCTCTCCCCTCTCTCTTTCTCTCTCTGTGTGTGCTACTTTTAACAGTGATAAGGTAATTATGGTAAAACATAGAGATCCGGCTGTTACCGTAAATTTCCTACAACAGAGCCTAGACTAAATAACAAAATAGACTAAAAATAGCGTATTAAACTAAACAAAGCAAAATCCTTTCATATAACATTACAAAATGCAAAGGAACATCTCCAACACTCCTTGTAAATAATTTCTACTAACTTAACTGACAGAGGTTAAATACATAGGCATGCAGATCAACAAGGGTTTTACCTGGAAGTCCCATATCTAGAAAAAGGGCAAGCAGCTTGGTATGAAATATCGTAAATCCTACTAGCTTCTTGGTAGAAAATCCGAAACATCGTTAACCAACAAGCTCCTCAGTCTTCAAAGCCGTCTGGACCTACTGCATCCAGGTATGGGGCACAGCAGCCAAATTCAACATCCAAATGTTAGAAAAATTTCAGTGCAAAGTGCTATAAGCGCCATACTTTGTACGAAACGTAGACATTTTACGTGACTTATAAGTTGACATGGTTAAAGATGTGATAAGAAAGTTCCGTGAAAAATACTTAAGCAACATAGAACATTATTTCAACGCGTGGGCTCTGAATATACTGGACAATAGTGCATACATTTAAAAGCTACATAGACTCAAACCGCTAGATCTACCTCATAGATTTAACTAATTAAGTTACTATTATACAAATCTTATTTTTAAGTAACTTTTGTATTGTAAACCGCTGGGTTTCAATCTTCATATCATTTTAATTACTAACTCAAACTTTGCTTACTGTTGTACAAACAGATTGCAAGAAGAAATATACTTTCTCAAAAAAAGCAAGTGAGGAGTAGTCTTCAATGTTACGCCTTATCTAAAATATTTATGAGTTTACGTGAAGTTGGAGAATTATAAATAAAGTTACTCAACCTACTGAAGAATAAGTAAATAAAACATTAGACTTGGGCATTATTTCCCATGATTATTCGACCATTATATTTTTAGTTATTTATATGCGAGTTGATGGTTGGTTGTAGGGGTCGGTGAGATGAGTCGATTGATGTTGTAAGATGTCGCCTTGGCTTTTTCTAGCGGAATTCCAAACAATTTTGTCGATGAAGGGGATATTAATGTCATCTTGTAGCGTCTAGTTACTAAAGAACAACGAGAAGTTAGCCAGAATACAAGAGTTTCCTGGAAAGTATCGGAAATAATTAAATAAAAACAAAATTATTGCAGGTAATCGTTTATTTTTTTATAATTCTTCAAAATAGTTTCTTCCTGCATCTACACAGCGTTTTCAATATGCCTGACATGCTTCAAAGGCTTTCTGTAATGCGAAAACTGAAATGCTGTCAATGGCATTGATCACAGCGGTTGGAATCTTCTCCAACGACACAAAATGGGTTCCTATCATTACAAGCTGTATTCACTAATGCTAAAAACACTAAGCGCCATACTGCGTACGTTTTTTGTTATTGACTTAATTAGTTAATTTGAATGGGCTGTTATTTTCTCTTGATGTTTTATAAATATTTTAACTTTAACTTCATGTATGAAGGAAATTTTGAGGTTGTATAAGATTTTGAATGATATGGACATTTAATTTGTACGAATACCCCGATAATTTCATAGAATACATTAGATTGGTTTGATTAGAGCTTTGCGATTCTCTTCCTACGAACTAAGACACTTTTTTAAATTATAGAAAGATTCTTGAGGAAAAGTTTGTCTCTATTACTAATAAAATATCAAGATATTTTATGTTGAGAAATGCTGTGACCTCGTTCTTTTTTGCTTACAGTCCACTTGCATTCCAAAAAGCCACACATAAAGACGTAGCTATTATGAAATCAATGTCGATATAACGGTTGATAGCATGTTCATTACGATGGTATTTTGTTGAGTAAGTTGAGTAAACATTGTTACAAATTTGTTAAAAAGTGTATCAACGTTATATTTCCTGCTGTTTATACATTTTTGGTATTGTGTGACTTTCATATTTTTCTGAACTATTTGACAGTACACCTTCTGTGGGCTAGGTTGATAGTTGGAGTTACTTGTGTTTGGGACTGTTTTTGTCTGATTTATATTCTTAGAAGTATTCTACAGTACTATTTTATAACATCTTTTAAGAATTTTTAGAAAGTTAATAAGTAATATCGTTAAGAAAGCTATTCCCTTTGTTATTTAAAATTTAAAATAACAAAAATATGTTTACTTAAAAAACAATAGATATAAAAAATAGAGTAGCTCCAAAGTTGAGGTGAAAAAAAACGGCGTTGGATAATTATCATGTTTGCGGCTCTCCAGATGATCTGGGACAAAAATCAAAAACATATAATTGGAACATGATAATTAAAAAGTTTAAAAATAGCGATCATTTGAAAATGAGATTTTGATATTTATCGTCGGTTTTTAGGCTGTAACTTTTGGGAGAATAAGTATTTCAATGTTACTGTAGTTTTGGCTGTAGCCACCCATCCTCTAAAGATGGGTATAAAGCGGCAACCCGATCGGTTTACTAGACTTTGAGAAAACACGTTAACCAATCTTGCAAAAGCTGTAAAGTTTTGAAAAGTTTCAAATCAAATTATTGCAATTACAATTATTCTGCTATACTTATTCCGTTTTTTTAATTAATTACAGCTGGCTCTGCAATTTAATATGCAATACACTGCTAAGTTAAAATACAATAGATTAACAATATAATAAAAAGTTATTAAACGGATTAGACTAGTAAGATACTTTAATTTATTATAACTAATTACTAGGGAAGGAGGTTTCCGAGGTAATTAGTGACAACACATACCTCGTTTGAAATTCATGAGTTTTGGAAACAGTTAAATTAAGTCCTGTAATTTACGCTTAGTTGTGGATTGGCTTTCCCAGGTTGATACATAGTACCACTATTGAACATTATTGAAGCTTTTAGGTTTTGTGAAGAACCTTCACTGTATTTTTTGGATAAGACTCAGTTATAGTAAGGAACACTTAACTCCCAGTGTATTTGGGTATTCGGTTGCACATACCAGCGGGTATAGCAATTGATAGCAATTCGTTAGTCTTTGTTTTGACCCCATTATTTGAAGCTGTACTCCTAAGTACTTGACTGCTTGATCCTTAGGATTCCAGTCTATTTCTTTATTTCTTAGTTGGATTTTTGGGGGAGTGTTATAACGTTTGAGTGTAAACATTTTAGTTTGGCACTTGCCAGGGTTGATTTTAATTTTCCATTTTGTGAACCATTCAGATATTATATTTTTGGAGCTTTGAACGAGTTCAATTGCAGTCTGGGGACGGGAACTTTGTGCAATTATATCCGTATCATCAGCGAACATAGCTGGTGTAGAGGGAATTTCTGTTGGGATATACTTATTCCGTATAATATATCTTCCTTCTTTTAGAAAAAATCTTGCTGGTCCGATAATTTTTCCGTCTGACAATTCTGGTCTTCTTTGCTGCATCAGACGCGCACTGCTCGATCGGTGTATTTGTTTCCCATCTCGAGTGGCAGCGTAAAATTCAGCTTGGCCCCTAATTGTAATGCTCAGAATATTATAATTGATAAAATTGGTAAAAAATCTTCTTAAAATTGAAGTCGCCGAATAAGTGGCATTTTCAACAATTTTAACGCCAGAATGGACGTTTCGGAGAGAAGTTACAGGTAAGTGAATTTAATGACTCGTTTTTCTGAGTTTCTGCTTGCAAGTATCTTTATAATAAATTTGTTGCTGTTAAATGCTTTTACATTGGCTTAATTACTAAAGGAAGAGCATAGGTTAAAGGTGGTTGATCGTGATTGAATTTGCTTGAGCTTTATGCCACTTGCTTCAACTGCCTTTTCCGGACGGGCAATAACTGTACTGGGGCTTCTCGTCAGACGAACATTCGTGATTTTTTCCCTATAAGTTTTCCTATAACTTTGTCGGTTTATTTACCAGCGCATTTGCCGCCAATGTCTTTGTTCGTTCTTTTTGCATTGCGTAATCTCGAATCCATTAGTTTTTCAACATTCCCTATGGATTATTTTTTTTGTACAATATGATCCATACGGATCAATATATAAAAGTTTTTTAAAAGTTTTACTGTCTCCACTCTAGCAACACAATGACCTTCAAAACTTAGATATCTGGCCTGACCCGAAGATATTCTTCTGCACACTTATTGTACACAACATAAATCTTCAAAAAATACAAAAAAAATTAATTTTTTTAACCCGTTATACTAGAATACCCCTTTATGATTTTGACTTTGTAATTCTCAAGATGTAAGTCTTGAGATAATTCATATGTAGCAGCAGTTTTTCAATTTTTACACGTCTTTGAATTATGTGGTCCTCCGCATTTAACGCGATGATTACAATAGGCTCTTGTATGGTTGTAATTATGGCACCGCAACACTGTAGTATTTTGGTACTTTGCGGGTTGGTTCTACGGCAATACTTTTTACTGTAGATATCTAATGTTCTAGATTTCTTTATTGTAAGTACCAGATTCAAGGTTTATATAGAATGTTAAAAATGCTTTTTATTTTTTCTGTTTCTTATATTTATTATATTCCCGACTTGATAACCACTGTCTAATTCTTCTTTTATTTTCTCAATCGGGACTGATTGATGTAGGTGTTTCTGTATTTCATTTGATACTTATAATAAATTATCTGTTTATCTTGTAAATGTATAATTAATTTCTCATATGGCTTTGGAGTATCCTGGCTAACTCTAGCCACTGTTACCATACTTTTAGTTCGATATTGTTCTTCTTCAATATCTCTGAAGCCTTTGATTATATTTTAATAATTGTACCACCATCTATAAAATTAGTGGTGATCTTAGTAATTTTTATTGTGGGTTGTTGGCGTCTCCTCAAGAAATTCATCTTTGTTTCCATCATTCTGTAGTAAAAATTAGTTTGATAGTCTAATTGCATCTGCTCTTATTGCCTAAGAATGTTTTGTAGTATTAGGGTTGTCTGCCTTTCAACTTTTATTTTTACTTATTTTTGTTAGCTATTATTAGCACGCATAGATTCTTTTTCCTTATCAGAGTAAAATTTAGTTGAGTTTATTAAAGCTTATGCGTTTAAAATGTTAGTATCTAAAGGATCTGGTTCAGGGTTGTAGGAACTGAAAGAAAAGTTTGTTGGTGTTGAGGGACTAATATTTGTTCAATTATGTTAATTATATTTGAGTGCCACTGCGTATTTAGCAATGGAGAATATTGAGCATAATACATACCCGTCTGATAACTTGCTGGTATTTTTACGTGGTGATAATTAATATGTAAATTGTTTAAATTTTTTTGCTCTTTCACACTATTAACGTTGAAATCCGCCCAAGCTTCATAGTACTGCTATTACATGGCGCGGTGTAATTTGCATGAACTCTCGGAAGGAACTCGAGTTTTATTCTATCCCTACAGTTTAATATTAGTCCATTCAAGCATTAAAACGACTTTGAACAATAACAGTTTACTTTCTGTGGTTTGATTAATTACTACATATCTTTGTCTTTAAGTTGAGAAGTTGTCGTACAGACTTTCCAGCCTAAATTTTGATACAAATGGAGTTTTAATTATTCTACCTTGATTTTCATTAAAATAGATGTTAATTATACACCCGGATAATATGTTTGGCAGTAAATGTAATGTGGGTAACATTTCACTATTTATTTAATTCTCATTTAGCGATCTAGCCAATTTGAAAATAGTATTACAGTGTCATATTGTCCGAAGACATTATCTTGAAAAATATTACAATTAATATTTTAACAGTCCTTAAATTTTGTAAGGCGAAATAATTCTAGTAGGATAGCTATCACACGCATCAAAAATACTAGTAAAAATAATTCAAAAAGGAATATAAGACAATTTTACCAAAGACCAATTTGACTTTAGAAGAGACATAAGTGCCAAAGAAGCCCTAAGAGTTTTAATAGAAAAAATGCTAAGCAAAGATAAAGCATCCAATTAATGATCATTTTGTATATAAGAAATTAGTAGCAGTCACAACAATCCAAACGAATACATCTACAGATACCCAAACATACAACAAATTATTGCTCCACACTACAATTAACAAACATACACACAAGCAATGCAACAAAATAACTAAACTGACCACAAACAAATATAAAAAGTCAACTGTTAACTTTTATAAACTTAAAAACATCTTTGCACAACTAATCATCCACAACAGTATGATCTTAAACTTACTAACCACAAATATGAGAAAATTAAATTTATAAATACATTTAGAATCGCAACATATAACGCCAACGATTGCCAAAACATAAATAGGGAATAATAACATTTCTAAATATGTACAAAGAGGATTCACATTTTACATATTTCTGAATCACACTCCACTAATCTGACATTATTTAATATATCACAATATATCACCTACAGTACTCCACGTGAGACACCCTGTACATTTTTAGTTCTCCGCCATCTGTTGTAAACATGTTGGTCTGCAACGTTTTATAATCTTTGCCAAATCTGTGCTTAACATTTTTCTTTTGACGAATGTACAATAGCTTGTTCGTTATATTTGTTGTATTTTGTTTGTTTTGTGGAGTTATTTCCAGGTTGCTTCTTGTAATACTCAGTAAAGCTCTGCGTCACGGTCTCCTGAGAATTTAGGTCTCAAATTGAGGTATACATTTTCTAGAGAGTATTGGAAGGAATTGGAGTAAGTATTTTTGTGATTAGTTTAGGTGAAAGTAATTTTTGATGACTGTGTTGCTTATGCTATTTATAACTATAGTGCCCTCGAATATAAAGTCGTAACTGGGTTCTATTATAAATTTGTCTTTGTCTTCTTTGTGTTATCTAAAGGGTTGATTTACGCAGTGTTGAGTGTTCTCAGATGCAGTGAATATATGTCTCACTTTTGACAAGTATTGACATTTTTTTTTAATGCCTATATGTCTTTTCCATTAATTAGCATATCCCTACAAAAGGTTAACAAATTTAACAAATCTTATATTATCTTAGAGAAAAAATTTTAATTTTAAAATAAATCTATTTTATTATAAACTAATGTGTGAAAATTCCCAAGTATTTATTGCCTATTTAACATTTAGTGGAAAAGAAATATTCAAAAAATATTTATCTAAGAAGTGAGTAAAGTAAATTATTCTTGTAATAAACGAGTGTTTGCCTATTGTGTGTTATTATAAATTCATTTAAGATATTCTTTGAACCAAGTTTTTCTTTTAAAAAGAATGAGTCTTAAAAGGTTTTTAATAAATGGTAAGAGCTTTGCACGTATGCCAAGGCTTATTCTGTAAAACGATAAAGGATTTTGGCTAGGTGTTTGTCCAAATTGTATATAGAGAAATCAAAACCACTGTCAGTGTAATAAAAACTACTCATAATCTAGAAGACGATACCTTTAAATTAATTAACCACTACCTATCCAATACCTATTTGAAGTACCAAAACAAATTACACTGCCAAATCAATAGTTCTCTTTTGGGTTTTCCACTTTCACCTGTTGTAACAAACCGATTTCCCAATAAAAGGCTTCGAGTCCTTTTTCTTGAAACCTATGGGATAAAGTACTTTTGTTGCTTTATCTGATGGACAAATTCCAAAGAGTCTACGAAATACATTGTAGTGACTGCAACAGAACCTGCATAGGCCAAAGGAATAGACAAATATCAAAAGGCATACACAAACATTTTTGTTTGTATAAATAGGAAATCTTTCTTACAAAACATAATAAAAGAACCGACTACAAAATTAATTATTTTAAATAAAAACCCCGCTCCCATTTTCGTTCTCTCTAGCAAAATGATTTCTATTGTATGGAAACGAATTAATAATTATACTACTGCTTCTTATACTCCTAATCTTATCTTATTCTGGTGTCTTACTCTACCTCTAACTTTTTAATTTAGAATGTGTAATTTTTCCTCCGTCGCACGTGTACGTATCTGCTACATTTTCGACTCCACATCAAATTTTTACGTTCCTTAACTATGAGTGCTGCTTTTTTCCTGGTCCTCTTTTTTTCTACTTTCCCCATCAGAATAAGTCTTAGTGTTTCGTAGTTTCTGCCTCGTAGTATATGCCCCAGATACAAAACTTTTTGTTGTTTTATTGTTTGTAATAGTTTAGTGTTAGCTCAATTCGGTTCATTGATCTTATCTTTAATGAGCATGCTTTGGTGGCATATATGGGCTATATATAACATTTGGTTAGGCGAATTATTAAGTTCAAGGGTGTTTCGTTTCGGCACAAGTATTTATTAAAACCTACAAAAAACTGTTCTTCACATCGCTGTTCTTATTCGTATTTTTTATGTTACTTATTACTTAATGTGCATTCCAGATATTCGAACGTATCGCCTTTTTCTAAGAGTTTGTTGTTAACTGTTATTTGGGTCTGGTTATGTTGTTATCTGTTAATGACTATGAATTTCATCGTGCTGCTGTTTATTGTAAGTTCAAATTGTTTTACTATTCTGTTTATGCTATATAATAATTCTTGAAGATTTGCTAGATTGTTTGATAAGATGTCTGTTCCGTTTGTGTATCGTACATTGTTGATTGGTATTCGATTATCCTTAATTTCTGTTGTTTGGTTATGTAATGCTATTTGGAAACTTTTTTCTACATATACGTTAAATAATAAGAGGAATAGTACATAACCTTGAAATATGTCTTTTGTGATTTGTACTCATGAATTAATTAACTAGTAGTTATTGTATATCGTTAAACTTTTGGTGCATACATCGTAGAGATCCTCAGACTAGTGTAATTCAACTCAGATTGAAGAGTAGAATCCGAAAAACTAAGTGTCATCCTCGGGCGCTCAAAGGTTAAAAAGTTATAACGTTTTCACCAGTGGTTCCGACAAGAAAAATTTTCAAGTGTAAATGTTGGTCTGACGTTGCAGATATCATTCTTAATGTTTAGTTACCAACCGCATATAATTATGCATTAAAAAAATATTAGTTACCAACCACACAAAAAATTATAGACTAAAAAGTCGGCAAGTAAAAATTTAATTTATTATAACGAGGGGAATCCCCTTTAGATATCTCTACCTACAATGCTTAGAAGCCGCAATCTTCTCGGTTTACCACATGGTGCGTAATCAACAAATTTCGGATTATATATGATGTGTCTTTATAGGCAGAATAATTTTTTTTGGTATTAATGACTCATTTGTTTATTTTATTAGCCCGTCCCTCAAATCACTACATCATTGACAGCAATAGTATAGTGAGAGTTAAACTTTGACCTGTGTGACAGCAGCAGCAGCAGCACTCATAATTTTTTTTATGTATATAATTTTATCTCTTCATTTTCGAAACAACTTATTATACATACGAGGTCTGGCAGCGGCCCCCCGGAGAGCTTGTCCAACTCCGACATGCTTGAGCCCCTTCGCATAGTAGTTTTTAAAAATAATAAAAACACGATTAAAAAGCTCTGTTTGACATAATTGGCGTACGCCGTTGCCATGACAACGCATTTACGTATACCCAGTTAGAGTTGACCTTTGACCTTTGACCTTTGACCTTTGACCTGTGTGACGGCACTCATAATTTTTTTTATGTATAAGTGCTTTATTACCCGCTCTCAAACGACAATTTTCCATCGCTTGCGGTTCCGGAAATATATTACCTCGGTCGCGCCTGCCGCCGGGCCGAAATTTGTCCTTCGGAGGCGCTCGGGTCGGCACGGAAAGGCACGAACGATTTGACCTTTGACCTATGTGACAGCAGCAGCAGCAGCAGCACTCATAATTTTTTTTATATATATAATTTACAAAGTTAAATTCCTATTATCGGTGAAGGCAAGATGCATTTACAAAACGTTAATTGCAGGGCCCGCAGCGTCCCGGGTCAGGCAGAATTTGACTCATGAATACTGACGGAACGAATAATCGTAGGAACGTGATTTTTGGCACACGTGTGCTTTATTACCTGCTCTCAAACGAAAATTTTCTATCGCTTGCGGTTCCGGAAATATAATACCTCGGTCGCGCCTGCCGCCGGGCCGAATTTTGTCCTTCGGAGGCGCTCGGGTCGGCACGGAAAGGCACGAACGGTTATTGCTATATATTTGTGATATCAACATAACTTCAACGCATACTTCATCAACGTATCAGAGCGAAACGGAATTAGGTGACGCACAAACAAAATTATCGTGGACATCGTCGAAATTTCTCTTCTGTCTGCTAGGACGGCCGCAATTGACTCGCGAATACTGACCGAAGGAATAATTGTAGAGTCGTGATTTTCAATGTACATATGCTTTAAGACCGGCTTTCAATTTTAGAGCAGGCAAAAAATTTGTATCGCTTCCGGTTCCGAAAATGCCAAATTTGGGTCCCCCCGTACAACCTGAATGAAAAAGTCTTATACAGAAAATGCCCCATTTTATGCTCCACAACTTGGTAAAGGAACCGTCTTTGTATCTCTTGCCCTTTCGGAGATATAAGTGAAAAAGTAATTTTTTCCAAATTTGGGGCCATTTTTGGACAGGAAGGAGGAAAATAAGGACACGGGTTATTAAGCGTTTTTTGAAGCCACTTTATAGTTCTACAACTTGGCCCTTACGGCAAGTCGATACCTGCAAAAACAAGTTTTTTCTTTCAACCCGCATAAAGCCCTTAAACGTTCGTCGAGGTTTTTTAAATTTTGCAGAGATAAACTTCACAAAAGGGTCTATAAATTCACGACGACTCCCAGAGGGATCCTCATCTGTGAGCGGCTCGCCAGAGGAAACCACTTCAGGGTGTTTTTGGAACGCGTTTTTGGTGCACCCGGTATCATTGTGACCTCGCACCAATAATGTCGTTTTAGTAGAATCGAATCTAATTAAAGAATTTCGAAAACCGCGTCCCGCTATCTCTTGCTGTTTTCGAGATCTGGAAATTTTTTTTTAAAATAATAAATTAATTTAAGAAAATTAATCTAAACATCAGTTGAAGCTAATATAATTCATGTTTACATATACATGCCACATAATTTATTAATCAAATATTTATGTGACTAAGGATTATATTATAAATTCTTTATCAATAAAATATACATTTTTTAGCTTATGTAACTGCAAATTTCAACTAGTAAAATTTTTAAAATATATTTAGTTGATAGGGGGGTTAAACCTTCAAAATCTCTGGTTACGTTTTTATCGTTCTATTAAAAATGTAATACATATTTTATTGTCTCATCTACGCTAGAAGAAAAAAACATTTGCAGCATTTATAGAAAATTTTAAACGGAGTACAAATAAGTTCCACTTTTATCAAATTGGGCAGAAAGAACGGAACCTTATGTTTTATTCAAATAATGTCTGTCCACCACTACTTTTTCATCTTTCTCAGTATACGGATACAGCGTCGGAAGAACGCTTCATCTTTGGGCTATCCAGAATCGACCCAATTTTTGGTATCTTCATATGATGTAAAGTGCTACTCAGGCAGGCCACTATGCCATCTATAGGAACAAGTGATAATCAGAATGTCTGGTGAATACGCGATGGGTTAGGACTTCCAATTGAGTCGTTTCAAGTAGTTTTGACCGGCACTGCAACATGTGGACGAGCATTACTCAGGAGAAATTTTGTCGTGTCTGAGTAGTAGTGCGCGTTCTTGAGTGTTCAGTGTAATCTCATTAATGTGTCTGGTAGAGACCCAGTAATGGTTTCGTTTGGTTATGATAGCTGATTCCACAATACACAACATAATTTTTTCCATAAATATGTCGGCTATCGATGTTGCAGCATGGCCAGGATGTAATTTTCTCTTCTGACTAATGTAGTGGATCTATTTTCATCACCAGTGACTATACGATGCAAAAACTCTGTCGTTTATAGTTGTAAGCAGCATTTTACATGTGCAAAATCGGCGTTCAATGTTTCTGGTTTCAGTTCATATGAACCAATTTTTGCTTTTGAATAATTCCCAACAATTTAAAACGATGTGAAATTGCTTGTAATGAGTTATTTGTCATCCCTGGTTTTTCTAATCAGTTTTAATACAGGTATCGTATGATTCGAAGATATTGTGTATCCAGCCCATTTCTTGTAGTATATCAGCATCGGTTGACGTCTTATCATCAAACTTGTAGTCTATAAAGTTGCAAAACATCTTCGTTGGTTATAGTATTTGTTAGAATTTACATTCAATAATGCTTCTGTTTCCATTGCGTTTATAAATGAAATTGTATATTGCCACCAAATTTTTGCTTTTATATAATCCATCCCAAAGAAATGAGTTATTACGAGTGACATTGCTTGTATGAGCTTAGGTGGTTCTTGTCATACCTGGTATGGTTTCTAGCAGTTCCTGAATGTCTTTAATTTTGACACGGCGATGGATTCAAAATCGATCCAAGCACCAAATTCTGCTATAATCAAGATCGGTTGAAACGTTTGAATGCTTAGCCTTCAAATGATTGTTTATCGTACTAAAAGTTAGAAAAGCACCTTTCGTTGGTTATAGTATTCTTTGTTAGAACCTCGGTCTGCATTCAATAAAATCTATTTTGGAATTTTGGTTTATAAATCGAAATTGTATATTGCCACTAAATTCTTTGCATTTCTTATATATTATTGCATGTAGAAATTTTAAGAAAGTTTTTAAAGCATGGCTTACTATGTGTATTAGTTTATGGTCATCGCAGTTATAGGCATTACTCTTTTTTTGTTACGCAGATTTTAACCATTTATCTGATAAATGTTCACTATTACAGATTTTATTAAATAGAATACATAAATATGTTGCACTTAATAACTCCAGTTTTTCTGCATGCGTTGTTGTTATCTCTTGGTGATTTTCATTACTTTAAATTTTTTTTATTGCATGTCTCATTTCTGGTATGAGTTTTTCTCGGCATCATTTCTTATGTAGTCTTTCCAAGTCTGTCGTAGTTCTATGTCATCTGTTACTTTTTTATTATTTTGTTTTATAATATTTATATTTTCTCTTTTATAACTGACTATAATTTATTTAAACTTTTGTGTAAGTTAAAAGTGTTGTGTATTTCGTGTAGTCTTTCTGCCTCTTGACGTTGTTCTACTAGCAATTCCTACTTTACTGTCTTATTTTCTTTCGTATATCTATGCTCTTTATCTTATTTTATCTTTACTTCTTGTTATTCTTCCGTTCTTCCAAGAATTTCTGTTGTCATCAATGGTCTTTTCGCTTCCTGTTTTTTTTTACCCAATCACTTTTTTGGTTGCTTGTTTAAGGTTTATTTTCAGTGTTTTCTAGTATGTTTCTTCATTTTAGTTTTTAAGTGGTTCGTTTCTTCTGAAGTGTGCTTCAATCTTCATAAATTTTTCTTTTTCCCTATTTTTCTCAAGGTATCAATATTATATTTGATATCTTTTGTCTAAGTTTTAATAATTGTCTTCTGAATGTAAAATTTCTTATTGGTCGATTGTGATTAGAATCGATGTCTGTTCCTAGGCACGCAGCCAGTTTTATAATATTTTGAGACCATTTTTTATGAGGAAGTAATTTAACTGATTTCTTAGTATGTGTTGGGGGTTATTTTGTAGCGATTTACAAGTATATAAACGTATAAACTTACATAGAAGTATAAAATCTTAATGATTAGTTTTTAAACAAATTTTTTAGTCGTATTGTTACTTATACAATTTTGCGCTAACAATCTATTTTTTTTATTTGTGTACTAATGGAAATATATTTCTTAAATTTACTTAATATGGGTGTTTCTCCTATGAAGTCAAACTTTTGAATAATGTTTTTTTTTTTTGAACATCAAAAGCAATTTGTTTCACAATACAAAGCAAAATTTTGCCAATTCTACTCTCAACAGTTCTCTCCGTTACGTATCTCCATTAATAAAATTTTTAAAGAGTAGAGAATTTTTTTAGCTAAGATAACCATTTTATGATTGCTGAAGATTTAAAATTGTTGTCTAATTGCAAGCCAACTCAAACAAACAAAACGTCTAGTAAACTTTTCATCGGCGTAGCAAAGTCATTTCATCTGCATTATCCTTTAAATAAATAATATAGAATACAGAAAACCTAACCTTACAATAAGTCAACACTAAACATTAAAGTTGTTATTTAAAAGAATCTACATGTTTATTTTGAGGAGAACATTATTAGTAAACAAAAAAACAATGAGATGATTGGGTCCGCAGTTAACCAATGGATAAGACAGTGTGCTTTAACATCACATACTTTGATGCTTCATTATCCAAAATTTATAATTTTTTGTAACGTCAAAATTTAGTGATACAGTTTTTTGGTAATCTACTCTGTTATACACTAATTAAAATGACAAAATGAAGTGATTAACTGTTTTTGCGTAACATATTCAGGATTTATTAAATGATCATTTGTGAGTATAATAATAATGAATTTGTTTAAAATAGTCATCTTTAGCCTATACATAAGATTTAGGACGCCCAGGCCACTAATATATGACACGCCATCAATTAATATTAGAGTAACTTTTTGAAAAAAATATACTCTCTAAAACTGCCCATAATCTGGACTACCAGAAGGCCAATCCTCCACTATTATAAAATGAAGCACATTGTTGTTCAGCCAAGTTTGAATTAACCGCGCTTTGCAGGTGAACACAGAGTCTTGCTAAAAGATTTAAGGCTCATTCTAAAAAAGCATGTAATTTAAAGATTTAATTGCACCTTCCAAAACGTTCTGTTTATACCCAAAGGCCGAAGTTTTGACTCAATCATTACAAATGATGGATTATGGCTTCTCTCAAACTTTGGCACAAGCTGAGATGTTTTTTTGGACGGCGCAGCGTATATTATGTCATTTTTTTTTGATAACAGGTTTTTCATCCATAAGCAAAATCTTTCTCTGGCCATTATGGGTGTACCTAATCAACAACCTCTTTGCTTTTCTCTCTTGTGTTTCTTTAAAGCATCTATCAGCAAATGTCTCATATGTATTTTAAAACAAGCTGGTCCTAGGTCTTGCTTAATAGTATGAAAGATCGAAGTTTGGAAATTTACATATCCCGAGACATAATCTTTAATTTGACTACTTACGGCTTTTATTGCCTAAATAGTCTAAAGCAAACGTAGTAGAGGGTAGACCAAGGTAGAAATTTTTTTTTGAATCTAATTTTTGTTGGCTTAAAATGTTCTTTAGAGAGTCTATTTTTGAGATCCATTTATATAAAGTGTTAAAAATGTTAAAATCGCGATTTACTGCATTTACTGCAGGGGGTCTGGCGCATCTGAATGCAACCGATGTACTATAATAGTTACCGACGGAATAAGGGTCCTGTTAGTTTCGGGTAGTATCACAGAGTAGTAATATGATTATTTTATGGTAAACAGTCTGAAAGCACGTGGTTGTCTTGCGTTTGCTTAACTTGTCATTTCGCTTGTTTTTTCATACGAAGTAAAACGCTTGTTTTCTCAAAACTACATTTTTTAAGTTGGTGAGAGCTATAATACATGAAATATACATGCAATTGTATTATACATTTTTGTAACTTATAAATCGGCATTTTTACTACTGTAGAATATTTGTGATATATTTTAATTTTTGGTGGATGTTTTTATAACGATTTTATTGTCGAAAAATTGATTTTTACTTCAGAGTGCCGCCATTTTGTTAAAAGCCATTTTTTCTAAATATCCCTACAAAGCAGTTTTTGAAAAATTGTGGAAGATCAACACTATAATACATATTTTCAAGAAGAAAAATAAGAAAAATCAGAAAATTACAGGGGATAACACTCCTTTATATAACGATTAAGCTTTTCACCACTATACTAAAATCAACAAAATAGTATTACATAAAGAATAAGGCTTCAGAATGACCAGATTTATCACCAATGCAATATTTATTATACATTAACTAATAAATACAATCATCATATAAGCATGTGCTTTATAGATCTAAGCAATAAAAACAAAATTTATAATGTTATAAGACTACTTAAGAAAAATGAGATCACACACACAGCTAAAACCAAAATAAAAATAAATGACAAACTTACAAAACAATTTAAAATATACCGAAATAAGACAAGCAGATTCCCTAAGCTCACATTTAATTAATCTAATAATGGACGAAGTAATTTAAGAAACAGAAAAGCAGCTGATAAAAAATTATTGATAAAAAACTAAAGACCATTTGCTATACAGATGATGCCGTCATAATATCAAATAATGAAAGAAATCTCCAACGACTCTTGCAAGCTTTCAATGTAAACAAAATCCATAGTAATCTTAAGAAAACAAATTAAATGTAAATTAATTATCAAAGACACAATCGTTAAACAAGCATTGACGTCTTAAGCGATAGATTAGTCAGCAAGTCAAGATGCAAACTAGCAAATTGTTAAGATTGTCGGGACGTTTGAAAGACATCATATGAAATACCAAGGTTATGAGTATAGAATCCAAAGTCAAAACGTGTAAAATCTGCATCAATAGAAACTAGAGCAGACCCATCGATCACGAAAAGGATCCTCCACACGACAGAAATGAAAATAAAAACATTCAACAGGTATAACGAAGCTGCAACGTGCAGGATGCTGTAAAAAAAGCTAAAGGCTTTAATGAAGTATCGATTTAAGCTCCTATTTTACAGTGGTCAAACTTCTTATGAAGATAATCTCAATCCTAGAAAAGTTTAATTCTTTCATTCCAGTGATCACGTAATTGTTTTAATAATTATCAAAATTTACAACAAATACTGCATGTTAAAGCAGTAAAAGGGATTAGCCATTCTAAAACTTATCTAAAACAAAATTTTGTTTCTAAAGCTAAAAATCATTTTCCTGTGAAAGTTTTAGTACCAGACTTAAATCTTCAATATAACAAATTGTGAAAACAGGAATGACTGTAGTAGAACAAATAGTATCTTATAAGGAAATTTTGCTTTTAAACTCAACTTCGATTATATAAAGTTCGAAAATAAGAAAAGAATTTTCTTTTGAAATTACTACTGAAGGCACTTACTTATCGCAATTTTCACTCCATAGAAGAGGCTGTCCGTGCCTTTACTAAGTTAACCAAAAAGTTAAATCAAATAAACTTCATTGTTTTTCCATCGTATAGTAAAAACAGTTTTGAGCCAGAAATAAAACAGAGACTAATCAAAAAGAGAATCAAGGAAACAAACTGTTTATTAAAGTTTACCGTATAATTTTATATAAAGTTTTAGCACACACTTTCTTGATTTATTATTAATTTACAATATTTTTGTTTTTATAGTTTTGCAGGAATTAAAATTATAATTATTTTTGTGGTTTTTAGTCAACATTATTTACACTCTTTAATGTGGATATCCAGCTCATAGGAGAGTAGCATTCTTATAATCATACTATTCATATCCTTGCACTTCTATTCAGTACATCGGTTACAGTATATACCGTTGTGGTAGTTTTTAGTGCAAAACTTAACAAACTAACTATAAGTTCTTGTGTTCAGTATTTTGGCGAACATCATCTTTCTTAAGTGGTGCCAAGCCAACAGCTGTGTCAAAAATATTTGTAATCTATCCGAAATATGGAAACTGATATACATAAAGATTTATATATATATGGTTCTGGCATTACTTGGTCATATATAGTCTACCTTGATCCATATTAGTCCGCTATTGCTCATGTCAAGTATGTAGATCTATCAATACTATACCTAAACCTTCATCAATTTGGTATCCAATAAGAAGAATTTAGAAAAGTTTTGTCTATCCACAATTATAATATCAAAGCAACAAAAATTATAGAAATTGTTCTTTAATGGTCAGAATACACATAGTAATAATGTATTTTTGCCAATTTTCAATCAAATAACCAGTAATTTAAGAGACGTCGCGTTATTAAAAAAATTTACCAAAACCCGTTGAACTCATTTTTGCACTTCCACCAAAAAGATGTGAAGGAAACTAAAAGTTATCTTAGGAAATTTTATTTCATCAATGGTTATATGCGGTGTCCCAAAGATAAGTTGAAATTTGTTTAGTTTGCTGCATGAACCTGTTGATTGAGGTAGGGGTGTTGAGTGTGCTAAGTACAAGCACAATCCTTCAAAATTTAGGTGTCATCGAGCATTTCGTCAGAGCGAAACGTGCATTTTGTGTACGAGAGTTTTATTTAAACAATAATTCGGTAACTTACAGATATTAATATAAAAGATATTAATATAAAATTAATAAAGCTTGCTACTTATTACAAAAATGGAGAAGTTTTAGAAAGCTGGTATGACATTGAACAACTAAACACCATGTCATCAAGCGATTCAAATGTGGAGCAAGTCAGAGTGCCTGTTCGCCAGAATTTAGGTTTCTTAATCAATATTCTATCATAATCCATCAATTATCAAGTATCCTAACTGTATACAGAAGAGGCCGTATAGTAATTGCAAATTTGGAACGACATTTGGTGATGATTGAAAACTTTTTAGTTTTGAATATGGCCTAGGCGTTCGATGCTACAAAGCTGAAAATAAAGTCTCGTTTAATCATACAAATTTTGTATAGAAAGTAAAACTAAACGAAAAGTTACGAATTTTTGTTTTAAGAAAAAGCAGGCACAGCTTGTGGGTTTATAAACTTAAATGTGGCCGAAAAATGAACAAACAAGTTCTAAAAGCACATTTTTCATTTATTCACTAAATATTATAAAAATAGCATTGGAACAATATGTATCATATAATAAATCTTTTAGATATTAAAACACTTAATTAAAAATAGCTCACAAGCATGCACAGTAACTAACACATATATTAGTAATCACATTTTAAATTCATTTTATTGCATAGCTAGTCCTGCTCATCTTCCATTGCATCCATAATCTCGCTTTCAATTTTGGCACGAGCTTCACCTTTCGGACCTTCATCTGGTTTTTGACTAACTGCGGTGATGTTCACTCCAGTTATTCCTTTCATAGCGATGGAAGTGGCAGCATTGAAGAGCCCGATCAAGCTGTCACTTGTGGGGCGACATTTTTTAGCAGTGTCGGTGGTTTTCGCTTCCGTGGCAGCGCCGGGCAGCTTGAGAATTGCGGATTCTTCTGCGCGAACAGATTTTAACTCGGCAGCCACGTCTACGAAGTCGTCGGTCCTTTTTAAAGGTTGGGGAGTGTCTTTCTTTGGCTTTGTCGTGGGCTTTATTGCCGAAGCAACTTTCGGAATGGCGCTTTTACCAGTAGTGGCAGTTCTACTGACCTTACTTTTATCTTTGTTTTGCTTTGAAGTGGTAGTTGCAGTGTCTTCGGCATAGCTGATATCAACATAATCTTCTATATCTTTCGATGTCAGCGAAATCGTTTTCGATTCTTCAGCTGCTACTGATGCGGATGCTTCAGCAACAACGCATTTTTTATGTTTATCTTGCAGTTCTTTTACCTCAATAGTAACATTATCTAACTTAGAGCTAGCATCTGTAGGTGTCTCAACGAGACTATCTGATTTTTCTACAACTGAATCTTTAAATTTAACTAACGCAGATGTTTTTTTCTTAGTAGCCGCATATGAATGCTCTGCAGGACGAATTGCTTCATCCCTTTTCTCACTTTTATGTTCTCTTGCCACTTTGGATTCGGTTTTTGAAGAAGCAAACGCAAACGTAAGAGGATTATCCATTACGGTTTGATGGCTTTTTTTATTCACTTCTTCTATGTGTTTCAGTACAGGTTCTCTTAAGAACTGTTTTAAAGCTTCCTGAAAATTACCGCTTGTAAATGGATCCTTTTCTGCTTTGAAAGTTTCTTTATCAACCTCCGCATAAGGCTTATTTATACCTACTGTAGAAATATCCACACACTTAGGCTTCTCCTTTTCTTTAAGAACAGCGCAAATATCATCTCCTTTTGTAGTTGCGGATACAACAAGTTGTTCTTTATTTTGTTTATTATCACAGCTTTCAGTTTTTTTCATGGATTCAGACGTACATTCTTGTTTGCTTGTTTTATTTTCAATTATGATAGACTTTGTCATTACATTTTCCTCGAACTTTTCAACAGTTTTATGTTGTGGTTTAATAATACCCTGCTTTTCTTTTGTAGAAGATGCACTCACCTGTATATCAGTTTTATCTTTATTGTCTTTTTTTGAAAAAGAAACTCCTTCTAAATTTTTTGCAAAACTCGCCACTATAACAGGTTTACCTAATTTTTCTCCTTTTGGTTTTGATGAACCGACTACATTACTTTCGGTTATTTTTTTAGCATCACTGATAATACTAACAATTGAAGGTGCGTTGTCTATTTCCAAAGCTTCGGACGAAGTTTCATTATTTTTATCAATTTTGTCTTCTAATATTTTTGATTTTTCTGCTACAACGAAAACTGATTTATCTTCTTTAGAAATAGCCGTGGGCAAAGTTTTAGTATCTTCACCAATTAAGTTCTCTAATAGTTTTTGTTTTTCTTTTATAAGGGAAACTTTTTCTTCTTGGTTATCATTTTCTTTAAGCAAAATTTTGATATCTTTATCTATTTTGATCTTAGCTATTTCTACTTTTCCTTCATCAGTTTTCGTGACCACAGTTTTAGTGTCTTTATCAATTTTGTCCTCATTTATTTCACGTTTTTTTGTTAGGGCAGAAAGTATTTCCCCTTGTTTATCACTTGTTGCGTTTTCCATTCCGACCTCAGATATTTTCTCTTTTATTGTCAGAATAGAAACACATTCATCTTTTTTATCGCTTCCCATAGCTAAATTTTTAGTATCTTCCTTGATTTTTCCCTCAGATATTTCTTGTTTTTCTGTTACAGACACAAATGTTTTTTTCTGTTTTTTGCTTGTAGGCAAAGTTTTACCGTTTTCATTTACTTTATCTTCACATATTGTTTCTTCTTTTGTTAGAACAGGAAGTTTTTCTTCTTGTTTAGGACTTTCCATAGTTTTGATGTCTTTATCACTTGCTTCTTCAGCTATAATTTGTTGTTTCTTATTGTCTGCGAGGATAACAGATTTGGTTAAATCTTTGCTTATTTGTTTTGATGAAAGTGCAGTTTCTTGTTCATCATATGAAATTTCTGCACATTTCTCAGATACGATTTTATCGATAAGATCTTTATCAATGGGATCACGGCTTTCAACTGAATCAGTGGTAGACGTGACTTGTTGAGAAACTACATCTTCTGGTGGTTTTACATTATCTTTAGGAAGTTCGGGTGCAGCAACGCCGGCTCCGTCATCGCTATGCTCTTCTTCTGTGGTGACTATCGACTGCTACTGCTGTCATCTTGGTCCATCTTTAATTCTACCTGAATCGAAGAAGTGGCAGCGGCAAGGCCCTCCAACTTGGTTAAAATGTTCTGTATCGACTCTCCAATTTTAGTTCCTACCGACATTGCCACGGCTAGATGGGAAGACAGACCGGGGTCAGCAGCACCTTCGACATTAATCTCTGAAGGGTTACCTGAAGCTTGCGCTGAGGTCAGCGGCATTTCTTCATCTATCTTAACGGGCGGCTGCAGTTCAAGAGCCGCCACCATATCGGTAACCTCCTCCAGCTGCTCTAAAATGTCTTTCATCGATTCGGTGATTGCGATTCCTTTTGCCGAAGCTTCTTCGGGAAATGTGGAGGCTGCAGCGTCCGTTTTCGAAGCGCTACTCGCGGCTGCTACAATCTCCTCCACCATCGCTGCGGCAATGCACACAGTTTTGCAAATTTCCTTCAGATTAGTTGCGATCTTCTCCGCCATAGCTGCAATAAAAGTAAATTCGCAATAATATCTTGATGACGATCATAGTAATATAATAAATGCAATTAAAAATACAAATTAATTCGCTTCAGGTGTACAATATAACAAAAATGTTTGAACTATTTATTTATTTTAAAGTTTAGTACTTCACAAAAGTTAAACTTCCTAAATAAATAAATTAGCAACATGCTACCGCTCAAAAATATTCGAACAACTTTAATACTATTCGTATAATATAAAATATTTTATTTATTTATTATTAATGTGATTATAATACCTTTATTTATGGCACCAATCAACACCACATAAAATGTATAATTTAAATATAATGCATTTGTGGGTACTCTGTTTATAATAATTATTTTTTAATCTACCGTGTGTATTTATAGGTAATAGATAAGTCAAAGTTTAAAGGCTTTCGTTTTAAACGATGGTTACAGAAGACTCAGATAAAGGTTGTATAACATCGACTCAAATGATTTTGTAATTAATAGAGGGATATTTTAGAAATAATAAAGTAAATCTGGGCTAACTAGAAGGTACTTTGAGAAAACAAAGTATAAAAAAGCTCTTTGGAGAAATATGAAATCTTTCATGTTTAAACTAGAAGAGAATCTAAGCAAATAACTATCTCAAACACAGTTAAACTATATTGTACAAACTTTGTCAAAATAGTTCCAAAAGGGGGCTTGTAAAAAAATTTAATTGTCCTACCAATTAAAGGTCCTAAGTCTGAAGCATTTTTCTTGGCTATCTATTTGCATCAGCCATCGTTATTTATGGTCATCGAAACAAGCAAAGGAAACTTAATCGGAAATACTCTTCAAGATATCTGCACATTCCGTTTGGTTACTTCAAAATTTTTATTACGCTTTCCTTATAACAGGATTTTTACGCGAAGAAACAAAAAATCACACGGTGACAGGTCGGATAAATAGATGGAGTGTGGAAAAGTACGAATATGATGTTTGGCAACATATTCATGGATTGATGCAGCAGAAAGGGGCCTTGCATTGTAGTACAATATTAAATCACTACTCAAATACAAACAAATCAGGACGTCATCGCCGGATTGCTCAAAGACTCAGCATATCAATAAAAATGTTTTAGTTTATCGTTTATCCATCAGACAGATATTCATAGTCCATAAAATCTCTAGCATCAAAAGATTATCGTTGTTTCGAATGTTGTTTCACTTCTTTGGAGGTCAATATTGCTAGGTACATACTAGTAATACCAACTTTTAGCCTCGGAAATAATATTTAACAAATTTGGGGGTCAATTCTTGCCGTTTCCAATAATTTAGTAGTGTCCGTTCTTTTAAATCAATGCATATAATTTTGTGACACATATTCCTATTTAACTTCAGTTTTTCTGATATGATGGATATAGTAACATGACGGTCTTCTTGCAGTAACAACCTTTTGCGTTCCACATTTGCAGTGGTTGATATTGACGGTCAGCCGACTTGTACTGAATCTAAATCCTTTTTCAACTTTTTATGCCATTCAATGACCCAGTTCCTTAATAATGGCTCATCGCTATATTTTTACTGTATTGTGCTCCGTAGTTTACCAGACGTTTTCTTTAGCTTAACGCAGAACTTAGTGTTAACTTTGCTTGTAATCTACACCCATCACGTCATTCTTTCAATTTTCAACTAAATTCGTTATTAAGCCAAAATTGGGTTACTAAACACAGCCCTTCCTTCTAGTGAGTTTACACGAAAACGGTTTTAAGACTACATATCAAGTGAATAACACCCATTTATTATGTTTGAATATCGCAGCGTCAATTCTGGAACTATTCTAACAGATGCTGACTACAAAAAATGACGCATCCTGTGGAGAATATGTTAGAAATTCTTACATAAGTGTTTAATCTTTAACATCGTAAATTTGTTTAACATTGCATACAAAACAAGAATCATTCTTCAAGAATGCCTTCCTTCCATTTTTGTTTACATGGCGAAACAATCTTGAGCATCTAAGTGCGATAATCACAGACTCATAAACCTTATGAGTCAAGATTTAGAGATATTCTTGAGAATTATTTATATTCAGTAAGCGCCAAAAGTTCCCAGCTGTATTATATTTCAGTAATAATATAAATAATACAGAGGTAACGCCAGTTAGCGATATCTTTGGTTTCAACACCCGTTTGTCTCAACAGTGTAGCTCTAATAACTTCAGTTGATAATACCAATAAAAAAGTCTTAGTCTGAATGATATTAAACAACCTTTAAATAGCCTGTAAAATAAATCTTCGCCTTTGAATTTTAGTATAAATGAATGGGCAAAACAATTTTGTTTAAGCTGAGAAATCATCGAAGACAAAACCACGTGTAGGTCCGCCAGCTGAAGTACTTTCAGAAGAAAGTTATACGAGTCATTTTCTAAGAGCCTTTTCACATGAAGAAGGTTAGTGCCAGAGGGATACCCCGACTTTTTCCAGCAGTTCAGAAACACCAACGTGTGACTTTGTCGCAACAATAGAAAAGGGTCTTTTCAATCCACTGTTATAAGGGATGAAACCGTAGTCTTCTGATTTACTAGTTACAAAAAAGTTTGATAATATAAATCATTTTAATCTTCTAAATATTTAATTATTATTACATGCATATAATATCAAATCTCTTAGGATCTAACAACCAGAGTAAAATATGATGCCATGCTGACAAAAGAAGTCAATATCCAGAAATAAGCTAGGCGGGAATGAGTTATCTCTCCAATGTTGTTTAATATCTATATAGAATATATCTTTTGAAAAGCAGTGCCTATCAAAGTTAGCCTAGAAGATCAACAAAAATGTGTTGATAAAGTAACATTGACAAATAAAGAATATGGGCTAAAGTACAAATATCGATAGAACAAAAATGTTAACATTATCCAAAAAATTACATGCAACAAGGCGATTGAACAGTTTAAACATCTTAGCACCACAATAAGTTAAACTATCACAGGACAAATTCTCTCAAGAATTGCACAGACCAGAAAAGCTTTTTTTAACTTCGCCTGCATAGTGGCTGGGTGGATTGAGTAACCCAGTGGCTATGCTGCCGGTCCCAAGCTCGGATAAAGGAGGAGGGTTCTCAGGTAAGGTTACCACTCTGCCTGAGGTAAAAATCAACATGTTTCTGGAACCGAAACTTTGCATCGGAAACGAACGGATTTAAAGATGTATGCGATTGCAAAATGGAATATTAAATCACTTAATAATAAAAACGAGGAACACTAAAAGAGCCAAAAGAATATAATATAATATATGTGCTCTAAAGAAACAAAAAAAGGGAAAAGGACAAAAACAACATGACGATTACTTAGTGATATACAGTGGAGTGGAAAAGCAAGAGCGAGCAAAAAAAGGAATAGCCATGGCAATTCGAGCCAAATACGCAGCTAACATAGAAGACTGCTGTTATATATCATCGCGTATCTTAACTGTTACACTATATACGAAAAATTAAAAATTAAATCTAACCAAAACACGAGCGAGAACACTTCTACAATTAACTTTAAGATATAACTAAGTCACTATCACAAGACGTACGGATGGTAATTTCGGGAGACTTTAACGCCCGTATTGGCAGTGAATAATACCAGGGATCAAACAACGATTCAAAAATCACAACCATAATTATTGATCAACATGTGCTTCCTAAATGAATTAAGAATAAACAACACCTACTTCAACCATAAAGACCAATACAAATTCACTTTCGAAAACACAAGAGGGCAGAAATCAACAATTAATTACGTACTAACTAATAGGCGTGTACATCCAACACAAATACAATATATAAGAACATTAAACTCAGCTAACGTTGGTCGTGACAATAGTCTATTACTTGGGAAGATAAAAATAACAATGATACTAAAAAAAGAATTATGAACAAGAACAAAAAAAACAAAAACTAAATATCGAAATAATTAGGGAATGAATTAACAAAGGCACTATATCAGAACAGGCTTAAGAGAAAATAGCTAAAAACTCGATAAACGAAGAAGAAAACATCAACAGCAGCTGGGAGAAACTTAAAACAAATACTACAGAAGCAACAGTAGAAGGCATGAAACTCGAACCGTGAAAAAGACAAACAGTGCAACACTAAATAGAACACCATCGTTCTGTAAATCAGTTAAAGAGAAATGAGAGGAAAAAAGAAAGCCTATTTGAGATACCTAACTGCAAGAACCCCTGAAGCATAGGAGAGATACAAGGAAGTGCATAACGAAACAACAACATTAGTAAGACAGGTTAAAAATAACTACTGGGAAGTATTTTCTAAACGAATGGAAAGTGGTTTCTACGGACTGCAAAAACAAATATGGCGACTAATCAGAGCCCAAAGAAAGGAAGTAAATGAACTTGTTTAAGTTAAGCATATAGACAAAGAAACCTGGATTACGTACCTAAAGGAACTTTACAGTAAAGAGGAGGACACATTTGAACAGAATAGACCAGAAATAGTAATAAACGATAACTTACAAGTTGATGTAACAAATATGCAACTAGCGCTACGGCAGTTAAAAAATAGAAAAAGTCAGGGACACGACGGCATCCCAATGAACTTCTTAAGTATAGCGGACAACACTCAATCAACAGCCGCTCATACTGATCAATAAAATTTTCAATCACCACAGTATACCCAATGAATGGAGAGCAAGCACTAAAATCCTTATGTTCAAGAAGGGAGACAAAAAGATACCCGATAATTACAGAGCCATAAATCTCCTGAGCACAAGTTTGAAATTACTTACAAAAATAATAACAAATAAAATAAATAACATAACATCATTAGTAGATGAACAACAAGGATTCAGATCTGGAAGATCGTGCACGGATGTCGTTTTTGTTATACAACAAATAGCAGAAAAATCCATTGAATGCAATAGGCCAGCTTATATGTGCTTCGTAGATCTAAAAAAAATCGTTTGATCGTGTCCAACTTAAACATATAATATACCTTCTCTATGATAAAGGAATACCCTACAACCTAATCAAAATAATTGAAAACATATACAGCACAAATAAAATACAAGCTAAAATAAACGGAGAACTCAGCCACCCGATTCCACTACAAAATGGAATAAGACAAGGGGACTCTTTAAGCCCGTTTCTTTTCAACATCATAATGGACGAGATAATAAAAAAAGTGCTCAACTTAAAAAGGTATAAAATGGGTGATCGCAATATGACAATCCTTTGCTACGAAGATGATTAAATACTTAGGTATACAAATCTCTGAATATAGTGATGTAGAATCAAAAGCAAGACAACAAACGACAAAAGCAATAAGATTATCAGTCTGCTTAAATAACACGTCGTGGCAAAATAAACACAGGAATAGAAGTCAAGTGAAGAATTTACAAATACACGATAAGACCAATAATGTCATACACTGTAGAAACCCATGCAGACACATCAAAAACAAAAAGAATATTAGAAACAAGCAAAATAATAGTGCTACGAAAAATTAAACAGAGAAAGGAGCGAAGATATAAGAAGCACGTAAAGTGGAAAACATTAATGAATAGGTATTACATAGAAAACACGAATGGAACGAACATATTAACCGGATGGAAGATATAATTTACTGATAATGAAGAAAGTCTAATTTTTTTGGGCGCACCTTACGTAATTCAAAATACATTATGAAGTTCATCATGCAAAGAAGAATAGTTACAAAAAGGCGTTTCCGACTCAGAATTTTCTGCTTGCGTAACCTGCGTAATTGATTAGCCTTTCAGCAGTCAACTCTAAAGTTAAAAATTTCATAATGACCAACAATTTCCAAGGAAGACGTTTACATCAGGAAGAGGAATAATAAACATTAGGACATTTTTACACATTACAAGTATACCAGGTGTACCGGAAAGTCTTTACCTTTTTTTGGAAAAAAATGCGTAATTTTCGATATAATGGAAAAATTTATTTATTCAAAATATTGACCATTTAATTCTGCACATCTTGCCCATCTTTCAGGCAATTTATGAATCAAATTCCAAAAAAATGTTTTTCCGTTATCGTGCTGTAAAATCACTTTACCGTGTCTTCGGGCCCATTCTGGACGTTTTTCGATCAATGCATGGTTCAAGTTGATCATTTGTTGTCGGTAGCGATCACTATTAACTGTTTCACCAGGTTGCAACAGTTCAGAATACACCACGCCACTCTCATCCCACCAAACACAGAGCATCGTTTTCCTGCCAAAGCGATTCGGTCTCGCGGTTGATGGGGCAGCTTCTCCAGGTGATAACCATGATTTTTTGCATTTAGGGTTTTCGAAATAAATTCACTTTTCATCACCCGTCACTATTCGATGCAGAAATGACTTTCGATCAAACCTTTTAAGCAGCATTTCATAGACGATTTTTAGATTTTTCATTTGCCTGTCATTCAATTGATCTTTCCATCTTTTGGATTTTTCCCATCGATCATAATCGGTCGCTAATAGTTTCTTGGGACACATTTAACGCTTCTGCCAATTGTTTTTGAGTTTGTGTTGGGTCTTCATCCAATAACTCCGGCAGTTTCGCATCTTCAAACTTTTTCGGTCTGCCAGAACGTTCTTTGTCTTGCACATCGAAAACACCACTTTTGAATTGTCGAAACCACGCTTCACATGTTTTTATGGTTGGTTTTTATGCTCGCCGTATGTTTCAACTAGCAAACGATGACTTTCGGCGGCTTTTTTTTTTGATTAAATAAAAAAAGTAATGCGTGCAGCAAATGCACGTTTTCAGGTACATAACTTGACATTTTTGAAGAGGTATAAATATATGACGGTGATACTTTCAAGAATTATAACCTACGACGTTGAAGCTTAATGTCTGTAGAATAAAATGAACACGTATCAAATCATAATATTGTACATTAAGCCTTGCGACACCTATTGGAAAAAACCGGTAAAGACTTTCCGGTACATCTGGTATGTAGCTTTATTCTACAAAATTTTGAAAAAAAATTTAAATAACATCAATTATGTGCTTTGGTTTTATAAGAAGTTTAAGAAATGGGCGGCTTTTTCCCACATCGAGGTAATTACGTATCGATGCCGATAAACATTTACTTTTAATGGAAACAACATTTTTGGCAGTAAAATTAGTAATGAAAAGAAACAATATAGTTATGATAAGGATATATACGAGCAAACACATATTTTCTAGACAGTTTTACTGCTTTATAAGACTGGAGAGTTTGTATGTAATAAATTTTTTTTTAATTTTATGTTTACAATGCAAACTGTTTTTTACAAACAATAAGCATATTTTCTGAATTTGTACAAGTGACATGCAGAGGTGTGCTACAATGAGCAGCACTCTCTATGTGAAAACTTAATAACTTAATACTAATGATGCTCATACTATCTTATGTCATGTCCTACAATCTACAAAATTAACGTCTATACACCAAATCTAAAGGCGTCTTTCGTTTTAACCGTTTTGTTTGCTGACTGTTGATATAATAAATATACAGTGTAAAAAAATTTTTTTTCTTTTAATAAATTATGAAGAGTAAGGTTTTTATTTGACTCATACCTGCAATTACACAAGGATACTTGAAATTATTCAAATTTTTACAATACAATTGACGGTGATAAGATTTTATATAGTTCCTACTATAGAAGGCTGTTAAAGTAAATCCGGAATTTTTTTGTTGTAGTGCAGAAAATTGCGCAATATTCTATTATTTAACACAACCAGTTAGTTTCACATAATCAGCAACCCATGATTGACAAAAATAATGAGCCGAGAATACGACTGTAGAGCTACTATTCTCAAATGGCTTATCAGAGGAAAATCACCAACAGAAATTGTTGCGTGTTTGGGCACAAAATCCTAAATTTATGACGTACCCAAAAAGTACAGGAAATTTAACTACCAGAAAAACATAACTCACAGCAAGCGATCTGATCGCAAGAGACGTTACGAATTCGTCTGTGAATTGAAAACAAAAGATTAGTCTAGATCCTGGGCCTAGTGGATCTAGAAATTCAACAGGACTTGCACTACAACTCCTTTCTCCCTAGGAATCGCCAATTGTTGCTTGATAAAAACGAGATAGACAAGAAGTTAAAGGTTTAAGCAGTACTAAACGACATTAAGCACATCAGCATTGGTTTCTTGAGATTTTTGGACGAAAAAAAACTTTATCTAGAACAGGAAGGTGAATTGCCAAAATAACGGTTAAATCATCAAGATGGCTCTGAAGTGCCCACCGCCATGTGTGGAAAGTTTCTAGACTCTGTAACGATGCAGGCGTTTGTAAGCAGGAAAAGAAATATCATGACGCCGCACTTTTTTGAGAAAGGTCTAAAGGTGGCTGCTGACAGCTATATCAACGTCTTGGAGGCAGTTAAGCCCTGGATTGAGGAAATGCAAAGGTTAATAAGAGACGATAACACCAAGGACAGCTTAAAGGCATCCATCATGGAGATTATGTGGATAAGAAGAAAAAGCGTTTAGGTTTCGGCTCAAAAGATTGTGGTTCGTAGTGGAAGCTGCATTGAATAATGTGATTCTCAGTTTGATTTACTCTAATTGTGCTCTTACCAAATAAATAAATTTAATTTTTTATGTTAATGTTATTTTTATTGTTATTAATTTTCCGGATTTACCTAGACGAGTCTGTAATGTAATTTAAAATTACCACGCAATTGCATAAGAATGAATGTTCTGAGTAGATTTGCCCCAGTTTAACCTGAGCATTAAACATCCAAGCGGATGAGCTGGTGATTAGAGATCCTCTCCGATACAGCACGCCGCCTCCTCCCCTGGCGATGCCGTTAAGTTTTTCCGCGTGCAACAAACAATTTAAGGTTGCGTTGCCTCCTCCGGATTGGCAATTCCGCGCGCTAGCTCGAATAATTCAGCATGGAAATTGCATACCCCCGAGGAATAGCAATCAATTCTAATGATAATTCGAGAATGGCATGGCAATTTCCCGTTACGCTAGCAAATTGAATAATATTCATTAACTCATTAATTCGAAATCTTAGGCAAAGATTCCGCACTTCGGCGCGGATAAACAGGAGCAGCCTTGTTTGATCAGCCTACGCGGCAAGTAGAATATTTGCATCTTATTCTCGTTATTCTTGGCACCACAAAGGATTCCAGAGGCCAAGCCGATGCATTATTCATCCGGCTCACGAATAATTGCATAGAGTTAGGTGGATATCCGACGGAAACTTGAATTTATTTTAATAATAAGTTTCGCCGATGGGATATTGTCTGTGGTGCCTAGACGCTGCCACAAATTTTTCAAGTTAAATATATAACATCATTGACATACAACTCGTTCCTTCGATATATTAGAAAATAAAAATAATAGGAAAACATAAATATGATATTTATGAATTGTTTATTGCAACTTGAATTGATTAAAAGCGTGCAAGTTGTGGTAGAAAAAATGGTCGCCGTATGTGACGCCGTTCGTCTTCTTTTTCTCTTAACTATTTTTATTTCGCAAAAAACGGTATAATTTGGCAATTCTCTATACACCGACAAACAATCCCATAAATCTCCGATATGGATCAAGATGCTCAATATCCAGAAATATAGTGCCTAATAATTTTCGCGAGATACTTTCCTTCCTCCGTCCAGGCACGCGGTAATAAGTCTGCCGGATTTCTATTGCTTCAGCAAAACCACACCGGCCGAGGAAATTGTCGCTTTTAAAGCGGCGTCCAGCCGCCGCCTGCTTTCAATTCTATCGCTCCCCTTCCCTCAAGGATGCGAACAGAGACGGCGAGGCCGCTGGGGACGTAATTCCGGAGTGACACGGCTACATTACCGCAAATGACTGGCTGCATGTTGGCAGCAGTGGCGGACAATTCCTGAAAGAACGCGGGGACAAATTGATTTTGCTCTTAGTGTGCGAGCTTTGCACATTTCCTTGCTGAGCTGCTTTAACTATTAATTGAAAGCCATGAATCTAACAAATAGAGGGTCTTTAATGTAATGACGCTCCAAACTGTCAAAATGAAAATGTTGTCTTACTGATCAAAAGATTTGCGTATTACATATCTTGGTATAAATAACTTATGTGCCATCGTTGCCAAAAATTAGTCATCTTTGTTATTATTTGTAGAACACAATCTGGTTATTGTCTATTATTCCAAAAGTCAAAGTTCATCGAAAGACAGGTTCATTGTAATACCAAAAATATAATAAAGTGATCTAGCGCATCTTACATTAGAGTTGTAAAAATCAAACTGAAGAATCACCATTTTGTCACTTTAGTGCAATGCAATAGCAATAAGAATGCCAAATGTTCTAGATGAAGTGTTTACACCATGAGAGGTATTTCCCGAAAAGTCAACACATTACGATACAGTTGAAAGTATTTTGGAGTTAAAATAGTCTCCTGCTCGGATATCTTGATCGAGAAAACTCGCGAACATAAAACAGCACTAAAGGTAAGAAGGGTAGAGACATGAAACATAAAAACAAAACAGCAGCAAAAATAAAATAGCAGGAGTCAGGCTAGTCATGAAAAAAAAGGTATGTAAGGAAGTAAAAGGTATGTTTTATATAACAAAAGAATAACATGGTAAAAATAGCAAGTAAACCAAAAAGCACTAACAAATATAAACACGAAGTAGTAAAAAGAATATAAAAAATATAGGTTAGGAAGAAGAAATAAAAAAGAATAAAACAAGTTTGTGCGTTGTTACTATTAATTTTAACTTGTACAAAGAAGTCGTATTGAATACAGAGGAAAAGAGAGAATAGAATAATTTTTGCTACCTAAAAAGAGACGCAAATTTTCCAATACGAAAACTGAAGAAAACAGTTGAGTGGAATATAACACATTGCGAATACGAGACATGGACAGTTACTACTAGTGAAAGCAAGGGAATTGAAGTTTTTGAGATTTAATGTTATAGGTGCATGTAAGGGGGTTAGCTGGGAAGACAAAATTACTAACGCAGAGATAAAAAAAGCACAGGAGAATTGGATAATTATTAATAAAGGAAGAAACACGATAATTCTTCTAAAAAGAGAAGAAATCTTAAAAACCATTGTAAAAGCTGTATTATATAGGGCGAACCAAATTTCCTTCAGGAAGTTTTTCTTGAAAAATCCAAAATATTAGAACAATCTAAATTCTATTGCTATCAGTGTAAAGTACAGAAGTAATTAATAAAATACTTACATATGACCTTTGTTTTCCATAATACTTTTATTTTTTTTATATTTACATAAACTCGGCTCTGTTTCACTAATATTATATGTCTGATATTCTTCTAATCCTGGAATAGTAGCAGGTTTCTTGGCATAAGCCTTTTCCTTCAAATAGTCTCAGAGGTAAAAGTTTCTTCTTCTTCTTCTGGTGCCATCTCCATTAATGAAGGTTGGCAACAATTGTGGCGAATTCGTCTCGGTCTTGTGCTGTTCTAATTAATGTGTGTGTGTTTAAGCCCGTCCAGTCTCTTATGTTCTTCAACCATGAACATTTTCTTCGACCTGGGCCGCGTCTTCCTTCTATTTTCCCTTCTACCATGAGTTTTAATAGTTGGTTTTTGTGGTTTCTTGTGATATGACCAAGATAGGCGGTTTTCCTTTTTTTAATCGTATTAACTAATTTTCTGTCTCGGTTCATACGTCTGAGTACTTCCTCGTTTCTTATGTGTTCAACCCACGATATTCTATGCATTCTTCGGAACACCCACATCTCGAATGCTTCCAGCTTGCTAATCTCTTTTTTGTTCAATGTCCAAGTCTCCACCATAGCAGTATTGAATACATGTAACATTTCACAAATCTGTATCTTACATCTAGAGCGAGGCTTTTATTACATAGCAAGTTTCTCATTTTTAGGAAAGTCATTCTGGCTGTCTCTATTCTGGTTCGTATTTCTAGTTCTGGGTCTATAGATTGTCAGTTATCCAGCAGCCAAGGTATTTAAATTTGTGGACTTGTTCTATATGTTCATTGTATACATTTATATTGACTGTTGTGTTTGGTATTCTGCTCACTACCATTGTTTTTGTTTTCGTTGTATTAATTTTGAGTCCGACAGTATCTCCTTCGGTTGTGATACGGTCCATTAAGCGTTGTAGACCCTCAGGGCTGTCGGCAATAATTACGGTATCATCCGCGTACCTAAAATTGTTGAGTAATCTTCCGTTGACTTTGATACCATCTTCCAAGCCTTCAAGTGCTTTACTTCCTTTACTTTTTTATGTAAATTGAAGAGATCGTGTTTGTTCTGCAGTTCTTCAAGCTCTTGGCATCTATTGTTCATCCATTTCTCTTTTGTTTCTCTTATTGTTCGTCTTATTTTGGTTTGGGTTTGATTGTACCTCTGTTGGTCCGAGTTTTTATACATTCGTCTCTCGTCCATTAGTTCTAAAATTTCATTTGTTATCCATTTCTTTTTGTGATCGTATTTTGAAGCTCTTACAGTTTGGGCTTGTATATTGTTTAGCGTGTTTTTAAATTGTTTGCAGATATTTTCTATTTGCTCTTGGTCGTTTTCAGCCTCTGTTTCGCGTATTTTTTTGAATTCGTTGTTTAGTGACGCGGATATTTGATCTTTTTGTATCTGGTCTTCTAGTATTGCCATATTTGGTTTTGTGTTTGTCTTCTTCCTTATCTTTTAACCTAATTCTGATGCGTGCTACTACAGGGTTATGATCCGACCCCACGTCTGTTCCTGGGTAGGTCTTTGCTCCAAGAACTCCATTTCTATTAGGACAAAATCGATTTGATTCCTGATCACATGTCTTGGGTGGTCTTTCGGTGATTTCCAGGTATAAAGGCGTCTCGGAGGTAGTTTAAACCATGTGTTGCTTATTACAAGATTTTCTTCTTGACAAAATTGTACTAATATGTCACCTCTTGGGTTTCTGCCACCCAGTCCATACTCCCCTACTACATCTTGAAGTGGTCCTTTTCCGATTTTGGCATTGAAATCGCCCATAATTATTGTTATCTCATCTTTTTTGATGTGTGATTTTAATTGTTTTATTTGGGTTTTTCTGCTGTTGGTGCATATACCTGTATTATGTTAACATTTTTTGGTTCTACTTTTAGTTGGATCAACATTGCTCTGTCAGATTGCGGTATGAAATTCATGACCGATTTTTTCGCCTCTTTGTTCACTAATAATATAATTCCAACTCCGTTTGGGTGATCAGGTAGGTTGTTTCCAGAGTAATATACAGTTGAGTCGCCTATGTTCATTTTTCCTGACTCCTTCCACCTCATTTCGCTAATTCCGAGTACATTTATGTTTAGTCTCTTCATTTCTTGGATTGTATTGTGTATCTTCCCAGCCATATACATGCTTTTCACATTCCAAGTGCCAATTTTTCGTTTTCCAATTTCGGGTGGTTCCTATCATTCATCGCGGGGATTCTTCGCACCCCTTGACCATTTAAGGTCTGCCGCGGACTAGGGGCCGTTTTGTATTGATGTGTCGCCATAATTGTTTGTCTTGAGAAAGTTTAAGCGGTAGTTTCCCCTTGCTTTCCGCTTTGGTTTCTAGCCGCCCAATATGGGAACAGACGCTGGTAAAAGTTTAATTGCGTTAAATCACAAGACCGCGGTAGTCAATCGATGTCACCTCAAAGCTAGTCCAAATCAATGAAATCGATATCAGTCACCTTTTGACTATCTCTGACTCTATTCAGATTCATATATGAATATGCAGAAGGACTGGTCCATCATCACAACTAACTGCAATCGATTTGTTTTTTGTTAGCTGCTGGATAAGCTCTTCATTATCAAACTGTAGACTGGTTTGCAGCGCTCCATCTTTTTCCGTCGCTGGACAGTTGCTTCATATTTCTATAGTTATCGGTGCCAGCGTATTTTATCACTTGTTTTATAAATTGAAGGCATGGTCTTTTCCTACATTTATAATAAACTGGCTGTGCCTCTATATATGCCCTATCAACTTCTTTCTTATATTAGATTCCACAATTGTCGGTTTTCTTCAATTTGGTCCAGCACTTCAGCATTTGTTGTTTGGTCGGTATATCTTGAAGACCGCCTCTTTAATCAGATTAACTTATTGTCGAAGTCTCGCATCTACATAAGGCTGTACTCCAAATTAAACTTTTTTACCGTTTTTTAAAGTTTATAAATATGTTATTAGACCATAATAAGTTCCTCCTTCTGTTGAATGCGGATTTAGTTATTTTTAATCTTTGTTTAATGTCGTCGAGCTTCTGCCATCTTCTGTTATTATGCTATCGAAATATTTAGCTGTCTTTACCTGCTTAATAAGTTCGTCTTTCAGTTTGACTTTAATTTCTCCAGGTTCTTTCGAGCAAACTAATATTTCAGTTTTTTTCTTATTTATATACATCTTATATTTTTCTTTTAATATATTATCCATGCATTGGAATGGTCCTCTTAAGTTAGTTTTTTCAGGAGAAATAATTGCGATGTCGTCTGTGAACATCAGTTTTTGTATTTCTTGCCCATTTACCTTAATACATATACAACTCTGCAATCCTCCATTATTTTATATATTAAACAGGTGTGGTGATAAATTGCATCCTTGCCTTACTTTTTTTTTATTTTCGCCGCTTTTAATTTTTTTCTGTTTCTTGCTCTTTATAAAGATTGTAGATTATACGCCTATCTCTGTAGTCAATTTGTATTTTTTTATATCTACTTGAAAGCATAAAATGGCATCTCTGATTCCTCTTTGACTTCTAAACCAAATTGATCTTCCGACAGGTTTGAATCAATTTTAGTTACTATACGTTTTTGGATGATGCTTGTAAGTCCTATAGTCTGCATTTTTTGAATTATTCTTGTTCTGCAACATGATCATTACGCTTTTTTGAAAATCAACGGGTATTTTACCTGTTTCGTAAATTTTCTTGATTAAAGAATACAAAATGTTCTTAGTCCTATTATCAAGTGCTTGGAGTAATCCTGTAGAAATTATATCTGTGCCATATGCTTTCATACCTTTAATTTCATATTTTTGATTTATATCCCTTTTATTATATCTGGGCCTAAATTATCATCTTCTATTTGCTTAATTTCTATTTCACGAGTGTCTTCTTCCTCTTCAATATACAGTTTTTCAATATATTCTTTGCACTGTTCAGCTATCATACTTGCCTTCATCTTAGGGAATTCTAGTATCTAATGATTAAATTATATGCTTTTCTAAATTACCTTTAAGTGTTTATCTACCTGGTTACAGATATCATTTAACTATTTATGTTTTGCGTATTTGGCTGCTTGTTAATGGCGTTTTTAATTGTTTATATTTTTCTTTTGGTACTTTTATATTTTCTTCTCCCTTCTATTAATTTTATAACTTCATTGTTTATCCACGACTTCCAAGGTTCATTCTTTCCTAATCCTATATTATCTGTTGCTGCTCTAGTAATTGCATATGTTAGTTCTCATCTCTCACTTATAGTTATATCATATGTTACGTTTTTATTTAGGTTTAGTTTAACTGCTGTTTTAGATGTTCTTGTGTTTTTGGTTTTGTTTGTGTCCTACTTTTAAATTTCATTCCAGTGTTTATAAAATCTTTTTTTTTTAACTTTGTACTTTGTAGACACCAAGTTGTGGTAACTATTTATATCTGCTCCTAGGTAAGCATTATTTGAGGTTGTTGTATTCTCCTCACAATAATAGTTAATTTGGTATCTTTCTAATTCGCCGGGTTTAACCCACATGTAATTTCTTGTTAATGGTTGTTTCAGCAGTATACTTGTTATTACTAATTATTTTTTATACAGAAGTTTGTTAGTCTCCCCCTCATTTGTTTATTTTACCAAGTCTGTATATTCCAATTACGTTGTTTTCTCTTTCATCTCCAACTGCTGCATTCCAGTCACCCAGTATAATTAAATTATCTCTTTTATTTACGTATTTGAGGACTTCTTCTATTTGCTCGTATACATCTTCTATTTCTTAATCAGAATATCCCGATGTTGGCATGTATGTCTGTATAATTACTAAATATTCATTGTTCAATTGCATTCTCATTAAGATTATTTTACTACTGTATAGTCACTAATCTTTTGATTCTTCTGTTCCAGTTTTTTCTTAGTACAATTTCGTAGTGCCCTGAATAAATTATTCTATAATTTCCGCTCTAAAAATCATCTTTTTTGCCATTTAATTTTGCTCATTTCGAGTACGCTAATATCTAATCTTTTCATTTCAAGTTTTACATTTTTTAATTTTCTATAAGTTTCTAGGTATCTTATATTCTATGTTGCAACTTTCAGTAGTTTGCTTTTTATTATTATTGGGCATTTGATCTGTCTGTAGAAATAATTCTCTTCTACGAACCGTTCTAACACATTCACCATACGAGATCCAGTTGTGGGAATACGTTACCTCGGAGAATTTTGTTTCTGAAGAAGTCAACTTTAAATTAGCTGCGGTTAAGAAAGTAATATGGTGGTTTTTCCTTTTCTTCTACATCCCAGTACAGCAGCCGCATTAATGGTTCCCATAAACATCTGTTTATATCTGGTATGTTACTGTACCAACATAACCTTGTTTCCACCTACATCCAGTACTAACATAGCTGCTGCTTTATGATGGAAGTGGTTCTTCTGGCCTTAAAACGGTTAGAGTTATACTCCGCTTCTGTAGATAAGGTAATTAACTTTAAAATATTTAGCCTTTAATCAGGCTTAGAAACGAAGTTTGAATTAGCCTTGAACAAGGTCTGGTAACCAGCAGTTTACTGCCTAAACAACAAATTAATCTAGCTGAGTTAGTAAAACTGCAAAAACGCTTGAGTTCAAAAGTTTCAAACTTAATATGTTACACCGTGTGCTGCGTATCCACCTTGTAAAGTACATCGATAAATACATATGTGCTACCATTAGGAGCCTACGATTTTACCCATATGGGTATAACATTTAAAAGTTACTAAATTCATTCAAAAAGAAAAAAATTGTAAATAGTTGTGTAGGGCTACAATTACTCGTGTAGAAGGGTTGCCAAAAACTCTATGTAAGTGGCTTTTTTTTCTTGACAACATTTTGTTAGAAAAATGATTGCAGTAATTTAGGACCAGCTGACTTTTAACGAATACATTCAAATAATGCATGAGTACGTCAAATTATAATGATGATGAATATAAATAAAACATACGTAACGCTTATACTTTAAGGTTTTTTCATTTAATCATTGTGCGAGTGGAATCGATGCATATTTCATTCGCCGAATACAAGGTTTGTCTCCTCATTAAAAAATAGTTGCGATGATTTTTGACCATTTAGTACCCGAATCATTACATTGAAAACGATCAATTCTTATCTGGTTCGTATTCTTGCTTCACCTAATGAAGACAATGAAAATGAAGTCGATAATAAACAAGGTAATTTCTTTATGTTTTTAACTTTATAAAAATTGACTGCTTTTACCAGTTTATCCTATAATTACTATGTTATTATAGCATCTTATTGATATAAGTATCGATCGCAATCCTAGAATTTACTATTATGAGTTAATAATAATTGTTCAACGCCTGAGTATTTTTATTGTTTTCGCGTTTTTTCTTTATTACACTCTCTTGATGAGGGAAAATAATTGCAGTTAAAACTAGCTGACAATTACTTTGTTCGTAGTCCTACAATCTGTTATTTTCTATATTTTAGCCTATGAATAGGAAGACAATGGCAGTAGAAAACAGAAATAACAGGTTTTCTTTTTTATCTATTCTTATAATTCAAACTACCAATAAGAATGAGTAATGATGAACATAATTCCAGCATAAAAGTACAATTTGTGTTTTTTTATTTTAAATCAGTTGTCATCATTACCACATATTACTTCTGATTGTTATAGTGACATTACATATAGGTCTTAGAAAAATTATTTGCTTAATTTATGTTAATTTATTAGTTACACCTTGTTAAATGTATTCAGGTGAGGAAGAAAAAAATAAACCTCTTGCGAGTTTACAAACTTGATAACTATCTTTTTATTACAGACAAACGTTTTTGAGTACCACTTTGCTTTTTCTGTTTCAGACGCCAGACATGTTGTAATCTTTTTAGTAGTTCTAGTAATTACAGCCTTTTTTTATTAACACCATTTATTATTAGGAACAGCTAGGGTTTTAAAATTACCATCCTATTTGACAATTTTCAACTTTAGAAAAATTTTAAAATACTCTTTTTACACATTAACAAACTATACTTACTCAATTGACGTGGGCACTTACATAAAGTTTGATATTAGTTAAACATGCACATCTTTATTAGAACTGATAAAAGTTGGAATAAATAAAATTATTAAATAAAAAGTTTTTTGTACAAAGCTAAATCTATTTTTCTGAGGCAGCAGTTATATTATAACTTTTGGTCTTACTTTTTGCTTCCCAACTTTTTGCGTACACTATAATCTTGAATATTAACCAGAAATTCTCAGTTCAGTGCGATTTAGATACGCAGAATGAATTATTTTGACAACAAACATTACGTTTTAGGCGTTAAGAAAGCTACGATTAGTTTGGCATAATATAGTGAAATAAGGTCTATTAAATGCAAAAATGTTATAAAGGTATTATTATTTATTAAAAATATAAGCAAATCCTGAAGACTATAGTTCCTAAAGCTAAAACTGCCAACTGAATAAAATTTCGTATTAACTTTATCAAGACCAATATTAATAATTTTCATAGAAAATTTTGCATTAGGCTTATTTTTGTCTTTGGTCCTTAATTCTTTCAGATACTGTAAACTGTCTTTGTATGTAATGTTGCACTTACTTCTTAGTATGTTAAAAATGTAAAACTGCAATATTGAAATTTTTTGTCTTGAATCTTACCACACTTGTTATAAACGTACCCTTTTAATCGAATAATCACGACCCCCGACATGTACCAACTGCAGGAAAAATCACCCAGCTAACGTCAGAAGATGTAAATATTTTACTGAAATTGGGAATCAAAACAGACAACCTGAAATAACACCAAAACCCAGAACATCCACATACCCAATTATAACAGAAAAACTTTTCTCATATTCCACGCAGTTTCCTACAAATCAACTTGCCACAGCAACACAAAACGAATACTCCAGCACCGGAAAGCACATGCTTACAAAACTTTATTTTCATTTGTCATCAACCTGATCCAACCCTATATTAAACAATCCCTAATAACTAATCTTTTAACTTCTCTTTTCAATAGACCATAATATTGACACAAACTTTTAAATAAAAATTCTCAACTGGAACGCAATATCATCAAATTGCAGCTAACGTATTTAAATTTTTTCTCACAAAATGTCTTAGACATTTAAGTCGCCCCCGAAAACTCAAGATATCAGATCTACCGCAGACAGAAATGCCAACATTGCATCAAGAGGAGTGACCATCATTATCAAACGAAAAATTGTTAATTACGTATGTCAACCAATCAACACTATAAGACTTAAGATTATTTAAATTAAAATTAAAGCACAAGACGGCACTGCTGTAAACATAGTATGTACGTATAAACAACCCAACAAGATAACTTAGTAATATTCACCACAAATAAACCTATTCTGCTCATCGGAGACTTAAATTTCAAAAACATCATTTGGGCATGTAGAGGAACAAACCCCGCTGGTGCCAAACTTTAGGACCTAACAGCAACTTTCAAATGAAAGCCCCCGATGAGCTCACTTACTATCGCCACAGAAACGACCATCAATTCGGTATACTGGATATTCTAGCCAGCAAGAACTTCAATAAGCAAGCACTTCATCAAGTGCTCCTCGATAGAGACTCGGACTACTTGCCAATAATCATCTCAATTATAGTAGCACCTAAAAAAACCATCTCAGGTCCTAGATTAACTAATGGGATAGTCAACTGTGAACTCTTCGGTGCGCCTTTTGACTAACAACCTAAGTACTCCAATAAGCTACAATTCCCAACCTACATTAGCGAAATATTTACACACATAAGAAAAACCATTACTGAGCCACTATACAAAAAGTTAACAGAAAAATCACAAGATACACGAGTTACCACCAACACTCAACTTCGATTGAGAAAAAAGCGAAGCCTTCACAGAATATCTTTGGAATATATTCACATCTTACAACCACAGCAACCCGATTCTCAAAAACATAGTATCTGATTATGTTAAAACACACCAACCAACCTCAAGAGCCAACTTTAAACCAACCTTACCTAAAGAACTTGTTTCTATAGTAAAAAGTTTATCAATAAATAATGCATAATAAATAAAACATCTAATTATAGTTATTTCCGAAACTGGAAAAGAAAGAATCAATCGATTGCTCTGGTATGTAAGATGAATTGTCATTCTCGCCAGACTGGTAGTCCTCGCTTGACTCACCAGTAAAATGGTCTGTGCTGTCCTCTAATTCTTCCTCTCATGTTTCTTTGAGTGGCTGTATCTCTGGACTGCTGCTGTTGGATGTACAAGGTAAGTATATATTATTATCATATTTTTCCATATTTTCTAGAAATACTACATCTCTACTTTTTATGATTTTATTGGTATCTGGATCAAGTATTCGGTAGCCTTTGGTAGATTCACAATAACCAACAAACAGTAACTTTCTGGATTTGGAGTCCCATTTTGGCGTTTTCTTTTGGAACTTGTGTCATTACTTCACAGCCAAATACTTTTAAATTAGACAAGTTGGGTTTCTTACCAGTCCACATCTCCATAGGAGTTTTACCATTAATTGATTTTGTAGGTGATCTGTTAATTATATATGCTGCCGTTGCAAGGGCCTCTGCCCAGAACTGTTTTGCAAGCTGAGCATGAAACAACATACATTTTGCTCTTTCCACCAGAGTCCTGTTCATCCGTTCAGCAAGACCATTCTGATGGGGTGAGTACGGAGCACTTGTTTGACGTTCAATCCCATGTTTGTTCAAGAAATTTTCAAATTCTCTATTGCAGTATTCTTTTCCATTATCAGAACGAATTACCTTTATTTTTCTCTCATGTTCATTCTCTACTTTGTTTTTGTAATCTTTGAAAACTTCCGCAATATTCAATTTATTTTTCAAAAAATAGACATGAACTCGTCTTGTGTAATCATCGATAAAAGTAATAAAATATTTCATACCTCCCAAAGATTCTTGCTCCATTGGTCCACATAAATCAGTGTGGACCAGCTGCAAGGGTTGTGAAGATCTTGAACCAATGTTGTTACAGGGCAATCTGGTTTGTTTCCCCGAGACAGGTAGTACAAGTAATAGAACCTTTATTTTTGTCTGAGAATGGCTGAACTCCTCAGCACACTCCGGCAGCTTGTTAACATTAAATTCATGTTATCCACAGAACCAAACCATTTAAGTTATCTGAACAAGACAGGTTAGAAAATACCTCTCTGTGTGTGTTTAACAAATATAAATCGTTTACTAGTGTGGCCGAACACAGGAGCTTTCCATTTTTATCATAGATATCACAACCTTCATCTCTAAAATTTACATTACAGCCATTTTTCACCATAGCACTGACTGACAGGAGGTTTGCAGCAAGTTTAGGTATGTATAAAACTTGTCTTACGTGAATTTTGCTTTCTTTATTAACATTTAGCAATAAATTGACCTTTCCCATACTTTCCACAGGTAGCGGTGTCTTACTGGCAACAGTTATGGTGGGTATCGGTGGACTTGTAACATCATACATCCAGTCACGTCTATATGTCATGTGCATGGAGTCACCCGAGTCCACATACCACAGGTCCGGATTTGTTGTCTGAGCAGATGCTGAAAAAGCTGCAACAAAACCTTTATTTGCTTCTGTATTTTCTGCATTTTTCTTTTTCGGAGCACGACAATTCTTAGCAAAGTGTCCGTGCTTGTTACAATTATAACATCGCGGTCCTTTGTAGGCCTTTGTTGAATCATGTTGATTTCTTTGAATGACCTTTTTCCTTGTGAAGAATGCTAAATTATCAGAGCAGTGAACTTCCTGCAGGAGTTTAGATTTAATAGAATCAGCACTTATCTTGATGCTAGAGCTCTCCAGTCCCATGATCATGGGCTTATAAGCTTCAGAGAGGCCGGCTAACATCAGTGTACCGAGCCATTCATTATCAATGTCAAACTTAATATTCCTGAGCTTGTGGGCGGTCGACATTATTTTATTCACATAATCATCTACGCTTCGAGAAGAATCCAATGTAGTTGTTATCAGGTCCCTCAACAAGGCTACTCTCCTGTACAACCCGCTATCATCAAAAACCTGTTCCAAACTCTCCCAGACTTTTTTACAAGTAGTTGCATTCTGAACATGTACGTAAATGATAGGATCCAGTAATAAAATCAACTTAGATTTCGCCTTGGTCTCTTTACTTTGGTTTGTATTGGTACCGGTGACACAACTCCATAAATCGTCGAGTTCGAAATACGCCTGGACTGCAAACTTCCAACTGGCATAGTTATCTCTTCCAACTAGTCTGTCGATATGAAATGGATTATAACCTGAATTCGACATTTTGCGTAATTATGATTTACACGTGATTTCTGACCGAGCACGCCGCCCCGGTTAACCTCAAAATGTATATCGGACAAAAAACACGCCGGCCGGTTTTCTTAGTTTTTACTGCGTTTACTTTTTCTTCTGTTTCCACAAGTAGCAATCAACCACGCTCTGCTACCATGTTGATATTTATGTGGAAATAAATAAACGATTTATCTGAAAGATGCAACGAACGTGTATTTCTAACTTATAGGTTAAAAGCGTACAAGTCAATCGTAGATAGAGACAGGGCACCTTATTTAATATAGGTGTTGCCAACTTATAATAAATGTAGTTGCGTTCTCATTTGCCAACAGAGACCATTAAAAGAGGATTTACACCTAAACAGTTCACATGAAGCCTTCAATCGCATGTGTAAAAACAGCCTCAAATACAATATCTTATTTCTACTAATACTCAACTATATCTAATCTATATTATCCTCCTTCCTAGACAATCGCACCTTTTTAGTCAAAATTCCCATTTCCCTGTCCTCTGTCAAAAATATAAATACGTAGTCTCCTAAAGTAGTATTCTAAGTCCAATCCTCTTTAACATTTTCATGTGAGACTTTTCCACTATCAACGCTAACCTCGTAATATGCACTGACGACAGAATTATATTAACCAAAGATGAATGCCTAAAAGTAGCTATCACTAAACTACAGGATGTTATACACTATACTTAGCAAATAATTTAAAGAATGGGACGTATCAATAAAAAAATCTTCACACTGAGACGAATTAATAACCTAGCTAAAATCTCAATTGACGGTCACTCTATTCAATGAAACGCCAATGATGAACTTGTTAAATAAAACTAATCAAAGGACAAAGAAAAATAATTAAGTTAGACTCACTTATAAACCGCACGTTCGTCTTGCTTATCCAATGCGCCATTTGCCTAACATATATAATACAACCATTAGTCCTCTACAGTTGTTGTCTGGGACAACACATTCAAAATAAATCTCCATAGAATTTAAGTACTCAAGAACAAACTGCTTAGAATCGCAGTCAATGCTCCCTGCTTAATTACAAATCAGCAGCTACACCATGAAATGAGCATCCCCACAACCGAACAACATAGCAAAACTTACTAAAAATTTCACACCAATCTCCTTAATTGCAGCGGAATAATCTACTATATAGTAGGTTAACGAGGCATCCATGTTCGACTAAAATGCAAGCTAACACAAGATATTTTTCTCAGTGATAACACCGATGACGATTAAGTGATTAATTTTGACATACCCAGTGCTCTTGCAGTGAAACAAAGCTAATTAATAATCAAAATCCTTTTTGCAGTCATACTTCCCGCATGTTATTTCGTATATTATATACAAACTGTCATCAGTGCCTTGTATAACAGAATAAACTGCTGAGCACCAAAAACTTAATAAAAAAGGGTATTATATAAAGAGGTGTTAATTACTTCGGTAGTTTCCTAAGTGCTAGTAGGGCTGATCAAACAAGTTACTTTTCTTTCTATACTATAGAGTACCGTTATTGTCACCATCTTTAATTTTTAACCCGTTCCATTCAGATATGAGCCTTCTACTTCTTTCTTTTTTTACAGTCGCTTGTACATTTGTATATTAATTTATTATAAGTTGCAAGGGAAGGGATAAACATTGTTTTGATATACATGTAATACAAGTTGTTTTAATTTTAGTCGCTATAGATTAGTGACATTGTTCGTATAAAAAAATTTGTTTCTTTGTTATAAACTTAATAAATACTTGCATTTTATTTTCCAGATCACTACCTTTGTTTTCTTTTTCATGGTTATGAGAGAAATATCCAAATTTAATGTATTTTTAATTTCGTCCACATCATTAATGAATCCGTTAATGAAATAATAGAATATATATTTTGCTATTTGTCTAACCTTTCTAAATATAAAAACAACATTTTATGTATTTTGATTAAATAATTGAACATTTGATTTCTTTAAATACCTAACTTTACTATGTGTTGGTAATTAATGGAAACAACTTTCTTTAGTGAAAAGAAAAATTGCAGATACTTAGGTTGTGTTTAAGGGTGTGTTTAACACAATAGTTTCGCCAATTTAGATTAGTAATCCTTATTAATTTTTTTCGTAAATTGTACCTTGTATTAATCTTTTTTCTGTATTTGCTTCACTGCAGCCCAATATTTTGCCATTGATTTTACTGCAGGACATTTTGGAGGTTTGAAGTCTTTTCATATACCCGTTGGTAATGTTTTATAGTTAAGGTTGCATATTTTTGCACGCCAACAATTTATTTTAATAAAATGAATTATCAAGTGATGGAATTCGAAGGAAATTGCGCGACTTTTGGTGAACACAATGTTATTTTAAAACTGCGATTCTAAATGTGAGTCATAATTAAAAACACTTTATAGTTGTAATACCCATCAAAGCTTGACTGAACATAGTCAGTGGTGTCATATTTAGCATATCATACAATGGTAAGTAAAGAAGCACTTTAGCATACCGCTGAAATGGATGAATTACAGATTTCTAAGAGAAGTACAATCGAGAGTATGTCACATTTGCCATATTTTCAACATATAGATAAAGCACATCAAATCAATCAAATATCTTTAAAGCACAATATGGAGGTCCCCGGTCCCCTGCCGTGTGAGAAGCATTGATTGCCAGAGTAACGCGATCGAGGCCACGCGGAAATATACGAACGTCAACGCCTATTACGGCGATGCACCAGAGTGAGAGGGAATTCGTGACTGGCACAATTTTTGGAGGGCAGCAACGATAACGATTGCCACAAAAAGTTCGTAACACTTGCATTCTCTATAGTAGCCAAGCGTAGCAGGCTGGATTTTCTAGTATTTCTTTATTCTCTAAATTGGTAAGCAGGCGTTTAGTGTAGGAAAATCTTGTTGATGCTCTACAATACTTAGAATTTTTCGTGTTTCATATCCATTATCGATTATTCATTTAAATAAAATTTAACTTGTCATTATATACCTCTAACACGTTACGTGGCAACAATGTTAAGCATATTCTTTACTAGACTCGTCCGACTACAACTCTTGCAACTACAGATGATAAGTTTAAAAGGTGGGAAACGCTTGGTCGCCTGGTACTTCTACTGATACGTGGAAAATTTGTACCTTTGTATTGTTACCATTCTAAAATACTTTCGTAACCTCACACTTCTGTTTTATACTTTTTTCATATTCTAAATGTATAGCTGCGATATTTCAAATGGAACTCGCGCTGTCATCTGAAGGGTCACAATGTAGTGGCACGGAGGAATTTAAAAATATTATATGTTTTCTTTCAAAGCACAATTAACGTAAACGAGGGCAACTTGTTGCTTGAAATTTATTAAACTTTCAACCTTGCTCAATGCCAATGTGCCACATAGTTGGGACTAATCAGGTAATCGCCTAGATCGCCTGAGCTTAGGCCTTGCTATGTTCTTATGAGTCCCAAAATCGCTTTGCCGTTGATTTGACTGCCGTAAACGTCTTCTCCTTTTTTTGTTAAACTTTACTAATTTTACATGCAATACTTTGTGAAATACAATTCTACAACACAATGATTTATTTGCAATAATCCTGTATATCCGTAACTGCTGATATCCGATGTCATTATTTTTTAAATCACTAGAAGAAATTATATGCAAACATTTCATCGAGTGGAGTACAATATTAGCCAAAAAATAGATAAAGATGTCAAAGAATTATGCTAAAATATATCGAAGGAGATAATTTAAAGAGCTGCGGCCTATATTCTTATATTTTGCCTAATAAATCCCAGGTAATAAACAACAATTTATTTAAAAAATAATCACGTAATTTAAACAAAAAACAAACGCATTTTTATATGGCACCGAAATATTCGGTGCTCGCGAATAATTTTCTGAAAGCTAAAATCTGCAAACCTTTACCGCCAGACAATGTACTACTGTTACACGGAACTCGCAGTTTCGCACAGAAATCCTCTTAGGATTGTTCGAAATCAAGTTTGCAGTAAGAAGCTTAGCAAATTACTTGTAGTGTTGCTTTCTCAAAACGTCTGTCCTACAATAACGAGGAACTATTTTAGCGCCAGTAGTAACTACCCCAACTACAGACGCGGAGTTGCCTGCTCCTTATTGTGATTCGTATGGGAATTGTTACATCGCAATAATAGGATGCCATTAAAACGCGTGCTTCATTTCTGTTACAGGTAGCATTAATTAATTTGTGAGCAATTATATTTAGTACAAACATTATTAGATAAGATGCTTAAATATTTACGTGTAGGCGAATATAATATCAAATGTAGATAACATAAAAGTAATGCATAAATTATTAATTTTTTTACTTATAAGTGATAAACGTATAGAAATATATTGTGTATTTAAAATTTCTACCACACTTGTTTTTCTCACTTAACAAAATAATTTAAATTGAGGTGCATGATAAAACTACTAGTTTTTTCATAAGAGTAATGATTTCTACCAAATTTTATGAGAGTAAGAACTATGGAACAAGTTTTGTTTAAGCATATTCAAAAAAAGATTTATAGTGCATTTGAATCAAGAGAACTTCTTGAACATTTTTAGTGTTGCCTTTTCTGAGCGATATGTATCTCTATATATGTTTTTTAAATTCATTTTGATTGATGCCTAAAAGTGGCACAAATCATAATGATCGCAAAACCAGAAAGAGACCCAACAGAAGTGTCATCTTATCGACCAGTCATCTTCAAGCTACTTGAAAAACTACTGCTTCGCAGAATAAGTAAGGTCATCCTACCAGAAAATTGGACTGCAGATCAACATTTCGGGTTCAGACATGCCCATTCTACAGTTCAACAAGTGCACCGTGTCACACAAGTCATAAATACGTCATTGGAAAATAAGCACGTCTGCTCAGCAGTATTACTAGATATTAGTCAAGCATTTAACAAAGTTTGGAACCCAGCACTGCTCTACAAACTTAAAAAAATATTTCCTCTAGCCTACTTCTATCTGTTACAATCCTGTCTAAACGAAAGAACGTTTCAAGTTAAACTGAGCAAAGCTAAATCAGATTACCATCCATTCAACTCCGAAGTACCGCAAAAAAGTGTGCTTGGCCCGCTATTATTTGTCCTATATGTTTCCGATTTACCAGTCACAACAAACACAGTAACGGAAACAATTTTCGACGACACAGCTATCCTTTCTAGTCATGCTGACACTCAGATAACTTCAGGAAATCTGCAATCTCACCTACTCAGCTTTGAGCAAAGGTTGAATAAATAGAAAATTAAAGTTGACGAGAACAAATCTGCTTACATAACGTTTACACTTCGTAACCAAACGTGTCCACCAGTCCATTTAAACAACGTGCAGATACCACAAAGTACGACAGCAAAATATCTGGGCCTACATCTAGATAATAAGTTGACATGGAAACAACATAAAGTTAAAAAAAGGAAACAGATGGATCTAGAGAACAAAAACTTTATTGGTTTATAGGTAGAAAATCTCGCATGTCAAGTGAAAACAAAATACTAATTTATAAGACAATCATCAAACCAGTTTGGACATATGGAATTAAAATATGGGGCTGTGCTTCTAAGTCTAATACAGCAATCATCCAAAGATGTCAGTCCAAATACCTTCGCCAAATTGTAAATACACCTTGGTACGTAACTAAGTCAAACAATTTTTATGTATCTTCACGTCCCAACAGTCCAAAAGGTCATCCACGAAAGAGCCATCAAGCACCAGGACATCATAGCAACCCACCCTAACACACTATTAGAAAAGTTACTGGAACCCAAAATCAATAAATGATTTACAATACAGTGGCCTATATACTTAATTTAATAGTGTTATATATTTTTACATACATATTGCCAATATAAAGACAAAGTAATCTGCAAATCTAAAGGTTGCATCACTGGATGTTAACCTATCATGTCAACTAGTAGTTAGTATTGTATCACTTGTCACCTCGTTAGCTTATAGAATATACCTATAATTCTGATTGCTAAATAATAAATATAAAAAGATTAATTAATGCTCATAATTACTGCAGACGTTTTTGTTTATTTTTTTTTGTGTTGTATAGTATTTGTGGTTCTTGATGTAGCATTAAATCGCTAACGTACCATAAGTCGTTGACATTCTCATAAAATTTTTTATTATTTGTATTATTTTTAACGAAGTAGGTCTGGTACACCCCCAAAGTTAACAGCCATATGACCAGATTGGTTACACCATAGTCTTGCACAATATAATTTCATTCTGAATTTCCAGTTTTGATTCTCCACTTATCAACTGGTACATTTATCTAAAATTATAATACAGTTGTCTTTTATCACGTTAGATATTGATTTAAATGTAATCACAGATATATAAAATCTGATTTTATAGGCACCAGAATTTCGTTAACGGATATAAAGGACAAATTTTAGTAGGTTTAGTGAATGTTGCTTGGATAGATTAAGACTGATCCATTTTTATTTGCCATTACCTGATAATGAGATAGCAATAATGGTATTAATTAATGGTCGTAATTTGTTTTAGTTTTTTCCTTCATACTCTTAGATATCTGATTAAACATGTTATGGACTTAGTACATGGTCTACATATTTTCTTTCAAGCAAACTGGTAGCTAGACATCAAATGTATCAGTTTATAGTTTTCCTATATTCTTTTGAGTAGCAGACTTTCGAATATTTTTCTAGCTTTGTGTTGATTTAATTTGGCTATTTTAGCCTTAACTTACGGACCTTACAGATAGCGACATCTGATATGGTACGTCATGGAAATATTCTATATTATTATTTGAAATGATATGTATTACATCAGCTGATTGAAAGATAGTGATTGATAAATGTAAAAGTTTATTTTTCTTAGTTGGTAGTAGTACGTTGTTGGTTTTCTTATCGCATACATTGGAGTCGTGGGTTTTTGCATTTTTAGTGGTTTTCTATAAACTGTGTTCAGGTGTTAAAGTCCGTAAAAGGTCGAGATCTTTAGTACTAACAAATCTTGATCCCCAGTGAGAACTTGGCATTCCAGTTTCTCCTCTGTTGTGATAAAATTGTTTCAAAGAGATTTAAAGATATGATATGATATAGTAAATGGAAGTTACAGATAGATTCTACTCTCAGTTTTATATTTGTCTAAATTCGTGATAAAATATAAAACTTTTAAAAATTACTGTTGATCCACCATGCTTTGTGTCACTAGGTTACAACTACAGATAGAATAATATGTTGTGAAGAAGGCAATGTGGTGGGTAAGGCAAATACAAAGTGAAAGTTCATTTTGTTTATGAACATGAAGCTCATTGACATTGCACGTTGCAGTTCTGTAAATTTTAGCTGGTGGCGAGCAAACTTAAAATTATGTTATTTTGATTAAGTGAATGGGAAAACATTTTTGAATACATTTAGAAACGTTGCTCGTTACTCGACTATGTAAGCGGTTTTATGCAATTCGTGAGTTTTTGGATTTTAATTTTGTATCGCGGGTGTGTTAACTGAACTATGAATAGTTCAATACAGTCATGGTGTGTAGTAAACGGTTTGTAGAGGATTAATAAGAAAACTTCTAATACCAAGTTTTTGTACCATTAAGTTTTTGTAAACTATGCATTCCTTGTAATTTGCTAGATAGTCTTTACTGCAGAAAGTACATTTTGCAGAAGCATATCTTTGTATTGCGCATTTGTTCTATCATAAGGTACTTTAAAGTGGTCATATTCCTGACATTCCATAGAGTGGACTATTCCACATCCCTTTCTCGGTGCTCCTGCAGTTACTATCATATTGTAGATATACTACAGGTCAAATATTGTTTCATTATTTGCTTAATACTCGAGGTTATTAAAGAACAAACAGAGTTGTCTCTTTTTGTTTTGTGTTTAAGGTCTATTAAGTTATCCGTCTTATAATCTGCTCTTTTAAATTTATCTTTGATTTGTTTATCTAGTACACAATCATGTAAGCTTCTAATCACTATCCTATAAGCACGTTCTTCTTTCACTTGGTTTGTATGATGAATTATGCGTTTTACTTTTTTGTAATCATTAATGCCGTGAGCATCGGCTTTTACCATTTTATTGACTAAGACTTTGGTAGGCGATGTTTGGTTTTTCGTGAATGTTGGATTATTAATCATGATCTGGTTATTTCTTTTATTCCAGACATATATTGGCAATGGTTCAGGTGCAAGCAGATTCAGTGTTGACGTTACGATTATTAAGTATAATTGCATCATTTGTCTGGAGCGGTGTGAATCGATTTTACATATTTGTTTAGACTAAAATAGGGAAGGATTGTTGCTTTATTGTCTGTAATTTTGTTTGTATTTTTAACTGATTTACAGTCATTTTCATCGATTTCCACTATATCATCGTCCATTACACTATCGTTGCTTTCGTGTAAGATGCCATCAGTTCTAGATATTGATATTTTTTTAGTATTAAGATAGTTATTTTGTTTTTGCATGTAAATTTAAATTTGTAGTATATCAACATTGTTGTGTGCTGAACTGATTATGAATTTGACATTTGCTGGCTTGTTGGAAACGTACTGGATTTTGAAAGTTGTGTATATTAGGTTTGAATCCAGAAATTTAATTTAGAAAAACTGGACTATAAACATGTATATTTTGCTATGCCCCTGATGGAAGAATATATGTATATATGTATGTATGTATGTATTTATATAGGTTTCCGCGCTCAATGATAAATGAATAATTAAGTTTACAGGATGTACCGCGTCGATTATTGGAATATTCCCGACGTTTAGGCGTCCACTTTGATGCCTTTTTCAAGAGGTTTAGTTCTTTACTCGAGGCCTCAATCTGCCTACTCCCCAAGAACCAAGAGTCAAAGAAAAAGACTGTTTTATGTGCTTTACTTCACTATTTGTAAAAACAGAAGTAAAAGTTTAATGGGGAAAAGTCAGTACATTACCCAGTGGGTTGGAAAAAGTTTGTGTGTTGCAACGGGTTACGTAAGTGATGGCGTGCGGTAGCTAACGATTTCTAAATGGCGGGTAGACGTTGACCATCGTCTCTAGTATTGAGTCATTGAGGATGTTTATCAATTTCAATGCCCCACGCAAATAATTCTACTGGTAGGATAGGAGCGAGTGTTTTGGAATTGGAAAAATTAATTGTATGTCCAGTTTCCTTGTGTTTGGCCAAAGCAGAACAAATATCACTCTTACGTACAGCTAAAGAATGTTCGTATATACGAATGGATATTTGACTGTTCGTTTGGCCTATGTAGGTTTCGTCACAGTTATCACAAAGTATTTCGTAGACACCTTGGGATTCATGGGGGTAATGGTCCTTAGCTGAGCGGATAAAGTTAGTTATTTTATTGTTGGCCGTGAAGACAGTTGGTATGTCTTGTTTGCTTGGTATGGGACTTAATCTGTCAGTAATGCTTTTGATATAAGATAAACTCTTTGGTTTGGTCAGGACGGTCGTAGGTGTTAAAAGTGTTTTTTTTTTGCTCATATTAATGATGTGGGTTAGAGACTTTTGAGAATAGCCGTTTTGTATTAAAATTTTGGTAATGATATCGACTTTAGTTTGTCGGTTCTCACTGTCGGAAGGTATGAGAGATTTGATGATTGGAGATTTTGCAACTGAGTGAATTTGAACAGGATGATGGTGGGATTTTGCATTTAGATAACGATTAGCTTGGGTAAGTTTTCTGTAAACGGTATGATAGAAACTGCTGTTGAAAAGATTTTTGATTATAAAATTGTCCAAAAAGGGAAGGGAATAGTTACGTTCGACTTTTATTGCAAACTTGATCTTGGTATAAATTTTATTAAGTTGGAAAAAAATTATAAAAACGTTTTATGTCCGTGAGGCGAGATGACAAACGTACCGTCAATTTATCTTATTCAATAAGTAGGTTTTAAGGGGAAATCGGCCATGAATAAGTTAGCTACGACAGATAAAAGTGGAGAACCCATAGCAGCACTATTGGTTTAGTGATAGAACTTGTTTTGGAAAGTAAAATATGTGTTCGATAGACAATGATTAATTAATTTGGGGTGTCATTTTCCAAATTGTGATTAATTTTTAGAAGCTGCAAAGTCCCTGAAATGGGTATATTAGTAAAGAAGATGTGCATAAGATATCATTATTTTGTTATTTGAAAGATTACATTATATATGGAATATGATATCGGCCAAATGGCCGCTGCGGCTTCGCTGGGCGGCACGTATCCGAGAGGTCCAATTTTCGATGACTCGATCGCATAACCGGGCTGGATATCATTGATGGCATTGGTTATGTTAATTTTTAAGGGCCGTGATTTAATGTGGCCCCACAAGAAAAAGTATAATGACGTTGAATCACACGATCTCGGTAGCCAGTTGACGTCCCCGAAACGTGATATAACCATGTCATCTAATTTGCAGTGCAGAAGATCCATTGTTGCATGCCCTGGATGGCACGTAGCGCCGTCTTGTTGGAACCACATGTCATTGAGATCCATATCTTCCAATTTAGACAAAAAAATGGTTATCATCAACCTGTACATCTCGCTGGCGACAGTTATGGCGGTGCCAGCTTCATTTTGGAAAAAGTACGGGCCAATCACATCCCCGGACTCCAAAAGCGACAATTCTGCTTATTAACTTAAGCCATTCATCTAAGAATGGACCTTGTCGCTGAAGATAATTTTCCGTCCAAAATCGGGGTCCACTTCTAACTGCTCCAGAGCCCACTCAGCAAATGTTCGACTTTGCCTATCGTCATTTATCTTCAGATCCTAAGTTAATTGAATTGTGTATGGGTGCAAGCCTAAGTGATGACGCAAAATTCGCCAAGTAGAGGTCTGCCAAAGGCCAAATTCTTGGGCTCGACGAGAAATTGACTACCTCGGGTTATTCTGCACACTCACGTTCACTGCAGCAATATTTTCTGCAGACCTCACATTTAGACGACATAGGGGTACTGTTTGATTGTTTACTAAACCAGTTGATTCAAATTTGTCCACCAGTCGACTGAATAGGACGATTGTTTACACCATAAGAATCACGTGCTTGAACTGAGCACTCACTTTCATAGTAATGTTTAATAATTTTCACGCGTTGCTCAACACTGTAACTTTCCATGATAATTTTTTCAACATTAGTTACTATAACTTTTAAATATGACAGCTGTGGATTCACTAACGTGGCCGTTATACAATATCAAAGTTTGGGCGCCCTATTGGAAAACCCTTTAGAAGCTAAAAACGGGTAAAGCAAGAGGTATAAACAATATAAAGCTGAAAATTATAAAATATATGGGCAAAAATGGGATAAACGTAATACAAAAATTAGTAATAAAACCTATAATTCAAAACAATACTTCGAGAGTAGCGGTGATTATACCAATATACAAAAAGCGACTGAATAGGCTATAGCTATAGGGAAATATCATTGCATATAAAATATACAAAATAGTTTGAAAAAAAGCTAAAAAAATAAAACAAAAATAAACTTAAAATAAATGAAAAGTAAGAGGGCTTTAGACCCGGTATAGATTGAATTTTTGTTCCGAGCGGATTACAGAAAGTATAATAAATCAGAATGTGATATAGTAAAACATAACCAAAAAAATTAAATTCTTTGCCCAATTTGATCAAATTTGGTTAACTGTGTTAGCCCAGCGTATTTGATCATTCATATTTAACGGATACCAAAAACTTAAAGGTAAGATATTCAGAGAAGCTATTTAACGATTTATGTAGCTAATTTTTTGACAATTACAGGGTTGGAAATGAGAGAACAGCAGTAGATATACTTCCACTTATTGAAGCATTACTTGATTTATTTGTTTTAAATAAAAAAACTTTATTTTATAATCACTGTCTATTTTGATTATACTAAGGCAATTCGAAAAGAAACTTCCGTTTTGGTTATCAACGACAGACACGCTTAAATATAGAACATTTATTATACACATTAGAAACATACAACAGTACTTTATCAATGAACTTAAAAAGTTCGTTACTGAATTCTACATGTCTGTCTGTCGGTCGGTCTGTCGGTCCGTCACAAAATTTGAGATTTTTTAAAATATGAAAATGGATTCTTATAGGAAATTTTACGCTGATTTCGAATTCGAAATTAAAAATTTCTATCTCGAATAATTTTCGAGATATTCGACTTCGAATTTCGGGAAAATTTTCGACATTACGATTTTAAATGTGGTTCTTATGGGAAATTTTACGCTGAATTCGAAAATGAAGTCGAAAAAATTCTATGTCGAATAATTTTCGAGATATTCGATTTCGAATTTTTAAGTTCGTTCTGGGATTGCTTACAGAGCGATCTCTTCGCCTGTCCCATGTTTTTTTTAATATAATTGCAATATTGCTATAACGTATTACAACCCCGCTTGAAAATAAAGCTACTCTGTGACGGCACCTTCAAGCACAATGTCATCGTCAAAGCGGTGCGACACAAGCCATTGTTTAATGTGCACAACGGACCTTTTGTTAATTTCCTGCACAGATTAGTTGCTAGCTTTAGATAGATGGCCACGTTTCCCTCATTATTTACGTTAGTGAGTCTATTTTTAAACATGCAATACCATTGGCGTGCTACGCCTTTACTAGTCACGTGTTGTCCGTAAATATTACAACAAAGTTTTGTCGCACACAAAATTCGTATTACTGCACGCACTTTACATTTGTCTTAATTTATCCTCCCTATTATTATGTTTTTTTGTCTTTGTGTATCTCAAATCAACTGATTTAAAATTACTTGTTTTAAATAATACCAGGTGTTTATATCGCACGTGGATTTGAAAATAATTTTTAAAAAAATGTAACAAATTGGAAAATGAAGTTTTCCGGTTAATACGACCAGTAATAAAATTTGATTGCAATTTTGATGTCGATTGCAACTCAGTGTTAACATAATGTCATCAAACAATTATAGAAAGTTTTCCTAAAAACAAAGGAGAATTTCTGCAGCAGCTATGCTTCAGTATAATAATGAAATTGAATTTAAGTGAAAAGATTGATTAGCCACCATATTTTAATTAAATCCTTATGATTGCCCTTTATGGTTTTACAAGAACATAGTATATCTACCTACTTTTATGAACTTTACTTTATGCAATTTTTTTTTTAGTTTACTTTTTTAGTAAGTAAACTTTTAAGCATGATCAGTTTGATAATTTTCAGCGACAAGTTCACATACCTTAATTAAAAATATAACTTATTACTGAACTTTTTTACAGAATTAAACAAATTAAATACTAAGAAGTCACATTGTCCAAGTTTTAAAATTCATATAATAAACCAATTTAACTGTTGTATTTTTGAACACGTGCTAAATATTCGAATTTCAAGAATCTGAGGCAAAGACCCCCTATACCAATAAGTCAAGTAACTCTTAAAATTTATGGATTGGTAGTTCACTATTGAAAAATACATTATCACGTTTTTAAAATTAAAAATGCTTCAGGAAAAACATTCCTCGAAATATATTCATTGAAGAGATTACAACAAATTATAAAAAAACTGAAAAACTGACATTTCTTTTGACGTGGTTCAAAAATCAGAAGTGTTGAGTAAAATATAATTATTTTTTAATACAGGAGGTGGAATTAACCCTATAAAATGATCGAAGATTAGACATTTTTGATTATAATTTAGATTTCGCTTTTACTGAACTTTGCTTCAAAACTGATAGATTTATTACAATACACTAATATGGATATATGGTATAATATTTAAGCAATTGCTAACTATAAACAAAGTATTTCTATTTGATTTATCATAAAATATCAAACATATTTCTTCAGAAGATATGAATTTTTTAACATACAACGATATAAAAGAGAGTAATAAGCACATTTATTTCTAAATTATTTCTCAACCCTAATTATATTTATATTTATGTTTTCACTTTTATTTCGATATATATTTGTTTAATTTTTTTTCATCCATATTCCAAAAACAAGATTGTCTTCGAAAGGGAGAGATAACAAAGTCTTTTGGGTTTCCATCTTAAAAAAAGTTATTAGTGGATGTTAACGGTTTTACGAGACATTTTAGTCATAACGAGATATTTAATTATTATATCCGAATTTCACAGATACATCCTTTTACAGTTGGAATGGTCATTTCCTTCCAAATGTGTTTTTTTTTAAATTATTACCTTAAAGTCGGTATCAGTTTGTCTTACATTTATTGGAAAACATCTTGAATTAAAATAATTTTCTTTGATATTCTAGTCATTATATGATTAAAATAGTCAAATACAAAAATAATTATTATTATAACTATCGAAATTTACAGTAAAAATAAAACATGCACATAGAAGGGTAAAAAAAAACAAATAAACGATTTATTAATTTGAAAAAATGCTCAGTAGAGTACTCGGAACTGAACGAAATTATCGAAAATAAAAGGAGAGGAAATGTAAGAAATCGCAACACACAAAGATTAAAGGAAGTCATTGAAAGTAACAAAGACATAAAAGTTTTGAAGAGAGAAATAGAAAAAGAAACAGAGTTGATTTCGGAGTGCCTTTTTGCCTGAGCTCGGCAAACAACGAACTACTAATTTAGATTACGCGCATTAGCCTAAAAGCGTTCTGCCGAAAGGAATGGAAGGCGCAAATGTTTAATTTTTTCGCAATTTAAAATATAATGTGCCTCTTTTGTTCCAAGTCTTCTCCAATTCTGCTGGAGCTCTGTATGCTATAAAATATTTTACAACAATTATTATGTTTTATATCAATTTCAAATAATATTTTGCCAAATATTTCTTTTAGAAAGCTGCCAAGAACTGCATTAACTTGGATAATACTACATCTTAACAAATGAAGCATAAATATGTCTTTCAACATTACCAAAATATAAAGTTGGACTACTCTAATTCATTTCATAACAAAATGAAAAATTGTGCTCTAGACAAAAAAATTTAGACAAAAAGGTAACCCAATCTGACAACTGCAATCATAAAATTATCTACTAAAATAACTTACCCATCGTTTAACTGCACAACTTAACCTTCGTTTAAAAATTAAAGTTAAACTTCTTAGACACATATCCAAAACAAAGTAACGTTTGTAAATTTTAAGTTTAGTAGGTAAAGAAAATCGCACCTGATCTCCAGCTGCTATAAAAATTTGATGAACAAATAAACTGTTCGAAAAAATCACAAACTACTCGCAACCAATTTTATTTTATTTTTATACCATTCGTCCACAGCATCATCACTTGCGTAAGTGAGTTTAAAAAAAGCGCAAAAAGGCCACAATTTCACATAAACTTAAAATCGTTAGTAGGGTATTTAAATCAATTCTAGGAAATTCAGATATATTACAAGAATTTTTCTTACGGTTGTATTACCTACAGTAAAGAAATATTTGAATTTGCATGCGATTTCTTTCTGCTAATTAGCACAATAAAAGCTAATGTTGCCATTGTAGCCGATTTAACTGTCGTCGTTATCATAAAACGCATTTTGAGTTTCAAATAGCAACTTACCACCTTCGGTAAAACCTTCTTGCTATGTGTTCTATTGTAGTATGGCGCAAAATGTGTTCGCACCTCCCCTAGATTTACCTACAAATTTAAGGAAAGTGGAAAGACCCATTTGTTACGTACTTTCCCACCGGTTAAAATGCAACTCATTACGAATAAGTTTCGTTTTCGAACAAAAATCATTGGTTTTTGTTAGTGACTGCTTTACATCTAAATAAATATAACAATTTGAAGAATGTCTTGCAAATAATTCCGTATTTTAGAGATAAACATGGGGCCGGCGAAGAGATTGCTCTGTAAGCAATCCCAGAACGAACTTAAAAGACCTTTCGATTTCGATTTTGAATTTCGGGAAAATTCGAAATCGAATATCTCGAAAACTATTCGGCATAGAATTTTTTCGATTTAATTATTGAAATCAGCATAAAATTTTCTTTAAGAATTACTCATAAAATCGCAATGTCGAAATTTTCCCGAAATTCGAAGTCGAATATCTCGAAAACTATTCGAGATAGAAACTTTTTGATTTCGATTTTGAAATCAGCGTAAAATTTCCTATAAGAATCCATTTTAAAATTTTAAAAAATCCATAATTTTGTGACAGCGACAGACAGACCGACAGACGTATAGAATTCAGTAACGAACTTTTTAAGTTCGTTGAATATTAGAATGCACCAACTAAAAATGGCACATGAGGAACAAAACATAACAATAAGGACATTGTAGAAAATATTTGTAGTAGCTTCTGTTCATCTACTAATCTTCAACTACTAACCGTCTGTTGAGAGGAGATTCCGGACGTTACAACGGATAAAATAAAGTACGCTTTAGTTCAGATGGAGAACGGGTATAAACCAGCAGAGTATAACTACCCAAATGTTAAAATGGGGTAGCACTGTCACAATTGAAACAATAAAAGGAGAAAATAGAATACCTAAAATCTGGTTGGATAAGAAATAGAATAGCCAAAACTGAACCATTATAAACTCCTCATTCATGCACACTATTCGAGAAAATTACTACCAACAGTTTAAGCAATAAACTCAACGACCTTATAACCAATAAAATTAGGATTAAACAGAGTACGATTCAATATTCTTAAAATAATTTACCCGTAACCTCGAACACGATTTTAAAAAATTCAATTTAGATAGAGAAGACGTTAACATCGACATCATTTCCCAGGCGATATCGCCCTAATCAATACAACTCTCAAAAAAGTACCAGAAATATTAGGAAAACTTGGAATGGTATCTGAAGACGTAGACCTCTACGTGAACATATGAAAGACAAAAGCTATGCCCGCAGAAAATATATCTCCAGAGTTGGTAACGACGTCTCATAAAATCTATTTAGGTCATACTGCAAAAATTGTAAAAAATCAAACTGTCGAAGTAAACGGACGAATTTGAATAATATGGTCAACCATTAGCAAACTAGGATTTATACTTTAAAATTCACAATGCCAATTAACTTAAAGAAAGAAGTTTGTACTTCTCGTGTTGACGTATGGAGTCAAGATCATGTTGCTAATTTTAAAACCACAAAAAATGAAAGAACGACTTACATTAAGAAAAGAAAAATGTGGAAGAAAGAACTAAGAGTGCAAAGAGAAAATGGACACGACATATAATGGATAAAACATATGCTTAAATAGAGACTAAGTTTGCACAAACGTAGTGTGAGAAGACCGCCCAGAAGATGGATAGACGATATTAAAAAGACATCTGAGAAGTGGAAAAGAAAGAGTAGACTTGATTGGTGAAAAAGATTAGCCCGATGGAACGCATAATATTTTGTTTATTAGAGTTTTTCTTGGTACAAATATACTAGTTTCTGTTTTTGAGACAAAACTGGTGTAGCTGTCCAAAACATCTGGTATTCATAAAACGAATTTTTAAACTTTGCTATAAAAATTATCTGCCACATTTTACTATACTTTTCAACTTCTAGATACAATTGCCTAATTTATAGCGAATTAAGGCTTTTGAATGATTCTCATTTAATGATTTTGCTAAACGTAGAACACCATTTTATATAGGCTTCTCTAGGATAATATTTGAGGCCATGTCTGTAACAACTAATCTAAAAATTAAATTTACGTATGTTTGCCATGCGATTACATTTTAGTTTAGCAATAACATTTTCTACATCAGAGTTTCGCACGTAATCGTTACATTATGTTTGTTGTGGAATCATGTGAGTTATACTTTATGATCGTTTAACGACCGCTTTCATAGTAGGAAAGCTTGCATCTTAATAATTACTTGCCCAAAATAACGGCTGTTACAGGAGCGGAGGTCGGGCCCCCGTAATTAAAGTAAGCACAAATTGGAGTTTGCGTTTTGCCAGAAGCTGGCAGAGAGACAGCGTTATTTAATATGCACTAATTTACTGTCCGCTTGCAGTCAACGTTTCAGCAACTACGTGCATAAGTACGCCCTCGCGAGCAACTTTGTTTTGCCCGACATTGTTGTTTATTGCATTTGCACGGCTCGAGGGTCAGGCAGCCCATATACTTGTTACACTTCCGTTAATTAATTTATTGCCCATTAAACTTTATCGCGGTCTCCTTTGACGTTCTCGGCTATCGTTTGCACTTCAAAGACCAGAAGCTTTAGAAAGGTTTATACTTATTAATTGTATGAAAGCGGCGAGTACTTACTTTAGAGCAATACTTTTAAATTAAATTAATTTAGCTAAGTGCACTTTTTGCGTAGTTGTGGTCTATTTCTTTTCAAAACGAGGTAAAATATGTAGCAGCGGCAAGTGCGAAAAGCTAACGAAGTTTTCAAACCTCAGGCTTTAATTTATATTCTTGTAAAAAGCAGCAACTTAAAAGTCATGTTAGAAGTCGGCTTTGATATTTGTTCAAAAATTGGTTGACGTTGCTTGATGCGCCTTCTTGGAATAAATTAACAAGAATAAGAAGAAAAGCAAAGTTGATGGCACAACAGAAGTTTTAGATTTAAATATTAAAAAGGGGATTTTACACTTATTTTATTAAAACTTTCCAGTAATAGCAATTTAAGATAATTGAAGTCTTATTTGTTATTTTCTATATCACTTGTTAAATAGTAAAGAGTACTGATGTTAAGAATTGTAAACATAACACATTACAACACAGTATGTGAAAGAATAGTGTACTATATTTAGTTAATGCCACGTTTATAGCAAAAGAATAATTGTTATCACATATTTAATAATGGACGTAAAAGGACTATCTTAGAAGTTGGTCAGTCTAGCCCTATTTAAGATCATCGTGCGCGATGATCAACCACAACTTACTAGAGGTGCTCCTGTCAGGCAGAACACGACTGAATTTTTGTTAAAGAAAATCGTTATACTCGAAAGCTATGCACAAACCTCAAATCGGATGAATTTAGCGATGGCGAAAATGCGCGAATGAGAGGCACAACTAAATAATTGACGTAACACATGAGAGTAATAGCGACAAAAGAATTAGAATTAGTAAGCGTTATAAAAAAATTAAATTAATGTAATAATATAATTATATGGTGTGGTCCCAAACATTATAAAAAATAAAAAATTGAAGTGCATTAAGAAGAACTTACAAGCAACAGAGGATCCGTAACAATTGTAAGAGTATATGCTTCCAAAGAAAAGAGAAATAATAAGTTCTATGAAAAGCTACAAAACAGTATAATTAAATAAATCAATACTATTATGTTATTGTAATTGGAGACTGATATGTGACGCTATTTGAGAATAAATCATTAATACAAATGGAATAGAATTGCAACAATTTTTATTTTTAATATGCTGGAAATAACAAATTTCCTTTTATTAAAAAAGACCAAAATAAATCCTATACTATCTGCTAGAGATCGCAACTCCTTAGTAGATTGCTTACGAGCAAACGAAAGAGGGCAATTGCTAGCATAAAACGCAAATGTATGCCGAGGAAACAACATCATACGAGAGAAAGAGACTCGACCTTCCGTGAGAAAGGATTTTCACAAAAATAAGGGCAACCTTCTTAAGGCTAAAAATGCAGCCGATGCATTTATATCCAGCTGTATCTAGAGACTACCAGTGAATGAATCGGTTTTTAATAGAGGCAAAGATTCAAGGCTACAATTATTTACTTAACTTAGATAAGTCCCTGAGCACCATCAAGCACTAGCCAGAATACGCACTGGAGGAGGAGCAGAAACAGAAGCTCCTGGACAACAACACCCTCATCCTAACAATGTGGCGAACGAGAAACCTTTCCCGGCAACACCAACTTTAACATATGCTAAATTTTTGATTTAGGTGTGACAGTCGTGCGGTAGAGATCACCATTTCGGGTCAGTACGAAAACAAAACCGGACTGCATCAACCATCATAGCCCTCACTCAGCCAGCTTCCGGGGATGCCCGGAAATCGAGGCTTCACCAGGTGGCGTTTAGGGAAGCGTTTCAATGTCCGTTACGACCACACAATAGACTGATTAGCGACCCCAGCCAGCTCTTTGATGGCCGCCGCACCACCATCCGCCTCAGTTCGAATACCAGAGATGAGCCTCTATTGTTTCATACCGTGAATCTCTCCACATTTATTCAGAATATGGCAGAGCTACACAAAATGCTACCAACTTTCTAGAGATGGTTATGGGGCTGATTTTCTATACCTATGACATCAACGTCAACCTTAGCATGTTCAGGAAGCACTGAGCGCATGCGTCACGTTTAATTTTTTTCCACTCTGGAAGCGCTTACAGGGCACACCACCTTCCTACGACAGTACTTTCTGAAGGCTTTTTTGACCTAAATAGTTTATATGTCAAATATGCCAACTTCAACGTTGAAAACGATATTGGTTTAGACCGCTACCTTGTTATTGGAAAAATAAGCCTTTAAAACTGTGGGTTTAAATTACAAAATGGCAACCTAATTGATATCTTCAACGCATATTCCGTAGATATGAATAATAAAAACACTAATAAAAAGCCAACACACACAAAACATGCGTAATATACAGTTAAAAAACCAAAAGAACTACTTTTTCCGGAAATTTGAAAACTACCAAACGCACAAATAATCACATCCAATAAATACCAAATTCTCCATCAAAACACAACAAATAATGCAAGTCAAAAACACGGTATTGCTAATCCCCAATTAAGAACTCCAAACCTCCACAAATTTATATTTACGTGGTGAAAAATTATGAAACCTTTACTAATATCCTAGCAAAAGAACAGTTCTATACAAAAGCAATAACCAACGGCACAATAAAACTTTTACTACAGATTCTTACAGAAAATTTATTTACAACCAAAAAATAATATATCAGATTTTTCTACTAGAAAAAAACAGTTTATAGAGTTTTTTTAGAAATATTCATCATTCCATTCCGACCCAAGAAATTAAAACGGAGTTAGCCAAACTTAGACATACCGCAAGAAATATTATAAACGTTAGCACAGAATAATTAAGGAGCCTCTTTCACTACTCATAATCGACCTTGAAGCGAAGGACAACAACAATAAAGTCTACGATCTCAAACTCTTAAGTAATCTGAAAGTATCTATTGAACTCCATATAAAATAGAATATTATATCGCAATGCACCCGCTACCAGGACTACGAAGACACAAAAGCATATTTTAATAAACCTTTGGCATGTGTTAGATGCGGAAAACAACATAGTATTGCCGTATGCAAAAAACCCCCAAAAACCTAGTGCGCCATTTTCCAGAGCAGTAATTCAGCTAACTATAAAGAATGTTTAGTATATAAAGACTTATAACCTTATTCAGAGGTGCAGCAACTAATGCGTTAAAACAACAACAAAGAATTCCAAACGCCAACGATTTCGTTCCCCTCAAAAATAAATAAAACATTACAAATAATACAGTTTCTGGTATTCCACAAAATGAGGTCGCCTATTTGCAAATAACCGCAAGGAACAACAATACTGCAATAAAAACCAACATTTAAGCATTAGTGAACAGTTCTCTATCTTCCTAATGGAATTCAAAACAATGTCTGCACAACTTCTTAATCAAAACAGCATGATATTTAACATTCTCTCCAATTTCATAAATAAACTAGCACTTTTAAACTCCAATGGCCTCACAAATCATATATGGAAGTAATTACTTTCTGCAGGTACAGAAAATTGACATATTGTTAGTTTCCGAAACACACGTAACTTTGAGAACAGTAATAAAAATCTTAAATTGCAGCACGTATATAATTAACCATCTGTTTACTCAGCAATATATTTCTTATTGTAGGTGATTTGAATGATAAAAATACATCATGTGCATTATTGTTAACTAGTCTTAAAGAAATAAATCTACCATGAGCCGCAGTATATCTCAACCTCAATTTTATCTCTAGCGGTTAGTGGCGTAGCTCACAACAGAGTTCAACTACGATTTATTCAGTTTATTCAGATTTAGTAATTGTCAGTACTACAATGATCACCAAGGAAGCTCCTGTAAGACTTTGTTCTAAAACTACTGAGTGAACTATTTTTGAACTCTAGTTGACCAAGAAGTAAATTTTACGCTTAAAATTAAAACCACGTAAGACCTTAAAGATGCAGTTAAATACTTCACAACTCTAATACAAAACGCTGTATAGCAGGAAACACCTAAACCCTTATATATAACCAATCAACACTATACGCAATCATATTCGAAACTTAATTATGGAAAAACACCGAGTTAAGAAACAATGGCAACGAACCAGAAATAAAACCAGCAGAACTTTATATAACAGGCTTAAGAGTGACACGTAATGAAACCTTGCAACAACACATTACTTAGCTTTCTCCAGATGACCATTCAATATGGAAAGCCACAAGAACTTTAAACGTCCCAGTGTAGCGATTCTGCAAATTAAAAAAATGCTAATTGAGCTAAATCAGATCAGGATAAAGCCGAAATCTTTGCTGAATACCTCCTAAATGATTTTGTGACACCACCAACTCCAACGAACGACGACTCAACAGAAATTGAAACTTACATTGATAAAGCTTATCCAATGTCTTTTCCACTGAAAGCTTTTACAAGCTAAAGTTCGAAATCAAAACAGTTAACTAACACTCATAATATCCCTGCCTATAACTTACTAGAAGGAGAAATACTTTACTACCTACCTAGAAAAACTCTAACTCTTCTGATCACTGATTCATCCTATAAAACTATGTCTTTTGCTTCTCATGTCTACAATTTTCGAAAAGTTATTTCTCAAAAGAATTAAATATACCCTAGATTTGGATTCCGCAAACACTATTCAATAGTGCACTAAGAATATCAACTCGTCACTACAACCATGGAATGCTTCGAAACCGGAAAAGTTTGTGCCTGTATGTTCTTATATATCCAACAAGCGTTTGATAAGGTCTGGCATAAAAGCTTACTCTATAAATTCAAGCTACAATTTTCAGGACAGCTTTATCTTGATCTCAAGTCTTACCTAAGTGACAGCATTTTCCAAGTTAAAATTAATAGTACAGTTTTAAGTTACTAACACATTATCGCTGGTGCACTACAGGGCAGTGTACTTGGGGCACTTCCTTAACTCCTATACACCGCTGACATTCGAACCACTTAAACCACCGCTCGCTAATGATATAGCAATTTTCAATCAACGACACCTTAGCAACTGAAGCAAAACATTTACAAAATCACCTCAACCTACATGAAGCTTGGTTGACTCGGTAGGGTTACAGTTAATAGTAAGAAGTTTGATCAGATAACTTTACTAAAAACGTACACCAGCATCTATTCAACCCCAAGTCAACATCTCGAATTGCATTTGGCCCAAAATCTAATTTTGCGTGAGCATATTAAGATAAAAAGGAAACACCTAAACCTCAAACTTAAACACATGGACTGGCTCATCGAACGGCGCTCTCAACATTCCCTGTCGAACAAACTCATCCACTACAAAGTCATCCTAAAACCTATATGGACTTACGAGATACAACTTTGGAGATGTGTGAAAGCGTCCCATACAAAGGTACTCCAATGTTTCCAATCGAAAATCTTACATATTATAGCAAACGTTTCATAATATGTCTGGAACGACACTTTACGCTCCGACCTATAAATACCATAGATAGCTGAAGAAATTCACAGATCCTCAAATGCTTATTATAGCAATCTGAATGGACATCCCTTCAAGCTCGTAGAATAGCTTATTATTCACTCAGTAGTTCGAAGATTAATACGTCAGTGACCACATGACTTAGTTCGGAACTAATGTATTCTAATCCCTGTCATATTAATTTACCTTCCTACTATTTGCTTATTACTTTAATATAAAGTAGCGTGTAAATTTGCAGTTCAGTAAATAATAAAAAAAACACTTTTGTTCTCTGCAAAAGTTGATGGTTGCTCTAAAATACACAGTCATTTCAATTTCTGTTGCTGTAAAATAGATAAGAAACGTGAATCAAGTGAAAGCATCTTTTTTGTTATTAATTTTTTACATTAATCTAATCACGTTACGTACACACAAAACCGAAGCTCTCCTTGATAAACCTGCACAAAAAGCTCGAACAATATGTCGACTGTCAGCAAACTGAACCGTAAACAATTAGGTGAGCCCGTATAACGAGCAGTTGTAATCTACACGGTTGAATTTCGGATGAAATTTAGACTTGTTTGGGATCGTTTTATCTAATCTAACCAACCCTTTACGAAACAAAATAGCACATTGTTGAGTTAAAATTAAACCTCACGAATTCGTTCCGCCTTTGATAAAGCCGCAACATTGATTAATTCCAATGAGCTTTCCTTGCGCCGCGCTCCATTTCTCAAGCGCCTACATTATTTATCTTTGAACCAACGCAGTTCGGGGCTGTATAACGTGTCAGATAATCTGAAATGAAAACCTTGGCGGCGTGTAAATACTTAAACTTTTATAAGCCTTTAAAAGGTTTTAAAAATTAATTGGGGTATCCACTGCCCTTCACATTTTTGTTGCGCGATGTAAGCTTACGCGCAGGATTACATATATTTATTTCTTTGTGCTCGTAAATTTCGTTTTTGTCGTTCCACAAACTGCGTTGCAACCATTTCGCAACAATAATTAAAGTGAGGGCAACGCAAAACAGCCAATTAAATTCTTTAAGGCCCCGGACGATCAAACACGTTCTACATAAAAGTTGAAATTTGGGATTAGGACCCTTAAGCGCCTTACATTTATCTTCGGAATTTATCTGAAAGATAAAATTAAAGAGACAGCGTTCGGGAACTAGAAGACATAATTTATGGGGCAGAAATATGAACAGGGCACACAAAGAAAGTATTAAAAATCCATAAAACTGCCAAAGTTTAGAATTCAATTTATGATATGCAATAAACTCGAACTGTCAAGTTCTTCCAATACCGCCTAAATCATGATCGGAACATTTCAATTTTCAATAACTCTTTTTGCTGACTGGAAAAACGCCGCTCGCAGGCCGACAGTACAGAATCCGGAAAATTTCTTTATCAGAACGATTTGCACGCTTTCCGCTTAGAAAAACATCCTTTAGCGGGATATTCGGGGGAATTTAGGCAGGTTCGAAAGTTTCCATCGAAAATATACGGAGCACTGAGCAAACTTCGCGGCGCGAAACGACGTTCCGGTGAATGTGGGTTATCCCTTCGTTACGGTACGACTTAATATTCAAGGAAAGGTAATTTCACTCAAGTTGGCGGAGTAAACCTGCTGCGATTAGTTTTAAAGATAAAATCCCTCATTATCATTAGCAGCTTTAATGCCCCAAGTGTGCTAATGACTAACGAGCTATGACGAGTGCCTGTTTAGGTCTCGGCGCTTACGCCTCGCACTATTAAATTTGAAAATGGGGGTGTTAATTATTGAACAAAGCCTTTCTTTTCGTCAAAACGTCAACAGACATTTGAGTACTGCTGAAGTAGCATCACGTCTTCTTGGATAAAATTCAATTTCTAAACTATCAAATAAATTTTATTGCACAACTTTTTTCTTATCACAAAAACCCTTTGACTTTTTCTTTAACGAGTACATAGAAAAGATGTCATTAGAAGAAATAATTACTAGATTGCGCGCAGAGTAGTGTAGAACTTTCCAAGCAAGTTTCCATAATTTGTTATAAGTCATTCTTCGAGTGCGTAACTTCCTAGTATCCCGTTGTAGAATATCATTGCAACTTTGTTAATCTTGGCGGAACCGCTACAAGCTTTCGTTTTTTAATACTAGCGATATTGCGGCGATATTTATCTATAAGTGTAATTTAAGTGAGCCTTTTTACATTTTATCAAATGCACACGAAAACATTATTGGAGGATAATGCAGATCCTTTAGTTAATTTTCCTTCATAACCAATCAGAATACATACTAAAGTTGGCTTGAAAAATTTGCAATATATGGGGTGATCCAATTTGAACTTAGAATATGAATTGCGCACCGTTTGCGTTCTGTGAACGTTGTACGAGGTGCGTTCAAGTTCTAAGACATACAAAAAAAATTTCCTCAGCAGTGAGAGTAAATAGAAAGATGTGGTTAATTTTAAAAGACGCGGAAAATATTTCTGAATTTGTAATATAGATGGCAATGTATACAGGTCGAATTACCACCATTGCAGTGTTGTTTTCTGTACTTGAAATGGTGACGTTTAGTGTTTAAGAACAATGTGTAATCATCCGGTTTCTTCTCTTGCATAGTGAAACGCCCATTAAAATTTATATCCAGTTGAGTGCGGTGAAGGCGTTATTTATGTTAAAAATGTGCATTAGTCGGTGCGAAAGTTTAAAGAAAGTCGAGAGTTGTCTGACAATGAACCATCCGGACCAAAACCATGATTGCGCGAGTGGAGCAAGTTGTTACAGAAAACAGTTGATTAGATGTGCGTCATATTGTCATTAAACTTGGCATTTTCTTAGGACCTGTGGAGCCCATTCTCATGATAACCTGAAAATGCGAAAAGTTTTTTGAAGGTGGATCCCACGAATGCTGACCGACCAACACAAGGGTGTGCGGGCGACAATGTTTTAGGACATGTTCACACGTGATGCTGTCATAAATTTCCGACTCTGAAGGACACTCTTCGATCGATCATTTTTGAGCGGGCAAAACATACCCCTAAAGAAGTTTTCTTAACAGGCATGGAATCATGGCGACGACGTTGTAAAAAATGTGTTCAGCTAGATGAAGATTGGGTTAAGAAGTAGTAGAAAGTTCAACTTTTTTGGGTATGTACATTTAGAGAAAAAATTGAAGACCTTAGAACTTGAACGCAGCTTATAACTATGTCTGGTATTTAAACACGTGGAAAAGTCATTATAACGCCGTATCCTGTGCAGCAATACAACAATATCATTTAAGTTTATTATGAAAACAGAAAATTAGTTACGATTATTCGTAGAAAACTTCGACTAGTGTTTGGACGCAACAGTGTGCCAAGTGAGAGTGCAATTCGTGATCTAATGCAAAAATTTTAAATAAAGTTATAAAGAAAGAACAATTTTACACAAAAGCATTAACAATCAACACAAACTCAACAAAAATTCATGGTAAACAAGATACCATATGTATCACATCTGCGAACTTGCAGATCAGAGATACTAAATTGCAATCAGCGGTAGTCAGACTTTATACCAACAAAGTATATTATAACTAAATTGGCATATGTAAGACACGTCGTACGCAACATTATTGATATACGGCTTCGGGCAACAAAATATTCGCTACTTTTATTCGTAATGGTAATGGTAAGGCTCTACGCCCCGCGTGGGAGCACAGCCTGCAAACTGAGAAGTTAAGGCTCTCATACATTTGCTTTTTCTCTGGTGCGGGGCGATGTAGCAAGCACGCGCCTAAGACGACCGCCATTATTACCCCTTGTTCGAGTGAACGCAGGTACTCAATTATTTTTTTGTGACTGAGTAGGCCACCCGCCAGGCATCAGAGAGCACCGGGAATTGAACCCGGGTCCGTCAGCATCGCAGCCCGCCCCTCAACCACGGGACCACGCTGGCTTTTATTCATGGTAGACATTAAACCAAAAGAAAACAACAAAAACGTATAGCAAATAGAATACTTTAGCAAAATTAATACTAAATTTGCATTATGCTATCAAACCACCTTGACGGCGAACTGCTAAAAATTACACAAATACAAACACAGCACAATAAGTATATGCGCATTTATATGCTATAAATGTGAAAAAGAAATATAACAAATAAAAACTTGTTATAAACTTTAACAGCCGAGTTAATCAAAGGGAGGGGCAAGAATAATTGTGGTAAATACAAGTACTTAAGCTAAATTTCATCGTGCACTGTTAAAAGAGATGCGGATATAGATGATAAAGTAATAAGAGAAAAGAGGGCAATACTTCATGAATTTATATAGAAGCAAAACCACAGAAAACAAAGACAAGGATATATAAGACTATTGTGGAGAATTGTGACTGATGACTAACAAAATAATAGATAAATTAAGAACTTCATAACAAGAAATTTACAACGTCCAAGTTAGAATAAAAAACGAACACAAAAGATAGGGAAAGAGACTAAAGTAGAAATGTCAATTACAAGAATAATTGAAAAATAAGACACCTAAATGGTATGTTTTCGTCCAAAGAATGAACTAAGAGAAACGGTCTAAAGAAGAATATGAAGCAGAATAGGTCGGCCAGTAGTAAAATGAACATATGTGGAGAATATGATGCAATAGCAGAAAAAAGACTAAATGTAGTAGATTAAGAAGACACTATTGAGAAACATATAAAAAAAGAAAAATTTGGCAGTTTTCAAAAATTTCTTGTAACCGTAGTAAAGTATCTTCAAATTATTAATATACAAAGCTATATGTAATTCGTTTTATAGAAACAGAAAATATAATATTTATGATAAAATAAAACTTACCGAAAAGAACGGTCACCTTACAACGGATCCGTGGGGGGCATTTGGCCAACATAATACAGGTATTTTATACTGCTAAGTCTATACATAAGCTGCGCGATATTTATTACAAAAAACCAATAAAAATAAATGTTTAATGTCAAAACCTTTGTTATTGTTTGTCAGAGTATTGTCTGTCACAGTCAATACACATGGGTTTTGAACACATCAACAGCCTCTTCCGGCGTCGAAAATCGTTTGTTATTCACGTGTGGAACAAAAAGCAACTATTAGGAACCCATAAATTCGATGTTTTGAGTGTTCAAAAAAACAGTTGTTTGCTTCGATGTGTGTGAACTTGCATTGTTATAGTGAAGAATGATCCGGCGTCACGTGTTGGTTTTCGTATTTTCCGAAAACTTTTGGCAAACAAATGGTGGACTATCTTACGATCCTCTAAAACCACGGTTGCGACATGTCCAGTTTTTCCCAAGAACAGCCGACTATTTGCTTCAAGTGCTTCAAACGTGAACGATTTTGTTGGATTTAGCTCATCTTGAAAAACCCTATACGGTCGACTGCAGTTTACTTTCGGACTCACACGCATAAATCCAAGATTAGTCACCTGTAACGATGTTGTAAACTGCATTTAAAGCACCTCGATCGTATTCTTTGGGCATTTTTTTTAAATAATTGACACCAGTTTTGTTTTTAAGCGATCGTTAACTTATGCGGAATTCAACGTGCACACAGCCTTTTTATGTTTTTTTTCAACGAACTTAAAAATTTCGTTACTGAATTTTATGTCTGTCTGTCGGTCCGTCACAAAATTTGAGATTTTTTAAAATTTGAAAATGGATTCTTATAGGAAATTTTACGCTGATTTCGCATTCGAAATTAAAAAACTTCTATCTCGAATAATTTTCGAGATATTTGACTTCGAATTTTGGGAAAATTTTCGACATTACGATTTTAAATGTGATTCTTATAGGAAATTTTACGCTGAATTCGAAAATGAAGTCGAAAAAATTCTATGTCGAATAATTTTCGAGATATTCGATTTCGAATCGAAAGGTCTTTTTAAGTTCGTTCTGGGATTGCTTACAGAGCAATCTCTTCGCCGGCCCCATGTTTTTTACTAATTTCTAAAGTTGCCTGAATTTTACGATAAGTCCCATGATGAACTTGCTTTATCAGTCCGCGTAGGGTATCGATGTTTGCTGCTACCACTTCTTAAAATTCATCCGCCAGTGTACTACGAGTACGATTACATAAATTTATTGAACTGTGCCTCTGAGTGGGGCCTCATCACCGAGAGTTGAAATGAGTTGATGTACGCACTATCGTTGGGATAATCCATGTCGAAGGTCGTAAACAATCATCGCACGAAAATGTTCACTGCCATTTTTTGGCCGAAAGGAAATTTACAACTTAATAAAAAAAAAATGGCATCTGTATGCAAAACGCACTGAGTACACGTGTCATTGGAAATACGAAGCTGCATGACGCAAATGTCGGGGTTGCCAATTTGTAATAAATATCGTGCAATCCACGTACTTTGCATTGATAGCAAGAGAAACCGGATTGCTTCAATGTTTTGTGTTTTATTTTTGAAAAAAGCCTTGACACCCCATTTGGATTATTTTAAGCCTCAGCTATGTCGCCGAAACTTTCTCCTCCCACCGTATTTGCCAAGTTAACTATCTGACAATATTCGTACTCCAATAATGGACAATAGATCTAACCTTAGGTAGCTTTTTATTTCTTAATCTCAGTGTATGACATTGCAACGTGCTTAACACAATCTAAGACAGTAAAATATTTTCAAGTATTCAGTACCGCCAGATATTCATTATTTTTTTTAATTTTAAAATATCCAAGATTCGCTTAATTTACGCTACCCAAAAGTCAAAATTAACCCTTCGTTTAATGATTGCAATGAGAAAATCGTACTCTTTGGTAGAAATATAATTTGCATATTTTCCTGTTGTAAATCTTGAAGTTGGCCCGGTGCTTTATTAATTGACAGAAGCACTTTAAAAGATATGGAGCTTCTTTTTATTTATATACGTTTTGATATCTGAAACAAAAATTTATGAAATCATTCATTAAAAATTGTGACAGTTACCAATGCTTTCTTATTAGTTATGCAATAAATGAGAAGAGTGTTGGCATTTTAATTTTTATTATATAATCGCCTGAAGCGTTAGAAAAAAGATCTTTCACTAGCTGCTTTGTGAGTTTTAGAATCAATAAATTCTCTCTGGCATTTTTTCGAAAATGACCTAAACTCGTCAGCATTGAAGACCTGATAATGAGTTTATGAATTGGCGGCCGCAATTTTAGCATTCTTACGCTGGCTTTACATCACCATACGCTGATTTAGTTTTCGTTTTTAAATTATGTAAGGTTTGAAGCTTATAAACCAGCAATGACTTGTTGTAAAACACTACTTTTCCCAGTTGAAAAAGTAGATGGTAACCAATCCTTAATTTTCAAACCTAAGTTCAAAAATCTAAAAAGCCACATTTGTAATGGCATTGGTATAAATTGGCATTCACTTCTATCAGTTATTGTACTATCAATCATTGCAATATGTCTTACGTATGAAGTTGTGCTCATACTTGTAGCATTTCCAGATGTTACACTTTTTCTAATGAATTTTTATTATGGATTTCATTTTTGCTTTATTTATGGAATATAATTTAGCACCCTCTGTTACCTTTTCTCCATTACGTAGACGATCTAAAATTTTATTTTTTGTTTCTAAAGATGTCACTTTTCTTTCTACTTGTTTATTTTAAATATTTTTTACCATAGTAATGTTTAACAAATCTGATTTAAACTATAAAATACTAAAACGCTATAATTATTTATTACTAATAAATATAAATAATTAAAAATACTTGATTAGAAAAAGCATAAAGATATGTACCTTTTTTCGATTTAATACCAATCTTACCAATAGAATGGTCTTAAAAATTTCTGCATATATACACGTGCATTAAAAATGTCTATTTTTGACAGTTTTTATTTTTGAAAACCATGTAAAAGCGAGAACGTGTAAATAGAGTACCCTGCAAATCGTAGAATAAGTGTGCCGCAATTTAATTCTTAAATGAAAGTAATAAATCCGAAAAAAACATGAAAAATATTTAATATTGTCAGGCTCGATTGTAAATGGTTGACTGTTGTACTACTTTTGGATATTTGAAATGGCCCTCACCCGTATTTATCTAACTATTTATTTTATTTATTTAAACTAAAAATCCTTATACCGTTAGGTGTCGGATTATAACCCAGTTTACAATACTATAATATTATTATTACAGTAATATAATATCTAATATAACTTATAAAACTTATTAAACTTAATTAATATTTCTTAATTGATTTATTCCAAGCCTTTCTGTCTCTTGTCAGGTTCCTTACGTCTCTCCATTGTATGTTCCTATTTTCCGCTGCTACTTTTACCTGTTCCTCCCACTTCCTTCTTGGTCTACCTACTGCGTTCTTCCCCTCTGTTCTTGCTTCGTATACTCTCTTCGCTATCCTGTTATCATCCATTCGGGGCAGGTGTCCCATCCAACCTAAATGCCTCTCTTCTACCAGTGTCAATATAGGTTTCACTTTCAGTTGTTCCGTTATATTTTCATTTCTCACTCTGTCCAGTCTTGTTATTCCTTTAATTTTCCTCAAATATCTCATCTCCATTGCTCTAATTTTACTCTCGTTTCTTCTGTTGATCGTCCAGGATTCGCTGCCATAGATTAACGAAGGTCTTACTACTTTTTTGTATACTTCCGATTTTATTTGTTCCGGAATTTCTTTTTTCCTGAGGAACGTGTTTTTCAGTGTGTTAAATATTTTCCCCACCTTACCTAATCTTTCCATTATTTCATTATCTATTTCTCCCTTGTTATCTATTATTGTACCCAAATATTTGAAATTTGTTACTTGTTCTAGTGTTTGTCCTTCTATACTGATATTGTGTTGAGAGTCTGTCTTGGCAATAATCATAGTTTTAGTTTTTTCTATATTTATTTCCATGTTTATTTTTCTGAGCTCGCGATGATAGATATTGATATTTTCCTGAAGTTTTTCCGCTGATTCTGCTAGTAGCACCATATCATCAGCAAATATTAATTCCTGTATTGTTATTCTTTTTAATCTCCAACTTCCCACTTCCATATTATAGCATTCCTTTTTACAGATCTTCACTACATCGTCCATAAGTACTGAGAATAGGAGTGGACTAAGCACGCATCCCTGTTTCAGTCCTATTTTTGTTTCGAATTGTTCTGACTCGTTGTTGTGTGTCCTTACTTTATTTCTATTGTCTTTGTATAGTGTTTTGGTGACATCTATCAAGTCTTTACTTACTCCTCTTCTTTCTAGACTTTCCCAAACATTCTTTCTCTTTACCCTGTCGAAGGCTTTTTTTAGGTCAATAAAGCAAATATGAATTTCCTTCTTTTTCCTTATCATTTTTTCCCTTAATTGTCTGATTGTAAAAATTAAGTCCTGTGTGCTTCTACCTCTACGGAACCCATGTTGTGACTCCTCCAGCAAGTTTTTAATTTCTTCTCTCAGTCGCTTCTCTAAAATTCTACTTAACACTTTGCCGGGTATACTCGTTAGTGTAATACCCCTATAATTTGAGCATTCTTTTATATCTCCTTTTTTGTATAGGGGTAGTATTATCCCTATATTCCAGTCTGTGGGTATTACTTTTTGTACTATTATTTCATTTATTAACTCGTGGAATTCCTCTACAGCTATCTCTCCCATATATCTCAACATCTCAGCTGTGATTGCTTTCCCTAGTTTGAGTTTCCTGACTGCTTCCATGATTTCTTCTTTTGAGATTCTTTGTATCTTCTGTGTATCCCCGTGTCCTACCCTTATTTCCTCTATCTCTTGTTCTACATTATTTCCTGCTTCTATTAATTCTTCGAAGTATTTCTTCCATCTTTGCATTATTTCCTTCTCTTCAATTATCACTTTCCCGTTTTTGTGTTTTATATTTCTTAGCTTGGGTGGTTTCTTTTGTTTTAAATGCTTTAATGTATTATAGAATAGTTTTTGGTTCTCTAAATAGTTTTCCTTCATCCTGGTTCCGAACTCTTCCATGCCTTTTCTTCGTTTCTTTTATGCTTTTCTTTGGTTCGGTTCTTGCTTTCTTGTATAAGTGTGCCGCAATTTAATTCTTAAATGAAAGTAATAAATCCGAAAAAACATGGAAAATATTTAATATTGTCAGGCTCGATCTTAAATGGTTGACTTGTACAACTTTGGGATATTTTAAATGGCCCTCACCCGTATTTATCTAATATTACTTTTAATTATAGTACGATAAACTTTATTAACTATTACTCCATGTATTGAGGCTTGGAATTAATTTTAAAGGATTTTTTAAAAATTAAATATATATTTTGAAAAGAATTATAAAACCCAAGTTATTTACAGTATTGTCTATCGTTTTTCTTATCTGTCTGGCAACAGACGGATTTCCTGTCCTGTGATACAATCTATGAATCGACCCATTGTTTTTTTGATATCTCCAAAAGAGTCGAAGCGTTACTCAGACAGGACATGCGTCACCAACTGGAACACATGGCGGGGGGTGGAATAAGACATCCCATCAAAGTATTTTTAAATAGTGTTTGACTTCCTTTGCACTTTATCGTGCCTTTTGGAGTATTTCGGTCGTTTTTCTTTTAATGCTCTGTTAAGTATGAGCGATCCCCAGTGATAGTTTCGCCTTGTTCCAGCAGCTCATAAAACACTACGCCCTTTTGGTCCCATCAAACATAGTACATTACCTTCGAATCATAGATGTTTCGCTTTGGCGTCGATGTTGAGGTCGATGGTAATGCTTGGCTGGGAATACATCTGTATGTTCTGCGCTAAAGGTTTTCGTAATAAACCCATTTTTTATCACCAATCACAATGCGATGCAAAAATCCCTTTTTTCTATCTTTGAAGTAACTGTTCGCAGGTAGAAAAATGTCATTCGTCACTCTCGGCTTAAATTTGTGTGGTACGCATTTTTCTTGCGTGTGAATCATTTCCATTACCTTTAAACGTTTACCGTCAGTCGATAAATCAACATTCAAGATATCTACCAATTCTTCAAGGATTTGACATGGATCTTCATCGAGTATTCCCCCCAATTCTGCATCTTCAAACTTTCTCAGCTGATCTGGTCGTATATTGTCTTCTGTCTCAAAATCACCACTTTTGAATCGTCAAACCAATACTCACAAGTTAAAATCGATTGAGCACCTTTACCACAGGCTGCAGATAGCAAGAGAAGACTTAACTGCCTATTTGTTACATTGGAAATAAAAAAGTAAAGTTTAAAGTTCAAATAGAAAATTATATGGCTTACACATATAAAATTATAGCTAATATAATATAATAGTAACGCTATTTTTTGTAAATCCTTGAAAAATAATTCCAAGCCTCTAATAATTTATTTATTTTTAATTTATTATTATGAAACCAGTTCATTAAATAATTATTAAAAATTGTTTTAAATTAGTAAAAATGTATTAAAATAAATAAGCAATGCATTTAACCATAAACTAGATAAAATAAGTTTTTTAAGAATTTTATTAAAATTTTATTAAAAGCGAGAGAAAACTCAAAGTACAAATAGAAATGTATGGAAAAGAGATAGCAATTCTCGGCGTATATGGACCAACTGACGATAGCACTCAAAAAGAAAAAGAGGACTTTATGGAAACGCTAGGGGAGGAAATCCAGAAAATAAGAGACTCCCAAGAAATTATAGTAGCAGGTGACCTTAATGGTAGAACAGGCAAGGAAGCTAACAACAAGACAATAGGACCATTCGGAGAGGAAGTTACAAATGATAATGGGGAGAGAATTATAGAATTATGTGAAATAAATAACCTCCGAATAACGAATGGGTTTCAACGGCATAAAATGATCCACAAATATACTTGGGAACGGGTGACAAGAAATCTAAAATCAATTATCGATTACATCATAGTAAGAATCAACACCAAAATAAAAATAAAAGATGTACGAGTTAAAAGAGGGGCGGAATGTGGCACAGGCCACAAATTATTAATCGCAAAGATGGAATTCCCTTGGTATAGGAAAACAACAATAACCTACAAACAAACACAAGAAAAAATAGAGGATCAGCACTACCAAGTCGACCAGCTACAAGACGAAAAAATAAGAGAACTCTACCAAAGAAAATTGGATCAGAAAATAAATGATTTCACATTTGATAATATAACAGACATGTACGAACATATAAACACTAGTATAAAAGAAACAGCTCGGGAGGTACTGGGAGTCAGAATAAAAAAGAACAATAATCACAAGATAATCCTTGGTGAAAATACGCTAAAAAGTATCCAGGAAAAGAAAGAACAATATAATAGGTGGCTAAGCACCAAAACGCAAGAAGATCAACAAAAGTACAAAGAGAAGAACAAAGAGGTAAAACGATTAGTAACAAGAGAAAAGAATGACCAGTGGAAAACCATGTGCACAAACATTGATCAATACATAGGGGGAACAAAGAGTTCAGAAGCATGGCGAATACTAAAAACGTTAAGAACAAATTCAAAAGAAAAGGCATACATACCGTTCATACAACAAGAAAAATGGGAGCAATACAGGACAAGCGATAGAAAATAAACAAAATGACCAAATAGAACACGAAGAAGTAGAAATAACAATTGGAGAAGTCAAAAAGGCCACACAATCATTAAAAAATAGAAAATCAGGAGGACCGGGAGGAATAGTACCCGAAATGGTAAAGTATGGAACCCCGAAATTACTACGCATGATGCAACATATGTTTCGTAAAGCACTAAATGGGGATGTACTACCGAATGAATGGACAAAAGCGTATATAACGTAGATATTTAAAAAAGGTAATCGCAGAATATGTGACAACTATAAAGGCATTAGTGTGATCTCTCTAATGGGAAGAATTTATGCAAAAATAGTAAAAAACAAAATAGAAGACAATATTCATGGAAAAATAGGAGAAGACCAAACAGGATTCACAGCCGGAAAATCCTGTATAGACAACATATATACTATCCAACAACTTATAGCGAAGAAAGAGCGAAAAACATGGACATTTACTTGGCCTTCATAGACCTCAGAAAAGCGTACGACTCGGTTCCCAGAAAAACTGTGGGAAACGATGAGTAATACAGGGATCAACAAAAGTCTAATCAGGGCAATACAGCAACTTTATGGAAACAACCAAGTGGCAGTGAAAGTGGGGCAGACGATCAGTAATTACTTTAAGACAACAAAGGGCACCTACAAGGATGCTGCACATCTCAACCCTATTCAAGATATTCTTAGAAGATACCTTAAAGAATTGGAAAAGGAAATGTGAGGGAATGGGGATGCCAGTGCGCAATGAACATCTTTATACACTAAGCTACGCAGATGATCAAGTGATAATTTTCTGTAATTATAATAAAGTAGTCAATTTGACTTCTCGTTCCTAGAGCGGGCTAGTATTATCGTCCACATTTCCTCATTGTCTATTTTAATGTCTAGTGCCAGCAATATTTCATTAATATATCTTTCTTCCCTAATATTATTTACTTTATCGGATTTTACTCTTAATCCTACCCCTTTTGCTCCCCATTCTTCTTGCTCTACTCCTGACCAATATAGCCAGTATCCTTCGTTCAGTTCCATTTCTCCTTTCCCTTTTTTTGGTTTCCGTTATGCCTAAATAGTCGATATTTTGCATTTTCATCTCATCAATTATTTCTTCTTCTTTTCCTATAATACTTTTCACATTCCAGGTGCCAATTTTTATCAAGTTTCTTTTTTGTTTTATTTTCTTCGGTTCTTCTTTGTTGTATTGTTTGTTTCTTTTCCTATTTTTATGTTTTTGATGTATTACCATTTGCGCATTTCCTTGTTCATTGCCCTTTTTGTCATCACTTCCCCCTATCCTATCTTTGTCTACCAGTTTTGTCTCCCGGTACGGGTTACTTTCCTCAACTGATCAACCAGAGTGCTCTCCTCCGGGGACCTTTCCGTTACTATCCTCTTTAGGGTATTTGATTCTGAACTATCTTTCTTTGTCCGTTTTTCTTTTCTTTTTATATCATCGACCTTGTATATTTGATCGTTCACAATTAGCGTATTGAATTTTAACTGTGCCTTAAATCCTTTTTTCCGCGCTTCTTTCAAGTGTGGTGTTAATGTCTTTCTTTCTTCTTGTATTTCCTTAGTGTAGTCTTGGTCGATCCATATCGATCGGATCCTTTAAGTTTTTTCGCATTCTGAAGGATTGCTAGTTTCGTACTATGTTTAATTAATTTAACGTGTATTGGTCTTTTCTTGTCCTTACTGTAATCCCCAATTCTTCTGACTTGGTCGGTTTCGGCTTTTATGTCTAAGTTCATACCTATTTTTTGAATAATTGTTAGTAGTTTGGCACTTAACTCGCTTTCATTTTCGTTTTCTACATCTGCTACTCCTTTTATTACAATATTCTTTTTTCTTACTTCTCTTTCTAAATTGTTTATTTTTCCTTCTTGCGCTAATATTTGTGCTTTCAATTTTACATTTTCTTCCTTTATTTGTTTCATTTCTGTTACTAATGTATCTAATTTTGCATTCATTTGGCTCATGTTCCCCTCTATTATTTGAAACATTTTCTCAATTTTGTCGAACTCACTCATCCTTAATTTTGTTTGATCACTTTGATTGAATTTTACCTTAATTTATTTCTCGGTTCAAAAATTTATACCTGGCTTTTAGACTTTAAAATTTTTAATTCTTATGCATTCCTGAATATATTCCTTTAAATATTTGATTTGTTATTTAGGTTGCCTATTTAGACGTCGTGTAGCGTAAAGTGTTATCACCCAAGTCGACCTTTCGGAGGTGATATCACTTATCTCTCGACGTTGTGTATTTATTTGTATATTTAATATTCAATATTTGCAAGTACCTAATTATCTCATTTAACGTCTATTTTTCCTTCTTAGATATTATTTATATAATCTTATGCTATTGATTCTCTTTATGGTTAACAACTTACGTGTAAATTCAACTCGTAAAGGCTCAAATTTTGAGTTTGTTTACGGAACGATTGACACGCGTGCACTCACCGAAAGTCAAAGCTATAAACTGTATTTATCTAATATTACTTTTAATTATAGTACGATAAACTTTATTAACTATTACTCCATATATTAAGGCTTTGAATTAATTTTAAAGGATTTTTTAAAATTAAATATTTATTTTGAAAAAAATTATAAAACACAAGTTATTTACAGTATTGTCTATCGTTTTTCTTATCTGTCTGGCAACAGACGGATTTCCTGTCCTGTGATACAATCTATGAATCGACCCATTTTTTTTGATATCTCCAAAAGAGTCGAAGCGTTACTCAGACAGGCCATGCGTTATCAACTGGAACAAACGGCGGGGGGTGGAACAAGACATCCCATCAAAGTATTTTCAAATAGTTTTTGAATTCGTTTGCACTTTATCGTGCCTTTTGGAGTATTTCGGTCGTTTTTCTTTTAATGCTCGGTTAAGTGTGACCGATCCCCAGTGATAGTTTCGCCTTGTTTCAGCAGTTCATAAAACACTACGCCCTTTTGATCCCATCAAACATAGAACATTACCTTCGAATCATAGATGTTTCGCTTTGGCGTCGATGTTGAGGTCGATGGTAATGCTTGGCTGGGAATACATCTGTATTTTCTGCGCTAAAGGTTTTCCTAATAAACCCATTTTTCATTACTAATCACAATGCGATGCAAAAAAACTGTTCGCAGGTAGAAAAATGTCATTCGTCACTCTCGGCTTAAATTTGTGCGGTACGCATTTTTCTTGCGTGTGAATCATTTCCATTACTTTTAAACGTTTACGGACAGTCGATAAATCAACATTCAAGATATCTGCCAATTCTTCAAGGATTTGACATGGATCTTCATAGAGTAATCCCCCCAATTCTGCATCTTCAAACTTTCTCAGCTGATCTGGTCGTTTATTGTCTTCTGTCTCAAAATCACCACTTTTGAATCGTCAAACCAATACTCACAAGTTAAAATCGATTGAGAACCTTTACCACAGGCTGCAGATAGCAAGAGAAGACTTTTAACTGCCGATTTGTTACATTGGAAATAAAAAAGTAAAGTTTAAAGTTCAAAAAGAAAATTATATGGCTTACACATATAAAATTATACCTAATATAATATAAAAGTAACGCTATTTTTTGTAAATCCTTTAAAAATAATTCCAAGCCTCTAATAATTTATTTATTTTTAATTTATTATTATGAAAAAAGTTCATTAAATAATTATTAAAAATTGTTTTATATTAGTAAAAATTTATTAAAATAAATAAGCAATGCATTTAACCATAAACTAGATAAAATATGTTTTTTAAGAATTTTATTAAAATCGATAAAGATTTAAACTAAGAAATGTAAAACCACTTTTTATATTAATTGGTAATGTAATAATATATACTTATTAATTGGAAATGAGACCAAAACAATGAGATATAGAGGTCTATGTAGATTGTCACTGAACGACCCTAAAATCGGTTGCCCATAAATTCGAAACTTTCCGCGATTTTACAGCAAATATCCTGCGCAGCGCATAAATCACTTACGTATGCCGCTGTATTAATAATGCATAACAATCTAAATTGCAAATTGCCGAATTTTAGTTGTATCTGGAATTTACAAAGCAAGTGGTGTATCACTAGCATGACTGTTGCTTTAAATTTTTCGCCCATAAATACTTCGCGCGGCCGTTTTCGGCGCAAAAATGCTAATTTTGTGCGCCCCAAAAATTATAACGTGCCCGCGCTCACTATAATAACGCCCAGCTACACAAACAAATTTATCACGCTCTAAGTAGGGATCTTGATAAGACCGCGCAGCACTTAGGAGACATCCATTAATGTAATTAACAAAGCCAACAGCGGCCTGTCTCGATATGGGGACAGTGCGTGTGTCTGTGCCCTAATAAGCCGGCGATTTATGCATTTCGTGACTCCTCCAGATCAATAAGTAAATGAGGAATCGTTGCCGCGAGATTTATTTGCTTCTGCCCCGCCGGACGATTCATAACGGCGACAGGCCGGTGTAACCAGACACACCTCTCGCACGAATAATTTACCGAGTTTATACATTAAGCATGTGGTTCCGCGTCGCGCTGATTGCCTCGCTGATAACGGCTCGAAATAGTGGTTGTTGGGGCACCGTTTATGGCTATAATAGAATTTTATTATACACGCAAAAAACAATTACGGAGATAAGGAAAAGCAATTACGTTCGCATACGGAATGTTCAGCTCTCTAGAGAAAACGAGAAAGCTATTGCTTATCAATACAACTATTTTTACTCACAAAATTTTACTTAAAGTTGCAAATATAGAAATATAATTAAAGGAAAACCTACCTGCTATTAACGGAAGGTTTACAGATGAATCCTGGGAGTATTAGTTGAGTATTGTCTGCAACTAAGAAATATATAGTTATTTAAACAATATAGACAACAATAATACATAACAACATTAAAATTATTATAAAACATAATAAGAAAAGGACGTTCTTTTTTAACTCCTTTAGCGCTGACCATTTTTGAATTAGAAATTCTCTTGTTTCGAGCTATTTTATTGTTTTGCGCAATCATGCGGCCTCCGTCATTGCAGCAAATTTTCTTCGGGAAGAAACGTTCCTCTTCTCTCGCCTCGAATATTGCACGTAATCATCAACAAAATTAGGAATAAAACTATGTATTTAATTGTATGTGTTTATCTTCTTCTTCTTCTTCTTCTTCTTCTGTCGTCAAGCCTTAGGCCATTCTGCTTGTTCCGAACTTCATTTGATTAGGACCATCTTTTCTTCGGTCTTCCTACATCTCTGCGTCCTCTTGGGTGGTAGTTTAGGATTTGTTTCGGTATTCTTTCTTCTGTCATCCTATTAACGTGTTGTCTCCAATTGTTTCTGTATTCTTTTATTTTGTCGTTAACGTTGAAAATTTCTAGTTCTTCCCTTATTTCTTCATTTCTTATCCTATCATTCCTTGTGCAACCTTTAACATTTCTGAGAAACCTCATTTCCGCTGCTTGTATGCTAGATTTGTTTTTTTGTGTTTGTTATCCACGATTCGCTTCCATAAGTGAGTACAGGGACGGCCATGGTCTTGTAAAATTTCATTCTTGTTTCTTTTCTTGTTTTGTGTTTTAGCGTTCTATTTATTGTACCGCAAATTGCTTGGAATTTATGAATCTTGTTTTCTACATCTTTATCATTTTCGTATGTTGTGTCGCAGCCTAAGTAGTTGAAATGAGATATCTGTTTTTATTTTTATCTGTGTTTATCTTAAAACAATAATTTTAATAGTATTAAGGTTGTTTGTAAATTTAAGTTTATTTCTATTTATAACGAGAACGGTGTAATACCGTAAAGGAAACTTTCTACAGCGGTGCGATGATATTAGGATAAAAATTTTTAAAAGAAATTGAGATGTTGATTAATGTCTCCATAATGATCAGCGTCAAAAAAAAGGTGTCGAATGATATGTTGCATGACATGTGAATATAATGAATTTTCGAAATCGTAACGGTCACCTTCGGTTGCCGTTAACCGATTTGGCTGAATATGTGTGTATGCCAAGTTTGAAGTGGATCCGTTGAATAGAACGGAAGTTATAGTATCTCCAGACACACAGACAGACAGACAGGATGATAATCTCATTAACTTAATAATAAGTTAATAAGCAAATTCAAGGTCAGATAATTAATAATAATAGGACGTGATTAAGAACTTGGGAGAGGTATTCCAACGATTATCTCCCTATGACTTGGTGAGTCACCAAAGTTTTAAGTTTTGATCGAAACAGAGATACTAAAATCTGTGAGGTAAATCTAGTTGTTTAAATCGTTTTAGTCTATGAGCTTGTTCTCTATTATCAAACAAGTTAACTGCATAGGCATTTGAATGGCTGGATAGTCTATCTAAGTATTGGGCACTGCACTTATTTATTTCATTACGCACCGAGTTTTCTTTTATATAACTTAAGATGCCAACGTTTCTAAAAAGCAGGACGCATGGCATGTAACACGTATCACTTTGTTTTGAAACCTTTCTATGCATTGTACCGATAAAGTGGCAGCAGTGCCTCAGAGCTCAAGACAGTAAGACCTTATGGCATTAAACGCAACTTTGTAAACTAGCACTTTGTGATCGATAGTTTGGACTGACGCCCTAACAGCCAGTAATACTTACCGAATTTAAGCCCCAGCTGTTTCCGTTTATTCCATATGTGACTCCACGTCAACTCTTTATCCAGGTGTAATCCTAGATATTACACTTCTTGAACCTGCGTAAGTGGGGAATTGTTAATAGTAACTGGTGGGGTGTACCCTTTGCATTTTGCAAAGTTGATATTCACGGATTTGGCGTCATTGATTTTAGCTCTCCATTTTTGCGCCCATTTTTCTATTTCGTTTAAATTTCGTTGAAGGAGCATGGCTGCGACTGCTGGGTCATTATGTTTTATTAAGACTGCTTTGTCATCAAAGATAGAGGTAGTAGAATGGTTATTCATCGGAAAATCGGCTGTAAACTATAGGTAAAGCAGTGGGCTTAATGTATTTTCGTGCGGAACACCAAATGTACCATAATCGGATGCAGGTCTGTGATTTCTTGACCATGTTTGACTTGGAAGAACTTTTCTAACAAAGGATTTAAGAATAACAAAATAACTGTGGGAAAGTGGTCTTTTTAGCTTGAATAAGAGCGAATAATATCGAAGGCCTGACTGCCGTCTAAGAATGCAGCAGTGCAATATTGCTATTCTTCAAATGTTTGGTTGATAAAATAGACAATTCTGCGAAGTTGTTCTGTCGTTGAGTGTCCCTTATGGAAACTAAATTGGAGATTCGGAATAATTGGCTTTAGTCTTTTAGTAAGTAATTTCTCGAATAGTCTGCCTAATTAAGGCAGCAAACTTATCAGTCTATAGAAGGAAGTAGCATTTTCTGGTTTACCGGGTTGAAGTATTAATATCACTTACACAACCTTCCATTAAGTCGGTAGGTAGCCCAGCCTTAGCATTGCGTTGCGGATCATTGTTGACATGACTAGAGCTTTACAGAGAAGTTCTTTGATAAGATGTTCGAAACCTGGCGATTTTTTGTGCTGAAGTTGTGTTTAATTAATTCCTTTGTTTTATTGAGTGTAAATAAGTTTAGTAGGGGTGAGATTTGGTATGGTGTATCGAGGATTCCCCTTATTTATGCTTCTCTTCGGGGGACAACACTGATGGTAGAGGTTAGAAAATTGACTTGAGGTACGAAGCAAAGACTTCAACCTTTTGTTTATCTGATCTTGCCTAAGCTACGCCTTCTTTTTAAATTGGGGAGATGGGTTGGAGCTGCTGCTTAATGTTTTTGGTTGCTGTCCATAATGAGTAATCAGATACAGGGTTAGCGAGGCAGTCTTGAAAATATTCGTTCTTTAAGCTTCTGATTAATTCTTTAAATTCTGTGGAGGCTTGGTTGTAGTGTCTTTTGTCCGCAGGAAATTGTGTAAACTGCCATATTCTTTTCAACCTTCTTTTTTCATCTTTTTTTATTACTTCAAAGCATTGTTTCTTCATCCTTTTGATAGGAACTTCTAAAGTAGTTTTCCATGTGGATTCCTGAATTATTGTAGTAAAATTTGATACAGCTAACTCTAGGTCATCAATGATTATTAGTGGGACCTTCAGATTTAATTCGTTTTTCAGTAGTGTCCTAAAGTAATTCCAGTCAGTATTCTTATTAAAAAGTTTAGGGGACGAAACGTTTTCGATGATGAAATTATTTACTGTTGCAATGGCGGGAGAATGGTATGTGGATACATCTCAGCAGGATTTATTCGTAAGGCAACCTGATGCGATGCCTCTGGTTATGAAGAAGTCGGGTAGATCCGGCTTTCTTTTTGGATCTTAGGTCAAAAGGTGACCCAATTGGAGTTCTTGTACAACTTTGTATAAAACTTTACCTCTTCCTGGAGATGAAATTCTGGAGCCCCAAAACGTATGATTTGCATTATAAAAAAGGCAGCAGACACCGCCAGTGGTCCGTTTCAGTCTTCTATCATGCTTATTGCTTGTAGGAAATTTTCTTTAAAGTCTGGTAGTTGATAGTGCTTAATATTTTTTCTAATTATAATGACTGAATCGCCTCTTGCATGGCTTTCCGCGTCAGGATGAGAAGTAGCATAGATAAAGAAATATGAAATTTTGCCAGAAAAATGTGTTTCGGAGATAAGTATTATATCTATTTTGTTACGTTTGAGGAATATTTCGATCTCTTTCTTGTAGTTGGAAAGACTATTGGCGTTATATAAAACAATTTTATGCACTTGCGCCATTTTTAAAACTCTTATAATTCTTCTATACGGAGTTTGATTTAGTTAGTAAGCTCATATATGGTTTGCCGCTTGGATGGTTTTGCATTTCCATTGTAACTGAGGTTAGGTGGTTTGCTTGTTGGGCGCTGATTGTCGATGGATAAAATACTGAGATACGGCATTAGACGGTAGGGTGTTGCTTTGATTGTGGGCGATTATGGATGCATAGGTAGTTGACTGTTGTATTTGACGTACTGGTGCTAGTTGGTTTGTTGGGTTATGGGGAGATGGTACACCCTATCTCTGCAATGTTAAATTTGCTATTTTTATAGTGATTTTTCTATGAAACTATCAACTCTGTGATCTTGAAATTTGGTACATAAATAGATTTATAGTTTTTCTACAAATTGACATTAAATGTTTTAGGCTAGAAACACATAAAAACTTTTATTGAAGTAAATAAAAAAAAACACTCATTTTACCCAAGAGAATATTTAAATATTTTGGAAGTTTTTGAGTTAAAACTTAAGAATATGTCAGTATATTTTACAGTTACCATAGAACAACTGGTAAAAAGTTCATGCTAGTAGCTTACATAGTTTGATTACATGATTTAATCTTTAAAAAACTTAGTTGTGGAAAAAGTAAGATAAAGATATTTGCTATGTTAGTGCACCCCTGGTCGATATTCCGGGTCATCTGGATAATTATCTTTATCCTCCTGTGCTTTCCTTTTGTTCCTAGTTAGTACCCTGGAATTTTTGTTGGCCACATCAGCTTGCAGATCTACTGCACCAGCTGCCTCCATTTCACTATTGACCTCAGTGTAATTACTTTTGCATTCACCACTGTCTTTATTTTGTTTCAATTTCTGTTCACAATTCTTTACATTCTCACACTTTTGCCAGTATTTACTTAAAGCTTCAATATCTATGACCTTTCCTGTATCAATACTTGTTGCAGAAACTATACCATTGGCACTTGTATGTCCTCGCTTCCGCCAAGAATCATCGAGAGTAATAGCCAAATCAGTAGAAACTTTTTGCACTATACAAAATTATTCAATACACTTGCCAGTATTTGAATATTAATTATATGGTTTACTTGGTTCAATTGTTCATTGTCACACTCATTGTTTTCCTCACAATCAGTTAAAAGTAAAAAGGAAGCCGTTACCCGAACTGTCAATGATATTTAAATCACATTTAAGACGTTTAAAGATGACTTTTACAAAAATAAGTAAAAATATATTATAAAATAGATTATGTAGAGATATAGTACACAAAAAATAAAAAAAATATTTTTTTCTTAACTTCCCCTTAAGTGAGGTATTGAACGAGTACGCGGTGAGTTACGGAGTTGGTGATGGTTTGGATGATGTCGGGATATTATGTCGAGATACACTTTTCATCCTTTGTAGTTCGCAAAATGTTCAACTTTACATAAAATGCTTATAGGTGGTTTGCCATCTTTTTTATTTTTTGAACAGGAATGATAAACGTGTAGTCTGGACCATTTAACGTACCGAGCGGGTCGCGTACTTCTGTTTTTTGTGTGGCCGTAGCATTAACAGTTTTTACGTTGGGGAATTTTTTTAGGTACTTCGAACTGTATTACAGCATTGCCCAAATATTTAATTTTAAAAATGTTTTTATTATTGTATTTGCGTTTTAAATCTTTGAAGAATAGGTTTTTGTTGTTTATTTTCACTGTTTACTACATTCATGATGTTTCATCGTGTTTTAATAAATATGTGATGATGGTATAGTGATGTAGATGCCTTAACACCACTTTGTATCTCAAATTCTCCTATAAACTGTACGTTTGTCTTGGTACTTTGTGAGCATCGAGTATGTACATCTTCTTGTAATTGTCCACATTGTTTATTTGGAGTTTTAATTTGTTCCCCAATGCACATTTTTTTTATTTATGTGTATTTCAATTAGGTTGATTAGCGGGTCTAACGCTGTGATATAATGTAGAATAAAAGGAGGGACTTGGACTTTTCTTCTGTTGGGTTCTTATTGCTAGACTTATCCGCACCGTTTCCATTAGCAAGTGGAAGGAATCTGTTTTAAGTTGTTATAGATTTTTTGGTAAGCTATACTATTTGATTGTCTGTATTTTTTTATCTTTACTTAGGATAATAGTTCTATGTTGCTTTTGACGAACATGTTTTCATCTTCATCGGAAACAGAATGAAACTGGTGTACAAACGATGTCGTAGACGACGTATTTATATCCACTTGCGAAGTAGACGGTGCAATTTGGTAAAACGAGGGGAGTGATGTTGGCGGGTTTGTGTAAATTTGGTTTTGGAGATATGTGGGACCTAGATGTAGTTGATATAACTGTTTATGCTGGTCAAATTGAAACTGTACGAACATTGAATTTAAATTTTGTAAATTCTAATGTGGTGGTGACATTTGCAGTTGTTTCTTAATGAAAGATAATAGGTAATAAATATATTTTTTGTTTTTTATTTATTATAGTTCTACATACATGGTCTATTTTATAATATACTTTTACTTATTTTTGTAAAAATCATCTCTAAAGGTCTTAAATGTGATTTAAATATCATTATGACAGTTCGAGTAACGGCCCCTTTTTTACTTTTTACTGATTGTGAGAAAAATAAAGAGTGTGACAATGAACAACTGAACCAAGTGAACCATAAAATGAATATTCAAATACTGGCAAGTGTATTAAATAATTTTGTATAGTGCAAAAAGGTTCTACTAAATTTATTATTGTTCTGGATAGTTCTTGGCAGAAACGAGGATATACAAGTCCAATGTTATAGTTTCTGCAACAAGTATTGATACAGGAAAGGTCATAGATGTTGAAGCTTTGAGTAAATACTGTCAAAAGTTTGAGAATGTAAAGAATTGTGAACAGAAATTGAAACAACATAAAGACAGTGGTGAGTGCAAAAGTAATTACACTGGGGTCAGTGGTGAAATGGAGGCAGTTGGTGCAGTAAATCTGCAAGCTGATGTGGCCAAAAATACTAACCAGGAACAAAAGGAAAGCACAGGAGGATAAAGATAATTATCCAGACGACCCGGAATATGGACCAGGGGTGCACCAACATAGGACATATCTTCATCTCACTTTTTCCGCAACTAAGTTTTTTAAAGATTCAATCGTGTTTTTCTCAAGAACTATGTGAGCTACTAGCATGAAATTTTTACCAGTTGTTACGTGATAACTGTAAAATATATTGACATTTTTTTTAAGTTTCTAACAAAAACTTCTAAAATATATAAATATATTTTGAGTAAAATGGGCGTTATTTATTCATTTCAAGAAAAATTTTTATTATGTATTTGTAGCCTAAAACATTTAAAAAAATGTCATTTTGTAGAAAAACTACCAATCTATTTATGTACCAAATTTCAACACCATAGAGTTGATAGTTTCATAGAAAGATCACTATAAGATAACAAATTTAATATTGGGGAGATAGGGTGTACCATCTCCCCGTAAAGAATTTTTTTTTGTTTTCGTGGATTATATGACGTAATAACTATACATTCTAAAGTCTACAAGATGGAAAAAAACTTTTTTATACTATTTTATTTACTTTCGTGTAGAGTATAGCTTAATTAATATGTTTGGTCGATCACAACGCTCGTATTTTAGTTATGTTTCGATACCGCTATTAGTTTATGGATATTTCCTTTTATTGATTTATTTCTTCAGTTTCAGTCATCTATATTTTGTGCATAGTTATCAAGAAATAAATTTCCCTTTTATCTCACTATTATAAGGCAAGTATAAACCAAGAAGAATTACAAGTCACCTTTCTTTATTCATCTTACAAGAAGTCAGTTATGATTTTGAAATTTTTTCACTTTATATTTAACTTTTCTATGCAAATTACTAACTAAATACTAGATATCGACACGCAAACAATGTCCCTTGTAAAGATAACACTAATCTGCAATTTTGCAAGTGTTTTCTACGATTTTCAAATAAGGAGGTGTGTTGAATAGATTTTTTTGCAACTTCCGAAAATGACTCAAAATTCCGTATCACGTCATATTTTTCCACAAATCAAGAAAATGTTAAAATTCAAAAAAACGCAATTATCTAATAAAATTGACATGTGGCAACGCTTGTAACATGTGAAAATATCATCTGAAAGGCCGAAATCAATGTGTAAAGAATAGATAAACATAAATACATAGCTGATAACAAAAATGAAATTGGAAAGTGTGCAGTACAAGCTTCGGAATGGTTTAAGTTATATAACATTGCTCGGCTAACAGGCAACAATAAATTTTCATGCTTTTTGTGTGAATGGATAATGGAGAGCTAGTCAGTCAGAAGCATATTTACATCTGGCGAAGAAAATATTGTTTTACTTCCATTGGTTGATACCTTTACATATTAAACTTGGTTTAGTAAAGCAATTCGTGACAGCCTTAAGCTGGGACAGTAAATTCTTCCAGCATTTTGCCTGAAAAAATTAAGGCTGTCATTTTTATAGACCTACAATTACGAAAACTAATAGCGGTCAACATATTCCCGAAAACTGAGTTAATGCGAATTGCATTCAGAAATGTGGTATGAAACTTTTGGGAATACAAATGCTGAAATTAAACCATTTTGCTGAGGAAATATTAAAAACCTATAACCCACTTTTTTCATGTTTATCTAAATTACTTTTCCAACAATCTTGGTAATTTTACGCAAGATCATGGCGAGCGTTTTCATCAGGATATTAAAGTGAAAGAAAAGAGACACCAAGAAAAATGGACTGTACATATTCTGACCGACTATTGTTGGATGTTGAAAAGAGACTGTACGGACAAACACCAAAGATAATCCAAGAAAAAAAGTTTTAAGAGAAGCCCAGTTGTAAATGTTAGGTATGTTTGCTTTTAAATATGTATTTATGTTTATCTTTTCCTTAAGCATTCATCCGTTCCTCCAAAGAACATTTTCACACGTTACAAAAGTTGCCATATATCAATGTCATTAAAAAATTACGTTTTTTTAATCTCCACATTTTTGTAATTTGTGAGAAAAGCTGACGTGATACAGAATTTTGAATGTCATTTTTGGAATCTGCGAAAAATACATTCCGGTACACCTATTCACTTCAAAACAACAAAACCTTGCATATTGGTGTAACTTTTCATTGATATTAAAACAATTTGTATTAATTTTTCAGTTTAAAATTTATCCCGTCTTGCAGTCACATATAATAAACATTCTGATTTAAAATCTGCTAAGTATTGGCTTGCTTAAACTACAATAGCAAACTTTTATCAACACAGACATTTTAATATAGGATACAAAAATTTCTTTCAGTTTTGCAGCTATAGAACTAATTTTACATAACCTGTTACCATTTCTTCATTCTTACAAAAATCTGAAATCTACATAATGTAACTCTTGTTATTACTTTATGTTTATTTACTTATAGGGGTATTTATTAAAGGATTTGTTGTCCAGTATTTATTAATTTATAATTTTTTTTATTTTACTTACAAGCAAAATGCTTCTAAGAAAACACATGAACTTCAAAAGAAGCGAAAGCCCGAAAAAAATATTTTCAATTACTATCATTTTGTTTGCTTTTGGAGGCCGGTTCGCACAGACCGTACTTATCCTATGGCAAAATATTTTGGTATTTGGTTTCTTTAATTAATTACATAACCTGTTACGCTCATTCTTACAAATCGAACTGCGAACTGAGAGGTTATAGGTCTATTACGTTTAGGTCTCTTGCGGTCGTCACGCACCATCTCTGATGCGGTTGATGTCATTAGCGCTTAAGACGACCGCCATTATTATCCCTTGTTTGAGTGAACGCGAGTACTCAATTATTTTTAGTGACTGAGTAGGCCACCCTCCAGGTATCAGAGAGCACCGGGAATTGAACCCGGGTCCGTCAGCATCTCAGCCCGACAAAATTATAGAAAATTTAGTTTCTGCTCTACATTCATCAAATTTGTCAAGGTCGATTCTTATCTTCGACTCATTTAAGGACGAGAAAATAGGCAGATTGCAGTTAGCCGTGGTAACACGTACTTCTCCCTACCCAAGTTTGTTACGGATATCGTGTATATTTAAAACATATGTTTGTACATCGGTTGCGTTTTTATTTACAAGACACCACCCTAATACCCACAATTGGTGACCTTGACGTGATATTTTTGTCAAAATATATAGTTTCGTACCTAAAAGTGGGAATGTTTAAAGAAGACAGTGCAACCTAGCAAATGGCGTACTCTAGAATGTAAGGGTGCGGTACATTTTTTACACAACTACGCAGTTTATTTAATTGCAAAACGACGGAAAATGGTGAAAACGCCATGGGGCTCAATGACGAAGTCCTGGTTACATACGTAGTAACGAACACGCGTTTGTCGCACTTCCGCCCCAATAAAGCTACAATGTTATTCTACCAAATAGAGGCTAGATTTGCCATCTATAGGATTAGTGAAAGATGATCACAAATTCAACCACGTTCTTTCTCAGCTGGATCCAAAGTCGAAAATGTTATCACTGGCCCGCCGGCGTAAAGAAGTACGCAAAAATAAAACACGAGCTAATTAAACGTTCATCAAACTCGAATCGGCGATCATACCTTATCCCATTTTTCGATACATTAAAAAACTGGCTGGAAGAACCGTTTCTAAAGAGTTTGTTTACAGCGCGTGGAAAACTATCTCCCGCGTAAAACTCAACACGTCCTAGCTGCCACTAGCAAGAAAAGTACTACTGCCCTTGCTGGGATAGCCGGTCGAATACACGAGTTTCATCGAACTTAGATGCCACAAATTTGCTTGTAAAATAAATAAAAAAACAAGACCTTAAAAAATCCGCAGCTACAAGACAACCAATAGCTCTTGTGGCAAAGTGTAACAGAAAGTTGTATTGATACCACCGCAAATTCGCCGAAATAGCGTCTGTTGCTCGGGATGCAAGAAATGGAGCGAGGGGCTGTCAAAAAATGACCAGCGCTATTATTGTATACGGCGACGGGTAAGCTGGATCTCGCCACATTTTTGTCAGTGATTGCATTGCCAAGTTATCATTTCTTGTGAATACGGTTGCTGATCTATTTGTGTATATTTGCGAAAACTACGTGGTAAAAATAAAAATGAATACAAACTTTTCTCGGTAAATGGTTCACGCATAGCAACCTATGGTATAATCGCATTAAATCTGGACCTTTCTCTTCGCTGAAGTTTTAAATAGCAATTTATAGTCGTAGATGTTAAAATTTTGATTATTGGCGTAGATTTCTTCTTGCATTATGACCTTCTTGTCGACATTCTGAACAAACGCCTAATAGATATAATCAGTAGCCGAAATTGGATCTATTAAAATTATAGCAGGGACTTCAATGTACCATTGGATCTTAGCAGAATAATACACTGACTTTATTGGACCACGGGGATTCAGTAGAGCTCAGATAAAACATAATACTGATTATCATCTTGAGACAACTCCGGACCCGACTGTACGCTGCAAGGCTCGCCGATTGATTCCTGACTGGTTGAAGATAATGAAGGTCGAGTTTGACACTGTTCAACAATTTTTATTTTTGTTTTTTACAAAATTGAAAGTACTTTGTAAATTTTGAGTCGGTTAACACGAAAATCATCCTTAAAATTCTCTCCTGGTTAAGAGTTGTAAGTAATTTTATGTTTACACTTTTCATATATTTTTACCACTGATAATAACTTAATATTTTGCAATGATGTTGAAGTTTTGATGCTAAAAGTAGGCATTCCATAAAACGCTAGCAATTAGAAACTGTTTATAGAAGCCTTAAAAAAATAAAATATCACCAGTCCCTTGCTTATGCAGCTCTACGCAAAAAATATTATTCTATGTGTCAACGCTTTTTTAAACTTATAAATTACAGTCAATATAAGTGGTTAGTATAAAGTGATTTCAAAGCGATAGCAATTGTGCTCGGTCTCAAGGTGGGTACACAAAGTGAAATAGCCACGCAAGGCATGCCCATTACAAACAAAAATTTCATATGAACTCTAGTGAACCCTAACAGTATTGTCTTATTACCGTTAAAACTGGCACTTATGAAGACATCTGCGAAGGCCGTTAACAAAAATGAACGTGCATTTGAATACTTATGCCAGGCAATATCTGCAGGTTCCCAGATATGCAAGCTTTTAAAACAAACACTTTGAATCCAATCTGAATTTTGATGAGCTACATACCTAGCATTGTTTCTATAATGTTAGTATACAATTTTTGGGCAACTTTTGTGCTGAAAAGTACAAAGACAAATTGGAAGAACTTATATCTGCCTACGAAAAAATTGGATCCAACATGTCACTAAAAGCGCACTTCTTGAATTCTCATATTGATGTTCTCTAACTAAATTCTAGCGCTTTTAGTAATAAAAAAGGATAACGATTCATCAGGACATTTCTGCAATGGAACAGCATTACAAAAAAAATTGGCCAATTTTAACGTTAGCAGATTTCTGTTGGATGATCCAGAGTTATGCCGTGGACGTTTCCCACAAGCAAGGAGCAAAAAGACGGCATGTATAAAAAGGAAATTTTGTTAACTCTTGTATTCCCATAGCATTATATGTAATATGAAAACAGCGAAATTACCGATAAACCTAATCCAAGAGACAAAGTTAAGTGTAATTTTTGTGTTCAGCAACCAGAAATCTATAAAGGATCAGATATTTCCATCTCTGTAAGAATTTCAATGTTGAATAATCTAATCCGCACATCAAAGAATTCCTGAGCTTCGCTTCTACACCTTATTTAAAAGAAGGACGGGAGTGATTACAGAACACTCAGTGTCAGGACAATTTGCGATAATTACGCGACATGTCGCACTACGAAACAGAACAAAATGTCATCATACTACTAATTTTTTAAAATTTGTTTTTCACTACCTCGAAGATCTGTTAATTACCTCGGGAAATAAGGAACAACATTTAGAACATCATAAATTGCTTTTTAATCGATTAAGCCAGTATGAAGTTGTTATTAATTTCGCTAAATGTGTTCTTTCGTTGCGAATAAAATAAACTTTCTGTGATATATGGTAAATGCACAATGGAATAAGACCTCTAGCTGAACGATTGAAAAATTATCGTAGCCTGAAACTTGGCACGATAAATTTTTATCGTCGATTTATTCCAGATACTGCCAAAGTTTTACAATTGTTGAAAGATATGTTACAATGTTCGAAGAAAGGCAATACACGCGTTGAATGGAATAAGAACGCTAAGACCACTTTTCAAACGTAAAAGTTGTCCTTGAATACGCGAAAATATTAGTGCATTCATTACCAGACGCGCCTGTTTAGTTGTAGATGCTTCTCATTACGTGATGGGTGCAGTCCTGCAAGAATTCGTGAATAATGAATCTCAGTCTTTTTTAACTTCGGCACAGAAAAAGTAGAGTGCGCACGATCGCAAATTGCTCGCCATATACGACGCTGTAAATCATTTGAAACATGGTGTCGATGTAGAAAATTTATAATTTTTAGCGATCACAAGCCATTAATTTATATTTTAACACAATTTAGATAAATGTACCCAACGACAATTTCGACATATAGATTTTATCGGTCAATTTACTACCAGCATTCATCATATTAAAGGTACTGAAAATAATGTTGTCGATCCATTGTTTAGAATTGAGGCCATTTCTACGTCCGTGGATGATCAGACTTTACAAATGGCACAGAATGAAGACAGCGAGTTGTTCGGAATACTCACCTCTCCATCTTGTGCATTAAAATTGAAAACTTATACAAGTGCAGTCTTCTTGTTCCCTTTCTTTATATTTTCGGTTTGTTCTTCTTTTGAAATAAAACTTAAATCAAAAAGGACAATTTTATGCCACTAATCTGTCTACAGGGACCTTATTATGTACCGTTGTAATATTTGTTTTTGATGCAGAGAGGTCAGTAATAGGTGTAAAAAGGACGTCGTGCTGTTAGTCCCTTTGCAAGTAATCAAACAGAGAAGAGAAACTATTGGTACCGTATTATAGTCCACAATTGTTGCTTTAGGGCACTTGAAGTCGCTCTGTGGTCCTTCCGGTTAGTTGTTCTGCGTGCTGCTGCAAACGCTTTGTAAATAAGTTCCTTCTTTTGCTCTATTTCTCCACGTCTAGAGAGTATTAAAACCACCATAGTTTTGTTTTAAGAAAAGGTAATTTTATATGACTTATGTATCCACATCCATCTTTTGGTTATCCATTTTAGCTTTTTTTGCCGATGTAGAGAAGGTGGTATTCGCAAGAAAAGACATCGTGCAACACTGGACGCTTTTGGATTTGCCTCCGTGGTCAAAAATAAAGACAAACACCAAATGCTTGCTGGATATTAAAGTGCATTTATTTTTTTTTAATTAACCGGTTAGGCTAGTCACCTGGTCTAGGTATGCCCAATATGGCTTACAACTATCGAAGGGCAGTGGGGCATCTTTTTCAACTAGTATATTGTGCTGTAGATTATTAAATATAATTACAATATTTAACGTTGAGTTTATGAGTGTTGTTTACGCCAATCTCCAATTACTTTTATTTGGATTTTGAATTACGACCGGCCGTCTTTTGGCTCTCTCCTGCATACGCGCGTTACTTTTGATTTGAGATAGCGGCGGCCAATATTCCCACGTGCGCGGATATATAAAAGCGGAGCGGTTTGGTCGTGGTCTTTTCTCATGCTCTTTTTTTCAGTTGTGATGGTTTAGAAAGCGGACAACCGGCCATTTCTGCGTGGCCGTTTTCTTAATGCTAATTTTTGTTGCGAAATTCGATATTTTTGCCGACCCAATTATCTTCTCCCCGAAGGTCGTTTTGTTTCCCGATTGCATTTCGGGAGTTGAAATTTTTACAGTGAGAAACTCGGTCTGATTTTCTTTGTATTTGACCCGGTGAGATACCAAGAAGGAACCTTGTTGCACCAGGAAAGACGCTTCCGATCGGCTCCACTGTAAAGATTTGTGATTTGTGATTTGTGCTGGAGATCGCCGCTTCCAAAAAAGGTGAGTGTCTCAACTTTGGATTTTGTTTGAAGTTTCTTTGTTTAAATTTAAAATTACGATATAGTCCACTTTTGGTCATGACAATATGAATGAATTTTTTAAAAGATCGTTAGAACCATCAAGTCTTAAAATGACAAGAAGAAAAATAGAAATTGGTTGTAAGGCCATGAATATCGCAATATGATTGTACCGTTACTTCCAATAAACCAATGTGTATTATTTGTCGAGAAGTTTCTAAAAAAAAGTATAAATCTACTTTGACATTTAAATACAAACAATTATTCTTTAAATAAAAGCTTTAGATCAGCAAGCATTAGATTTCGTTATAAATACAGTCATTAAAGTTACAAATGTTGTTGAGGGAAAGCGTTGCAAAATCATTTATTTAGAAACATTTGTGAAAACTTGTGATCCATATGTGTAAATCTACTTTGTCACACAAACGCAATGTGGCTGTCAGGAGATAACATTTTAAAAAGATAAGAAAAACTGTTTTATAATTTTATCTGGATTTTTCTACTGATGTTTTCGAAAACAAAGTTTTAAACAATAGTTTACAATACGGCGATGTCAACAACTGGATTCATAAACAACTTTAATTTAAAAAAATAAAGTTTGATCTACTTTACTATTTTCAAGTACTTAAAAATTGCCATGTAACTTCAGTTTTTAAAAAGGGAAATAGAAAAGATCCTAGGTGTAAAATGAATGTTGGCAACCATATAAGTAAATATCGAAGTGGCTTTATACCAGGTCGCTCATGTCCTGACAGTCTTTTCACACTACAACAAATATAGAAAAACAGAATGTAACGAGATAGGATATTCATCTGCGCTCAATAACCTCAAAAAAGCCTATAATTCAATACCGAAAAGTAAGCTTTGGAAAGCCCTAGCCTAACTAAAGATGACTATTCAGTTACTAACTGTTATAAAATAAATTTGCAATAAAAATACGTCTTATTTTAAAAAGGGAAAAATAATTGTAAAGGCTTATTTTAATAACAAAAGGACCTCCCCAGAAATGTAGTATGTTACTAATCCTTTTTAACCTGCGGTTAGAAATGCAGCCATAGAACATACCAATCAATAAAATTATCTCTATATATTTCAATCATTTAATCTAGAATTAATGTTTAGAGGAAAGTGCAAGTAAACTTAAAAACAGAATATTTACTAGTAAATAATGAGAACATGAAATGACAAAATACTAGTTTAACAACTACAAGAATTTATACATTTGGAAGCTATTTTACACCGAAAAGGAGTAGGAGAGGCAAACATGAAATTAAGAAAAGTAGCAAAATAATCGGTTGCCGTTAACTTAATATGTTAAGATAAAAAGATGTTTAAATAACCCAAGAAAAAAATGACCAGGTAATGGTGGAAGCAATTCTGTGTTATCAAGTGAAATATTATACTACGTATAACCAAAACAGAAGTAAAAGAGGAATAGAAACAACTTGAGAAGAAATAGAATAAAACTATAATGGAAGACAACAATAAGCAAAGATGGCAGGATTGAACAAAAAACCCTTGTAGAATAGGAAAAACAAGTAAAGTGCAATGTATACAATCAGATAAACAAGATGGTTATAAGCAAAAGGGAAGTGAGCATAAAATCTAAATTGCTATATATATATATATATATATATATATATATATATATATATATATAATATATATATATATATATATATATATATATATATATATATATATATATTCGGATAGGTTTCCGCGGTTAACTATGTTTAAACAACTTAGTTCAAGGGATGAACCGCGTCTATTTTGGGTAAATTCTCGACGTTGGGGCACTGTGGGCGTTTTTCTATTTCAATTGCCTCACGTACTATTCTGCTGGTAAAATGGGAAATGGGTGGAATGGTTTTGGCCCCAGAGAAATTAATTTTGTGGCCTGTTTTTTTGCTGTGTTTGGCAAGTGCCGAACCATTATCGCCTTTCCGTGCGGCCAGAGAATGCCCGTATATTCGGCTAGATATTTGCCGATTTGTTTGACTTATGTAGGTCCTTTGGCAGTCTCCACAAGGTATTTCATACACTCCTTGGGATTCATTGGGGCAGTGATCCTTTGCTGAGCGAATAAGCCCAGATATTTGGTTATTGGTCGTAAAGATCGTGCGGATACTTTGCCGCATTAGCATGCGGCTTGTTCTATCGGCGATGCCTCTGATGTAAGGTAGGAATGGTTTTTGTTGGTCAGGAGGGTTTTGAGATCGAGAGTTAGTGTTTTTATTTATATTTTTGATTATATTATTTAAGGATTTGTTGGAATATCTATTTTGCAGTAGGGTGGTGGTAATAGATTTGATTACTGTTTGGCGATTTTTCGTATCGGAAAGTATGATTGATCTGGTTATGATAGATTTTGCAATTGAATGGATTTGGGTAGCGTGGTGATGGGATTTGGTATTTAGGTAGCGGTTAGTGTGAGTGGGTTTTCTGTAGACATTGTAATAAAAGCTGTCATTAGAAGCATTTCTTGTTATGAGAGTATCTAGGAAGGGAAGGGAATTGTTATGTTCAGTTTCCATGGTAAATTTGATATTGGTGTGGATTTGGTTGAGGTGGGAAAGGAATTCTGGAAGGGTATCATGTCCATGAGGCCAGATAACAAAAGTGTCATCGACATATCGTATTCAGCAGGTAGGGTTAAGGTGAAAGGAGGCAAGGGCTTTTGTTTCAAAATCGGTCCTTTACGCCCTATAGTTAGTGCGTTCGGTTCTCCCACCTACAACCTAGCCAAATACCTTGCCAACCACTCACAGAGCAAGCATCATCCTACTTCCGAAACTCCTATCATTTCCTAGAAATACTGAAAACCTTCCCTATACGCAAAGATGACATCATGGTCAGCTTTGATGTCGTTTCTTTGTTTACAAACATCCCAATTCCTGATACTCTACAGTTATTAAAGTCAACGTGTAATATAAATAACAATATCCTCTCCCTAATAAACCATTGCCTATCCAACACTTTACCTTCCAAAATAAATTTTACCGCCAAACTAATGGTGCTCCCATGGGTTCCCCACTTTCACCTGTCATTGCTAACCTTTTTATGACCGATTTTGAAACAAAAGCCCTTGTCTCCTTTCACCTTAAGCCTACCTGCTGGATACGATATGTCGATGACACTTTTGTTATCTGGCCTCATGGACATGATACCCTTCCAGAATTCCTTTCCCACCTCAACCAAATCCACACTAATATCAAATTTACCATGGAAACTGAACATATCAATTCCCTTCCCTTCCTAGATACTCTCATAACAAGAAATCCTTCTAATGACAGCTTTTATTACAATGTCTACAGAAAACCTACTCACACTAACCTTTTTATGATATATATAATAATAACAATAATGGTAAGGCTCTACGCCCCGCGTGGAAGCACGGCCTGCGAATTGAGAGGTTAAGGCTCTCATACGTTCTCTCTGCCCGGTCGTCGCGCACCATCTCTGATGCGGGGCGATGTGGCAAGCACCGCGCCTAAGACGATCGCCATTATTACCCCTTGTTCGAATAAACGCAGGTACTCAGTTATTTTTAGTGACTGAGTAGGTCACCCGCCAGGCATCAGAGAGCACCGGGAATTGAACCCGGGTCTGTCAGCATCGCAGCCCGTCCCTCAACCATGGGACCACGCTGGCACTTTTATGATATATATATATATATATAGAGAGAGAGAGAGAGAGAGAGAGAGAGAAAGAGAGGGAGATTACTAACACTAACATATATTCCAGAGTCAGACTATGCAAGAAAAATATAAAAGCTAAATAAATGCACTAAATAAGAAATATTTAATAAAGATGGTCAAGTAATAAGAATAATTGAAGAGAAAATAACAAAGAATTTTAGAAACCAGGCTTTGAAGTGAAAGAAAAAAAGGACAGATAAAGATTACGGTGAGAAGAGGTCATAGGAAAAGTGGCAGAAAATAGAGAATAAAATATGAGAGGAATAAAAAGAATGAAAATATCTCGGAAACCCTACACTCTAAAGTAAGGAGTTAAAGAGAGAAAGAACATCCATTTTCCATCGATCAGATCTCAGCTGTAGTAGTTCCTGCCCAATATCTGTAAAGCAGATATTGCGTTTATAGTATGGATAAACTACTGTACTTATTGTTATTTTTAATATAATAAAAGTGAAATATTCGGCTAAATAAGCTTAGCGCAAAATGGTTTGTGGAAAGTTAAGATTAAGTATTAATATTTAAGATAAAATAAGCTGATAGGTACAAGTGTTGACGCTAGCAATATAATAGAAAACTAAAGATCAGGTCAGTGTAAACTGCCCCCTTTTTGTTTTTAAATAAATTGGCTCTGAACCTAGATAAGACATCTTATCTTTCTCACCTTTCTGGGAGGATTATTGAAAATGGTTTTAATATTTTTTAAATCTTGATTTGTGTCATTTTTTCTTATTTAGTTTTCTGCGGTCTAGCACAATTTTACATTGACTAGTTTTAAAAGCAAACATGCAAAGCTACAAACTGGATGCAGAGCGGAGCCTTTTGGCTGATTCTGGATATTTGCTTAACTTGTTTGTTGTGTTTTATATATATATATATATATATATATATATATATATATATATATATATATATATATATATATATATATTAAAAAACCAAATAATAAAGGTGGTGGAAAACTTCTACACGAATCTATACACATCAACCAACCTGAACCCAACAGGAGGAGAACATCAAATAAATATTTTAATCGTAGGTTCGGAAGAGATACCCGAAATAACCATTGACGAGGTAGAACACGCTCTCACCCAAATGAAGAACGTAAGAGCCCTAGGTGAAGACGGAATCTCAAAAGAGTTTATCCAGTTAGCGGACATAAAGACATTAGAAGAAGTAAGAACTCTTTTCAACAAATGTATACAGGAAAGCTCTATTCCAAAGACATGGCAAAATGCCCAGGTCATACTCTTATATAAAAAAGGGGATTTACTTAACATAGAAAACTATAGACCTATAAGCATCCTAGCGCATCTTACAAAAAGAAGAAGTTTAACTCGTTAATGTGGAGCCTTTAGAATTCTGAAAAGCATACGAGGATGACAAACAATCGAAAAAACACGGCCTCAGAGTCTATCCAGCTGCCGATGGTACACCTATTTACAAAGCCAACTTAAGTCCAATAATGGCTATGCAGTATTTTTATGGCAATGTCCTGCAAAAATATCTATAAGTAGGTTCCAGAAAAGCTCCCGAATTGGACTCTGAGGCCAATCTTTAACGCTTCCTGGTTTGTAAGATGCAACAGTTTTCGCTATTAGGAGGATTAATACAAGCGTCAAAACTAAAACATTCCAACTGTTAGAAGCTTTAGAAGATATGAGGCATAAGAACACGCAGTGGCTAAAAGCGTCCGATAACAGTTATTTTTCCGTAAGCGGCAACGAAAACTGTCTATACAACCTACATTATTATCTACTAGAGTGCATTTAAAAGCAAGTAAAAAGGGCTGGCGAACAGGTACTTCAAAATCAAAAGAATGATAAAGTGAAGTGGGTCGAGAAGGCAGTTGCCAGCAAAGAGACAATCCTTGTGGTAATCTAAATACGTTGAGGAACAGCAGATATAAATAATTAGTAACAGTGAGTTAATTAATTAACTTACTGTGGAATTATCTATAAATAGTATCATTGTATTGTAAAGTAGTTGTCAAGTGATAAGTAAATAACAGCACTATTAAAAATTGGAACAGAAATGCTAATAAAATACTCCTTAAGAAATTATATGTACTTTTCCTCTCCAAAGAAGAAATTATACATTTGTCAAAATTACTGTTTTCATTAATCTTAATTAATCAAGAAAACAATTAATTCAAACAAAATTAGGCAATACTTTAGAATAGCGCTGTTTGGCTTTTCATTAATGTCTAATTTGTATTTCTTAACCAATAGCACGGCTTGATGGGTAGGAATCAAATTAACATTAAGGTTGGCGTAGAATTACTAAAATATAAAGGAATACTGCAAAATCTAATTTATATTTGCACCCACACGAATTCGTTCAGAATTAGTAGGTGCGCAGAAAGTATGAAAGATTTTAAACTTAGTCAAACCCAAGGCGAGTGGAGTGTTTTGTAATAAAAGCAGCACGGTCTTATTCATAAATTGACGAGCGCCGGCAAACTGCTTCTTTTTATGCCTCGAGCAAAACAAAGTTCCATGTAATTGAAAATTGGGAGCCTTACAGCTGAAAACCTGATTACTTGCGCAAAGGCACTGCTTGTTAAAACAATTTCTTGACAATGCTTTTAATAAGTATTAATGCAAAGGCAAGGCACTGCTAGGAGCGCCTTCGTTTGGCCAAAGCCGTTGACCTTTTACCTGTACAGCCGTCGAACGTGCAGACAACAAATAACAACCGCTGCGAAAATTTAATTTTCATTGATGTTATATTACTAAGTTATATAATAGATATTTTGTAATTCCGCAGTTTTCTTTTATTAATAATTAGAAGCCAATATATTTTTTTATTTTGTCACTACACTCGACATACAATAATTGAAAAAGTTATGTTTGTAATAAAGGTATGATTCCAATAAAATGGTACACTTAAAGGCAATGATAAAGATAGCTTAATATTATTGTTATTACAAAGAATTTGTACAATTATGATGTATATGTGTTGACTACATATAGAAGAAATCTTCATATAGAGTATTTATAAAAGAAAAAACACCCAAATGATTCATAAGAGAAATTAAATAGGTACACATAAAATTGTAAACTTTATATTCCAAATACAAGTATAAGACGACCAAAAGTTTTTCTAAATAAAACACAAAATAATGGAAGAGTTCAAATTTTAACTCTGTGAATGTAAAGTACGAGATGCGTTCAAGTTCTAAGGTCTTCAATTTTTTTTCAGCACTGAGTGTAAGTAGAAAAATGTGGTTAAATTTAGAAGACTTGGAAAATATTTCTGAATTTGTAATATAGATGGCAGCATCTACAATTTACACAGGTCGAATTACTGCCATTGCAGTGAATGTTGTTTTGTATACTTCAAATGCCGACGTTTAGTGTTCAAGAACGCTTTCTTCTCTTATATGGTGAAATGTCTATTGAAATTAATTGCCAATTGAGTGAGACATGCGGTGAAGACGTTATGGATGTTAACAATGTGCGTTTGTAAGAGCGAAAGTTTAAAGAAGGCTGAAAGTTGTTATAAAAGACAATCGATTAGGTGTGCACTTTCGTAGTATTTGTGGAGTCCATTTTGCATGATGGCCTGAAAATGTTGAATGTTTCTTCAAAGTGGGTTCTACAAAGCTGACAGACGAACACAAGGCTGCGCGGGTGATTATGTCTCAGGGCATGGTGATGCGTGATGCCGCCATAAATTTTCGACCATGAAAAACACTTTCCGTGGTCACTTATATTCAATCAGACCACTGTTGCATCAGCGATTTTGTTAGTGTTATGGAATTTTGGCGACGAATGTGTATACGGAGATTACATTGAGAAATAACATAAGTTTTAACTTTCTTGGGTAAGAACTTTTTCTAAAAAAAAAATTGTAGATCTTAGAACTTGAACGCACCACATATAGAATTGGGCGTTACGTATGAAATATGACGATGGCCGAAGGCTACCACAATGTTTTTCCATAACTGAGACTCTATTTTAAGCACTTCTAATTTTTTTAGAGCTGAAATTGTATCAAATTTCTTAACATAAAAAAGGACCTTCAAATAGTCCCAGAGAAATAAGTCTAATGGAATTAAATTACAAAATCGCGCTAACCTATTGATGTTATCCTTCTGTGAGATAACAGAACCGGGAAATTTGATTTAAAGTAAGTGTTTTGAAGTGAGTGTTCCACGTTTTGTGTGACAAGTGGTTCTATTATGTTAAAACCACATGTCGTTCAATTTTAAATCGTTGCTTTTACTCCTTGGCTGTTGAGGTCCCTTTAAGGCCATGGCCTCTTTTCCGAGTTTCCAGACTGCTCAACTCTTACTAGGGCGAGTTAGTTAAACTTGCGCCTGGTCATCGGCCTTGCTAACTTTTTCATCCACCTTCCTCTACTTTTTTTCTATCCACCGTTAAACTTCTCAAGTTACTCACTCGCGATTTTTTGATGTCGTTTTCTACATTGTCTAACCACCTTTTCCGTAGTCTTCCTTTAGGTCTTTTACTTTCAAAACCCCTTCTAAAGATGTTTTTGCAACCCCTATATACGCACATTTTGTCTAATATAAATACCCTAGTCACTCCACTTTATTACATTTAATCGTATTCACTGTACTAAGCTTGCAATTGTTTTAGTTCGAAACTATACCTTATTTGCCATCACCGGACTGTATATTCTTCTCAGGATTTCTCTTAATCAAGTTTCTAGGTCACTTTCTTTTCTTGAGTTCCCATTTGACTTTTGAAGCGGATAGACGTGCTAATCGCCGCTCCGAGTGCATGAAAGTTCAAGTGATAACGATTTTATACACCATAAACAGCTGGCCAAAGGAAATTATTTCCATTATCTACATTACACTAAGATTAAATATTTTGTAAAAGTAACGGACCTAATAACTAATAATCACTAGCGGTTAATAAATGCTAGGAAATTAAATAAAAGGTAACTGTGTTTATCTACTAAACTTTATTAAAGAAATTCAAAATGTTAACAGCATATAATGGCCCAGGAGTTGATTATAACCAATGCAGGTAATCCCAATGAACAACGTTATACCGGGTGTTACATTAACTAACACACAAATTCCGCAGTACTATAACTTTCAACAACAAAGTCAATCAATACCCACTAGTAGCAACTTCTTCATACCGCAACAGAACATTAACCCACCAGCCCATTCCCATCCCACTCAGCAGCAGCAATCAAACAACGAACGCCAGTACTACAGACTGACCTCAACCAGCGATGATGAAACAGAAGAATACCCCAATGAAAACTCCAAACCAAACCCATTGCAAAAAGTAAAACAAACCAAGCGAAAAAATAAATATACCCAACAGTCAAAACATTTTACTACAAAATAAATATAGCCATTTAACCGATGCCATGGAAGAAGAAACTAATACAACACAAGTAGAAAACAAGGTCCCAGGACCCCCGCCAATCTTTGTCTATGGCGTAATAAATTACCAACAAATGATAAACAAATTAAATGAAATCATAGAAATAGAGCAGTACAGCACAAAATCTCTAGCTAACAATACAATAAAATCAATTGCAATACCTCTGCTACTTACCGAAAACTGATTCACTTCATGCAAGTAAACAAAATTGTGCACCATACATATCAACCGAAGGAGGAACGAGCCTATAGGGTAGTACTCAAGCACTTACATTTTACAACTAGCACAGAAAGCATTTAAAAAGAACTTAGTAAAGAGGGACATCAAGTTAGAAATATTATGAACGCAAGAAAACGAATAACAAAAGTACCTTTAAACCTATTCTTTGTTGACCTAGAGCCAGCACAAAGCAATAAAAATATTTATAAAATACAAAAAACACAAAACCAACTAATAACTATTGAACCACCCACAAAAATTAAAGGTATATCACAGTGCATGCGCTGTCAGCAATATGGTCATACTAAAGCTTATTGTACTAAACCCTATGTATGTGTTAAATGCGGAGGGACTCATAGCACGAATAATTGTACAAAAAACAAAGACATACCTGCACGATGTGCATTATGCAATGGTCCTCATCCGGCTAGCTATAAAGGCTGCGAATTCTACCAAGGCTAACTAAAAAAATCCAACAATGCTAACAATAGACTAAACATTCAACACAACCCGTTAACAGCCATTTATACAGAAAACCAACGTCAAACAAATAGTATTCAACAAAATTTAAGCTATGCAGGAGCAGTGAAACATAACAGAACCGACGAACAAAATACATTACGCTCAACTGAGAGCAGAGAACACAACGAACATTACACAGGAACACCCTCCATCAGCCTGTGCAAATTCCTAGATGAGTTTAAGGCTATGTTTCAGCAACTCGTACAACAGAACAGCATGGTGATGAATCTGCTTACCACGCTGATAAGTAAAATTCACTAAATTTCTAACAATAGCCCTGTGGAATGCCAATGGCCTTCTACAGCACAAAAATGAAGTTGAAATATTCCTTCATCATAATTCAGTGGACATCATGCTAGTCAGCGAAACACATTTCACAGACAGATCATATTTTCGCATACCTAACTTCACAACCTACATAACCAATCATCCAGATAATACTGCACATGCTGGGACCGCCATTTTAATAAAAAGTACTATAAGCAACATCGAACTGCCAAAATATGTAACCAATCACTTACAAGCCACAGCCATTAAAGTAAAGACACTCCCATACGAATTAACAGTAGCAGCAGTATATTGCCCACCAAGGCACAATATCAAAAAAGAAAATTTCAAGGAATTCTTCCAGACACTAGGGCATAAATTTGTTGCAGGTGGAGACTATAATAGTAAGCATACGTTGTGGGGACCTCGACTAATCACAACAAAAGTTGGCTAATCTCATACAGGAAAATAATTACTCCTTCCTTTCAACGGGTACACCAACCTATTGGCCGTCAGACCCCAATAAGATCCCAGATCTTTTGGACTTTTATGTAACCAATGGGATCTCGCAAGGGTATATGAACGTAACGCCATGCTACGATCTCTCCTGTGATCACTCGCCGGTAATTGCAACAATCAGTCAATATGCTATTCATAAAAAACCAACGCCCAGACTTCATAACAAAAACCCAAATTGGGAACATTACAGGAACAAGACACAAGAAGACATAAATTTGAGAGTAAGTCTGAAAACTCCAGAGAAAATTGACACCGTCCTAACCACCCTAGTAAACATCCTCAAACAGGCCGCTCAACATGCCACTCCTCACACAGAATTCCAAAATCACAAGTATATAATACCTACGGTCATTAAGAGGCTTATAGCAGAAAAAAGAAGAGCCAGGGCAAAGTGGCACTGTACCCATGCACCAGCAGATAAAACTGTACTAAACAGATTAAATAACCAACTGCAGCGTCAACTAAAAGAAATGAAAGAAAAGTCATTCCATGATTATGTTACCAATCTCAACAGATACGACAATTCCATATGGAAACCTATAAAACATAAAAAAAACCTAAGGCGCCAATACCTCCCCTCCGTAACACTGCAATAGCATATCAACAGTGGGCTAGAAGTGATAAGGAAAAGGCCGTCCTATTTGCAGACTACTTTGCCAAAGTATTTACGCCTAATGATGACCTTACAGACAATGCTATAGACAGACATTTATCCGAGATCCCTATCAACATACCAAAGATCAAATCCTTTACTCCGAAAGAGATTGAGAAGGAAATCAGCTTATTAAATCCTTGAAAAGCTCCAGGAATAGATAAAGTGACTACAAAAATGTTCAAGGAGATGAAAGGAAAGGGTTAGTTTTACTTACCTACATTTTCAGTGCTATCGCAAGACTAAACTACTGGCTAAAACAATTAAAAATTGCCGAAATAATACTAATCCTTAAACCACATAAAGAACCCAACGACGTATCATCGTACCGTCCTATAAGTCTGTTACCAATTATCTCAAAGTTACTCGAACGACCCCTCCTGCAAAGAATAAACTCTGACCAAATGACAGAAGATTGGATACCTATGCATCAGTTTGGCTTCCGCAATAACCATTCCACTATACAGCAAGTGCATCGAATCAGTCACCAAATAAATCAAGCATTAGAAAGAAATACTGTCTATCAGTTTTTCTAGATGTCAGTAAAGCCTTTGATAAGGTATGGCATACTGCATTACTATATAAGATCAAAGAACTTCTACCCATCACCTAATTCAAACTGATAAAATCTTACCTAAGTAGTAGAGAATTTTGCATCAAAGTCAATGACGAGGTGTCGGTCCAACGTCCAATTAAATCTGGAGTGCCCCAAGGCAGCGTCTTGGGACCCCTGCTCTACGTGCTCTATACAGCCGATCTTCCCACCAATGAAAACACAACAATGGGTACGTTTGCCGATGACACTGTCATTCTCTCAACTGCCATTGACCCACTCATAGCATCGACCACTCTACAAAACCACCTAGACCAAATACAGACATGGACTCGTAAATGGAAAATCAAAATTAATGAGACAAAATCTGTGCAAGTAAATTTTACACTACGAAAAGGGTTATGCCACCATTATATTTTAACAATATACCAATACCGCAATCTACAAGTGCAAGATATTTAGGAATACACCTGGACAACAGATTGACGTGGAAAGAACATGTAGATAAGAAACGTAAACAGATTGACTTGAGGATGAAAGAACTCCAATGGCTAATTGGACGAAAATCTAAGCTCACGCTTGAAAACAAACTGCTACTCTACAACACCGTAATTAAACCAATCTGGATGTATGGAGCAGAACTATGGGGATGTGCGAGTAAATCTAACTTAAACAAAATTCAAAGGTGCCAATCAAAAATACTTCGTATGATCACGAACGCACCATGGTACGTCTCCAATCTGACGATTCACAATGATCTAAAAATTCCTTACTTGAGGGACGCCATAAAAGAAAAATACAAGACATCACAACAAACTGAAACCCACGTCAACCCCCTGTTGCACCCACTGCTTGATGCGGAAAATGGTAGAAGACTGAAACGAAACTGGCCAGAAGATCTGAAACAGGATTAGCGAGGGCAACTCACTGGAGAAGTCCTCTTCACACCAACCACGACTACCCTAGTAATTAAAAAACAGCACATTAGCTTATAGAATGACTTGTAATTTTGATTGCTAATTAAATGATATATAAAAAAACTTTCTTTTCTTAATGGTTCATGACTCTGCTTCATACATTACAACCGGCGTCACAACTGTTTTGTACACTATAACTTTTAAATTACATAAGATATTTCCAGCTGCTATTCTCGCTTCTATGTCGTCTTAAATTATATTCTTTTTGGTCACTACCGCCCCTAAGTATCTAAACGTCCCTACCTTCTTTAACATGTTTTGGTTTGCTATAAGGTCTTGTTCTTCTCTTGATTCTCTAGATGTTATCATGAACTTCGATTTACTTTGATTCATGCTAAGACCTACTTTTTTTGGCTTCTTTAAACTGAATAAACACTTCTTGTAATTCGGACTAGTTACTTGATATAATAACCTTGCATATGCAAAGATTTGCGCAATTCATCGTTGCTTTTATTGAAGAAAAATGTAGACCATCATCCGAGAGTTTGTCCTCAAAAAAATTTTTGCATTGGTTTTTAGTAATAACACATGGGTTTCACTAAACAAGATTTTAATAATTCACACAACCATCTAAGAAAATAAGCTCATATAGTTTTTTTTTGCAAAAATCAATATCAACTGCTGTGTTTTCTAAAATCTAATTCAAGAATAAATGTACGGCTTTATGGTAGTACGTTTCTTTAAGTTTCTTAAGTGAATTGAATTTCATACGCTTGCAAAAGCAGATTCTTTATTAGAAGGCATTTTCTAGTGCTGTATGAAAGATTTAGTTGCTGTAAACAGCGACGAATTGGAGTTCTTGGTTCTTCATGGACACCATCGAATAATATTGTGACCTGAGTCGACCGTTGCGTTGATAAAGAACCCTTGCTTGCCAGTAGGTATACTATTTGTTTCAAATTTTTGTAGAAAACCTCGAGTTATACGCTTACTTGGCACATAATTGCATCTAAACAATGCGTTGATGCGCAGTAAGTGATGACTTTACCAGGTGTCTAGGTACCAACTGAACAAATCTAAGCTTTTAAAGTTTACAAAACTCAGACGGCTCGAAATTCAGATCCTAAAGTTCAATTAGGGTTACCTTCTAAAAGTGAATTTTTGAAAAGTAGAGATATATAACAACATTTATGTTTACAAAAGTTTTTTTGAAGTTTCTTTTTACATAAAATGACCCAAATATTGACCTTATTACGGAATGTTGCTATAGCAAGGATTTTAGAATGATATCTGAATCAATCGTTTTTATATTTTAGTTTGTACTTCACAAGTTTTTCAGAGATGCTACAAAAATATCACTATAAAAAATGCAATAATGTAATAGGAGACGATCCAGTGAAACTGAAGAAGATCTCCGGGACGATCGTTAGCCTAATTGAATGAATGAATAAAAACCTCACAAATATTTGTATGCACCGATCTAAAAGATTCCCAAAAAGATGTTGTCAACATAAGAATTACTAATATATAATTATAGTACGTAAAATTTTTTTTGATGATCAATTACCGTCAGAAAAATTTAAATCTGCTACTGCTCGCCTAAATAAAATAGATAGTAATTATTAGGACCGTGATGTTTGATTGTATGGTATTGTTAAACTATTTGAAAGATGACAAAAACAAATTCAAGATTGACGCGCCAAAAAATTTCCTCCATCCAACAACATACAAAATGGTAAAATTGTACTAAATAAAGTTTGAGATAACTGCTCGTACAATCCCTTAGTTACTCATAATATCTTTCTGTTCCAGCATTCAAACTTTAGACTGATGGGAAAAAATTTTGATGAATAAGAATCTCACAATCATACCGTTAAAAACAAAAATATATAAACATTTAGTAGTGAAATGACAATTTCTGAAACAGCTGGAGTAATTGCCTACAATCCAAAGTCAACCATCGGCATGCTTGTATGTAAACCAGATAAATCGAACACAATGACACCCTCACTTATCTCAAACATTCAAAAGTCAAATCCCAATACCTCAACCTTACCAAGAATGTTTAACTTTAGTCTAATTTTCAAACACGTCTAACTTCAGTAATACTCACACAACAGTTTTCTCCCAACCTGTACAAACTAGCTACAATAATAAGAGTCATAACGATAAATATATAAACTTAGATCAAAACTATAACAAATACTCCTGGCAAGTTGTTACTAAAAGAAACCTTGTGACAAACTCAAAATTAATTTAAAACCTCTTTTCAATTAGCACAACCAACATATTTCAGGTATTCACTGAAAATGAACGCAACCATAAAATTGTAAAAAATTCAAATAAAACTAACCCGAAATGCAATATTAAAACCTGCCCCTCCATTTGTATGTATGTATGGAGTTACAGATTTCAGAGCTATAACTGACAATCTGAACCAAGTCGTCAAAAATAGAAGATTTTATTCTAAGTCGCTATCCAACAGCATGGTAAAGATAATTTTTTTTGTGGTCACTCACTTGCACTTAAATGCTAGGACATTCACACATGGGTTGAGCGAGACTCGAACTCGCGCGCGCCGGCTAGAGGACAGAGCCAATTGATTGAACCATCTGAGCCACGGCGTCTCCACGGTAAAGATAAATATGCAAAATTATTGGTCCATACAGTAAGTGAATTTTCAGTTTACGCCGAGAAACCGTTGTGCATCATTTTTATCAAATCAGACAGAAAAGAGCTTACAAACCGTTATACGGAATCTGCACCACTCAATTTTTCCCTAGATATTTAGAAAAAGCTACATAGCTTAAACATACCTCATAAGAAACATTATATACATCCAACATGGAGTAAGCAAAGAGCCGATGCTAATATTTTTTATTGATCTCGAGCCCCAACTAAACAATAAAGAATATATAAAGTTGCGTTTCTTCAAAATACAAAAATTAGAATTGTAGTGCCTCGAATCAAAAACAACATAATTTAATGTACACGTTGCCAAAGCTATGGTCACTATAACATTTATCTTATAAAGCTCTACAACTATGTTAAATGCAAAGGTCTCTACGACAGTAAACCTTGCAAAAAAAAATAGGAATACTTCCACTACATGTGCCCTATGCAACAGCGACAATTTTTACAATTATATAAGCTATGCTGTATACAGAGACTTAAAATCCGGAAATATAGCAACGCGGTCAATCATCAGAATATCGAATCCATCAACTTTTACGACAACTTATCGTAAACTCCTAAAACTCTCTCAGCTACTCATAAATCACCGCAAAAGAATTACCAACAACGATTAAATTACAGATGAACATGTAACTTTCTTGAATAAATTTAAAAACATGTTCTCCATTTGCTGAATTCGAACAGCGTAATACTAACTATACTTACTACAATTATTAATAAATTAAACAATAATGACTAATTCTGTATGAATTAGAACTCAAAACTATACGAATGAAATAACCTTATTTTTAACTTACAATAATATTGACATACTATTTATTTCCGAGAACTACACTATATCTCATACAGTAATAAAAATATCATACTATAGGTGATACTATACGTATCACCATAAACACCACATGCAGACTTGACAATAATCATCAGATCTGCTATAGACAACTCATTATTATGGCCGTTAATTGTTGGAGCAGTCTACTATTCACCTGGGCATACTATTACGGCCGATGACTTTTAAGAATTTTTAGTCCCACTTGTATTTCGCTTTCTAGTAGCAGGACACTGGAACGCCAAGCATACTGATTGAGGTTCGAGACTAATTTCACCCAAAGGGTGAACATACAACAGCATAACTTAAATTACAGATTGACCGATCTATGTAAAATCCTTGACTTGATGGACTATGAGATAATCGTGATAGAATTCACTTTCGCCTACGCTTTACAGGCTTTCGAAAGTTAATAACTTTGAGTACAAATATTATATAAAAAGCCGCATTACCAAAAGTTTGTGTGGCTAAAGCGGACTGGAAGCAATTCGAATGGCAAGATCTAGCGAAATTGACAATACTGTAGAGTACTTCATAAAGCACGGACAAGGGGTTGCCTGACAAGCTACTCCAATTAACCACAAAAGTGCACACCAAATCCACAATATACCACTACATATAAAACAGCTTGTAGCAGAAAAACGTAGAGCCCGTGTTAAATGGCAAAAATCCAGAAATTCTCAAGACAAAACTACATTAAATAATCTAACCCGTGGACTTTGTAATGTTATCCAAGAAAACAGAAATGCAAAATTTAGATAATACATTTTTACCCTATGGCCAGAAGACCACGGTCTATATGGAAAGCAACTAAAAAGACTAAAAGGTTGATTGCTCAAAATCATGTGGACGCTGGGCTTAATCAAATGAATCAAAAGCAAATATTTTTGAAAAACATCCCGCGAAAGTATTTACCCCATTTCAAACTAATGATACTAATTTTGATACAGTGATACAGAAAACTGTCAGCTAGTCTGGGACATTATTTCTACTCACCAGCTTTATCTGCGAAAGAATTTAGAAAAATGAAACAATTAGTTATTTTAAAGTTTTTGGCAACAGTATTATGTTTCTTCCTAAAAAACTAGAAATGCTTGTTACAACAATATACAACCGTGTGCTTGCTATTTTTCACTTTTCTACTCAATGGATATTTGCATTAATAGTCAAACCTGCAAAACTTTTACAAAAATCTACTTCTCACGGACCGACAAAGTCTATTATCTTTATTACCTAAAATATTTGTATATATATATATCAAGGAAATAACACCGTCAGCGAAGATAACTCCTATTCACCAGTTTGGTTTTGCACTTACAATACCATCAGCTTCGGTGTCCTGCAAGAAAATATCCTGGGTCCTAACCTTTATCTTCTATATACTGAAGATATCCAAACCACAGTTAGTACCTTAATTTTTACCGCCGCAGATAATACTCTAATAATGACAATTGATATCAATGGAAATTATAAATCAGAAAAGCTCCAGTCACATCTAAAGCTCGAGCAACTCAATACTTTTACTACTAACTCTACACGTCCTCAAGTTATCATTTAAAATCAGCCCATCGCCATAATAACTGAGTAGAATACCTTGACCAAATACTGACTTGAAAAGTCTAAGACAAAAAACATGCATTGGCTAATTGGACAAAAATCCCAATTGGTACTAGAAAACAAGTTGTTGCTGTACAAAAGCATTCTAGAACCTGTATGATCCTATGGAGGTGAGCTGTCGGGATACAGTAAGCTATCAAACACCAAAATTTTACAGTTTTTTCAATCAAAGATGTCGCACCTTAATTCTTTAACAATCAAATTCTCCAATTACGACCTCAAAATTTCCCCATCATTTAACCTATACGTTTTACAGCCCAAAGTAAAAACGTACCTGAGATCATCCCAATCAGTTAATTGCCAACCTATTACTTCTATCAACATGGGTTAGAAGATTAAACAAACAATAGCCGGAAGATCTTATTGAATTAATCCTGCAGACACTTCATTTGATGGTGTTCTGCTCGTGTCAGATAACAATTATGTCCATCATTTACTTATTACTCCATGTTAGGATTACATTGACAATTAAAAAAATACATAACAAAAGTTTATTATTTAAACTGTAAATGTGCGAGTGTCTGTAGCCACTTTTTATTGGCAAGATATCCTTATCAAAACCTACACAGGGTATTAAGTAAATGCGCTGTAATGTATTGGTTTGGAAGAAAAACATTCAGTGACGTTTCTCCTACTCTATTGTTATTTCGTTGGTGTAGTAAGTTCTTCTTGTTCTGTGCAGTCTTCTTGTGGGTGAACGGTAGGCAATTGATGTAGAGTTGGTCGATTAAGGCTATTGCGTGTTGCGTAGGTTTCGGTCACTTTCAGTATTTCACTTGTAATAAAGGAAAAATTCTTATAAAGTACCTGGTTACTCACGTACCATAGACCTTTTGTAATTAAATGTATTACTTTTGACTGAAATCTTTGGATGATACTAATCGATGACGATTTCATACATCCCCAGATTTGAAGACCATATGGGCTTCAGTATAGTTTTATATAGCAACAATTTGTTGTTCCGTGAGAGCTTTGGGTTTACGCATTTGTCAAAATCTCATATCAAGTTGTCTTTTTTGGATTGGATATGCTTCCTCCATGTGAGCCGTTGATCAAAATTAAAGCCAAGGTATTTTGTTTCCTTTGCTGATTAAGGAGAATTAACTTGTATTTACCATTTGGTGTACCAGTCTTAGAGTAGGATAATATGGCTTTGTAGGTTCTCAAAATTGTTTAATGGCAATTACTATCACGTTGTAAGCAAAAGATGCGATGTCTGTGATGTCCGTTTCAGATATATAGGCTGTGTAAATGAAGAAAAGCAGTGCTCCCAATACACTATCTTAGAGGACTCCGGCTTTAATAGGGCAGAAATTATAATATATGTCTGAGTGTTCAACAGAGAAAATTTTATTAGATAGTTATGTTTTTAGGAGGAAGAAGTTGTGAGATAGTGAGTTTTTTAGTTTAAAGCGTAAACCTATATGCCAAACCTTATCAAACGCTTGAGAAACATTAAGAAAGGCGGCACGCAGTATATCTTCTGTAGTTGCGTTAACAATTCTATGGACTTGCTGGGTTGTGGAGTGGTTGTCTCGAAACCCGTGGCTTTTAGGCAAATTTTTAAGTATTTATCCAGTCATAAGGTCATATTATAGAGTCTTACATATGTTCAGTAATTTAATTTCTCTATTTACTTCCGTGGGTGAGAAAGGCTGTGTAGATGTAGACATTTGGCAGGGTGTGTCAATAAAGTTTCTTCTGGTCAATGTAATCTGGTTGGGTTTTGAATATTTCAGTTAGATGTGAGCAACGATGTTTGCCTTTTCTTTATCAGAACGGTCCCATGCGCCGTTTTGTTGGCGAATAGGGGGCATAGATATCTGAAGTCTTTCTTGTTTTTTTGTTGCCATCCAGAGCGTGTGGTTATTTGCAGATAAATTGGAAACGTATTTACAGCCATTATTACTAGGTATATATTTTTAATATTCACTAACAAGTTTTATATTTTTTATCAAACGACCGTTATATTTTAAAAACGTATGTAGGAAATAGAATGATTGTTTATGTAGTCATATACTTGTAATTATAGTTTAATAATACGTATATTAACTAGACACCAGCTAATTTAATTTCAGAGCCGAGGCCTCTGTGCGAATTTATTGTCTACCGTTTCAGCGCAAGAACTAGAACTCCATTGTTTCTTCAACGTCTATTATGCCTCTGGTCCGTGAACGGCAATCCTCATGTGCAAATTCGCCTGCTATTGTTCGCAATCAGGACGAACTAATAGACGGATAGATGCGAAATGAACGTTCGTTTCCTAATTTCCAGAATTCATAATGAACCGGCGTGAACCGCGACTTTTACAAAGGCCAGTCTAGCGGAAAGGGATGAAGCGTTCCATGTAGTTGCTTGTTACAAGTTAGAGCTGCAAATCCCTGTCGGAAATATGTCGATGTCAAAACGCCTGGCTTAAAATGAATGTCCCTCTGGGCCGCTCTGTACAGTTTGTTCGCGCCTGCCGCGGCGAGCTTTGTTCCGACTGCGGAGCGCAAGGCAATTAAAATTTAGCGGCGCGCGCTTCAGTTTTCCAAAACGGCCTTGCCGCCGGATGAACTTTGCGCGAAATAAGAATTTAAAAACGTAATTTAATACCGCGGCGCAGAGAGAAATGTTCGTTACGGGCGGTCTCTTAACTAAATGATGATAGCGTTATAGCATGCTCCCCTGAATTACCGGCTCTTAAAAATACCTGTCTCGAGGAAAGATTTTCAATTCGCCGTACAACCTGAAAGGCTCGCATTAGCATAATGCATGGGAATGTTTGCAGTAGTCTGCATTACGCTGAAATAACCAGCCGGGCTCGTTAATTAATTTTTAATTCGCCCGACCCGCGGGTATGAATGGGACAGAATTTTAAATGCGCGGTTTGCGAGGCCCGCGTTGTAACTGATATCGATCCGAAAGTTCGGGCAATTTTTCAAAACGAAACTCCAATAAAGCCGGAATTTTGCAGGTATTTAAATTAGTTTACTAATTTATTTGCGCTGCAGGAAGACCGTTAATTCGCCCTAATTTCGCGCTGAGCCAGCGAGCCAGATTACTTGCGTGATAAATACTTGCAATTGTAACTAAGCCAGCAAAAGTGGATTCTGTAATAATTTGATTTATGATTGCGTACTTAGCAGAGCGAGTCAACAATTCGCCAACAATATTTCAGGACGTCCCGCAATGGAGCAGAAAGTGTTTTATTTTCTTTCCGGCTCTAAGTGTGCTTCCTCTTGCAGAAGGAGTTTAAAAATCCCATAAAAACGTGAGAACAAAAATTTGCCAAAAGCAGTAAATCATCACTTCTGGGTCTTTTCCTTTTATATACTTTTTCTTAGCACATTACGCATTGTTAATCTCAATTAAATTAATAAACCTATTTTATTAAACACATTTTTACAACTATTTCATTTTACATGTTGCTTAACAGTTTTATTTTTATTAATTGATAGAAGCTTAAGTTAAGCAGAAAAGATGCCCAACACACTAAAAGAAATGAAGAGATTACATATAGATATCTTGGGATAAGTGATGTTCAGTGGACAGGAGCCGAAAATGGCAATGATGTATCTTATAGATATCTAACTACGATTGTCTTAGGGGATTGTAACGCGAAAATTAGTAAAGGTGTAGTCGGTAACTTGATCGATAGATATAGATTAGAACTAAGAAGCAAAAGAGATGATAGATTAATCGAATTTTGCCAAGAAATATGATCGTTACTAACACCTGGTACCGACTGCCCAGATAAAGGCTATATACATGGACATCCCCTAAAAATACTAAAAAAATAAAATTCAGAACCAGACAGTTTATATACTTATAAACAACAGGTGCAGACACTCCGTAATATCTCTAAAGACATATCCCGGGGTCGATATAGGCTCGGATTATAACACGTTGGTAGCAAGTATTAATATAAAGTTGAAAAAAATCAAACGAAGCGCTTCAAAACCAAAAAGTGACATCAGAATGCTCAAAATTAATAACATTAGAAATAAAGTTAGAAAACTATTTAAAAAAAAGATAAGAAAACGTGACAGAAATTAGTCGATCAAATGGACATGTCAACGAAAAATAAAAGATTATAAAACAATCAATACTGACTCCAAGACAAAAACAACTAATACATGAAAGACAGAATGTCAAACAAATGGATGACTGAGAAAATTCTTAATCTTACAGAAAAGAGAAAAAGTCAAAAAGGGAATAGATAAAGCTATTAAGAGAAATATTAGAAATAAGATAAACGAAGCAAAAAAACTCATGGAACAACAATGCAAGGAAATAGAAGAATGATATCGAAAGAATGGTACATCCAACACGCATAAGAAGATCAAGGCATTTACGGAACCAGCAAAAGAATACATCAAAGATTCATAAAGAATCTATAAGGAAACATAATCTTAAATATTTCATCAACATTAAGACGGTGGGAAGAATATATCAAGAATTGTTCTCGGATGAAAGAGACGACACATACCTAATAGAACCATTACCAGCTGGTTAAAGAATTGCTACTAAAGAAATTGAGTATTCTATTACGAAAGTTAATAAAGCAGTTGGACTAAATAAAATACCGTTAGAATGATTAAAATTAATAGAAAAACAGAACTTAAATATATTGGAGGATCTATGCAACACTATTTACGACACAGGTATCATACCAGATGAATGACTCGGTTCAAAGTTCATAGTAATCCCAAAAAAAAAGAATGTTGAGAACGCCGAACATTGAGCTTGATGAGCCACACATTAAAAGTGTTCTTAAAAATATTTTACAATAGAATATATAAAAAGCTCGAGGAAAACCCAGTTTGAGTTCAAAAATGGAATGGAAATCAGAGAAGCACTTTACGCTATGAATATATTAATACAAAAAAGTCTAGAGGTAAACATTGGACTACACTTATAGTTCATTGATTACAAAAATGGCTTTCGACAGAGTAACAAAATAATAAATCCCATTCAAACATTATACTGGAATCAAAGAGCAACAATTCACGTAGAAGGAGAAGTGTCAAACAAAATAAATATCTATAGAGGAGTTAAGCAATTGTGTATCCTATCTCCGATACGATTTAACTTATAATAGGAGAAAACATTTCGTCAAGCACTTGCCAATACTTCAGCGGGAGTAGTAATTAACAAAAAAAGTTTAAATAATATCAGGTACGCTGATGCTACCGCAATTATCACAACTAGTAAGAAAGACCTACAAGAGATCATAGAACGCATTAGTGCTTACAATAATGAATTTGGGATCAACATAAATCTCAAGAAAACAAAGATATTGTTATAAGGACAACTAATCCTTAACAATATCTGTAATTAACAACGCTGTGATTGAACTCGTTAAGAGGTATTAGCATTTGGATACAATAATAAATGAAGATAACAAACCCAACATAGAAATAAACAGATGAATAAAGATTGCAAGAGCAGCTTTCATAGAAGTAAGACCACTATTATTAAACAAAAACTTTAAAATAGAGCTGAGTGTACGTACATTACGGTGCTATATCTTTCTACTGTTGATGTATGGAGACGGAGACACTAAAAAAAACCTAAAGAAGATCGAATCGTTTGATCTATGGCTATATAAACGGATTTTAAAAATACCATGGACCGGCAAGATTACTAACTGAAGTACTGCAACAAGAAATAGCAAATAAATATACTGAAGAAACAGAAAATGGGAACTCTAAAAGCAAGTATTATGAGTTACAACATAGAAGAGCTTTAATATACAATAATAAACACAGCCAAAGCAATATGTGGACAGACGAGTGATAACAAATATAGAAAGAAATCGAGTTGGTGGAACGAAGAGAAAAAGGAAGAAACAAAGCTAAAGAAAATGACATGAAAAACATACCTAAGAAACAAAAATAACGAAAACTATACAAAATATAAAGAACAGAGACTAAAGGTCAAAGAGATGGTGAAAAGAGCAAAAATACACACATGGGAAGAATTCGGCGAAAAGATGGAGAAGGACGGAATAGGTAACCAGAAACTATTTTATAAAGTACTGAAAACATTAAGGAAAGGAAAAGAAACAAAATGTCAATATATTAACTCAAAGAAAGGGAAAATATTAACGGACAACAACGATATAATGCTACGATGGAAAAATACTTCGAAGAGTTGCTAAACGCAAACACATCAAGTACATGGGACATCGAAGAATAAAATAGGGAAGAAGAAGAAGACGTGGAACAAGGGAGAACATTTAGTCTGGAAGAAGTAGGAGAAGCTATAAAGAAGCTTAAGAGAGGCAAAGCACCAGGCCATGATAATATAACAACAGAAATGTTAAAGCTACTAGGGCCCAACGGTGTAGAGGTATTGACAACACTGTTTAACAAAATTGCAGAAGAAAACAAAATACCGATGGAATGGGAAATTGGTATAATATTACCACTATACAAGTCCGGAAATAAGAAAGACTGCAACAACTATAAAGGGATAACACTACTCAACAATGCATATAAAGTGTACGAGAGACTACTAGACGACAAATTGAAAGCCAAAACAGAAGACCAAATGGAAGAATCGCAAAGTGGTTTTAGAAGAGGGAGAGGAAAGAGGACCACATATTCACAATAAAACAGCTGATAGAGAAGTTCCACAGCAATGACATATATGTGGCGTTTATAGATATTAATAAAGCCTTCGACAGCATACCAAGAAGAGTTATATGGAATAGCCTTAAGAAAAGAGGAATTGGAAACAGACTGAGAAGCAATATAGCTAGTTTATACAATAAAACTCGAAATCAGGTCAGAACAAATAATATGGAGTCAGACGAATTTGTAACAAAAGAAGGCGTGAGACACGGGGGAGTATTAAGCCCAACACTCTTTAATATTGTATTAGATGAAGTAATAAAAGAAGTTAAACATAAAGTTAAGAAACTGTTAGTGGGCTATAGATATTTTGAACCGGTATATATAACAGAATGTGGGTTCGCGGATGATCTGATGATCTGTGCAAAAAACCAGGAAGAATTGCAAAGAAACTTAGAACTGTGGAACTCAGCACTAAAAAATGAAAACTAATGATAAATATTAATAAGACCAACATGATGATACTAGGAAGAAAAAATAGACAAATAAAAATGCAACTTAATAATAAAGAGATCGAACAAGTACCTGAGAATACCAATACAGAAAGATGGGAAAAACAAAACGGAAATAAATAGCAGAATTAAAAGTGCTAATAAAATGTATTACGCCCTAAACAATGATTTAATTAGGAAAAAAGAGATAAGCAATAAAACAAAGCTAACAGTATACAACACGATATTCAAGCCGATATTGATGTTTGGTTGCGAAAGCTGGACGATCACGAAAAGACAAGAAAATAAGATACAAGCATGTGAGATGAAATTCCTGAGAGGAATCATGCGTGTAACTAAAAGAGATAGACTAAGAAATGAAGAAATACGAACGGCGCTAAAAGTTGAACCAATAAAGGACATAGAAAACAACAGATGAGATGGTTTGGACAGTTGATCAGAATGAGGAATAACAGACAAACAAAAATAATTTGGCAAACCAAAACAATAAGAAAAAGAACAAGAGGAAGACCAAGAAGGAGATGGGATGAGACAATAGCGGGAGTCCTAAAGAGGGAGAATCATTGGCACAGAACAAAGAGGAATGGGCAAGGTTCGTACGTACATAACAAATACACAATAAAAAGTGAGAATAATCAATGTAGTGAAGCGTGTAAGTGAACTATAGATTGGTGCTGTTAAGAATGACTGAAGATCGTCATACGAAACATAGTCCAGTGTAATGCAAGTGAAGTAAATAGAATACCAGATAGACAAGAACAACTTGCATAGGAACTGTAAGATAAAATGTATTGTAAATCCAATTTAATTTGATTTGATTTATTTTAATTTGGTTTATTTTAAATTAATTTAAAAAAAAGTATTGACAACAATTATTAGAATGTAAATTGATTTTACGGAAATGTAAATGTATGTAAGTTTACAAACATCTTACACCGTAAGGTAAATGGGTTAAGATTTTATATTTATATATAAGTACTGCAAGAAACCGGAAAAAAAAGTTCGTTTTTACCATACAAAAAAGTAAACTGGAATACTTATAACACATTATGAGAGGTCCTAAATATGAGATATTGCGGCTAATTATGCAGGGAACGATAATTTGAAAAAGATCTGTAGGCAGAAGACGTATCTCTTGGCTGAGAAATCTCCGGTACTGGTTTAATTGCACTTCAAGAAATCTATCTAGAGGCACTCTAAGAAGGAGTACCTATCTGTACCATCCAATATTAATTACACAATTTACATTGTTGCGTTTAAGAAAAATGTATTATACTTTTACTTGTCTAGCAATCTTAATATTTAGTAAATGAACTGATTTATGAAAACAGAGTCTATTGATATAGAAGGGACTTTTCTAGTTCTTCTTTTAAATGATTGCTTATCTACTTGTTCAAGATTATTTAGAATTAACTCGTATTTTAATAATTTCCAAACTCATCCATAGGTAAACCAGAACGAGACTTAAATAACTAGATTAAATCAGGTTTGATAATTTATTTATTACAACTGAAATGTTTTTCTCTGCACTTTACTTTTGTATATGGCCGATAAACTTTCTGTTATCAGTGTCCAGCAGTAATCGAGAAGAATTTCGTTCTTCCAGCCTCATCTGGCAAGGTGTCTAAATAACAGCAATGTCTTTATGGTGTTCTCCATGCTTATCTCTAACATCACCAAGATTCGGAGGAAAAAGTCAAAGTGCGAATCGAAAAAATCTTTTGCCTCAATGCTTTGCAACTCTCAAGGAGTTCACCAAAAATGTTTTTATAATTTTCAGATTTTTATTTTCTAAAATGTTTTGTGTTACTATTTTGCGTTCGTCCCTAATAGTCCGTCCTAAGTCGCTTAGAAACTTTTTAAATACCGCATCTCACATTAGAAGGTTAACTTGGGGTTCTGCAAATCTTTGCAGGACTCCAAAGGATCCTCCTTGAGTTTTACGTTCCTTAAGTCGCGAAATTTTTCTTTAAGATATTGCAATTCGTTTTCTTTTTTGTTCATTGCCTTGATACTTTTATAGCCCAATTTTATATGCAAACTAATTACGCGTTAAACGAAAATTGTATGTGTTTTTCTGGCTATTCTATTCACAATGTTTTGTGTATCCAACTTCAAAACCAACTAGAGTTATTACAACTTTAAATCGGCATTTATACAACATTTACACTTCCTGCAATTAATTTTTTCAACAAGGCCATATTCTTATAAAATTATTTCATGTAAATAGCATACACAGCAGTAACAGAAGGGTAAATATATCTTTTATATGAAATATAACCTTTTAGACTTAGTTTTAAAGCAACCATAAAAATTCTTCCACATTCTATTTATAACCCAATGCAAGCTAGAAGCCATCAGAGTTCTTAAAATGAGAAATATTGTGGTAACTCTTTTCGGCGATTGCGATGTACTAAAGTACGCGTATCTAGAATGAAAGGTTATCGAAATCAGAAAAATGGGAAAAAATCAAAACAGAAAAACAGATCAGCCATGATGGAATTAAAAAGCTAGACAAAAAAGTTAGAAATACTAAAATGAACAAATCAGCTAAAGAAAAAGAAAAATATAAAAGAAAGATTTTTTAGATAAATATAAGTACAAACAAAAGAACTGATTTAATTCAAGAAGATAATTAAATCAAAAGGTAACTTATCAACAGTTAAATATAATAAACCAAAAGCAAATTGTAAGCTGTACTCCCTAGAACAATTAAGGACATAGGAAAAGAAGAAGAAAATGACAAAAATGCGAACGAAACGAATCAAAACAGTAACACATATGTAAAAGAAATTAAGGGTACTTTTAGTATACAAGAAGAGGGAAGGTATAAAAAACTGTTAAGTCAAAGATCACTAGGGAACAAGGAGAAGAAAATAATAAGAGATAAACTGTTGAAAATAACAAACCTAATTGTACTTTAAAAAACTAGCAGCATGCAAAAAGGACAAAAAATGATGATGACATACGCTACGGATAATGATAATGATGATATAAAGCAATACAAACAAATATTATTCGATACAAAATCAACAACTTATAATGGCTGCTGGAATGTAAGAAAAATGTATGCAAGTGGTAACAACCCAAATTGTAAATTAAATGAGTAAATATAGAATAGAGATCTTAGGATTAAGTGAAGTAAAATGAATCCGAAATGGGGAAGTACAAATAGAAAATGGGGTAACAATAATATATTTCGGGAAAAGGAAAAACGACACCACACATGAATATGGCGTTGCATTTATGAAGTAGAAAAGCAAAAAAAGCGCTGCTAGAATGGGAAGCGATTTCCAAAAGAATAATTACAGCGAACTCAGAGCAAAGTTTTTTGACATCTTGGTAATTAATATCTATGGATTAAAAGATGCCACAAATCACATAAATAAAGTTGAATACTATGAAGTGTTACAAACAATACATAATAAATTACAAAATAGACATAAGCATAAAATTATGTTAATGGAGAGAAATTAAAAATTATATGAAATGAGAGAAGAAATAATGGAGATGGAAAGAAGGGGCAAGCTAAACAAAAAAGAAAAAAAATTCCTAGACTTTTGCTCTATAAATAACTTAATAAATAAGAGCAATATTTTCTCACATAAATTAGATGGATTGGTCCTGGCGAACGTCCATAAAATCAAATAAACCACACAGAAATATATAAAAGACATAGAAATAGTCTTTTAGATTTAAGAGCTATGCGTGGAGTGGATGTAGACTGATTATTTCCTGATAAGAGCAAAAATTAAAATTAAAATCAAAGCTGAATATAACAAAAAATAAAAAAGAGTAAAATATAATACCCAACTACTGGTAGAGGAGTGGATAAGAGGAATTTATATTAAACAACTGGAAGAAAAATTAAAACAAGAAGCAAGTTTTCAAAATTTAAATTTACAAGACATAAAAATATGTTAAATAGTACAGTTCAAGAAATATTTTAAGGAAAGAAAAGATAAACCGTAGATAACCATAAATACGAAAAAAATTAATAGGGAAAATAAATAAAATAAAACAGAAAACATTAGCATCAGAAACACAAGATAGGAAAAAAAACTAGAACAAACATACTGGAATATCGATGAACAAACAAAGAAAGGTGAAAGTAACGACAAAAGAAAACAACAAAAAGAATTACTAATAGAAGCAGATAGTGCAGCTAGAAAAAATGGTATGAAAACCTTATATAGTTCAACAAGAAAAACTGTTATCAAAAATAAAAAGAGAACAGCGCTTAGGTCGCAAGAAGATATATAGAATACTTTAAAGAAATGCATGCTAAGAATGGAATAAATATAAATATTACCGACACAAGCAAAGAGATAGAACAAGGGATTAAGCTTCTAAAACTTCACAAAGCGGCTGGTCTCGATGATATACCAGGAGAATTATTAAAAACAGAGGTAGAGACTAACGTTGAAATTTTACACCAGCTTCTGAATAAAATATAAGAAAAAGAAAAATCCCCAAATAATGGTCAATAGGTCGGATTATCATAATTACCAAAAAAGGAGACAGAACCAAATGAGCAAACTGGAGAGCTATAACTGTTCTAATCACATCGAGCAAACCCTTATTACGAATTATATCGCAGATATTAAAAGAAGCAACACTGACTATATTAAAAGAAAATCAAGCAGACGAAAGTAATTAATAGCAAAGGGATATATACATGGCTTTTGTAGATTTTATAAAAGCGTTTGATAAAATAGATAGATCCATAATGTGGAAAATCCTAAAAGAATATGGAATACCTGCAAAACACGTAGAATGATAAAGATGCTGTATGAGAACCATAGTGCCTATACAATACACAATGGATTTATAATAGAGAATATTGCAATTAAAACTGGAGTCAGATAAAGATGAATATTATTACTCCTGCTATTTTTATTAATAGTTGACTGAATAATTGTAAAATTATCAGATAATAGAAGAGGATTTAGAATACTCAGATGACGTCTTCCTTATAACTGAGAATAGAGATAACCTATAAAGCAAATTAAACTTGTTAAAATTGAATGCCAATGTAACAGGGCTCGAAATAAATATAAAAAAGACAAACACGTTACTAACAGCCAATGCAGATGTTGTGGAATTAGTACTAAATAGAGAAAAGGTAAAAAATACCTCGGTAGCGAACTAACTCGGAGATATTTAACTCGGAGATAACCAGAGATTATTACCGAATCGGAAGAAACGGTTATTGCCACGTTAAAGAGGGGATTTTTTCATGTATATCCCTCAAAGAATTAGCTGCCGAGCTCCGAATCCCTCGGAGCTACGGTAGCTTAAAATAAGTGTAAGGAATGCACAGGAAAGTCGACCCGTATTCTTGATTTATCCTCATGCCTAATGTTCTATGCATGCTCCACTGACGTTTGCACAAGTCAGCGAATGGCTCAGCCGGTTAGGCGTCGTGCTTGTAATCCGGTGGTCGGAGGGTTCGATTCCCATCTAGTGCAATTTTATTTCGGAGCTCGGCAACTAATTCTTTGAGAGATATACAAGAAAAAATCCCCTCTTTAACGTGGCAATAACCGTTTCTTCCGATCCGGCAACAATCTCTGGTCATCTCCGAGTAAAGGATCATAGTGGGTGTCAAGCAGATGTGAAAGTAAGGATCTGTAAATCTCTTTCAAAATGTTACAGATGATCTGGACATCAAACGAGCTCTCGAAAAACGCAAAGATTCGAATTTTTAAATCAAATAGAATCAGTGTATTATTGTACATGGATATATGGATTCGAGTCATGGGCTCTAAATAACCAACAAACAAATCAAATTCAAACATTTAACGACAAGGACCTAAGAAAAATTATGAAAATATGCTGGCCAAGTGTAATCTCTAATATATAATTATGAAACATTACAAGACAAGAACCTATTCACATAAGCATAGAAAAACGTCGATGAAAAGGTGGATAGGTCATACCGTAAAAAACCAAACACAGAAATACTAAAACAAGCTCTTGAATACAACGTTAGATGTAACAAAAAACAGGACCACCCAAACTTGCCATGGAAAATAAATGTATTGAAGGGATGTAAAGAATTAAGAATAACATAAAATCAAATAAAACAACTAGTCCTAAGCAAAAACTCTTGCAAATTTTTCGTTGAAAACGTGCACAAATACAGAAAAATAAATAAAAAACTAATTTAAATCGCAAAACCTAACATTGTTAACGTTAAAGTGAAATTGTGCATTAGTCTAAGGCCGACAACTTTAAACTAATTAATAAACTGTCTTGAAACGCCACTAGGCGTCCTATAGTTCCTTGAAACTTACAGAAATGATGATGATGATGCAAGTACGCGTATCTAGGTCTAACAACTTCAGTACTTGCAATCTTCATCCTAATATCTAAGCTTGATTATTTGATAAACTTAAATTTCATATCAGATCATTTAATTCAAATTCAATTATTAGATAATGTTTACCTTCTTGATATGGTAAAATTCCTCTTCACTGCTCCTCCATTTACTTTTCATCTTGTGCTTCTGTTAAATCAACTGACTATATTATAATAACAAGAGTTTTAAATAAGTAATTAGTCAAGTAGTAGAAAGTTGAGATACACAGTTCTCTTCCTATTTTTATCCGAACAGTCGACGATTCTGATGCAGCAAAAGTAACAATTTATGGTATCGTTTGTTTGTTCTTGTCGTGTCATAGGAACTCCATAGGATCTAGTCGTGTTCTTCTTATTCAAGCAATTTTTTAGTATAATAACGCAACCTGTACTGCAATTTTTGTTTCAATTTTTAATTTTAATGTTAAAATAATAGTAGCTTTTTCATTTGTTCATTCTCCACAAATATAACAAAAAACTCTTTACATAATTTATGCACTTACGAGACATTGAAAATATTAACCGTAACAGATGCCACAAACCGACCTAATTTAATTTATGTAATTCTTCTTTGTTCTCTTGTATACCCGTATATTAATAAAAAGAGATGTAACTTAGGGTTGCAATATAAGAAAGATTATAGGACTTGTTCACACTTGCTCAAGCAAGTCAGATAGGACTATATTTCTTTCTGGAAATAACATTTATATAATAAATTAAGACATATAGACAAATATAGTACAATAATCAGATATTTTAGGCTTTCAAAAAGTAAACACACGCCTGTAACTTTTTGTTATCTCTATAAGTAGAACTGCAAAGTGATAAAATAAATATTGGTGATATATGATAAAAATTTTAAATATCAAAATAAACTGTCTAAATTAACATGCATGTTGTAATAAAAATACAATACTACCTGTATGGCAAGTAATAAAAATTAATTGGTAAAAAGCAACTGCTAAAAGTTATAAAGTCAGAATCACTAATGCAAAACATGACTAAAAGAAAGAACCTCTAAGTTGGTTTTTTTGTAGGTTTGAAACCTGTAAACAACAATAAGGGCATATGCAATATGAGCTCTGCAAAACAATATAGTAGTAATACGACCCCTCAACGAATCTAAAACCATAATACAATGTACAAGATGGCAATTGTATAGCCATTCAAAAAGTCATGGCAACGTCTGCTTAAATTTGGAGGGCAACACAACACAAAAGCATGTAAAAAGAGAAAAGATACTCCGGAAACAAGTGCGCTATGTGAAGGGCCACATTTCGTCAACTATAAATTACTGTCATAATCTAATTAAAAATAGAAGAATCACACAAAGACCCTCAATATAGACCTAAAATCAATACATTTACACCAACAACTGCAACTCCTAAAATACCGTATAACAATACAACATGCGCAACCAATTAAATTCTTAAAAAAATTTAGAAAAAAGTTTAATCAACTTATGCATATCCATATTTAATATATTAACCATGATTGTACATAAATTAAAGTAATGGCTAAATTTTTGAGTAAAGCACTTTGGAACGCAAATGGACTAATCCACCATAAAAGTGAAGAGCAATATATAGATATTTTACTTGTTAATAAAATCCATTTTACAGCAAAAGCCATTAATGTTCCTGGTTGTAAGATGTATTATACAAAGCACTCAGATGGCACTGCGCATGAGGGTACGGCTATTTTAATAAAATAAACATTAGATAGTTTTTAATTACCTAAATATTAGAAAACTATCTACAAGCTATAACAATCAAAATCTAAATATTACCCTATGAACTACCGCATCAACAGTATATTTACCACCTATGCGTTGGTATTAAAAATGAAGACTTCAAAGTATATTTTAAGATCCTTAGACTGAAATTTCTAGCTGGTAGAAACGATAATAGTAAAAATACTTTTTGAGCCACATGGCTAACCACAACAAAAGGAAGAAAACGTGCTGGTCTAATCCAAAATTGTAATTGTTGATTCAGTTTTAAAGGCACTCTGATATATTGATCAACTAACAATAGACATAATAAATTTCTTTGTAACAAAAAGAATTTCACGGGCTTACACGCATGCAATTCTTAATTTTGACCTATCACCTGATCATTCACCTGTCATAGTAACTATTTCTTCGACAATCTACCGCAATAAGAGAATCCAAAACTTTAAATCTCGAAGGAATACAAAAATACGATCATAAATAATATAAACCTGAATGCGCGACCGAGAACACCTGATAATCTGGACTTAAAGATAGAAAAATTAATAATAATAATTCAATTAATTTACGCCTCATAATGATGAAACAGATAATGAACTGAAACCAAACCTAGAAAGACTAATAGATACTCAACAACTAACATTTGCCACTCCGAGGAAAATCAAAGAAGATATCAAATTCTTGGGGCTTGGAAAAGAACTGAGAGCAGATACAGTAACATCTAAGATGCTAAAGTTTCTCGAAAAGCATTAGTGTTATTAACATATGTTTAATGGAATAATAAGACTGCAGTATTGGATAAAGCAATTAAAATTATCCCAAATCATCAACTAGGGAAAAATCTTTTGGATGTTAATTTCTATTGACCAATAGCCTTATATCTCTAAAGACTTCGAGAAATTTATATTTCGCAGCATTTTTATTATCCCAGAAGAACGGGCCCCCCACATAAATTTGGATTTTGCCAAGGACATTCAGTTATCCAGCAAACACATCGACTAACAGATATAATCGATTAACCATTTAAGAAAAAATGATACTGTAAAGCTGTTTTTTATGTAAATCAATTATTTCACCAAGTACTTTAACATACTTAAATCATATCCCAATAAACGTTAATTCCAAATAAAAGTGAGTAATAAAAATCTGATTTTCATCAAATAATAGCGAGAGTGCCCCAGGGCAGTATGTCTTTTATACATAGGATCTACCAACCTCCAGAAATACAACCCTTGAAATATTTACTGATGACATAGTCAATTTATTGGTAGATGCTAATCCCGACAGAGCAGCGTTGAATGTATAGGAACACCTTAATACTTTACAAATTTCATTTAAAAAATAGAGACTCAAGTTAACCGAAATGCAATCTAGTCACCCCACGTTGACACGTAAATCTTCAACTCTTAAAACACATAGCAACAACGTATTATTTCCTAAAAATGATGAAATAAAATCTTAGGAATAAATATGTACAGCAAATTAACATGGAAAAATCATATAAAACAAACATCACCAAATAATTTCACTGGTTAATAGAGAAAAGAACAAAATCAGCTGTGGAAAACAAAATTTTTATTTATAAAACAATAATCATACCTAAATAGAGTTATAGTGTAGAACTTTGGGATTGTATATCAATCTGAACTATCTGAACCAAATAGTAATAATTACCATACAAGACTTGAAGTTTATGATAACCCTCTTTTTGAATCCCTGCTAATAAGAGCAAACAATAGAAGACTAAAAGTGGCCAATTGACTTGATGGGAACGAAGTACCTGAGATTTCATTGGGATGAAGCTTTATCATGCCAACTTCTTATAAGATATTATTAGCTTATACAATGAAAATATTTTTAGAATTTGTATAAGAGGTGAATCCATTACACGTAGCATAATGTAGGAAAGAAATTCTTTGTTGGCCAATGTAACTGGCATTCTGTACAAACTAGCACTATCATATGGAGCCGCTGCCAAGTTCAACTAAATCGAATAAGTTGATGGGTTTGCTATTATCAAGTTTTGTTTAATTTGAATATATTTTCTGTTAAGCTTTTTCATTCTGGTTTAAGTTTTCAAACAAATTTATATGTAATGCTCAGAAGGCGTCCTAGAGTAAGCGTTAAATAGCCCTTTTTTTTTATAAAGAATACTGTCTAGTGCTATAGCAGGTAGGACTATTTCTTCATCAGAACGTATACACAAATCATCTTACGTACATTAAAAGCCAAAACAGCAAAGGTGTGGTCCAGTTGTATACAAATTGAATGATACGCTATCATGGAACAACCCCTAGAGCAAGAGAATTGTACGATTGTGTTCTATAAGTAGGATAAATATACTTAGAGGGGCAAAGCTAAGCTATAGCCAACAGCAACTACAATATGTATATATTATTCAGCAACCAATAAATATCGCACTTTACCTGTAAATATTTTTAAAATTACCTTTGTAGATACTATGTTACTAAACTTCAGTATCTTATATCGAAAAATACAACAACCGTTCAATTTGCAACACTATTTTCAACAATTAAATTGCTATTATTGCAGTAGTTCGAGCATTAAAAACACATTTACATTATTGTTCAATATAAAATCCATATTGTTATTAAAACAATAGCATTAGTGGCTGGCCAACAGGTCAAGTCATAAAGGTTATCAATCAATCGAATTTCAAAAATTAAATTATTAGAAACCCCTACAAATAACCCTTTAATAATAAATGGACAAGCATCAGTTTCATTAGTAAGTAAGCAGCCACCTGTTTTTATGCAAAGCGTAATTAATTATCCCAAGATAAAGAAAAATCTAATGTCAATAGCAGAAGTGGAGCGGCATATGAAAAAGAATATAATCAATAATGCACTTAAAATTAAAGTTCTTGACAAATACAAAAATCTAAAAATAACTCTAATTAAAAATTAGTCTAGCGCGAATTATTGTAAACGTGCACAGTAACCATTTCCAATATTTTCAACCGACCTTGAATTGATCGAGAACAACAAAGAAAGAAGCAAAAACCAGCCTTTAAAAAAATGTATTATAAATAATAAACTATTAATAAACTGCAAATATAGTCCAACATAAAAGATATTAGAACTGCGACTATATTAAAATGCATCGTAATAGCCCATATGTGTGTGTAGAGTGGTGAAAATCCTATGACTTCAGATTTCAGTGAAACTACGTGCACTGTGCCATGAATGACTTCCGGACAACTATAAGGGCTGCTTATTTTACCAGAAAGTACAAAAGAAACAACTAAAAAGCTAAGCAACGGTCAGAAAACCTCCTCGGCTAGCATAACAAAACTTTTCTACAAACTACATGCAATCGGTTTAAAGTATTAAATTAATATTATCAGAATCAAGGGTTTATTTGATTACTTTATGAATTTAAAAGCGTATAACACGATTTTTAAAATTCCACTTGCTGTCATTAATGAACTGCAGGGTGGTTTAAATATGAGGGGGATTGATTTGTGTGTGAACAAGCCGCACAGCGCAGCAGCTATGCAACCTTAAGAGAGTAGAGCCACAACGTTCACCCTCCCTCCTGCTCGAGTTAAAATTTGTTCAGTCCTATTTGCGAATTGCTAGACTAATGAGCGAACCGAAAGTACCGCGAAGAGTAAGACAACGTATTGTAATTAAATTCTTTATTGAAAAAACTTCTTATTTGCTGAAATTCGTCACAAACTCCAATATCAATATGAAGAAGAGTGTCTTACGTGTGTTAGAGTGATGTAAATGCTTCAGAGAGGGCAATTACGTAAAGAATGAATCGCATGATCGCCAGTTGCGAAGATCCGTCACTAAGACAATCATTAATCGTGAGAATAAGCGTAGCAGTATTAAGAAACTTGGAGCAATGCTGTCCATCAGATTTGGTAGTGTAGAAGACATCGTAAAAAAAAGCCTGCACTATCGTAAGGTAAATGCACGGTGGTATCTCATAAACAAAATGATGCGCATGCAAGCTGTCAGTTGTCTCCTATAGCAGTTTGAAGACGAATGTGATGCATTTTTGAAGTCTATAGTGGGTGCACTACTTTATTCCCTAGTTCCAACAGTCATCACGTGATTGGTAGCATACCAATTTTCCCAAACCGCAAAGAGCGCGGACCATTGAAAAGAAAAAGTTTTTCTGAGACTGGCAGGAGTTGTCTATGTAGACTCCCAGCTGGATGCCAGAAGAATCAATGCAGCTCATTACTCAGATCATTTATTAAACAAACGATTAAATTATTTATAACTTAACAATTCTTAATAAGGATAAGCTATAAAGCTGTTCAAAATGGCCTGCTTAAATTTCTGAGCATAAAACTAAGCGACATCGTAGATTCTCTCGCCAGGTGACGTTTTCCATCGATTCACAAATCAAATTGAAAGCTTCCTGAATTCTTGCACTAGGTATGTCCTTAAAGGCTTGCTTTTATTATACACAAGTGACTTACATGGCATCAAAAAAAGAAACCTAGAGGATTGCGATCAGGGCATCACCAAACACTGCCAAAGACCACTGGCTTGTTTCATTAATATCTCAAAAACGGTTCATAATTTAGCCCATATTTATTGAATTTTTTTTGCTTATAATTAGGAGTATAATTACTAATCAATCACACGTGGATTAGGAGTATAAATATACAAATACCCCCCCTTTTCAACAAACTTTTCTTTCGAACCGCACGCTTATGGATCGATAGTTCGGCCATATTGAAGAAAATAAACATAGTGTATGACATAGCCATCTCGACGTCTTCCTGGTGAAAAGAAGGGTCAAAGTTTAAAAAATTTTCAGATCTCGGAAACGGCAAGAGATAGCGGGACGCTGTTTTTGCCGTTCTTTAGTTCGATTCAATTATACTAAGACGACGTTATCGGTGCGAGCGCACAATAATACTAGATGTGCCAAAAACGCGTTCCAAAAACACCCTGAAATTGTTTCCTCTGGCGAGCCGCTCACAGATGAGGAACCCTCTGGGAGTCTTCGGGAGTTTATAGAACCCATAATAAAGTTTCTCTATGCAAATTTTAAAAAACATTTATGTTGATATAAGGACGCTATAGAGGCTGAAAGAAAAAACGTTTTTTCGCAGATATCGACTGGCCGTAAAAGCAAAGTTGTAGAGCTATCAAGTGGCTTCAAAAAACGCTTAACAACCCTTGCCCTTGCTCGCCACCTTCCAGCCCCAAAAACGGCTCCAAAGTTGGAAAAAATCACGTTTTCGTTTATATCTCCGAAACGGCAAGAGATAAGAAGGCGGCTCCCTTACCAAGTTGTGGAGCCTAAAAGGGGGCACTTTTTTCGTACAAAACATTTTCGTGCAGCACGTACGGGGCGCTGAAATTTGGCATTTCGGAACCGGAAGCGATAAAAATTTTTCGTTTGCTCTAAAATTGAAAGGCGGCCGTAGTGCACGCGTATACCGAAAATCATAATTCTGCGATTATTCCTTCGGTCAGAATTCGCGTGTTAATTTTGACATTTCCGAGGACGCCGCCGTCCAGCCAAAAGAAGAGAAAATTCGACGGTGCCCGCGATAATTTCATTCGCACGTCACCTAATTCCGTCTCGCTCTGACACATTGATGAAATATGCGTTGACGTTATGTTGACATCATGAAATGTATAGCAAAAATCGTTCGTGTATTTCCGCACGGCTCCGAACATCCCAGAACGCCCCGAATGACAAATTCCAGACCGGCGGCAGGCACATCCGAAGTATTATATTACAAGAACCGGAAGAGACAAAAAAAAATTTTGTTTGCTCCATATTTGAAAGCGGGTACTAAAGCACTCGTGTGTCAAAAATTACGTACCTACGATTATTCGTTCAGTCAGTATTCAGGAGTTAGTTACGTCCGCCCCGGGAAGCTGCCGTCCCTGCTGGCCGATCTCTGCTGGCCGAAGAAAAATTTCGATGGTGCCAGCTGGTAGCAGCAAGCAGTTCCTCTGCATATTGTGTTATAGGAATAATTATTTCAATATTTTCCAAAATCATCTTCGAAGTAGTTTGTTAGTTTTTTTTAATGCATAATTATATGTGGTTGGTAACTAAAAATCAAAATGACATCTGCAATGTCAGACCAACATTTACAACGTCAAAATCACATTTTCTTTGTCAAATTTAACATTTTAGGTTAGAGAATTTGTCAAAACGAAATACAGAGTGGACCAATTTGTGATATACAGGTTGTTTCAAAAGTAAAAAGAGAAAATAGTAAAAAATTAAAATTTTACTTAGCGACTTTACAGTCCATAATTTTGCGTGGCTGGTAACGAATGCTTTTTAATGCTAATTATATGTAGTTGGTAACTAAAATTCAAAATGACATCTGCAATGTCAGACCAATATTTACGTCAAAATGACATTTGCTCTGTCAGATTTATCATTTAAGGTTAGGAAATTTGTCAAAACGAAATACAGAGCGGACCAGTTTGCTGTATGCCGGTTGTTGCAAAAGTAAAAAAAAATAAAAAATTGAAAGTTTACTTAGCGACTTTACAGTCCATAATTTTGCGTGGTTGGTAACAAATGTTTTTTTAATGCTAATTATATGCGGTTGGTAACTACAATTCTAGATGACATCTGCAATGTCAGGCCAACATTTATAACGCCAAATGACATTTGCTCTGTAAGATTTATCATTTTAGGTCGAGAAATTTGTCAAAATGAAATACAGAGCGGACCAATTTGTTGCATACAGATTGTTTCAAAAGTAAAAAGAGAAAAAATAAAAAAATTAAAATATTACGTAGTAACTTTACAGCCCGAATTTTTGCATGGTTGGTAACGAATGTTTTAATGCTAATTATATGTGGTCGGTAACTAAAATTCTACATGACATCTAATGTCAAACCAACATTTACAACGTCAAAATGACATTTGCTTTGTCAAATTTAACATTTTGTTGTTTGAAAAGTAAAAGAGAAAATAACAATAATTAAAAACTAATGACTTTAGTTTGTTTAGCAATTACTTAATGCAAATCCAATGTGATTGATTAGTAAATAGAAAAGCAATATTAAAACGGAGTTTCAAAATTTAAAAATATATAGCAAAATCGTTCGTGCCTTACCGCGCGGCCCCTAGCTCTCCCGAAGGACAAATTTCTGGGCCGGCGGCAGGCACAGCCGAGGTATTATATTTCCGGAACCGCAAACGATAAAAAACTTTTGTTTGCTCCATAATTGGGAGCGGGTAATCAAGCACTCGTGTGCCAAAAATCAGGTTCCTAAGATTATTTGTTCCCTCAGTATTCGCGAGTCAAGTTCCGGATGGCCCGGGGAGCTGCGGGCCCTGGGCCCTGCAGGCCCTGCCGCGGCGATCGCCTGCCGAAATCTACGGGGAAGCAATTAACGTTTTGTAAATGCATCTTGACTTCACCGATAATACGAATTTAACTTTGTAAATATATATAATAAGTTGTTTCAAAAGTAAAAAGAGAAAATTATATATATAAAAAAAAGTATGAGTGCTGCTGCTGCTACTGCTGCTGCTGTCACACAGGTCAAAGGTCAAATCGTTCGTGCCAACCCGAGCGCCTCCGAAGGACAAATTTCGGCCCGGCGACAGGCGCGACCGAGGTAATATATTTCCGGAACCGCAAGCGATAGAAAATTTTCGTTTGAGAGCGGGTAATAAAGCACTTATATATAAAAAAAATTATGAGTGCTGTCACACAGGTCAAAGGTCAAAGTTCAACTCTAACTGAGTATACGTAAATGCGTTGTCATGGCAACGGCGTACGCCAATTATGTCAAACAGAGCTTTTTAATCGTGTTTTTATTATTTTTAAAAACTACTATGCGAAGGGGCTCAAGTATGTCGGAGTTGGACAAGCTCTCCGGGGGGCAGCTGCCAGATTTCGTTATATATATAAAAAAAAAATTATGAGTGCTGCTGCTGTCACACATTGTTCGTGCCTTTCCGTGCCGACCCGAGCGCCTCCGAAGGACAAATTTCAGCTCGGCGGCAGGCGCGGCCGAGGTAATATATTTCCGGAACCGCAAGCGATAGAAAATTTTCGTTTGAGAGGGGGTAATAAAGTACTCGTTATAATAAATAAAATTTTTACTTAGTGACTTTTCAGTCTATAATTTTCTATGGTTGGTAACCAATATTTTTTTAATGCATAATTATATGCGGTTAGTAACTAAAAATTAAAAATGACATCTGCAATGTCAGACCAACATTTGAAACGTCAAAATGACGTTTGTTTTGTCAAATTTTCTGCCTTTAGGTTAGGGAATTTGTCAAAACGAAATACATAGTGGACCAATTTGTGATATACAGTTTGTTTGAAAAGTAAACCAGAAAAAAAAATTAAATTATATAAAAATCATAATTTATTGTTTGTTTAACAATTTCTTACTGAAAATTCATGTGTGATTGATTACTAAATAGAAAAAGCAATATTAAAAAGGGGCGTTACATATAATTTAATTGGTTATGCGTCGCCACTTATAACGCATTCCATCTCATTTCATCAAATAAAGTTGACATGTAGTTGGCAAACCTTTTGTTAAACTGATATGGATGGGTGCTGTCACTAAGACTTTTATGCCAAAATATAGTTTTTCTGCCATATTATTAATCATTAGGTTAGCTAATTTGTAAAAACGCAATGCAAGATGTTGGAAACTCGTCATATACAGCTTGACTTAAAAGTAAACGAAAAAAATTATAATTAAAACTAACTGTAAATATTTAAAAAGAAATAATAGTCTATTTATTATACATTAAAGTCTTCTTTGTTAGATGCTGTAGTATACATATATATAAAATAAAGTTAAGGTTAAACTATACTTTTTATACGATGATTTCCGTACGCCCACTTAAAAAATAGATACTTTTAATAAACCCGTATTTTACAAACATCGTTTTATGGTCAAAATGGTGCTTGAACATTTTTTCTCTCTTAATATTTCGAGAACGAGTAGATAAATAGGGATGAGCTTTTTTGTTGCATATATGAAAAAATACCTCATTTAATGCGATGAAAACTGTAGCAACTATTAAAATAAATCTATGTAAGTGTTAAATCTTAGAGTTGCTAAAATTTTACAATAAACAGTACAAGGGAAATGTGTTAGTAGCTAAGCTTTTAAGGAAAATAAGTTACATTGGCTATCAGAACCTTTTAAATGTTCTTCAGTTATATGGTGTTAATGTAAAACAAGAAATATAGTCAAATTGAAAGATTTAAAAATACATTTATACAGAAAAGAATTTAACATAAACGGCTAGATACATACAGGTAGAAATTATCAATCGTCGAATGTGAAACACCTGGAATGATAAGAAAAATTACAGTAGCAACGAAAAACTGAAAGCCAAGCTGAAGGAAACCCAAAAATCACAAAAATTGTAATTCTAAATGAAGCCAAGGACAAATTATTCGCAAATTTGTAAAACGAACGAGATTCGGGCAATACCAGTGTAATAATGATAATGAAAAACCTAAAAGGACAAGCAGATAAAGATAGCAGAAATAGAAAGTGTTGAAGCATACAAAAGAAAAGGTGAAAACCAATCATGGGACAGGAATAATACAGATCTGCATTAAAAACGATGTTATAGTAACAAATTTCAAATTTATATGCAAAGATATTCACACATACACAAAAGATGCGCAGTCCATGGAAGAGAACAATAATTGATTATTTTATAGTAGAAGAAATAAGAAAAGGAAAATAAAAGACAGGAGGATAAACCTGGACTATAAATCGAAAGTGACCACTATATGCTAGAGCTATATTAAACAAAGCAAGACATAAATATTGTTATATAAAAATTCAGAAGTTACAAAATTAGAAATAGATTATATTAAAAAATGATATCGGAATGTTTTAAAAGAGAAACTGAAAATAAAAGGGCAGAAACGGGCATAAAAATAAATATACATAAAAATATATTAAAAGCAACTAAAATATGTTGTGGAGTAGCAAAAACTGGAGATACAAATATACAGAAAACGACACATACTACAAAGAAAATAAAAACAATTTTACGAGACCTTAAAACAACTGAGGAAAGAAATCAAACAACATTGAAAAATATCAAGGACAAACAGGAAAACCTATTAACAAAAAGGAAGAAAAAATAGTTAATCGACTAGAAGAAATTATTAAAATAGAACAAGGAATGAGTTGATAAGAAAATGAAGAGCATGATGAAGACTAAAGCAATAAAATTCTAAAATAAGGAGATAAAACAAGTAAAAAAAACATAAACAGATTAAAGACAAGAATAGTACCAAGAATAAATAAAATAATTTTGAAAATGATTACGTATTTTAAAAAAACGAACAAGGAATGATTATTCAATTTGATAAGCAATGTAAGATGCGCCAAAAAACTCTAAATCTGGAATAATAATGTCTTTATCTAAAAAGAAAGATACAATGAGGTACAAGAACAAAAAGGAATCGTGTTACTGGGTGTATAAAATATATCCAAATATTTTAGAACCAATAATAAAAAAGACTCGGGAGAGCCTGTAACCCCTAGAGAGCGCGTCCCCGAGTGGCGGATAGGAGAACGCCTTTCAAATATTAAAGAGTAGGAGGGAAATAAAATACCTCCCGCGGACCAACAGGCTTGATGAAGGGCAGCAGTAACCATCAATAGTGAAATAGAGCGCCAGAAGATGAATTTCGAAACGGTCTATTGACAGATTATTGTAGGCGATATAAAAATATTCTAGGCACGGCTATAATACTGCGATGCAGAAGGGCACGGGAATTCAATGCATTACTTCCTATGAGAAGCACTGCGTATGATGATGTCACAAACAGAATTGCCTCGGACACTGTATTTAATCATCAAATCAGAAATTGTACACATGGAAAAGCCCAGGAGATTGGCTATTTCTTAACAAAAACTCTATGGAGGAAAATTAAAAAGGGCAAACAAAAACAGACATACACGGCATAACAGAAACATGGAAACAATACTTTGAACAATTATACTCTGGAAATCTAGGTTAACAAGAAATCACATACACAATGGATAATTACAATTAAGAACCCGATATATTAAAAAGTGAAATAGCATTTGCTATAAACAAACCGAGACCAATGAAAGCCCCTGACCTAGATGCAATAACAGCTGAGATAATCAAAACAGCGGACCAAATAAGAATTGAAGAGCAATGCACCTTATGCAACAAGATATGGCACACTCTACAATAGCCTAAGGAATGGACTGAAGCTACGTTTATAACGATCCACAAAAAAGGTAGCCTCACTAATGCGAAAACTACCGAACAATCGCATTAATATCCCCCCCGGGGGGATACTGTTTCGATTTTCGCAACAGTATCTATGGGAATTAGCGCTCCCGGGGTCCCGAAATGTCATCTTCGCTATCACAAAACCACTTTGCGGTCTGAAACTCTATGATAGACTGCAGACGTTAGTTTGCCAAGATAGGGTCGGGATTGTTAGGGGCATAGGAAACCATTCTGTTTATTTATTTTTTTTATTGTTTTGTTAGTTCTAGTAGATTGTGACCAAGCGAGATAGTTACTCGTTGGCTTCTTACATATCCCTATCAGTCTCAAAGCAAACCTACAAGATGCCGCTCGTGGTCAGTGTGCACTTGGAAAGAAAAGTTGATCCTACCAATTGAGGGAAACCTCTAGCTGCGGCAAAGGGGGACCAACACATTGGGTTTGGCTACTGCTTCGGCCATGGATGCACGTGCTATACTTATGCACCGGGTATAGAGTCAGCTTCATGACATACTTTGGGAAACCGGGTATGAATCATGAATAAGGGCCTCCTGTACAATATTACTGGCGATCGCGCCGGTTTGCGTTGTTGACGTCCCCTTATGGGACTCCGTAGCGGGTGGTGAGCTGTCAGGTGTTTGTAATAAAAATTGTATATGGATATAACCAATTTTCCCCCCATTTTCACGGGAGTCGAACGGTTTCGGACCGACACTCCCAAGATTTGTTTTGCGCAAAACACTATAAAACGGACTGAAAAGTATAAAATATTCAAACGAAAGGACGGAACTACTTTCAGAGACAAGCATCACCGCTCTTCTTCAGCAAAGGTATAGAAATTATCGGTGGTAATGTAAACAGCATGAAAAAACTACGAGATGGTACACTGTTGTTTAAAACCTCCAGCGAACAGCAATTAAACAAATTTCTCAAAGCTACACAACTGATAGATATAGCAATCGAAGTAGAGCTTCACAAAACACTCAACTTGTGCAGAGGTATCGTGTCCTGCTTCGATTTGCTAAACTACGAAATAGACGAAACCAGAAAAGAATTAGCTCCACAGGGTGTAATAGATGTACGTAGGATCACTAGAAAGAGGAACGGGAACATTGAAAACACTCCTTCGCTTATACTAACTTTCGATACTCCCATTGTCCCTACTAGTATACGGACAGCAATCTACCCCCTTAAAGTAAGACCTTACATCCCAAATTCATTACGGTGCTTCAATTGCCAACGTTTCGGCCATACCTCTCAGAAGTGTGGTAATCCGCAAATTTACGCCTTCTGCGTTAGAAAAACTCACGAGGGCATCAACTGTCAACTTCTACCGAATTGCGTCAATTGTCAAGGAGAACGTAATCCCAGATCTAGAGATTGTCCCACTTTCAAGATGGAAACCGAAATCCAAAAGCTTAAAACTCCGAACAACTTTCGTATAGCAAAGCTCGTAAGAAATATTGGACAGATGCTCGATCAGCATTTAGTATAACCTACGGTGCAAAAGTTGCCCCTCCCAACGCAGCATGATGGATACCAGTTGCCAAACGGATTACACTAAGGACAATACCAAATAAAGACGCAAATAATAAGGTGGTGAAGAAATTACCACCTCAAACCAAAATTTCAACTAACGTCACTGTGGCCCGACCACCAAAGGAAACGAAAAAGGCTCCATTAAAGAGACCAGCTGTTTCTCCCCTTGTGGAACCCAAACTAATCTCAAGAGAGGGATCGACGAGCTCTATCGGGTCGTCGAAATCAAATTTTTCTCAGAAGAGCAGAATCCCGAAGGCTCCAAAACCAATAAGTCACGAAGCTATACTGGCCGACATGGTGATGGATGAAATGGTCGACGCAGAACCCGAAGATCTCCTTAGACTCGGAGTCAGCAAAACTCGCCCCAATCGATAATTATGGAAAATTTTCTCCAGTGGAACTGCAACGGCTACTTTGTCCATATATCTGAAATGCGCCTTTTGATCAAAAAATACAACCCAAGTGTTATTGCTTTACAAGAAACCCATTTTAAGAACAGTCACACACCATCTTTACGGAATTATTCTATACACAGAAAAGATATTGCAGGCGAGCGCGCAAAAGGTGCTGTAGCCATTCTTGTTTTGCTTATAACGTTTCAAAGAACCTGTACACAAAATCTTGAAATACAGATACGGATGCTTGTATCAAAGACTTATTTTACTGGCACATTCTATATAAAAATACACAATGATTTGTATAATATCATGATGGCATGGGTCATGTCAACAATGATATATCAAATTATAGACAATTTAAATAGAAATAAAAAAAAACTTTTTTCGGGCTCCGACAATTTAAGTTGAAAAGCTTATAATCCACTAATTATCTCAACTACTGTATTTACACAATTTATAACAACAAATTCTACAACTGGTCCTAGACACTAGAAGCCATCAATTTATAATGGACAGGGATTTTAATACACTGAGCATTCCCTAGACAAAAAATTATGGTAAAGAACTGCAGTGGTTTGAAGAAGTCTTTCATCATTTGAAAAATTAAGAAACATTGATCATGCACTACATTATTTCAAAATACTTTTTGGGAAATTGTTCTTTATATGGCACAAATTGTCACAATAATTTTATAAGAAGGTACGGCTTGAATTTTAATTAAGAAGGAGATATTATTGTAAGTAATATTTATGACAATTACGGGATTATACAGACTAGATATTCAAATAGAAGAAAATTAGTAAACCTAGCTAATATGTTAGTTAAATATAAATTCACGTTAAATATTAATATTTGATTGACCAGCCTTTGCCTTTGATAACGAATTTGCATTTTGGTATATATTCTCTTGTAAGAAAATTTCTAGCATACTATTCGTCACTAAATAGCACCGTCTGTCGCTGCTTGTAATTTGGTTTCTGTATTCTCTAGCCTACTATACAAAAAAAGCCTTGCTTTGCAAAAAAGTGACTTCTTTTGTGGTCTACATCTTCTTTAGATACAAGCATATCGATAAATTAGTAACTTCAAAACCGAATTTAGTTAATTCAGTGAAATTAAGATTACTACCGGGTAAACTTATTCTTGAGATAGTAACATTTTAAGCAGAAGTTTTTCTTAGTCTCCCACTACATGATTTGTTAACAACTTTTTTAGAAGATAATCAGGAAAGATTTTAGTGGTATTACTATAGCTTCTCTTCTTCTCTTCTCCTAAGCCCAATTAATTAAATCCATTTTTGGATGTAGGCCTTCCCTAACTCCTTCCACCTATCACGATTTTGTGCGATTTGGATCCAATTTAGTCCAGCTGTACGTTTAAAATCATTATACCAACGCACAGGTGGTCGTCCTAAGATTACACCAGTAACATTCAAGGAAGTTGAAGATGAAATTAAACAGCTAAACTTCAAAAAATCACCGGGAATGGACCTCATAACAGAAATAAATTTGAAAGAATTACCAAGAAAAGCAGTAGTACATATGTATTATTTATTTAACTCCATTCTCAGGCTGGAAAAATAGTCTTTTGAAGAATCAAGAACAATTCATATACCAGTAACTGGATTTCCGATCACCACTCGACAACCCAACAATGCCATCATATGTTGTAAATCATAAATGAGCTGCTAGAAGAAGAGCAATATTGCGTAGCTGTTGTGCTAGATGTAAGCCCGACATTTGATAAGGTTTGGCACCAGGCCCTTTAACAAAAGTTAAAAAAGCCTATCACGAGAATATTTCAACCCTTATCCATCTAATAGACAGTTCCAAACTTAATATAACAGTCCAACATCTAGCTTAAATACTTGCAGGAGTTCCGCAGGGCAGTATTTTGACTCCTCTGTTATACACCCTTTACGTGGTAGATTTACCAACAGACAGAAACACACACATATAGGTACGTTCGCAGAGGACACGGTTGTACTTGCCAAACATAAAAACCCAGTGGAAATTGGTGGCTAATTTCAAAACCAGTTAAATTCTCTTTAAATATGGTTTATAAAATGGCGCGTAAGGTTAATTTACAAAAATCCCAGCATATAACATTTACCTTCCGAAAAGAAGAATATCCAGCTTTAAATGTTAATAATAAGAATATACCACAACTTAAAGAAATCAAATACTTTGGATTAACCCCTGATAGTTGAATAACTTGGAAGAGTCACGTCGCAAAAATCGCAAACAAAATATATAAGTATAAAAATACGACAGCTTAGTTGACAGTAGAAACAAGTTGCACATCTATAGAGCGCTCATTAGGCCTATTTGAGCTTATGGCATTAAAACATGGGATTTTTCCAATAAGTCTAAAATGGCAATCATACAAAGGAGTCAATCGAAAATATTCCGAATAATTGTAGATGCTTCCTGGTTTGTGTCAAATTGCATCATCCACACTTACCACAAAATTTCTTACGTTTAAGATGTCATTCAAAAAAAGCAGTAAACATTATAATTCCTACAGTAATTCTGTATTAAAGCAACTACTCCTAGTACTGACCATAAAAGATTCAAGCTTTTCTGCCCCATGGATCTCAAGTAAGACCATAGGGGTACCACCGCAGAGTGCAGTCCTTATCATGTCATACGATTATGATTGTATATTTTATTCTTTATATATATAATTATATAATGCCAAAAATAAGCTTATAGAGTCTATATTCTGATTTCTGATTAAATCAAATAAAAAAATATTACGCTAGTAATATCCATTTCCAACAGCAGATCTCAAAAGCTTCAATTCTCTTTCCTCCACTAGAAACGACCGGTAGAGCACTATACCCCACACGTCTTTTTATTGGCGTAATAACTGCCAAATAATTAATAATAGTCGGGAAAAATGTAAAAAAATATGTATTATAACAAAAAACACAACAGAACAAAGATAAACAACTTTTTGACATTATTAATTTAAACAAATTACAAACGTTAACCATAACTTTCTGTCCACTGTTATTTCAAGCTATTAATTTGTCTAGTAAAATCCAAATCACTAATCATTTAGACTTATTCATTACAAACGGCTCTCATAAAGCTGCGCAAATATGACCTTCAGTTATAATCTGCTGTTTGGCTATTCTCTGATAATAATCTTAATTAAAAGGAAATTACTTAAAAAACAGTACTAAATAATAAATTGGTATATAAACCAAAAGATAAATATGCATTTTTAGAAACTCTGATACATGCAAATCAAATAATCTGCTAAATCTGGCTAAAGCTGAACCTATAAGAGTGAATAAAATTTTTGTATTACCAGTGACGTTCTTTTTTTGAGAAAAAGCCATATGACTATGTTCCTTTACATATGGCAACGCAGTCTTTATCAAATCACACATCAAAACTTGTCAAGATTGTTTAGAGGAGTTACCTTGAAGTTGATGATTTTTTAAGATTGTATATGATGGCATTGACGTCCTTAATTCGCGAATTCCAAAATAAAGCCTTTATAAAGCTGGAGATTTTGATACTGCCCGGCAGATTCTTATTAAAGAATAAAAGAAGTAGTCTTACAAATTAACTGGTTTTTTCAATAAGAAAGCATTTTTACCATGCCAAAAAAAATTATTCAATGCATTTGTGCAGTTAAAGTTTTGATTAAAATCTCAAATCAAACCAAAGAGATCTAAAAGAAACCAAAAATACGAGTTTTCAATGACTAGAAGAACCAGTAGAGTCAGTGAATTTAAAAATAAACTCCAACTATTGATGGGCACAAGAGAAGGAAATATATCAATACAAAAATGGAGTTTAATGAAGAGAGCATGACTGATATCACACGGTATTATTAGTTTTATAAGGATAGTAAAGTTGGTGAAGTCTAAATAAAACCAGCCGTTCAGCTGCCTGAAACGAATCGTATTTGAGCCATTCAGCTACTTAGCATAGATGCTGAAGAAGAAGCAAAACAATCTTTAGAAAACCAACATCGAATGTAAAGTTTGCCAACGCAAAGAACGTTACGTAAATCAAATATCCCATCAAATGATGCTTCTTTTATTTGTCATGGTAAAATACACGAAACAGATTTAACTTATGTATGCCTTTAGTTCAATAATTTCTGAAGTTTGGACAAAAACTGGTTTCAAGTTTTAGCTTAAGCAATGAATTCTAAAGTATAAGTTATAATTCAATTATTGCATAATAGAAGCCTACACAAATGTTAGAATATAAATTAGGCTGAAGGTGTTAAATTTGCAGAAAAGGAAAGGAACAAATCGTAATAATTAATAGTACATTGTACACAATCTTATAGCCTAGGGTGTCATAACTCGTATACTACAACTTTGCGTTAAAAGTTTGACATTATGACTTAAATGATTTGCTTAGAAATTAGACCCCTTTATAAGATTTCATAACAATATTAGGTCATCGAGGTAAATCTAGAAAATGAATAACATTAAATACAAAAAAAAATTATATTTATTTACATGAAATGTACAATTAAAATAAATAGTATTAAGAATTATAATATTCAATGCAGTTTCCATCAGTGGGTATCTTCTCGATTGGAGATTTAAAAACCTACTGCTGACCAACAGAACTTTCTTCTTACCATATGTGTCATTATCTACATTATGAGAGGCCTTAAGTTGTCCTTATTGTTATAATGTCACCTACTACTCTTTGCCTTGATCATGCCCCATACGTAGTAGTAAAGGAGATTGCAGTTGAGCTGGAGGATGGCAACAAGTTGCAGGATCAGTGCTAATACAAATTATTGTATAGTCATGCCCAAGTCTTCTTTTTCTTGTGAATTGGAGTGGAGTCAGCGACCACCTCCTTTATCCAGGGCTCGATACTGCCCCCAGTACGTTAATATAACTATCGGTGGTCAAGCTTTCCTCAAAGAAGTGGGGCACCATTATATCCCCTTCGCTGCTCACAAGCCGCAGAATTATCACATAGGCGGAAACTTTGCTGCATGACGGTAAGCTCTGAAAAGGCATCTTGGCAGATCCAACAGTTTTTTAAGATTTACTTTGCTGTCCTAGATGAAGTTCTTTGTGGCAGAGGAGAATCATAGGAAGCCGTTTAGTAGTGCTCTGGTTTTTAACTCCTTGTCCATTTTTTGTTTCTTAGTCAATAGTTGGGAGTTCTTCAGAATAAAAATCTTGTAGGGCAAATGCTAGTACATTGTTAGACTGATCGTCAAATTCGCCACATCCATTGCTTTTGCCAGGTTAGTACTGCTTTGCTTTGGATCTCGATAGACCTTGTCTTTCAATTCGTACACGAATTTATTACTTTTTTTACATTCAGATCACTTGCTGTAAGTCCATTTATTCTGGTTGTTAGATTTCTTGTACTCTTGGCTTCTAATTGTAAACTATGGGTATTGTTGTAGTAAAACAATGCAATAATTTCTGTCAGCGATTTTAGAGTGCGCAGAGATTCGAATATAGTAACTCTGCGATAGTATTCTCAGCTGATTTTATGGACAGTCGTAGGTTGCTGATTATGTAAAACTAACTTGTATTATGGAATATATACGTACGCATAAAGACTGCCTTTGATTGTCCCATAATACAACCTTAAGTAGTTCCGGGTTTACCTCAACAACCTACTCGCCTTAATAATTCACAAAAATTTCTCATGTATGCGTTTATATGTTTAAATGTATTTTTATGGTCTAACCAAAACGGACCCAAATATTTATTTTTCCTAATGTAAAGTACGTTAAATGTTTTAAGTGATATGCAAGAGGAAAAAAAGCGTTTCAAGAATTTAAAAGCGTTTTATACGAAAACAAGTTTCAGGCTGCGGCTGTTTACTTGATATTTCAAATTTCCGAGATAAAGATGAAAACTAATTGCAGGAGTGCTTTACTTGGTTTCCTCGGCTTGTTTAAAGTGTTTACAGTCACGGATTCTTAGAACGGTTCCAGAATTTCCTCGGCTCTTATCTCGGGCGAAATTTACTAGTGACCATAAAACCAGCGCAATCCACACCAATCATTTTAATAGCGCTTATGCGTGTTTTTACACAAAAATGGTATACACACAGACACGGCACGGCAGGCGCATTTGTAAAATTGTTCTAGCTTTCTGCAGCATGCGACGCGCGGCGGCTTATCGCGGCGCTTATTGACGCTCCGCTACAAAATAAGGACGTCGCGTCGCGTAATCGCGGCGTTCAACATGTGCTCATTTATTAAATTATTAATCGGGCGCCATGCAAATGCCACATAAACCAACAAAACGTTTAGATAAACCTATCAGGGCCTGTCGCCCATGAAATTTTGATTTACACGCACGCCGTCTGGCTTCGGCGGGAATATTTTACATGCAAATGGGGTTTATCTGTGCAAGTGCCCTCCATTTAATTAACCGAAAAAAGTTAAAGTTGATTTAGGAAAAGTTTACAGACCTTGTCTCCCTAATATTTGCATTTCTTCGCATGTTCTTCGCTTCATGTAGAAACAATTTCAATTTTATCCTAGCTATTATTAATTCTAATAAAAACTTCCACTTTGTCAAAAGTTAATTTCCATTACGTATGTATATTATGTTTTGATGGTAAAATATGGAGATATTATTACATGCAAAAAAATCACAGTAAATTAATTTTTAACATATATATCTCTATTAGTAATTGTAAAATATGCAAATATAGTGTATTTTTACATATTTATCTGCTTTAAATCAAGAATTCAAAACTTATTAAATAATTAAGCGAGATGGACACAGCCAGAAGGCTTTCCCTGTTGCATTTGTCTTATTTAATAATCATAGCAGTGAATAAATTTTTTTCTAAATTTGCACACTTATATAGGTAGTTTAAGAAGCAACTTTATAAAGGACAATAACTGTACAAGTAATCATAATTTTTTTATATACAGGGCAATTCAATATTTTGTACGTCAGGACTAGTGAGAAATATAATTTTAAGATTTAAAGACAAGACATTTCGGGATTGGTAATTTGAATGTACAAAATATGTTCTAAGCATGCAAGGTCGCAAATATAATGCAAGAAATAAATTTATTACACATTGACATCCTTGCTTACTCACAAGTACCATGGCAATAATCTGGAGTATGTCAGCTGGATAACTACCGAATATACTACAGAGCAGAAGACAGCTCGCATCACCGAAATGGAGCAGAAGCAATAATACAAAAGATGCTAAATGATAGTGTACTAGAATTTCTCCCTATATCAGACAGGATAGCAATAATAAAAATAAATGCAACACCATTTAATTTCAACATAATAGTTGACTATGCACTAACAGAAGAGATATGAAGATGAAACCTCACAGTAAAAAACACCAAGAGTCAATAAATGACACTAAGTTTGGGTGACTTTAATACAAAGGTAGGTAAAGGTGGTGATAAAAATATACCTAGCAACCATAGACTAAGTATCTGCAATAAAAGGAGTCGGTTAGTACAATTCTGCAAAGAAAAACATTTTCTTAAACAAAATACCTGCTAGACGCCTGTACACTTGACAAGCACCAAACTACATAGAAGGAAAAATAATTAGAAACCAAATTGTCTTCATAATGATTAATGTTAGATTTCTAAATTCCACAATTTCAGCCAAAACATACCCAGGAGCTGATATCTCTTTGGAATATACTCTGTTACTTTCTAAAATAAAGGAACGAGGAGTACATAACAAACGAGACATAAACAAAGTAAAAGATGAAGGGATCAAAAATAAAGTTTAAAACGGAAATCCATAATAGATTAAATGATGTACAGAAAAATACAAAAGCAACAATAGAAGAAAAATGGGCAACTATAAAAGACAGTATAACATCAATAACTAACAAAACTTAATAACGGAAACCAGATAAAAAGTGGGTGAATGATGACATACTAAATTTAATTCCAGCTAGATGAAATAGCAATTAGAAGAAGTATAAATCAAAAATAATATTAATGGAGCAAAAGCAAAACTGGTTGAATAAACAATGTGCTGAAGTAAAAGAGTTGGAAGGAAAACAAGACTATAAATATCTAGGCGTTACCAAAAAGACCAATAAAACACTTCTAATAGATAGAAAGACAATCTGGGAAATCGAAGTGAGACTGAAAACCTAGAAATAATTTGTCAAAGTGATTTTCTCAGACAAACAAAGGGAATAATTGACAATTATAGATGCAGCTGATGAATCATGCACTACTAAAATAAAAATTGTGACAGCAATAAATGAAAAATGGAAAAGTACCTGCCCGGATGAGACAAAATACTAAAGCTAATAAACTAAGAGCACCTGGAACATATAACTGATTTACTCAATTATATAAAACAAGGAGATCCTACAAAACTGGCTAAGCTTCACCTTTATGCCTATCCCCAAAAACGACAGAGCCAACAAATGCAAAGAACACAGATTGATAAGCCTGATGAGTAGCATGCTTAAAATTTTCTTGACAGTCATACATAAACAAATATATAGAAAAATAGAAGAACATATTAGAAATACATCTACAGGTTTTAATAGAAAGAACTCGTGACGTGAATAGTAAGGTATGTTTATAGATTTCCCTAGAGCTTTTAATACAGTCAAACATCGAAATTTGCTGGCGAATTGGCAGGGGCTAAATTTTTAGCTTTTAACTCGCAAAAACTGACTGAAGAAATATTAGTACAATTTTGTGATTTTTTGCAAGCGAGTACTTTTGCACCTTTTTTTATTATTAATTTATTAACTATTTGCAATCTATAAAGACTTACAATAAGCAAATTTAATGTGTGAATTGTGGGTCGAGTAGTATGCATGTGAGTTAGGGTCCAGTGACCTTAACTCAGTGTTATCTTAAAATATAGTTGTTGCTTATATTTATAATAATAATAAAAACATTAACTACAACTAAAGTCTATTTGGAAGGTCAAGGGGCTTTAATCTGTTTAGTCTTTGGATGTTGTCACTACCGTCCAAAAGGTTTATCACTAAGACGTTGCTATGATGTTCTAGTTTATTTAGATATTTAGCACTAAACTTTCTAATAGTTTCCTTAACTGTGTCCATTTTCACATCACTCATTATGTCAGCATTCCTCACAAAATACGGAGCATCGCACATAGCACGTAGGACTTTTGACTGATATCTTTCGATAATTTGGATGTTAGTGTTGGCTGCAGTTCCCCATAGTTGGACACCATAAGTCCAAATTGGTTTGAACGCGACCTTGTAAACTAACAATTTATTCCTGAGAGACAATTTGGATTTTCTGTCCAGTAGCCAGTAGTGTTTGCTAAATTTGGTGCCAAGTTGTTTTCTTTTATTCCAAATATGTGGCTTCCATGTCAGCCCCTTATCAAGGTGCATTCCTAGTTATTTGACCTCTGTTACTTGAGGTAATGGATTGTTGTTAATGAAAACTTGTGGTGAGTTGCCTCTACACTTTGTGAACGTAATGTGGTATGATTTAGACTCATTTATTTTAACTCTCCACTTCTTGGTCCAATTTACGATATCATTTAAGTGATTTTGTAGCGTTCTTGCAGCTGTGACTGGGTCTTTATGATTCACCAAGATTGCTTTGTCATCCACAAAAGTAGATGTGAGCGACTGATCATTGGTAGGCATGTCAGCTGTAAAAAGGATATACAAAAGGGGTCCGAGGACGCTCCCCTGTGGTATCCCTGGTCTAATTGGATGTATTTTAGTGAGCGTTTGATCATATTTTATCTGGAAGTATCTTTCTTCTAAGTATGATTGAATTATAATATAATATGAATGTGGTAGCGATCTTTTTAATTTATACAGCGGGCCATCGTGCCACACCTTATCCAATGCTTGGCTGTCGTCGAGGAAGACTGATGTGCAATAATTTTTTTCTTCAAAAGATTGATTTATTAAGTTGACTACACGATGGACCTGTACCTCCTTATGAAGTAAACGAATGTTGTTTCTGGTTTCAGAAATGTATTTTTTTGGTCACCCTGTATAAGATGCACAAAAATTTAGTTTGGAAAGTGACTAATTTTAGGCCCTATAAATTTGTAACAGAACCTTTTTCCGATTTTTAGCCGTTTCAAAAACATAAGCGAAAAACTAATTTGGGAGCGTTTTTGAACAGGAAGGCGTGGGTTCTTAATCGTTTTTTAAACTGATTTTAGTCCTACAGATTGTTCTTTACTAAAAGTTGCTACCTGCCAAAATAAGTTTTACCTTGGAACTCTCGATTGACCGATTAAATGGACATCCGTTTTAATTAAACTTTGCAGGAAGATACTTTATTAGCTAGTCTTTAAACTTACGACAACTCGAAGAGAGTTCCTTATTTGTAAGCAGCTAGCCAAGCAAACAAATTTTAAAGAATTTTTGAAACACGTTTCTGGCGCACCCCGTATTTTTCTGCTGTCCAAACTATACCACAACTTTGATCTACTATCCGTTACGTCTCAGTATTGCTATGCATAATTTCTCCGATTATCCAAACTCTTAAAGGTTTCAAGTTTGTTGTCACTCCAAATCGCATCTTCATCGGACACATCATATCTCAAATAGAATCACCTATTACCAAATTACCCGAAAACATAGTCAATAGTATCAGGCAAAATATAGCCAAAGTGCAACCCACAGCCGTGTTACCCGAACCCAGTTCTAAACTTGCCGAATTACAAGCTGTAAAAACACTGAGACAAGACAAAAACAGTATAATCTTACTGGAAGACAAAGGCAACGTTAGAGTTATTCTTAACAATTTAGGCTATATCGGTAAGATAGAAGACTTACCAAAATCATAACTATCATCTAAGTTTTCAACCTACCATGAGAAAACCAAGACCGTCGGTATCAATTCAAACTTATTCTCCGATACACCTACAAGAATTCTAAAATAATACGGTCTTCCAGAAATTCACAAGGAAATATTTCCTTATGACGTATTGTCAATGCCTTTGATTGAATCGCATACCTAGGACACATAATGAGAAATAAAGAATACGAATTTTTGCTATTAATCGATGCCGCAGGAGAATTTCATGGCTGAAAAACTTAAGACAATGGACCAGACTAGCTTCAGCTGCCCTGTTTAGATAAGCAGCTAATAAAATAATGGCTATGGCATCTGAAGAAAATGAAGACAAATATACAAATGTTTAATGTGTCTTTCCCTCCCTATGTCTCTACAAATAACGTCTAGACAGTAGAAGAATCTATTCCACAAATAATAAGAATGTTTTGCGTTACCGAATTTACGGCAGCTCTGATATGGTTTTTCAGGTTATCAGAGGTTGTTAGTGGAGGTGGTACATAAACTGTATTCTTCGGAAACCCCATAAAAAGAGTTATAGGTCTAAGATGAGAAAATGTTAAAAGGTAGAACATAAGTGTCAGGTCTTCATTACCCATGAGACCTATCCATCGTTGAAATAGAAATTAATTCAGAAAACGTTGAACACCCTGGTGGCAATCGGGTAGAGCTTTATCTCTTGAAAAACGAAATTTCCTTAACCTTTATTTATTTAAAAAAGAATGCAGTTTCGCAACTTCGCAAGATACGTTATCTCAGTAACCTTCTTACCGCCATAAAAGAGAGTCCCGAAACCTTTACTCTCTGTTCGGAACAAAACACATTAATTATCGGTTAGTCTCGCTCATGTCCCAATGTTGCATGAGGATTTTGTAACTCCCATATTTGAACACTGTGTCGCTTTATTTCCCCACTTAGGTAAAACGTTGCCCCGTCATTAAAAATTAAACGCGACAGAAAAGTATCACCTTCCATGTTTTAGAGCACACCATTAAAAAATTCTACGCGCTTTATCTTGTCATTTGCTCGAAGAACCTGTACGAGTTGTAAGTGTTATAGTTTGAACATTGCACGGTACTTTAGCACACGTTACACACAGTTATTTGTGACAGACCTTCTACGGGTTGACTTTACTGGCTATAAACTCTCAAATTCATCCCACACTCTCCTTCAATACACGCGGTCGACCCGTGCTCTTCGTTTTACACGAACAGCTAGTTTGATCAAACAAATAATTTTAACGACCAATCCTCTTCCTCGTTGGAGCTTCAATGTTGTAATGACGACGAAATGCATGTTGCACCGCAGTCGCAAAAAATCTTATGCTGCACTGTAGCTACTTTACCAGCAAATTTTTGATCTCTGTTGCCTACACTGGTTTTCGTATCTTTTATTTATAGAATACTAGGGAAGTAATGCGGCGCATCTTTAATTATTATAACCCATCAAAACACTTTATTAAACATTTTTTAGTGCCATAAATTTCGTTAGTGTTCTTAAAGTATAAATTGCTTATACAAAAATGTCCAAACATTGTTTTATCTGGTAATATGTTATATATGACTGAAGCATTTCTCTAACAGACGAGGGTGGGTATTCCGACAATGGAGCGTCTTGATAATAAAATTATCACCATACTCTTTGAACGTTGTCGTATAATGAGAACAATTGTCTCTTAGCACAACAACGATTTATTTAACCCGCGTGCAAAATTTGAGGCACTAGAGCAATATTACATTTATGACAAAGTTTTTTGCGAGTTTTTTCACTACCACAGTTAGGTAGGTAATTAGGTTTGATCCTATCTTAGCAGGCTTAAACTTGTTCTGTATTGCGAAACTCTGTTAGTACTATACATGAACATTTATATTTATATTTACTACAAATGGCATTTCAAAAAACTAGTAGAAACTGAATACCGGACGGAAACAAAAATGATGACAACTGAAAGCGATGACTATGGACAAAGAAGAGAATAAGGGGAACTAGAGAAAGAGAAAAAAAGCAAAGAAAATGATAGTAACAGGAAAAGATTTACAAAACTGTTGGAACAGACAAAAATCGAAAAACCACCAGAATCCGTAATAAAAAAAAGTGAAGAATTTACAAATATACAAAGAATTTCAAAGAGAAAAGCACAACATAATGCAACAAGAAGATAACCAAATAGAAATAAGTAAAGAAAATAAAAAATTAAGCAATAAACGTGAAGAATTATACCATGAGATGAATACAAGACAGGAAATATATATTGGATGCTGGAATGTGCGAACGATGATCGAAGAGAGTACAACATACCAAGTATCAACTGAGATGAATAAGTATAAAATAAGCATACTAGGAATTAGTGAAACACGCTGGAATGGGGCAGGGAAAATAAAACTACAAGATGGAAATACAATACTGTATTCAGGTAACCCAGATTTGGATGCAAATAAAGAAAGAGGTGTATCCCTAATGCTAAGCAAAGAAGCAAATAAGTCACTAATAGAATGGGAAAGTACATCGGATAGAATAATATGGGGACGATTTAGAGCAAAATTTAGAAATATAGTAGTCATGAATATATATGCACCAACGAACACTCAAGATGAAAACATTAAAGATGAATTTTACGAACAAGTCCAAGCAATATTCCAAAACTTACAGAAAAAATATAAACGAGACATAAAGATCCTTATTGGTGACTGGAATGCAAAAGTAGGATGCGACAACACAGGAAATGAACATATAATGGGAAAATATGGGATAGGAACAATGAACAATAATGGAGAAAGACTCATAGAATTTTGTTCAACTAAGAGCCTTATAATAGGAGGAACTTTATTTAGACATAAAGATATTCACCAAACAATATGGACTGCACCTGGAAATACATATAGAAATCAAATTGACCATATAACAATCGAGAGCAATGAGAGGGGCAGACGTTGCATCAGACCATGAGTTGGTTAGAGCAAAACTAAAAATAAGCATCAAGGCAAACTACACACATAATATCAATACAAGAAAGAAATACAACGTTACTAATCTAGAACATCCAAATATACTGTTAAGATATCAGAATACTTTAGAAAAGGAGATCGGAACATAAGCGACTTAAAACATCTAAATATAGACAATCTATGGAAAAATATAAGACTGCTATTAAAAATGCAGCCATGTCAGAAATAGGGTATAAAACACAAGAGATCAGAAATGATTAAGTACAGAGACAAAAGAAAAATTGAAGAAAGAAAACATACCAAACTAAAAATTTTGTCTACAGCTAATGAAGCACTAAAAGAAACACTACAGAAGGAATACAGAAAAAGCAAACTGAAGTCAAGAGAAGCGCAAGGAATGATAAAAGACAATATATAGAAAATTTAGCGATTAAAGCTGAAGAAGCAGCAAGAAAAATAACATTAAAGAATTATACAACATTACAAAAGAATTAGGAGAAAGAAAATATGTGCAATCAGCAAGATTAGCTGGAAAAACGGAAATATATAAAACGCAAAAGAAATACAAGAAAGATGGATAGAACATTTTAGAGAAATTTACAAATTGAAAACGCAAGAAAAAGGAACATTAGAACAAATAGAATCAGTAGAAAAACTTAACGTTGATGAAGAGAATTTTACGAAAGACGAAATAAGACAGGCAATTAAAACTTTGAAAAATGGTAAGGCTGCGGGTATAGATTACATAAATGCAGAATTTATAAAAGCACACGTGGACTTGTCAGTAGAAGTAGTACACATACTAATAAATAAAATATGGGAAGAAACACAAATTCCCAATGAATGGCTACAAGGAATAATTATTAAATTACCAAAGAAAGGAAACTTAACAAATTGCAAAAACTGGAGGCCAATTACATTATTATGTGTAGCAAGTAAAATCCTCACAAAAATAATGTTAGAAAGAATGAAGTCTGCAATAGAAGAAAAACTGAGGGAAAATCAAGCTGGGTACAGAAAACAAAAAACATGCACGGACCATATATGCACACTTAGAATAATACTCGAACAAGCTACCGAGATGAATGAAGATATATACATAACATTCATCGATTTCTATAAAGCGTTTGACTCAGTGGACAGACAAAAAATGTGGCACATCTTGGAGCAATATGGAATCCCGAACAAATATTTAAGAGTAATAAAAACCTTATATAATAACTATACAGCAAGAATTGAGCATAACGGAGAGTTATTACAACCTATAAATGTAGAGACAGGAGTGAGGCACTGCTTTTCCTTATCACAATTGACTGGGTGATGAGAAATACTATAGATGATCAGACAGGAATAAATTGGGGAATTTCTACGAAACTAGAAGACTTAGAATTTGCAGACGACATAAGTATTCTATCTACAAATAAACACCATATGCAAAGGAAAGCGAATAAATTAGACAGCATAGCAAAACAAGTAGGGCTACGTATAAATACAGAAAAAACAAAATTACTGACAAAAAACCCAAACAAAGAAAATAGTGTACTCATAGAGGGAAAAAAGATACAGGAAACAGAAGAGTTTTGCTATCTTGGCAGCATTCTGAGTCCAAGGAGGAACAGAGAGAGATGTGGTAAGGAGAATTGGGTTAGCACGCAATTCATTTAATACTTTAAATAAGACATGGGCATCGAAAAACATCACTCTGTCAAACAAAGTTAAAAATATTCAGATCAAATATAAAAAGCATTCTCCTATATGGCTCAGAAACATGGAAAACGACAAACACATATATGAAAAAGATCCAGGTATTTATAAATAAATGTTTGCGAATTATATGCGGCATATTTTGGCCAGATAGAATTACCAATGAAGAACTATGGAGGAAAACAGGAAAAGAACAAATAAAAAAACTATAAAAAGACGCAAATGGAAATGGATCGGACATACGCTTCGGAAACCAAGCAATAGCATACCAAGGCGGGCTTTAGATTATTGTGGAAGTGGAAGAAGAAAGCCAGGCAGACCATTGGATACATGGAAAAGGAGTATTCAAAAGGAGATGGAGAAGAGCAATAAAACATGGGGAGAAATCAAAAATATAGCAAAAGATAGACAAAAATGGAAGAACTTGGTGGAAGAATTAATACAAGAACCCACCACCGATACCGATACGCAGGAGTAGCGACCTTGCTATCAACAACCTACTAGCTTCTGAAACATCCCAAATGGATGCCCTATGCTCCATAGGAATGAAAGGAGAAATAAGAAGACAAATGGCATTGTTTTTTTGAATGTTGTGTCAAATACAATTTTTTAAATTAATTTCTTCTCCAATATGTCAATATACTAACTTTACGCGAAAAGAGCCTTTTTAATTTCAGGTTTAAGTAAATGGTTTAATATATTTTATTTAATATATGCTTTGTCTGGAAACAAGCATTGCATAATTTAATTTATTTGAATTTGGCTAGCTATCGATATAAATTAAAATAAGTAAAAAGAATATTTACTTGTTACAAGACGCTAAAGCCCAACTTCGTGTGAAATACAACAATAAGTTATATTATTTTTTAATTTATTCTTAGTTAGGGAGCGGTTAAATTAAAAATAATTTTATAAGCTATTGCTGTTAATTAAGAATTAGGACCGTGTATCACAAATTTTGTTTATATTACAATCTATTTTATTTGTACTTAATAGATATAGTAGTATCGGCATTTAACTCTAAAATTAGCAAGCGACCTTTGGAAAAATTTATGTGCCAAATAAACTTTCGTTAATCTGATGCTTTTTTAAAGTACTTTATGGAATTTCTAAAGTTCCTTCTATCACCTAAAACAAGAGGCTAAGCAATGCGCCTCCTACTTTTATGGTGTACATATATGCATGTACGAGGACAATTCAGAACGAAGTTTGCACGTGTGGGAGAAATGAGTGGATATAGCGACGCCCATTATGTGACAGTAATTCAGTAGGCAATTAGGGTGAAAGAAAAAGTTATGTTGCAGTTTACTCGTCTGGTTAATAAATTGAAAAAAAATTCGTCAAATTTGAAGTGCATGCAGTAATACGATTTCTGTGTGTAAAAAAATTTGGCAGATGCGATTTTTCACATGTTCACGAATCAATCGTAAAGAGTAAATGTGTCGTATATCAGTGGTGTGGCATTGTTAAAGATGAACGCATTAATATACATAATAAAGCAAGAAATGGCCGCCGATTTGTAATCAACGATAAACTTATGAAACGGTAAATGACGTTGCAGCGCTTTGAACATGGCATTCTGCTTCAACATGCTGTGGCAGCGCAGTTTTATTCTCAAAAAGAAGGGTAGAAGTTATTTCAAGTTTTATGAAATGTTATGACAAATGCCTTAATTTATATGGAGATTATGTCGAAAGTTAATGCACTGTTGTAGTTTTTTAATATATATAATAAAGGTTCTCTATCTATCTGTCATTAATAACCAAAAAAGGTTTTTCCGAATTTCTGAAAATAACTGAAATCATCTACTTTTTTTCAGAAATCAATTTTAATTTTTGTTAAAGTTTAAAAAAAACGTTTAGTAAGAAAAATAATTATTGAAGATATTGTAGAAGTGCTTACCACAAACTAGTTGGCCACAAGTGGGGAGATGACTTATGTCTTACGTAAAGTTTCATAAGAGCACATGGTGATCGCCATTTGGCTGTAGCCTATTCTACATTTAAAAGTATTTTTTTTGTAGGTCTACCAAAGATGTTTTGAACTATAGTTTTAATAGTTCTTTCAAGGTTCTATTCTGATCCTCAATTTTTCAGTTTAGCTTTGTTTGCGTGGTAGATAAATTGAGCATTTATTACGCCGATATTGAGAAAATAAAAAAAATATTGTGGGTATTGCGGCTTATTCTTTCACGTAATGATGTGTATTTAAAACATTTTGTTGATGATGTGATAAAGTATCAGTATCGTCAGGGTCATCTCTGAATCCAAATTTGGACGAATGTACTCCTTTCTCTTTTGTTTGTAAAAAAAAAACGTTAGGTAGAGCCCTCTAATTTTTTATTTATTATTTACAGTGGGTTAGGCTTGTTTTTTTATTAGATTAAAAGTACGCTATACTTGTACTAGTTATTAAATGTTACTTTTCGTGTAGTGCCGCTTTTAGAATTGATGAAGAGTTCTGTAATGTAGAAAATTTTAATGACAACTTTATACTTGTCTTCAGCCTATAATTTACAATATTCTACCTATAAAGTTACTGAAGAAACTAAAAACTTACCAGAAGTCTGCGTCATAATAGTATATTAAATATCAGTTCAGTAAAGAAAAGTTGAAGTGCCTAATGCGCATAAGAACGAAAAATATTTCCATACCTGAGCCACCAGAGATTAAAAATTCCTACGTATCAGTTTCGGCATAGTTATGGATACCAACCTAGAAAAGACAGACATATATTTGATTGTTATATTAAAATAATCTTCAGGTTTATATATGTTAGTAGACTATAAAGTTTTAATTCTTAAGAAAAGCTCCTCTTAAATTAAGTGAAACTTTAATCCCGTTTACATACGCTTTTTGTTATCTATAAATGTAATATGTAATCATTTTTATGGTTTCGAAACGATTGTGCCTTTTTTAAAATTATTCCATTGTTTCTTTTAGTACAAAAAGTTGGAAAACTATGATTAGGCTGTTGGGTTAAAAAGCCATTGGTGTCTTTTTTTTACTTCTTTATTAATTGGGTATTTACAATCTGTTATAGGATAATATTCATTAAATCGTTTGGCATATAATACGTAGCATGAGGAAGTAATATACAATGATAGTACTCCGCGATACTGAAAACAAGTAAGGGTTAGTTGAAAACATAATCTAATTAAGTTCCATACTTAAACTATAACTAAACCTAATCTATAAATCGTTCAGGTAAGTCTAACGGGTCACATCTTTGGAGTCGAGGGATATATTGTCTGTCTAGTAACGCCACAGCTTAATCATTGGAATGCGCACTAAGTTTCACTTAATATTCTTCACTAGCACTTTTCATTTCCTGCTTAATTGTAGGTATCGGGACATCCTGTTGTAGTAACCAGTTAGGAACATACCAAGGAGCATTTGTGATGATCCTGATTGTTTTGTTCTGAAATCGTTGTAGTATTTCTGTTTAAATTACTGGCAGATCCCCAAAGCTGGATGCCATAAGTCCAGATTGGTTTTAAAATGGCCTTATACAGTAGAACTTTCTTTTCCAAGGATAACTGAGAATTTCTCCCGAGCATCCAATACATGTTTCTCAGTTTTAATCCAAGTTGCATCCGCTTTTTCATGATGTTTGTCTTCCAAGTAAGCTGTCAATCTAAGTGAATTCCTAGGTATTTTACGTTGTCATTTTGCGGCAGTAGGGTATTATTTAATGCTACCGGAGGGCAGGTTTCTTTCCGGAGGGTAAAAGTTACTTGTGTCGATTTTGTCTCGTTCACACGTATACGCCATAATTTCAACCAGGTTTCTATTCTGTTGAGGTTTCGTTGGAGTAACAATGATGCTCTTTGAGGATCAGTATGGGATGCCAATACTGCGGTGTTGTCGGCATAGGTAGCTACTAGCGTTTGTGGAGTGGTTGGTAAATCCGCTGTGTAAAGTACGTACAGGATAGGTCCTAGTATACCTCCCTTACGGTACGCCGGCTTGTATTGGGTGGAGACTCGATTGCGCATCTTTGAATTTTACTTGAAATCTTCTTTCCGATAGGTAGGACTTAAGTAATTCATAATAAGGCAACGGGAAGACTTTCTTAATCTTGTACAGCAGTCCAGTGTGCCATACCTTATCAAATGCTTGGCTTATATCCAAAAACACAGACGAGCAGTATCTTTTGAGATGCAGGTCGTGAGTTGCTTTAGTTACAACTCTATTAACTTGCTCTATCGTGCTATGGCCTTCGCGAAATCCAAATTGATGATTGGGTATGAGGTTTTGTTGTTCAAGAGTTGGCTTTAGTTTTTTTTAGGAATATCTTTTCAAACACTTTTGATAAGACGGGCGATGTGAAGTAACTTCTTCCGGATCCATGACTATCTGTGCCATCTTCCACTGATCCGGAAATATGCGTAATTTGAAAATGGCATTGATTGTGTAGGCTATCAGTTATATTGCCTTTCCTGATAACTCCTTCAGGACTCTGGCAGTTATTAAATCATATCCTGATGCTTTTTTGGGTTAAGGTTTTGTATGACACTATGAACTTCGTTAACCCTTACTGGTTTTATTGGTAGAGCAGGGTTATTTCCTCTTCCAACGCTTGATGTATGAAGTTTTCATCCTCCACCGAGCAGAGTCTATCATGAGGTTGGAATACCGTTGCCAGGTGTTCTGCAAAAATATTCGCTTTTTCTTGATTAGTGCGTGCCCAGGACCTGCTGGCTTTTCTTATAGGTGGCACCGAGGGTTGTTGTTGTTTTAATTTTCTAGTCGCTTTCCATAGTGAATAGTCGGTAGCTTACGTGGCGTTTAAGTTAGACAGGTAGTTTTGTATTCCCTGGTTTCGAAAGTTGGTCAAGAATGCATTTAAGTCTCTAGTTGCCTGGTTAATTATCGTTTTATTTCTAGGATTTCTGGTGGTTTGCCAGATTCTTCGTAGCCTCCGTTTTCTGTTATTTTTTGTTTAATTATTATGGGACGGTACTCTACATTTTGCTGATTTTCGCGATCTGGCGTAGCTTCCCATGCCGAGTGTTGGATAGCTTGATTTAAATGTTCAACAGCATCAAAGATGTCTCATTCTGTTTTTAAGGAGAGATTAAGCAGTAGTCGGTCCTCTACTAGGTCTCGGAAGTAGCTGCAGTCAGTGTTTCGTGAGAAGAGCGATGCAGGTTTTTGTATTCTTAGCACTTGAGTACTATATGTTATGAGTATCGGTGAGTGGTCAGAGGATAAGTCTAAACAAGATTCGATCTTTAAATAATTTTTCGAGACGCACCTAATGACACAGAAATCCAGTAGATCTGGAATTTTGTTAAGATCTGAGGGCCAATAAGTAGGCTCTGACGTACTTAGATAGTGCAAGTTATTTTCTTCCATTGTTTTATAGAGTTCTCTAGCCCGGGTTGCTGTTACTCGGGAGCCCCAGATTTGATTTTTGCATTGTAGTCCCCGCCAGCTATGAAACAAGGACCAAGGGTGCTAAAGAAAGACTTAAATTGTTGTTTTTAATGATATGTCGTGGAGGACAATAAACCGCTGAGAAAACAATGTCTCTATTTTCTACAACTGCAATATACTTGGTAATCAGTTTGAAATTGTTTTTTCGTACAATGATAGTAGTAGATTGAGGTAATCAGTTTGACAATTGTAGCGCTGTTCCTGCATGTGCTGTGCCGTCAGGATGAGGAGTGATATAAAGTGAATAATTTGGAATTTTTAAGTAAGTGTTCTTTGTGAGATGTGCTTCAGAGATTAGTAAAATATCTAGATTGCGAGTATATAAGAATGTTTTTATCTCTAGGCTATATCAGACAAACCTAACGAGGACTTCTATAATAATAGTTAACGGCGTATTTTTAGGACATACTATTTTTTAGGACGGTAATACGTGTTCTGTCTCAAAAATATAAAACCTATGTTAATAAAATAAAGTTCGAAAATGATACAATGAGTGTAGCACAAATAAAAACATACCATAAACAATTTAAAGGTATTTAGGAAACATTTTGTTCTCGCAAATTAAACTTTAGAAGAAGTCAAAAGAACATGAGCAAAACACTAAGGATTAAATATTAAATCGCATTAGCAACAAGACGAATACAATACAAAGACAAAGATCAGCGGCCGACAGTTTTAGAACTAGAAGATAAACTGCAAATTCCAAAAACTAAAGTGTGCGGAATTTTGACAGACGATTTCAGTGTGCTCTGAGTTGTCAAGTCATGATAAACATCGTGATACTGTTATTAATTATTTGCTTTATATTAAAAGTTAAATATAGGTTTGCTGCTACGATCTGAAAATAAAGACTCAGTTGTTCCAATGTGAGTGTTTTGGCTTGCTGCACCTGAAAAACCTAAAGAAACTAAGATTACCTTTTGTACTGTAAGGTTTGATACTTTCAGTATATTTAAAAAATTTTATTTACACTGTTTATTTACAATTTACGTTATTACGTTGAGCAATAAGTAAGTGTAGTATGCGATAGGGACTTGAGAGAGAATTCGTCCATTGGAGGCCGTTGTGGGTGGTGGCTTTAATTAGATTTGTCTATACGTTGCGGTAGATCGAGGGCCATTGTCGTTTGAGCCGTCTTGTTACGTTGGGTGGGCTTGTCATTTCGGTAATATATCTGTCTTCATGCCCCTCTAGTTTTTGATGGTCCAGAGTTGAGCTTCTGAATATCTTCTTTTACAAACGGAACTTGCAGGTCGTTGTGCAGCGTCAAATTAGAAATATACTAAGGTGCATTGGATATGGAGTGCAGGACCTTCGATTGGAATTTTTAAATATTTTACAGTTTGTGAGCTTAGTGCAGTCCGACAGTTGAATTCCATATGACCATACAGGTTGTAATATGCTCTTGTAGAGTAGCAGTTTGTTGTTCATGAATAACTTGGAATTAGAGCCCAATAGCCGGGAGAGTAGCCGCAGTTTTAAGTTTAATTGTTAATGTAACAGTTTTTCGAACAATTTAGATGTTATGGGTTGTAAGCTAATCGGGCGATATGAGCTTGGTTCCTTAGCTGGTTTTCAGGTTTGGGAATCATTATGATCTGTGCATTTTTTCATTAGCGGGTAGCATGCTGCTATAAATAGTTGTTAGCAGAACTATTGCTTATCTTGGCAGTTGACTGAATATTTTATTAATTAGGTCATAGCCAGGTGCTTTTTGCTGATTTAAATTCTTGATTTCTTGTACGACTTCTCTAGATGAGAAAAGTTTGATGGGTAAAGACATCTGACAGAGTATTTTTAAAAAACCTTCAATTTCGTTGTTGTTGTTGTTTATGTTGGATTCTAGCTGTATAAACATTTCAGCTAAATGTGCTGCGAAGGTGGTAAACTTTTCTGAATCAGTTTTCTCCCAACTTTTTTCTATTTTCCTTAGTGGCGGTATTGATACTTGCGGCCGTTTAAATTTCTTTCTGGCCTTTGCCAGATTGCTTGGTCTTCTTTAGAAAGAACGGTTATATAGTGTTAGAATTTAAATTTCTTGCTTCTTGTAATGATATTGTGTAGTTTTCTTCTTAATCTGTTGTAAATCAGTTTGTCGTCGTTGTTACGCGATCTTTGCAATCTGCCTTGAGGTCTACGTTTTTCATTTACCAGCTCACACATGGAGAGTGTATGAAGAGGGATATTTTGTCCTTTTTTTTGTCTGCTTGGGGTGGGTGTCAAATGCCAGGATGCCTCTTATATTAGTGTTATATATGAAAGAAAAATGTCCCGCTTTGTTCTTTTTGTGATAAGTGTTGGAATGATTACTTTGTTTATTATGTGTATACTTAGTGTGGCAGTAATTGGAGTATGATCGGACGACAGCTCGTACTTGGATTCTACTCGTATGTAGTTTGGTGATATACCATGGTGTACAAAAAATTTAATAAAATTAAAATTTTGTTGATATCAGTTGGCCAATATGTTGGTTCGCCGATGTTGAGGTATTTAGAGTTTAGTCTGGTTATGGCAATCAAAAGATTTATTCTATTCGGAGTAGTAAGTCTTGCTCCCCAATTGGTATGTTTTGCATTCCAGTCATCTCCTATCAGGAATTTAGTTCCTTGGAATTTAAAATATGTTATGTATTCATCTGAAGATAGAGCATGTCTTGGAGGGCAGTAAATCGCCGATATGGTAAAAGGTTATGAGTTGGAGTGAAGTCGAACGTTGGCAGCTTGTATTTTGTCCGTTTGGTAGTGAAATAATTCATGGTGACTAAATGCGTTTTGAATTATAACCGCTGTACCTCCGTGTGCTGTATCATCTGGATGAAGTGCTAGACTTTATAATTTGGTATCTTAAACACTGTTCTAGTAGTAAACTGTGTTTCCGATATTAGAGCAATGTTTAGCTTGTGCATCTGTGGAAAATACTGTACGTAGTGAGTTATCCATTATTGGGAAATTTTACTCATAACAGTACTTAGCATGTTCCATGTTGTTTTGGTTGATGAGTTGATTAAACATGCAATTTGTTTTATCAATAATGCTTACGTAAGCTCCATTGTACTTCGTAGAGTAAATTATGTTTATTTTTTATTCCTCAGTCTGCTATTATCTTAAGTTCAAAAAAAGCAAAATTTTTTATTTGGTATTATTACACGTTAATAAAGCATTTACAATTATTAAGAAAAATATTAAATGTAACACTAAATAACAATCTTCAAGATTTTTGAAAGATAATGGTGAATGTGCCTTACGAGAATAGTTTCTAACTTAGTTCCTAGGATACAGAAGAAATTTAGTAAAAAATAAAAATATATTTTTTTTACATCTACTAGGACTTAGTCCAGTCTGTTTTATTTATTTGGTGACGAAAATCAACTTTGTCTCCATCGTTTTGTTTGACGTCCATGTTTCTGTTATATAGGTATTTTATCTTTACATATTTTTGTAACATTTTCATCTTCCTTTTGTTGCACGTTTTCACCTGATGCTAATTTTTTTTTCATTTTGCCTATTCCATTGCATCTTTAAATATCACATTAATTCTTATTTTGTTATTTGTCGTTCTATTTTCTAACATTACTAATGCAAATTGTTCTTATCACCTTCAGCTCGTTTCCACTTTTGTAAGAACTAGTCATACCGTTGTTTTGTATATTTTGAGTTTGATTTGCGATAAATATTTATTGTTCCACATCACACTTCCCAAACATTTTAGTATTTGCGCTGTTTTTGTTGTTTGCTTACCAGCCTCTCTTGCTGGTTATTTTTGCCCTAAAGCATTTAAATTGTATTATCAGTTTCACAACTTTTATTTTAATTTCTAATTTATATCTAGGAATTTTTACCATTGTCTTGCCTCAGCTACAAATATTTTCTTATTAAATTTTTTCTTGTGTTATTAAGTTTATTATATCAACCTCTGTAAATCATCTTCATTATTTGCTATTAGGGAAGTATCGTTTACATAACAAAATATTTATATTGCTGTCTCATAGTTTATATTCCGGTAACTTTTTCACTGATTCATTGATAGAAAGGAACAGGCTCAAAAAATTGCCTTGTTATATACCAACATTTACTTCTGCAGGTTTAGTTTGCGTTTGCTGTAATTGTTTCTGTTTTGTATATTGTATTTACGAGGATAAGGTGAAAAGTTCTCGGCCTGACAATGAAAGACTGCGACTTTCAGTTAAAAAATGATTTTATTTTTCTACATGAGCTCCCTTGACTTCAACACACTTGATCCAGCGTCTCTCCAACATCAGTATTCCTTCTCGGAAGTGAGAATCTGGAAGATTGTGAAAATATTCATCAACTTCTTCATTGGACGCGAAGCGCTTCCCAGAAACAAATTTTTTTAAGTTTGGGAACAGATGGAAGTGTGAGGGTGTCAAATCAGGAAAATAGGGGGGATGGCCGAGCAAATCATATCCCAAATCCCGCATTTTCCCATCGCCAACGCAGGTGCGTTGTCCTGGTGAAAGATGATTTTTTTCTTCTTCAAGTCAGGCCTCTTCTCGCGAATGTTGGCATCCAGCTGGTCAAGAAAGTAAGTCAACAATTATGCGTATGAGATTTTCATGTTTCTGTTTATCGTTCAATATGTTTAATATTTATCATTTTTCTATTCGATCAAACGCTTTTGAAAAATCCGCATAATACAAGAAGAACAGGTTATCGGGATCTACAGATTTCTCAATTGACTGGCCTAGTATAAAGCTTAATTTATATAATGTATGCTTCTGTTTTTTTAAAATCCTTATTATTCCTCTATTGTAGGATTTTGATAGTTGAGATTAAATTACAAAAAAACTACAAAAGATATTTAGACTGGGTAAATTGCTATTTATTAATCAAATAAAGAATTAAATAATAATATTTTTACAATGTTTTTCTTTGCTTTTGGTCATGAGTTTCAAACGTTTCAAAAAGTGATTAATAATTTTGTGTTATTTTTCGTTTTTATAGAGTTAATGGTAACTAATGCGAATTTTGAAGCCATACATGTTTTTTATTATTCTCTGACGAGGATGATATGCAATATTTTTTCTTAAACTATAGAGTGAATAGTCACGGGAGTTTAACTCGAAAGAATATGGTGACCAATTAATTTCCCTCTCTGTCTTTGTCTGTGCATCCAAGGCAATAATATTCGAGCCAAAGACAAGTGATCTAGCGCCATATCTTTTGATAACCAATTTTCTTAACTCAATCATTTGTTTTAAATTTTTGCAAAATTATATCTCTAAATTATTGCTTTATCGTTGAACGGTTGATGTACTTGAATTTTGCAAATGAAAAGGTCCAAATCATTTTTTCATTCTCTTAAATCACTTAATTCTAGTGTCTTTCAAAACGTTTGTTTCTCTGTGATACAGATACCGTTTCCACTGCTTTTCAGTTCTCACTGATATTGGTCGATCAGCTTTTGTTCTCTATTTATTTGGACACTGGCCATGGTCAACTGTTTTTAGGACAATCCATGAAATTTATTAAAGGTATATAAAAAATTTCATTTATTCAATCATGTTAAAAATTGAAAAAATTTTACTTGGATAACATACATTATAAAAACGTTTCCACTGTCCTCGGGTCTATTATCGACTTTGAATCTACTTCTCACTTTCGCTTTCTGGAGGTTTCATTTGAATAGTACATACTTTTTGGGGAATTTTCGGTATCTACAGTAGATTCCAATGCTATTTTTAAATTGATTCCACACGGGTATTATCGGGTATTGTATAAATAACAACTCACGTGATTTTTATGAGGTTTACTCAAGCGGTTTACAAATGGCACTCATAAAAGCACTTATGTTACATCTAATTAATGGCTACCTTGTATTTTGTATTTGATTTCCAATTATTGATATGAATACTTTAAAATTTGCATTTAGTAAGATAATCCCTTGATAACTGTCTGAGTGTTTCCTATTTCCTAACTTGTAGATGGTATCGTTTCTTTTTATTGGTGTGGTACTTTGTTCTATAGTATAATGTTTTTGAAAAATCTGTGTATACCTTTCAGCAGAATAGTTTGTCTATATTTAACGAGTTCAACGTACATTCTATTTGGCGATGGAAATTTTAACTTTTTTAATTTAGTGATCACTTTCTTAATTTTCTTAATTTTTATATTCTTTTCATATTTGGCTATTACAACATTGTATTCTATGCTTTCATATAATTGCTGATAATGCTTTATTCATTGTACTTCTCCTATATTATTGATTCGTAGTTTCGTACATTCTCACTTGTTTTTCTCTTAATTCCGTAGCATTTTCTGTACTTTTTGTTGTTTCGTGTTGTTTTCTTTAGAATCATTATTTGTTGTTATTAATCTTTATGTAACCAAAGAAATAAATTAACACTGTTGGCGAACCGAGGTACCCGGCTACTCATGTACGAATTTATAATATATGTATTCAATGCATTTTAATGTATTTACATTTAACGAATGTATTTCAAGTTAAATACAATAATATTATTATATACAACGACCTTTATAATCGTAAGTGTGGTATAAAATGCAGACAGGTGTACTGTAAGTTTCTTTATTTTGTGAATGCTATGTGCGTTGATATAAAAAGGTAAACAGAAAGAAGGTTCTCTATATTCTTCTGTACCCAAGGAATAATCTAGAACACTTTTGAAATGAATTTATATATTTGGAAAGTAGTTTAGTTTTGTTTCTATCGTTCACTCGAAGTGGCATAGTGTAGCTTCACGCACTCAGTACTAAATGAGCTCGGATATTTTCGGGTTTTTGTAGATAATTTCGTGTGCATTTTCAATCGTACTTTATAAACTTTGATATAGTTTTTATTATTTGGGAATATAAAATAACGGACGAATAATTTTAATTCACGCAAGATGCAAAAAAATGGAAGAGTTATCGAAAGCTGAATTTTCAAGGTAACTTAAAACATATACTTGTATTATATATTTTACATACTAATTTTAGTGTAATAATATTCTAATGCATAAATGTATTGACTGTTTATATTGAGTGAAGCCAGAAAAGATGAGTATTTGAAAGAGTTATTGGGCGAGGAAGATAACGAGATTTTGACTTCTTCTGACAGTGAAGGCGACAACTTCGTTCCGATGGGTAATTTGCTAAATAAATAATAAATTCTCGTAATTATGAATATTTTGCAGCGTGGAATAATTAAGAAGAAAGTGATTAGGAGGAAGAATTTGCTGAACGTGCAGATAGAGAAAATGAGCGTGATAATCAAGAAGAAATATATGGCTGCTGAATTATACCAAATACTTATTTTTTATTACTGCATGTGTACTATTATGTACATGTATGTATGAGTATAGTAAATATATAGATCTAAATAAAATGTTTTTTTTTACATAAAATTGTAAGGTTTCAGGCTGCGCCAGTACAATGTTTATGGCTTAAGACGAAACTGTTTAAAATAAAACGGTGCAACGGAATCCTCAAACTCCTTCAAGAAATGTTATCAGGAAAAGGACAGGGCCTTACATAAATACAGAAATGTTAGCGATTTCTGATACACAAAAAAAACTATGTCGATCAATATAATAGTTAATATTATCGTACGTTCCACAAATAAAAAAGCTATATATAAAGAGTATAACAGTAAGTATTCTGAAAACGAGCCATGCGTATGGTGCAAATAATTCAAATACCGATCATGTAAACGATATGTGGAAAAAAAGCATGATTCCCTTTGTACCGTGCAACGATGGGACAACCACTATTCCAATAAATTATACGGTTTATACGATTTGATGATCATACTACACGCCATGAACGGATAGCCAATGATAAAGCTGCACCAATTTATGATATATGGAACATGATGAATGCAAACTTGGCTGCAATCTACAACCAGGCAAAATGGGTAATACTCGAGATGCCAACTAAGGAGAACGAGTTCTTAAACAACTTGCAGTCGGTTTCAAAGAATCTGACCGAAACGTAAGTATAGATAGATTTTTTACAACGTTATCTTTAACTAAAAGTCTTCTTTCTTGGAATCTCACTCTCTTTGGCACTTAAAGAAAAACAAACCGTTCATCCCCCGAGAAATAAGAGCATCAAAAACTAGAGACGCGTTGTCAACACTTTTTGGCTTCTACGAAAAAGTTACTATCTGTCCTTATGTACCTAAGAAAAATGAAGCTGTGATTCTACTTAGCACGATGTACGATGTGCGATGATGCTACAACGTCTGATGCAGCACATCTAGAACCAGAAAGGATTCCATTTTATAATAAAACCAAAACCGGATACTATGGATCATATGTGCGCGAGGTACATTACGCAACGGCGAAAGTGCAGGTGGCCTCTAGCTTTTTTTTTATTACATCACCATCTCTCTTGCTGCTTTACATTGTTTATTAGAAAATTATAAAATCCACGCAGTTACGCTTAGGTGCTATAGAAAATGCAAGTGTTACGAACGTTCTGTAGCAATAGTTACTATTCTGCAGCGTTTTTTGGAGCGTCGCAGTCGCTTTGTTTGGTTTCTTGCTGTTATTTCTTCCGGGGTTCTTCGTAAACTTTGCTGTCGCCTTGCTTCGTTCTCTGCAGCTATTTCTTCCGGTGTTCTTTGAGGGCGTCGCAGCCGCGTTGCTTGGTTTTCTACTTTCTTGAGTTCTTTTGGCACATGTACGTCGCCTCGCTTCATTTATTGCTGCCCTTTCATCCACAGTCTGCTCACTTCTTCGTTTTCTCGTGTAAGCTCTGTGATGTTCAGCTGTTAGTACCCGTTCCATACCAAAAAATGCTTATTTGCAAAAAGAACATTATTTTAATTAACAATTTAAGTTTTTAAAATTGCAGTGTGCTTTAATGATACGACGAGCGTTCGTGTATTTCCGCGTGGTCTCGAAAGCTTTACTTTGGCAACCAGTGCTTTTCCACACGGCCGCACAAGTGTGACAAATCAACACATCGTCTTTTATATGTAAGTATGATGATGATGATGACGATGATGATAATAGAATGAAGAAAAAGAAAAGCAATCAATGAAGCTTTTCTTGCAACAGCTCGCAGAAAAACTAGCTATGCTCTTAATTGAAGAGCGAGTTTCAAATCAGCAGATCATTCGACAAAACCGGCGCTCAAAAGCTACTTCAATAAACCAATTGCAGTCCATTTTGCTACTGATAACCAACCACGAGACAACACTAGCAGGGAAGTTATCACTGGATAATGCTACATTTGCAGCAAGCAACCTATTTGCAAACGAAGGAAGACCAGAAAGTGCTGCATTGAATGCGAAAATCCCGTCTGCCCTGAGCATATGGTAAAAATTACTAAATGTGTAGAATGCAGACAGCAAATTCAAATTTTTATATTGAACCACTTAAATGTAATTATTAAATAAATTTATTTATTAGTTTTTTAATATTGTATAAAAAAGAAAATTTGATATTTTTTTGTAATAAAAAAATTGTGTAATGTTACATTTATTATTATTATATTCATTGTATTTGATAAACAATTAAAAATAAATATTATTTATTATAAATTATTTATAGTTATTTACTCCTTTTTTGTATAAAAATGGTTTAGTTTTATTGTATATTTCACGAATTCAATTATTTTTGTATGCGGGTACCCGGTTGGACACTACGTGTACTTTTTTCAATGTTGAAATGTTCTTAGTTAAAAAAACAAAAATGTATTTTGTGTGCATATTGCTATAGAAAATTGGTCAAATTGTGGGGATCCGGAGGGGTTTTAACGCATTTTTTAAGGGGAAAAAACGATTCAACAAAATATATGTCGATGGGTACCCGGGTACATCAGCATACAAAATGTATAAACATTTCAATGGGCTAGGTCGAAAAATATAGGTTCAAACTTCCTTTTCTTTTTGGTTCATGTTAATGACTACAAGTTATATATATTATCTCTACGCCTTCGGGCGGTCCTTCTGGATGCCCAAAATAACTCCTTTACTCACTATCCTATGCATCTTAACCCCGAAGATCACAGCATTTGGAGAGCAACGAAAAAATTTAAAAGACCTCAAGCCAATATACCGCCGATAAGAAAACCTGATGGTAGTTGGGCTAGATCTCACAAAGAAAAATCTGATATCTTTGCTGAACACTTATCTACTGTATTTCAACCACATCACTCCGATATCGATGATGAGGATATAAAAGAATATCTAGACGTTCCATGTCAGATGACGCTACCTATCAGACCTTTTTCACCCGCAGAGATTCAATTAGAGATAAATAAAACAAACAACCATAAAGCACCAGGTTACGACCTTATTACTGGCCAAGTTCTAAAGATGCTCCCAAAAAAGGCGATAGTATTATTTATAATCTAATGCTAAGTCTATCGTACTACCCCTTACTATGGATACACTCGCAAATAATAATGGTCCCTGAACCTGGTAAACGACCCGAAGATGTTACTTCATATAGGCCATTTAGTCTTTTGCCCATCTTAGAAAAATATTTGAGAAACTATTCCTTAAACGGCTGCTTAACGACACAGACATCTTGTCACATATACCTCACCATTAATTCGGATTCCGCAAGGGCATTCTCCAATCCAGCAAGTGCACAGAATAATAAATCAAATTTCACTGAGCCTCGAAGAAACAAAGTACTGTAGAGTTGTATTTTTAGATGTTGAACAAGCGTTCGACAAAGTTTGGCATACCGGATTACTTCATAAACTGAAAAGGCTTCTCCCTAGCTATTTTTGTCTTCTCCTTAAGTCCTATCTTACTGACAGATATTTCGCAGTTAAATACAATAACGAATTGTCCAACTATTTTCCTGTCAAATCTGGCGTCCCACAAGGTAGCATCCTCGAGCCCCTCCTATACCTAGTGTACACAGCTGACCTACCTGAAGATACAAACACAGTTATCGCCACTTATGCCGATGATACCGCCATCCTATCGACACACGAAGATCCCTACCTAGCAACCGAAAATCTCCAACAACATCTGAACACCATAAACAAATGGCTTACTAAATGGCGTATTAAAAGCAACCCAACTAAATCAGTGCAAACAACATTTACCACTCTATTCAACGTATGCCCGCCAGTCATCTTGGATAATGTAGAAATTCCAACAAAAACAGAAACTAAGTACCTAGAATTACATATTGATCAGCGTCTTAAATGGAAAAAAGGTTTCTAAACCAAACGCCAGCAATTAAACCTGAAGTTTTGCCAGATGTACTGGTTATTAGGAGTCAAAACTGTCAATATCAAATAAGCTGCTGCTTTATAAAACTATCCTGAAGCCCGTTTGGGCGTACGGGATTCAGCTATGGGGATGTGCCAAACCTACTCGTATTAAAACGATTCAACAATTTCAATCAAAAACCCTTCGTTCCATAGTGAATGCATTATAGTATGTAACAAATCAGACACTGCATGAAGATCTCAGCATTCCCTTTATTAGTGAAGAAATTCACCGATTTACTCAGAATTATCAAGAAAAAATTAGTAATCATCCTAGTGAACTAGTCCACCAACTGTACCAACGTCCTCCCAGTGAGACGACTGAACAGAACCTGGCCTTGCGACCTGAGAACCCCCTAAAGCAACAGGATTACTGCAAGAGTGCCACTGCTGAGGGGTTTCTCTTAACACTGTTTATTTATTGTCATCACATTTACTTAATACTCCATTTAGAGTAGATTGTAAATTTACAATTGTTAATAAAAAAAATATATATACCAAAAAGCGTAATCTCTACTATATAATTTGCTATTTCCACTTTTATCTTTAATAATCAGGAATAATTGAAAAACAGAAATAACAAAAAAATATTGTGTTAGGTATGTACCTCGCGTTTATTAATAGTGTACGACCTGTTATAAAACTAAAACTAAGAAAAGTTCTGTTCTGTTTTTCGTAGAGTTAAGGTTAATTTAAACATGTAATTGTAATAAAGTGGAAGCAATAGGGACCACCACCATGTGGTAATTTCAGTTAACACTTCAGCTTATTAGCGCGCACGCCAGGTCCTTAAGCGGCGGGCATCGCTTTTTAATTGAGTAAATAATACGGTCCGTAAATTCTCGTGCAATTTGTCAATGCCCGCCGAGGCCCTTTGAGATCGCGGCGGCTGACTGTAACGTATTAGCTTGAGTGGACGCAACACACCCTTCCGTGACCAGTGCCCGTCTGTCCAGAAACAATGGAAATTGTCCGCTTATCAGCCGACGGCGCTCGTTGCCCGACTGACAGGCCGTGAGCTGGCGCCCCTCATATTTTCTGCATTTCTAATCCGCGGGTAATCGCCGCTATAAAAAACGGCCCTTCTTCGCGCACGGCACGTATAAATGCATAAAATGGACGTAAACCTCGACCCACCCTGCGGGCAACTGCCCGCCACACGCGAGGGCCGCGTTGGCCAGAACGGCTCGGCAGCGGATGCAGTTACCCGAGCATGACGCCTGTTAGATCAGAGCTTAACGAAAAACTGCTCGGTGTTTTAGCGCCTAAAGGTAGCGAATTATCAAGATATAGTTTATAGCAAGAGTGGTGCATAGAGTCGCTGGCTTCAACGTTCGCACAAACTGTATTTAGATAAAACGAACACAAAACCTATTCTAAAATTTTAAACTTTCTCATTTGCTGTTTTACTTAATTTTAGAAAAATAACTTTTTAAAGGTATTTGTTACAGCTTTAGAATTTACTTTCTAGAAATGCACTGAAGCGTTTTTTTAATTTAATAGAGCAGTAGACAAGTTATATTTATCTAGCTAATATTTGATTAAAAATAGGATCAATTTCCGAAGCAACAAGTGCTACTTTACTGTGTAAATAGTGTTTGTAATCTATACAAACAAGTATGTTCAAATACTAGTAATAAATTCTTTTCAGAACCTAACAGTCGGCAAAATAAATATTTTCAGATAATCTAAAAAGTGGAGTTTAGAATGTTTTTATATTTCAGAAAATATGATTGGTTTTTAAAAAATGCAATTTTTATTATAGCTTATTTTTCAACAGCAATAAGTGGAACGCATAAAAAACTACTGCAGATATTACAAAAAGCAAAGAGAACAAAAACTATTTCACAAGTTTGGGAAAAGAACATTCTACGGATACATAAAAAGGGACAACACAATATGTAATAATTGCAGAGAAATTTGTTTAGCGATGACAACATATAAGATTTACACCAGAATATTAAAAACTAGATTAAGGATATGGATAGAGCCAAGAACGAAAGACCAGCAAACTGCTTTTAGAAAAAGAAGACAAACTGCGGATCTTTATCCTAAAAAAAGATAATGGATAGTATAATAGAAACAGAAAGGTAATTGTGAATTTGCTTTATAAATCTAAGAGCAGCTTTTGACTCCATTGATATAAATGTTATATGGAAAAGTCTAAGACAATTAGCGGTACCACAACAATTATTTAATATAATTAAAAGTGTTTATAATAAAGTCACAGCGTGCATACAAATAAATGGAGCCACATGGGAAGAAGCCGTAGCCCTACACTTTTTGATGTAATTATAGACAGAATAATTAAAAATGCAAAGGCAAGACAGGTATGTTGAAAGCAATAATTGGTTATAAAAAATTAACACCAATACAAGTGAATAATCTACTACTACTAATAGATATAGAGTTCGCATTTGATTTTGTTAGCGCAAAGACGTGTATACCACGACCGGAAGTGTAAACAAGTTGGTGCCTACGTTACAAATACAATTTACATCATATTAACCCGCATATCGCAGCTAAACCAGTAAGTTGCCTTTAAATTGCTAAAATTCATACTCTCGCAATCAACAATGATCTACCAATGGAAATTCAAACGCTAAACAAACGCAAAGCAGACGCCATATCACCGCCGATACATGAAGTTCGGAAACGCTACACCTGGGTACCTCCAAAACTAACACAAAACAAGTTTTATTTGCCACCTAGTTTAGAAGACAAATTAAACGACAATCAGGCACACGCATCTAACAAGAAACCTGAAACTGTTGCACCAACAATTAAAATTCCGCCCATCTACCTACAAAGCAATATTAATTACAAAGAGTTGACTGCTGACCTCGAAAAGATAGCAACAGGCGAGTTCACCACACTCTGCAACACAAATTCGATAAGAATAAATTTAACCAAACCAGAAGATTACAGAAAAGTTTCCGAACACCTTAGAGTAAATCAAATCAAGTTTCACACCTTTCAAAACCCCAGTAGCAAGCCACTTAGTGTTGTAATTAAAAATGTCCCAATTTCGCTCACAATCCAAGAACTCGAACACGAACTTAAAACGTTACCAGTAATTAAAATAACGCGATTACTTACCAAAGATAAACAACCACTGCCCGTTTGCGCGGTAGATCTAGCAGATAACGAAGACGCAAAAAAAATATTCAAATTAAAATCCATATTTTATTCAATAGTAACAGTTGAAATCAGAAAAAACCAACTAATATGCCAGCAATATTTCCACACTAAAAATTACTGCACCCTTGAACCCCGCTGCGTGAAATGCGCAGGAAAACACCTACATAATCAGTGTCCTAAAGAGCCAAAAGAACCGCCAACATGTGCAAACCACGCAGCAAGTTATCGTGGCTGTAAACATTACCTAGAATTACTTCAAAAACGAACAGCAAACCGACCCAACCTCAACAGACGTCTACATACAGAAAATGCATGGAACACCCCGCTTAATTTATCGCAGACGCAGGCGCTACGTAATAATCCTCCAAATATAAATCACAACACAACCAATACACCCTATCCTACGTCACAACAGCAAACCAACAATACAGAACCAAACAATTTAATCAAAATTCTAATAGACTTCCTAACCCCATTCATCCCTCAAATTAAAGCTTTTATCACAAATACACTCATTCCTCTCCTTTTCAATGGCACATAAAGAACCAAAAATAATAGAGAAGGTAACAATCCTAAATTGGAACTCGAATGGTATCAAAACTCAACGATCATTATTAATTTCCTTCATAGCAAGACATAATTTGGACATAGCTTGTCTCACTGAAACTCATCTCTCACCAGAAGACAATCTCAAAATACCAGGTTATCAGGTCTACAGAAATGACCGAATATCAGAGAAAGCGGCAGGAGGAGTAGCCATACTAGTTAAAAAGCAGATCAAGCACAACCCCATACCTGGTCCAACTACACCAAACATGGAAGCCGTCGGTATCAGAATCACTCTAAATAATCAGAGTCACACAATAGTTAGCATGTATAAGCAACCAAAAAAAAAGCTAAATCCTTCAGATCTACTTGCAATATTTAACTCGACTGATCCTACCCTTGCAATTGGTGATCCAAACTGCAAGAATACGCTATGGGGCTGTAGAGCGACCAATCCGGAAGGCATTAAACTTGAACAACTTTCCTCCGAGCTTGGATTCCTAATACAAACCCCATCCAACTACACTTACTACCCCAATCGTAACGACCATCAGCCTGACATCCTGGATATGGTCTTTCATAAAAACTTCTCAAGGGAAATTCACCAAACGGTCATCGATGAGCTCGACTCAGATCACCTTCCGGTACTAATAACCTTTATAGCCATTCCACACATAAACCCACAGGCTCCTCGTCTAATAAATGGAGCAATAAATTGGGACAAATTCCAAATAGCTCTAAATAACCATCTGAAACAACCATCCAAGTTAAAATCACTTGAAGATATTGACGAAGCAACAACTAACTTCACAACAGCCATCGTAAGCAGCGTTCGCGATGCAACATCTAAAAAACCTAAAGTATATAGCAAAGAACAGAGCTCATAAAAAAAAGAGCCAAACGAGACGCAAATGGCAACGAAGCAGAAACCCACTGGACAAGCAAACGCTCAACCATTTAACATACCAACTCAAAAAAGAACTAGACGAGATAAGAATAACCACCTACCAAAGATACATTGAAGAGCTTGAACCCAGTGACCCAGGTATGTGGAGAGCAACCAAGCGAATCCTAAAACAGAATAACGAAATTCCAACAATAACAGATGACAACAACAGCTACTACACTGACGCAGAAAAAGCCGTAGCGTTCGCCAATCACTTGGAACGCGTATTTACACCAAAAATAACTTGCAGCCCAACAGAAGTAGCAGCAACAATTGACTACATCGAAAGAAACTTACCTGTCGTCACTGAACATATCGAACCAACTTCGCCTCACGAACTACAATCCCTAATTGCCAGACTCCCGGCTACGATCTTATACCTAACATTGTGCTAACTCATTTAACAACTAAATCCCTAGCTTACCTTGCATCAATATTTAACGGTTGCCTGAGAATGGGTTACTTTCCAAAACAGTGGAAACATGCTATAATACTGTTATTCCCCAAGCCAAGAAAAGACAAAAACCACTTAAAAAACTGTAGACCTATAAGTCTTCTGACATCCTTATCCAAGCTGTTAGAAAAAATAATCTTCACTCGTCTCAACAATGAAGTGACTTCACTTAACATACTCCCACCACATCAGTTTGGCTTCAGAAAAGATCACTCAACCACACATCAACTCCAGAGGATAGTAGAAGTATTAGAAACCGGATATGAAAACAAACAGTTTGCAACAGCCATTTTCCTAGACGTAGCTCAAGCCTTCGACAAGGTTTGGCTAGAGGTGCTGAAAAGAAAGTTATTAAAACTAAGAATACCTAACTACCTTACAGCAATACTATTCTCTTCCCTTGAGAGCAGAAGCTTTGCAGTTAAAATTAATACCGAAGTCTCAGAAACCAAACCTCTATTATTTAATATATATACATCTGACATACCAAATCTCAACACTACGTTAGCAACCTTTGCTGACGACACGGCCATTATCACTCTAAGCAATGACTTAACACAAGCAACTCAATTACTTCAGACAGCAATAAACAAAGTATGTAAATGGTTTAACAACTGGAACATCCAAATCAACTCGAGCAAATGCCAAGCTAAAATATTCACACTCAGGAGAATACGCAATCCACCAAGCATTCATGTCAACAATGAAATCGTCCTATGGAGTACCCCTGATGAACCAGTAAAATACCTAGGAGTACTTCTAGACACCAAATTATCGTGGAACCAGCATATCAACTCCAAACTCAACCAGAGCCACGCAAGATTAGCACAATTATATCCGTTATTAAATCGAAAGTCAAAGTTAAAAACCAAATGTGCAATTATGATGTACCACTCTATTCAACGTATGCCCGCCAGTCATCTTGGATAATGTAGAAATTCCAACAAAAACAGAAACTAAGTATAGAATTACATTTTCAGCGTCTTAAATGGAAAAAAGGTTTCTAAACCAAACGCCAGCAATTAAACCTGAAGTTTTGCCAGATGTACTGGTTATTAGGAGTCAAAACTGTCAATATCAAATAAGCTGCTTTTATAAAACTATCCTGAAGCCCGTTTGGGGTACGGGATTCAGCTAGGGGATGTGTACTCATTAAAACGATTCAACAATTTCAATCAAAACCCTTCGTTCCATAGTGAATGCATTATATGTAACAAATCAGACACTGCATGAAGATCTCAGCATTCCTTTTGGAAGAAATTCACCGATTTACTCAGAATTATCAAGAAAAATTAGTAATCATCCTAGTGAACTAGTCCACCAACGTCCCTCCCCCAGTGAGACGACTGAACAGAACCTGGCCTTGCGACCTGAGAACCCCTAAACAACAGGATTACTGCAAGTGCCACTGCTGAGGGTTTCTCTCCTTTTATTGTCATCACATTTCTTAATACTCCATTTAGAGTAGATTGTAAATTTACAATTGTTAATAAAAAAATATATATACCAAAAGCGTAATCTCTACTATATAATTTGCTATTTCCACTTTTATCTTTTAATCAGAATAATTGAAAAACAGAAATAACAAAAAATATTGTGTTAGGTATGTACCTCGCGTTTATTAATGTGTACGACCTGTTATAAAACTAAAACTAAGAAAAGTTCTTTTGTTTTTGTAGAGTTAAGGTTAATTTAAACATGTAATTGTAATAAAGTGGAAGCAATAGGGACCACCACCATGTGGTAATTTCAGTTAACCTTCAACATTAGGCGCACGCCAGGTTCTTAAGCGGCGGGCATCGCTTTGAGTAAAAATACGGTCCGTAAATTCTCCAATTTGTCAATGCCCGCCGAGGCCCTTTGAGATCGCGGCGGTTGACTGTAACGTATTAGCGAGTGGACGCAACACACCCTTCCGTGACCAGTGCCCGTCTGTCCAGAAACAATGGAAATTTGTTATCAGCCGACGGCGCTCGTTGCCCGACTGACAGGCCGTGAGCTGGCGCCCCTCATACTGCATTTCTAATCCCGGGTAATCGCCGCTATCCCCTTCGCGATAGCATAAATGGACGTAAACCTCGACCCACCTGCGGGCCGCCCGCCACACGCGAGGGCCGCGTTGGCCAGAACACTCGGCAGCGGATGCAGTTACCGAGCATGACGCCTGTTAGATCAGAAACGGCTCGGTGTTTTAGCCCTAAAGGTGGAATTATCAAGATATAGTTTATAGCAAAGTGGTTAGAGTCGCTGGCTTCAACGTTCGCACAAACTGTATTTAGATAAAACGAACACAAAACCTATTCTAAAATTTTAAACTTTCTCATTTGCTGTTTTACTTAATTTTAGAAAAATAACTTTTAAAGGTATTTTTACAGCTTTAGAATTTACTTTCTAGAAATGCACTGAAGCGTTTTTTTAATTTAATAGAGCAGTAGACAAGTTATATTTATCTAGCTAATATTTGATTAAAAATAGGATCAATTTCCGAAGCAACAAGTGCTACTTTACTGTGTAAATAGTGTTTGTAATCTATACAAACAAGTATGTTCAGATACTAGTAATAAATTCTTTTCAGAACCTACCATTCGGCAAAATAAATATTTTCAGATAATCTGAAAAGTGGAGTTTAGAATGTTTTTATATTTCAGAAAATATGATTGGTTTTTAAAAAATGCTTATTTTTCAACAGCAATAAGTGAAACGCATAAAAAACTACTGCAGATATTACAAAAAGCATAGAGAACAAAAACTATTTCACAAATTTGGGAAAAGAAATCTACGCATACATAAAAAGGGACAACACAATATGTAATAATTGCAGAGAAATTTGTCTAGCGACGACAACATATAAGATTTACACCAGAATATTAAAAACTAGATTAAGGATATGGATAGAGCCAAGAACGAAAGACCAGCAAACAGCTTTTAGAAAAAGAAGACAAACTGCGGATCTTTATCCTAAAAAAGATAATGGATAGTATAATAGAAACAGAAAGGTAATTGTGAATTTGCTTTATAAATCTAAGAGCAGCTTTTGACTCCATTGATATAAATGTTATATGGAAAAGTCTAAGACAATTAGCGGTACCACAGCAATTATTTAATATAATTAAAAGTGTTTATAATAAAGTCACAGCGTGCATACAAATAAAAAATGGGAGAAGCCGTAGCCTATACTTTTTGATGTAATTATAGATAGAATAATTAAAAATGCAAAGGCAAGACAGGGATGTTGAAAGCAATAATTGGTTATAAAAAATTAACACCAATACAAGTGAATAATCTACTACTACTAATAGATATATGGACTAGGCAAAAAAAAAAAAGAAAATAGTTTAAACGTTAAAACAGAAAGAACAAAATATTATGGTAATAAATTTAAAAAAAAGACGACAATCAGAACAAGATATACTGCAAAGAAAAACAACTAAAAGAGGTAACGGTTTATAAGTATTTGGAGACTAGGAGAATAAACGATGAAAAATCGATTAGAAGATAACCAGTAGAATGCAATACTTATTAATGAAATCTGAGGAAAAGAAAAATTAGCAAAAAAAATATATGCATTTGTCATTGCAAATAGTGCTTCTTTGCTTAATAAACCCCTAGATATAAATTGGTTATTTCAATGTGGAATTACTTTGACTGCAACAGTTAAAACGCATAGTAATTCAACACTTTTAATATTAAGAATTTGAAAAAAATGTTTGCTTTTGTAGTCCTTTTTTGTTAACAATTTGGAATTTTTGAAAGTTGGTAACTAAATTCTGTAAAATTATATGTAGTTTTAATCCTGCATGTACCGCGGCAGCTTTGGATATAAGCTTTGAGTTGAAAAATATTTGTTAAAAATTATTATTTAGCTTAACGGTTTCGAGATTTTGTATATTATTTTCGAAACTTTTATAAAAATAAATTGGAGTAATGTACAACAGGATTTGAAACGTACATCGCGAAATACCAGCAGGGCCTAATAAGCCCGGATTGTTTTTCTTTTGTTATAACTTAGTTGTAGTTATAATTTGCAGTCCTGTGAGTTCTTATACGACTCATAACATGCGATGGTAGTGCTGTATGTAATAAGGCAATTAGTAAAAATCGCTCCAAAGACTTGCCAAGTTGTTTACGATTTAATGATTTAACAGCTTGTAGAGTCAAATCAATGAAAGAGAAAATTCAACCAATTCATAAATATTTTAAAAAATAGAGATTACACCAGTTAAGTTGGTGTATAACGGCTACGAATAACTGGTTACTTTTTAAGGGTGTTGTCGTTTTCTATAATATATCTTCATAAAGCTATGGTGATAACACAAAAAAATTGTAATACTTGCGATAGTGAAGCTTTTAATAAGGGAAAAACATGAAAATACACTGGAAAGGTAATCAAAGAAGAAAGAACTGCAAAAGCTTCAGTAATAAAAATTGAAAGAAGAGAAATTATTATTAATTGTAATAACTTCTTTATTAGCTGTTCTCTGGGATAAAACCAGAATTAGATCTCACTAAAATTGTTAGTAATAAGGAACACATTATAGATTTAGAAGAAACAATTGTCATAATCTATTGGTAGAAAAGAGTTAGTTAGTAATTGTAAAAGGCGATGCATTATTGCGAGAAGAATAAAGTTATGTGTAAAAAGTGTAGAAAAAAGAGTAATAGAGATTAATAATACGTAATCTTACAACAGTTATCATTGTTCTTATTAGTAAAAAACCTGCAAAGCTTGCAACGCATACGAAGTGGCGAAGCAGTCTCCCAAATTTGAGAACTCTCTAGCTGACCTTTGACCAATCAGCTGCAAAATCACTAGCAAACAAGCCTTTTTGGTCACCTGTCGATTGGTGAAAACAGAACTTGGAAATTCCCAGCCGTTCTCGAGTTTTTGCTCGGATGGGCGGACGGACGGACAACATGAAGTTAGTAAGTGACTCGCTTCGCTTCACCACTTAATAACTATCACAATAAATATTTTACACTACAACTTGTTTTTAAAAATGATATTTTACTGTTCAAATAAATAAAAGTAATCCACATTATAATGGGGTTGGTAGGCTAAAGTCTATTTTAAACAAAAAGTAATAATCAAAAATATTCAATAATTATTTGTCTAATTTGGAAGGATTGTTTTTTAATGGAATATTCAAATAAATATTTTGTACGTATTATCTTGGTGCAATGTCTTTTTTTTTAATTTAGTGTACTATTAAATACAAATAAAACTAAGAATAAGCATTACATTACAAGATACGTCCAGCAAGTAGTGAGATTAATTTTATTGATCTAAGGAGAAGGGTTGCAGGGCTAGTCTTTGTGCCCGAGAGGTGGTGGGGGATGTTAAGTAAATCGTTTGACCCAGCTCGTTTGCCTTTCGGCCTTACAAAGTGCGAATGCAAAATAGCTCTTTGCAATAAGCGATCAAATTTTTGTTAAACTCGAATGACGCTTAATGTATTACAGAAAATCTATGGAAAGAACACAATATCGAAAGCACAACTCTTTAGGTAGCACATAGGGTTTAGAGAAGCAAGAGAGGATAAAAAACGCTCAAGGCGCCATCAATCTCTTATAATTCAGATGTGGCTAAAGTAAAAACGGTATTGGACTCTAGTCGAGTATTAGGTGTTAGATTCATAGGAGATAAAATAAGACTTCCAAAACCATTGTGTACGAAATCGTCAGGAGGAATTGCAGATATAGAAAATTTGTGCCAAAGTCAAGTTCAAGACTTTGATAGACAAATAGAAGATTCACCGTGTCATTTCTTGTAAGCTCAAATTCATCATTTTGAAGCTGCAAAAATGTGCAAGTTGCTGCAACGAGTGCTCTAAAGAGATTCCATTTCAAGACTTCCATGCAAGCTAAAAAATGCGGCAGATCTACTGTAAACGTTGCACTAATTCTCAGAAATATTATTTCGAAGAATATTTTTGGACATACCTTTCAAAACAAATATTTTATGTTTTAAATCACATGTTCTAATTATTAAACTACAATTTATTTGCACTAATTTATAATAGGTCTAAAAATTCCAATTTTATGGAAACGCAAAGATGTACAGAGTAATAAAAGCTAACTAACGGTAATGACGCTAAGATTAAAAATGAAAATTTTTAAACAATAAGGACACCTACAATAAGTAAAAATTGGATGAATATATTACATGTAAGGATAGTTGTAATTTTTCTTTTGTCGGTTCTTCTAATGCTTTTTACAAATTGCTGCTAAAGAGAATATAAAAACTCCTCTAATATAGTTTTTTTAGAATTTTAAATATCTGTTGCAAAGAAAGTTATTAAGATTGTTTGTATTTCCTAACGGTTTTTTGAGCATCATATAGGTTAATAGACAAATAACCACTACCAATCTAAAAGGTATGCGGAATAAATATAAAAACACTTCTAACTGTAATACTTGTAGCAACTCTTGTACAAGATTGAGTGAATCAGAGATAGTGTTGTCGTAAAGTTGACTGACCTCGTCACTCAATCTTCATCGTTAAATTCAATGTTGAACGATACCTGTATATAATGTGCTATTTTTATAGAGCAACTATTAGCATACTAAACCAACTACAACGCTGCTATTTTGAAAATTGGGGGACAACAATATTGCCATTACTAAATGTTATTCTATTTATTTCAATAAAACAACGGTGTTCTTATTATCTTACTATAAAATTGAAGATCTTGTGCATTAAATATTTTAAGTAAACTTGATCTGTCCTTTTCAACCACATTAGCTCTAATTTTTTGATTTATATCAAAAGAATCCAAAATAAAAAACAAAGTACTAAATATTTGTTTGGTGGAGATAAATAGTTTATTTGTGTTATTACTTTTGCCAATTGCAGGAAAAAACTAAGATCTTTCAGTTTTCGACAAGTGTTTAGAGTAACAATGTCTGTGAAACGTTTTGAAAGTATTACATTTTCAAGATTTGGTGACGAGAGGACAAGAATTGTTAGGAACGAGATTGACAAATTCGATACGTTATGCGATGTTTGGCAAACGTTTCTTCTTCAATGCAGGAAGTTTATATTTACGAAAAATTTATAACCATTGGCAAACTTTTCGAAGCGCTTGTAGTGTTATTTAATATATATTAAGCAAGCCTACAGATAATGGAAGAACAGCTTTGCTTTTGATTAAAGTTGAAGAAAAATTTACTCTACGGTTAACGGTCAAGTTTACTTAGACGAGTAACGTGACCACAAATACAATGACCTTAGTATCATCTATAAGAAATAGTTGTCTCAATTTAATCCTTGACAATTACTTTACCAGAGTACGACAGCTTCTAATTATTAGAATAATATGTGCAGGTGCACTTTGTAAAGTACAAGAGAGAAATTTAAACCAAATCCTATTCAAAGAGAGTAAGCCCACCGATTTTTTATTTTTTATTTAAACAGATGATTCAGCAGTTACCTTAATCTAAACAAAATGAATCTAATACAGACAACATGACATAATAAAATTTTATAATGATAAAAAAGATGGCATAGACAACATGGATCAAATAATAGAAAATTATATATACAACAAACTAGATGCTGGTTATGTGCAGTCTGGTTGAATATTATAGTCATAACAGCATTAAACTTGTTTTTAATTTATATATATAAAAACATAAGTTAAGTATGATGCTGTCCAAAGTCCAAAAGTAGAACATTAATTGTAACCAATGTATGACTAAAAAATACCTTATAAAGAAGCTACATTGAACTACTCAGTAAGAAGTATAACAATATGTATATATGGTAAATATAGTAAATAAAATAATTTAAAACCAAGAAAGGGCAACAAAATAAATTGAATTACATGTTTCATGGCAAAATTCAAAATCAACTAAGCGAAAGAGCACGATAACGATGCGAATTAATTACTTTATGTTTACATAAAAGGAGTGATAGTACATTAATACAGTCAAAAATTAATACACTTATCGTAACTTTAAGCCAGGGGCAACTAAGATGTTAGTTTTACCATCACATTAGTAACAACCGAGTTGGGCGCATCAACATCAAACAAAAAAAGACTTTAAGCAAGTTTGCAAAAATAACTATTAATTTTTCGAAATACAGTTTACATGTTTTATTATTTTAGCAGGAGAAACAAATATACCTCGTGAAGCAATTATAGTGCAGCTATAAAAACAAAAATTAAACTACCGTTAGTTTTAACATGATCACCCAACCGGCATTAAATTTCGTATTTGGACAAACAAAGATTCAAAAATTACGATGGAGTGCTTTTCTGTTACCGGAAGTAAGTATAAAAATAACAAAATGATAAAATAGAATATACTCTATAAAACTGCAAAAATGTAACTGTGTGATTGATTGCAACTCTTCCTACATTTATGAACCGATTTTAAAGGCCAATACTTTATTCGATCCGATTTCTTGCCAAACTTCACATGCAGATTTTAGATTTTCTATTTAAGTCACGGTTTACCTGTTGTAGGTCAAAACATAAAATTATCATGAAGTAATTAGACAGTTTGCGCCACTTATCGGTGTTTCATGCACTACCTGGCCAATTTTTATGGTGAGTAGGTGCATGCAGCACATTTTTGATTTATGTGAAACAGATTATAGCCGAACAAATGTCATCATGCTTAGATATGGCTGATAAAACGATTATTGCCTAATCTTTTCTTTAATTGTCGACTAAACTCTGAACCAAATATTCAGCTTAGGTTATTCGTCCTTGGAAAGAAATCATAGCGCACATTGACAATTATACAATTGTGGATTATTTTACGTCAAATAATTTTCTTTTCTTGTGTAACTCATTTACTTACATCATTTCAAACTCACAGATTTTAAAAAAATTTAAAAAAATCGAAGTTTTAAAGGCCATACAGATGCAGAACTTTTAAGGCAAATTGAGCGTGATCACTATAAAAAAGAAATTATTAGTACTGTCTTGAGTTCTACAGTGGGGAACAAGCTTGTGAAGAGAAATTTTAGTTTGTATGTGTCGCATAAAACCATACGTAAAGTTATTAAAGCCACCCTAGGATTAAACGGATGAAGATGCATATTCGACCGCACCTTACAGATAATGACAAGGTACTGCGACTTGAATTTGCTTGGGAACGCATGGGAAAAATGGTCAGATCCATGGCAGTTTATTTACAAGAAGATGCTTCTAATCAAAGCATCGCCATTTTAAACCATCCTCGACTTAGACCCTATAGAGAGTTATTAGCAAATCCTCGTTCGTCGAATTTATGAAAATGGATGCCAACTCGCGTTAGTGGCTGATTTAAAAGAAACTATTCTTCTTACACACTTAACTAGAAACATTTGGAAGTTTATCCAGAGTGGAGTTTTTAAAGTGATTAAAACGTCAATAAAATTGACTATTAATTGATATTTCTTGTATTATACATTGTTTTGTTCAACTAAATCTGATTTTATTAGTGTGCTGTAATTATTTGACACTTTTTAGAAACATTTTAGCTTATCATATAGTTATTTTTGACACTATAATTTAAAAGAGTCTATAAAATTGTTGTCCTAAACCAATTTTTAAAACTTCTTGTCTACTCAAATATCAAATTTGCTTCTATTTAGGCAGTTATGTTAAAATTAACAATAGACTAAATTTTGTTTTAACCCTTTTTTGCTCACGATTGAGATATTGCTATCCCATATCTTAGGATGCTAATAAATACATTGGTGCGGATTTGGTAACTAGTGTTCGTTATCGAAATAACTTAAGACGAAAATCAGCAGAATATTTAATTCTAAAGATGTGCTTATTTGTTAGCGCGGCTAGTTTGTCGCGATAGTTAATAGGGGAAAAAATTGCAATAATAAATCCCCTTATTTGCGATGATGTTTTCCTCAATCAAACACTGCGATTTCGATACTACAATTTAATTGTTACTGGAAGTTAAAATAAAATACAAATTTTGTGTAACTGTTGCTCGATGATTGCATCCTAGTCTAGGATGCTAATAATCATGGTTGTTTGTTAACCACTCACCATTACAAAAACTGAAGTCGACAAGTAGGACATCATTAATTCTAAAGTGGGTTCTTAAATGACATATTACCTGCATTTTAAAAAATCGTTGCATTTTATTGCTTAATTAGAAAACCTCGTTTACAAATCTTAAAGCAATTATGAAAATAGTTTTCGTTTTTCTTGGTACTTTCTACAATAATTAATTTTTGTTTAGGAAGAAATTTAGAGTTAGTCTAAGATGAGTTACATAAATGGAGAGTATTAAAACACATACATAACTTAAAAGAAGGCCAACATAGCAGCTTTGTGATAACATCAAATCCCATGTTCTAGGTGAAATAATTAATTACTCACGTAGACATGAGTTCATTGCCTGTTTTTTCTTTTAACAAATCTCATAAGTTACTTTTAGTATTTTTTTTATTTTTGAAAAAAAGTCAGGAGAATCGTTTAACGGCTGCTACAGAAATCTTCAAATAGGGAATCTCTTTTAATAAATTAGTTTACTTGGCTACTATTTTACATTCCCCAAAATTTAAAAGCCACAGATTATTGGTGATGGTACTAACATTTCGGGACCTTTAACTTCTAACTCTACAAACATTACACTTGGGTCGCCACTTGGCGTAGTTTTCAAGAGTATTTGCTTTACTGTTCGCGAATTCAGTGCGTAGGCTAATTCTAATTTCGCTGGAAACTCATTAACTCTAATTTATAAGTATGTAAGGTTGCATGTTAATAGGCACAATAAACAGTTAAGGCTGCAGTTCCAGGGAGTGTGCTCCAAGGACAAAAAACAAAGATAAATTCATTATGTTATTTCAAAAAAGAATTATAATAAAATTGGTTATTATTACCATACAAGTAAGAGAACTCCTATTCGATCAAATTCAAAATAATTGCCAGATAAATTTAATACTGTAGAAACTGGTAGGAAAAACAATTCTACGTAGTTAAATTTTATTCAAAATATAAAAATGAGAAATGCTGAATATTTCTTCAAGTAAGAATTAGAAAGGTAATTTCCGATAGTCAGTGTACGCCTATTTTTCTAAATAATTTTAGATATATTTTGTTGATAATATTTTTAAAGCTTATTTGGCAATGTTTGCAATTTTTGGTGCTTCTTATTAATCCTGCATTTCTTTGGTTAAGTGATTAGAATATTTAAAGAGGTATAATCATATATATATAAAGTGAATTCTTTATATACATATTTTTAATATATTTATTAGAGAGCAAAAGATTGATATTTTATTAATTATCGAAACATTTTACAGTTACTTTAATATCCACAAGTATAAAACATACCGCTCATGTTTACCTTCAGTCAAGCAGCACAAAGAGGTACAGAGCACAATCACAATCAAGAATTAACATTACACAAGTTTTTGGAGGAATTTAAACTCATGTTTTCGCAATTAATGCAACAAAATAACACAGTTATAATGTATCACCATTGGTGATCCTACAATTCACAGACTCAACTAAAATACCTGACTTGTTGGACTTTTTCGTCACAAATGGCATATCTTCAAACTACATGATATGCTGACACGACTGTCATCTGATCTACAGCAGTTATAGCTACACTTTGACATCTATTAAGAAATCACCTAGACCTGGCATTATATAACTATCAAACTGAGCACATAAGAGCTGTCGAGGAAAACTTAGTAACCTAACGATCTGTCATCCTCGAGTTATAAGAAACCGCAGTTCATAGCTTATACTTAGCACATCAATACATTAAGAAATCACACCTGTGGTTACCTAAAGCATTATACGTCAAGATATAAATGTCCCCAACGAAATGCTTACCTTCAGTACGTCAAGCTGTCGAGGAAAACTTAAAAGACATAGAACTCGCAATCCAAGTGATAAAAGAGTATGGAATAGACTATCAAATAGAATAAAAACTGGAATCAAAATATTAAAGCAAGAAACATTCAATCACTACTTAACCAAGCTATCACAAACAGATAATAGTATCTGGAAACTTGCCAAATCAAATAAGAGACCGCAAGCATCAAATATCCTACTCAGGAAACCAGACAAGAAAAGGCTAGACCTGTTTGCTCAACACTTTGCGGAAGATTTTACTCCTCACTTCAACGATCGAGATGATGAAGCACTGGGTTTCCTTCAAACACCCCTACAACTATCACTGCTTATTAAAAATTTTACGACTACGGAGATCTCCACAGAAATTCAGTATCTCAAGAAGAAGAAAGCTCTTGGATATGACTTAATAACAGGGAAAGTGCTCGCTGAACTAGCAAGACTTGGTGTAATCTTCTAAAAAAACCTGTTCTACGCACTAAATACTGGCCACTACCACTAAAATTTGTGCAGATAATACTCCTAATAAAACCAGGAAAACCCCCTGAAGAAGTCACCTCTAATCGCCCAATAAGTTTATTGCCCCAAATCTCAAAATTACTTGAGAATCTACTTCTTAAAAGATTAACTGAAACTAATTCGTTAGAAAACCGTATCCCGGGTCATCAGATCGGTTTTAGCAAACAGCGTTCCACAGTACAGCAGAGCCATCGTGTTGTAAACATAATGAATACGGCTTTAGAGAACAAATCCTACTGCCCAGCAGTGCTCATAGATATTAAGCAAACGTTCGACAAGGTATGGCATGTAGGCCTCTTATGCAAGATTAAGGGCATTCCTCCCAAGTGAATATTATCTACTTCTTAAATCTTATTTGCGTGACAGGTACTTTCAGATAAAATATGGACAATGGTATTTTGATATTCACCCTATTACTTTTGAAGTTCCCCAGGAAAGTGTCATCGGACCTCTCATATACACATTGTACACCGCCGACATATTTAGTACCGGTGACACTTAAACAGCCTCTGCAAACCTTCAAACTCACCTTTCCCTCCTGGAAACTTGGCTAAATAAGTGGCGTATCAAAGTAAATGAAGCAAAAAATATTCAAGTAACTTACACTCTAAATCGTACGGACTGTCCGATAGCGCATCTCAATAATACAGCACTCCCCCAAGCTAATGAAGCACGCTATTTGGGACTTCATCTGGATAAGAAACTTACATGAAAGAGTCACATACTAAATCCCCAAAATGTCCTGGGTGCTCGGTAGAAAGTCGTGCTTATCTATAGAGAACAAGCTTTTACTCTACAATGTAATAATTGTTCCAATCTGGGCGTACGGTACCGAGCTTTGGGGCTGCTCTTACAAATCAAATGTAAACATCATACAACGTCTATAGTCCAAAACACTAAGAATGAACGCAAACGGCTGCTGGTATGTAAGCAACCTGACACTACATACAGACCTCGGAACTTCTACAGTCCAAGAGGAATGTACCAAAAGAAGTACCAGACACTTCTGAGTTTATAGGCGCATTCAAATACTCTCGCGTCCAATCTACAGCATGATCCTTCAGTCAGAAGACTACGCAAGAAAAAAATGGCCTATTGATCTAAAAGTAGAATAGCTCTAAGAAGTGGGATAACATCAATGGATAGATTCCATTCATGTTATTATTATAGATATCCAATTAACTCATGAATGTAATGTACTGATTCTGATTGTTAATATGCACTAAATATTAAAAAAGTAGCCCAATCACAGATTTTATGTTTTTAACTTCTGATGAGAATATACGTGGTAAATTTTGTTCAGTACTTTTTTGACGGATTTATATTATATTGCCTGTAAATGGGCATGCAAATCATTTTTTTTATTAACATTATTGCCGATTTGCAACTAGCCTAGGAGCTAACAAGCAAATGTGATCTAAGACTATATATGACATGTAGGGGGAAACCGCCCAGTGGCGGGCCCCGACAAGTCATTTATAACAATTGTTTGTATTTGCGGTTTTAGTTGAGTATTGATTCAGACTGATTTCGTAACAAAAGATTACACCTGACTACGCTCAGCTGATAATCGCGCGGCTGCTGGCTGCTGTTGATCGCACGCACGCACTTGATATTTTCGAGCGCACGAATACGTTCAGACACTACAACAGCTAAGACGATAATTCTATTTTTAATATAAGTCAACAAAATAACGATAAATAAATTAGGTATCTTAATTTTTTAATACAAGCCCTAATGTTGTCTGCTTTTCAGCGTTACCTATTATAAAAGTGTGAAAATAACTAAAATATAAATTTTTATTTGCTTATTAGAGACAATATGCCTGAATTATAATAGCCATATTGTTCTTGTAAAAGAAGTTTTTGGAATTGTAATTTACTTTTGATGAATGCGACACTTATTTAAAAATAAATAAGAACAAAAAGCTCTAACGTAATAGCTATAATGGGTGTCCCAAAAAAGACCTCGATTTTATTGGCTCACTGCGTGAACGCAACGAACCAGAAGGGCGTGGAGCGCATGTTAATCGGTAGTACGGCTTTCGGGAATCCAATCGCTATGTAGCGTTTTCGGGAGCGGACCGTGGATTTTGCGTATGAGAGTTTTACAAAAACAATGCTTTTGCGATTATTGCACGAAGAAAGTTCAGTAATCATTATGATTTACTTAACATAAATCAAGCACCAAATGTTTTTATCGTCTTAGAAAATTTGATTTAATTATAGATAAAACCAAATCGGGACGAAGAAGTTTAATAACAACTGACTTCTGACCTATCTGTTCGTAAATGAACAAATGTTTTGAATGTATCTAGATCATCACTCTGCACATCACATTCTGCATAAATATTATATTGTAAAATTCAATTGGTACAAGAATTACAGCCTAACGATGTTAGTCAAAGGCTTCAATTCGTTAGCTGTGTAACTGACCATTTAAATTTATTCAACGTTTCGTTTTTGGATGAGCACATTTTCACTTTAGTGGCCACGTTAACAAACAGAATTGCTATTACTGGAGCGCTACTAATCCGCAATGCAAGCATAAGAAACTCTTTCATTCACCAAAAGTGACTGAATGGGCTGCAATATCAACGCGAGGAATAATCGGTCTGTACTTCTTTGAAGATAAAAAAGTTTGTGTGTTAATAGTGACTTCAGAGAGTTATGTGGAGATGCTAAACAATTTCTTGATACCTGAACTGAAAATTTTGGTGGCTATAATCAAAGAATGTGCCTCTAGCTGGATAGAGTAACATCGCATACTTCTAACACGTCTCTGCCACGAGTTATAAAATTTTCCCCAAAAATTAATTTTTACAAGAGGGATGTAACCTGAGCTCCACGCAGTCTTGATTTGATTGCTATGGCAACCGTTATGGACACTACGTAACGTGCAGTGCTCAGATACGTTCTTTTTCGTTTAAAAAAGTATTAAGACTATGCAGGATCACATTTAGATGACATTATGTTTAAAAAATAATTTTTTAAAGTCTACACTTTAATAATAAATAAAAGTATTTTTAAAAAACTTTTTTAATGTTTATTTATAACTACCTTAAAAAGAAGCATTCTTTTGGGACACATATATAATGTGTTATGTTTTCAAATTTCTACTATTTTTGAAAAAAATTCTTTGGAATATACTTCCTAAATTGAAGTTTTCCAATGTAATTCTGAAAACGGCATCAGTGCATATTTCCATAAATGTAACACACTTCCGCTGCAGGTTTATGTTTAACATATTTAACTAACTTCTAAGAAGTGTTTTATTTTTAAATATAAAAATTACTTAAATGAAGATCTATATTAAATTACTTCTGAAAAAGATTTTATTTTCTTTAATAATACATCTTTAGTATGTATAAATACTAATACGTTAGTGTTTAAGGTCGATTTGCTGCATATGCATATAACTTGATTAATCGTTAATTAATATATTTTAATTAATTAATTAGTAGCTGCAATTACCAATGGGTTTAAAAACTTATCATATATCCGTACAAATCAAAAAGAAAACCTGACTCGGCTGGAATTCACCAATATTTTACCGTACACTAACAAGAGTGATAAATGTGAGAATTCAAATAAAACCTGATTTCAAAAATTAGTGACTTTTTCGGCATATTGTCCAGTTCAGCTTTATTTGACTTGTAAAGCATTTATATCAAAAGTTTGAATTGTTGAAAATAATTTTACTGATCCGTTCTAACTCTGTAATATATAATAACAGTTGGCGTTTTTACATCTTATTCTATATTTTGTGTTCAGTTATATTTACTTACTTATACGTGAGCTTTTCTACTTTAGATGTCTTCTCCATTCTTAGCCTCGTTGTTTGCTTGCATCCATTTCATACCTCATTCCTTTAGCGCTTCAGTAACTTCCGTGTTCTACTTCCTTCTGCATTTTCAGTAGGTACCCTAACTACCTCAACTGTTGCATTTAGACTTTTTCTATTATACTTTTGTTTTTAAATTGTTCGTACTATCTAACTTCTTGTTTTATTAACTTTTGTTACTCTTGCTATTAAGAATTTTGCTTCAGACGCAGTAATTTTATTTCTTCGATAGTCGGCCAATACCCATACCTCGCTTTCAAAAATGACCATTGGCGCCAGGACTGACTTGTATTTGTGGTGCCGTTGATAATTCCTTTTTTGCAGAAAGTATTATATAATATACTGTACAGTGTGATTACTCTGTTTATTCTATTTATTTTTTTTTATTAAGTTTGCTTTGCGGCTCCGTAATTTATTGGAGGTATTTTAATTTTTTCATTGCCTTGAGTGTCTTCTCCTCCATCCCTTTATTTTCTTTCTTGCTGGTCAATTTTATTGTTTTTGTTTTCCTATATCGTACTATATTTTCACTTTTTATTTTTCATTGTTTTTATTGGTGCCAAATATGGGATACAGTAATTGTTTTATTGTCTTGCTTAAGACTTTTGTACCCCAAAAATGTTTTTTTTGTTTTTTGCTTACTCCTTTTAATATCTCAACCATTATTTTTAGGAATAGTAAAAATACTTTTTTGCCCTACTGCTTTGTATTTGTAGAAATTGCTTCTACTCTGATTACATTTTCTGTATTTTTATACATATCTCTTAGAGCCTCAATAATTTTTTTTACTTAGATTTCTATCGTTCAGTCTCTCTTAGCTCATTTCTGTTTATATTATTAGTGGTTTCTACGAATATTTTTCTTTTAGTTTCCATTATTTTTTTGGTAATTTTTCTTATTACAAATGTTCAGTTGTTTGTTGATTTCCCTGTTGTAAATGCTTGGTTGTCACTTAGGGTACTCTGTAATTATGGCAGTTTGGATAATTATATTTTTCCATTTTAAAGAGATTGTATTTGATAACCAGACTTAATTTATTAATGTATGTACTAGTAGTAATATTGCCCTTCTGTCCGTTTAGCATTTTTAAAACTTTCAATTTCTTTGTTGTATACTTTACTTTTTTGTTTCTGTTCTTTTTTCTTCTAGTCCTTGTTCTTCCATCGAATACATGGTTTTTACTGGAGTTTGTTGCTTGTGTTATACGTTTTCTAACAGTTTATAACAGTACCTTTCCTATCTTTTCATTATTTTATCATCCTTGTTAGTATCTACTAATAGTTTTGCGTTCCATTCCGCGTTTCTTCTTTCATAGATGTTCTGAAATCTTTTCATGCTTTTTTCTTTGTCTTCTTAACCAGTGCTTTTACTTTTCTTCTCTGAGTCTAGCACTCTTTGTAGTCTTTTTTCTTTTATTATTCCCTAAGTATCCTTTCCACAATTTATTTTTTCCTGGCTCTTTCTTTATTTTGCTGTTTCATCATAAAATCTGTTTCTTATTTTAGTATTTTTATTTCCTCCAGATGTAGTTTTAATGGTATTTTTAAATCTTTCCTAAATTTCTCGCTATTTGTCTTTTTTCTTAAAGTCCAACTTATTGTGTTATATTCTTCTGGTGTTTAATTTTTATTTTTTGTCTTCTAATTTAAATGAAAAATAATTAAATTCAATGCTTAAATATATTTTTCTTTGTGTTTTGTATTATTTTTATCTTGACTTTTTCTTATAGTTATCATTACTGAATGGTAATCACTGCTTACGTTATATTCCTTTCTTGCTTTAATACTTGTAACTTTTCTCTTCCTGTAATTTGTTCTACTACTTGGCTTCACATATACAGAAAGATAGAATTCTTTGCCCAGTTATGATTTTTATTTTTTTACCATATTTTCTAACGCAGCCTTCTGAGCTTTAAGGGCAGTTTCTTTTCATTGCAATCACCTATTAGCATTAACATATTTTTCTTTTCTTCAGTTTTCGTTTGTAATATGTTCTAGAACTCACCTATTTCCTTCTTTGATACGCTCTCATTTGATCCACATAGAAGTATTATTATAATTGTATAATATTTTTATTCCATCTGAATTTCTAGTCCCATTATTTTTCACACTTTGGTAATTCTTCTAATGTATAATATCAATGTCACTCTGCACTAAATGCCCTACCTCAAAATACAATTTTCCCTTGTGCTCTAGTTATCGTTTCTGTTTCTGTAACGCTCTTTTCCATGATGTCAGCTAGTTCTAATTTTTTTTATTAATCCTTGGACATTCAGATTTGCCGGTTTTCTTCTTACTCTTATCCAGGTTTTTTGTTAATTTATTCTTTTAAAAATTATATTAGAGCTTTCGTGATTGTCTGCGTCCCTTTTCTCTTTATATCTCTTATTTCTAAATTGTCTAATCTAGTTTTTTGCATATGGCCATCCATATCAATATTTTTAAGTTTTATAATAAATTGATATTAAAAATAGTTGGTTGTACCATCAAATTTGAAAATAGTTCTGCTTACAATTTTTCTATATTACTCTTATCGATTGTTGAAAGCGATCAGCCTTGACGCTTTGTGTTATTTTCAAAAATTTAAAATTTGTAAAGTACCTGTCTGTATTATTTATTTAACGGAAATTATGCCGTACTTCTTTATTTCCACTCCTTTTCCTTCACTTTTCCAGTTAAATTTGTTTATTATTTATTTAAGACTGCCTATGTATTGAGTTAAATCGGAAATATACACGACTGTCTCTGTTGTTCGCCAAGACCCGACCCTCTAGGTTCAGTTATTCTTATATTAATTATTGTTGATAAAAGAATGTTCGTTGTTTAAGAAATCAAAAATAAACTATTGTAGATAGTAGTTTACGCAATCATGGTGTGGCATAACAGTATTAAAATTTAAATGTGTTTGTATTTGAAGGGTAATATCCGTCAAGCTATTTATTATATTCTATATACTAACCATATAACGAAATAGAGAATATCAGTAGAATCTATATTTTAATAATTGTGATTAAGCAGCAGAAAGTGTTTCCTGTCTTTGAATAAATATAAGGTTTATTTATTTCCTTTTTTCATACGTCTTCATTCGATCTATTATATATATGGCATGGAAGCATGGGCCTTAAAACAGACAAACATCAAAAACATTGAAGCTTTTGAAATGTGGTGTTACAAGAGAATGTGAAGGATATTATGGACGGAAAGAGTAACTAATAGAGAAGTATTGCTGAAGATGGGGAAAAAGTGTAAAATAATAAAAACTATAAAAAAAAAAACTGAAATACCTAGACTATATAACGAGAAGAGATGAATATTTGTTATTGAGGCTATTAAAGGAAAGAGAAGTGTGAGCCGAAGAAGAACTTTCTGGCTACGAAACCTAAGGGAATGGTTCGGCTGTAGTACAAATGTACTGTTTAGAGCTGCTATGAACAAGGTGCGAATTGCAATGATAATTTCCAACCTCCGATAGGAGACGGAACTAAAAGAAGAAGAAGGTTCATCTATTGTTACCAAACATTATAAGTTTCAAAGAAAATCCATTACGTTATTGAAATTCAAGCATAGAAGTTGCCTGTATAAAAACAAAAACACTAGACAACCAAACGTGTCTTACAAAACAACGGACACAGTTTGGGAAAGTTTTATACGTAATTCTGAAGAGTCAACAAGCTATGCAAGTCGTAAACTTAGTATTCAATAGGCAGTTGTTTGAATCATTTATTTCTACGGTTATAATTTGAACTGTATCGTCTACAGCTATTATAATAATTACAGTCGGACAACTATGTAACGCAATACAAAATTTTGGAATGAATTTTGGTGCATACAGTTTTTCTATCCATCTAGTGTAGGCGAGAGAGAGAAACCTCATGTTGTCGAACATAGATCGGATTGTTCAAAACTAAACGTATTCTACGTAATTTCAACGGAAAAGTGTATGGGGCCTATTTTATCACTGAAGTTTATGACAAGTATAAATACTCTGATGCGTTGCAGTTGTGATTGTTTTTCAACTAGGAATCGATTACAACTTTATATTCCAGCAAGATGGAGTTTCTCCTTATTGGCATATTAAGCGCTAGGTTGACGGTGACTAGCGTTTCTTGAATGGGTACCTAGATCCGACAATCTTATGCCATGCGATATTAAACCAGTGTTTATAAGCTATTATTTGCTATGTGTGGTGTAACGAGAAGGACTAACATTAGACACAATAAATTTATAAAAGTTTCTCTTTACATAAATTTATTATATTATGTACAATAATTTGTAAGATATAATTCTTAAAATTCAATGACAGGTTTTTCTAGGATTGTAACTGATCTGTGTATTTCAGAATTAATTACTTTGAAAATTTGTAGTGTAGATTAATCGTAAGATATGGCAAAAATATCAATAATATCAAAAATATTTCATCAACACTTCAGAATTTTCTATAAATACATTATTTTTTGTTATAATTGTAATTTAACATCAAACAAATAGTTTAATTTGTAACGAAACGGCAACTGTACGAGCATATTAAAAAACTTAAACTTTGCCTTTAGCCCCATGTTAATTTTAGGTTAAAGGCATATACACTCTTTATTATAGAAAGTTTGTTTCCTACAAATAAAGCGGCGTACAACTAATTATAATTTAAAATTTATCTGTGGCTTTAAACAAATAAAATGTTATTTTTTCTATAACAAAGAATAAGATTTATTTTTTCTTTGCAAAAATGTGTTTATTGCTATTCTGAGACTTATTTCTTTATATAAATATTTTTGTATACAGAATAAACAATCCCTTCGAACAGACGTTGTTGATGTGCTTATAGGTTTACGAAAAGCATTTCGTGTTCTTGCTTTCCTTTGAATATGAAAACTGATGTCTTCTGACTACGAAATCTCTTGAAATTTTTTTTTTAGGAGACATCTAATGTTTCAATAACAACAAAATTTACTTAGTTTACGAGGGTGTGTCTAACTAAAACCTCAAAATAACCTTAAACACTACCGTTCATTTAAAATTTATTGAGAAGTAAAATTTTAGAAACAAACAATTTTTGTTGCATTTTGCATTACTATCTAACAGGAATAATACAGTAATTAATATAAAATTTCTGTTCAATGAAATAAAAAAATAAGGTTTTTTGTTAGGTAGTGTCATGTCAGTACCTTTAGTGCAATAATATTTTTTTAATGAACACGCAATACTGCAAAGTGGGGTTATCTAATTTTCTGTGATAAATTTTAAATTAAAAATTTATTCTAAATAATCTTACTTATCGCGAATTACTTATAAACATTTCTTAGTAAGTAAAAAATGTGCAAATAAATGTTAAATAATCAGTGACGTATTAAAACATTTGTGAGATTGGGTTCTAGCCCCTGGTTGATTTACTTTTTGTTATAACTTATCGAAGAATATAAGATAGGACGGCAATTGAGAAAGAAACCACAGTTTGATTACCAGTGACAACCATGCGTAGACTCAGAACTTTTATAGTACTCATTAGAGACTTACAATACAGTAGTGCATTAATTTTAGGCATTATCTCTGTGCAAATTGAAACACTTTTCATAACGTCTTACAAGGTTTAAAATTGTTTTTATAAGAGCGTCCTGCCTGAAAATGAAGCAGACCTTTTTTGTCACTTTACTGTACAAGTTCAACGCCGACTACAAATCAGCGTTCACTTCTTACTTTATCATGTATTTTAGTGCGTCCATAGGACACCACTAATGTACAAAATCTTCACTCATTACTTTTAGTGCGTAAACATGACACAGTTTGCGATGAAACGCATCTGTCGAAAATTCATCTAATGTCTATATAAGATACTAGTGTTTGTATTATTTATGAGACTTTATCACAATTCATAATTAAATGATATAATAATAAAAAAATTGCTTACTTAGTATAACAAATTGTCATTTTAGGAGTATTCTTTCTCACTCGTCTTCCATCTTCTGTACTTCATATCCTCTCGTTACTGCTTCTCTGTATTCGCTCTAAATTTCTTCATTTCGTAGTTCTTCAAAATTGAATCTGCATGTTTTCTCCTGTCTTCTCCTTTTTATCCTTGTTTTGTATTTTACTTTTATATCCACTTCACGAAGACATTATCCGAGTCTGTGTCCGCTCCTCTACAAAACCTAACTTTTTTTATGTTCGGATGTTGTTTCTCAATAATAACGTCATCTATTTGGTTTGCATGTGTTCCATCCGGCGATTTCCATGTTCCTTTGTAGATATTCTTTTTTTTTCATGTATACTCATTATCTTTATGAGATTCTTTCCCTCTAGTTTTATGAGTCTCTTACCATTATCGTTGCTACATGAATATTTGCTTTCTCACATAGTAACATGTCTGTACATTTCTTTTCTGTCTACTTTAGCGTTCACGTTTCCGATAATCAGCCTAACATATTTTATATGATATTTTCTGTATACTTTTTCTACATGCTTATAAAATGTATCTTTATCTTCTTCTGTTTTGTCTTCTGTCGGTGCGTACAGATTTATTATGGACATGTTTAGTTCTGTTAATTCTATGTAGTAAACTCTGTCTGATATTGGGACAATTTTTTTTACCTTTTCTTTATAAATTATCTTTTACTAAGAAACCGACTGCGTACCACCACTTATTAAAATATATAATTGCCCAACTTTATTATTTAGGTTGTATATGCGTTTCTTGATCTGCAATTATTTTATCATATATTTCTTTGCTTCTGTAGACTAGTGATAGTAGCAATAAAAAATAGTATGTTGGGCAATTCAATAATCAACACATCAATAATCGATGTTCTTTCTCTCCGACCTTTAAAATGGTTCAAAAACTGAACAAATACAGATATGAGCCAATTTTGAGACATAATATTAAGCATCACACCCAGAACTTATATAAGCGGTCTAAAAATAATAATTATTTTGATAAAATAGCTAAATCTATTTTCAAATTTAGACCGTATGAAACAAGCTCTAGAACTTTATGCATGATATACCATTCCAATAGCCACTTCGAGAAATCTTATTATTGCTGTTCTACGTTTAATCCGACAAAACAATATGCAAGTAAATAATTAGTAACCCTTTGTTTTATATTTTTTATTTCCATTATTAATTTTAATTAAAAAATTGTTTAAAAACCGTTACCTTTAACACTTAATCCGTGTGATCTATATCTGCAACACCTCCAAATCTAAAAGAAAAAAAATATATTTAGTAAAACTTTTTGCCGAAAACTACAGTGCGGGTATTATTTATATTAATAAAAAAAACTTGATATAAACAAAGTAGTATTATTTCTTCTGTAAAATATTTCTTAATTTTTAATGTTTAAATTTACATTTTAAGATACTTACAAATGTCCTGTCATTATTTCCTACAATAATGCTAAATGTAGTAAAATACAGGAGATTTGATATTTGGCATAAAGACATTACTCAGATATTTTTTTATTTGTTTTAATCCTAAAATAAAAAAATTATATTTTTTTAGTTTTTTATGGGGTCCGTGGGAAACCTACGAGTGACATTAATAAAATTGTAGCCATGAATATATCGCATTTCAACGAGAACAAATACAAAAATGTTCATAAAGTACGCAAGAATAGTTACTAAGGGACGCAGAATTCAAAGAATGTAGTAATTAAAGCAAGAGTAGGATACAAATAGTTCTAATACAAACAATTTAGTAAGGCGCTAGAATCAGCTGCGGGCTTGACAAGAGCTAGGTCGACTGCGCTCACGCTTTTTCAGCGGGGCTACGGCGACTTGCAAGCGACCACGTAAACAAATTACAGGGAGGTACTGGAAATTTTTGAGACGCGACGGAAGAAAAATTGCCATGGTGAAAAATATAGAAGTACCGCTATGGGATATCATGAGGAAACTGATACAGATGGAAGGAAGATAGATGTGACAAACAAAATCATGAACCAACAAGTAGTTAAAATTTAGAGGAAACTATAAATCACTAGACAACCTGGATAGAAAAGTTAGAAAACGAATTAAGAAAAAGGAATTTATTAAGAATGTAAAAGTCCAAAAATCTTAAAGGTTAAAATTTACTTTTATAACAAAACATGCTTTTATTAGTAGCAAGGTTTTATGGCATTTATGCACTTATCATGGATAATCTTTCTGGGCACATGTTACTGAAATAATTTGTGCAACAGCATTTTGACTTTCTATTCTTTTGCCTCAGATGCAGTATATTTATATTTTCTTTTTATGAGTAATTCCAGTATTGTAAGCCAACTTTTCCAAATACTGGATATTTTTTTGTTTTTTTTCAATGTAAATCTTTAAGCAAGAGTTCGTTTGCTCTTATTATACGTACCTGATTTTTGTTGTAAACTAATTTTGTCATATTATTTTTAATATATGATTGTTACCTGGAAAAGTTACCTAATTTTTATCTAAAAAAAGGCATTAGTGACAAATTTCCCAATATGTTGTAAGATTCACACATTTCATCAATGATGTCAATGTCAGCCTTGGTTAGATTCTACCTAGTAATGATTTCTGATACCACTGTGGTGCATAGTAAAAATCATGAATATATTTTTTTATTCTTTTGAATCTATGGCCAAATAGTAACATTGCTTTAAAACCATATAAATGGTTAATTTGTTTTTAGTTTGCAAATCGAGCAAAGTCAAGCAAACGAGAAATTTTTAGTCAGTAGAGATACCTCTAAATCAGTTATCTAATATATAATTTTGTTATGCACGTTCAGTGAGATATACAACTTGAAATAGTAAATTTTAAATTTGATACATTTCCTTTGCATTTTGTCTGCTGTGTTATCAAACCCAATAAATTGTAAAAAAAACATAAAATATTACAAATACCATAGTACAAATATGTACCCTACTAAACGGTGTATATTTAACAAATTTTCCATGCAGCCAGTCTGAAATCAACAAACCAATTACTGAAGAATTTATAAAAAATATTTTGTTTTTCTTTTATTTCACATAAATCTTACAAGTCCAGAAATATGAGTAATTAGATTCTATTTCCATGTTTTAACGGTAGTAATAAAAGTTTTACAAAACCACTTTTCTCTTTGTCTCATCCTACATATTACTGGCCAAAGAAAAGTGGTGCATATGAAGTCAAGGCTTGTCATTTCAATCTACAGTTTGTATGACAAGAAAATCATTCATTCATAAGTTGATACATTCCTTTCGCGATTGAGACCGCTCCCCCATGGGTTTTAGCGACTTGGCAAGAGTGTGACGAGTCAGTCCACATTTTTACAATTTTCTATCTGTTTTCGACATGTTTACAATCTTGCTCCATTTTTTCCTATTCTTTATGCTTGCTCTCTAGCCCTGGCTTTTCTTATAATATAGGTTGTTTCCCACTTGGTTGTGTCACCTTTTTGTTGGTCCGCATTTTCTTCTGGCAGTTTTGAATTTCTATTTATATATCTTTTTTATTGTTTTTTGGGGTCCTCCTGTGGACGCGTCTATCTAATTTGTTGTGATTTTATATAGTTTACTATGTTTTTTTAATGTTTTTATTTCAAAATTTATGAGCCTTTTTGTATTTTCCTTCTACTATTTTGTATTAAATTTTCCTCATCTTTCTTTTCAAGGAAATGATTGTTGGCATTTGGTAAGAAGGTACCGCAGTACGATCTATGTTAAGTCTGAATCTTTATTTCGTACTTTCTTGTATAGTATGTAGTATTCCGTTACATTTTGCTGTTGATGTCAGTAGATTTGTTATCTTTACAATGCGAAGAAATTCCCGAAGTAATAAAAAGTAGTATTTTTAGTAAACCATGGGAAAGATTCAAAATTGACTTATAAAGTAGCTACAAAATACATGCGAAAGTTGGAGACATTCGTCAAGAAGTGGGTAAAGCGATTAACAACAAAAATATAGACGTTCTGTTGGAAAGAAGAATGGACTGTATCACAACAACGAAGAAGGTTAAAGTGATCTTGCCTCACTTTAAAGATAAGCTAGGCCTTTCGTTGCGCTGTGTCCAAATAAAACTTCGTAGAAGAGAAATTTAGGTCCCTCTAAATGCAATTCGAAGTTGCCTGCGTAACAAAAAGACGTATTCTTTTTGTCAATTTCGAAGAAACGACTGGCATGGCAAAGAAAATTTGGCTCGAGCTTAAAACAATTTTATCTTCACGGACGAATCTTCTTTTTGGCATGGTTTTCCTTACTAAAAGCGTGGTCAGCAAAAATAATAATATTTTTAGCGTACAGAAAACATCTTATGAAGGTCCATGTTTAGGAATGCTTCTATAAACGCGGTTTTGGTGACCTCTTTCTCTTTATGGAAAATTTAAAAGCCAAGAAAATGTGCACCATTTATCAGAAATAGTTGCTGAAGTCTGCTGAACAGTTTTTTTATTTGTAATAGAACCAGTTGAGTACTGCAAGAAGACAATGATCCTAAACATCGCAGCACACCGTACAGTGTGTGAAAACAACAAAATATCGTCACTACTATAAAATGGCCGGCAATGTCCCCAAGTGTTAATCCCATTAAAAATGTGTTATTGTACATAAAAAGGAAACTGGAATTAGATCTAGTGTGCATGGTGAAATACCTGTAAAATATGGTGATCTTTGTCAAATAATTATGCAGAAAACCTCCCCGAAAGCACAAAAACAAGGCGTAAAGCTGTAATCAGTAATGGAGGTGATCGGACCAGATATTAGCCCATTCTGTATATTTCAATAAAAAAATTTATATTTTTATTCTTAAGATCACAGCGGTTATCGAACAGACTGGACATTATCTCTTTTCGATTTATTACCACAATGATTTAATTACTTTGATTAATTTTAATAACGCCAAGAATTTCTAAACGAGTTTGATCAGCATCTAACAAAGAATTTTCAGTAATAAAATGTTGTGTTGCTTAAAAACAAGTAATTAAAATTAACGATATTTAAAAACTTTTCAAAAGAATATAGCAATGTAAAATAAAAGAGATCTCAAGAAGTGTCGATTACACCCCAAGTACTTTAAGCACATGTTAAGCAGTACACTAATCGCATCACACAGCAATACTACACAAATCAAAATGTCAATTAGTTAAAAGGAAGGTGCTCGATAGCAGCGCAACATATCTACTGCTAAAGAGGGGTGTTTTCTACACCACAATCGAGGGTTAATAATAAATGTATTGCGCTATGTCACAGCAAAATTTTTAGTGGAATTATAAAAATATATATCAGCCCATTTCTCTATTACTCGAATAACTAATTTCGTTTAATTATTGCGTACGCAGAGCACGTTTGTTGTACTTTTTACATTTTAAAAAAGAATATTTTATTCTAACATTACGTAACACGTCATGTAGCAGTAATCAACAAAAATACGTTTTCACTTCAAACCCAACGCGTGCAATAGTATTTACGATAATTTTTCAGCTCAGGTGTAGCAAAGACGATTGAGTTAGGTAACCCCCACTAACGGACGTGCTCATTTATATGAATGAAATAATTGCAAAACTTCCGAGAAATAACAATTTTCATTACTGAATTTAAATCTGGCTGATAGGTAGTCGATATTAATTACGCAGACGCCCCCATTATTCTGCTCAAACTTTCAATTTGTTTAGTGTTGTCCGAAGTTTGTTTTTGAGCACACCGGCGGAATAACAACTATAAATAGTTAATCGAAATCAATTCTGCTCGCTTAGCGTGAGGCTTTCAAAAATAATGTATTGCAATGTTTATTGTCTACGATATACTACTCTGTTTCAAAAGTATATAAGAAAAGAATAAAACACATAGTATTTATTTCTTTATTCAAATTTATTTTGTCTTCTTCAAAGCAATCTTCTCCTGTTGAGATACACCTACGCTAACATTTAATCCAATTTTGGGAACACTTTTTAAATTAACTTTTTAAAATTTACATCAGTACCTTTTTTTGTTTTATCGCTTTAGCTGAGTCATATAGGGTTACTGAAAATGTTTTTTTTTAATCGACTGAACAGGAAAAGGTCATATTGTGACATATTTGGGGAATGCAGTGCTTCAGGAGCAATATTTGTTGAACTTTTGGCGGGAAACCCATGAATAATGATTGCATAACAAATGTTTTAAGCTCAAAACATCACTTAAAATTACACCCAGCAAACTTGTTGCGTGGGAATGCTAGTCCTCCATCGGACACCTCCCCAGGTAACAGATAAGGAAAACCCCACCAAATATGGTGGGTACCGGGAAAACAAAATTTCTGGGGCGGATCAAAAATAGCAGCCGAATGGCTACCGGGATAAGTGGCTCCCTGTAACGCGCCAACAGTCTATATACAATAGAGTTAACAAACAGATGCAGATAGGTTACTATCTTGCCCCTGGTGTGAGAAATCGCAACAAAAAGTGGATGAACAAGAAATAGGTCAACGGCATGGAATGTTGAAGGCAACGGGAACGCCAACATTAAAGATCTTTATGGATACCCCTAGTATATCAAAATGGCTGGTTTCAATACAAAACATTTTGGAGTTTCAATTCCCCCAATTGAATCTCCGGGGGGAAATGCATTGAAAAAGGCTCACAAATGTAAATTGACATCCAAAAGTAAAGCACCTATTAAAATATACGCTTCTACTTCTTCTTCAGCCTTCTGCCATCCACTCCTGAATGTAGGCCTCACCCATTTCTCTCCACCTGTGTCGATCACTGGTTTGTTTTGTCCAGTTCCTACCAGCTATCTTCTGAATGTCATCCACCCATCGTTTCTGAGGTCGACCTTTTTTTCGCTTAGTTTCACGGGGGCGCCATAATAGTGATTTAGTTGTCCATCTCTCATCCACCTGTCTCGCGATATGTCCGGCCCATCTCCATTTGAGGCTGGCTATGCGTTCTATGACGTCAGTTATTTTGGTTCTTCGTCGGGTTTCTTCATTTCGGATTTTATCTCTTAATGATATCCCCAGCATAGCTCTCTGCAACACTCTCAATCTATTTGCATTACGTTTTGTAAGAGCCATCGTTTCCAAACCGTATGTAGTCACTGGTAGGATACAAACATTGTGAACTTTACGTTTGAGGGTTGATCGGTACATCTGGATTCCTTAGGACATATGACAATTTGCCAAAGGCGGCCCATCTCAGAGATATTCGCCTTGTAATTTCAGTACCTTGGTTTTCTTTTCCTAATTTGATGATGTGTCCTAAGTATATATATATTCTGTCACGTTCTCCAGCGTTTGGCCGTCTACTGTAATTTGCATATTGTATTGGCTCATGATTTTAGTCTTAGCAGGATTTATCTTCAGGCCTGACTTTTCTGCTGCTTGTTTGAGTTCTTGCATCATGGTTGTTAGTTCCTCTGGGTCTTCAGACATAATCACCAGATCATCAGCAAAGCGTAGGTGACTGAGGAAGCAACCGTCAATTTTTAAACTCTTCTCTTGCCATTGTAGTTTCTTAAAAACATCTTCTAAAACTAGCGTGAAAAGTTTTGGGAAGATAACGTCCCACCGTCGTACGCCTCTCCTTGATTTATTTTCATGTGCATTGTTGCCTTTTCGTAGATGTCTTTTATTATAGTAGTATATCTAGTGTCGATTCTTACGTTATTCATTGATTCTAACATATGAGTCGTACTTATAGAATCGAATGCCTTGTAGAAATCTATGAAGGCTAGATGTATGGGCACATTATACTCGGTCGTCTTCTCTATGATAGTGCGTAGAGTCTGTAGATGGTCAATAGTGCTATATCCTTTGCGGAAGCCCGCCTACTCCACTGGTTGGTAGTAATTGAATTTGTTTGTCAGGCTGTTGGTAATAATTCTCGTCAACAGTTTATATAGTTGTGATAGTAAACTGATTGGGTGGTAGTTCTCTATGTTAGTAATCGCACCTTTTTTGAACAGGAGTATTGTTTCTGCATTGTGCCATCTGTTAGATATTCTTCCTTCTCGTAGGCACTTGTTTAGTAAAATATGTATTGCACGTTCGAGATTTGTTCCTCCAAGTTTTATCATCTCTGTTGTTACGCGATCTTCTCCGGGGCATCTATTGTTTTTCATTTGTTTCAGAGCTAGTCTAATTTCATCAATGGATATCTCTGGAATATCTTCAGAGCCTGCATTGAGTATATTTCTTTGCCCTATGCGATGTATGTGCTGCATATAATTCGGTATAGAAGTGTTCAATTGCTCTGATGATGTTTTCCGGTTTTGTCATTTCTATTCTATGTTCTCTTATGTCTTTTCTTATTGCTTTCTTTACTTCTTTGTTTATTGATTTATATTCGTCTGTTCCTTTTTCCAATTTTCTCCTTTTTTCTATGAGTTTTATAGTGGTATTTTTGAGTTTTTGATCTGTTTGACCCTTTGCAAAATATCAAAATATACACGTATAACTTAAAATCAATGACCCAAGCGGGAAAAATACTAATGCAATAGAATAAATTAAAAGAATAAATATTAAAATTATGAGAGTAACCGAAATAAGATGGCCAGGCTTAGAACAATTAAACATCAACGGTTATAAGGTATACTACTTGGGAAGAACCAAAAGAGAACATCAGCATGGATTAGGAGTGATTGCAACAAACTTTGTACCTATATCAAAGAGGATATTGTTCCTCTAAATATCAAGTAAACATCATCCAAACATATGCCCCGATTACTAACTATACTGACGAGGAAGTAGAACAATTTTACTCACAGACGTCAGAAATATTGAATAAACTCTCCAAACAAGATCTTACAATAATAACGGGAGACTTCAACGCAAAAGTGGGCAAAAGACAAACTGGAGAACATATTGGAGCACATGGGCTAGGTGAAAAAATAAAAGGGGAGAAAGATTAAGTATCTTGACAGCAGAACATCACCTTATAGTACTAAATACCTTCTTAGAACTTCTACTAAAAAGGCGGTATACTTGGAGATTACCGGCAGACACTTCAGACACGATTGTTAGAAATCAATAGACTACATCCTTGTAAATCAAATATATAGAAACAGCTTTACGTCTGAAAAACGTAGGAGATATACAATCTGACTATAATCCGGTAGGAAGAAAACTAAATGTTGGAATCAAAAAAAGTAAAAAAGAAAAATATAAACACAAGATGCGACATGCAAAAAATAAAAGAGCAAAATGTAAAAACACAAATAGAGCATGAGTTATTGGGAAAATTTATAGCATCAGAAGATACCACTAATATAGAAGATGAAATAAACCACTTAAACGACAAAATAATAAAAATAAAAAACAAACATTGAAGTATGGTGAAATAAACATAAAAAAACACAACAACTTTAATGTACATTGAAAAATAAAGGAAGCCACTGAACATTATAAAACAAAAAAAGCAAACAATGAAGCAAAGATAATAATTGACATCTGAAAACTATATAATGAACAATTTTTTTAAGATAATGAAAGGCCAGAACCACCTGACTAAATATCTTAGCTGCAGAAATAAGAACTATAATAAAACAAATGAAAGAGGGCAAAGCTCCAGGCCCAGATAATTTCCAAGACGAACTATTGAAACTAATGAATGACGAGGAAATCAAATGGTTAACCAAGATATTTAATTTTATATACAATAAATTAGTGTATCCCATTATATCATACTGTATGATATAGAAGTTGTAAAAAATATTATAAATATTAAATATGTTAAATTTTCCAAATGTTTTATGCAGAAAACATCATAAATATTTGGGACATTAATAAAACAATACATTTAAGCAGCCGCAACAGTATTGTATTTATTGGGCACTAATTAATTATACTTTGCCATCTTATCCTAACATATAAAATAAATATGAAGTCTAATTAGTAAAATTGATTTCTTTTATAAACTAGACCTTACCTATTTCAAACTACTTTGTAATTCTAGTATTAAATAATTTGAAGAGCTCTAAAATATGTAAGTACGACAATATAATTACACAGGTAACTTAAATAAACTAACTGTTACTAATTATAGTACATATTCCATTATTCATCGTTTACTCTTTATTTTATATAGGTTTCATTTACTTTCTCAAGATAAACTAAATTAATTTAGTTCAGTGTAACGTAAAGTTTATTTTATATATTTTGCGGTAATTATTTTCATAAGGGGAGGCAAGGAGTAGGGACGTGGAATTTATAGCTTTTCTTTGCGTTTAAATCGATGCCCCTCATTTCACTCAAACGAAACTCTAGCGAGTGAGTGCTGCAGGTATAACCACTTTTATAAAGAATAGAATAAAAAATACTTTTATAAGCTAATAGCCACCAGTACAGAAGGGTTAAAAAGAAAACTGTACTTAAAAATTTATTCTATAACCAGAAAATATGAAATTTGAAATATTTGATGGAGGAGGTGTGGCCCTTACAATATTTTTAAATTTCAATAAAATTTTTGAAATGTGCCGTAAAACAAATGACTAATTTTGGTTTAACTTTTTTAGCTCTAATTATATGATAGAAAGGCAAATTTTGCTATGTAAAAAACATCTTCTTTTAGAAGAATTGGTGAACTTTCTGCCAATTTGTATATCTTTAAGGCTTGATAATATAATGAAATAAATTTGAAGGTCAAAAAAATTATAAACGAGGTTACAGCAGTGATAAATGAAAACAAAACATAGGTATCTTAAAACATGTCGATATTCTAAAAATCAGCAACTTAGAAAAATAATTTGAACCACGGAAATTATTTAAAGGGATAAGAATAAAAGAGTAAATAAGTGAGCAAAAAACAAATATAGGTACCAAAGGTCTAGAAAGTTAAGAAGCAAAAGTTTTGTAAATATTCGCAAAGTTTAAAAAAGTCTGATATTAAATTACCAACCGAAGGCAAATGCTTTGGTTGAACCAATTAAAATTGATTTTGTGACTTCTGAAGAATTTTGATGATACTAGTAGATTTAGTTAGTCAAAAATGTAGACAAAAATTTTTCTTATTAAAAAAATTGTAAAATAATTAGAAAATAACAAGAAAACACAAATTCTATTAAAATTTGTGACAAACTTGTAGTATATAATATTAAACTTTCAATTCGTCTGTCTGAAGTAAAAAGACTTTTTTCACTTTGAAATAGATTTTAATTTAGTAAATATCAGGTCTATAAAACTTTGAAAATCAGTTTAATAAAAAAAGACCTCCCTCCCTCATATTAAGTCGAATGATGCATCCCTATTCTATTCATGATACTACAATTGTTTTAAGTACACTAACTTCATATTAGTGACTTTATTGGCACGATTAAAGGTCTCTGGGTCTAGCCTCTACTACTTGTTTTCCTTGGTGTCCTCTCTGGGTTGTTGGTTGGCCTGAAATTTGATGCTGCCGTATAAGGGAATCAGGATTTGTGGGCGCTCATGGCGGGAGCTTATTTTTACTTTATAGTTGCACTGGCTATGAATGGATGGATTTCAGTGACTTTAGACGCTAGTGGTAGGTATTTCTGCATCTCTGCATAATATAGTGTTCTGTATGTATTACGGAATCCTAAAGGATGCCTCCAACGCTTGATTTTGGACAACTTAGAGTTTATCATGTGGATTTTCTAAATAATCTCACACCAGTGATCACAAATGTTGGTCATGTAGGCAATCAATTTAGTTCTGAGAAACAGCTAGCTAAGTGAATTAAAACTGAAGCTTAGGATTCGTTGAACTGCATCCGCTTTATTTGGGCCTTTTTGTGAACCTTTAGGTTCTTCTATACATGGTTACTCGGAAATATATTAGCTTTTATTTCCAGAGTGTCTCTCATTAAAGATCCTCAGTGCTGTAATATTATCATGTCCATTAAAAAATAAGACTGCTGAAAGTTCCTCTGAGTAAACTCCCATTCTTTCCCACAACACTATTCTTCAGTCTGATACAGATGTTCTAGAAGTTGCCGTATCGCCAAACAGAAAGCAAGGTGGGCTGGATAGCACAACCTTTTTGTCTGCATACTGGACCATTATCATAAATGACCTCGTCGACATGTCTCTGGCGTAAATGCTGAACATCTAGAGAGATTGCACTAGTGGCTTATTTCCTTGCAAAGTATTCCATAATTTTTAATTCCATAATCACTTGAAATATCTGGTGACCAATGGAAAAGCCAGAGCAAAAATTAAACTAATACTTTGAGGTCCGTTTTAGGTCTTCTACTGCTGTCCAAGGCGTTTGCATGATTGGCAGTAGGATAATTGGCCTGTAGTCATAAGAAAACGCACTAGGTATTTTATAAGTTTAGAAAGATTTTTAGATCCTTCCAAGGGCTTGGAAAGTAGCAGAGACAAAAGACAACGTTGGCTGTGGTTGTTACGCAGACGATTGCCTTTATTGCGATGTTGTTAGGTCCGAGAACCGTTATCCGGCTTCAGAATTTAAGTTAGCTGTAGGATTTTGTCACAGGATGTTGGTTTCCGGTGGTGATGAAAGGCTTCTCTTATTCCATTTATCCCATGACACAATCAACGATGACCATGTGGTCACATAGATGTTGACTTTGACCATGTGGTCAAAGTCAACATCTATGTAATCGAGATTACACTGACGTTCTAAGCAGTTAGCAAAGGCTAGACTTTCTTGTTAATGGGGCGACGCCGTTCCTCATGCGGCTGAGTGAAATTAGGAAAAATCAGGAGTTCGACACATCTCTAGAGGGTTGTCGGCAACGTCGAAGGTTTTCAACTTGTTTTGGCAGGCGTTTTGGCGGTGTTCGGCGACGACAGTTTTCACCTCAGTAATGAGTCGTTTGTGTGCCCGATGGCCTTTGGTCTAGATTTCGTTGCGTGTGCCAATATTCCCCACATTTCTTACATTTTTTTTTTGTGAGCTCCGATGGTAACAGGTCTTTCTCGTCACCAACTTGCATCAGGTTGATAGATTCCTGAAGGTCTTCTCTGGAGTGGATTATGGAGATGGGTTCCGTGGTCTCCTAGTGTCTTAAGTATATTGATTTTTCTTAAATTGGTATTCACGTGTCTCATCACTATATAAAAGGCCTAAAATTTAGTATATGAAGTGGTCAAACTTTCTAAAGGTCCGGCCATACCGTAAACCTGTGTCGCAATTATTGCTAGAATGTATTCTTGGGTGTTATTGCATAATCGCTAATTGTTAATTATACAAACTTTCTTGTCGAATAATCTAATAAAAAATTCCACATATGCAAAAGTGTTAGACGCTCTACTATTTTGTAAAAAATTTGGATTTATTGTGGTTTATGTTTTTTTTTGGTATTGGTACCCTGTCAACGGAAACTATTAAGTTCTCTCCTTTTTTAGACAACTGTAATTTTGTTAGAGATTCTTTTGAATAATTTACTGGAGCTGCAATTGAACCATTTTCGCAGGTTTCCCAACCAGGACAGTCTTCTTCTTCCAACACTTCGCTTTCCCCTTATTTTGCCTTGAATGGTGCTTCTTAATAGTTCTTAGTTTTCCCCTTTTATAACATGTTCCAAATACTCAAGTTTGCGTCTCTTAATAGTTGTCATGACCTTATAATCTTTTTCTTATCGTTGTAATATCTCCACATTTATTACCCTTTCGGTCCACGAAACCCTGAGCATCCTCTTGTAACATCACATCTCAAAGGCCTCAAATTTCCTGATGTGAATATGTTCTAAAGTCCACGCCTCCATTTCATACAGTAACGTAGAGAACACGTAGCAGCGCGGCATTCTTAGTTTTAAATTATTATTAATGTCTCGACTACAGAAGATTTTTTTAATTTTATTAAAGACATTCCTGGCAATTCTAATTCCGGTCTAATTTCTTTAGTTTGGTCGCATTGCTCTGCATCCATATCCCCAGGTATTTGTAGTAGTTGACCCTTTCTATATGTACATTGTTGATGTTGAGAGTGTTCCTGTTGTTTTAATTCTTTGTTAATTCGCTCAGCTCTTATGTAAACATATTGCGATTAGTAGTGACAACTGTGAAGGGAGTTTGCAAATGCAATCCATAAATTGCCTAAGTGTTTCATTAACAATGTGCATTAAGTTAAACCACAATTAAATGAAAGAATATAGCGCTTATACTCTTGTCGCTTGATGTATTGAGAAAGATTATCACGGAAAGTCTAATAACTTCAGATATAGACCACAATAAATTATCATAGAAAATTTGTTTTTGGATACGTAAAAGATAGTCTTCGCATAAAAACTGTATGCAACGGACTACACACAATCTGAATCTATCAATTGTGATCCAAACCAAGAAATAAATGATAGCTTTGTAAAAAAAACGTTCCTTAGTGATAATAACAAAACTGTCAGATTTAAAATAATAATTTTGCGATTTCTGAATATTCGATATATTTACTAAGAGTCGTTATTTGATATGCACTATATACTAGCTGAATAGGGGGACCGTACTTCTTTTAAAATAGAGCCAGGGATACTGTGCCGTCTTGCGCAATACTAATATTTATCAAATATTTTCACCTCAATAAAAATACTAATATCTTAACTTTTATTGAGGCAGGCTTTTAAGTGAAAGAATAAATTAAATAGTTAGGTGTCATTACAACAAAATATTTAATTATTTTCAAATGTTTTATATAAACCCTGGATATGAAAGGATATATATATATACAAAAGGATCTTCACAGCTGACGCTGTCTTCCTTCACTCAACCGTTTCTTCCACTCCTTCTTGTCTTCCCAATCTCCGTCTGCTAGCCCTCTTCTTTCCATGGCTTCGTCCACCTCATCTCTGAAGGTTCTTCGGGGTCTTCCTCTCTTTCGTTTTCCTGGAGGACTCCACTCTGTTATTTTCTTTATCCATCGATTATTGTCCGTCCTTCTAACATGGCCGTACCATATTAATTTCTTTTCCTCGATGTAAGTCAGTGTGTCTTTTTCTACATTCATTCTCCTCTCTATTTCTGCATTTTTCTAATTCTGTCTAGTCGTGTCACCTGGCAGCACCTTCTCCAAAATTCCATTTCTGTGGCTTTTATTTTTCCTCTATTTTTCTTATTAATTATCCAGTTTTCTGCCCCATATGTCATAATACTTCTGATAATTGTGTTATATATTCTGTGTTTTGTATTTTTTGTAATGTGTGTGTTCCATAGAATGGGATGTAGTTGTCTGATACTTATTCTAGTTTGTCCTAACCTGTTCTTTATTTCTTCTTCTGTAGATGTATTTTTTGATATAGTAAAGCCTAGGTATTTGAACTTATTTTTCCCTCTTATTTCTACATTGTCGTCTATTTCTAAGTTTTTTACCTCTTCTTCTGTAATCGCTAAATATTCTGTCTTGTCGAAGTTTATTTCCATACCGGCCTTAGTGTACTCGTCTTTTAATTTTCGTAGCATATAACTCAGGTCCTCTTCATCTTGGGCTATTATCACTTGATCATCTGCGTAGCTTAGTGTATAAAGATGTTCATTGCGCACTGGTATCCCCATTCCCTCACATTTCCTTTTCCAATTCTTTAAGGTATCTTCTAAGAATATCTTGAATAGGGTTGGAGATGTGCAGCATCCTTGTCGGAGCCCTTTTGTTGTCTTAAAGTAATTACTGATCGTCTGCCCCACTTTCACTGCCACTTGGTTGTTTCCATAAAGTTGCTGTATTGCCCTGATTAGACTTTTGTTGATCCCTATATTACTCATCGCTTCCCACAGTTTTTCTGGGAACCGAGTCGTACGCTTTTCTGAGGTCTATGAAGGCCAAGTGAATGTCCCTGTTTTTCGCTCTTTTCTTCGCTATAAGTTGTTGGATAGTATATATGTTGTCTATACAGGATTTTCCGGCTGTGAATCCTGTTTGGTCTTCTCCTATTTTTCCATGAATATTGTCTTCTATTTTGTTTTTTACTATTTTTGCATAAATTCTTCCCATTAGAGAGATCACACTAATGCCTCTATAGTTGTCACATATTCTGCGATTACCTTTTTTAAATATCGACGTTATATACGCTTTTGTCCATTCATTCGGTAGTACATCCCCATTTAGTGCTTTACGAAACAAATGTTGCATCATGCGTAGTAATTTCGGGGTTCCATACTTTACCATTTCGGGTACTATTCCTCCCGGTCCTCCTGATTTTCTATTTTTTAATGATTGTGTGGCCTTTTTGACTTCTCCAATTGTTATTTCTACTTCTTCGTGTTCTATTTGGTCATTTTGTTTATTTTCTATCGTTTGTCTTTTAAACTCTTCTCTATTTTCTGTTAGCAGATCCTGGTAGTATTGCTCCCATTTTTCTTGTTGTATGAACGGTATGTATGCCTTTTCTTTTGAATTTGTTCTTAACGTTTTTAGTATTCGCCATGCTTCTGAACTCTTTGTTCCCCCTATGTATTGGTCAATGTTTGTGCACATGGTTTTCCACTGATCATTCTTTTCTCTTGTTACTAATCGTTTTACCTCTTTGTTCTTCTCTTTGTACTTTTGTTGATCTTCTTGCGTTTTGGTGCTTAGCCACCTATGAAAGAATGTTAAATGACTAATTTGTTCTTCGTTGGGTGTATCTTTTAACGGCGTTAGCGACCACTCTGACAAATTCTTCATGAGCCTTTGTTGCTGTATGATATACTTCTTCTCTATATCCCTCGTTTCATTAATGTTGTCAGCTGGTATTTCTCATTTCTTATTATATAATATAGGTTTCTTTTCTTAATTTGTGTTAACAACTTTCTGTCCGTTCCGTTTCTTTTAGATACCTTTTTATTATTTTCACCACACATAAAAGGACTCCAACCCATCCATTTAAGTGTCCACGTTTCTGATCCGTATAATAGGATCGACCAGACATAACATTTCTAAAAAAAAATTTGTAAAGATAAGAAAATCTATCTATTAGAAAATACATTTTTTCTTTTAAGGCTATTTTAATTTACCTCTAATTGTCGTTGTTGGGTTTATCTATTTGTTTATCTAAATTCCTAAATATTTATACTTATCTAATTCCTTTACTTGTAGATTTCTAATGTTAAATATGTATTGGTACGTTTAGTGATTTTGCTGTGACCATGATTTTAGTTTTTCTTTTCATTTCCCTTTTCTCACATTTAATGTTGACTGTGTCTATTAATGCCCGCGTTTGGTATAATGACAGTATTGTTGGCATAATATTGTTTTTTTACTTATCCTTGTCCTTTTCTTAATTTCTTGTAAAGTTGAAATAAATATGTTTTCAAAGTAGATATTAAAAAATATGGAATAAAATATACAACCTTGTCTTAACAGTATTAATTAATTAATTAATTCATAATTACAATTTTTGTTTTTTAGTAGTTTTTTCTTCTTTACAACAATCTACAATTTTTTACTTATACACACAAAATGCTTTTTAAAAATTGTAGATGTAAATAAAAATATATATTACGTTATAATTTTAGTACAAACTTTTTCAAAATTTCATAAACGTTGATTCGGTAATAGACATTTATCGGACGATTCTTTATATTTCTTTTGAGAAGCAGCAACATCAGACATACAAAAATATACAAGTAACGTTATTAATAAGCTATTACAAAGGGGAATTCGGAAAGAACAGTTTGGACTGCGAACAAATCCGACAACGAACACTTCCGCGAAAGATTTTTATGTTGAGCAACAAACACATTTTCGAATAATGAACACCTCACAACACACTTGTAGAATTTAATTTTATTTCTACCTACGAACGGTTTCTTGAACGACACCATGATAGTTGTATATATAACATTGTTGGATGCTAGTTGATTGCTGTTCTCTGAATTTTTGTAAGTGCTTCTTTAGACTCTTTATATAAAAAAACTAATAATAATATGGAACCTAAAAAGAGTGGAGTGTCAACAATTGGGCTCACCACAGAAACCAAGCAAAACCCAATATCCAAGACGGAGAGTGGACAAAACATGACTGATGGTTTGAATAAGTAAGCAAAATTGTAGGCGAAGTAAGATATAATCAAGAAGAATCAAGGAACCCAAACGAAAATCACATCTGAGAAACAAAAATCTGCTATTCATGAAAAAATAATGAAGCTGCTTCCAGTTTCAATAAAAGAAAGGGAGATAAAAAGTTATAATTAGTATAATTATCATTTAAGAAAAGCTAAAGAATAGAGAAATGTTTGAAGGACTAAAGAAAGATATTCGTTACATGAGAAGGTTTAATGCCATTACTTTGCTAATTTTAAAGCAGATGTGGCATTGAACATATGGTAATGCACAGTAAGTCTACTTGTGTAAACAAAGACAAAATTAAAAAGTTATGTTTCAAACTTCAATCATCTATTAAAAAACAATGATTTTGCTTATTATAATTTTGAAAAAACCTGTCGAACCGCGCCTATATCATATAACATAAAAAAACATTCCTGGACATAAACCCAAAAAAGATTACTTTTGGGAGCTAACGCTAGTAATAATATGAATCTTAAGTCGCTTTTTCTATCATTCTGAAAACCCTAAAATATTTTAAAAATTTTATAATTAAAGAAAAAATGAGAGTTAGCGATAAAAAAATTGATGGAGGGGCATGCGCCACGCAGGTTTTTTTCAAAGAATGGTCGTTTACCGTTTGTACCTTAAGCTTTAAAGATCACTTTTAAACCAAACAATTGCTACTCACAGGACTATTGCTATTAGATAATGCACCAGACATTAAAAAGGTCTGGAAGAGCCGAAAGGCTTCCGTTGGCTTACAGTTTGGTTTCTACCTCGTTAATTCAGCCAGTGTGTCAAGAGATTATTTAGGGTTTCAAAAAATTGTGCACTCGCACACTGTTTCGACACTATTTTAAAGCTTACTACTTTTCCCCGACTACGATATTAAAAACTCTTTAAGTTATCTAGCTCGTTGAAAAGGCCTGGTCAGAAGTCACTCAACGACAGCTGAATTCTACTTGGCGAAAGATGTGTCCTACATTTAGGGAGATGGAGATGATGTCCCTGAAATTATAGATGAAAGTGTGACAACTGCTAGAAATCTGCAATTGGTGAATGAGCTCATAATAGGACATAAAAATGGTCTGACGACATAAGAACTCTAAAAACTCTTAAATGAGGAATTCTGAAAAAGAGGAAAACGAAAGAAGACCAAACCCGAGAACAGCTATTAGAGGTCTTCGGAAAAAGTGGAAAATGTCAGGATAACGGTTTTAGTATGGCCCCAAACCAGTTTGAGGTTAATAGGTTTGGAGATATCTACAACGATTATGCTCTTAATTACTTTTGAAAAACTTGAAGAAACGGAAAAAGCAAAACTGATAAAATTGCAACTGTGAGTGTATGATATATATATATATATATATATATATATATATATATATATATATATGTAGGACAAATTATATAAATTTTTATTTGTTATTTGTTGGGTCTCCAGAACGAATTAGTAGAACTCTCATAAAAATCTATTATTTCCGGTATTTTGTCTTTAAACATATTATGCTCATTAACTGATTATGAAGCCAGAGTGGTCCAGTGGTTGAGGCGCGGGCTGCGATGCTGACGGACCAGGTTCAATTCCCGGTGCTCTCTGATGTCTGGCGGGTGGCTGCAGTCACAATATAATTGAGTACGCGTTCATTCGAACAAGGGTAATAATGGCGGTCGTCTAAGTGCTTGACTGCCACATCGCTATCAGAGATGGTGGCGACGACGGGCTTAGAACGTAATAAGCCTTAACCTTCAGTTTCGCAGGCCGTGCTCAAGCGGACTGCTATGCATTATTATTATTAACTGATTATGAACTGTTATTAATCACTTGCGATCTGTTATGGTATATTTAAGAAGTGATCGCTTACGTGAATTTTCCACAAACAAATCGTTTCAAATATTCGAAAATTCAAAAAACGTTGCTTAGAAATCCAACGTTTTCTCACTAATATAAAAAGAGCTACTTACTCTTCTAGTTTTCTTTTTGTAAAAGCCGTAGTTTTATGTGTACAACAAGAAGTCTACTCTAATATTAGGGAATGCGTAGTATAAAGTTTCGAGAGCATGTGCTGCCATCAAACTATTTACGTCAATTTCTTCCTAGTGTTCCGCTGAAATACCTCCTCAGATATTAAAGTTCTTTTACGTCCTCTTGTTTCCGGTGATGTATGGACGTAAGCAGCGAGGTGCGCTCTTTATAATAATAAAAGCTAGACTTTTAGCACGTTTTTCGACAGACTCGTAAAAGCGGAACATTCTGCTGAGATGGTCGAAAGCACGTGTAGAGCAAGATTCCGGATTATATTTATTATGCTATTCGCACAACTCCTGCAGCTCCCGCTATTAGAGAATTCTTTTTTATATTTATATTACACCGTGTAATTCAATAAAAAGCAACTCGTAAAGACCGTTCGAGTGGGGCGGCCCGACGCCCGCGCGTTTTATTAAAACTTCCGGATTTATTTTAGCCGCCACTTTCGCCGGCGCAAACTTCGCGGTATTCAAATTTCAGCCGCCCCGACACCCGCATTTTGGCGTAAAACCTCGGCCATGTTTAGTAATTAGTTTCCGTCTGCTTCCGATGACTTCGCTGCAGCCTGTGCTCGATAGCTCGGCATGAGTTGTTATTTGGAGCACACGAGTTAAAGTGCAAAGTTAACAGAGTTTATACGGTGCAGCCGCAAACGTGACTTCGTTTGATCTCCGCTTCGGCGGGGCGCCCGCCCCGCCACGCGCTCGCAGGCGCCGGGCCGGAGTTTTGCTTAATTTTGTTTAAACCCAAACTAACCCCGGACTAACGAAGCGGCCGTAATGAGGCCAACTTCCCACTCGCGGCGGGCCAGCGCCGCGCCGGCCGCGTTGCCCGGAGTTAACACAACAATAAGTCAGGGCGGCAGCAGTCGTAAACCGAACCGAACTTCTTAATTCCTAATGCGTCCCGGACGAGAGGATGACACGCCATCCGCCGCAGTCACGTGAGGCGCCCGGATTTCCCGGAGGATTACGGCCTGATTGGATGGACATCGGGCCGCGTGTCCACTTGCGTCGGCTGTTCGGAAGGACAACTTATCCACTCTATCCACTTCCCCGAGATTAGATTACTTGGCGTGTCATAATTATGTAAGTTTTTATGGGATCGATTCGCGACTTGCACCGATTATGCAAGCGCTGGATTCAAAGGCGGTTTATGGTTACGTCCTGCCGCGGACGTGGCCTGATTCGTAATCTTTAATCGGGGTCCCAACAAGAGCATGTCAGCTAAATTGAGATTGCCTTCCAAATAGCGTGGGAGATAGGTATTGAAATAGTTTCAGTTTTCTGAGATAACACATTTCTATTGATTAAAATAAAAAGGAGTAAAACTCAGCAGCAACCAGAAGACCCGGAATTTAAGTAACCTAGACAATCGTTTCTTTATGCTAAAAATATTTAAAAATGTCAAGAATCTTATACATTACCCAAATATATATTAAAAAGTATAAATAGAACTACGATGCATTCTGCAATTTAATCCTAATTTTCAACTTAAAATGCTGCTGAAGTATCCAGGATGTTGCAGTTAGTTTACTACTCTTTTGTTTTTATTTATTTTGCTTTTAGTCTATTTTTAAACCTAAAAATTATCCGCCGTATATAATCCTGAAGTTAGTAGAGATGTTGATGATTTAAGGGTTTTAGGGCAACAATTATAATAGAAGGTGTCCCAAAACAAATGAAGGATATAATTTAGAAAAAAAATGGTAGCATAAATTTTGGCTTTCAAAATTCCTAAACTAAAATATCCCACGGTGTGAGGTCACCAGATTTTAGTGATCATTTCACTTAGTTATTTTGGAAGATGTCACCCAAAAAATGTTGGCTTCAATAATTGAATTGTTATATGTGTCGCAGGATTTATGGGTACTTTTGCCGGAAACGGTTGCACCAATTATTTGTGGCGAGATATAATTTTTGGAAACTGGTCCTCGTAGGGTGCCTAGCTCTCCCTGTAAACTACATTGACCTGCAGGCCAAACTAGGTAGGGGTAGTCAGTAAAAACTAGCAAACGGCAGCAGGTTTCTTTGTAGCAAGTAGTGGCAAAAGTCGAATAGATTGGTACAGTTTACTTAGCAAATTTCTAGGCATAATCAGGAAGATTTGAATTGCTACAGAATTTTGTATGTAGAAGCAACTGAAAACTACTACAGATTACCCTTTTTCTAAGAGCAATCATGACAGGGAACAAAAATAAAACGGCTTTGAGACATGGACAGGAGTTGGGGCGCTACTAAGAATGTAGAAGCTTACTTCAAATGGGAAACTCCATAACACCACAAAAAAAAATAAGACGAATTAAGATTAATATACTTGGGCTAAGTGAAGTAAGGGATGTATGGGAGTCTAACTAGAGGTAGTACCTCTATACTCAGGGTTGCCGGACCTTCGGGTCACTCTGAGATATTGATCCTCAGTTAGATTCTCACTCTCATTTATGGCTCCTAGAAGCTTCATAAGCGGCCACATCCCGGTAACTGTGTCGGCACACAGGCTAAACTAAATGAGAGGCTATGGGAGGCAACTTCTAAATCCTAGATTTAATGGCTCCATAGGCAGCGTCTGACCCGGAGCGGGCGGCTGCAAACAGCGTCTGTTCCCATAGTGGGCGGCTAAAAATAAACTCGCCAACACGTTCGGCAAGCGCGGCGAGAAAATGCCAAACCCCTCTCTTTTAAACCATGATGAAAACGTCGAATTCACAAACAGGAATACCCCAGGTGGGTAGAGATGCACTCCACAATCCCACACTGATCAACGATCAGTCAGCCCCAAGGATTCTGGGGGCAAGAACTCGACAAACCTCAAAGCTAGACCACAGCAAAGAAGACATACAAACACAAAAATTTATAATAGCAACATACAACATTAGAACAATGCGAACAGAAGAATACAGAGAAGAGCTAGAACTGGAACTATCGAAAATAAAGTGGGATATCGTTGGATTATGCGAAACACGTCTACCCGGGAAAGGAACTCAATATTGAAATCAGGACACGTCCTATACCAGAACAACTCAGACACAGACCATAAATATGGTGGGGTAGCTTTTATCATCAACCGTAAGATAAAACACCTAGTAACGAAATTCCAAGCAGTGTCAAAAGAGTCATATACCTTACTCTGAAAATTAACAAACGATATAATATGCAACTCATACACGTATATGCACCGACGACAAACTCAGACGATGAAGAAGTGGAGCAACTATACGAAGATATTACACGCGCTAGGAGACAAGAAAAAACATACTACACCGTTATCACAGGAGACTTCAATTCAATAATAGGAGGCAAGCTGTCTGAAGACGACCAATACATTGGAAGGTATGGTTTGGGAATTAGGAATCCCAGAGGAGAAATGTTAGCAAACTTCCTCAGTAGCGAAAAGCTATACTGTTTAAACACATTCTTCAAAAACAAAGACAAAGAAAATGGACATGGAGAAGTCCCGACCAAAAACAAAAAGAAATAGACTACATCATGTCGAACGACAAAACACTATGTACGGACGTAGCAGTGCTAAATAGATTTAATACAGGCAGTGACCATAGATTAGTCAGGTCGGTGCTAGAAATAAAACCGAAACTGGAAAGGAAAAAGTTACAACACCAACAAAACTTTCCAACCATACAAGAATTGAGCCTCAATCAAGAAAATACCAATTACAACTACAGCGAAAACTAGAACCTACAGATAAGCTAAAGAACCTATACATAGATGCGCTAAATGAAAAAATTAAAAATAGTATCCACGAATCAGTTAAAAAAATATGTGCCAATAAGAAACCTAGCGGTAGCAAACTAAAACAAGAAACCTTGAATTTAATAGAAGAAAGAAGACGAACAAATAAGAAGCTCAAAATTTTCAAGAAATTAACAAGAAGGTCAAAGTGATGATTAGGAAGGACATAAGAGCACATAGAAATAAGCAAATTGAAGAAGCAATAGAGGACAACAGAAATATGAAGGTATTAAGATCGAAACTATCACAGAGTAAACAGAAAATAATAAAAATAAAGAATCAAGAAGGTACTGTAGTAGCAAACAGAAGAGATATAGTACATACAATAGAAAACTTCTACACAAAGCTATATTCATCTAACATATCTATACAGAGCTCGGTTAATAAAACTATTTCTAACGTGGGTTCCGAAATACCCGAGATAACTAGACTTGAGGTTAAACAAACCCTCAAGCAACTGAAAAATAGAAAAGCGCCAGGAGAAGACCGGATAACAGCCGAAATGCTGAAAATGGGAGGTGAAATAGTAGAAAACATTGTCACGGTTCTACTAAACAAATGTTTGATTGAGGGAAAGATACCAAAGGCGTGGAATAATGCTGAGGTAATTCTTCTCTTCAAAAAAGGGGACACATCAAATATTGAAAACTACCGCCCCATAAGCTTACTCTCGTGCATATATAAAGTATTGACTAAAATCATCACAAATCGCCTCACTCAAAAATTAGACTTCTACCAGCCAGTAGAGCAGGCGGGCTTTAGAAAAGGGTTCAGTACCATGGATCACATTCAAACCATCAGAACATTAATTGAAAAGACAACGGAATACAACACCCCCATTCACTTGGCGTTCGTGGACTATCGAAAGGCGTTTGACTCAATTGAAATACACGCCGTCCTCCAAGCACTAAATAACGCAAGAGTTGACTCCAGATACTCGCAGCTAATTAAACACATCTACGAAGAGGCTACATTTCACGTAAAGGTAGATGAAGACCTTCAAACTAACAAAATAAAGGTTGAAAAGGGAGTCCGCCAAGGAGACACAATGTCTCCAAAATTGTTCACGTCGGCGATGGAGGATGTGTTCAAGCAAATGAATTGGGAAGGGATGGGTATTAACATTGACGGATGTCTGCTAAACCACCTGAGATTTGCGGACGACATCGTACTGATTTCTAGCAATATTGACGAACTTGAAGCTATGCTAATACAATTAAATGAGGCATCCAAGACCGTAGGGCTGGAGATAAATATAAATAAAACCAAAATAATGACAAACAGCGATGCAGTTGTTTTATTGATAATCAACCGGTTGGAAAGAGTGGACGAATATATTTATCTGGGTCATTCAATTAGGATTGGAAAGGAAAACCAAACATCTGAAATTAGAAGAAGAATAAGAGCCACCTGGTCAGCCTTTGGGAGGCTACAGCATATTCTCAAAAATTCCGATATTCCCAATAGCCTGAAAAGAAAGGTGTATGAAACATGTATACTGCCCGTGGCAACCTATGGTTTAGAGACGGTGACGGTAACCCAGAAGAGCGCCGAGCAGCTAAGAGTTTGCCAAAGAGCGATGGAGCGCAGAATGTTGGGAGTGAGTCTAAGAGATAGACTGAAAAACGAGGAAATAAGGCGTAGAACGAAAATACCCGATATAATGCAGAGAGTAGCTCAAGCAAAGTGGCAATGGGCGGGACATATAGCACGGCATGAACCAAACCGCTGGACCTCAAAACTCTTGAGATGGAGGCCCCGTTTAACGAACAGAGGTGTAGGAAGACCACCAAAAAGATGGAGCGACGATATCCGAGACTTTGCGGGAAGAGATTGGATCCAGAAGGCTCAAGACAGAAATGCATGGAAACAAATGAGAGAGGCCTACGTCCAACGATGGACGGTTGCAGGCTGATGATGATGATGATGATGATGAAATGAAGTAAGATGGCCTAATAATGGGCACATTATTATAAATGGAGGAGAGACAATATACTACTCTGATGATAACGACACAGGAAACCAACTCGGTGTTGCAATATTGGTGCCACCAAAATTTAAACAATATGTTGAAAGTTATTTTCTTTTTTCAAACGAAACAATAATGTTTTAATTAAATTCTTTAAAGATCAAAATTAATATCATGCAAGCTTACACCGCAACAGCAGAAAATAATGAGGAAGCCACACAAGAATTTTAAAATGACCTAAATTAAATCTTAGAATTAGCACGCAACTACGACATGAACATAATTCTTGGTGATTTCAATGCCAAAGTCGGTAAGCGACGTTGTTAAGATATTGTGGGTGATTTTGGATTGGAAAAACAAAATGGGAAAGGCGAGTGTCAATTCAATTCTGTCAAGAACAAAATGTAACGATCATGCATTCATAGTTTAAACTTCCAAACCGTCGATTATATACCTAGCCAATTTCCTACTGCTACTCCATATCACACAATTCAAAGTCAGATAGATTATGTTATACTAAATAAACGATTCTGCAGCGATTTTAAGGTGGTAGAAAGCTACAAAGCGCACAAAAACCTTATAGTAAAAAATTTGACATAAGCGAAATTAAAAATCTTACGTGTGTGGGAAGATAAGATAAATGGACAATTGTTCGATCCACAAATATTTTTCGCATGTTAAAATCAGAATAGAAACAAAATCGTAAAGCATGGATCACTAATCAGATACTTGAAATGATGGTAAAGCGCAGAAAAATGAAACTAAATAACAATAATTGTGCATATTATAGAATATATATAAGAAAATAAAAAAAAATAAAACATGCAAAAAGAACTGGTTAAAAGGAAAATGCAAAATTATCGAACATAATGGGCGCAAGCAAGTTAGAGAATTTGGTGGTAAAATATATATCAACTGAAGCAACATAACGAGAAAAAGGTGAAAATCTTATATTGATAGAAGACCAACTAGATGAATGGAAGGATTATATAAAAAATATTTTTGAAGACGATAGTAATAGATGTTAAGAATAACAATATTATAGAGATAATAAAGAAAGAAATTGTGCAGGCAGTAAAATCATCAGAGATGGGCAAAGCCTCAGGGCAAAATGGGGCACCTATATAAATAATTAAACTTATAGAGGACAATAACATCACAATTTTTATAGGTTTATTTAACCATATCTATGAAACTGGCATAATTCCAAAAAACTCGGTACACTCTGTATTTGCTACGCTACCAAAAATAAACAAACCTAGACAGTCCAAAGATTTTTCTACAATAAGTCTGATCGAAGCTTTTTTGAAAATTATACATCGCAGAATTTATAGGGATATCAAAGAACAACTTACAGAACATTATTTTGGTTTTCGTGATGGATTAAGTACACATGAGCCCCTATTTTTTATACAAATATTATTGGGAAGATGCCATAATGTAAATAATGATACCTACCTGCACTCTATTGATTATGAGAAGGCTTTTAACAAAGTCAAATACAACAAACCTCTAGAAATACTAACTGTTACTCAATTAGATAAAGCTGACATTCTTATAATAACTAATTGCAAGGAAATGTTGAAGGTCGCCGATCTACCAGGACGTAGCTAAAAAATTAGGGGGCCAGTATGGAAAAATATACATTAGTTATTTTGAGCTGCCATCTCCCGTGTCGAAATCGCAAACACTCTTCTCCGAAGAGTACGCATATAAAGAAGAAGAAAGACAGGTGGCATTGTACTACTGGAACCACAAGTAATCCAAATCCATGCTACCCGTATTAGACCACAAAAAATCTATTATTACGATAACTTTCACTACTGATAATCACTGTGTCTCAAGCCTCATCGGCAAAAAGAACCGTCCAATCACTCCACTGGTACAAAATCCACACCAAACTGCTACTATTTGGGTATGCATAGGCCGTTTTTGTACGCCTTAAAATGACAATTTTGCTTATTGACATACTCACTAAGGTGGAAATGTGCCTCGTCGTTAAGGAAGATTTTCTAATCAAAGTGTTCCTAAACTTCTTGATTCATTAGCACGCAATCGTCAAACACTTGTAGTTTCAAATGGCAATGACCATAACTAGAGGAACCGACAATAAAAAACGGAATTAAGCAAACGTCAAACCCAAGCCTGGCATCATTATGTTTCAAAAGGGTACCTTCAAAGTCTAATAAACACTATGCCCAAATGACACAAATTTTTTATCAAGAACGAAGGCTGATAAACTAAATATTGATATTAGTTTCGATTGCATTCCTTTTCTATTCTACTACTTATTTGATTTTGCCATTGTAGTAAATTTGTCTTCTAATACGAGGTGCGTTTAAGTTATAAGGTCTTCAAATTTTTGTCTCAGCAGTGAAAGTAAGTAAAAAGATGCGGTTAATTTTATGAGACGCGGAAAGTACTTTTGAATTTGTAATATAGGTGGCAGTGAGTGTTGTTTTGTATACTTAAAAGGGAACGTTTAGTATTTAGTGTAAAACAACGTGTAATTATCCGTTTTTTCCTCTTGCTTGGTAAGACGCCCATCGAAATTTATTGCAATTTGAGTGAAACATATAGTGAAGGCGTTATGGATGTTAAAAATGTACGTTCGTGCGTGAGAAATTTTAAAGAAGATTAAGAGTTATGAGATAATAAACCGAAGTAGCCCCGGCCACGAACCACGACTGCACAAGTAGAGCAAGTTCTTATGGGAGACCGTCAATTAGGTGTATGTGATATCGCCTCTAAACTTAGCATTTCTGTAGATTCTGAGAAATCCATTTTGCATGATGTCCTAAAAATTCGGAAGGTTTCTTCAAGGTGGGTCCCAAAATGCTGATCGACTAACACAAGGCTCCGCGGGTGGCAATATCTAACGCATGATGCTGCCATAAATTTTTGACCATGAAGGACACTCTTCGTGCCCGCTCATCTTCTAATCGAGTTGTTGTTGCATCGGGGATTTTTTAGTGGACTAAATACACCTCTAAGGAAGTGGTCTAAGCAGTCATGGAATCATGGCGACGACATTGCGAAAAATGTGTACATCTAAGATTATGTTGACAAGTAACAGAAGTATTAACTTTCTTGGACTAGCACCTTTTAAAATAAATTTGGAGATCTTGAAACTTTCTTTTTATATTATTGTAGCTAACTACGCGTGCGATGTAGAACATGATTATATAGATACAATTCATTGTATGATTAATTTTCCTTAATTTTTGAAGTAATGCAAGACTTTTTACATCCAAGCAAAACGGAATTTTTTTTAGGATTGTAAATCCAGGATTTTAAAACTGGCAAATTATCAGCGTGCTAAATATAATATTTTAAGAAATAAAAGTTGTAAAGGATTTAAAAGAATTAATATTGTTCTGCTTTCCAGGAGTCGGTAATCGTTACTACCTCAAAAAAGATAATGTCGTAGAAACATGAAATTTTAAAAGAACTGCCCAGGGAGGTACAAACAGACTCGTTTTCAGTTAAAATGTACTAGATAAAGAATCAATGAAAACTTTTCTTAATAAATAAAATTGTAGAAATAAAAATTAGAAATAATTTGCTTTAGATTTCATCAGGTATATTTAATTTGGTTTCTTATAACTTAGGACACTAGGTTACTAACAATAAGGAGTAGAAGAGGGCTGAATTGTATTAATCTCATGGCATTTAACATTGATTAACCTTATGATTGGATCGTTTCATGTTAATTACACCATTTTAGGACGGTTTTTGAACAAATTTCTTTAACAATTTATTACCAACCTTTAAAAGTTATTCACGTAACTGGCCTTCAGTCACAAAAAATTATTTAGTTTGTGATTACTAAAATATTGATCTAATTCCCCAAAAATTGTTTAAACACATCTCTAATCTAATAGCCACACAAAATCGAAATCGGTATGAGGACTAAAGTAGACTTCTCTGATCAATTAACAGTTCTTTTTAACTATATCATAGGAAGATGTAAAATTTGATATCGCATTGAAGGCCACAAGAACATTGTAGGATGATATAATTGAGCAACTCCGCTGTACCAGTCTTAAATCTGGGGCCTCGCCACAAAATGGGGAAGGAGAAAGGATTGAAAACTAACATCTCACTAAAAAACCTAAGTTGAGCTGGCTTCGGCTGATAGCACCATGTAAGGGTCTTTATTCAGACCCAACAACAGCGACGGCGAGAAGAAATGAATCTGGCGAAGGTGGCAGCCCTGTTTTAGAGTTGGTACAAAATTAAAAGCAGCATCTGTGCCCAGATTAGGCGGCTGCAAATAGTGTTTGTCTCATATTGAGTGGCTGAAATAAACTTGTTCATGATCTTCCAACTCATCACGAGCAATTTTGTTAATGCTAAATATACAATCAATTTAACAGTTTAATAAAAACATGCGCAACCTGGAAGGTAGAGAATTTCCGAACAATTCTCAAAAGATACAACATTAACCTAGTAGCCCTTACTGAAACCAAGAAGAAATGCAAATGCGACAAAGGCTTTGGTGGCTATATATTATTCTACAGCGGACTAAAAAAGTATAATAATGCACGGGTAAGAGTTGCTATTGCTATACACCAAAAAATGATGACTTACGGTAAATATTTGAGAGAAGAGAAATGAAAGACTGCTACAGATGAAACTAAACATATGAGGACACGAGAATATCGCACTAGCAGTGTCTGCACCTATAGACGACTTCAATATCCAAATAAAAGATAATTTAAAGATAAATTGTTACAAACGCAAGACAACTTCGGTACATAAAAGGAAATAATAATATTAGAAGACTTCAACGTTAGAACTAGAAATAAGTCCAATAATTCAATCATTGGTGACTACGGCGAGCTTACAGGAAATAACTATGGGCAGCAACTTACAGAAATATGTCAAACATTTGAGCTAAAAATACTCAACGGATACTTCCAACATCGCGAGATAAATAAGTTTATGTAGAGCCAACAAACGAGAAAATTAAAATCTATTACAGATTATACTATTAGAAGACACACCACCTAAATAAAAATACAAGACTTAAAGAGGATCCCACCATTTCCTGTTAAAAACGACAATGTACCTGCTACACAAAAAAGCTAAAAAGGAAGAAATTAATGATAACACAGAAGAAACTGGGAAGAAATTATCGACCAAAAATACAACTTTAATTCTATTAATACAAAATCAACAAGATTTTATACAAACTAAGGTTGTTCTCAAAATTATCATTTAAATTAGCAGATATAAGAATGGTGAAATGAGGAATTAGAAAAGTTAACCATGGAAAAAAGAAACTTATATAATACATGGCTGACTACAAGTGACCCTCAACGTAGAACGGCATACTAAAGAAAACAAAATGAAATACAAAAGAAATATAAAAAGCAAAAAAAACGACGAATGAAAAAAAAGGTGCGATAAAATAGAACAGGTTATGGGAGATACTAGAATGGAAAATGCCTGAAACATTATCAAAAATATAAGAAAAGTTGAGAAAGGCAGATATACAAACATGATAAGTATAGACCAGTAGCAAAATTACTTTGCAGGATACTAAAAAGAAGACAGAAGAGAATACCAACAACAGAATCTAATGCATCAAATGCTAAGAAGTTACATTGCTAAGACAATAGTGGAAAAATTACAAAAAGAGATGAAAAACCGAAAATCGCTTAGTTCAGGAGCTATCCCTGCTAAATTAATTAAACACTCAACTATAAGGGCACACGAAATTTTTACGTATATATTTTACAAATGCTTTACTAAACATGATCCTCTACATCAAGATTGGAAGATAGGATATGTAACACATATACATAAAAAGAGATTATGAAACGACTGTGGAAACTATAAAGGCCTCATCGTGTTAGCAACGATAGGACGGATTTAAAGAAAAAATAAATAGAACAAGAAATGACAATATAAAAAAACAACGGATTTACGACAGAATGCTCAAGCATTAACATTATATTCTCTAAAAAACAAGTAACAGTCTTCAGATTTCATAAAACCAATATAAACAAACACTACATATATACTATTTAAGAAATTTAAACAACTCAGTTCACGGGATGAACCGCGTCTATTTCGGGTAAATTCTCGACGTTTCGGCATCCGCTTTGATGCCATTTTAAAGAGGTTAGCTCTTCACTCGGGTTCTCAATCTGCCTACTTCCCAAGGAGAGCTTTTAGTCTTTGAATAAGACTAAGCTTTCGTGTGACCTGCTTGATCTTTTATAGGGCTGGAAGTGAAAGTTTGTTTGGCGAGAGATGCGTTGTGTTAGCGAAAGTTCGTAGAATTAAGGGTGTTGCGAAATTGGCGGTGCGGAGCAATAAGGGACTTTCACATGACAGGCAAACGCTGGCTGTCATCTCTTGTGTTGAGAGACAATTGCCTCACGTACTATTCTGCTGGTAAAATGGGAAATGGGGGCAATGGTTTTAGCCCCAGAGAAATTAATTTTGTGGCCTGTTTCTTTGCTGTGTTTGGCAAGTGCCAAACCATTATCGCCTTTCCGTACGGCCAGAGAATGCCCGTATATTCGGCTAGATATTTGCCGATTTGTTTGACCTATGTAGGTCCTTTGGCAGTCTCCACAAGGTATTTCATAATTTGCCGTGTTTGACCTATGTGGTCCTTTGGCAGTCTCCACAAAGTATTTCATTCCTTGGGATTGGGCAGTGATCCTTTGCTGAGCGAATAAGCCCAGATATTTGGTTATTGGTCGTAAAGACCGTGCGGATATTTTGCCGCATTAGTATGCGGCTTATTCTATCGGTGATGCCTCTGATGTAAGGTAGAATGCTTTTGTTGGTCAGGAGGGTTTTGGGATTGAGAGTTAGTGTTTTATTTATATTTTTGATTATATTAGTTAAGGATTTGTTGGAATATCCATTTTGCAGTAGGGTGGTGGTAATGGATTTGATTTCTGTTTGGCGATTTTCGTATCGGAAAGTCTGATGGATCTGGTTATGAGGGATTTTGCAACCGAATGGATTTGGGCAGGGTGGTGATGGGATTTGGCATTTAGATGCGGTTAGTGTGATGGGTTTCTTAGACAATGTAATAAAAGCTGTCATTAGAAGGATTGTCTTGTTAGAAGTATCTAGGAAGGGAAGAAAATTGTTATGTTTAGTTTCCATGGTAAATTTGATATTGTGGATATGTGGATTTGGTTGAGGTGGGAAAGGAATTCTGGAAGGGTATCATGTCCATGAGGCCAGATAAAAGTGTCATCGACATATTGTATCCAGCAGCTAGGTTTAAGATGAAATGCAAGGGCATTGCCCGCGAGAACACAGCCAAAAAAGGCCAAATGCAAAACGAACAAAAGTAAAAGATTAATGCCGCGCGAACTAAACAAAGTCGAAGACTCAAGTGCGCGGCCCGCGGTATGCGGCCCAGACCGCCTGTCATATCGCAACGCGTGCTCGGAGAAATTGGGCCGATATCACAAATTTCAAATATGTATAAGAGGGAATCCAAAAATATAGCCGGCCCTAATTTGAAACTTCAAAAATAAATATAATTTTGAGATTGGCGCGAACAATAATATAGAGGTTAAGATCACTCTCACGTTATCTTCATATTCCAATTTAATTCAAATAATAATTATATTATTAAAAGCATTTAATTTACAGACAAACATGTAATCGGAATTTTGGTGTGCTTTACAACTAACAATAAACTGGCCGAATTCATCCGCCTAGCTAAAAATTATTTTTATAAAATTGTGATGCATAGGAAAAATATTAAGCTGCTTATAAAAACATTCTTTGAGTATATAAATGGGTATAGTTCTTTAAAACTTGCCAAAAATAATAAAAAACGGCTATAATATTAATTTTTTCAAATAAAAAACACTCGTTCTTATTTTTTACCAATAGAATCATTAATAAGACGATTAAAATATAAAAACACCTTCAATACCCCAGTGCTCAAAATAATGTTTAACGTATGCTCATCATTTGAAAACTGTCACTTATTTCACCATCTCAAGTACGTAAATAATCAACGCAAACATTCTTCCTCTAATCCAGGATATCTTTCGCTAAAGTTTCATTTCTATTTCAATAAATAGCAGAGCAAGTAAGAGGTGAGAGGTTCCAATCTCTATCGATAATGGTATTAAAGTAGAAAATAAAATTTAAAAAAATCAATGTCGTTTACCTGGTGAAAATAAATTTTCATTTATTATTAACCTTGGAAACCTATTCGTATATATGATTTTTAATTTGAGTGCAGTTGGCTGTAAAGTATTAACTTGAATTACACATTCCGATAATTATGTCAGGCCATCTATCTACCTTAACACTTGCTAAATATTATCTATGACGCTTACATTATAAGGTTACTGAATAAACTATTGTTTCTCATTAGAAATAAGTATATGTACAGACGTCTATGCTAAAGATCCTACTTACTTGGTATAACTTGGCACCAATTGTATTTACTATTACACAGACAATTCTTATTTGAAGCTTGAATTACGGTTGTTTATACATTTATAGATCGTTTAGAACAAAAATAATGTAATTAAATTACAAACTATTAGAAAAAATTTTAATATGTTTCAGCAAATGATTAAACATATCAAAAAGTGTTGTTTATCTTACCCCAAGAGAAAGTTCTGTGTAGACTAAACCGACAAAACATTACCAACCCTATAAACTAATATCCAATATAATAAATAATCGCATTCTGACATGTCAATTTAATCTTTAAGAATACGCTAAGTCCAAAGAAAATCTGAGAATAACATTGGCAATTTAACGATATCCCCTATTTCCCACGCTGCTCACAAGTCCCAGCCCCATCACAAAGGTGGAAACTTTATACATGACGGTAGTCACTTCAGACGCATTTTGGCAAATCCAACGGTCGTTTTGGTGATGCACCTTCTTATCTTGGATGAAGTTCTTTTTGTCAAAAGAAATTTTAGAAAGCTAAGACTGTTGTATTTGATGTCGTTCAGTAGTGTCTTAGTCTTTGACGTGCTATCCATCTTATCTTTGTCAATCAACAGTTGGCGATTTCCTAGGTCCTGATACACTGCTATACTGACCGTTGACTTTGTGGTCAGATTCTCTGTATTTCTTAGCTACGTTATAAACATTTTTATAGGCAATCAACGTAATAATTTCTGTCGGTGATGTTCCAACTACTAAGACTGAAATGGGCAGGACATGTAGAACGAATGGAGCAAATTATCATTTAAATTAGCAAATATAAGAATGGTGAAACGAGGAATTAGAAAAGTTAACCATGAAAAATAAACTTATATAATACATGACTGACTACAAGTGACCCTCAACGTAGAACGGCATACTAAAGAAAACAAAATGAAATACAAAAGAAATATAAAAAGCAAAAAAACGACGAATGAAAAAAAAGTGCGATAAAATAGAACAGTTTATGGGAGATACTAGAATGGAAAAAGTCTGAAACATTATCAAAAATATAAGAAAAGTTGAGAAAGGCAGATATACAAACATGATAAGTATAGACCAGTAGCAAAATTACTTTGCAGGATACTAAAAGAAGGCAGAAGAGAATACCAACAAAAGAATCTAATGCATCAAATTGCTAAGACAATAGTAGAAAAATTACAAAAAGAGATGAAAAACGGAAAATCGCCTGGTTTAGGAGGTACCGCTGGTAAATTAATTAAACACTCAACTATAAGAGCACACAAAATGTTTACGTACATTTTCAACGAACTTAAAAAGTTCGTTATTGAATTCTATATGCCTGTCGGTCTGTCTGTCGCTGTCACAAAATTATGGATTTTTTTTTATTTTTAAATGGATTCTTATAGGAAATTTTACGCTGATTTCAAAATCGAAATCAAAAAGTTTCTATCTCGACTAGTTTTCGAGATATTCGACTTCAATTTCAGGAAATTTCGACATTGCGATTTTATGAGTAATTCTTAAAGAAAATTTTACGCTGATTTCAATGAAATCGAAAAATTCTATATCGAATAGTTTTCAGATATTCGACTTCGAATTTCAGGAAAATTTTCGACATTACGATTTTAAATGTGATTCTTATAGGAAATTTACGCTGAATTCGAAAATGAAGAAAAATTTTATGTCGAATAATTTTCAGATATTCGATTTCAATTTTCCGAAATTCGAAATCGAAATTTAAGTTCGTTCTGGGATTGCTTACAGAGCAATCTCTTCGCCGACCCCATGTTTTACAAATGCTTTACTAAACATGATCCTCTACTTCAAGATTGGAAGGTAGGATATTTAACACACATACATACCAAGAGATTAAGAAACGACTGTGGAAGCTATAGAGGCATCAGCGTGTTAGCAACAATAGGACGGATTTAAAGAAAAAATAAATAGAACAAGAAATGACAATATAAGAAAAAAAACAGAACGGATTTACGACAGGATGCTCAAGCATTAATATAATATTCTCTAAAAAACAAGTAACAGCCTTCAGCTTTCATAAAACCAATATAAACAAACACTACATATATACTATTTAAGAAATTTAAACTTAGTTTACGGGATGAACCGCGTCTATTTTGGGTAAATTCTCGACGTTTCGGCATCGGTTTTGATGCCATTTTCAAGAGGTTAGCTATGAGTCTTTGAATAAGACTGAGCTTTTGTGTGACCTGCTTGATCTTTTATAGGGCTGGAAGTGAAAGTTTGTTTGGCGGGAGATGCGTTGGGTTGGGGAAAGTTTGTAGGATTAAGGGTGTTGCGTAATTGGCGGTGCGGAGCAATAAGGGACTTCCACATGACAGGCAAACGCTCGCTGTCATCTCTTGTGTTGAGGCACTGTGGGCGTTTTTTTTTTATTTCAATTACCTCACGTACTATTCTGCTGGTAAAATGTGAAATGGGGGAATGGTTTTAGCTCCAGAGAAATTAATTTTGTGGCCTGTTTCTTTGCTGTGTTTGGCAAGTGTCGAACCATTATCGCCTTTCCGTACGGCCAGAGAATGCACCTATAATCGGCTAGATATTTGCCGATTTTTTTGACCTATGTAGGTCCTTTGGCAGTCTCCACAAGGTATTTCATACAGTCCTTGGGATTCATTGGGGCAGTGATCCTTTGCTGAGCGATTAAGCCCAGATATTTGGTTATTGGTCGTAAAGACCGTATGGATATTTTGCTGCATTAGTATGCGGCTTATTCTATAGCTAATGTCTCTGATGTAAGGTAGGAATGCTTTTTGTTGGTCAGGAGGGTTTTGGGATTGAGAGTTAGTGTTTTCATTTATATTTTTGATTATATTAGTTAAGGATTTGTTGGAATATCCACTCCCAAGGAGTGTATGAAATACCTTGTGGCCCAGATCGCCGGCCATATCGCAACGCGTGCTCGGACAAATTGGGCCGATATCACAAATTTCAAATATGAATAAGAGGGAATCCAAAAATATAGCCGGCACTAATTTAAAACTTCAAAAATAAATATAATTTTGAGATTGGTGCGAACAACAGTATAGAGGTTAAGATCAATCTCATGTTATCTTCATATTCCAATTTAATTCAAATAATAATTATATTATTAAAAGCATTTAATTTACAGACAAACATGTAATCGGAATTTTGGTGTGCTTTACAACTAACAATAAACTGGCCGAATTCATCCGCCTAGCTAAAAATTATTTTTATAAAATTGTGATGCATAGGAAAAATATTAAGCTGCTTATAAAAACGGCTTGCACTAGATGATATTGTGAGTAAGAGTTGTTGAATCTAACTTGGAAGTATCTTTCAGAGATGTATGATTTTAGTAGCAAGTAGTATGGACTGGGGAATGTGGTTTTAATTTTAAGTTAATAGTCCGGTGTGCCACATTTTGTCAAAGGCTTGTGTTATATCTAGGAATACCGCTGTACAATATGTTTTCTCCTCTAGGCTAGTTGCAATTGTATTTACTATTTTATGTGTCTGTTGAATAGTGGAGTGGCGTTCCCTGAATCCAAATTGGTAGTCAGGTATTATAGTTGATAAGTCTATGTCAGCTCTAATTCTGGCGAGTAGCAGTTTTTCAAATAGTTTTGGTAGCGTGGGTAACATGCTAAGTGGTCGGTGTGAGCTGATTTCATTGACTGGTTTTCCAGGTTTGGGTATCATGATGATATGAGCAAATTTCCATATCACTAGGATATACGATAATCTCAGCATACTATTGAAGATTGTTGTCAATAGAACTACTGTTTTTCGTGGGAGGTGCTTTAGTGTTGCTCCCGTTATTAAATCATAACCTGGTGCTTTGCGTGGATTTAAGTTTTTGATCTCCTGTTTTATCTCTGTAGGACAAAATGGTTTTATAGGTAATGACATTTGGCAACGTATGTTCAGAAAATCTTCGATTTCTCCGTCAAAGTTTCTGTATGGAGGTAGAGTGAATACTTTTTCGAGGTGTTCAGCGCATACTGTGGCTTTTTCGATATCGCTTTTTGCCCAGCTTCTGTCTGGTTTCCTTATTGGCGGTATTGTTACTTGCGATCTTTTGAATTTTTTTGTGGCCTTCCAAATAGTATGATCGTCTTTGGACAGTGAGTTGACGTAGTGTTTCTTACTTTGTTGAGGGTATTATGTAATTTCCTCCTTAGTCTGTTGTAAATCAATCTGTTTTCGTTATTTCTTGTCCTGTGCCATCTAGCCCTTGCTCTTCGTTTTTCTGTTACTAATTCTCTAATATTGAGCGGTATGTTTTCCGTTTTTGTGGGTGTTTCTATTGGCGTTGGTGTTGAGTGCCAGGCAGCTTGTCGTATTAGGCTAACGAGAGTTTGTGCTGCTTCATCTAGTTGGTCGGTATTTTTGATTCTTATTTTCAGACTATTCTATGAAAGCTTTGAATTCTTCCCAATTTGTTTTCTTTTTTGTTGTAAGGTTAGGAGTAGGTGCGATTTTGATTATGTGCGAGCTTACTGTTGCAATGACTGGTGTATGGTCCGACGAAAGTTCAAAGTTTGATTCAATTTGCATATAGTTTGGCGATACACCCCCCTTAGAATAAAGAAATCTAAGAGGTCTGGTAACTTGTTGGGGTCAGTTGGCCAATATGTCGGTTCGCCAGTGCTAAGATAATTACAATTCTGTGTAGTTAACGCATTTAGGAGGTTTCTTCCTTTTGGTGTCGTCAGTCTCGCGCCCCATACTGTGTTTTTTGCATTCCAGTCTCCGCCAATTATAAATCTATTGCCTTGAGATTGAAAGAATTCTTTGTACTCTTCAGGAGATATGGCATGTCTTGAAGGGCAGTAGATCGTAGTAACTCTGAATGACCACGGGCTTGCATCAACTTGGATACTGGCAGCTTGTATTGTTGCAGTTTGGTGATAATACTAGCTCATGATGCGGTATTGTACTTCTAATTATGACAGCAGCCCCACCATGTGCAGTGTTGTTAGGGTGGGAGGTGTGGTAGATTTTGTACGAGGGAATTTTAAACATTGTTCTTGTAGTGAAGTGTGTTTTTGATATCAGTGCTATCTATCTTATGTATTTTTAGGAAGTTTTCTAGTTCTAATTTGTGGTTTAGTAGCCCATTGGCATTCCAAAGGGCGATACGCAATGATTGTAGTTTGAATTTAATTAATTTTTTGGATTACAGTACTCAGCATGTTTAATATCATGCTGTTTTGGTTGATTAACTGACTAAACGTAGCTTTGAACTCGTTCAAAAACATTGTTAGTTGTTCTGTGATATTGGTATTTGCTGATTGTTGATTTTGTGCTAGCGCTTGCGAGTATGGCATTTGTTGATTGGGGAGCGTCTGTATCGAAGGCGCACATGCACATAAGAAGGTTTTAGATTTTCTCGCAATATAACTTAAAAAATGCTGAATTTGTATTGACTCTGTAGAACTTGATGTCTAAAATATATTAGACTTTATCTAGTTTCCAAATAAAAATATAAAACTTAAGGGATGCTAATTTAAAATAAGTTGAAAAAATTGTAGAAAGAATTTTCTTATAAATTAAGATAATTTTGAAGAGATATTTAAATTTTGATATCTTTTTAGGCTTATCTAACCAAACCCAAGTAAAAATAAAAAATATTAACAAAATTGCCGATTTCAATCATAACTAACTAATAAAATAGTGTAATAAATAATTTAAACTATTTTAAGGTGCATCGGAGATAAATTAAAGATTTATATATAAAGATGACGCTGTAAATAAATAAATTTTGCTTGAAACTCTAGTTTATGTACCTCAACTTTTAAAATCAATTCTTTTAAATTGTGAACATCTGAGGACAGCCGAAGTAACATTTTTAGACATGCCAAGGCTTACAACTATATTTAATAAAGCAACAATAAAATGATGTCTACATCAAGTGAAAAAGAGATATAAGTAAATGCATGCTTTGTATTTAGGACCTTTAAAAATGATTGGTATTGAATGAGTAAAAAAATAGTAATGTACAGTTATGGGTGGTGTGAAAAACAATGGAAACAGACAATCATTGGCAGCGATGTACATCAGTATGAGGTTACCATCCGTGTGTGGGAACCCAGCACCGAGTCGCAAAACCGTATTTTGTTGAGTATCGGATTGGCTAGACCTGCTCTCAGAAAATGTGAAAGCGTGAGCATCCGGTAAATCACATTCGATTTGAATACAATAGAGGCTTAAAAATTACAGGCGAAATGAGTTCCCCACATTTTCAAGCTGAGCAGAAGCAGAAACTGTGGAGATATGCTAACAGTTGTTACAACTATACAGCGTAGATCTGGAGTGTTTGCTTACAGCAGACAAATTATAGTTCTAGCTCGAGACACTGGAATATAAACTCCAATCTATAGAATGCAGCATATTGGGAACCCGTTCTCTGAGAAGGCACGGGAGGGATTATTATTTTAAAACAAATGGCTATTGAATGTTTATTTACAAAAATATTATCAACTGAGCGGTACTGTGGGTTACAGAAGAAACTCTGCTGACATATTCAGTAATGCTGTCATAGAAAATTAAGACCCTGCCCCTAGCCTTAACATAACAGTTAAACATTGCGTCGTAATAAGTTCTCGTTCAACAACGGGCTTTAATCGGCTATCTACAAGTAAGAATGCAGCAGCTTTACGAAAACTGCCAGAGCGATAGCAAAAGCGCATAGATATTTAAAACATTTTTATTTAAATGTTACTTACTTTTTCCCAATGAAAAAAGAGCAAAGAAAAACAAACGTAATGAAACGGTGTCGCCTAATCACTTCTATTAATGTTCTATTACCATAACTAATGCCCAATGCAGCCGGATTTCCTAGTTAGCATTCCTACACCAGCTTCTACTCTGTCCAGCCAATAGTTTTTTCACTCCTTCACATCCAATAAAATCTGACTCAGACATCCATCAATTTACAACGACAATAACCATATCAGACCAAGAGCAGCTCCTGAGCCCAGCCATTCCGCAGCTTTAAAAATTATCATCAATAAACGGTACGAGTCCAAACTTTGTGTTGTATATCTCGAAACGCGTTAATACACCTAATCCGCACAATATAACATCCTTGTGCTTCGTCACACCGTTGTCAGCAATTCTACACGCATTGTAGTTCAATTAGAAGTCTTAAAATCGAAAGCACTCGTCATAACAGCGTGTCATAACAGTGGTGTTCTTTAAACTGAATGTCAGCCAAGAAGATAATAATAAAATTAAAAAAAAAACGAGGGGAGAGTCACGTCCAGTCTGTAGAGAAGTTAAAGCTCCGTTGCCACGATTTGTGCTGCTAGAAATTCTTTCGATAGCAGCAGTGCAAGGCTCGGAGTATTGTTGTAGTGAGAAACCCAGATAGTAATCTTCGGGTACACGTGCGCCACTCTTTTCTTCAGCCTTTTAAGCACATACACGTAAAATGCAGGGTTGGTCGTCTGTTCGGGTAGTACTAACTCATTAGGAACAATATATTTGTAAAACAAGAAAAAGATAATGAGCATCACTTTTATCTTTGATATGTTTCTCTGCTCGAGAGGATTTTCATATGGCTCTCAATGCTCTTTTCTTTTGGCTTCGGCTTATATTTAAAACTCTCTAGTTACCTCTCTAAAAAAGTTAGACGTACTTCTAATACAGCCTAAGATTTTGTAAAAATCGACATTTGCTGTTTTGTTCGTCGGAAACTAATTAAGCACAAACTTTTCTCACTTTCATTTTGTTGTAACGGTGAATGTTGTAAATACCTCTTTAATGACTATCATTTTAACTTTTAATCGTCGGTCATAGTCCAAAGCTATTTGAAGTTCTTTATTCTTTTTCTGAAAGCTACGCATCACCTAAACAGTTGTGATTTTGATTTATAATGGAACATTTAAACAACTGTCCACTTAACAAGTGATCCACACTCTGTAAAGGGTTAAAGGCAAATGAATTGAGTCGGACCGCCTCTCGACTCTTCTGTTTGAACAAAGAAAATTAGGGTAATTACTTTCTTATCGTACTTTATATAACAAAATTGTAAATTTTAAACAAAACATTATACACCATCTAAAATTAATACTTGTCAGAGGTATTCTTAACAGATTTTGTTTACTAATTGTAATAACCGCATGAGAACAAAGACTTCAATAATGGCAAATATTTGAATAAAAGTTCCAAGGTTCTTAAAGATAAAACCATAGATTTGTTGTATTAATAAAATTTTAAGCCTCTGAAAAAAGATGAATTAGCGTAAAGTTTGTATTTAGATGATAAAAACTAAAAATTTGTCCTTCAAAACCCCTAACAAAAGAATGTTAACGTACAACTTTTTTTTACTAAAACTCACAATATCTATGTGACAATATAACAATACCAAACTTTTTTTAAAGTGCCTAAAAATAAATATACAAACAAGACAGGCCTTTGTTTTCTTTTACAGGTAGATGCCAATCAAATATTGCAAATTAAATTGTATTTATACTGCTTGTTTATTTCGGCGCTCCATCGAATATATTAAACAAATAGCAATTACGTTCAGCTCAATAGACTCCCTGCGTAACTACAAAAAATTAATTGGAAAACTGTAAATTTAACAATAAAATCTAGGACACAAATTGGAAATTTTTTTATGGTTGTTAAGTATGTGGTGTCAGCGAATCTTGCCCTGTTTACATTCCCATTATTCCATGCTGTAACATTTTACGTCGGCAGCTAGTACACATACTACAACAGTTTGTGTTTACCAGATTCAATTGAAATTATACGTATTCTACACATTTTGTTACTAAATACATATTTCAACTGTTTTGAGCATTAAATGCATATTTCAAGCATTTTTCTATGTAAGTGCATATTTTACAATTCTTATTTAAATTTATATTCATTTATAGTGGTCACAAGTTATAAGAGAACGGTATACGATCATAAATCAGAATCCACAATAGGACAAGTTCAAATACATCTCAAGCCTCATTAGACAGAAGGTTGAGTACACCAACAATTTCAGAATTTACAGAAACGTGTTAATAGAAGGTTGCCATGTGCAGAGTGGCGCGCGACAGATGCATGGAATAAAACGCAGACTGTTATAAAATGACCAAATTTTTTATTTTTTCCTGATTGTTTAACATGGAAAATTTAAGTTTACGCAGTTTTGAACAAAGTATCGCCCAAATGGCGTCGCTCACATCCCAAATACTTTTCGTGCACTCCTTAAAGCATTGCCACAGAAATTTCGCCGATTTGAGCTCGAATGTTGTTTCTGTGAGACGATTGTTGTAAACAAGGGATTTTAGGTATCTTTACAGGAAAAAACCACAACGGGCCAAATCAGGAGAGCGCGCCGGCCAGTTCAAATCGCCTCTTAGGGAGATGAGGCGTACGGGAAATCTTTCTCGCCAAAAGTTTATGCAAACCCTTGCTGTGTGGGCTGTGGCCCAGTTTGCTGAAATCAGACGTCTTCCAGCTGTATCCCTTCCAATTCGGGCAAGAAAAAATTCTGGATCATGTGCAGGCAACGTACAGAAGTGACTATAGCCGCCTTATCATTTTCTTCAAAAAAGTAAGGGCCGATTATCCTCTCTGGGATTTGTATCACTCCAATAACTCATATTCTGTTTATTGACACATCCACTGAAGTGAAATGTGCCTCGCCAGAGAAGAAAACGATACCGTCTCGCGGCAACGCAGCAAGCATTTTTTCACTAGCGAGTTGTCTGGCTTCAAAATCAAATGGCTTCAATTCTTGGACGACAACCATCTTATGTGGGTACATATGAAGATGTTTATTAACGATTCGTTGAATGGGACGTCTCGAAATGCCAAGGGCATCTGCCTGTTTCCGAATTAAACGTGTAGGAGATTGTTGAATTGCAGCTCGAATCCTCTCGATGTTTTCTGGTATTCTGAGGCCCCCTTCTTATCGTGGACACAGTTCTGTATCCTGGAATGCATTAACTCACGCAATAATTCGATTTCGATTGGGAGTTCGGTCACGGGGGGGGGGGGGGGGGATATTGAACTTTAAACGGAAGGCACGCTGCCGGCAGACAAATAGGTCTGAACACAAAAAACACGTTTTTGAACGGACCACTCCATTATAGCGACTGAAACCGCATGGAACATAAACATTCCATCCCTCTCTTTCGAATCACTCTACTTTCAATCTTCTAGAACCGTTAGGAAGGGAGCAATGACCCTTTCAAATTCATGCGTCTGCCGCGCGCCACCTTGTATAATCAGAGAATTTCAGAAATATTTGACTTTAACAAGCGCGCACAATTAGATAATAGGACAATAGTTCTCGGAATATTTTACCTAAACAAGGGAATTTCGGTTCTATTAATTAGACTTAAATCAGAATACTTGGAAATGCTAAGGTTTGCCTTATTAACAAAACCTGGAGAATGCTAAAATTTATTAATTTTATTCAGTTGTCCTCTAGTTCTAACAGTGTTAACATCGTCAAGATGTTGAAAAAAATGCGTATTCAAGTGTAATTTTAAGAAGTGAACAACTATGATAATTTTACAACAGATAGACGTTTGTTATTTTGTAAATACTGAGAAGTTTCTGTTGCGGCAACCAAAAAGTTTCAACTCACACAGCATCTCTAAACTAGAAAACATAATCAATAAAAAACAAAAAATTGAAAATAATCAAGGGTAAGTGTTAATATCTAATTTAATTGATTCGCCAATACCTGGCCCTGAAACTTCAAAATTCAACGAACAACTCTGTAAGGCTTTTATTTGCGCTAAAATTCCGTTGGCTAGACTAAAGAATGAAGTTGTTTGGAATTTTTTTGAAAACTATACAAAACAAAATATTCCAGAGGAGTTGACATTAAAGAAAAAATATATTTTCGAGTTATATATAACAACATTAAATAAATTATAAGAAAAAGTAAAAGGTTACAGTATTTGGGTGTCGCGGAATGAAGCAACCGATGCCGGTCAAAGATGCGTAGCAACTTTTGTTTGGTATACTGGGGCTCAAGGAAAAAATATAAATCGTATCTGTTGATTTTAAGTGTTGAACAAAGTCAAGAATTCTAAAACTGCTGCTTTTTTCAACAACTCTCTAAGCTTATTGTGGCCGTCTGAGATTTTATACGGAAAAATATTAATGGTTTGTAGTGATGATTCACCATATATGTACAAGGCAAGTTTTGTGCCTGAAAGTGACGCTCATGATTTGTTTAGCACATAGCTTACACCGTGTAGTTAATCTAATTCGCAATCTTTATTTAGATGTTATCATCTGTGAAAAAGATTTTCACCAAAGTACTGAGTCGCGTATAAAAGTTTCAGGAAATTGTGACGTACCACTTCCGCCAGCGCCAATCATTAAAAGATGGGGAATTTGGATCGACGCTGCTATGAATTACGCTGAAAATTTTGAAACTGCGAATGAATTCGATTCTGAAGAAGCGCAGAGCATTGCAAAGGTACAGGATTTTCTGAGACAAAAGGCATTCAAGAAGATCTAATTTTTTTAGCTAATTTATCTTCCATTTCAGCTGCAATCTTTAAACTAAAAAAAAAAGAATTATTTTTAGGAGACGGCATTGAAATAGTAGAATACATGATTAATGGTCCATTAAAACTCAAAAAAAGGAGTTCGTCAATAAATTAAAGGAAGTGCTGTCAAAAAATATGGGCTATCAACAACTGAAGAATGTAAGCAGGGTGTTGCAAAATTATACAACTCTAGAAGAAAAAAATAAACATTTAAGTGCCTTAGATATTTTAAATTTGGAATCTGTACCAACAGAGTCACGTGATGTAAAAGAAGCCTCTTTACAACAACATTCTGGGTGACAAACGGTGGAAATTTTCTTTCGAAAATTTATTGCATTTTGTTGTCGTTAAGTGCAATTATGATTTTTCTTATAATTTTGCTACCAACTTTTCGTGTTTCATTTTTTTTTGTTGTAAATTTACTGTAGAATTTTAATAGAATATAAAGATATATTTACATAATCGGCTATTAGTTTTTTAGTGCATAATTATCTTGAGCCTACTGATAACTTTGTTAAATCGAAGTAGATTTACCATCGATTATAAGGATTTAATTTTCTTTCCTCAAATAATCCGCACTAATGTATTAATGATAAACAATAAATAAAATTTCAAACTTGGTGCTTGTTGTCGAAATGATCTTTTTTGTTCAGCGAATGTTGCATTATTCATACAAAGACATAGACCCCTCTGTTAAACACACAATACATTCAACGGATTTTAAAGACGATACTAGTAAGGTGTTTCTTTAAATCGGCAAAATTATGTTGAATTGACCGAACTCGATAAGAAAAATTTAAGAATTGAAGGTAATATTTAAGTGAATAAACATAACGTTGTTTTTAATATATAACTTTTCTCGGCAAAGAAGAAAATTTGATAACTATTTTTAACTTTAATTTTAACAATAATAAATGAAGACGAATGGGACAAGATTTAGATATAAAAAAACAATTGAATAGAATAACTATCAAGAAATTTTCATATAAGAATTTATTGCACAAGAAATATTAATTTGTAGTGCATGAACATATTGTGTCAGTAGTAATAAAACATATAGAAATATTTTAATAGCACACAGACCAAAGTACAAAATTGAGAGTTATACAGACGTATAGTAACAACAATAACCACCTATTTAACACAATTACATCCTTATTTATTTAATAACTGTATTTTAAAGAAACATAGTTTCTCTTGAATAAGATAGATCTTACTACGTTTAAATTTTTTCTCCAATTAATTTTATCTATATTAGTTGAAATATTTTTTAGAAATACAGCTGTAAGTAATCATAATGTTAAGTCATAATATGAAAGTCATAGACAACTTATAGAAAGTTACTAAAAAAGATTACAGAATTTTAAAAAACTGTTATTGTTTGCTAAGCAAGGCCGCAAAGCGGGCTTGTTTTTTTAAATTAATTTAATAAAAAATTATAACGTAAAGGCCGCTTCGCGGCCTTTAAAGTGTATTTCTGTGCATGAGATGGTAAAGCTTTCGAGCGGTGTGCGTTGAGGCGCTTCGCGTCTTCTAAGAAGTGCAAGACCTACGTCTCCCCCACTTAAATGAAATCTCTGGCATATAAATGTAAAATGGGCTATTTTTAGGCAACTTGCACTGGTTTTTTTGAATTTCTGATCGTATATTCAGATTCTACGTCAAATTTGGCTGTTACTTTTGTTTTTTTTTCCAGAGGGAACCGGCGGCTAAGGAATTTTATGTGCTATTTTTATTGTTTATAGAGGGAAACCCTATACCAAGCAGTAGGTAGTTCTACATGGAAAAATGGTTTTTAAAATCTCCAATAAATTGTTTCATTTACTAAATTTACGGCTTTAAACTAGAATCGTCTGCGGTGCCTTATTAAAAAATAGTGTTTAAAATTACTAGTGGAGAGGCAGGCGTGTAAATAGCCGCTCTCGTGGATGCGGTGTGGGATACGATACCGATGCGGCTCGTAAGGACCAAAAAGTGGAGAGGTAGGCGTGTAAATAGCCACTCTCGTGGTGCGGTGTGGAAACGTAGTACGGCCCGTAGTGGAAGGTCAGCCGATAAGGCCAAATCGTCCCTTAAACGGCCGTCGCGTAAGCGGATGGGGGCGGCTACCGATATCAACCAATGAATTGCCAAATCGCTCACCTGAGTCGGCTTCGGCTTCGTCGGCGATTCCAAGCTGGCCACCTCTGCGTTGCGGATCTGGTATCTGCGGGATGTTGAGACACGACGAAATTGGCCGAGCTGCGATGCGTGAATATTTGCGGGGATGCGAAATGAATATGAATGTATGCGGGTTAAGACACGACCGTAGTGGCCGCGCTGCGGGGCTTGAAATGCGAATTTATGCGGACTGAGACACGACCGTAGTGGCCGCGCTGCGGGCATTAATGCTTCGGCTGAGCAAAGCCCATGCCGTTTGTGTGCGACGGCAAAACGTAGCTGATATCAAAGGCTCGCATGCCGCCGCGATATAAAGCGGTTCAAGGGCGAAAAGGCCGCCACACCAACTAGTTTTATACTTTTTCGCATTTTCTATAAAAAGACTTGTGATAAATAATTTAATTCGCCCGTTCGTAGGTATTTTAATAAACAATTTAATCTTAACATACGTATGTGTTAGCTTGCAGAAAGTTTTTCTAAAAAATTTATTATTGCAAACCGTTGAAGTTTTTTTATTTTATTTTTTTTATATCTTAGGCTGTTTGTCTATTTTTTCTTCAATGTTACCTGTTATATGTGCAGTTTGTTACGCAAGCATTTTTTATGTGATCTTGTGCTTTTTTCCGTTTGTGACTTTTTTTTTGCAGTTTGTACTATTTTTTCTTCGATCATGTTAATCGTATAATTCGTTTTATTGTTATTTTATTTTATAAACCGATTCTTTGATACTTTCAACGTTGCAGCGTTTAGTTTTGATCGATTCTGGGTGGGTTTTAGTGGTTTAGGTCACTATGAGTAGTGATATAATTGTTGTATAAAATAAATTGTATTGTTTAGGCATAACTTTGATAATTTTCATTTTGTTGCAAATTACATAATAAATAATCAAAGATAGCAAAACGGAGAATTTTCGAATTTTTCAGAATGGAACTCTCGGATAGTTATATATAACTAATTGAAAAACCAGATATAATTGGATAATCTTCATTAAGACTTATCTATAATTTAAATTTGAATACCAAATATTAGACTATCTAAAAAGTTTTCATCACTAACAAAATTCTAATTTTTATGCGTTTTCTATATTTATGACGTAATAATAATCTCTATCTTCAGATTCCAGATGGTATTTGAGTTTTATTTCGTTATTGTTAGAAACGGAAACCGTTAACAATAAATGATGCAAAAGACATTTATGATATCGAAGGGTAAATAATTGTAAACCGTGTATTTGTTTCAAAATAGTATGGGGTAGGTTAAATCTTTTCACCTAGGAGGTATACAAAATTTATTTTATGGAAAAACTACAGATTTGAAAGTTTTATTTTAATGAAAGGTGATGTTTTATATTTTAACCTTAAGATAGATACCCCATAGGAAGAGTTACACAGATTAAAATCTGGTGAGCTAGCTGATCATGCGATGTTACCATGTTGAAATATTAAAAACACAAAGCACTCGGAGCAAAGTTCTTGCTGTTTAGGTCGCGTCAAACCAAACGTTCTTCAGTTGAAGTACATCAAGAAATTTTGACAAAAAGTCATGCGTTATGTTTGGTGAATTGTTACCGATATCTTGCACTTAAGATTAGTTTCAAATGGAGAGGCCGTAAATTCTGAGCTGCATAGCAAGCAAGTGGAACGTGTTTGCAAAGTTCTATAGTAAAAGTTGCTGTTACTGAACAAGACAATGGACCCGCTCACTGTCATAATAGCAAAAGCATTGGAAATATAGTTTACAATAAATTTTTTATTTCTAAAGCTCATCAGGTAGGTGCATAAAGCACGAACGGTATTCTCATAGCAGAGTTTTGCAGTTGAAATGGAGAAAAGCATCAGAATATATTAAACTGATTTTCTCAGCATGCTATTTTGAAAAAGAGCTTTCTGAAAACAAATTTTCTCAGTTGCTGAACAGATTTATTTTTTTTTTTTAACGGAGCAGATTAAAAAAATTAGAGCAACATTCTGAAGTATTTTATCAATAACATTAAAAATCAACCATTTCAGGTTTGTCGCTTAATATACTTACCCTATTGTGTTTTCGGATAGTTCAATTATACTTTTTAGAAGTATTCTTATGCCATTTTTATCATAAGTTTATATATAAGAAAAGAACAGGTTGACATAAAGATGATTGCACTTATGTTGTATGTGATGTATTGCTATTTGCGGACGATTTAGTGTCGAAGTTAGAACAAATGTTTTTGCAAAGGTTTTAAACTTTCGAATTAAGAAGGCTAACATATTAAACAGTTACGACAGTGTTAGAACAAAAAAACCTTTTTAAAAAACAGTTCTTTATTTAAAACAACTGGAATTTGCATTTAAAACCCGTTGAGTTTCAGAATATATGCAAGTTGCCCGTTTTTTCGCTACTAAATTAAATCTGACAGATTTTTGTCAACTCTTTCGAAAAATGTAAAAATATTTTATTGGCATAAATTCGGAGATGTACACAAATACATTAAGGCAAAATAGTATACAGGATCGTTAGTTAGAATCCAGTTTACTTCAAAAATAGTTGCACAAATTGACTACATAAATATATTTTGTTGTCATTTTAAATGTGGCGTATATAAATGTAACGCATATAAATATAGCAGGTAAATAGTAATAATCTTAATTGTTTCAATTTTGTAAACTGAAGAGCTATTATATAAATGATGCAAGTAAGACTAAATAAAATTCTTTTGGCAGAGATATAGTACTCGTTAGAATACTTTTGGCACATACAAAAATAAAAAAAATATCTAGACATCATAAAATCTATTGCAGTATGACTTCTTTGTTAGTTTCAATTGACATGTATTAGGATTTAAAGTTCAACGAATAGAAAAGCTGAGAAACCACAAAAATGTTCTTTCCGACAAGAATTCATTGTTGCACACTTTTCGCATACCCAAATCCACATTAGAAGAATTAGTTTCTACATTTTCTCGTAGAAAATTATTTCTTTCATTATATCTTTGACTTCTTTTCCAATTTCTAAAAAGGCCTTGTGCTAACTAAGTCCTTGTGCTCTAGAAGCGAATGTTCTGTTTATCTCTTTGAAATTTTTCTTAAGTTACGGTAACACATTTGTTAAGTTTAAACCAGATTTTGAGGAGTAGTTAGAATCAGAATTATTAATACGTTCTCAGTAACATTGGTTAGCAGTGTAGACATTTCGTTGCGTTATTATGAAGAAAATATCTATACTGCACGAAATATCAAAGATTTAGATTACGAAGGACAACTAATAAACATAAATATATGTTGTACTTACAATAACCAACAATTAAAATATAATAATAGAACTTACAAAAATAGTCATCATCATATTTTCCAAATGATTGGGAGTATAAATTAATTCGGTCCGTTTTTTTGGTGTAAAACATGCATTTATTTCAAAACAATATAAATAATCTAATTAATCCATCGCTAACTACTACATTTCTTACTTCTCAGGCAATTTTCGAATTTTTTCTCAAAAAAATAACTCGTCTTTTAAGGCGATCCACGTTTGGAGTCAATTTTCGATTTCTTCAAAAGAAGTGAACCGGCGACCTGCCAAATCGTGCTGCATCCGTCAGAACAACCAGTAATTAGAAGGTGCAATGTCCGGAAAATACAGCAGGTGCGGTAAAATATCCCAGTTGAGCGTTTTTAAATAATTTTTCACGACTTGGCGACGTGAGGCCGAGCGTTATCATGCAAAATAATAACTTTGTCGTGTCTTTCCTCTTTTTCCCCGCCTTTTTTCTCGTAAACTAATCAATTGCGGTCTATACCAATTGCCCGTAATGGAATCACCGGGTTTTAGCAGCTCATAATATATAACACCCCTTTGGTCTCACCAAATACACAACATGACCTTCGAACCATGAATATTTGGCTTTCGTGTTGATGTTGAGGTCGATGTCAACGATTGACCGGACTTCTTCTTGAGATCACCATAGAATATCCACTTCTCAGCCCCAGTCACTATCCGATGCAAAAAACCCTTTCTTTTTGCCTTTGAAGTAGCTGCTCGCAACTGAAAAATCGCCTTTCAGAGTCTCTCGGTTGCAGTTCATAAGACACCCAATTGCCTTGCTTGTGAATCATTCCTATGTATTTTAATCGTACTGAAACTGCTTGTTGTGTCACTCCCAATGATTCTGAAAATTCTCTTGCGTTTGAGTGAATCTTCATCGAGTAATGCCTCCAATTCTATGTCTTCGAATTTTTTTGGCTATCCAAGGCGAGGCTTGTCTTCAACACTAAAATCACTGTCCTTGAAACGTTGAAATCATTCCCGACATGATTTATCAGTTGAGCATTGTCACCGTAAACTTACACAAGCATTCTATGCGCTTCAGCGCTTTTCTTCTACTTAGAAAAGAAAAGTAAAACTTCCCGCAAATGCTGCTTAGTTACCACAAATTTTAACATTTTTAACACAACAAAAATAGGTATTTTATATAAAACTCAATATGAACAATATGAACTATATGTTATTCATAGATGTATAACCTTTTTGAAACTACCGCAATCAGCTGTCACTATGAAACATTCATAACAGCTAGAGCCATCTCTTGAAAACGGGCCGAATTAATATGTGCTTCCATTATTTTAAGCATCTTTCGTACTATGTGACTAAACTTGATTTTAAATTATAAAATAGTCTTATGACATAGTTATGTAACCTAAATATTATACAACTTGAGATTTAGATAAGTAAGTTTTGCCGATCCGCTGCATGTGAGAAGAAATAGGAGCGCGCTTTCTTGTTTCTCAACTTTTAATTCGTGAAAATTGACCAAAGGACTAATCGCAGAAGTATCTTTTGAGAATGCGCTTTTCGGGTTCCATTGGAATTATAGACCAAACAAAAATTTTTATTTTAGGTACTACAATATTGCAAAGAAAATGTTTTGGTGTCTCTTAACGTTTCAAAAATATATAGAGGAAATCTAACATTTCCTACTTGGCTTGCTATTCAAAACTATTTTCGAACAGAAAGGGAAAAAAGAAATGCATGGGTTAGCAATCGTTTTTTAATTCCAGTAAATGGGGCTACATTTTCGAAAAAAATTAGTTTTGCCTTTGAGCTCTTATTGGGTCCAATTTAGTCACATCCGGTTAATTAGACTTTGTAAGAGAAGCTCCCTTAAGATGCCAACAAAATATTAAAAATCAAGAATGTTTCGCACATCTACAGGGTTGACCTAGTTAAGAATTTTAGTTTTGATCAAAGTCGTTTCTGGCATATTCCGTATTATTTCCTAGTTGACCTTTCACGTCGTTTAACTAGGAATACTTCAAAAAAATTTTCAACCGTCGTTTATACAATGATTATAATAAAATAAATATATATAAGTATTTTCTTCTTGGCAATCAAATTCGTTAAAGTTATCGGTCTTGTTTTAAATTTGTGGGTACTAATGGGATTGGAAAGCCTAACCGTTCCTAAAGAAACTCTGTATTTTTGCTAACAAAGCTAAACATGGCCGAAATAGCCCTACAACAAAGGTAAAGAATAAATCTATTTTTATTACGTCAACCAAAGAATTGTGATGTTAAGCGCCATCAACCTAAATCACTTAAAAAAATAAAGTGGGTTTCTGCAAAAGTGGGAGGGAGTCCTATTTGATATGAAGGAGAGGCGCAATAGAGTAAATTGAAGTAAAGAAGGAGCAGAAATCAAACGCCGGTGTAAGAATGACCACTAGAAAAAAGCTAGCACAAAGCAATACTAGAGTAGAAACCTTTAAATGCAAGAATAATATTATAGATAGAAATATGTAGACGACAGATACAAAATTAGGAATCTGTGGGCCAATAGATGACAGTTCAACAAATAAACAAGCGAAAATTTGCTTTACAGGTAAAGCAGAGCGGATCTTATGCATGAAACTATATTATAAGGTTTAACGAAATTTTATTGAAACGAATGACAGTGAATTATAGTTAAATAAAAGTGAAGAGCGGCAAAAATTTAGCGGCCGGAACCAAAAACTTTGCGGCCACTTCCTGTCAAACCGGTCTCGAGATCTTCCGATCAGGCTGATGTTTGGTACTTATGGTCCTTAGTTGAATACTGAAAAAGTTGTCTCTATCTATCACAGATCAAAAATTACAAGACGTGACGTATGTCAGAAGTGATAGAAATAGAAGCTGGTATCCAGCTTGGAAGCTGCCTTGATCAAAAGTTATAGGATACGACAGACGATAGACATGACAAACGTAGAGCTGGTCTCCAGCTTAGAAGCTGGGTTAGCTAAAAGTAGAAAAATGGAAAAACAGGTAACAAAAAAACAAAAAAATAATGAAAAGTGAGACACGCAGATGAATACATTAGACGGGAGGGGGGTTTAAAACAGCGCATGTATAATACATACAAATGGAATAATAGGAAAAATACTACCGGAACCTCCTGATTGAAGAACCATCTGAATTTATAGAAAATCAGAAGATAATACTACTGCAGAAGTAATGGGAATAACTTAAGACGAAGTAAACAGAGCAATAAAATAATAAATTGGAAGACCTGGAGAAATTGTCTGGAAAGTAGCGAAACACGGGTCGTAAAAATTGTTTCAAATGATAACCAATGTATTTCAAAAATCAATCAACAGGTAACATCTATCAGAACAATAGACAGCAGCATGCATCATCTTCATATTCAAAAAGGGCAAATGTAAACTGAACACATCAGTGTGATAGCGACAATAAGAAGAATATAAGGAAAAATAATAAAAAATAAAATATATACGGAAGTAAAAGAAAAAGTAGAAAAAGACCAAGTAGAATTTACTGCGAATAAGTGTAGATAACTATATATTATACAACAATTAACAGAAAAAAGCACGCCAAAAATATAGACCTATACCTAGCCTTTATAAACCTCAAAGAATCATGAGACTTAGCTCCGAGAAGAAAAGTATAGAACACCATGCGCAAAATAGAAGTAATAAAGAAAATTGTGCAAGCAGTTTAAAAACTATATGAAAGTAACAAAGTAACAGTGGATTGAAAATACCACACTAGTAACTAAGTTAAAACATCAAAACGACCTTTACAAAAATGTTCAATATTTAAAATATCTTTACAATCTTAATTTTCCACAAAAATCTATGCACACGAAGTTTCACCGATGATCACATTGTAATCTGGGGATTTATGATTAAAAAGCTACAAGGGAAACATAGTAAAGCAGAAATAGAAATTAATTTTAAAAAATTGAATATGTAGTAATTACAAATGAAGAAATAGGGACCTAGAAGTTAACAAAAACATAAAAATTAAAGGCTACGACAAGTGTAACTACTTGGGACTTACTAGAAGACATTTGAAAATGAAACAAACAAGTACTGAGTACAATGTACTGAACAACTGCATTGAATCCTATGGGAACACCCATAAAATACGAGGCAAATAATCCATAACATAATGGTAAGCAGTATAAATGATTTAGGAAGCAAAAACTGACCAATAAACTATAACAACAGAAATATAATAAGAGCTATAGAAATACAATACTAGCAAATGTGTTGCATGGTGACCAAGAAAGTAGAATTAAGAATAAAGAAATGAAAAGACAAGTGGGGGTAGAAAAAATGTACTAAGTGTTAATAAGATAAAGTCATATCAGAAAAGCAAACAAAAATTGACAAATAAAAAAGGTAACAGATTAAAGTCCAATAGGAAGAATAAAAAAAGGAAAATTATAAAGATTATTTAGAGACGAAATGGATAAAGCAATGGAAAAATAGGATTGGTAGAAGAAAATGGGAAGACAAATATGATACATGGAGGAACTGGTTGAGAAATTTAAGTGGTAGTATCTTAAGCTTATATTTGTGTAATTGTTAGTTGTTCAAATTGATTATTGAATATTGAATATTTAAAAGTTAAAAAGAAGGAATAAAAAGTTCTATGCAAATAACAAAAACTCGTTATCTTCAAAATAAATTTCCACGGAAAAGATTGCAAGATTGGAAAATTATATAATGCGAGTTATTTTTATTGCCGCAATAGTTTTCGAGTGTTATCTTGGAATTCTAATTCTGCAAAACCTATAAAATTTTATGACGCTATAAACAACCCGAATTTGTGAATTATTTCTTGATTACCTAATTACTCTTCCCCTGGCGTGCTTGCGGCACATTGAATAGGCTGGCTACTTCTAAAATTAAGAAATTAAAGCTCAAACTGCTTCATGTGTTAATTGAAGCATGCTGTTATTACAAAATTATAATAATGGAATTTCATTACAGGCACAACTTTCAATGGCCGTTTTGCAGTCAAGCATCGTTACGTTGAGCTACTGCGCGCTCCCAACAGGTGCTGAGCAGCGGCAGAATCAAATATCCTGCAGCTTTTGTAGTTCCAAACAGCTATTAGCCATTGTTTGCTCGTAACAGGTTTCCAACTCAGCGTTGTCGCCTTTTTGAGTTAAAACAACTTCCGCGACGGCGAACAATGAAGTGTTATTATAAAACGGGGAAGCTGAACTTTAATATAAACAAACCTGCGCGGCGTAATTTTTATCGCGCGCTAATCCGTTAGTGCCTCGTAAACGTTACCTGCTCCTAATGAGGCTACATTGAGTTTTTAAGGGAATCTCAAATTGGATCTAAACTGCACCTTTACGAGGGCGACTGACTAGCAATTATGAAAAATTATGAACACATAAAGCGCCGGAAATTACGTCGCGAGTTGAGCAGTTAGGAAACTTTTCATATTACAGAAATTTGCCATAAAGTTGCCCCGCGGCTGCACCTAATTCCTTATAATGCCGGCCATCGGGGCTGCGAGATAAATTATTGAAATGACGAGAACCCGGCCGCATCACTTTGAGTACACGAAATCGATGGAAACGCGCTAATTTAAGTCTCTGTCCTATTTATGAAGACAGAGGAGGTAACAGCCTAATTTTGGAGAGCAAAATAATATTCCTCTCGTGTTTGGAGTTTCGGCCTGTACAAAGTAACCTTTGGGCCGCTCTTATTTTATTTCTATCAGGCGGGCTCGATAACTAGCGCATTACATGTTTGAAGTCATAAAAAACGGAAATACTAAAATATGCGGAAATGGAATATTTAATATTTATGTTTAACTTATAAGCACGTTCATTAGTTTTTAACGTTGCGCACGTATTTAAACATAACGAGCTTTCAAAGAGGTAGAAAAGTAAAAAGCATGATAATCAATTGTTTATACCTAGCTTTAATTATAAGTACTTCCTGTAGCATTATATATGCAAGATATACGACAAATAGGGTACAAGGGGTGAAGGCAAGATCTTATAGCCTACTCAAATGTCGACGTCATCTGCATGTGGTATACCCTGCTAGAAGCTAAGCAATCTCTGGCGACTTAATGTCCGGGGGTACAGCTGGACCCCAGTCGTACCGAGCTAATAGGGCTCTTGCGGCTGGGCTAATCACCCGCCCAAGGTATCAAGATTAAGAGAACAAAAGACGAACTCGAAAACGGACGGAGGTTTGGAAAACAACCTAAGCGAGAACAAAAGAGAAGAATAGAAATATGGAACATTAGAGATTTAAATAGAAAGGAGAAAATGATAAGAAATAAAGTGAGAATTTTGGGAATATCGGAAATTGAGAAAAAAATGACAAATAAAGTAACACTGGAAAAGGGGTGCCAGTTAATATGCTGTGGGGTACCAATAGGAACCAGAGTGACAGAAGGAGTAGAAATAATTATAAGCTAAGATCTCATAAATAAAATAATAGGATGAGAGAGTTAGTTTCATAATAAATGAGAGAACAACTTTTATACAGATCTATACACCAATTAAGGAAACCGACATAATGGAAAAAGATGCGTTTTACACAAGTTTGCAGGAAGTTATAGATAAAGCCAGAGATATAAACAAACATGTAATGGTTATGGGGTACTGTAATGTTCGGGTAGGTAGAGTTCCAGAGAGTATGGAATAGTGCGAAAATATTCCAGCGATAGTTTTATAAATGGGAATGGAAAGAGAATAATCGATTTCCGCCTAGTCAACAAAACACTAATTGAAAATAATTCAACCATAAAGAAATACATAAAATTATAATAAAAGCAGATAACAGGGACGCGAAAAGCACCATAGACTATATCATCTGCACAAGAAGAGCCCAATATGCTATATTAGATGTAAAGGTAATAAAAGTGGCGGAATTAAACTAAGATCACAAACTGGTAATTTCGGACACAAAATCCTACACAAGAAAACCCTCAGCATCAAATGTATACCAAAACATTAAAGTCGAGAAATTAAAAATAACACAAAAAAGATCTAATACCATAAAGAACAGGAGCAAAAGCTAGAATCCTATGGCAGAAACAAAACATACAGATGGAACATAGAGGAAAAATGGTAGATACTAAAAACATCAATTATTGAAGCAGCAAAGGGTGTATGCGGAACGAAGGAAATAAATTCAAATCAAAAACGAATAAAGTACTGCAATGACACATTAAAAGAGAGAATCAGAGAAAAGAAAGTGGCTTGGAAAAGCTACCTAAATACAGACAAAAAGGAAGATAAACAAAACTACATTAGAAAAGGAAATGAAACAAAAGAAGAGGTTAAAAAAGCAAAAATAGATTTCTAGGTAAAGAAGTAGAGGAGGAATTTAGGGAGAACCAAGAAACAAGAAAGAGTTTTGCATAATAGTTAAAAATCTGAGAGCAAACTATGGTAAACAAACTTGGTGTATACAAAACGAAAAAGGAAACCTAATAATGGAGGAAGATAAAATAGTTGATATATGGAGGACATATTATAACAGAAAATTTAGAGCATTCCAAACTAGACCAGAAAGAATAAAAAACATAAATAACGGTGAAGAAGAATAGGAAAACAGAGCAGAGGAGATAGAGGCCAATTAGTAAAACAAAGAAACAACAAGCAATAAAAAATTATACTAGGAAAATCAGCCGGAAAAGACAAAGTACGCCCTGAGATAATAAAGTATGGAGAAAGAAGATTAAAAAGATGGATAAGAAAAGTATGTCAACAAACTTGGAAGGAGAAAATATACCCAAAGACTGGGAAGAAAACATAATAATACCGCTCCACGAGAATGGTAAAACGGAGAAATCAGATAATACCGAGCTATAAGTCTCTCGTCATGCATACAAAAAATTTACTCCAGAATAATAGAAAAAAGAATCAGATGTCATATAGAAGATCAATTACAAAAGAAACAGGCAGAATATAAAGAAAATCTGCAGTTTACATATATACACTGACAACAGCAATGAAAATAAAATAAAATAAAGAATAACACTATCCTTCGCATTCGTAGATCTACAAGCAGCCTTTGATACGATTCCAAAATTTACGCTATGAGACGCTATGGAAGAAGCAAGAATTCCAAAACAACTTATAGAGGCAACAAGGAGACTATACGTGAAAGCAAAAGGACTAGTAGGAATAAAAAGCCGAGAATCTAATAGTTTTAATATGAAAAGGGGCACTAAACAAGAAGACTCGCTGAGCACCGAATCATTTTAGACATCAGGGAAAATAAGTTCGACACAAAATTAAAAATTGTATCACGAGGGTACTAAACATTCAAAATCTGTGTTTGCTGACGATAAGCTAATAATTTGCTACGACAAGCTGTAAACGGCTGAAGTAACAAAAGGAAGAAGCATTAATGAATATAAACACCAAGAAAAGTAAAAAATATATAGACATCGAATTCAAAGGAAAAATCCTAGAGAAATTATGCTATTATAAATATCAATGGTAATTATGAGTCAAGATGGAACAATTAAGCAAGAAATTTACAATCTCATGTTGAAAGCAATAAGAGCATATTATCAATTTAATTGTGCACTAATAAAGAATAGAGAATTAAGTAACGAGACTATATTACACGTGTACAAAGCAATCTCCGTACGCACTCTAACATATGGTGAAAAATTTGCCACTCCAGGACAAGTATAAGAGCAGGATAACGGCAGCAGATATAAGATACCTTAGAACAATAGTAGGGAAACCAGAAGAAACAGAGTAAAAATCTAACAACGAAAGAAAAACTAAAAACAGAGCCACTAGTGGAAACAATGCAGAAAAAACAACTGTGGTGGGAATGGGAGAAGAGCGGCTGTCAAGAAAGTTACAGAAGCAAGAATAAAAACGAATAAAAGACGGGGAAGGCCCGGGTTAACATAGATGAACACGATCAAGAACATAGAAAAGAAAAAAGTATAGAAGAAGTAAAAAGGTTGACGGGGAATAGAAAGAAATTCTTGAAGCCGACAGAAACCCAGACACTTTAGGCTACAAGAAAATAAGAAGAAAAAATGCAGCAAACATTATTTTTGATTGCTTTAGCACATAAATCAAATACATGATATCTAGAGTCCGTATGGCAAGAGAGTGACCGTCATAATTTGGTAAGGAGGCACCGCAATGTTATCTATGTTAATTCGTTTGGATCCTTATTTTGCGTTCTTTTACGCAGTTTATAGTTTGCTGGTATTCTGTTGGATGTCAGTTAATCCGTTATCTTCACAATAAATGCAAAATTCCTGAAACGATACGAGGCAATGTTTTTAGTAAATCATGCCAAAGAACTGTAATTGCTATATAAAGCAGCTGAAAATACATGCGAAAGTCGAAGACATTTTGGTTTCGCCGGGAGAAGTACTGCTCCGCAAGAACAAAGAAGGATACAAAGATCTTGCCTCTCTTTGAGGACAAACCAGGCCTATTGCTGCGCGAAATGAATTTATGTTTTTCTAAATACGATTCAAAGTCGCCTACGTTTTTTTCATCAGAAAAACATGTAGAAAAACGAATTACATGGAGAAAGCAAAGTTTGAGTCGCACTACACACAATTTTCCTTCTCGGGCAAGTCTTATTTTTAGACATGATCTTACTTATCGAAAGCACTTTAAAAGTGTATGTTTGGGGTGCTTCTGTTAATGCAGTTTTGAGTTTCTATTTACAGACAATTTAAACGCTGAGAAAATACACCCCATCTACCAAAATGCTTGATAAAGTGTACTGAAAAGATTTTGATTCTAACAGAACAAGTTGGGTGCTTTAAGAAGTCAATTACCCTAAACATCGCAGCAAACTCTGCGGTGCATAGAAATAGGAAAATAAAGTCACTACAGTTAAATGGCCGGCAATGTCTCTAAATGTTAATATCATTACAAATGTATAGTGCTACATGAAAATACAGCTTAAAAGAAGCCAGTGTACACGGTGAAGTAGCTGTTATTTCAAATTAAGAAAGAGGGTGTAAAGCCATAATCAGTAATGGAGGTGACCGGGTCGGTTATTAGGTAATCACGCATAAACTCACATACTTCAACCAAAAATATTTTTATTTTTTTATTTTTTTATTGCTTATTAACAGACTGTATCTCAGCAATGATAAAAATGATGTTTGCTTGAAATCTCTAAGAGTTTTGGTTTGTTTAAACAAATAAAATCAATTTAAAATCAAAATGGCGCCTAATTGCACAGTCTTGTGTCTATTTTACAATAATATCTCATTTAAATGTTAATAATAATATTTTTAACTATTTTTATTAATTTTATTTATATATATTTAATTATTTTATTAATAATTCAAGCAGAATTATTTGTAGCACCATCTTGTTGAACCACATTTCCAATAAATGAAACGCATGTAATACATGCCCAAATTATTAATAATTTTTGTAGCCACATTTTATTTAATTTGAGAAGTTAAGAGTCATTATCTTGGCAAAAAGGAACTTACAAAAGAGTAATCTTTTAAGTGTGCATTAGACATGAAGATATTTTTTTGGTTTCGATCTGTTCTAGAATACAATCAGAATATGCATATAATGGTTAATATAGTTAAATTATTGGTTTAACTAAATTGTCTAAATCTAAAAACATAAGCCAATTCAGAATTCTGTATAATACTTAATTCACGAAAACGTCATTAGTTAGTAAAAATAGTTTTTGCTGCGCTAACATGTGTTTCGTCTATTACCAAATTGATAGGTCACAAAATATTGATCAATAACTAAACTACTGGCGTAGAAGTTTTGTACTGCATCAATGATTGCCTATGTAAACCACACAAAAAATTTTTATTTCAGTTTATACTGCAAAATAATTGAACATTAATAGTATTTTATTAAAAGAGAACCGTTACTAAAGATTTTAAATTTCCGGAGAGTTACTTTATATTTTTGTAAATAGAAGACATACCCTGACCTTAACTGACAAAGAAAATTCTAATTCGAGTTATTAAAGCAAAATTTTAAAAGACAAATAATTCAATAGAAATCTCCCAAGAAACCAATTAGTAGACAAATTTTAATAGTCACCTCTTATATTATCTACCCGTATATACACTTGAGTGTAAAACAATCGACTCACTAGCTGCACGCGTATTTTCGTCTTCTGTCTAAGGAAAATGAAAGTAATAACATTAACGTGCAGTGAGTATTTTTATTATTGAGCTTTAAAAAACTATTGCTATTGCGTTAATGGGATGACGCATTCAAAAATATATGCATCCGAAGTTGACGTAAGTGCTCGTTCGAGTGATTTGCAAGAAAATTGATGCTATAGCCGCAGAAGTAGCTCAGGCAGTTGCATGGATAAGAGGAGGCCTCAGTCAGAGAGCCGTGGCAAATCGACTAAATCTGAGTCAATCAGCTGTGTCGAGAGTGTGGCGTCGGTACCGGAAACCGATGGCTACGTCCGCCGGTTAGGAGACGGCCGTGTGCGGGTGACAACGAGAGAGATAATCGAGTTCTCGTCTCAATATTCCTTAGAAATTGACATATAATTGGCGTTGATCTCAAGCAAAAGCTGAGTAAAATCAGAGGTGTGGTGGCCAGCGCTTGGTTAGTGAGGAGACCGAAAACAGCCAACCTGACTCACAAAAGGCAGCTACGGGTACTAAGCTGACTGCAGTCTAAAAGCAATGATGACTGGAATTTGTTCACAAACATCTCCATTGGAACCTCGGCAATTGAAGTCACATATAATTTACAGGCGAGTCTAGAAGGTGCACCAAGGTGCATGGCAACGATAAGAGACTTCGGGTCGATAGAAGGTCAGAGTTGTATTATTCTAAGAAACTGTTGCATATGGAGGTGGTTTTTGCATGTTCTAGGCGGGAATTTTCATGCACAAACAAAGTGAGTTGGTTTTCGTGACTAGTGGAGGGTGCGGAAGAGATTTAACAGAGTACCGCTACATTAGAGACATTGTGGAGGAACATGTTCCATTTTTTTCGGGATTTGTTAGTGAGGACATTATGCTAATGCACGATAATGGACAATGACACACCGTGCGAATGACCACAACCTACCTGACTGACGTTGGTATACCGAAAATGGACTGGCCTCCGTGTAGCCCAGACTTGAATGCAATTGAGCATGTTTGGGAGGAACTTAGGCGAAGAGCCCGAGCAAGCAATCTTGCACCAGAGAGCGCGATGGAACTGAGAGCGATGTTGATTGAAAAGTGGAAAGCAATTTCTCAAGACAGCAGAGTATATGTAATCGCTTGGAAAGTGCAATTAGGAGTAAAGGTGGAAACACCATGTATTGAAAAAATCATTATATTAATTTCAACTGGGGATTTTATTTTTTGCTTTCATAATCACCTTTTCTCTTTCAACTATTTTACGTTACACATATTCTTAGGCCTATAACTTTGTCAGAATAGGTACGATTCAATCAAAGTTGTATTATTTGAAACCACAGTTTTTAAGGTTTCAAATAGTACACTCAACTTTACTGGAAAAGCTATTGGAGTGGATACACATTCCCTCAAAATTCTAACATGTTGCTAAGTCGACTGTTTTGCCCTCAAGGGTAATTTATAAGACTACAATTATAAAAACAATTTCAGAAACATTTAGAATAAAAACATAAGAAAAAAGAATATGTCTATTACATCTGTATATTTAAATCAATTGATAGTACAAAATATATATTTATTTTTTAATTTAAAGTAGCTATTTACATAATTAATATGGCTGCATAATTTTGTTTTACTTTATATTCCTGTACAGAAAAAGCGATGATTATCTCGAAGATGTTACTGTAACAAATTGATTTCTATTTAGTAATGGCACTCCTACTTTGTTTTGTATAAAAAAATGCTCAAGAATGACCAACCATAAATTTTCTGTGACAAATCTGAAACTAAGGTTAAATCAGCATCGGTACACATAAACCACTGCATAAACTCGAATGGCCATGTCCGCGCATGAGACGTTGGTTGCCAAGAATAGAATAGCGTTCAAATTTACACGTTGATGAAGTCTAGTTTCACACCATTTTTTATAAATCTTCTAATCCCTTCCTTCACGCCTTATATCAAGAAAATCATCTGGGTAGCTACAAAGGATGCACAGCACAAAAAGCATTATTTTGACCAGCAGCAAATAAAATCACATAAAACGGACACTTCAATAACAAAACCAGCAACATAAATACTAAAACTATACGTCTTTCTTAAAGCGTGATATATTATCAGAAAACACTCTCAAACTAAATATCGACATGAACCACAGTCTTTGTAGTTTTCTTATACAGTTCAAAGCTTTGTTTTCTCAGTTAATAAGCCAAAACAGTATGGTATTAAATATAATCTCCACAGTCGTTAACAGAATAGGTTAAAAATGTTTTAAGAATTATTTTGAACGGCATCAGCCGACACATCTGAAAATGATCACGTTTTTATAACTTGAACAAAGTGGTATCCTATTGATTTTAGATGAAGCCACAGGAACAGCTATTAAAATATCACATTTTACAGCTTACTTTGGTTTAATCACTCGGATGATACGATTACGGATGGCCTAATTATAAACTGTGGCATCAACAAAATAAAAAGTGCAAAAATAAAAATTAAAACAATACCTTACACTCTAGTAATTGCATCTGTCTACAACTCACCCCGACTTCTCATTCACTAAAGAATATAAAGGCTACCTTCTAATGCTAAATTCAAAATTTATTGCTAAAGCTAATTGGAACAACTATAATTATTTCTCGACCGGTAAGTCAATTCATTAGTCTAATAAATTAAATAAAATACCTAATTTACTCGATTACGCAATCGCCAGGGGTTTAGTAAATACTTGCTACTAAGCTGAATAAAATTTAGGCCTATTCTCCTATCATACTGCAATCACTATAACGATCAGTTTGACAGTCATCAAAAACAAACTCAAACAGCGAAATATACCAACTGTCACCACTTTTGAAGTCTTCTGGAAACCGAATTATTCGTATTAACAGAATAATAGAAAGCCTAAAACTTGATAAAGCACAAAACTTTCATCTAATAGTAAATATAGAAAGCAACAAAAATGATTAGCACCACACGGATCTCTTCAATCAGAAAACATAAGGATACTTGGGCTAGATCGGACACAGATAAACTAAATACAATTACCTTACTCTTTTAAAACACGGCGATTGCAAAACTACAATGATGATAGAAATATTGATTTCTACCTAGACATTGTATGTGAAACATTACTGCCACTCAATCATTCCTTACCAATAGAAATCTTTCAACAAATAAAACTAGCAAATTAGCGGAAAGCTCCCGGATATGCTTTCATAGTAGACGAATTATTTTGAACCTTTCTAGGAAAGGTACTGTATTTATCACTACAGTGTTGAATAATATTCTGTGGTTGTGCTATTTTACTATTTAATAGACATTTTCTCAGGTTGTAATGATCGTTAATCTGGAAAACTGCCGACCCAGCTACAATCCTACAGGCCAATAACTTTTGCCTTTGCTTCAAAAAATTTACGAAAGACTTTTACTTAAACCGACTAAAGACGTTTTAGATCTAGACTATTTTATCACACCAGTTTACATTTTGAATATGTCACTCAGCTGTACATCAAAGCCAACTAATCATCAACCACATAATAAAAAGTCTAGAAAACATGAGTGTGTACTCAGTACTCTTCTTATACATAAAACATGCAGTTGATAAACTTAAACTGCACCTCTGAAGGCATCTGTAGTGATAAACCCATGCCACACATACAAAGCGTATGAAGTTACAATTAGCAATACGATATCAAACTTCTGGAGTTCCGTAGGACAGAATTATTGGTCCACTTTTACTCTAGACTTCGGATACACCAACTATACATCATACTGTATTAGCTACATTTGCTTACAATACAGCCGTCCTGTCAGTTAACCACCTGAAATAGTAATCGAGTACTCTGCGAAGCATCTACCTTATTACTAGACTGGTTCCACAAATAGAAAATTACAGTTAGCGTAAATAAATCCCCTTGAATTAATTTTACGTTGAGGCATGTCTAATGACCATAAACTAGTATTAACAACGCCCCAATCCCGATAAAGATCAAAGTGAAATACCTCGCGATGCACCTCGACCAAAAGCACACTTGTAGGTTGCACATTAAAGTCAAAAGGAAGCAACTGGACTTAAAAAAAATAACATGGTTATTTGAAAGGTACTTATAACTATCCTTATTGGTCAAATTCTACTGTACAACATTATTCTAAAACTAATTTGGTCCTATAGAATTCAACTTTAGGCCACCGCCAAAACGTCTTATACTAAAATATTATAGAGGTTTTAAACAAATAATTAAAGACACCCTCCACTACGATCTAGAAGAGGCTGTCGACCAAATACAATGACAACCTCTTAGGCTTCTCTAACCATATCATCTAAGAACTCACTAACTAACTGTGACGAGGCAGCGGCCACAAGATCTAGCACTGCAAGAGACTAGAACTGCTGTTATCATCAGGAAGGCTGATAATGGCTAGAGCTCTCTACATAACCTTTATAATACATTATAATTATTTAATACTGGATTATTATTAAAAGTACATTGCCACCAGACAAAATACCTACATAAAAGTTGGGAAAAAAGAGTGTTTTGTACTAATACAATTTTCAATAGAACAGCTTTCATTATTTTAAACTTTTAATAATTTTTGGGTATTCAAACATGCGTACAAACTATGCATTAACAAAAAGAGGATTACACACTATTTTAATAAAGTAAATGGTGCAAAACACAAATAGGGCTAAAAAAACATTACAGAACTTCCCGTTAATATCATTAATGAACTTTAAATTTGGGGCGCCCCAGGGCATAGGGGCGTAATTATCCTGCTATAACTAAGGCAACTTGCTGCGGTTTGGTAACTACCGCTGAGAAAACGTGTGTGTTTTCTGTAGTGTAGCAAATTAATATTTGATTAGAAACCATTTTAATTTTTCATCCAATTTGCCGGCAGAAAGGCGTGCTTAGGTTTTTATAATTAGACTAAAGGATCGTTGTCCAACTTTGCGTGCTTAGTTGCAATGTTCGAAAAACAAGGTATTTAGATGCGAACCGCTGACGGAGATTAAGAATTCATTAATATTAAAAATGTAAGCGGGCATCAGATAATATAACCCCGCTTAGAGAAAATTCTAATGAGCAACTAAGATTACGGAGTGCTAACGTATAAATACCAAATTTAAATAAAAGGTGTTATAAACACGTAAGCCCACACTATATTGATTAATGTTATAAAAACAGTACACTTTGCATTTCTTAGGCATTGGCATTTATTGTAAACGAAATTTTCTTTTGCTTGCATTTTCTAAAAATAATACGAATCGAAACAGATGAGAACCACTAAGAATAGCGACTAATTATTTCATTAGAAAACCGTGACTAATACGATTATTTTAAATAAAGTACGTTGATGGACTTACCGGATAGCTAACAAACATTATTAATTTCATATTTTTATAATGAGAAATATTTTGTTAAAAAGTAATTAAACGTAAATTTCTAATAACTAATTTTTGATTTAATGTATCTTCACGAAAAATAAATAAACACTACCAGTAGAGTAAATAAAAAAATTTGAGAAAAAATAAAATTAGACTTGATGAGTTACAAAGCAATCTGTAGAGTAAATGACAAAGAAATATAAAAGAGGCAAGAAAGTTAACAAGAATATATCCTTCAAAGCGGTTTATCCTTGAAAGACGACACAAAAAGCTGAAGAAAAGAGAATATATAAAGACGAGCTTATTGTTGATCAATGTGCATTAAATAAAGTTTGGTTATTGTCAAAATGATGTTGTAGTATTTATAATTGTTGAAAAAAGACAAAATAAAAATTAAAAACGTTATCCAAAGACTCCTGCGGTCTTTCTCTTTCCTTTAGCCTGCCATTTACACTGCCCATATTTGTTTTACCATTCTGCCTCTTCCTATTCTTTGTAGGTGTCTCGGCCAGCTCAACTGTAATTGCTATAACCTATATGTAGTTTTTTGAGTTTTGCATGACAGTCGTTTATAATTTCATTCATAAGCACCGTAAATAATACGAGGCTCTTCACTCCTCTTTTTGCCAACCCTCGTTAGGTGTAAATTCTCTTTAGTTACAGTTGTTACTATTAGCAGGATTTCTTATAGTTTTATAAAGCCCTTTACTACTTTTTTTTAGTTTGAGACTTCCTCCTACATGTTCTAAACTCTTCTTCTCGTGGCCCTTTATTAAATGTCTTTTCTAGATCTACAAAGGCCAAGAAAGCTTTCTTATTGTATTCGAGAATTTTTGTAAATATTTGTTTGACCGAGAATATATGGTCTTGTATGCTTCTCCCTTTTCGAAAGCCAGTTTCTGCTTTTAGCATATGTGGTTCTGTTATAGTTCTGAGCTTATTTTCAATTATTTGTTCGTAGATCTTTGTCATTTAACAGAGTTACACCACAGTAAATTTTGCAATTTTTTTTGTCGCCTTTTTGTATTTTGGTACCATTTGTCATATTTCCCAGTCATTTAAGATCTTATCCTCTCTCCATATTTTGTTACACATTTGTAGTAGTAATTTGTGCCTTCAGTCCCTACCTTTTATTCATTTCGCTCGTGATCTTAGCGTTTCCAGGACATCTGCCATTTTTAATTTTCCTTATAGCTATTTTCAGCTCCTTTTCTGATATTTCTCTCTCTTCTTCTAGGTGGCTTTCTTCAGTTACATCTTACCATATTATATTTGTTCACATAATACGTCTTATAAATATTCTTTTCATTTATTCATTATGTTCTCCGTCTTTGTTATTATTTTTCCGACTTTATTTATTATTATTGTAGTTGGTACTGTTTTACTTTCTTGTAGTGTTTTTAATACTTTGTAAAAAGGTTTTTGATTTTTCTTGCTATTTTTTCTAATTTTTCGCGGTAATCTTGCCAGAATTTAGTTTTTACTTTTATAATCATCTTTTTAATTTTTGTTCGTTGATGTATGTAGCTACTGTAGTTATCTTCCGATCCATTTGATACATATTATTTTCATTTGATCTTTTTCATTTGTATTTCTTGTTTTATTTCTTCAGTCTACCATGTGGTTCTCTTATTTTGTTTATTAATTGTACTCACATCGCATGCCTCTTTCGCTGTCTTAATTATTTGACACATTTTCTCCACTGTCATCTGTTCTAAACTTCTTGTTATGCTTTGAATTTCAACTTTTATTATTGCTTCATATTTAGCTGCTACAGGGTGGTATCCAAAAGTAGTAGGACTGATTTTTTTTTAAATTTATTGAACATTTTGGTACATCGACTTAATACTCTTCAAAATAGGCCCCTTGGGCATCTACACATTTCTGGTAGCGAGCCTTCTGGAAGTCGTCCTCTGGGATGCTGTTCAGCGCCCTCGTCGTTGCCGCTTGGACTGCTTCCACCGAGTTGAAACGATGCCCCTTGAGCTGTCTCTTGATCCGGGGGAACAGGAAGAAGTCAGGCGGTGCCACCAGGGCTGTAGGGAAGGTGAAGCCACGTGGAAACGTCGAATTTGGCGAGAAGATCTCTCACAATCCACGCGCCGTGGCACGGCGCGTTGTCATGGTGGAGCTTCCACTTCCCCACCAGGTCTGGTCGCACGAGTCTAATCCGATTTCGCAGCCGTGTGAGCACTTCCACGTAAAATCTTCCATTTACAGTCTGTCCAGGAGGTACAAACTCCTTACGGACAATGCCACGACGGTCAAAAATGCAATCTACATCGATTTTACTTTCGATTTCAACATTTTGGCATTCTTTTTACGGGGTGATTGTGCGGTGTGCCACTCTCCGCTCTGACGCTTTGTTTCCGGGTCGTATTGGAAGACCCAGGTTTTATCTCCGGTGATGACATCGAGAAAATGTTTGTCTTCTTCCAAACAGTTCAGTATTTCTTGGGAAATCTCAACACGCAGTTCTTTTTGCTCGTCACTCAACACTTTCGGCACCATTTTCGCGCACAATTTTCTCATCGAGAAATCCTCTCTGATGATGTGTTGGACTGTCCTGTACGAAAGATTCATCTCATCACTAATTAATTTAATGCCCAACCATCGGTCAGAGTTCAAAAGTTGCTTAACTTTCAGCACATTGTAGTTGTCCTCGACGAGCTCGCTTCCCTCCCGAAACAACTTGTGCCACTCAAATTTCGAGGAACGGCTCATAGTATCCTTCTTGTAGGCCTGCGTAAGCATGTCCTTGGTTACGGTCGCTGATTTTCCAAGTTTGTAGCAAAAGTTGATGGCGTACCGCTGCTCCAAATTGCGCTCCATCGCAACTGACGACGAAGCGTCACAACAGAAGGTCACTAAAACAGTGGTCCACACTCAACTAACGTACGCAGGCGACTGTCACAGGCCGAAACCTGTTCCCAAGGCTCCCCTCCATTGTATCCGGCCTTGCAGACCCCCCTCCATCGTCCCGCGCGCGCGGAAAAAAACGGTCCTACTACTTCTGGATACAACCCTGTATCTCTACCTCTTGTAATTTGTATGCTTTAATTGTTTCTTGTTGCGCACTCTTATCATCCTGTCTTGTATCTTTACAAAATGTTTTTGTTTTTTTAATCTTTCCTACTAGTAGGTGCTGGTCGTTGGACATTTGCTCCTTTTTTTCTTACTCTTGCATTTTAAACTTTCATTCTATTATGTCTTTCTGTTAAAATATAATTTATTATAGATTTATTATTTCTGATTAGCATTACTATAGTGAATTTATGTATACCTTTATGTGCATAAAAAGTGTTAGTTACTATTAAGTTATTTATGGTATAGAAACTTATCAGTCCCTCTTGATCTATTCCTATCGTTTTTTGTTGTATTTTCTTTATTCCCACTCTATCAATAAAATCATCAGCTCCAAAAGTTGTGCTTGTGAACGGTGTGAGATCTTCCCAGAATTTATAATTTATTTTTTTTCTCGTTTTCATTAAGCCCGTTCACTGCAATTATTATTTTTTTTTATTAAACAAAATATCTGCTGTCCATCCTTTTTAATTTGTAATTTAATTATTAGTTTTTTGTTGACAATATATCCTATTTATTCAGCCGCTCTTTTTTCTTGTGGTACTCCACTATACAGCAATATAATGCCTATTGGCTAGTTCTACCTTTGCACTCCATTTCTTCTTTGTTTCTGCTATCACTTATATATTTAGCCTTGTTGTACCAAATTTATATACTAATTTATTTTTCTTTCAATTTAAGCTTCGTATATTCAGCGTTCTCAGTTTTCATCTACCATTAACACGTCATTTCGTCACATTTAGTTTAACCTTATTAGCCCTTTCGTTTATCCGTTTTTGTATCGTTAGTTTAATTACCTGTACTATCTTCTAAACCGAACATCCTGTGTATCTTTTCAGTTTACAAATAGTTTATGGTTACCCATTTTGACGGTGTTCTTCTTTATCTTCTCTGTATTCCGTATTTCTTTTATTTGTTTTTGTATCCATCTTTCTTTTTTCTTAAGATTACTTGTAATATATATTTTCTCTTGTTTTACAGAATTTAACTTAAATTTGTTTTTATAACTTATCTTTGCTGATAAAAGTTTTCTATTTCTACTATAGGTACACATTTTTTCATTAATTTGAGATATTTTATAATATTTTTACCTTCGTTTACAATTTCGTCTCTAGGGCTTTTGTCTATATTCGTGTAATAACCCTATTACCTTATCTTCTATTCCTTTCTATTTATTCTATTTGATTTCCTATATTATTGCTATATCTTGGTTTTCCTGTTTTAGTGTTCTTATTTTTTCTGGATACTCTCTTTGTTCTCTTCTGGTTATTTTTATTTCTGTGGGGATAGTTTCCATAAATATTTTTAATTCAGATTCTTGACTTACAGCCTCACTTGAACCTTCATTTTTCTCAACACCCGTTTTCTGCGTCCTCCTGCTTTTGTTAAATACCTCCTGGTATTTTTCTTTTTATTATTTTCTTTTTTCTATATCTGCGCTATTCTTTTCAGTGCTCAAATTAATTTTATCTTCTATGGATATACTTAAAATATTAATAACTAATAATATTTCTTATAGGTATATTTTCTCTATACGCTCTTGTTATTTGCGTTCTAGAACATATCCTTAAGGAACTTCGTAAGTAATTGGGTATACCTTTAATATTCAATTATTGAACAATCGTTATGAGAGGACGTAAATATAAGAAAGTAATGATACAGTAGCGTTTATGTACTTTTATAAAGAAGACTTGTGTGCGAGACTTTGATAATGCCTATTGCATAACTACGAAAATAACCAAACAAAATTGTTTTGCTTTTAGTACTTTTATGATGAGTACTTCAAATCTATTATAATATTGTATTGTTGTGTGTTTCTTTCTGAAGTTAAATTGGTGTATAATAGCCAATTATCTTGGGACAAATTTCGTTACTTTATTTGGGTAATATTTGTTTAAGAACCTTTGAGATAAATAGCAAAACACTTATTGGTTTATACAATGATACTTCATTTCAACACTTTATAGCTTGTAAAATTATTATAATTTGTGCAAATTTAAGTTTAGATAGCCAACACTCTCGTTTTAAATATACAATAAAATATAGTAGTTAGAAAGGATATACTCTACTTTGGTAACCCACTTAGCACTTTATTTGGAATGAGATCATAATCTAAAGCTATATTTTTATATATACGTTTTATTGTTTCTTCACCTTTGTGAAGATTAAAACTTAATATTAGTAGCAAATTTTTCATCGTCTACATATACTACATTTGAGTAAAACATAAAAACGCTAGCTAGCTATTGCACAAAATATCGGCTTTTTGTTGTCTTTTTTTAAACTATGTACCTGTATTAGTTATCACCAGTCCTTCTTTGTAATTTGTAATATTTTTATTTTTTACTTGTGTATCAATTTAAGCTTGTTAGCGAGTCGTTCATTAATCCTTGTAACATTGGTTTTTACTCTAAGTTTACTAATTACTAAGTTTTAACTTTAATAGGTGTATTTGGCGCGTCCTTGGCTTTTTAGGCTAATTTCGGAGTTGCTGCCCACGCAGGTAGTTTAATTGGTGTTATTAGATGGCTTGCTGCTTCTTCCATTTACTCTGGCCATTGAATACTTATGTAGGAGTTGAGGTTTTGTTTTGGTGGTTTGAAAACTTTAACGCTAACGTAGTAAGACGTAAAGATGAGGATAATTTTTTAAACACTTTGATTTCACGATAAAAACACGTGTTTTAAGCAAAAAAATGTATACACAGAAGACCCCTAGAGAAGTAGACCACGTCCTTATAACTAAATGGTTTTAATACTCAATAATATCTACAGAAACATATCATAGAAAGGACATTTTAAACAAAGCTTAAAATTCAACAAAAAAAATACATTAATATAAAAAAGTCTAAAAAATTAACTACATCAAATAAAAAAAATATTTGCAAAATTAGATGTAATAATAGAAAAATCAATATAAATTAAAAATAAAAAAATAAAAGCTATCATAAATAAAAAATGAACAAACAGTTAAAAACTGACTGTAGAATATACAAAATGAATAAAAGATTTGATGGTGATCAGCAAAAGTTACCAGAGATTCTTCTTCTTCTCTAGGTGCTGTGCTGTCTGAGAACATTGGCGATCAATAACATAGTTTCCATCTCTTAACCATGTTAAGGACTTTTCTGAGAAAATACGAGGTAGTTAATTATAAGGAATAAAATACGCCAATGAAAAGAGTACATAGAACTTATTTGAGATAAAAACAGAGTGACAATATATACACATAACAAGAACAAATAAACCAACAATATTTAAAAAAAAATTAAATAGCAATTTAGCTTATTAAAAATGGTATAGCTGTGAAACACGACAGAATATCTTAAACCAGAAATCCTTAAACTGATATCAGAATAAACACTTAGATCTTAGAAAACTACACACTAAAGATAATCTTAAAGAAAATATAATAAGTTAGGCAATATAACATCCAATGATCACCCTTAGTAAGGAATTTAAAACCAGAAAAACGCTAAATAGTTAGGTATCTAACAACTAGCTTAGTCTTTGTAAAAGTCTAGGAACCGTAGAAGCGCTCTTTGGCCTATAAACTTTATAGAATGATGTAAAGCTACTCGCTGTGACTTGGCTTACATGTATATTGTTGATTTAAAAAAAATGATAAGATTTAGCTTAGAAGGTTCATAAAAATACTCTAGAACTCTGAAATACATAATAAAAATGCCAGAATTATTGCTAGTTTATGTTGGGTGCAACATGCAATAATACGTATGGATAAACGAACTTCAAAGGAAAAGTACAACAAAGTTGTGCTTTGCTGTTTATTCTATTCGCTATATTCTCAAAATAACTCTTCAAAGACGCTATGCTAAATAGCAAGGGAGAAGTATTAGCAGATATTATCGACAACCTAAAATACACAAACAACACAGTGCTTTTGGTAGACCATTACGAATGTCTACAGTTCCTAATTATCAGCTAAAATTATAATGTAGATGGAATTATGCTACCAAAGGAAATATATTGGAACAAGTACTAAACATAACTTACATAAGTTGTTCTTTAAACCTACAATAGCATAGGACACAGAAAATTAAAACAGAAATACCAAGAACTTTTGATAAAATAAAAATGCCTTGTGTACGTATAAACTAAACATAGAGATATAAACTAGAATATTAAGATTTGACATATTCTCAGTATTGTTCTATAGAGCTAAAGCATAGTCTCTTAGGGAGTTATTATAAAAGGATGTGGAAGATATAAGAAAAATCGAAGTACTGCGAGAAATTAGAAAAACAAAGATCTTCTTGCTTGTTCTAATTTGCATTTCTGCCCCACTCTAGACAGTTTCTTCTAGATAACTTTTTTAACAGCGTGCATATTGCAAAATTTTAAAGTATAACTTAGAAATGAAGTGCGTTTCTTCACACATCAATAATGTTCAAACCAAGGAAATTTACTACAGTATTTTATTATTTATTATTGTACCATTTTGTTTATAACTGTTGATAACTTGCTACTTTGTTTTATCAATTGAGCAAACTTATTCTTAAATTTATTGGGGAATTGTGAAACAGCTATATTTTTAGCTGATCGATTTTTGGCTGCTTGTGCTTGTCCCATTATTTAGTTTGGGTATTGTTTTGTAGTAAATTAGAAGTTCGTAAAGACGGAAACAATTCTTTATTTTTATAATTTCTTGTTTTATAGGTGTTCTATAATTCATAATATACTTAATAGCCCTTCTAATTTCTGTTGAGTAAAGTATATTCTATTGGAGTGCCCCGGTTTTTTGTCGAGAAAACTTAGTTATCATAATTTAGACATTTTTTTACAGTAATAAATTTGCTTTACAGATGATTACGATTATAAATATCTTAATTTTTTTTTAATTTAATATTTACGAATAAAATGGTAGTGTTCTTTTTAGACTACGTTGATATTGATTATACAATATTTCTGACATTGAATCCTTTATCCCGCAATTTTTTGATATTCTGTATTGACGATATGTGACGTAAATATGTTGTAACAAATCTATATAGTCTGTCTTCTTATATTTGATGTATATGGAAAATTATTTTATATTCTTGCATGTATTGTATTATTTTTCTGTAAATATTGAATATTGGTGTTGATTTTAACTGAGTTATCACCTAAATATTGGTGTAATATTATTATTCTTCGACAACGTTACTTGATGCCTTAATAATTTGTTCATACTGCAACACTGGTAGTGGTTTAATAACTTTTTAGCTATTTTTGGCTTTTCGAGCTTATCAGCATCTCCCGTTTTTATATTTTCTTCTAAGAAATCAACAGGTGTACATTCGGTGTCTTGCGTCCTATGCATCTTGTTTGGTTTGTGTATAAATCAATTTTACCCAAAATTATGCAACAGTTACTATAAAATCCAACCTGCACTCTGAGATCACAATTTGCAATTGTTTAGAGGTAGATTATTCGTTATCGCACACTGTTCCTTTCATTTGCCTTAAAAATAATTTTAATGCTTAAGATTTAAACAAACGAAATAGTGTAGCTTTTCAATATAAAAAAGATTTTTATATTATTTTTACGCCTGAGGCTCCTCTGTTAAGAAAATGTGTTTTTGAGTTTGGTTTCGTTAAAACATACGCTAGAATTAAAAGAGACGTGCAGAGTTGACCAAATTAGCCAAAGATAAAGTCTAAAAATTAACTACGACATCAAATAAAAAAATATGTGTAAAGTTAGATGTAATAGTAGAAAAATCAATATAAATTAAAAATAAAAAAATAAAAGCTATCATAAATAAAAAATGAACAAAAAGTTAAAAGCTGACTGTAGAATATACAAAATGAATAAAAGATTTGATGGTGATGAGCAAAAGTTACCAGAGATTCTTCTTCTTCTCTAGGTGCTGTGCTGTCTGAGAACATTGGCGATCAATAACATAGTTTCCATCTCTTAACCATGTTAAGGACTTTTCTGAGAAAATACGAGGTAGTTAATTATAAGGAATAAAATACGCCAATGAAAAGAGTACATAGAACTTATTTGAGATAAAAGCAGAGTGACAATATATACACATAACAGGAACAAATAAACCAACAATATTTAAAAAAAATTAAATAGCAATTTAGCTTATTAAAAATGGTATAGCTGTGAAACACGACAGAATATCTTAAACCAGAAATCCTTAAACTGATATCAGAATAAACACTTAGATCTTAGAAAACTACACACTAAAGATAATCTTAAAGGAAATATAATAAGTTAGGCAATATAACATCCAATGATCACCCTTAGTAAGGAATTTAAAACCAGAAAAACGCTAAATAGTTAGGTATCTAACAACTAGCTTAGTCTTTGTAAAAGTCTAGGAACCGTAGAAGCGCTCTTTGGCCTATAAACTTTATAGAACGATGTAAAGCTACTCGCTGTGACTTGGCTTATATGTATATTGTTGATTGAAAAAAAATGATAAGATTTAGCTTAGAAGGTTCATAAATATACTCTAAAACTCTGAAATACATAATAAAAACGCCAGAATTATTGCTAGTTTATGTTGGGTGCAACATGCAATAATACGTATGGATAAACGAACTTCAAAGGAAAAGTACAACAAAGTTGCGCTTTGCTGTTTATTCTATTCGCTATATTCTCAAAATAACTCTTCAAAGACGCTATGCTAAATAGCAAGGGAGAAGTATTAGCAGATATTATCGACAACCACAAAAAAATACACAAACAACACAGTGCTTTTGGTAGACCATTACGAATGTCTACAGTTCCTAATTATCAGCTAAAATATTAATGTAGATGGAATTATGCTACCAAAGGAAATATATTGGAAAAATTACTAAACGTAACTTACGTAAGTTGTTCCTTAAACCTACAATAGCATAGGACACAGAAAATTAAAACAGAAATACCAAGAACTTTTGATAAAATAAAAATGCCTTGTGTACGTATAAACTAAACATAGAGATATAAACTAGAATATTAAGATGTGACATATTCTCAGTATTGTTCTATAGAGCTAAAGCATAGTCTCTTAGGGAGTTATTATAAAAGGATGTGGAAGATATAAGAAAAATCGAAGTACTGAGAAATTAGAAAACAAAGATCTTCTTGCTTGTTCTAATTTGCATTTCTGCCCCACTCTAGACAGTTTCTTCTAGATAACTTTTTTAACAGCGTGCATATTGCAAAATTTTAAAGTATAACTTAGAAATGAAGTACGTTTCTTTACACATCAATAATGTTCAAACCAAGGAAATTTACTACAGTATTTTATTATTGTACCATTTTGTTTATAACTGTTGATAACTTGCTACTTTGTTTTATCAATTGAGCAAACTTATTCTTAAATTTATTGGGGAATTGTGAAAGAGCTATATTCTTAGCTGATCGATTTTTGGCTGTTTGTGTTTGGGTATTGATTTGTGGTAAATTAGAAGTTCGTAAAGACGGAAACAATTTTTTTTTTTGTTATTTCTTGTTTTATAGGTGTTCTATAATTCATAATATACTTAATAGCCCTTCTAATTTCTGTTGAGTAAAGTATATTCTATTGGAGTGCCCGGTTTTTTGTCGAGTAAACTTAGTTATAATAATTTCGACATTTTTTTACAGTAATAAATTTGCTTTACAGATGATTAAGATTATAAATGTCTTATTTTTTTTAGTTTAATATTTACGAATAAAATGGTAGTGTTCTTTTTAGACTACGTTGATATTGATTATACAATATTTCTGACATTGAATCCTTTATCCCGCAATTTTTTGATATTCTGTATTGACGATATGTGACGTAAATATGTTGTAACAAATCTATATAGTCTGTCTTCTTATATTTGATGTGTATGAAAAATTATTTTAGATTCATGCACGTATTGTATTATTTTTCTGTAAATATTGAATATTGGTGTTGATTTTAACTGCGTTATCACCTAAAGATTGATGTAATGTTATTATTCTTCGACAACGTTACTTGATGCCTTAATAATTTGTTCATACTGCAACACTGGTAGTGGTTTAATAACTTTTTAGCTATTTTTGGCTTTTAGAGCTTATCAGCAACTCCCGTTTTTATATTTTCTTGTAAGAAATCAAAAGGTGTACATTCGGTGTCTTGCGTCCTGTGTATTTTGTTTGGTTTGTGTATAAATCAATGTTACCCAAAATTATGCAGCAGTTACTATAAAATCCAACCTGCACTCTGAGATCACAATTTGCAGTTGTTTAGAGGTAGATTATTCGTTATCGCATACTGTTCCTTTCATTTGCCTTAAAAATAATTTTAATGCTTAAGATTTAAACAAACGAAATAGTGTAGCTTTTCAATATAAAAAAGATTTTTATATTATTTTTCGCCTGAGGGCTCCTCTGTTAAGAAAATGTGTTTTTTGAGTTTGGTTTCGTTAAAACATACGCTAGAATTAAAAGAGACGTGCAGAGTTGACCAAATTAGCCAAAGCTATAAGCAAATGAAGCCACTATTCTAAAAATGCCAATATTATGTGTCTTCGCAAGGAAAGATCCAATAAGGCAGAGAGAAAATGGAAGTGTACTGTTGGAATCAGCGACTTACAATTACCAAATATCTTAAGAAAATACAGTCAGAAAAATTTGATAGTGGGTTTATTTTTAAATCAAATCTGATCAAAGTTAGAGCAGTAAGCTTGATATCTCTGATATTGTTCTGACACCACCTAAGGTTTTAGAATATCTTAGATTATGAGTTTATTTCATTCTGCTTAAATCAAAATAAAAATGTTTTTATAGAATATATAAATAGTTGTTTCTTATATTTTTCTTGTAAAAAATATTTGAGTTATTTAAAAAAAAGTTTAGTTTCTGTGTTTGCTCAGCTGTATATAAACATAATGGCAGGAAAACTGCAGCTTATATACTTTGAGTATCTGACAACATTGAAAAAGTTTTACAACAAATATGGGCCTACCATTACAGACATATAGCGTTTTTGAAATTTGTACTATTATTTGTTCCTTAAGTAGTGCAAATAATGACACTAAAGAAAAATAATTAGAAAAAGGTAGTCAATTATATGGCAGTATAATGTCTATTTTATATTATTGACCTATTGAACTAAAATTCAAGAGACTTTTTTTAAAGTGTGCGTACTTTTAGACGTCCACTTACAGTCGACCGTTAGTAAAGCATGTACACCAAGAATGGTATACATTATAGTAATTGTCGTTTAAATTATTCAATACGTGCTGGGTTTTCATAAAACAGCCGTTAGTAGCAGAATTTCCCCTAATGATAATTACATCATGAAACATTACAGTGGTGTTGTAAAAATTGAGAAGACAAACTTAGGCGGTCGTAGTTTTAATACTAATAACAAACTAAAACAAGAAACGCCTAGTGGTTGAATTCCAGAGAGCAAGTTTGGTAATAGTGGTTTAAAAAGTTGCATAATATTGTCATAAATGTTTAGATTTAAAAGAGGAAAAATAAGGTAAAGTCAACTTCCGAGGATGCGAGTACTATCGCAACTTACTTGAACCCAAAAACACTAATTACAAACCTCAAACCTATCAAGACCCACCCATAAACACTCAAAATTAGTTTCTAAATATCCGCTAACCAACAAGCTACGCTAATGTTGTTAGAACTCTAAATTGCAATTACGGCTGTTCAATTACTCAACCTCACTCTTACCAAATTTTTAGATGATTTTAAATCCATGTTTTCCCAATTAATCCAGCAAAACAGCATAGCAAACAAACACTAGATAAATTCTTCAGAATACCACAAATCTCAAATCATAGAGAAGAAATAATTCTTTTCCTAAAACAAAACTTTATTGAAATATTGTTAATAAGCAAAACACATTTTACAGAAAAATCCGACTTCAAAATTTTAAAGTATACAATTGACCACAACACCCATCCCTATAAAACAAAACACGTGGAAACAGCTGTTCTAATAAAACAATGCAACAAACATTACGCTCTACCTAAATGTGAGGACGAGCTACCTGTCTCGGTGATCTACTGTCCTAAACTTGTCAAAAAAGTAAAAGATTTCAAAAACTTTTTATACCCTGGGACTCAAATTAATTTCTGGAAGAGACTTCAATAGTGAGCACACCATCTGGGAATTTAGATTAGTCACAACTAAAGGAAGAGAGCTACACAAGGTTTTACAAGAAAACATATATAGCTAATTATTAACGGATACCCGATTTACTGGTCTACGGACCCCAACAAAACTCCTAACCTTTTCAACTTTTTCACTATCAACAAAATATCGACAAACTACACAGATGTCATCGCAAGCAATGATTTATCATCAGATTGTATACCAATTATTGCAACAATCACCGTAAGAGTTGTACATAAAAAAACCCCAAAATATTTCACAACACTAAAACAGACTGGAAACATTCCGGGAAAATATAAATTTGAAAGTCAGATTAAAGAATCCAAAAGAAGTAGATGAAGCAGTCACCCAACTAAACGCAACCTTAAAAACAGCAGCTCAATTAGACAATTCCCTCATCGTTCGCAGGAATACTAACAATATAACACTAGAGGTTAAACAACTAATTGGTCAAAAACGAAGCTAGAGGTCAGTGGCATAGAACTCGCCATTAGTCAGACAAAACAAGACTCAACAATTTAAGTAACCACCTAAAAGCATAACTCATACAAAAGTTAGGTGTTAAATCTAATAGATATCATAACTCAATCTGGAGATCTACCAAATCCCCTTTAAAATCTCAACCTACATCCCAACCTATACGTAAACTACCTCCAGCACCTGGGTGGGCTAAAAAGAATAGCAGACCAGTTTGCTTACCACCTACTTAATGTATTCCGACCACATGAAGACAGTAGATAATCCAGCAGAAATCCTTCCATTTCTCGAAACACCTTCCATAACCACACCGTCAGTTACTCCTAAAGATATCAAATGTGAGATTTAGCGACTAAGTGAGCTCCCAAAAAGAAGGAAATTATACTATTAACCTACATATTTAATGCGATACTGTGACTCCAACAGTAGCCTAAAAAATAAAATAATACTTATTCCCGAATCTAATAAAGATCATTCATGCTTAAAATTATATAGAGCTATAAGTTTGTTATCGGTGGTTTCTAAATTCCTTGGTTTTTGTAGGCCTCACTCAACAATTTAACAGTGCCATAGGATCACTCAAATAATAAAAAGGTACTGCTCTAGAGGGAAAAGCCTACTGCACAACCATTTTGCTTAATGTTAGCCAAGCCTTTGATAAGGTCTGGCACAAAGGACTCGTACACAAATATTATCATCTCAATTGCATGAACTATTAGTGTCCTACTTAACTAATCGCCAATTTAGAACACGAGTCCAAGACGAAGTTTCAGAACTATGCCCAATCAAGTTAGGAGTACTCCAGGGAGGCGTTTTGGGACCTTTTCTATATTTACTATATATGTACTTCTGACTTACCAATCACACCTGATACAACTATAGTTACTTTTTCCGAGGAGACAATCATACTTGCGATGCATAACGACGCAAATATCGCATCACATCATGTCCAAACCACCTTAGTCAACTTGAAGATTGGCTTAAGTTATGCAAAATAAAAGTAAATAAATTCAAATCAAGACATGCGACATTCATCTTACGTAAAGAGCAGTCCACCTCTTTTTAATTAAACAACACTGAGGTACCTGAATCTACCACAACGAAGTACTTGGCACTATATTTTGTCAATAGACCTACTTGGCTGAAATACTTCAAGAAAAAAAAGACATAGAATTAAGTTTTAAAAATCTCTATTGGCTATTTGGATGAACATCATCCCTACCATTGGGCAACAAATTATTGATCTACAAAAACATCATTAAGCCCATTTGGTTCTATAGAGTAGAACTATGGGGGTGCGTCAGTAAGTCCACCCTTGCCTTACAAAGATGTCAATCTAAATAATAATAACTAACGGTGCCATAGTGCATAACTAACCACATGCTACTCATAGATCTTAGTATTCCGCTAATAACAACAGTTATACATGACATAAGAACAATAAACGCCGAAAACATTTTTGTGTACAGCAATCCCCTGTTAAACGAGCTCCCACACCACCAGGTCATCAGAAGACTCAAAAGACGTTGGCCACTGATCTACGCTAGAAGACGCTAGAATAATATATGTATTCCGATTGCTTATTACGTTCAAGTAAAAAAATGATAAAAGACGATGTAACTCAAAAATAAACTGTTTTAAAGATCTTAACTTGTTTTCTTGATATATGGATTTGAAAAATAGGAAAACCTAATCTTAAGACGACCCTCGTAATTTTGCCTTTACATTAAATTGCGTCGAAATGTTTTTCAACTACACAAAAATTACATGAGTGAAAACCCCGTAACATGAAAATTTTTAAAAATATTTAAGAAATCCACAACTCTTCTTCACAGGAGTTTTTATTTGAACATTTTATATATACAAAAAAATAATTTTTTAAATTATAATATATAAATAAAAGATCTACCAAGCCTTGATAAACCTCTTATGTTTATTAAGTCTGATTTAAATTTAAAAATGTTTGCTTCTCTAAAACAAGCTATGTAACGCGATAAGATTGTTACTCTCGAGTATAAGTAAGTTAATGTAATTTTAATAAAAATTACTGCGAAACTTTAAAATTTATTCTATATACAGATCATATAATTAATTACAGTAACCACTACAACTCACATTTTATTGTTTAAGTTGCTTATCATGTGAATACACCGTGGTTAGTATTCATGACTTGAGATACAAATAAACAACGCGTTATTGTAACGAAACCTTACTGAAAATATGGAAAAATATAGAAACTGCGTCGACACAACGTACTAAATGAATACACAGATAAATATTTATTCATTAAAAAAGCTTTTGTTCGTAAATCTGAAAACATCCCGTGAAAAGACTACTGCAACAAGTAAATTATTGCCGGAGTCTAAGAACATCAGTTTATCATTACTCACAGAAATTAGATATATCAAAAAGCACAGTAAAGTAAATTGTTATAAACTATCTGGAATGTTATTCTTTTAAGATTTATTTAGCGCAAAAATCGCATTTAATGGGCTAAACGTAACAACTGAACATTTCAAAGGAAGAAGTTCTTTGGTCGAGAAATACAAATAATTCAAAAGAACGCAATGCGTCTACTGTTTAGCGTGAATTTCTCTAAAAATAAAACGTGAAAAACTACTATTAAATTCCCTATATTATTGCTCCTGTAACTTCAAATAAAGGATATTAAATTGCATCACATGCACGTAAAGCAAAATTGCATTTACAACCAATTGACTTATTAAAAAATATATTATGCAACTTCCAGAAATTCTGATCATAAATTAAAGTTTACGCTTGTATTTGAGGTGCCCTTAAAATGTAATCAAGGTTGAATTTGTAGATCTTTCCTATATTATAAAATAAATTGAAATTTTTAATTAATCGATTCCCAATCTATTTAGTGTAATCTTTTAAATTTTTTAAGCTTATTAAATTTAAAAAGTTTATTTTTTAATATGGCAATCGATAAGGTTACAGAGTAATATTAGTGCGCAAATTTGTTTGTTGTTTAAGTAAGATATTTCCAACTGCGCAATTTACGCACGTGTTTGCTGGTTTGTACAAAATAAATAATATATATTAGAGCACTTTGAAGTAACAGGCCCACGTACCAAAGGTGAATAAATTATGTGTATGTAAACTTGTGTACTTAGGGGCTGTTAATCATTTTATGCCGAAATTTTAGTGGCTGTTAAACGTTAATTTTAGAACCTCTAAAGCTTGCCGCTCAGTAAACATCATGTTATGATCTTTGATAAATTAGGGGTAAAACGTTTCAAACCCATAGAAAAAAAAAACTTTATTTTAAAATAAATGCAAGTCTACTAAAGCAATATTTATAGACGTATAATAACTGCAAAAATAAATAAAAGGTAATTGCAACACTTTACAACACAAGTAGTAAATTGCAGTTTTATATTTTGATATACACACGTTAAACAATACAGATATTATTTAACTAATAGCAACCAGACTACTGCAATATCTGTAAATTTAATTAATTTCTAATAAATTATATACTATTTAGCTCTTTTATCTCCCGAGAAATATTTAATGGTTAATATAATTTCAAACTGCTCCTTAAGTTAATTCATCTACCTACCAAATAGCTTGTACTTATCGGACTAATTAATGTATATTCTGTTTGAAAAGTGTTTTCCTGCTACATTCCTGTGCTCTCGTAGAGAGAAGCGCCTCTAGCCCTTTTGCTATTAACCCGCCATTAGAATTCTGCTTGAATATGGCGACGCAAGCAAAATTCCTCTCGAAAGTAACGCGCTTTATTGCAGTCGGAGATTAGACTATCTCCTGTGCATCTAGAGAGCGGATTTTAGCGGCGAGCCCCTCGCTCAGAGAAGCACTTAAAATTGGTCTGGACTAAGGACGTTATAGTAATGCGAGCATTCCGAGCAGAGTAAGCAAAAAGCATGCCCGAAGATCCAATACGATCTTTCCAATAGTCCCATTCAGGCGGTTAAGCCTTTCCGGTGCATCCTTAGCATTAATACAAGGGTATCTCGCAAGAAGAATTTGGAATATAGCCTTCCGGCCGAGCGGAACTCAAAGAAACAAATTGCTAGCCACAACTATATTATAACAAGCCCTTTCTGCTGCCCCTAAGGGGTTCTCACAAACTTTAAAAACGGTAGAAGGCCCTCGCATCGTACCGATTGATGTAAGCTGAGAGGTCTATGATTTAGTAGCAGAAAAAGCAATGCACGGGTTAAGTGTAATGTAAATGTTTTACGCAACACATTATACATTTGTAATTAATTATTAATTTGTTGAAATTGAAGACTCAGTGTTAATAATTATTAACTACATTTGAAATTTTAGAAGATTTGAAAGCTAGTTACTTGTTAGCCTAGCTAGCTTAACTAAATTTATATATTAGAATATTTTAGGAGGCTACTTTAAAACTGCTACATACAGTCACCGTTAAGGCTGTCTCTTTTTGATTTGTGAATTTTTACCCAGATGTGCTTTATACTTTTATAATTTTTTATTTTGTTACATCTTCCTTTTTTTCCTTTATTTTCACTCGTCTTAAGGTGTTAATTCTTAACATTAAAACCCCATTGCCCGGAGGAGCTGTGAATTCAGCTGACCACTTTGGGCTACACGCTGCCAAGTTTTGGCACATCTGCTAGCTCTACTTTATTTATCTTGTAGGTCAATGTAGTTGCCCGGGATGTGGCACATGGAAACTTAAGTAAGAAATAGGTATCCTGCGAGGACTAATTTCAATCAATAAAATTTAGATTGACTATTCCGACAACAGATGCTATCGTCTAAAACATAACCCTCCATCCTAATCAGAATTAGAACAATGACATAGAAAATGAAAAAGAATAGGAATATCGATATGACACATAAACATTGCACTAAATAATGCTTGTCGATGATCACTTATTCCTAGCACCAGATGAGGAAGATATGATATACATGTTACAAACATTAAAAGAGGAATACAATTGGAATCACAATAAATTATAAGAAAACTGTATACATGTGGGTTAGGGGAGTCGCACGTAATTTACAAATAAAATGCGAAACAATAAGGCCCTGTGCAGAACAGAACCACTTGGGCTCTATAATATCAAATATTGGTATCGTAAATGTATATGTAGAAATTAAATTTGTGAGTTGGTGGACAAAACATTACATAAACTGATCTGGAATAAGGGACCCATAAAAAATAAAAACAAAATTTTTATTGCAATCGTAAAAATTATTGCACGTATGTAGAAACATGGCCCCCGACAATCAAAATAAGGGACTAAATTAAAAAATTTAACTAAATTGTATAAGATGAAGTTTAAAGGATACACAAAAAGTTAAGAAAATCTGGAGACACGGAGATAGTACACCCATGCTGAAAGCATAAGTGATAAAAGATAGATCAAAGCAATTATGAACAGGCCATCCGGAGGAAAAAGAAGAGAGAGATAAAAAGAGTAAGGTTAAGTCACTAGGGGGTTGTACTGAGATTAGTAAAATGACTGTTTATATGTCATTATTAGATCACATTAAATACATGCTTTCTTTAAGTGCTTTGAGGGTAGCCTGGTTGGATTAGTCAAGTAGGAATACATATTTCTTTTTTTCTTTTTTCTTCTTCTTCTCTTATATGCCTATATAAAATATATTAGCCTGTTTCTAATCACACATTTTGCGTAGTACTATGAGCCATGTTGGGCGTACTCCGGGCAGGTGGCTAGACTAACCAATTAGAAGAAGCAGAATATACTTTATGACCCCCCAAAGGTGTTTGTATAACCAGGGGTTAAACCTAGGCTTACCGTGCGATAATGTGGCAGGCCCAGACCTTCACCTTGCAGCTATCGTGCTCTTACCTCTTTTGTAATGATGGGTATATTATTTGTTTTTCCTGTTTATGTATTACGTGACGCTGGTAATTACCTAGGTGGTTTTCGTTTAAATGTTTAGTTTTATAGTTGGTTTTACATTTGATGTAAGGCTGGGTCTTATAGCAATAATTTTTTGTATGCCTATACATCTGGCAAATTATATATTGAGACCTATACTGTTTATGTACGGAGCTTTAAAGTGTGCACATGCATTCAAAAATAACTTACTGTTTCTTTTTTGTGCACTTATAGGTACTACAGCTTCAAGAGCTTATTGTGCCCACTAACATGCACTTATTCTAGGACATTTACACACACCCATGGGTTGAGCGAGACTCGAACTCGTGCGCGCCGGCTAGAGGACAGAGCTAACTGCTTGAACCTGCTGAGCCACCGCATCCCCTAGCTTAATGTTACAAATATCTTCAATGTTTTCCTTTGGTGTAAGCTCTTTGAACAATAATAGGAGTTTTATGTTGTTTTACGTTGTTTGATATTCCAAATGTTTTAAATGCTTTAAAATTTCAGTAACTTGTAAGAAACCGTAATAATTGCCTGCTTTTAAAAATCAAGTCGATATTAAACGCTTCAAAGAACTGTAGACATTAGTAGGCTTGGAGTATATTTAAAATATCGTTTATGTATACAGTTTTTGACAGTTTTTTTTCATAAATACATATGGGCGCGTCCACTGAGAACGGGCCATCCTCCGATCGCATTTTCGCCCGAGCGCGCTGTGTTCAACTCGCTCCTACTCGTAGGAAGGAGGCTAGAAAAATAATAAAAAAATAGAAATCTACAGATTTTGATCTGTTCTTCCCGATGGTGCCATTAGTTTTTGCCCAAAATCCTGCTTTTGTAATGAAAAATTACTATGAAGTTCTGGATGTTCTTCCGAAATTTGCCACAACTGTTCATAGTAAAATTTATAAGAGTCGAAAGAGCAACTCTTCTGCAACACCTCCATAAATTCAGAGTGGGAAAGCAACAAATTCGTAAAGGACAAGCAAATAAAGACGTTGGCATGAGGGAAGACGCGCGCGACGCGTGGATTATCGCCGACGTGTCTGCGTGGTCTTTGTATATTTTTATCAAATATTAAATATAAATGTATTTTGCCGATGTAGGATATTTAATGAAACTTGTAAAAATAAATTATGCATGAAAAAAATTAATTAAGTAATCAATAAATTAAAACTTAAAATAACGCTGTGTATTTTATGTTACAATATTATACAAATAATTATGTACAAGTTTAGGAATAGCCCTCAAATTTTTCGAATGCTTTACGACACCCTCAAACGGATTAAAACAGCGCTTGGAAGACATATCGTTAACATTTGAATTTTTTGTTAACTCTTGAAATAAAGTAATTACGTATGGAACGCCGAAAACTCGAAGAAGTTTTTTGATATCATGCATTTCGACCTATCTAATTCATCTTTAATTATGTATGCATTAGCACTCAATACTAATTCACTTTAGCTCGGCATTTTGTTAAAACTCGTGATGCTACATAACAGCTAATTACATCTTAATTCACGTCCTTTTTTTACGAATCACCTCACTTCGTTTTCACGACACAACTTCGTCTCGATGTGAGGTTAACAGAAAAAGAACATCCAAAACTATACGCGATTGCGCTAACCATTCGAAAATAACATTGTCAAATAACAATTAGACTTGCGAAGGATACGATACGAGCAAGTTTGCGATGAATTTACATTCGTAAACAGCTATGTACTTGCGCTCGCGCCGCGCGTCTGCGATGATCCACGCTCCGCGCGTATGCCCTTATTCCGCCGTCTTTACGTCATTTACGCATTTGTTGGTCTCCCACTCTGAAAATTTATGAAGGTGTTGCCGAAGAGTTGCTCTTTCGACTTATATAAATTTTACTATGAAAAGTTGTGGCGAATTTCAGAGAAACATCCCGAACTTCAAACTTATTTTTTATTACAAAAACAGGGTTTTGTGCAAAAACTAATAGCACCATCAAAAAGAGCAGATCAAAATCTATCGATTTCTATTTTTTTTATTATTTTTTTATCCTCCTTTCTACGAGTAGCAGCGAGTTGAACACAGCGCTCGGTCGAAAAATACGCTGCGAGCGGCGGGTGGCCCGTTCTCAATGAACGCGCCCATATGTAGAATATTATTTTGAATATTTAAGGGCAACCGTGTCATTCTATTAACTTTCTTGATATTATCTACAAATTATTTTCTATGATGCTTTAATCAATTTTACTTTTAGTAAATTCGTATAGAGGGTAGTTGAAATACCTATATAATAGCTTTCAAGAAGGTTCATTTGATATCCATTTACAGTTCGTTTTTTTGAGGAATTACTAATACCTTATGATTACTTTTCGACAAGTACACATTATAAAATGCATTTCAAAGCAATTAAGGTGTTGAAATTTCGAACTTATAAAAATACAGAAACTATATATAGGTTTATTTAAAAAAATGGTATCAAAATGATACGGACTTGAAGATTATTGACTCTTCTCATATTTTTGCACAGTTTGTTATAAAAGAGTAAATTTTTTATTGATGTTAAATTATAGTAATAGGTTTTTTAAATGTAAATATTTTTTAATTTAATGTACACAAATTAAAAAAGTAGATTAATTTTATAATAAAATTTTGTTATAGATTACACGCGATAAAAAATTTCAAGTAAAGCAACATATAGGCACAACTTTGCATTTACAAAAAAGGTTATTCTTTTACCATCAGAGCTGATCTTAACAAGATGTGGTACATGGTTTAAATGTGTAATTTTCTTGCAACGAATTACATTAAAATCAAAGATGTGGTACGTCGGTTTAACTTTCAAAGTTCAGCTGCAAGTGTAAATTGTATTAAGTATTCTAGAGATCCAACTATTAGACAGCAGTTAGCATACATCAAAACTAATTTTGTTTGCATCGCAACTGCCACTGAAAATTAGAAAAGCGAGAACTTTCACTGTATAAAAGTTTAAGCATTATTGAAAGTTCGAAAATTGCACACAATTGTTAAAAATTAAAAAAATAGTTGAAACAAATCTAAATATGTATTATTTGCCACCATTTAGATAGTTGCGTAGTTTATACGTAATGTACATAATAACCATTAGAACAAAAATCATTTAGTCGATACCTATCTACTATTTGTTGGAACTACCGCAGTAACTAAGGCAGCGACCCAGCATTTTTTAAATTTAAAGTAACTAGGATGCTTCTACAAGAATACTAACAGTAACTGAATTTATACGAAAATATTTCTAAATTTGCTTATTTGATTCCCCAAAAAAAAAACACCGATAATGTTCAAAAAATTAGTTTTACCTAAATAATTAGCAAATAAGGGGAGTACAGTTGGTAAGATATGGTCTCACAAGTAAAGTAGATGCCAATATGGCAATATGCAAAAGCTGAGAAGCTACATCGCTATTATGTTACCATACAGCAATACCAACAAGTCCTACTCTCGCGTTCACGTCGTGCCCCCTGGTTAACACTAACGAGAGAGGGCGAAGGCGAGTTTCTAGCGCCTTAAAACTGGTACTTTTGGCTAAGAGAAGACACACTCCTACAGAAAAATCGGCCAAATTAGAAAGTCTCAAGGTGGCAACCCCACCAACTAACTTATCTGTAGCTATGGATTGGTACTCCACACTATAGGAAAACACTAACAATACTCGAAAATTTAATAGAAGTCTCGGACCTGACGGAAACTTAATTAACGGACACTGCAAGAAAAAGGAAAAACAAAAATGCATAAATAAGGTAGTAAAGATTGCTACATGGAATACGCCAGGCATAGCTACAAGAAACCTATGAATTTGTAATATAATAAAAGAAAAATATATTAATATTATGGTGACAACAGAAACTAATTATATTTTTATCATATAGAGTAGAGTCACACAAAAACAAAGAGCAAGTGCAGGTGTAGCACTTATAATTGACAAAGAATGAAAATATTTTGTACAAAATTATAAATACATAAACGAAAAAATATTTAAAGTAGATTTAAAAACAAAAAGTGGACCACTCACTTTTACAAAACTGTCCCAGAAGAAGGACAACACTCCGAAACCCATATATTCTACAAAACCCCACAAAAAACATCAATATAGTACAATCAAATAACTACATAATACGAGCAGGAGATTTAAATACTAAGATAGGAAATACACCAATCCAAAACATAGTTGGCCTATTCGGAGAACAAACAATAAGGGCATTGAATTACGACAGTTTGCTACATATAATAAACTGAAAATTACAAAGACTTTTTCTGCAAAAAAATGCATTAATAAATACACATGGTTAGCAAAAGGTTTCAGAAGCCTAATCAACTACTTCGTAGTAAATAACAAGGTAGCCTCTCTACTTACTGACACATATGTATTAAAAGGCTCTGGCCATTACCTATTAATAAGCAAAATAACCATCCCAAAACCATAAGTAAAATCCAGTACGAAACATAAAAAAGGAACTACAGAAAAAACATATAAAACAAATCTACTGCAAAATTACAGCATCAAATATCTATACCAAACGTGTTTAACAAACTACCTATTCCAAGAATAAACAAAACAAAATATAGATGAAGAATGGAAAATCATAAAAACAATTATACACAAAGCAGCAGCAGAAGCTCTATGGGCAAGACGAAAAAACGACAGGACAGGAGGACCCAATGTATAATAATAATAATCTACAATAAATTAATAGATAACAAACGCAGAGTAAACCAATAATACCTAACATCAAAAACAAAATAAAACAAACCAAACTATAAAGAACAATTGTAATAACTGGGATAATTATATAACATGTATAGAAGATGTATACTGACGACAACAATGGGCAAATAAAATTATGAAGAACCTCAACAAAAAAGAAAAATATAATGCTACGTTAAATATTATAAAAACTGAAAAATAAGAACAACATTGCAAGAGACGAATTCAACCGTAGACTACATAGCTATATAAAAATTAGAAAATGCAATAAAGACCTTAAAAAATAAGAAAGCGACATAAACTGATAAAATTAATAATAAACTAAAATACAGAGGCATATTTAGAAAATTAAGATTACTACCCTTTATTAATATGTGCTGGAAGAAATTTAAAATTTCCCAAGAATGGGCTATAGCTAAAATAAAATCACTCTTAAAAAGCGATAAAACAGATTGCGACAATTATAGAGGCATCAGTTTACTAAATTCAGGATATAAGTTATATTCAAAAATCACAACAGCGAAAACGCAAGCAATAGCCAAAGTGATCCTAGAAGAAGAGCAGAATGGCTTTCTTAAAAGACGATCCTGTATAAATACTGTCCTCATCTTAAAACAAATCATAGAAAAACGCAGAGAACGTAATTTAAAAACACATATAGGATTTGTCGACTTCACTAAAGCATTCGACAAAATCACAAGAACAAAACTATAGTCAATTTTAGAAAAAAAATAGATTTCCATTTCATCTGAAAAAAGCAATAAAAAGTTTTTACTGTAACACCAAAATCATTACAGAAAACAATGATGAATACAAAAGCCTGACATATACAAATTGAGGTGTAAAACAAGGATATGGCTTATCATCCATTCTGTTTAATATTTATCCTGACGATATGATAAAGATATGAAAACAAAAAACATCAAGGGATCCAAATAAATACAATTACATATATCAACACAATACTTTTCGCAGACGACCAGACTATAATCACAAATTCAAAAGACAATTTACAACGAGCAATCCACAGATTAAACAACATATAAAAAGATTAAAACTATCAAATATCAACAACTAAAACAAAAAAATGGATTTCTAAGGAAAACAACCCATAAAATCTAAAATTATTATTAACAACACCAATTTAGAACAATCACAAAATTTTAGATATTTAGGTTGTGATGTCTCATACAACTATGTCCAAGACAAAGAGCACTAAGAAACAAAAGAGGAAAGGAAACAGAGATAAAAGTTTACAAAGTAATGGCGTTCCCAAATTACTATACGGCTGCTAAACATGGACAATAACATTAAGGAATCATAGGAAAATCCAGTCCGCATAAATAAAATTCCTAAGAGGAGTCAAGGGATTTAGTCGGTTAGACAGATTTATTAACGAACACATCAGAAACGAGTTACAAGTAGAACCAATACAAAATTAAATAATCAATTACAATATAAGATGGAAGAAACATGTAGACAGAATGAGCCCAGAAAGATTTCCAAAATTAGCGATACAGTACAACCCAAGAGGAATCTGAGATGTAGAAAAACCTCGAAAACGATGCAATATCGAACCAGAAAGCCTAATTCTTAAAGTGAACGATGACAACGTCGACAACAATTAAAAAATATCAATATAATTTACTAAAAATGCATCAGGAGTAATATTTTATGAGATAGATTAAAGCAAATTATAATAAAATCTATTTAGTTACGTTTGGCTAATGGGGAACTATTTTGCTTATAAAACCAATTTACATGAGCAAATAAACCCTTCTATTTAACATCTAAGACCACTTACTTTTGGAAGTATTTAAGGCCACATCAATAAGACCTTTATAGATGTTATAATCTTGGATAGGTGGAAATATCTTTTTACATTATACATAAATTTGAGTTACTCAACGGAATCGATTAATACCAAATTATTCAGGCAAAAGGTATTATATATTATATATACCCTACTTGGAATGAGCCTTAACTTTGATGTACCTTTCTAAATTCTAGGGGCCATTTGCTTAAGTTCCTACTAAATACATTGGTTATATAAAAATTCGTATTTAACATAGAATTTTTGTGTTAATAAACTTAAGAATCCTAGTTTTACTACTACTAAATACCCAACATAGTCTTGGACATCCTTTTATGTAACAGCTTTCTTTAAAGATTCTCCATGCAATTTAAGTATTCTAAACATTATCATAATACGGTTGTAATCAATATCATATTTATTACAAAACACTTTTAAAAGCTTATGTTCTTCAGAAGACATACTTAGTAAATAAGTGGTAATTCAATGACAATATTTCTTTTGGAAATATATATTATATGATCGTATTTATATTTGTTTATGTAGTTGTTCTAAGAAGCTCAATATATTATAGAAAAGTTTTTATGAAAAAATTTTTGATATGAGTAAATTTGTCCTTAAATTAATTTTTAGTATTATCTTTATTTAAACTCCGCCTGCAGCACCCCTGGGTGAATTGAGTAGCTTAGAGGTGCTGTTGCCGGTCCCAAGCCCGGATAAAGGAGGAGGGCCATCTGTAAACCAGGACAGCAACCTACTTGCAGATGGAACACAAACATATGCTCACAGAAACAAGATTATGCCTCGGAACCGGACGGATTTAACGATGAAAACGAATGCAAGAAGCAGGACTACGAAACCATGGAAAACAAAAAACATACTTAGGATAAGTACATGGAACATCAAATCTCTAAATAAAAGAGAACAGGAAATAACTAAAGAACTCTGGGACAGGAAAATAGATATATGCGCGGTACAGGAAACAAAGAAGAAAGGCAAAGGTCAACCACTATTAGACAACTACGTACTGATTTATAGTGGTGTACCAAAAGAAGTAAGAGCCAAAGAAGGAGTCGCTTTATTAATACATAGAAAACTTACCAACCAAATAGTAGAATGCAAATTCAAATCAGAGAGAATTGTCTGCGTAAGAATAAATTTAGGAAGCAAGCACCTACATGTAGTAGGAATATATGCCTCCGAGAATAATAGGGATGCTAACACCAGAGAAACTTTCTACGAAAACCTCCAGGATACAATAAACGAGATTCCTATAAACGAATACATGATTATCTTAGGTGACTTTAATGCACGGGTTGGAAATGACATCATTCCGGGGATAAAGCAAAGATTCAACGAGGACGTCAGAAACGATAACGGAGACTTGTTAACGGATTCCTGTAGCACAAACGAAATACGTATAAACAACACATTCTTCCATCACAAAGAGCAATACAAATACACCTTTGAGAACACTAGAGGACGTAGATCTACGATTGACTATATTTTGACAAATAGGGAACTACACCCTTCACAAATTCTAGACGTAAGGGCATTAACATCGGCAGAAATAGGAAAGGCCATAAGTTAATAATGAGTAACATCAGATTGAAAACATATATACATAACAAAAAAGAAGAAGCAGAATACGTCACAAAGATAAGAATCGAAAGCCTACAAAATGATTCAACAAAATACTTATACCAACAAAGATTAACACAAAGAAGCTAAAAGAACCAAATATTATAAAGTGATGGAATAGAAGACAGTTGGATGAAAATAAAAACAAACATTTTAGACGCAGCTAAGGAATCCCTAGGAGAAAGAAAAGTAAACATAAACAAAAACAAAAACTTGCAAACCCAAAAAACACCCTGGTTCTGTGAAGAAGTTAAAGAAAAATGTAAAGATAAAAAAAAGCATACCTGGAGTACATGTCTAACAAAACGCAGCAAACATACGATAATTATAAAAGAATAAGAAATGAAACACACAGACTAGTAAGAAAAACTAAAAACGAACACTGGGAACGTTTCTCAAAAGAAATGGAACACGACTTTTACGGCTTGCAAAAAGAAATGTGGCGTTTTATAAGAGGACAGCGAACAGGGGTGAAGGAATTAATAGATGCAAAACATATAGAAAAGAATACATGGATTGATTACTTAAAAAAATTATACGAAGATGAACAACCAACACAAAGAGAACCAGAGCGAAACAACCCAGAAATTAGAACAAACGAACAATTTACGATAAGCACGGAGGAAGTAGAAGAAACACTAAGGAAGCTGAAATACAGGAAAGCTGCGGGAGAAGATGGAATAGCGAACGAACTGTTAAAGCACTGCGGAACAGTAATGACGAAACAGCTGACAACTCTAATTAATAAAATAATAAAACACAACCAAATACCGGAAGAATGGAGGACAAGCATATTGATACTGCTGTTCAAGAAAGGGGATAAGAAAGAACCGGAGAACTACAGAGGGATCAACCTGTTGAACACCACATTAAAATTAACAACAAGAATTATATGCCAACAAATAAACCAAACGACAACCCTGAACGATGAACAGCAAGGATTCCGTAGTGGAAGATCATGCACAGATGCAATATTCGTGATAAGAAAAATCAATTGAATACAATAGACCAGCCTTTTTATGTATGATCGACCTGAAGAAAGCTTTTGATAGAGTCAAACTAGGTGACGTAATCCATCTGTTATATAATAGAGGAATACACATAGACATCATCAAAACAATTGAGAACATATATAAAGACAACAAAACGAAAGCAAGAATAAATGGACAACTTACGGAACCAATAAACATGGGCAATGGAATAAGACAGGGAGATTCGTTAAGCCCCTTATTATTCAATCTAATAATGGATGAGATTATTAAGAAAGTAAACGAAGAAAGAGGATATAGAATGGGGAACAAGGAAATCAAGATATTATGTTACGCCGACGACGCAGTATTAATAGCCCAAAACGAAGACAATCTGCAAAGATTAGTCCACAAATTCAATATAACAGCAAAAAGATTTAACATGATCATCTCAGCACAGAAAACGAAAACAATAGTAATTAACAAAGAACCCATTAGATGCAAATTGGAAATCGACGGTGCAAGCATAGAACAAGTCATGGAAATAAATTACCTGGGTATCAAAATAACTAGCTATGGAGATGTAGAAAAAGAGATTAAGGATCAAATACAAAAAGCTAATAAAATCGCAGGATGCCTTAATAATACAATATGGCGAAATAAACAAATTAATATAGAAACAAAGTCTCGAATATACAAAGCAACTATAAGACCAATAATGACATACGCATCAGAAACGAGACCGGACACAACTAAAACGCAGCGACTATTGGAAACAACCGAAATGAGGATATTGAGAAGAATAACAGGAAACACGCTAAGAGATCGAATAAGAATGGAACAATCACATAAGTAGAATGGCAGACGATAGAATAGTGAAGATAGCAAGGGACAAATCACCACTAGGAAGAAGAAGCGTTGGCCGACCGCGCAAAAGATGGAGTGACAGCATTACGTAGAGAAGGCATAAATAAAAAAAAAAGCAAATTGCCTATATAGAAGGAGAGGAAGAAGAAGATCTTTATTTAAAAATTATAATCATACTTACAATAAAAAATGGTATTAGAATGAGTCATAGGTATCGATAAATTTGTTTCGTCCCTATTTGGCTATTTTCTTTGAAGAAATATAAAATTTCAATTTATTTTATGGATTTGGAGTGACTGTTAATGAGCTGTATTAGTTGGTGTTTTCGGTTCTCCTGATCTGTTCTGATGCTTTTGTATGTTTATTTCAATGACTTGATTATACAAGCTATTGTGTCTGTATAAGTAGATACCCAACAATTTCTTGATTTTCTTTATCTTGTTCTTCAAATATAAAATGACCGGGAGGATCTTTTCTTTGTTTATTATTAATATTTTCAAAAAAAAAAACTACAAAAATAAATTGTTTGAAAAAAGAATAGAATTACCAAAACGCCAGAGAAGGGAAAAATTGGTACCAAGACATTATAAAATAAAAACATAGTTTTCTCCACTTAAATAAAATATGATATGGATGTACTACTAGAATTATTAAATAAAATGATAACTACTGATATTTTGTTAGCTTATATTGCATTAAAAATTGCTAATTGTTAATTATTTAGAAACAGAGTGGTTTAAAAAAAGTAAAAAGGTGTAAGCAATTTTAAACAATTAATAGTTGCGGTATAGTCCACCGATAGGCTTTATTAAGAAAGAAAAACAAAAAAATAGCTAAATTGTAATCACTACCTCATAATATTTGAAAAACCGTAAAAAACAGCAATATATGTTCATGAATGACATTTTAATCACTTAATAATAAGGTACTGGAAGGACTCTCCCAGGCTTCGCGGTTAAGTGTTTGTTCCGCACAACCGAGTTCGAGCCTCGCTCAAACGATGGGCTTATGTGACCCCCTGGGGTTAAATTAGTTAAGTGCATGTTAGTATGCAGAATAAGCCCTTGAGCCTACAGTCTGAACAAAAAAAGCACTGGAACAAAATAAAAGATTGTGTTCTCTATGTATTTTTAAGAAGTTTTTGGAAGCTTTATAATATAACCAATCGTGTCGATTTTAAAGCAATTAGAGAACAATCATGTTTATATAGGGATTTGAATTCTGTATTGATAATCAGTCTAGACGTACAACACATACATACGTATTTTGGAGGGTGGTGAGCTAAGTGTCAAAATAAAACCGTAAATAATAAATAAAAAAGTAGGAACATTAACAAATAAATAAGTATCTCTATACTGCATTCGAAAGATTTGTTTTATTTCTGTTTTAGTGCGTGTTGCATTTTTGGTCCAAAATTTAAAAATAAAAACAGAAAAATATATCTACTAATGAAAAATATTTAGTAAACAAGAAATGTTAGGAAAATATAAATTATATTTTTTTTTAAAGAGACGGTATGTGTTAAAATATATGTAAGATAACGTGGCTTGCTATTTTTTATAAAATCTAATTATTGTTTTTCTAGATTCATATCCAATTTATAGCGTAGTTTGACCTTTTCAAATCTCATTTTTTGCACTTTTTAAAAACACAAACTACCAGATTTAGTGAGATTGAACAGAAATGTCTTCTTAGTACAAAGTTTTTGTGTTTAATTCTTTTGTATATTCATATTTAAATATTGGAAGGAAGCCGTCCTTGGTAAAAACTGTAAAGTTTGATTGAATGTCTCTTAATAAATCTCAAATAAATGAGAAATTATGAGCTAAAAAACTTAATGGCAAAATCTTAATGATATATGAAAGTGTAAAGAGTGTGTTAAAGCAAGTTAAGCAAAGTCAAACCAAAATAAAACCAAGTCCAAACAATTCACTTAGTATAGTAGTCATATCTATAAAAATTAAGGTTTGACGGGTTGACTGGCCAGTCATTTTACGGAACCGATAAGAGCAATAAACAAAGAACAAGATCGGATTTAGAATTAATGATTTAAAATTTATAAAATAACAATTTAAACGAAAAGTGTAGAGCAAGAGCAAAAGTAACAAAAAGAGAAAACGCGACAGGAAGGGCGATGAAGAAAGTAAAAGAAGACATTAAAGAAGTAATGAAAATGATGCAAGCAAAAGGGAAAACGGTACAAAAATTATCAAAGAAATGAAAAAAATGAGAAAAGAACAAGCAAAATATAGAGAGAAAATTAAAAATGCGAGAATAAAAAAACTAAAAAAAGACAATTAATGTAGTTCTACAAAGTTTAAATGTTAAGACTAGTGATCACGGAAAACTAAAAAATGCCATAGAAGACCTCATAGAAAGAGATCTGCCTTTAAAGGTAAAAGTAACAAAAATAGTTAAGTTAATAACATATATATTCAAGATGACTTATTAAGAAACGATAGAGAAATACAAAAGCAAATTAGAACGAAAGACAAGGAAGAGAAAGAGAATGGGAAAGAAACAAAAATAGACTTTGATTCGATTGAAATACAAAAGAAAAATTAGTAAAACTAAATAATAATTAGAAACCAAAAAAATTAACAGCTTTACATGAATTTAAAAAATAAGAAGTATAAAGAGTGGTTAAAAATTTAGAACATGTTATAAAACTATACAAAATTAAGTTAATAGCAACATAAGAAGCAGGAAATGCTAAACTTGAAAAATATGTTTTTTTTACGAGTGGCAGGAAAACAAGAAAATTTGGAGTTGGATTTTTAGTAAGCAATGAGCTAAACGGAAAAGTTCTAAAATTTCTACTCACATCAGATAAAATTTACTACATAAAAATAAAGCAAGAAAAAAATATTTTTTATGTATATACCCCAACTGGGGAGAGATTAGAGAAGAATAAAAATAGTTTCTTTGAGGAGCTAGATGGTGTGTACAGTAAAATACAGAAACAAAACGTCACAAAATTGCTAGATGATATAAATGCAAAAAATAGTAAGTCAGCATTTGTATTATATATATTTATATAAGAAAATTCATGATTATGGCTGATGAATACAATGGCTGCCCCTTAAATGGGTCAGGTGTGTAAAGAATTTCCCGGTCAGCTAAAATCAGATGTAGATCTAAAAAAGTAAAGAATATTGGAACGTAGAATGTGAATAGCATGAATGACCCCGAAAAATTTACAATACCACATAAGAAATGAGACGACTGCATATCGAAATACTCGAAATATGTGAGATTCGGTGGTCCAACAATGAAAAAATCATAATAAACAAACACACCATATACTATTTGAGGCAGGATAGCTCTTACCACAATAATGCTGATAGAAGATATAGCTAAAGCGACTAAAAACGTAATACAACAATCAGATAGAATAATAATGATACAACTCCAAGCTAACATAAATATGAACATAACACAAGCCTACGCGCCAACCGGAGACTATGAAGAGAAGCAGGCAGAACAGTTCTACAACGACTTAAAGCACGTACCAATATTTACCAAAAAGCACGAAGTCATTATCGTCATGGGAGAAGGAAGACAGCCAAATATCGTTGGAGATCACGGATTAAGTGAAAGAAATGATAGAGGCGACAGGTTAGCCGCATTATATTTAGAAAACCACCTGACAATCACAAATACCTTCTTCAAACTATTTAAACGGCGCTTGTACACGTGGATATTACCTGCAAATTCACGACGTAAAATCGGTAGAAATCGTTAGATTTTATTTGTGTTAACAAAATATTTAAAAACTCTATACTGTCAGTAAAAACCTATCCTGGAGCAGATTTGCCTACAAGTCATAACAAGGGAAAGATGAGAATGAGCTTTAAAAATGTTATTAGGCCACAAAATACAACAATAAATATAGACAGAAGTTTGGTAACGAATAGATACAACAAGAAATAAAAGAACAACTATAACATAAATTTCAAGCGGTAGCAATAAGTGCAGAAAATGCAAATACAGAGAAAATGTAGAATAAAGCCAAAAAAATACTAATAAATGGATCAAAAAAGGAAATAAAGAAACATAAATAATAGGAAATATAAAAGGGCACCAAATGAGATAAGACAAACTATAAGACAAGCAAAATCAAAGTGGCATGGTCAACAATGTGCCGAAAGGTTATGAGAACAAACACTACCTTTTCGATCTGGACAAGAAAATAAAAGAAATAAATGGTACCAAACAAGTACATCGCCCTGAAATTATAAAAAACCAAAATGTAGACAAACTGCTAGATAAATCAACAACTGCTCAAATGGAAAGAATATCAGAGTTATTTGACGACAATAGGCCAAATTACTAACAAATGGAAGCAACACTTACCACACGAGCAATAAAAATCGCAAAGAATGGGAAAGCAGTCGGACTGGATCGAGTGAGCACAGAAATACTCAAACCTCTAAACGAAAATGGAATCAGGGCTCTAAAGAAACTCTAACATATATGAGACCGAAGAAATACTGATAGATTGGCTAAAATAAACTTTCGTAATGATTCTCAAGAAAAGAAGAACAACAAAATGCCACAAACACAGAACAACTAGCCTAATGAGCCACGTTTTGTAAATTGCCCTTTATGTAATACATGATAGAATATATAAAAAATTAGAAGACGGGTTTAGCATGACTCAGTTCGGCTTCCGAAGCGGCCTTGGAACAAGAGAATCACTGTTTGGCAATCAAGTGTCGATTCAAAGAAGTTGCGATATTAACTAAAATGTGTTTATGTGTGCGATCGACTTCGAAAAAGCCTTCGTCAATGTTAAACTTTATGAAATACACAACATTCTAAAAAGATTGGGTATAGAATTATTAATAACTTGTACTGGCACCAAAAAGCAACAATAAGAATAGAACATCAATTGTCAGACGAAATGAACCTCAAAAAGGGGCTGTATACTGTCCCCATTGATCTTCAACTTGTACTCAGAGAAGATGTAATGAGACCTTTGCTGATGTAGGGGAAGAAATTAATATTAACGTTTTAACAATTAATAACTTTAGGTATGCTAGTGAGAGCACGACAGCCGCGACGCAAAGGCTTCGGCCTGCCAGACCAACGCGCGGCGGGCCCTGGGTTCGACTCCCAGGTCAAAATAACGGCAAAACATCGAGTGCTCTCCGGCCATCATACAAACACCTTTGGCTGTCGTAAAGTACATTTTGCTTCTTCTAACGGGTCAAACTAGCCACCTGCCCGGGGTATGCCCAACATGGCTCATAGTACTACACGAAATGTGTAGTTAGAAACAGGCTAATAGCCTATATAAGAGTAGAAGGAGAAGAAGAAGGTATGCTAGTAATAACCAACAGCAATGAGAGTTTGCTAAATCTAATAACACAATTAATAGATAAGTGGGAACAATTCGGGTTGAAACTAAACATCAAGAAAGCTAAATATATGATCATTAGTAAAGAAGGGGACGTAGAAGAGAATGGAATATCGGTAAATGGCACAGCGTTGGAGAAGGTCAAAAATTGATCTATCTGAGAAGTACCATCAATGAAAACTGGAACCCATCCATAGAAATTAAGATCCGTATAGAAAAAGCAAGAGCAGCATTTATTAAAATGAAAAAGGTCTCATTACCTCGCGACCTAAGAATTCATCTAAGAATGAGAATGGTGAGATGTTTTCCCCATTCTATTGTATGGTGTCGAATCGTGAACACTAACAAAAGGCGCACTTAAACGATTACAATCCTTTGAAATGTGAGTCTACAGAAGGTTATTAAAAATAAGTTGGACAAAAGGGATAAGTAACAACAAGGTATTTATGCAAGTGAACAAAGAATTGGAAACTACAAAACTACAAAAAAGCGAAAGCTGCAATACTTCGGTCACATTATGAGACACTTAAGAAAATATGGGATTCTCCATTTAATCATAGAGTAGAAGAAGAACTTCCTGGCTGAAAAACCTACGAGATTCGTATAGGAAGGCAACTATTCAATTGTTTCGAGCAGCAGTCAATAAAGCCACCTTACGAAACATGATAGCTAGCATGAAAGCCAACGACCGTTCACGGTCAAGGCACTGCAAGAAGAAGGGACGAAATTTGAGAAAAATAAAATCAATTATTATGAAGACTACTGAGGAAGTCATACCACTAAAAAAACATTAGAAAAAGAAAAATTGGTGAGGTATAAGTTCTAAATAAGAAAACGCAAGAAATATTGATGAGGTGCGAAAGGAAAATAATGAGGCTAATAGGAGGAAAGAAAACCGAATATGGTTATGAAAGGAGAATAAACCATGTATACAGAGAAAAGCAATAAAAGCAACAAGGTTACAGTGGTTTGGTGTTACACAATAGATTTATTTGCTAGCACGTGCACGCACGCACACAGACACACGTATCTTTTTATTTTTTTTAATTTTCTGCAGTAGTAGAAAGCTTTTCAAAGTAATCGGTTTATAGGAGACTGTAGTGTCTTACAAAGGATTTCTCTACCGCGTTTACTAGTGAGCTAATAAAGTCCTTTTAAGCAGAAGCGGCGGCAGCGCCATTATTTCCAACAAACGATCATTAAAGCGCCGTTATTTGCGTGAAAAAGCGTCCGCACTGCGTCTGTGCGTATCAATCTTCGAGACTGTCAGCGGAAACCAATTGCAAACTCTTTGAAAGATTATTAATCAAACGTCTGGCTAAATCGCCTCGGCAACACCTAAACGGATCTGCACGGCCCTTAAGCTTTCAATGCGCAAATTGGGGCGCCGGATCAATTCGCCCGATATTTTATTTCTTCGCGACGCATCCGTCGCGCGCCATTCACTCGGCTATTAGCGCCGGGCGCGTTTTGAATAAACAGAAATTAATCAAAAGTAGCGGGAGCGCGCGAGCCGGCTCGCAGCGCCGTAGCTTATCGTCGGAAGCGATTTATTTAAATCAGCGAGCACCCCGAGAGCAGGAGAGCCGGCAAATCCCTACAAAGGGACCGAGCGCGGAATTTTAACGAACGTCTCTGATCTGAAAACATATTTCCTATATTCAATTTCATTCTTCGCGAGGAAACGTATAAAATACACGCGAATCAATTTGAATACATTTCCTTTCATCTGTAATTGAACATGACCGATTCGGCCGCATCCGCAATAACGCTGACGTCTGGAGAGACGTTAGAATTTGCTTGTGTGAGGTAGATGCCAATAGAAATAACAACCGTAGAGGGTCTTGTGACATCGTTTCCTGCAGACGCTACTCGAATATTTACTTGCTACATTTTCGAAATATAAAACTCAGTTCGAAATAAATGTTGTCCTCAATAAACGTTAAACAATTAAACAGTTATCAGCACATTTTGCTCATTTTCTGTTTTATAATATGAAAAGGTATGAATGTTACTAACTTACCAAATAATCGATTAATTCAAATTGAAATTTTATAATTAATCGTGTTTTATGTAAGAACGTAAACTATTTTTTATTGGCTGCTAAAACTAACAAGCAAATGTGATAGTTTGTAATACTACAACATCCCCTATATTTACTAATTACCAATTAGTAAGATCTAATATTTTTAACTTGCTCTAGTATCTGATTGTTGATTTGTATGCTTACTCTTTTCTCCTTGTTGTTTGACATTCTACTATTTTTGTTTCTTTAATACTGATTTTCATTCTTTTTTCCAGCTTTTCCGTCCATAGGTTGACTTTGAATTGCAGACTTCTGTGTGTATTAGCCATTATTGCGACGTCGTCTCCAAATACGCAATAGCCCACTTTTACCGGTTTCAATTTGTAATGCCCCACAATTATCTTCTTAGTTTTACTGCTAACATTTCTTATAATTTCGTCCAGAAATATAATGAAAAGCACTAAAGGGCTGAAGTTGCCTCCTTGCCTAACTCCCTGAGTAGTTCTAAATTTTTCAATCTCTCCATTGTCCTCTCTAACTACATTTTCTGTTTTCTTATACAATGATTTAATAGCTTTTATTGAGTTATTTGCAATACAATTAATCTCATCTATCTCGTCTCATTATCTCGTCAAGGGCCTTTTATAGGTAAATAAAGCATATGTATAATTCTTCATTGTAGAGTAGTAATTTCTCCATTACATTTGCTAATTGTGAATATGTGGCCGTCGGTGCAGTGTCGAGGCCCAAATCCGCTTTGTGCCCCATGCAATTTATATTCTACTTTCTTCTAAGATCATCTCGTACACCTTACAGGTGAGCAAAGCAACGATACTTCACGGTAATTGGAGCATTACATCTGATTTTCCTTTTTGAAAATTGGAACTAATGGGACGTGCTCCAGTCTTTGGGTACTGCTAATGTCATTCATTTTTTATTAACAATTCAATGTAGTAGACTATTCCATTTTCTTCCATGTATTTGAGTAATTTTGCTTTTATGGCATTTACTCCTAGTGCTTTCCCATTCTTTAATTTTCCTGCCGCTTTCTTTACTTCTTCAAATTGTATACCGTCTCTTTCGTCTTATGGTTTTAATGGCCTATCCTGTGCTCCTATTTCTGTTTCTTCTTCGTTAATATCAACTCCATCCAACTTGAAAGTACTGTTTCCATCTGCCCATTAATTTATTATCTTCAGTAATTATCTTTCTTTCTCTGTCTATAATTTGACTCAACCCATATTTACTTCCTTTGTTTTTCATATTCTTAAGAACTCTACAAAATTGCTTCTGGTTTGATCTGCTGTCTTTTTTCAACTTGTTCCTAAAGTCTTCCCTTTCCTTGGCTTTGGCTATTTCAACCTTCTCTTTTGCCATTTGTTTTGCTGCTTTGTAATTTTCATAGGCTTCTTCATTTTTCTGTTTTAAGTAAGCTTTCAGTCTGCTGACAGTAATATCAAAACTACTTGAAAGACTAGTGTTTCGCAGATTACACGAAGACCTGCCCTTAGATACCTGGATATCAGAGCATCAGTTCGGATTTCGTCGACTGTACAACAAGTTTACCGAATTTTACAAACCATGAACAAAGCATTCGAAAAGAAACAAAACTGTGGTGGAGTTTTCTTTGACATCAGCCAGGCTTTTGGCAAAGTCTGGCACCCCGGACTGATTCACAAAATCAAGTATAGTTTTCCTCCAGCCTACTTCAACATCCTAAAATCATATTTGAACGAGAGAACATTTCAAACTAAGGTAAATGAAGAGAAATCTGCCTACTTTCCAATCAACTCAGGAGTGCCTCAAGGCAGTGTCCTTGGACCTCTACTATATATCTTGTACACGTCCGATCTACCGATAGCACAAAATGCAACAATAGGGACTTTTGCCGATGATACAGCTATTATTTCTTGCCATGAAGATCCTCAAGCAGCCTCAAGCGTTACCCGAAACTATTTAAATAACCTTCAACAACGGCTGAAAAATGGAAAATAGAAGTGAACGAGAACAAATCTGCGCATGTTACTTTTACACTACGCAAAGAAACATGCCCCGCAGTCACAATAGACAATGTGAACATACCACAAACACAATCGGTACGATATTTAGGACTGCATTTAGACACCAAACTATATTGGAAACATCACATTACAAACAAGAGAAAACAAACAGATATCAAGACAAGAGAACTACAGTGGCTGATAGGAAGGAAAATAAAATACTGATATACAAAGCAGTCATCAAACCAATATGGGCATACGGACTAGAACTCTGGGGGTGTGTCTCCAAATCAAACATAGAAATCATACAAAAGGGTCAATCCAAGATACTTCGACTAAATTTCAGACGCTCCCTGGTACGTAACGAACCATACATTACATACCGATCTTCATATTCCAAGAGTACATGGAGAAATCCGTAAAGAAGCCATCAAGCATCAAGCCGTTTTAGACAACCATCCTAATCCGCTAATGGAACAACTTCTCGAACCAGTGCTCAACAAAAAACTCAAAAAACTGCGGCCAAGTGAACTATTTTAAGTTAATGTGTATTATTTATAATTAAGTTGTAACAGATGAACTAATTTAAGTTATTGTATATCTCAATTATTTTAGTTTTAACAGGTGGTATCAATGGTTATCTCCCTGATCATGTTCTTAATACTAGTACATCTAGTAGCTGTCAGCACTTTAGCTCATAGAATTTTGTATTATTCTGATTGCTAAATAAACTCTTAATAAAAAAAAGTAAGCTTTCCACAATCTCTTTTTCATCTTAATTATGTTTTTAATTTCTTTGCTCCACCAACTTGTTGTCTTCTTGGATTCTCCTATTGTTGTTAAACCCTCATGTTTTAGTGCCAGATTTATATATAATTTCTTTGAATTATCTTCTTTGATATCCATTCTACGTACACCTCTTTTATTTGCTGTCCTTGTAGTTTGTTTCATTTTTGTTAAGTTCACCTGTTATCCTGTCATACTCTTTCTTTGTTACTTTCCATTCTTACTGCTAGAAGATTTTGATCTGTCAGTACTTCGGTATCCCTATATACTCATACATCCTGTATGATTCTTGTTTGCTTGCTCTGTAATGACATAATCTATAATTGATCTTTCATCTCTTCCTGATTTTTCCCTAGCGTATTTGTGGCTGTCCTTATATTGATAGAAGGAGTTTTGTATCACCAGTCCGTTTTGAATACAAAAATCTATTAGTTTCTTACCATTACTGTTTATTGTTTTATCTCCCTAACTGTCCATTACTTCCTGATTACCTATAGTGTTATTCCCTATTCTGTCATTAAAGTCCCTAGTAATGATAATGGGATTGTTCACTTCTTCATAATAACATTTGAAGCCCATTTCAAAATTGTTTTTTTTTGTTTATCGTATTATTTTCACCCAGTCCATATACTATTATTACATCAATTTTCTCAGTGTTACTTCGTACGAATGTTACGTTTATTATTATTTTAGTGATTGTTTCCCATTTAATTAGTTTCTTTACCTACTTCGGGCTTATCGCACAATCTACTTTTACTTCTGCTTCAGCTCTTTTATTCATTTCTACTCTATTATAAAGTAAACCATAATTTCCCACAATCATTTCTTCTGCTCGTTTCTTTTTCGTCTCTGTAATTGCTAGTGTTTTCATTTTATTTTTCTTAATTTCTTGGATTGTTTCTTTTTTCTTGCCGTTTATGCTCCTAATATTCCATGCTTCTATTCTGTACCATTTCCTCTAATTTTTCCTCATTTTTATTGGGTCTATTGTTTTCTCTTTATCCCATCCTATACATTTCCTTGATGATTCTTGATGTTTCTTGGGCTAGTTTACTTTGATCAATGTTGCACTTCTCCAGTTTTTGGGCTTCTCTATTTCAAGTTCAGATTTCTTTATCGATTATCAACTTCTGGTATCCTATCTTAAGGGGGACGTCTGGTTATTTGGCCAAAAAATCGATTTTGAGATTTTTATTTTTTCAGAAAGCTGAAAACCATTGGATGATAATGTTTTTTTTATTTTTTCTATATCTCAATTTATCGCAAAGATATGCATGTATGTATTTCCACGCTCGGAAAGCCATTTTATGCCGCCCTGCAGTTGTGACTTGTTTCTTCGGAAGAAACGTCGTGTTTTTTTGGATCAAAAAGTAATTTTAGGTTTTTATATTCTCGAAAGGCTAACGACCTCAGAATCGCAATGTTTTTATTAATTTATTCGTATCTTTATACCTATACATGCATGCTCACCGCACCAGTTTTTCCGCGGCGCAAGTTCAACGAGTTTTTTCGCCAGTTTTGATATTTTTTTGATATCATTATGTCTAAATGTACGCAAATCAAAGAATCTTGTAAAGATCCAAATAAAACAAAGTGTGGTAGGAATAAAAATGAAGGTTCATGTGCCGATAAAAAAATCTCAGCATTCCTCAAAAGATGCGAGAATCAAGAGAAAAAAGGAGCTTGATTAGCAAGAAGAACTTTTTCAAGAGGCCTAAGGATTACTTTATGGCGCATAAATCGCAGACCGATGAGTGATATAGTTGATAGTTGAATGCGAAATAAAAAAAAACTCTAAATGCGTTTTTCTCGAAATGGGGATTTTTCGCGCGATTGACACGATTTCTCGGAAACCATTAATCCGATCGACCTAATTTTTTTTGTGTATTTATGGAAACAATAGCTTGTCTGCATTCTACAACCGATTCTCCAAATTGAACCTAAAATATTTTATTTTACTTTAGAAGAGGATAAAAGGAGTTTTTAAGAAATTTTTTCGCAAACTGGTGTTTTTTTACTGATCTTAACAACTTGATTGTAGAATACAGACAAGTCTATTTTAAGATGCCGTTTGATTTTTTGTTTTGGCAATAATGATGCAAAGATATCCTTTCCACCGTACAACGCGCGGTTTTTCAGGGGACGACTTCGGAGCCCTCTGGTGGAGTTGAAATAAATAATATAATAAAAAAAAATTGTTTTTGATACCTCTTAATATATCTTTTCAAATGCACGAAATTTCATATCTCTAAATAAAATAGATTTCTATAAAAAATATATGAAAATTGACTAATTTTCACCAAAAAAAAACCAGACGTCCCCTTTAACTGTTTTCGTTTTACTGATTGTTATTTAGCTAGTATTATTGCTTGTATCTTTTATTTATCTAATATCAGATTGCCGTTTATATACACTTTCTGTCCGGAGTTTTAAAGTTTGCTTTTGTTGTTCATCCCATACTCTTATCCCCTTTACTATTTAATTCTACCAAACAAGTTTTTTCTCCAAGTTTTCTTGCAATTTCTGCTTTCAGTGTTACACCCAATTCTCTTTCTATAAACCATTCCATTTCTTCTTTTAACATTTTTGGGTTAGTTGATTCCATTTTTATCCCTTGAATAGCTATGTCCCTTCTTCCCTTTTCCTTTTCTAATTTTTCTATTCTCTCATTTGCTATAGCCACTTCCCGTTTTAATCCATCAATTTTTTTTATAACCTTTTTATAGGTGTACTTCAGTTCTCTTTGTTCATCCCTTAATTTTCTAATCCTTTCTTGTAATAGTCTTGTCTTTTCATTATCATTGTGTTGGTCTTTTTTAATTTCTTTTATGTCACCGGCCAGATTTCTTATTAAATCTACCATCTCTTTCATTTGATCTTTTATGTTATTTTTGGGACCCAACTCTTTTGTCCGTGTTTTTCTGAGACTTCTTAAATAATTTATCTATATCCTTTTTCTTTTATGCATTCTTTATATTGTATATAGAGCAGGGAAATTATCAAAAATACATCGTTTTTTTGCAAAACTCCCCATCTAAAAGTTAAAATATGGAAAAAATAGGAAAAATTCCGTAGAATTCGATGAAATAAAATTAAATAGCTGAATCGTTGCAGAAGTTATTCAAAATGGTGTCCAAAGTTGGAAAAAAACGGTTTTTTGCGTTTTAAAAATATTTAAGTTTTGTATAGAAAAAAGTTTCAAATAAAAGTTGTAGATTTTGTAAAAATCTATAACACAAACTGTTTTTTATTAAAATCAATGCAAAGATGACGTAGTTATCGCAAAAAAACCATTTGAAATCGTGTTTTCCTTTTAATGCTTGTATCTTTTCGAAAACAAAATATTTCGCGCCAAAGTTTTGAAGAAGTATAGTACCTAAGAGGTAAAAAAAGTAAGTTTTTTGTTTTGTGCAAAAATATTGCACAGATTTTGCGCAAATCGATTTTTTCGTAAAAAAGGTGCTTTCGTAGAATTCGATTTAAACAGGTTCTGGAGCACTTAGAGAAATGTGCTAGAGCTTAAATTTTTTCTAAAGAGATTTAGTATCACGTACAATGAGAACGCGATTTTTATAGGAATTTCAAATATGCAAACAATGGACTTAAATATCGATAAAAAAAATTTACCCCAAAAAACTCACATATCTTTTTCAGTTCACTTTATATGGAAATAGCGTTATTATCAATCGATAGCTATTTTCCTACAAATTCTGTGTCAAGCCGAGAACTTTTCAAGTTTTCAAAGTTAAAATTTGATCGTTTTGAAAATTCAATTAAAAATAAACTAGGCCTATACTAGAAGATTTTTGTACGGTTATAACTAGTACCACTTTAGTATTTGATAATAGTGTTGGTCATTAGGTTTTGCGTAACATTAATTATAGATTTTCTTCCAAAAAGAAGAAATTCAAAAATATTTTTATATGGTTAAAAATGATTCAAATTTCACAAGATTGCACCTCATACCTAATATATGCTATACAATCTGTAACTTAAGATGCACGTAAAAGATTACAGAATTTTTGGTAACAAGGTTGGGACATGGGCTAATTTTTGAGCCATTAACATTTAACTTAGTTGTGCCACTTGTCCCAGAAAAAATACTAAACTTTTTATTTTTCCAATGTTCAAAAATGTATATCTTTAGGAAGTGTAAAATGAGCGAAACTGAGATTAAATGTTTGTAGCTAGACCAATGGCTATATATGAAAAATTTTGGTCCAATTTGTGGAAAGTTGTCTCTCAAAAAGATCGAATTCTCCTGGAATCGCCCCAATTTATATCTCGTTTGATGGCGACAAACAAAAATGTTTGCATATTATCATCCATGTAGGCTTGAAAATGATAAACATTTGTGCACAATGATCTTGTCATACGTTCGCCGCTTAACAGAACCACATGAAGACATGCTACCAATTGATACAACTGCACATCTTGTATAACAAAAGCTCTTTTTCAGCAAAGAACTTCAGTTGGCTATCAACAAGGGTTTCCGTGCTGGACCCAAACAATAGTTTGCAACAGTTTTACAGAAACTGCTGTAGTGGTAGCAAAATTGAGACTACCTGTATTGCAAACTGTACTTATCTCTTCATGAAAAAATATTAGTGAGAAGAAAGTAAATGTACCTACAACGAATTTAGATTTAGAAAAATTTACCATTAGCTAAAATCATCATAATGAACTAAAACAAGATTGCTCGTTAAACTAAATAATGGTTGAAGAGTAGAAGTAGTTTAGTTTAATAATGAAATAGTATTATTTGCAAATAATTAGTTTATTTTAAGTCCTCATTATCATATAATTGTTGTTAAATACATCATATAGGTAGTATCTTTAAGTCTAAATTTTAATCTTCCATATGGATAAGATGCTTGTTTGGCCTTTGGTAGAAGACGAAATTGAGATCGTCTAAAGTCTATATAGACTATTTAAAAAGAAACCGAAAGACTAGACGAGTTATTATGATGTATCTTTGTTTACTCAAGATTGCCGCAACTGCTTTGAGATTGACTTTTTGCTGCGGTTCAAGTGAATTCAACCTTTAGAATATTTTTGTTAAAGTTCGCTTTGATTAAAATGTAAAGCTATAGCTACAGAAAGTAATTGTAGGGAATTAAGTCGAGCGGGTACTACAGATGTCCGAGGACTTCAATGCCCTTGTCTGTGAAAAGTTAACAAACTGAGGTTCTCGATTAATGAGTGCGAAACAAAATGGTAACAGACCATTAATTTATTTAAATAATGACAAAATTAAGTCAACTAAATTCTTAAACAATTTCGTTTCTTGGTTTGTTAGCTAATATTTCACATACTTTTAAATATAGTAGATGTCTGTGAATTACTATGTCTGAATCTGTATTAATAGATTTCTGACCCTTCTTTAATTAGAAGAATCGATTATATAATTGTGCACATAAGCCACAATTACCCAGATATACTTGTTTTACTAAATTTTTTAGTTTAACATTGAACTTTCTAACATTGCTGTAGTATCCGTAGCGATTTTGCGATGATAGCTAACAAAATTATTCAAACTTGATTAGTTGCTACTTGATTGTATTAATAATATACTATTTACAGAAATTACAAAAATTTTTTTTAGACCACCTAAATATTCAATTCTACAGAATTTTTAAATTAACAATTACTATTCCTTTGGGTATATTAAAACTTAAGAGAAAGTGTCGTGAACTTTTATTTAGTAGATTATTTTAAATTAGAAAGTCAATATCGCAATCAAATTATAAAAACGGATAATAAATTTTATATAGAATGCTTCAAATTGAAGCTTAGTAATTTTCATTCGCAATAAGCTTTAATTTATAAAAATTACTTTGAGCATTAAGGTAAGATTATTACATCTTATTTGCAGCGGTAGATCAAAAAGTTAATTAAAAGAATAAAAAATAGCAAGCCCAATTTTTATGTAAGAGTTGCCAAATTGCCACATTAATCGTGTAGAAATTAAACTATTATAAAGAATAAAAGTACACGATTTATATATTTTCTTAATATTATGCACTTGAATTCTATACACCCAAGCATACAGTTTACTATGGAACTGGAATTGAAGATAGGATTGCTTTCTTAGACGTACAGATGTTAGATCTGAGAATGGATATTTACAACACACAGTATACAGAAAACCCAAACACACGGACAGATACCTTCATAAGCAGTCGAATCACCACCCAAGTCAAAAAAGAACAGATGTAAAAACATTGTTAGATCGAGCAAGACGTATATGTCAACTATAGTTTTTGGATAAAGAACTAACACATTTAGAACAAGCCTTACAAGGGAATGGCTACTCGAGGACGGAAGTAAATGAAAGCAATGAAACCTAACAGATGCGCACAAAAAACACAACCAAAATCGGCTATGATAAGCAAGGCTTTTTTACCTTACATCAGCAGGGTTATGGACCGGATAGGAAAAATTCTCAAGAAACACAAGGTGGAAACCATCTATACTACCACGACCAAGATACGAGATTTGCTTAGACGAGCCAAAGATACAAGAAATCTACAGGATACACACTGCATACCTTGGTCATGTAAGCAAGTCTACATTGGGACTACGGGCCGAATGATTACTACCAGAATAAAGGAACATAAACGTCATCTATGCCTTAATCAACCCGATAAATCAGCAGTTACTGAACATGCTTTGGAAAATCCTAACCACTTGCAAACGCAAGTTTTATCCAACTGTAGGAATTACTACCCGAGATTATACAGAGAGGCGGTGGAGATTTATGAATATAAAAATAATTCTAACTAAGACGACAGATTCAATCCACCTAGGTCTTGGTCAAAGGACACGACGGTTCTCCAGTAGGAGCGGTACTCCGACAGCGACTGTACCCTGTTAGGGGCGGCTTAATTACTATCTCCCAACCCGTCTGGCCAGCGTGGGAAGATTAGGCCAACCACCCCCTTTATTTAGCAACAATGTCAAATTACAAAACAAAAAGATTTATACCCCAGGTGAGTAGGGCTACTAGTCCAGAATCTCACACTGATGATTACACATCAGTCTGTCTCAAGGATTCTGGGGGAGACACAAATTTGACAACTGCAAAACATTAAGCACACACAGAAATAAGACTAAACTAATGATTGCTACATACAACATACGTTCACTAAACAAAGATAAAAATTATACGAACTCGAAGAACAACTTAAAACATTAGATGGGACATAATAGGCTTAGCTGAAATTAAAAGAAAAGGCGAGCACTGCCTAACGCTAACATCAGGACACATACTATATTACAGAGGTGCAGAAACTGAGGAAATCAACAACATAGGAGGAGTAGGTTTTATAATAAATAAGAAATTAAAAATCACATAAAGAGCTACAATTCCATATCGAAAAGAATAGCCTATATCATCCTAAATATATCTACATTCTGCAACATGAAATTATCCAAGTATACCTCCAACTACAAAATATGATGACGAAGAGGTAGAATCGTTCTATGAAGAAATTTCAGTAGCAATAAAGAATAACCACTGCCAATATACACTCATAATAGGAGACTTTAATAGTAAGATAGGGAAAAATAGAACCAAGCGAAGATAAGATCGGAATCCATGGGTTAGGGAAACGAAATGAACGTGGACAAATGCTCATGAATTTTGCAGAACAACAAAATGTATATGTAATGAATACTTTCTTTAAAAAGAAACCCAGTAGAAAGTGGACATGGGTCAGCCCTAACGGAGAATATAAAAACGAAATAGATTACATTTTATCATCAAATAAAGATATTGTTAAAGATGTAACACCACTAAACAATATTGGCACAGGAAGCGACTATAGGATACTGAGAACAAGAATAGAAATAAAAACGAGATTGGAAAGAAAGAAAAGAATTAGCACTCCAAAAACAACGATAGACACAAGGATTTTAAAAGAAAAACAAGCACTGTACGAATACGAATTAAACAAGAATTTAGAATCCTCTGAAATACAAGAAATGACAATGAACGACATGAATACTACCATAAACAAATGTATGTTAGACGCAGGCCTTAAAGTAGCCCCAGCTTGTAAGAAAAAAGAAAAAAGTTGGAGTGACAGAACAGAAGAACTATTCCGTATAAGACGAGAACTGTGGAAAAACGGAAAACGGAACACGATAGATTTTACAGAAACCAATAAGACACTGAAGAAATCAATAAGAGAAGATAAAAGGAAACAGTTAGAAGCACAAATTGAAAAAATAATCCAAGAAAATAAAAATATGAAAAGCATAAGATCATTAGGTAGAGCAAATATCACAGCATTTGACAATGAGGGAAAAGAAGTAAGAAATAAAAACGAAATTTTAAGGACCATAGAACTATACTATGAAAAGCTATACAAACAAAAAAACGAAACGCCGAAAGATGTGGAACAGGAATTAAAAAAGAAAATAATAAATGTAAATTCAGAAGATAGCCCAGAAATTACTAATGAGGAGATTAAATTCAACATAAAGTCCATCAAAAATCACAAGTGTCCAGGACAAGATGTTAATAAAAGAAGGAGGAGATACGATAATTCAAGCATTACAAATATTCTTTAATAAATGTCTGGAGGAAGGAAGGATTCCTGATGATTGGAGCAGCGCACTAATTATCCTCATATACAAAAAGGGAGACAAAACAATACTTGATAATTATAGGCCAATATCTCTATTGCCCCAAATATACAAACTCTTCACAAAAATCATAGTAAACAGATTAGATGCAAAACTAGAATTCTACCAGACGATCGAACAGGCTGGATTTAGGAAAAATTTCAGCACAAACGACCACATCCTCACAATAAGAACATTAATAGAAAAAGCCATCGAATACAATTTACCTTTATATATGGCGCTGGTCGATTTTGAAAAAGCTTTCGACTCGATTGAATTGTGGGCGATAGAAAACCCTGCAAAACAGTAGAATAGACTATAGATACACTAAAATGATCCACTCCATCTATGAAAAATCAACAATGACAGTGAGGTTACACGAAAACACTAATAAAATCCCGGTCGGTAGAGGAGTAAGGCAAGGAGACTCGATGAGTCCTAAGTTGTTTATAACAGCACTAGAAGATGTGATAAAGTCACTTAACTGGGAAAACAAAGGAGTGAATATAAATGGCAAAATGCTCAATCACCTGGCCTATGCAGATGACCTAATCATCATATCAAACTCAGCAGTGGACTTACAAAACATGCTCGAAGAACTCAAGAACAAATCAGCAAAAGTTGGTATAAAAATAAATAAACAAAAACCAAAAATAATGACTAACCAACAAGACAACATAAACATAAAAATTGACAACCAAACTGTAGAGACAGTACAAGAATATGTTTATTTAGGTCAATTGATAACATGCAAAAAATTTAACCAAAATCTGGAAATTGATAGACGCATACGCCAAGCATGGCAACTTGCCAAAGCCCAGCGAGCAATGAAAAGGCAAATGCTAAATATAAAGCTGAAAGATAGAATAAGAAATGAAGTATAAGGGAAAAACAAAAGTAATAGATTCAAGAGATATATATATATATATATATATATATATATATATATATATATATATATATATAATATAAATATATCATTGAAATGGAGATGGGCAGGCCACACCATGAGGCAAAAGATGAACGATGGAACAAGGAAATACAGGAATGGAGACCATGGACGGGCAGAAGGAGTGTGGGCCGCCCACAAACCAGATGGAAAGATGACATAAAATTAATAGCAGGATTAACATGGATAAAGACAGCTCAAGACAGAGACAAATGGAGATTTAAAGGGTGGCCTATGTCCAACATTGGATAGATACAGGCTGATAAAGAAGAAGAAGGTCTTGGTTTATCGCTCTCAAGGGACAAAAAACAGAGCGCAATAAGCGAGTGACGTCAGAAAATGCTAAAATATTCCCTGCAACGTCCCGATTGACGTCAGCAGCTAGTTCGATTACGTTATCTACCATCTCGGTGACGTCAACAACAACCCCCCAACACCATCCCTATCATACCCGCAGGTATAAAAGCGAAAACGCACGGAACAGTCACTTAATTTCTAGAAGAATTTCTTCTTAAGATGTCTGCCGCAGTTGTGGACGAAACGTCAAGAGTTTTTGGACTCCGACCATGGCCTTATAACCCGAGAACCAACCATACGATGCACTATAACATTGGCCGTGAAAGCCTTCATATCTATTTGATCATGTATCAAGTTTCAAGCTTAGCAATCAAACCCTTTTGAAGGACTTAACTTTATAATAATATATTCCATTTACCTTAAAGTCTAAATAGTTCTAATTTATATTAAGCATTAAGAGGTTTGGAAAAACCGTCGTCTAAATTTATAGAAATGGAAGAAGGCTAAACAGAAAAATATAATTTAGAACCCTTACATTCAGTATTTACCCAGTCCTAAAAACCTTTAGACAAAAGTAGGTGCAAACTCTAAAATAAAATGCTTTAAAACAACTAATATATAGATCTGTTATAAAAGTAGTAAAGAAAAAAGTAGATGAAAACGACAAAATAAACTAACATATTTATAAAATAGCACGCTTAAATCTATAAAATATAAAGTAGAGAAAGATGTAAGACATAACATGGAAAATTGACCGGCAGGCTGCAGACTAACTCAACTTTAAAGTTGTAAGCTCGAAAGAAAAGCAGAATTATATGATTGATCCGTATACGGGAATAACTTGAGAAGGAAAATCGTCACCCAGGTGTGCGCTTGAGTCGCCCGCGCGCTGAATCTCGCGCGACCGGGGCGTATTATTCTTTATTACTTTCTCGGCAATAAATCAACACATCTGACTGCCTGCAGTAAAATTTACATAGCCTAAGCAAAGTTTATCAAAGCAGAGTGGAATTGCGGTAGGTGGCAGCAGGTGCGTGTGCCGGTGGAACTAATGGATGGTGCGAGGTTGCCATTTGGCGCGCAGATCATTTACGTCTTGGTCTCGCTTCCTCTTCCGGTCTCGTTAATGGATGACGCAAAACTTGAATATTGAATTTACCTTGTTACATACTCGGAGTGATATACCTCCGGCGGACAAGTTCTTCAAAGTTAAATTGAATTCTTTCCAGTAACTCAATCTCTTAAATGTCCTGCCTGGAAAGTTTTCGGCTCGTTGGGCCGCAGTCGCGGGCATTGATTAGAAGCCTTTAAATTTTGTTTTGACTAAAGCCGGACGGCAACAAGGCGAATTAATATAGCGGCGTCTGCGACGTAAATCTTCGTGATTGATTGAATTACGCCGTTAGCTTGTGTCGCTACTAATTAACTTATGTGCCGAAATGGCTGTTAATGTGCGCGCGAGAACAATGTTTGTGTATTTAATCACAATATATGTCTAAGCTAACGGCTGTTACGTCAAAAACATTATGGTAGAAAGTTTAAAAGCAACTATAAAATACAATTAAGCTTTTTAAACTGCTCCAAAATTTCAACGTTTTCTTTCTTACTAATTTTAACATTAAAGTCCTCTGGCACGCTTTTAATTTAACAATTGACTATTAACTATTTATTTGTGACTTTGTCATCAATTTTATTATTCCATTTGTTACATCATCTAGAAATCTGAATATTTGTTTGCTATCGCGGCTAGTTTGTCACGATAGTTTATTAGGGGAAAATTGCAATAATAAATCCTTTATTTGAGATGATGTTTTCTTCTTATTGTTGACTGAAGTTTGAACAAAAATACAAAATTGCGAATGGTGCTCGAGTACATTAGTCGAGGCTTTCGGTGAACTTGCTTGTTAAAGACTGACGAAAATTATAAAAATGTGTCGGCAAGTGAGTGACATCAAATTCAAGGGGTGGGTTCTTAAAATCCGGGCCAGTAAATTATCTTCAAAAAGGCAGACGGCGGCGATTGTGCAGCCTAGTGGCGAGAGGATCCGCCGACAAGTCACATAAACTTACAAATATATTTTTGAATAGGCTTATAAAACTTTTATCTAACACAAAAGAGACGACAGCGGTCAACCTGAAGGGAATGCACCGATCACTTAGACTTATAAATCTGTCACTCAACTTGCCTGGAGAATCCTAATTCTTAAAATAAGATAATCGTTACAATTGCTCTTAATAATAAATTAATAAATATTCCGTACTAAACATACTCCACCCGTTAAACAAAGTGTCCAACAAATAACACAGTAGTAAACAAGTTAATGGGGTGACTCATTAGGTAGGCCCAGCGGGAGTTTTCACACTAACTTACGCGCACTGCACCATCTTCGTCGGGATGAACAACAACAATACGACCAAGAGACCATTGTAAAGGTGGAAGGTTATCTTCTTTAATCAACACAAAATCATTGATATTGACGTTTTGGGAGTTGCGCTGCCACTTGAACCGAGTGATAAGGTGGTTTAAATACTCCTTCTGTTCCAAAAATGCTGCTTCATCCTTGAGCGTGCTCCCCACGCAGACAATCGTATGGTAGGTTCATTGCTTAAATCGGTTTTGGCTAAGCTAGTCAATGGACCACCTATTAGGAAATGGTCAGAGGTTAAAGGGAGAAGGTCATTGGGATCCGAAGAAAGAGGAGATATAGGACGAGAATTAAGAATTGCTTCAATCTCAGTGGTGTATATTTGTAGTTGCTCAAAGGTTAAAAAATGTCCCCAAGAGTGCGAATAAAATGATGTTTAAATGATTTAACCACAGCCTTTCACAACCCGCCTAAGTGAGAAGCCCTGGAGGGTAAAAATGCCAACTAATGTTTTCAACTGCTTAATAGCGATGTACACTCTCGTTGAGTGGGGATAACCTAAACAATTTCTATTATTTCATTGTGAGCGTCAACAAAATTTGTGGCATTATCAGAGGAAATAGCTTTAAATGTTCCCCTTCTAGAAAAGAACCGCTTAAGACTAGCAATAAACGCCTCCGTTGTTAAACCGCTGACCACTTCAATGTCTTTACGCGGCCGCGATAGCGCAACCATATTTTTTTAATAAATAAGGGCTTGCAATAATCTACTCCTACATTTATGAAGGGACGGGAGTTTGTCACTCGTTCATGGGGAAAATTTCCCATAAGATATTCAGAAGAACATTTAATGCACTTGCGAATGACATTTCTATCAGCCGTGCGGCTAACAATGGCCCAATAATTTTCACGAATTAAATATAATGTGGTTTGGGCATCAGTATGCGATAATCGTTCTCGAATTATCAGTTGCGTGATATAAAGTTTAGACGTCAATAGTATAGGATGTATTTTATTTTTCGGCAGCTTGGCATGCTGAAGACGACCATCAACTCTGAGAACTTGATCATCAAGAAAACGAGACAAAGAAATTAAGCGACTATTGCGTTCAAGTGGTCTATTGTTTTTTAACGCCTGCATCTCTTTAGAGAAGGCAGAGGCTTCAGATAATTTAATAATTAACAAGTTAGCCTTATCAATTTCATCTGGCGACAGAACTTTAGTTAATTTAGGCAAGTTTTTTGAAATTGCACTGAAAGTAAATTGACGCATAAGCCACTACTCATCTTAACTGCACGTTTCTCTGGGATATGTATTGCGTTTAAAGCTCCCGTAAGTGTTAACGATGTTATAGGATGATGATGAGCTTCATCGTCAGCTAACTGATGAAGGGTGCGAACTGCTAAAAAGGAGGCACTGGAAGTGCCATAGGTTAAGGTGTATTTATTTATATTGTCTCTTTTATTAAAACGATAAAGTATTTTTTGATATAAGGCATTTTTGGGATGTACCAAGACCCATCGATACATTTTTTCAATGTCTGCTGATAATACAAACAAGTGCACACGAAAGCGAACAAGTAGGATGAAGAGATCGTTTTGTAAGGCTGTGACAATCATTAATGTATCATTTAAGAATATACCCGTTGATGTATTTGCCGAACCGTTAGATACTACACGAAGCTTTGTTGTAAGGCTGTCATCTTTTAAACTACATGATGGGGACGAACGCAACCTTCAGTGGAGTTGCCTTGAGTCAGAAACATGTGTTTTACTAACTTATACTCTTCTAGAAAGGTAGAGTATTCTTTACTAAGTTTGGGCTTGTTTGACAAACGATTTTCTAATAAAAAATAGCGGCGTAGAACCCCTGCATAAGAATTGCCTGGTAGACCCTTCTTCTCATTGAATGAAAGTCTAACAACATGTCTACCCTTATGATTGCGAATGATATTGGACTTGTAATGCGCTTCACATGCACTTTCCTCACCCAACCCAAGTGTGTTTTTCGTAACATGACAAGAGGTTGGTTCTTTAATCTAATTTGACCTCTATATAAAAATTTATAAAACAATTTAACTCTACTGAGAATGTCGACGATGCGTGGAGCTTAAAATTCTAAGTCCGCTAAAACGATATTTTTAGGAATTTCAAATTGTAATGGGTTTAATTGTAACGAAGGTGTGAGTTTAGTAATGTGTGACACTGCAAGAAAATTAAGAGATTTTTGATAATTTTTAAAGCGAAATTTCATCACAGCTGACACTTGATGCTCGATGGTTGTTGCAGTACCGTCTATGCCAGTGACGTTGATTTGAACATTCTGTCTTTCTAAACTTAAAAAATCAGCAATTTGTTGCGTAATAAAGTGGGCTTGGAAGCCTGCATCTAAAAGGACGCAACAAGTCATAGATTGGCCATTTTCATTAGCAAGATCTACTATAGCCGTAGCCAGAAGCACCTCTGATTGAAGGGAACATGCAGGTTAATGCTAGAGGTAGATTGAGCGGATTGTTCGCGCGGAGGATCAGCCTTCTTTACAATAACTTGAGAGTTGTTTTGATGTGCTGTTTCAAAGTGTAAAAGAGTATGATGCTTTTTGTAGCATTTGTGACAATTACCTGACGTGCATCGATTTGATCTGTAATTGATGCGAAGACAATTTAGACACAGATTAATATGTTTTGCAATTTGATAGCGCTCTTGTGGAGATAGCGATTTAAATCTGCTGCAAGATGATATTAAATGATCACCCTTACAGTATTGACAATGAATGTTTGCTGTTGAAGCAGAGAAAACCCGTTGCGATGGTTGTTTGAATTTTGAGAAAATATGACTTCCCTTTCCCGATTTGGCTAATGCATTGACCTTAAGTTGAAGGGCTTGGCTATCTTCAAATTGAGCACGATGCTCTAAAAAGGCGAGCAGGTCATGGAGCGTAGGTGATGGTATTTTATTTCAAAATTCTTCCCATTTTTCGCAAATAAAATTATTTAATTTTTCTTTAATGATTACGATTATTAGAGTGCCCCAAGAATCGACCGGTTCTCCGAGTGCTTGTAGAGCCCGAGCGTGTTTTTGAATTTGATCAACTAATGGCTGAACAGGCGTGCTCTTGGACATTCATGGCAACTCAAGTATAGCTTGTACATGCTCCTGGCGTATGATTTTCTTAATGGCGTAACGATTTTTCAATAAGTTCCAAGCGATTCCGTAGTTTTCGTCTGATGATTCTATAGCCAATATGACGCCAACGGCCTCTCCACTTAGACAAGCTTTGAGGTAGAACAATTTCTGTAAATCCCGTGTACGATTATTTTCATTGATTACCAAATTGAAAAAGTTGTAAAATCCTAACCACTCGGTGTAGAATCCGCTAACCCTTGGTATATTTATTTTAAGTAAATTGATTGAGTTGGATATATTAAAATCACAAATATTATTAGTTTTAAATTAGTTCATCGAGTTGTTTGAAATTGATTGTGCAATGGGTACGGATTTTGAAGCATAAGCTGCTAAAAATGACCGGCTTATTGTATAGGCATCATAATATTTCGTTTCGAATTCTAAGCGATATTTTTCTGATTCAATCAGGCTTCTCAATAAAAGCATCTATTTCTATTTGAGCCCTTTCAGAGTTTTCGCGAGCTAATTCCGCGTCTTGCATGCGCTTTTTTAGAATGTTTAAATCTTTCCAAGATCAAATTTTTTAAGGAACGTTCCATAAATTGTTAACGATCGTTTTGCGTTTGCACGTTGCGTCTTCAGCAATTGAATATGTTGTGCTTGACTCATTTTTCTACTAATAAAATTTGTTATTATTAATTTCAAATAACAACAAACGTGAATTATAGCTTTTGGGTTTGATAGTTGGTAGGGGATGTTAGGTAAGCGGTTCGATCAAACGCTATTGCCTTTAAGTCTTTACAGCGTGCGGGTCGCTTGTATAGTGAACAGTTGTTTGAGCATCGCGTTATGAGCCAAAATACAGCTTATTGTTGATGGATGGTACGCGGTAACAATTTAAAATAAAATTTAAAATTTGTACTCAAAACGCTTGTTATGATAGAGGAATTCTATAGGGTAGATGTTTCATCAAAATTACAAGTGTTTAGTTATTACAAAGGTTGAGGATGAGTAACGCGCAAGATACCCATCAACCTCTCACACTTACGACAATTTGACTAACGTAAAAGTGATTTCGGACTCTGACTGACATCTGAATGTTAGATTGATAGTAGAAGAGATGAGACTTCCAAAACCCATTGTGTGCAATATTGTCACAACGGAATTACAAATGCGGAAAGTAGTGGTAAATTGTTTCTCAAGATTTTGACCGATCAAAAAACGCGCTTTGGTTTCTCGTGAGCTTATAAAAAGTGAGAGAGATTTTTAAGAAAGTGATAACTAGTGATAAAATATGGGTTTTTAAATATGATCTAGGGACGAAAAAACAGTGAGGCACATTACCAAATCTCCTCAATCAAAAAAGGATCGAATAGAAGCTCATAGTGAAAATTGATGATTATTGTTTTTTTTACTCTAAAAGTGTTGTCTACAAGAACAGATGACCAACAATATACTTAACATAAAAGTGCTTAAACGGTTGAAAAGGAGAATCGCGCGTGTCCGCCTTGAGTTAGCCAATATTTAAATTCTGCACCACGACAATATATCGACCTATTCATCGTAGTTGGCGAAATAGAGAAATTCTGGCGAAACAAACTGTTTGAAAGGACACTATAAGTTATAAATGTTATAAGTGTGCAGGCTGCTGTGGCGAGTACTTTGAAAGATATTTTAATTCAAGACTTTTAAGTGAATTACGACGTGTGGCAAGAAAAACACGTAAGATTGTGTTCTCAAATCATTTTTGTATTAATGTTTTGAGGCCGAAACGATGTGATGAAAACGTCGTGTTTGGCGCTCGTGCGGTAGCGCTGGGGCAGTTGACGCGTTTTGCCCCATATATGTAAATATACACAAAATTATATCACTTTTTGTAAAGTAGTTTTACATTAGACGTAGAACAAAAAGCACCTACGGATGAAACGTAGCACAACCGAAAACAAAGAAAAATCAGGAAAATCTTAAAAATAAGGATTAAAATTTTTAGGATAGTTGATAGCGGAAATAAATTTTGGAAGCTTCAGCATAAAAAGCGGAAAAATATGGAATATAATAAAAAATATAAACAAAAAAGAGCAATACCAATAATATCATAGGAGATTTTATGTGAAAAGCGATTAGATGTTCAAATGGGCAACAGAAATTTACAAAAAACTTCAAGCAATAAATTACTATTACAATCAAGTTTAGGAATGTTAGCTCAGTATATCATTAAATAAAAATTATTTAATGGTAGAATGATTAATATTACCGTCGGAAAGTATATACTTATCACCCCTCACGTAGCTGACAGATTTTAAAATTCAAAAAATGTTTTATTCCGTATAGCCTGAAGTTGAGTCTAACAAGATTTCAAAATGTGAGCTTAACTAGCAGCAAGATGCCGCACCCTACTTTTAATGTATTTTATCTTAATATTCGAGTGTCCTTGAAAACTTTTTGTAAACTTGATCTTTCCGATATCTCCATAGAAAAAAGTCACATGGATCATTACCATCACTAGCAAAATTATTGAAGTCTAGGTCTGTGACACGTATTCTAAAATAATCCAGAAGTGTGAATAAAACTTTTAAATTGCGATAAGGTCTCGCACCGTTCTGCATAAACCAGAAATCGTTGAGCATTTTGGCTGTCTTTGCTCCCCGTAGAAACTCCTCTTCGACCACCTGGCGGTAATTTTGAGACTTTACACTGCCGCCAAAGAAATGTGGCCCGAGAATCTTTTTCCCTGAAATCGCGCACGAGGCGGTCTCTTTTGCTGAATGGATCACAAGGTGAGGATCACTAAACCAAATTTTTGAAATATCAATCAAAACGTTTTTTACCTTTTCTTAAACCACTTGTATTTTGTACGGAAATATTTTCAACTGTTTTGTAGTCCGCATTTGTATTTCGTAGGGTAAAGACGCTGTGAAAGGTCTGCGAGATAACAAGTGCTGTGCGATAAAGTGCGACCTTTAGTCAACTTATAATATCAACTTTAAATAGTTAACAAACTGTAAGCGATCATTTTTATTTAAATTACTTTAAAAGGATTTATTAATAACAAAAAATCTAATAAGTACCTACCAACAAAATGCTGCCGGTCGGAAACGGCTTTAACGGCGCATATAACATTAATAACCAACAACATATGAATGGAAATCCTCTACAAATTCCTCAATCACCGTTTTACCCAACATGCAACCCAATTGCTCTTATCAACAAACTCAACATACATACTTATCACCCCCTAACCCATCCTATTATTTACCACAGTATCAATCAACGTTAAACCAGCTACAAATTTACTCTAGTCAGCATCACGATACAACAATCAATCAATCACATCAAGATAAAAGTAACATAAGCGAAATTTCCGAAGACGACGAAGAAATGGAAATTAATCCCGCTAATAATTGGCAACGCGTTTCGAATAATAAACGAAAACGGTTAACAAAGATTTACACACAAACTACTAATACTGTAAAGGAGCCAGTAACCACAAATAAAAATATATACTCAGTATTAACTGAGGAAGATGAATCAAACAAACAAAAAAACGAAGAACATCAAAACGTAACTGAACATAAACCACCACCAATTTTTGTACACGGTGTTTTAGATTATGGTAAGATGATCACAAACTTACCAACAATAGTGGAAGAAGAACAATACACCTCAAAAAGCTTACACAATAATGTAGTTAAAATATATGCAAATACCCCTGATACATACCGTAAAGTTATTAAGCACATGCAAGATAATAAGATTATACATCACACGTATCAAATGAAAGAAAATCGTCCATACAGAATTGTATTAAAACATCTACACCACACTAACTCGATCGATGATATCAAAAATGCCCTTAAAAATTAGGACACAAAGTGCGTAACATTAAGAACGTAAAAAACAGACAAAACCAAGATCCTTTGCCAATATTCTTTATAGACCTTGAAACAACATTCATTCACTGAAAAATAAATGTATTATAATTGAACCACCAAGGACAAACAGAGATATTGTACAATGTACTAGCTGCCAGAACTATGGACATACAAAAAGTTATTGTAGTAGACCTTTTGCTTGCGTGAAATGCGCGGGCAATTTCAACTGTATGCATTTTATGCGAAGGGCCCCACCCAACTAACTATATGGGGTGCTCCATATATCAAGAGCTTCAACGAAAATACCAACTCAACAAGCAACAAATAACCCCAAGACCTCCAAACCTAACAAGAAAAAATTTTCCATTCTTAAAAAGCCAAAATAATCAACCTTACATTAACCCTAGCCAGCCAACACATACACATTTAAATTATGCGGAAGCAGCTCGAAATCAACCCTCATCCTCAGAAGATGTTAGTCTTAAACAGTTTCTTGATGAATTCAAAAATATGTTCAACCAATTACTACAGCAAACCAGTATGATACTAAATATGTTAACTACAGTCATCAACAAACTCATCCAACAATGGCCAAGTTTTTAAAAATAGCACTGTGGAACGCTAACGGACTACAACACAGAAAGCTAGAAATTGAAACCTTCATACGTGTTAATAACATTGATGTGTTACTAATTTCAGAAACATACTTCACCTCAAAATCTTATCTAACAATACCTCAATACTCTGTATATAACACGACGCATCCAGATAACACCGAGCATGGTGGCACAGCTATAATAGTACGTAGCTCCATTAAACATTATCAGTTACCTTCATACAAAACAGACTACCTACAAGCCACTATGATAGAAGTTGAGAGGTTGCCAGCACCCCTAGTCATAGCAAGTGTTTACTGTCCACCACGTCATAACTTAACTAAACAAATGTTACAACCCTTCTTTGAACTACTAGGACCTAGATTTCTAACGGGAGAAGACTTCAATGCAAAGCATACATACTGGGGCTCACGACTAATAATATCAAAAGGCAGAGAACTACTTAAACTAATAATAGATAACAAATACGGTTTTCTATCAACGGGAAGTCCAACATATTAGCCTTCAGATTCCAATAAAATTCCTGATTTACTCGATTTCTTTATTGCCCATGGTATGTCAGCAAACTACATGGATATTATTCCCAACTATGCTATATGACCATACTACAGGCGTATATATAGCTACAGTGAGTGCAACTATACTGTACCAAGAACCAAAACCTACTCTTAGCAATGCCAAAACTAACTGGAAAGTATTTAAAGACTATATTACTGAAATCTATATTACTGAAAATCTAGATACAAATATAAGCTTAAAAACAAATCAAGACCTGGAGCACGCAACAAAACACTTTACGTCAACAATACAGGAAGCAGGATGGAGACTAACACCACAAACAGACAACTTAAAATGTAATACTCCTAATATCCCCACCGAAGTAATGGAGCTAGTAAAAGAAAAAAGAAGAGCAAGAGCAGTTTGGCAGCGTAGTCGGAATATTCAAGACAAAAATAGATTAAATCAACTAAACAACAAACTAAGTCGTCAGCTGCAACAAATACGGAACGAGACTTTTAAATACTATACAAGTTCACTTTCTGTAAATGACCAAACAATTTTGAGAGCAACCAAAGGGATTAAGCGATCTAAAGAGCATGTTCCACCCTTACAAGATGAAACGGGAACATAGGCAAAGTCGAATAAACAGAAAGCTGAAGCATTCGCCGAACATTTACAAAACACCTTTCAACCAAATTCTAACGAACCTGATCAAGAAATTGAAAACTATCTAACTGCTGCACTACAGCTATCGTTTCCAATACGTAAATTTACACAACAAGAAATCCAAACTCAGATGAAACGGTTAAATAGTAAAAAATCACCAGGTTATGACCTCGTAACGGGAACGGTTCTAAAACGTCTTCCCAAGAAAGGAATTCGATTTTTACAACTATTGTTTAACGGAGTTCTGCGACTTGTATATTGGCCTTTGACGTTGAAGTTTGCTCAAATTATTTTAATAGTTAAACCGGGTAAACCTCCTAACCAAATCAAATCATACCGTCTCATCAGCCTCCTCCCGATAGTATCAAAGTTGTTGGAAAAATTAATATTAGAACGCATAAATGAAAGTGAACTCCAAGAGGAATGGCTACCAAACCACCAGTTCGGCTTTCGAACTAGTCACTCAACAACACAACAATGTCATAAACTGGTAAACACAATCCGTACAGCATTCGAAGACAAAATGTATTGTAGTGCAGTGAGTAATGCATTTGATAAGGTATAGCATATAGGCCTGCTTTACAAAATTAAATGTTTATTGCTGCAAAATTACTATCTACTTTTACAATCCTACCTAGCAGATCGATATTTCCAAACAAAAGTAGGCAGCGAAACATCTCAAATAAGAAAAATAAATGCAGGCGTCCCCCAAGGCAGCGTCTTAGGGCCAGTAATGTACTTACTATACACGTTTGACCTTCCAACCACACTATATACAAGCCTAAGCACCTTTGCTGACGATACTGCCATATTATCATGTAACGAGAACCCAGTGATAGCATCAGAGTTGCTACAAGAACACATAAGCTTACTAGAAACATGGATGGGAAAATGGAAAGTGAAAGCAAATGAAAGCAAATCAGCACATATCACTTTTACAACCAAGCACTCAACATGCCCCCCGGTTACACTCAACAACATGGGCATAACCCAAGTAGATGAGGTCAGGTACTTGGGTCTACACCTAGATCGACGACTGACATGGAGGACACACGTTAATAAAAAATGCAAAGAAATGGACCTACGTTGTAAAAAACTATATTGGCTAATTGGCAAAAACTCATCCCTTACGCTAGATAACAAGTTAATAATCTACAAGTGCATAATCCGTCCTATATGGTCCTACGGATTTGAACTTTGGGGATGTGCCAGTTCATCAACTCTAAATATTATTCAACGTTTCCAATCCAAAACACTTAGAATGTTATCTAATGCCCCGTGGTATGTGTCAAACATAACCTTACATAATGACCTCAACATTCCATATGTAAAGGATGTAATAAAAGCAAGAGAAATAAAACATCACCATACTTTGGAAAACCATCCCATTAGCTGACGACCCCCAAACCGGAAGATTGAAAAGGAAGTGGCCAATAGACTTAACAGATTAAAATAGGGGCGCCATCACTGGATGTCTTCCCCTCATGACTGTATCAATTTACATAAAATTAGCTCATAGGCTATCATATTCCGATTGCTAATAAATAAATATTAAAAAAAAAAACTGTTTTGTCAGGATAGCTTGGACGCTCCCACAGCTGATCCCTTCTTATTTGGTGACGTCACAGCAATAGATAAAACAGCAAGAAAAATTTTTACCCACTTGTAACTTTTTACACCAAAATTTTATTTGTTCTTCCTCGCCTGCTTATCTTTCTTTAAAATTTTTATTTTTATCTAAAGGAAGGCTCCTTAAAGGCCCGCCGGGCCATGGTACAAGTTATTCCAAATTTGTAAAATCTTTATACAATAAATAGCCTACATTAAAGGTTAAGGATTCCATGTTTACAATTAGATAATCACGTGAATAATGGTTTGCTACAAAACTTCAATTAGCTGACTATTATGTATGATCGATGTTGCTGATATATCTTCTCTAATTATTTTTTAATAGGAAAATACTTTCTGACACCTATAATTGATCACCTAGTAGAATAAATGTACCATAGAGTGAAAAATGTGAAAGGATACAGAAATGCTAATTTTCTTAAAGTGCAATTCTGTGTTAATCTAGAATAAATTAAAGCATATCAAAAATAAACAGAAAAATATACCATAAAGGAGAATTATTGTGGCAAGTTAACATCAAACGTATTAAGAATGTCAGAAATATTCTTGATCGATATAAATAAAAGGCTTGAATACTATGGTAAATGAACTGTATCCACTCATGTCAAACTAAAAACCACATCCATTTTCTGCTGCAAACAGGCGTAAATAGTATTACTAAGATCATTATCTTAGAGAAAAGTTACACTTAAGTAAGTGTTTTTAAATGTTTTTAACAACAAACGTTTGCTATTTTTATTTGTATTACTTAGTAGTGCGGAATTTAACGGTTTGATGGAAGAATTACGTGATAAAGGTTTTGTTACACATTGGTCAACTTTCAGCTTAATGCGGTCATTTTCAGATAAATTTATTACTTCCCCAACTGTGGCAGGTAACATGCAACAAATCATGCTTGCAGATCTTGTTCTGCAAGGATAAAAACGAGATTTTTATACAGACGAGGGTAACTTGAAAAAAAATTAGTTATCAATGGCGGCATGCATGGATACAGGACTTTTATTATACACATTGGAAACCTCCAACAGTACATTGCTGTTTGACGTAATTGCCATGTGAATTAAAGTACTTAATAACGTCTTAAAAACCTTGAAATATTCTCTACAAAAAAGTTTGTTCTGGGAATGAAGCCGTCCTATCGCAGCATATTCAAACGCTCAATTTTCTGCATAAGTTCATTGCTGCCTAGAAATAGACGGCCACTTTTTGCACCATTGTGCACGTTAGTCTGTATTACTGCACGCACTTCACATTTGGCGGAATTTTTCTAGCATCGTTTATTTTTAATTAATCCAAGTTTCTCCTCTCATTTCGTACTGCTTTATAAACTACTGCGTCCCGCGTTACAGCACGGGGGTTACTATCCCCACCTATTTCTCCCGAATCCGCAAACAAGTGTTTTCAAAATGCTTTCTTATTTACATTAATTAAAAAAACAAAGTCACAAACGATATTACAAATTTCACAGATAATAACAATAAAACGACATTTTTTAATTTTAAACTCACAAATTGTACGGGGTTTAAAACGGCGATGTGGGCAAAATGGTTGTAGGCAATGTAATAATTGGTTGCCATTCTTTTTTTCGCATGATAGATGGAACATGTAGATCATATTGAAGGTATAGATATTAGTTTTTTTTCTTCCAAAAGTTCTTCCAAAATATTCTTTTCTTAACTATGTCTTTATAAAATCTTCATAGAATTTTCGTCACAGCTTTATGTTTTTTCTTATTTTTTTTATTATCAACAAAATTCTGAAAAAGTTTTAACAGTGTTCACTAAATATTCGGCTAAAAGTTATATAACTAAATTCAACGTCTTGCTAGTGTATTCTCAATGCAAATGTGAATACAAAATAGACATTTTTATTTAAAAACCGCTACTTATTTGTCAATAACAAGATAAAATTTGGAAGTATATATTTTACTGCATTTTTGAAAAGCATTTCAAATAAATCAAACAATGTCTGCTACTTTTCGTGGTTGTGCGTCAAATCTCAAGCAGTCCAACAAATATTTAATCTTTTCTGTAATTTGTTGTAATTAACCTCTTACTTGTTTTGGTCAAAGATAATCTTTACTAATAACTGACTGTTTCTCATTACATATATGTATTTTAATAGTACAATGCGAGATGACAGTTTATATAAAGTAACTGAAAGAACAGTTCCTAATATAGTTTTATATTTTTTGCTTCTAAAATTATCATTTTCATGTATTCACACTAAAAGCGTCTATCCTTCAGTGTTTTAGTCATTATACCAAGTTGTTTGTAAGTGTTTATCTCCAAGCTTTGAAATTTAGATCCATCGATTATTAATGTTTGCTTTCGAGTTATCTTCAGATTTAGTAGATGTACCACGAATTTATGGTCATATTCATATTTATGATTAATAATACGACCATTAGTTTTTCTGTTTTCAAAGCTATGTTAATTTGTTTGAAGGTTATAGATGATTTGTTGCTTTGGTAATGGAGAATTATTGACATTGAGAAGAAGAAACTCGCGATTATCAAGTTTAAAAAATCCAAACTAAAATTAAAGAATGGAAAAGGAGTAAATATAAATTGTATAAATATAAGTACAAAAGTATATACATTTTTTAAAGTCGAAGTTGAATGAGAAGTATATGAAAGAATTTATAATTTCCAATTTGGTTTCTGACAAACATTCATACATTCATTAAAAAAATTAAATTATCATTTAATGTGATTACAAGGAAAAAACACATAGTTGAGTCTTTAAAAGATGTTTCACAAAAATACCGGCTTTAATAACCTAAATAAGTTATTTTATTTTCAAAAAATGGTATATTTTGCAACATTGCCAAGGGTGCATATTGTAATGTAAGAACCAAAAACTATATCTGGCACATCTTCTCTCATGCCCCACTTGCTCTAGATTTAGTGGTTCTGTCAATAAAATTTGTAACGACTTTTATGTTACCTTGTTTCTGGACATTGACATGTAAAATTCCTTTTCTTTAAGCTCTGGTGCAATTTAAGGCAATTTCGCAAATCTCAAAGAAAAGAGTCATTTGATGTTAATTGAATTTTAAAATGCGTATGCGAAAATCTTTCTAAAGAATTAGTTACAAAGAATATTTCCGAATAGACTCTCCGTAAGACTCACTTTTCTTGTAATTTGACAATTAAAAATTACGTTACTTAATGCCTCATAACAGCTAATAGTATTAAAAGTATACAGAAATATCTACAAAAGCTACCAAACAAGAAGACAACGACAAGTCCTGTTTTTGTTGGGACACTATAGTGGGCCAAATAATAATAATAGATTCAAAGAACACAAGATAAGACTGTTAGAAGTATGTTTGCTATTTTCATTTAACTTCTTAATACGTTAATACAGATAAAACATGCTATTTACAAACGTAGACAATTTTAATTACAAAAGCAAAAAAACTGCAAAATTTGCAAATTAACATGATTCACAACTTAAAATAGAAATCAAGTGTACAACATGACAACAATGAGAAAATACCAAATGAAAGTTAAAATAATTAAAAAAAAATGTATTTTCATAATTTTAATAGTTAAGGGCTGACAAGTTGAAAGAATAATGAGGTAAATAATATTATGTTATTAAAAAAAGCAAGCTGTAGTGGCATTTCAACAATCTTAATATAGCAAATGGCAAATAGTAAGTACTTAACGAAAGTGACCAATAAAAACTCAAACAATGGGACAAGGGAGCCTTTTAAATATAATTACTAGTAATAAAAAGTCTATGGTAAATCAAAAGGTGTCACATATTTGCGTAAATAAACACACTTGTCATTAATAGTTAAAATTAAAGAATTATTTATTAACAGTTAATCACTTCAACATCTTACAGTGCAACACATGATTGGGTTGTAACTACATATATGTTTTATTTAATTGAATTGAGTTGAAGGTACATGATTCCTCGAAGCTACCTGAGCACGTACATCAGGGTTGGCGCTTCTCATATTACGGAGGTTATAATTTTGATACTGAGGTAATTTAGCTTTTAGTCGAGTACGAATATTCTTTGGACCTAGTTCTTAAAGGATGGCACTGTTATTAAGTAAATTATCAAAAAACTTGTTTGTGTGTCGTTGTGTATCTGTCTGTTTCGAATAAACTAAGGAGCATTAACAGATATTCTAAGAATCTTATTTTGAAAAACTTGGTTGTGCTCTACACTGAGCATGCATAGGTGACAGTCGGTCTTAGGAGTGCTTTATAGAGTAGAACTGTACATTTCTTGCAGAACGAAGTATTACGGTTTGTAAAAGAATAAAGTAATTTTAGCCTACTGTAGCCAATATTGAGTTTGTTATTAACATGTGTGCTCCAGATTAATTCTAATTATCTGGAGATATACACCAAGATATTTAATGTTCTTATAAGCGTTTCAAAATAAGAATTTTATTCGTACATTTTTGAGAACAAAGTGACATACACCATTTATTAAACCATTTACTCAATGTATTAATGACTATTAGGAGATGACTAAAGGACATAAATAAATCTTTGTGCTGGGTTAAAATAGCAGTATCGTCAGCAAATAATGCGAGGTTTTTATGCTGTAGGTTGTGCATGTTGTGTATGAAGATGTTAAATAATGTGTAGCCAAATATGTGGGATACTCCCATGCGTAACACATCACTCAATATATTCGTAGGATGACTGTTAAATGGCGCTGACAAATCCATATAATTTTTAGAAAGCACTAACTTTTAAATAATACGTAAAACTCTGAGGTTTAGTTCACAAGTTTCAGTAGTTTTAGTGACGCTACTTGTGTAATTTTTAAAAAAATAGAAAAATCTGAATTTCGTGTGTTGATAAAGCATTTTTTTTTAATTTGAAAAAATATCGCTCAAACAAAGCAATGGTTTAACAAGTGTTATTTGGATTCTGCCCTATCGAGGCAAATGGTAAAGAAGTGGTTTGCTCATTTTAAACGTGACCATACAAACGCCGATATGCTAAACGCTCTGGTCGCTCAAATGCGGCAGTTGTTCCAAGAAACATAAAAAAGTCCACAAAATAATTTTCGTCGATTGTAAATTGAAGTTGCGTGAGATAGCTGACACTTTAAAAATATCAGAAGGCAGTGTATTCACCATTTTGCATTAACAGTTGCCCGTGTGGGGTTGCTAGTCCCCCATCGGGCGCCTCCCCGGGTGGCGGATAGGGGAATGCTCACCAGATATGGTGGGTACCGGGGAAATAAAATACCCGGGGCGGACCAAAACTAGCAGCAGCGTCTGACCCATATTGGGCGGCTGAAAATGGCGTCTGTATCCAGAGGATCGGCCAAGAACAAAACTCGCCAACACGCCTGGCCAGCGTGGCGTTGAAATGGCCAAAAAACCCCTTCTAAACTCCCAAATGTCGAATTTAAATAAAACGGATTCATTACCCCAGGTGGGTAGAACAGAAAGTTCAGAATCCCACACTACCTCGGTAGTCAGCCCCTTGGATTCTGGGGAGGGCAAAAATTCGATAAAGAACCATCTACAACAAATCAAAAACAAGACAAGACATACAGTACTGTACATAGGAACATATAATGTAAGAACTTTGAAATCTAACGATAGAATAGTTGAACTGGAAGAGGAACTATCAAAAATAAAATGGAACATAGTCGGCTTGGCAGAAGTTAGACGAAAAGAAGAGAAATCAATAAGATTGAATTCAGGCAACGTGCTATATCACTCAGACTGCGAAAATAACGGAACAAGGGGTGTAGGTTTCATTGTATCCAAGAACAGCGCAGAAAGAATAAAAATGTACAAGGCAATATCAAACAGGGTTGCATATCTCGTAATAGAACTAAATAACAAAATTTCTCTGCAAATAGTCCAGGTATATGCACCAACTCAATCTTATGAAGACGAAGAAGTGGAAAGTTGCTTCGAAGATATCTCCAAAGCACTGAGGGACAATTTAACAGAATACAAAATCATTATAGGAGACTTCAATGCAAAGTTGGGAAAAAGAAAAGACAAAGAAGAGCAAAGAATGTGAAATTTCGGATATGAGAAAAGAAATGAAAGAGGTGAGATGCTATACAACTTCCTAGAACAAGAGAACTTATTTGCAATGAATCCTTTCTTCAAGAAAAAACCACAAAACAAATGGACATGGATCAGTCCAAACGGGGACAACAAAAACGAAATTGATTACGTTCTAAAAAGAAACAAAGAAATCATTAAAGATATCTGCGTGCTGAACAACTGCACCATTGGCAGCGATCATAGACTAGTCAGGGCCAAATTATATATAAATAAGAGATTGGAGAGAGTAAAAAGACTAAAGATCAATACAAACAAAATAAACAGTGAAACACTAAAAGAAAACTCTGACAAATACCGAGAAGGAATAAAAAGACATCTAAAAGATAAAAAATATACAAACATGGATGTAGACGAAATTAGCGAAACAATAAAAGAAGCAATTACAGACTCAATACAAAAAATAACCTCAAAACAGAACAAGAAAAATGAAACACTATCATCTACAATAAAAGAGATGCTGAAAAGCAGAAGGAAGCTAACACAGGAGAACAAACAAAATACTGTAGAATTTGTTGAGCTAAATAAATTAATAAGGAAAACAATAAGACAAAATGAAATTAAAAAACAAGACGTTATAATTCAACAAGTTATAGAAAAGAATCAAAATATGAAAGCATTGAGACTTAAAATAGGCAAAAACAAGATAATAGTAATAAAAGATAAAGCTGGAAGAGAAGTAAGAGAGAAAGACAAGATAAACTCTACAGTAAAAGAATTCTATGAGGAGTTGTACAAGTCCCAAAGAAAAGCTCCCACAGAAGTAAATGAAAAGCTAAAAAACAAATATAAACTCGGAAGATATGCCAGAAATAGAAGAAGAGGAAATAATTAGTGCGATGAGAGAAATGAAAAATCAAAAAGCGCCAGGAAATGACAATCTGACAAAAGAATTATTAAATGAAGGAGAAGAGGAAATAATAACAGCGTTGAAGACACTGTTCAATAAATGTTTGGAAACTGGAAGAATAGTGAGTGAATGGAAAGAGGCCATAACAAGATTCAAAAAATTACAGGCCCATAACACTACTATCACAAGTATATAAGCTTTTCTCAAGAATCATAATGAAAAGATTAAATAACAAAATAGAAATGTATTTATCCGAAGAACAGGCTGGCTTCCGCAAAGGGTTTAGTACAACGGACCATCTATTAACCCTCAAGATACTAATAGAGAAAGCAAATGAATATCATCTCCCATTATACATAGCACTAATAGATTATGAAAAAGCGTTCGATGGCATCGAAACGTGGGCAGTACAGAAGAGTCTATGGAACAGCAGGATAGACCACAGATATATGACAATAATCCAAGATATATCTAAGAATACTACAATAACAGTCAACTGGTCAGAAGAAACCGATCCAATCCCAATACAGAGAGGAGTCCGTCAAGGAGACCCATTATCACCTAAGCTATTTATATTAGCCCTTGAGGATGTCTTCAAATGCCTAAACTGGGAGGGAAAAGGCATCAATATAAACGGCAAATTTTTAAATAATCTAAAATACGCAGACGACGTCATAATATTTGCAACAAATGGAGACCACCTAAACTCAATGCTCCAAGAACTAAATGAAGCTTCTAAAAAAGTGGGTTTAAAGATAAACACCGAAAAAACAAAAATCATGACAAATTCCGAAGAGCAAGTGAATATCGAACTAGAACAAAACACTATAGAACAAATAGAAGAATACACATACTTAGGGCAAAGGTTTACACTTAATAAAGAAAATCAAGAAATAGAAATCGCAAGAAGAACGAAACTAGGATGGGTTGCCTTTGGCAGATTAAGTTACATATTAAAAAAACCGAAAGATACCTCAATACCTCAGAACAAAAGTGTTTGACAGCTGTATACTGCCCGTCATTACTTACGGGGCCCAGACCTGGACTTTGACAAAGAGAAATGTAGACAAACTTATGAAGACCCAAAGAGCCATGGAGCGCCAAATGTTACAAATAACCCTAAAAGACAGAAAACGAAACACTTGGATAAGGGAGAAGACAAAAGTCACAGATGTGGGAAAAAGAATAGCTAGCCTGAAGTGGCAATTAGGACACAATGCCCGCCAAACGGACAACAGGTGGAACGCACGAATCCAGGACTGGCGACCCTGGCTAGGCAAAAGAACAAGGGGTAGACCACAGATGCGATGGATAGATGATGTAAAACTACACGCCGGTCTTGCATGGAAAAGAATTGCACAAGACAGGACACGATAGAAGGAACTAGGGGAGGCCTACATCCGCAAATGGATTGAAGAAGGCTAAAGAGAGAGAGAGAGTTGTCCATAAGAAAGTGGGTATCGCGTTTGCTTACAGTCGATCAAAACAATAATGCGTCGACGATTCAGAGCGTTGCTTGGAGCTGGTTCAGCACAATAAAAATAATTTTTCATACGGTATGTGACAACGGGTGAAACATGGATCCATCAATACACTCCAGAGTCAAATCGGTAGTCAGCTGACCGCAAAGGGCGAAAGCCGCCCAAAGCGACAAAAACGCAAATGTTAGCTGATTTTGGTTTCCACATTTTGGGATGCGCACAGTATTTTACTTATTGATTACTTTGAGAAAGAAAGAACCATCAATAGCGAATATTACATGTCGTTATTGTTGCTTTGAAAGGTTTTGATGATAAGAATTATGAAAAAACAACCCCAAATAAAGAAGAAAAATATATTCCTTTACCAAGCCAACGCACCGTATCATAAGTCGATCGCAACAATGGTAAAATTGCGCAAATCCCACTTTGAACTGCTTTGCCATCTACGTTATTCTCCGTATCTAGTTTTCAGTGACTACTACCTATTTGCAAAATTAAAAATAATGCTTCAGGGAAAGAGATTTGTCTCCAATGAAAAAGTGATTGTCGAAACTCAAACTTTTTTCAAGCCGAAGGTAAATCGTTTTACAAAAAAAGCATCGAAATGTTAAAAAAAGCGTTGGCATAAATGTATTAATCTTCAAAAAGACCATCTTAATTAATAAATTCGAATTTTCCTTAACAATTGCTTTATGTTATCCTACGAACTTATTAAGTGATGTGTTATTTGCTTTGGATGTGAGATAGCAGTATTAATTCGGACTGAAAAAGACCAAAAAAAGGTTCTCCAGAAATAAAAAGATGATGCCCATCAAGTAATAAGGAAGTGGCAAATAAAGTAATTTCAATTTTAATCCGTCTAGCCAAATCTTATTAAAAGTCTGGGTAATGTCAAAGAAGGCTGTCGTTTCTATAATACCTTGTAGCTTTTGTTCTGGAGAGTGGCCTGTTTTGAACTAAAACTGAGTGGACAGCAAAATGTAATATTATTTTATTATTATTATCAAGCGATTATAGTATATGCAAAAAATTGGAGATAATTGAACAAGAAAATAATTTTTAAATCATGGGATATATATAAAAAAGAAACGAATAAATAAAAGTTACTCTTATTAGATATAAAATATTACAAATCGGACTTAAGTCTCAACAGCATATCCATTTATATCCATTACATCATTATTTTCTTGAAAACATGCACAAGTCTTAATTCTTATTTCACTTACCACTTATAGACTCTCTGTTAGCAATTTTTATAAATAAATCATTATCGCCTGTAACAAATTAGCTAATAATTACTTAAAAAATTACAGAAGACAAAATGCAAACAAGACAAAAGGTAGCTTACTAAAAAAAACTAGATAATAAAACTAGAAGCCTCATCACTATTAAAGTGTATGTGTAGTAAAAATAATTCTTTTTTTATTTCATTAGGTACGGCGCATACATTGAAAATCCTATAAACAAATTTTAAAATTATATACAATGTATAAATGCTAATAATTATATTCTTTTTTTAATTATTGCTACTTATCACTAATTTTATTACACCATCTTTAATATTATTATTACCATCCAAATAAATATTTACCTCGTAATGTGTGCTTTAGAACTATTGTAGCAAAAATGTATGTAATATATTTATAAATAAGTAACCAAGTCAACAAACTGATCTAAAATAAATCAATATTTAATTACACCGTCCTTACAAGCAAAATTTAACCCAAAAAGCAACTTACAAGGACAGGATGAATGAAACCTTATTTTTATTTTTCTACAAACGTCTGTTTTAATTTCAATGAGATTTGTTTACGTTACTTTATCCGTTCAGATTTTTTCAAAAACATATTTTATTTTTGATCATAAAAGTTTGTCAGACTTTTGCTAAACTTAGTCGAACTAGCTTAAAAAACCTATCTTCAAGTCAAATAGCAGACACAGAACCCATTTAGCAGAAAGTTATCCATATTCAGTTACTTTGTTAAAGTTAAAAAATTCGAAAAGTTTTAGTACGCCCACTGTCTCTGCTACCAATTAAAAGTTAAATCATTTCTCTTTTTTTGTAGTTGTCGAATGCAAAAAACACATTGAAGCTGCTTTTTTATTCTTTAATTTATTCACTCTTTTCTTACTCATAATATCTGATAAAATTGAACTACCAACAAAAAAATGTATTTTTCGATCAATATATCGAAGCATTATAGAGTATAACTTAACATATTAATATTTTCTACAGTTTGCATTACTTATTATCCTAACTTTGTATATATTTTTGTAAATATTTACAAAAATTATCTTTCTTTCATTATCAAACTCCAAACCATGTTGTCCTGCAGTTAGTCACGTGCCAATTAATCTGTAGAAGTAACCTAAGGTATAATCCGTCAGTACAAGTAAAACTGACTTGTTTTAGGTATAAAGGTTTAAAAATATATTTGCTGCATTGATTGTAACGCAACGTTTTACACAAGGTAAGTAAAAAGTAACTAGCCATTCGAAATTGGTGATAAAGTGCATATTTCTAATACCTGTTTATTAAAAAATATGTACTTATAGTTTATTAACGTAAAAAAAAAATAAAAACAAATCTTTAAATTTTAATATAGGCATCTTCCTTTAAACGAATTAGTTTGGGATATTGATGAGAATTTCCTTTTATGCATAGAGTAAGGTCAGGATTTCTTAGAGGTCATTCATAAGATCTAAGTCATCCCAGCCAACATCTTAGAAAATGCTGATCTAACGAAACCGCATAGTAAGTGTAAAATAAGATCATCATATTGCATAAAAATAAAGTTATCATTGTTAACTCAGCCAGATACCATAAGTCATACGTAATCTTTAAGCATCTGGATGAACCATATGATACCACGCTCAAGATATGGGCATGTACTGTTCCTCATAGCGTGTTCTATAAACGCGGGAAATACAGGATGCGGCAGAAGCACTTACCCTTTTTAAATACATCGACGCGCACAATGTATTGATACATGGTCTTCAAGTCGTATATCCTTAACCAGAACAAGACATGCCATTATAATTCCCGTCAAAGCGTGGAGTGGTAAACACCGGGCGTTTGTGTTGGAGACTTATTTTTAAAATGGTTATTTTGTTATTGTGACACAGCGGCTATTTCATACGCACTTTAAAGTAGGTCGCCATGGAACAGTTCCGACCAAGAAAATCATAATGTTGCGAGCACACAAATTGCGACCAACTGGTTGAGCATTCAAACGGAAATCACAAGGTATACATCAAAGAATGCGAAGCAATTGTCACATCTACCTGCTATGTTGCGATGTTATGCAACGAACATGGAAATGCACCACTGTGGCTTCAACAAGTTGGAGCTACTGCACACATAGCGAAAATTTTTTCAGAAGTTCTGGGGCAAATTTTCCAAGTCGCCTCATATCAACCCTTGGTGATATTCCATGACCGGATAGGCCAGTTTTGCCCCCTTGAGATTTTTTTCTGTGGAAACACTTAGAGACTGAAGTCTCTTAACACAGGCTGCGGACTATGAAGGAAAAAAAAGAATGTTATTCGATATTAAGTTTTTTTTACGTTAAAAAACTCTTAAAGCCACATATCAATAGAAAAGCATACGAATTTTATAACGAATTGCATTGTTTGTATATACAAATGCAACATCTATAGTGGCATTGGAACAAAAAATGTTTGACTAAACATCATTATCTTTTGTAATAATAATATTGTCGGCAAAGAATAATTTTTTGTTTTTTATTAAGCAGTCCAAATTCAGTTAGAGCTAAAGAAAGTACTTAACACTCAAAAAGTTTTACACCATGGCTGAATCAAAAGAACTTCGCTTGGAAATTTATCATCTCTTCATCTCGGGCCAAAGTGCTAAGCTTAGCTTTCCGTTGTACAGATAGCAACCTCTATCTAAATTTAAAAACTGTTTTATTTTATTGATTTTTGTAATGTTAGGTCATAATGATCATCCACCATAAAAACATTTTATAGAAAGTTTACCGTGCATATCCGCAGTGTCTACTATTACCAATTAAATAAATATAGATAAATAAAGTTAACAGTGTCAAGTTATGTATTTCAAAGATATATATTCATGTTTGCAGAAGTAAACGATAACTTTTATCTGTTAGTCCCTGCGCATGCAATATTACCCCGAAAAAAGTAACATAGGCTAATCAAACTGCCACTTGAGCTTCTAAAACAATGATTTTAGAAGTTAAAACTGAATTTAGGTCATTTATAATTAGCAACAAAAATGAAAGTATAGTTAACTAGCGAGGTACACCTATAGTTACAATTCAAAGTTTTTCTGAATACAAACATACAAAAGGTTTGTACGAAAAGCAATATAATTGATTTTAGTAAGTATCTTTAAAATGGAATCTTTGAACATTAATATAAAATTGTTGCTGGAGCTTTGCTGCAAGCTACTAGCGGGGTCACAGGTGGCAAATAATGAACGGGTTATAAATATATAGGTGAGCTGTGTAATAAAAAAAAGGTTTTGACGAATAAGCAGTTCTCAACCAAGTAGACCAAATGATCAGCGATATAAGTGGTCCCTGTGTTTATTGTCAACAGCCTCTTATAATGGTGGTAAAACAAATATAAGTCAAGGCACTCTCTTGTCCTACGGATGAGATATTTCCTCTGAAGATGGATGAACTAAATATAGTCAACAACATGAGAATGCAGAAGGAAACATAAAACCACTGCATTAAAGATCAAAAATAGATGTCCTCAGTAAAATTATTATGACAAAAGATATTATATATCAAAGTTTTAATAATCATGGTTTACAAAAACTAAGTTTTAGCAGGTAAGGAGACATCTCTGACAACAGAACCTCCCGTCAAAATGCAAATTTTTTTTGGAAAAAACAACCGCAATATTCAAAAAACTAACAACCACAAGATAAACGTAAAAAGCTTATACAAAGCAGAAACATTATAAAATGTTAAGGAGGGAACATGATTCGTAACGAAAAATATGGTACTCGGGGAACAACAATAATAAATGGAAATATGATGTAGGCATAATAACAGCAAAAGAAATAAGTAAATCATGGATTAGGAGAACGTAACGAGAAAGGTGATCGACTGGTTCAATTTGGCCAGTCTAATGAAATGGCATCCCAAATACGTATTTTAAACTACCGAAGCGAAGACTATATACAAGGAAGACTTTAGCAGACCGGCAGGGTAGAATTATACAAAATCAGATAAATTTCATGATAATATCACGAAGATTTAGAGGCTGCATTACCTCAGCTGTTATTCTAGAACTAATATTGGGCTCAGATCACAATCTCATAGGTGCAACTATGGCAATAGAAGTAAATAAAATTAAGGAAAGGTAACGAAAGAATCATGGACCTCAAAAGATTAAAAAACTTGCAATGAAAAAAGTTACAATGGATATAGAATAGAAAATGAGAGAGGTAAAACAATAAAACAAACATATAGAAAACGTGATCGATGAATGAAAAAACATAGTGGGATAAGAGGGGCGGGCAAAAAAAACCTAAAACCCAATATAATAAATATCACCAAAGCTGGATAACAACAGAAAGGATAAAAAAATTATATAAAACGACTAACAAATTAGTTAAATTAAGTAAAAATAAGACAGGCAAAGAAAAAGTGGTTAGAAGAACAGTGGTAAGAGGTAGAAGAATAGCAAAAGAAACATGACACGTTTAACACACATAAAAACTCAAAGACATAACGAAAGCAAAAAAAGAAAGTAGGCATGCTAAGAGATGAGAATGACATCAAAGGGAAAATGAAAGAAATGTAAACAGAGGAAATAATTATCAGATGGATTATAAAGAAATTAGGCTTGATAATGGTCCAATAATAAAGAAGAAATTAGGTACGTTATACAAAAACCAAAAAATGAAAAAGCTAGTTAAATTCCAGTACAACTACTAAAAATATATATAATAAACGAAGAGACTATAGGGACCTTTACTATAACATTTACATAACTGGTAAAATACCCACGGAATGGTTAATCTTTAACTTTATAAACATACTAAAGAAACCAAATACAAAAGAATGTAGCGAACATAGAACAATAACACTAATGAGCCATACACTAACGCATAGGTGCTTAAATATAAAGGAATTCGATAAAGCCAGGCATGAATAATTAAGAAAAATATTTATTAATATAAATTTGAACAACAGAGACATTAAAATTATTTTAACACTGTATTGGAACCAAATAGTTAGAGTAAAAAACGAAGACTATTTGACTGATAAAATAGGAATGCATCGTAGTGTACACCAGGGTTACATCTTGACTCCTATACTATTCATTTTCTATAGTAAAAAAAATCTGTCAAAAACCATTACAAGAACAGAGAGGTATTGTAATTAACGGAGAAATAGTAAATAACTTGAGATGCACAGACAACAAGATGATAAAAGCAACCAACACCAATTTACACTGCATGGATGCGGTATAAAGATAAATCAAAGTAAAACAAAATTTATAATAATAACAAATACGCAAAACATGAGAAATACTCTTCAACATTAATAATGTACATATTGAAACGGTCAACTACTACAAATATCTAGGGACATAAATACAGGAGCAATGCGACCGAACTAAAGAAATCAGAACCCGAATTGAAATCGCCAGGAATGTCTTTAATAAAATGGAAAAATTACTCTGTAGTCGATACATCGATAACAATTCAATTAATCCACATTAATGTTTGGAGACGAGGCCTGGACTATAAAACAGATTTACATCAGAAAAGTTGAGGCCTTTGAGATGTGTAGTTGCAAGATAATGCTCAGGGTTTCATGGACAGAAAGGGTAACAAATGTAGAGATATTACAACGATTACAAAAAGACTTTGAGGTCATGACAATTATTAAGAGTAACTGGGATATGTTATGAGAGGGAAAATACGAACTATTAAGAAACATGAGGTATAGGAAAATCATTTAGGTGTATGTACTCGTAACTGTCGGACTCTAGAATCGTTCTGAGATACTGATTCCCAAATGACTTTCAACTCTTAGTTATGGCTTCAAGAACCTGTGCACACAAAAGTATAGTAGCCACACACCGGTAAACTGTGTCGACACACAGACAAAACTAAGTGAGGGGCCACTAGAGACAACCTTCCAGTGGAATTGAATGGCATTAATGGTAACTGCAAGAAAACAGCAGCTTTTGCAGTAGCAACTGCAGGTGGGACATTCGTACAGCTGCAGATTGAATATCAGTAGGAGAAGATGACATTCATCCAACCGGCTACTAAACTGCGATGAGGAAGGAAAGAAGAAGCCACTACATTATTCTCTCATAGCAGTTTAGGAAAGCTGTCGACCAATCCAAGGATTGAAAAGTAGAAGAAGAAAGAAGCATCATGCAATGCAAAATAAGGGGAAAGTGAATCGTTGGAATAAGAAGGCTGTCTTGGTGTAAAACTTTTAGGAACGGTTCAAATGCTACTCCGCAAAATTATTTAAAAGAACCGTCAAGAAAATTCAAGTTGCCATAATGGTCTCCAATCTCTGTTAGGCGAGGAACCTAGAGAAGAAAATACACCCGTCAGCGGTTCTGCCATGCAGCAACGCATGAGTCTTTAAGCATGTTCACATAAAATGCAGAGTTAACCTTATGAACAACAACTTTGGAATCGTAAAAGACAATGAGCACCTTTGATTTGATCATTTGAGTCTTTTTTAGTTGGGAAAACTTGGTAGTGAACTAAGAACTTTTTTGGCCCCGGATCACACTCATTACTAGTTACCACTTTTCGCACAGTCCAAAAATATTCTGTATCTTCAATTCCATCGCAAGGATCTCTTGCACAACGGATTTGAGAAGTTTCACTTCATCTTCTATCGATCTAACATTTCCTCGTTGGTCAGAGTTTGAAACCGCTTTCAACTGGGCCTCATAGTCCGAAGTATTAGACGTTACTGGGCATTTTTTCTGATTCTGATTGTTTTGTTCCGCCAAAACACTTGTGTTCTCGATAAAATATCTTCGTAAATTTTCTGCATCGAAACAGCGCTTTGATTTCAGATTTATTGAATTTAAATAACTATTATATCGCGTGCTACTGTTCGACACTGCGTTGCACATTAAGTCGTGACGCGACCCTCAAACAGCGGTCCACTTTACAAACGATCTGCACTCGGTGAAACTTCAAGCCAATTGAGCTTGGTCGGGCTATTTACATTACATCCCGCACCTATCGACAGGACCGAGGACTAAGGAAATCAACCTTATCACTTTCAGGGCGTATCTTGTATACAAATAAACGCAATCACAAAATTGATTTTTTAAAACGTTTTAGAATCATACATTTTTTTTAAATTTTAATGAAGATTTATAATCTGCTTTACATGCCAATAACTAAATTAGCTTAGCAAGTTACAATGAAGGGAGAAGTAATCCAGTGATTACACTCCGAATTCATTACTACTTATGTAATTTGTTTTAGATAATTATAATAATTACTAAGTATTGCTATGGATCCACATCTATAGGCCATCTTCTGTTTAGTCGTCTTTGTACTGGTGGGAGAACGTTTAAAGTACTAGCTTCTTCGTTTGGATGTCCAGGTAGGTTGTTTAGGTAGGTGCTGATTAGGTTGTGAATTACCTCTTCTACGAGTGGGATGCCTGAGTCATCATGTACGGTTTTGTTCTTGACATACCAAGGGGCATCGACTATAATTCTTAGTATTTTGGATTGTAGCCTTTGGATGATTCTGGTATTTAAAGGTTTAGCACAACCCCAAAGTTTAACCGCGTATGTCCAAATAGGTCGGATTATATATTTGTATAGGAGAATTTTATTGTCAGTTGTTAGTTTCGACTTTCGGCCGATTAACCAATTTATCTGTCGTAGTTTGAGGTTGATTTGTGTTCCCTTGTTCACGATATGTGCTTTCCATGTTAGTCTGCGATCTAATGTTAATCCTAGATATTTTATCTCATTTTTCACAGGAAGTTGGATACCGCTTATTATTACTTCAGGGCATTCGATATGTCTATTTGCAAATGTGACCTGTGCTGATTTCAGTTGGTTCACTGTTACTCGCCACCTGTTGAGCCAGTCTTTGAGGAGGTTATGGTAGTGCTGAAGATTAGCTGGCGCCATTTGTGGGTCTTCATTTGTAGCGATTAAGGTAGTATGGTCCGCAAGAGTAGCGATTATTGTGCTGGCTGTTATTGGAATGTCGGCAGTAAAAAGTAAGTAAAGGAAGGGCCCCAGCCCACTACCTTGTGGCACTCCTGACTTAATGAGATGATATGTGGATGTTTTCAGATTGAATTTTGTTTGGAAATAGCGGTCGGATAGATAGGATTTGAGTAATAGATACTAGTATGTGGGTAGAGTAAGCTTTAATTTGTATAATAGTCCAGTATGCCACACGCGGTCGAAAGCTTGCTTTATGCCCAAGAAGGCGGCAGTGCATAACTTCTTCTCTTCAAGTTCTTTAAGTATTTCATTTACTATTCTCTGCGTTTGTTGGATTGTTGAATGATGCTCTCTGAAACCGAACTGTTGTGATGGTACTATTTCATTCAGATCAACTGTCTGTGTAAGCCTTTTCAACAAGAGTCTTTCAAATATTTTGGACATAGTTGGAAGTAAGCTAATGGGTCGGTATGATTCAGCATCTTGTGGTTGTTTACCACGTTTGGAGATCATAATTATTTGCGCGAACTTCCAAGTTACTGGGTAGTAAGCTAACATCATCATGCCATTATAGATGGTGGTCCGTAACACTATTGCTTTCCTGGATAGTTGTTTAAGTATTAGAGGCGAGATTGAGTCAAACCCAGGAGCTTTATAGTTTTTTCCTTTAAATATTTCATGTTTTACTTCCGCTGGGGAAAAAGGTTTAATAGGCAATGCCATTGGGCGAGGACTGTCCAAGAAGTTCTAAAGTTCTTGATAGTTATCGTTGTTGTTTGCCTGAGGTGGGCTAAATACTGCTGATAAATGCTCCGCAAAGATGGTTGCCTTTTCCTTTTCAGTTTTCCCCCAACTACTGTCTTGCTTCCTTAAAGGAGGTATATGGGCGACTGGTCTTTTGAAATTTCGTCGCTTTCCAGATGGAGTGGTCCTCTTTTGATAACGCAGTAATATAGTTTTCAAAAGTAGCATTTCGGATTTTTTGCAATGCTGACTTTAGTGGTTTTGTAAGTCTATTGTATGCGTTTCTATCAATAGGATTTTGATTTTTTTGCTATCTGCTTCTGGCTCTCCTTTTTTTTGTAGCAAGTTGGCGAATATATATGGGTGTGTTGTTTGTGGCATGTGCATCTGGACTTGTCACTGGGGTAGATTTCCAAGAAGCTTCTTGTATTACACAAGTGATGTAGTTTGCCGCAGCATCAAGATCGTCAGGATGTTTCAGGTTGAGATTGGTATTGAGATGTTCGTCGACATAGGCTCTAAAAGAACCCCAATCTTTTTTAACTGAAACGAGCTTAGGAGTGTCGGGTAGACAAATGATATGCGTAGTTAGCGTAGCAATTATGGGATTGCGATCAGAAGAGAGATCTCAGTTTGATGTTATATTAAGGCAGTTTGGTGAGATACCTTTAAGCACGAAAAAGTTAATTAAATCCGGCAACTTTTTTTGGTCTGTCGGTCAATTGGTTGCTTCTCTAGTAGAAAGATACGAGCAATTCTTATTATTGATGGCCCGCAAGAGATTTCTACCTTTGGTAGTAGTAAGTCTTGACCCCCAGTCTGTGTGCTTGACATTCCAATCGCCTCCTATTATAAATCTGTTTCCCAGCTGCTGAAAAAGTGCTTCATATTCTTCAGTTGAAATTGTATGTCTGGGTGGACTATATATAGCAGCTATATCAAAGGACCACGGCTGTCCACTGATATGGATAATTGTTGCTTGGATTTTATTTGTTTGATTTGTAGGTATGTCATGGTGTTCCGAATAATAATTGCAGTGCCACCATGGGTCGTTCCATCAGAATGATTATTGTGATAAATTGTGTATTGTGGTATTTTTAATACTGTATTTTTGGTAAAATGTGTTTCCGAAACCAGTAGCACATCGTTTTTATTGTATTGAAGAAAGTTAATTAATTCAGTTTTATGGTTGTTTAAACCATTTCCGTTCCATGAACAAATACGAATTGAAGAAAAGTCCATTAATTAGCAATTTTGTTTATGACGGTAGACAGCATGTTTAATATCATACCGTTCTGATTGATAAGTTGAGCGAACATTGACTTGAATTCATTGAGAAAAGTGTTCAGTTTTGTTGGTTTTGCAAAGTAGCTCCTTGTAGTGCTTCAGAGTATGACTGATTGGTTCTGATACCCTGCTGTATATTTCCTGTAAGTTGTGATGTGAGACGGTTTAGAATTTGATGGTTCACATTTGTAGGCCTGCCTCTTTTCTTTTGCAAATCACTGTAGACTGTGCATTCTTTATAGTTGGCTGTATGACTGCCTTCACAGACTGCGCATTTAGCTGGCGTATTTCTAGATTTTTGGCATAATGTAGAATTATGTTTTTTCCGCATTCACACATTTGTAGGGTCTTGTACATTATGATTTTGAATGACCGTACATTTGGCATCTTGTGCATTGCATGATGCTTTTCTTTTTATGTGGCGGTTCTACTTGGATTCGCATGTTATTTAAGAATTTAAAATCGTTTATATCTTTGTTATTTGGTTGTGGTTCGAGGTCAACGTAGAATAACATTAAAGGTAATTTGCTGACTCGGTGTCTTATGTTTATAATATTGCGGACTCTATGACCTTTTGTTATGACGTCTTCTTTGAATTCCGATACAGGAATCGAGTAATGGAGATTGCAAATGACTACTCTGTAAGCTCTATCATTTTTCATTTGGTAGGAACGATTTTTTCATCATTTAAGTGTGTTATAAGTTTCTTGTATGTATCTGGAGTGTTAGCATTAAGTTTAATAGTATCGTTAACTAGAGCTTTACTTTGGTAGGTTTCTTCTGGTATGACTTTGGATAGGCTTTTAGTAATTTTTTTTAAATCTACTACTCCATAAATGAATATTATTCGAGGTTTTGGTATTTTAGGAGATTTTTCATTTTGGGTTATAGGTGCTTTAACAGTTTCGTTTGTTAGAGAGTTAAACCTGTTTGATGTTATAACATTAGATGGTCCAGCTGTATTTATTATTTTTGAACATTACTTCGCTTTCTTTTTTTATAACTTGCCATTTATGTTTAATCACAGAGGTTTCAGCATCGTTACTGACTTGCATTGCATAATTGTGTTGTGGATTATTGATTTGTTGGGTGTTGAAAGAATATTGACTGTTTGATAGCTGCTAGATCATTTGCATTTGCAAACACGGGACATCCTTACTCGTTGAAACTCAAACGGCAACTCTCGGAATCATACTTGAGTCGAGTACCAGCAGTGAATCGGAGCGGACGCCTTGCATGCGCTCCGATAACAGTGCGACACGCTTGACATAAACGCTTATCGCTGCAAGCAGTAAGTGATTTTATTTTACTTATTTCTACTAAATATTGTTAACAATCGCCAACAATGTTTAAAAATGGATTATCAATTGTAAAATAAATGCAAATGTGATAAATTATCACCGCCTATCAATGAAGTGCAGAAACGGTACGCATGGTCCACCCAAGATCTTTTAACAAGCAACAAATACTATCTACCGCCACATATGGAAACAGCCATAGCACCCACATATTCTTCGGATAATGATAGCCCGCAAAATACACAATCGGGCACCGAGCAAGTTAAAGTACCGCCAATATACCTGCATAATGCTGTTAACCACAAAGCATTAATAGAAGATATACAAAAACGCTCTACCGGATCATTTACAACATCTTACAACACAACTACACCCGTATTAACTTATCCAAAAACGAAGGCTATCGAACACTAACAAAACATTTTACGACAAACGAGGTACAGTATCATACTTACCAAAACCCAGACGACAAACCGATATCAGTGGTTATTAAGAATGTTCCACTTTCCCTCATCGATTGGGAAATAAAGGAAGAATTAATTAAAACCTTGCCAATAATAAAAGTAACTCGCTTATATAGTAAAGACAAAAAACCACTGCCAGTCTACGCAGTAAATTTAACTAAAAATGAACAAGCCAAACGCATTTACTCGTTAACCTCAATATACAATTCAATAGTTACAGTAGAAACCAGAAGAAAAACTAAAAACGTACCGCAATGCCACCGTTGTCAACAATATGGGCATACAAAAAATTACTGCTCATTAAAACCAGCATGCGTCAAATGTGCTGGCAGCCACCTACATACATACTGCAAAATGAAATCTAGCGAACCATTAACATGCGCAAACTGCGGAGGAAACCACAGTGCAAACTATCGGGAATGCCCACACCACATAGAGCTACTAAAGCAACGAACTAGAACCCAACCAACTACCACCAGTGCTCCCCATCGTAGATATGCCAACGTAAACAACACGCAGACATTTTCAGAAAACCTCAAAAGTGGATTAAATCCAATTAACAGTACAACCACTTCAGCTAATGGACTAACAATACCCGATAACATCACACAACTCATCATAGACCTAATAACACCTTACCTAAGTCAAATTAAATCCTTCATCACAAATACTCTGTTACCGCTACTTTTCAATGAACCATAAACATAAAAAAGTCATACAAAATTTAACCATCTTTATTGGAACGCGAACGGAATCAATACCCAACATTCACTATTCATAGCTTTCTTAGCCCGATATAATGTTGACATTGCTTGTAGACGACACTATCAAATTTAAAATTCCAGGATTTAAAAATCGGATTTCTACTGTAGTCGCAGCAGGAGTGGCGATTCTTATAAAAACAAAATTCGAATACACACGACTTCCTGAAATCGACAATTTAAAAATTGAAACAACAGCGATAAAGGTTACACTAGATGATCAGACCCACGTTACAATAAAAAATGTGCTTACAGACAACCAAACAAAAAACGAATTGAAGAAGATATTAAAAAAAATTTTGATACAACTGGACCACTATTGGTCATAGGCGATATAAATTCTAAAAACACATTATGGGGCTGTAGAGCTACTAACCCTGAGGGAATGAAACTCGAAAATTTTGCAATAAACAACGCATTCCAAATCTTAACTCCCGACGAGTACACTTATTACCCCTACCGATTTGATCACCAGCCCGATATTCTCGACATTGTACTTCAAAAAAACTTTAAGACACGAGTGTTTCAGAATGTCATAATAGAACTCAACTCTGATCATCTTCCAGTTCTTGTATCTTTTGCAAATACATTATCTGTCAAACAACCCAATCCAAAACTTATCAACGGGAAAATAGACTGGAATCAATTTAAAAAATTATTAGACGACAATTTGCATTTTTCTAAAAGCCTCCACACCACCGAGGACATACACTCGATGATAAACTACATTACCACATCGATAAAAAGCAGTATAAAATTGGCCTGCAAACCACAAAAAAGGACCATTCCGAGAAACTAGCCAAATTCGACATGAATGGCAAATAACCAAGAACCCCATAACCAAAAATCTCCTAAACAATATTACACACCTAATCAAAAGGGAATTAGACAACATAAGAATAAATTGTTACAAGCAACAGATAGCACTATCTACAGAAACTCACAACGAAAAGTATAGTTCATAGTGCACGCCAACTCATCTTACGCAAGTAATTAACGACGTCGAACGAAACTTACCAATACCGGATCGCATAAAACCAACTTCACCCAACGAACTTAAAAGTATAATAGATACACTACCCAAAAAGAAAACTTCCGGCCATGATTTCATCACAAACAACATCCTCCAACGCCTAACAGATAAAGCACTCGCCTACTTAAGCACCACTTATAATGCCTGTTTGAGACGGGGTTATTTCCCACAATCATGGAAACATGCACAAATAATCATGTTCACAAAACCAGGAAAAGGCAAGAAAAAAGTAAACAAATACAGACCGATGAGTCTCTTAACTTCACTATCTAAATTGTTAGAAAAGATCATACATAAACGCTTGATTAACAGTATTGAAAATCACAACATATTACCCACATTTTAATTTGGATTTCGAAAAAGTCACTCAACTTATCAATTACAGAGAATAAGTGAACTTATTGAACGGGGCTTCGAAAGCAAACTATATATCACAGGAATATTTTTAGATATCGCACAGGCTTTCGACAAAGTGTGGATCGAAGGTCTTAAAAAGAAGCTTCTAAACATAGATATGCCTACTAACTTTAAAACCATCATCTTCTCCTTTCTGGAAAATCAAACCTTTGCAATTAGGGTTAATTCAACATTGTCTGAAACCAAAAACATTTGTGCTGGCGTTCCACAAGGCAGCACACTAGGACCAATCCTATTCAACATATACACCTCAGATATACCTGAAATTACAGCAACGCTAGCAACATTTGCCGATGACAAGGCCATTTTTACTCAAGCGACCAAACTAGAAAATGCAGTGATAGCATTACAACATGTAACAAACACCCTGTCTTCCTGGTTCAAACAATGGAATATGCAAATTAACGCTGATAAATGCCAAGCCAAAATATTTACTCTGCGAAGAATTAATAACCCCCCTAATGTACATATCAACAATAGTATAATACCTTGGAACCCAAATGATTCTGCAGTTAAATACTTAGGAGTTTACCTCAACACTCGGTTAAGTTGGAAATATCACATTAATCACAAATTAACGCAAAGCTATACTAGACTAAGACAATTGTATCCCTTGATAAATAGAAATTCAACACTAAAAATTGAATGAGAGGTACTTATTTTACAAAAGCCTGCTACGAGCTCTGGCACTATACGCATCACCTGTGTGGTGTAATACTTCCAAAAACAACATACAAAAATTGCAGATATTTCAAAACAAGGTTTTGAGAAGCGCAGTTAACGCACCATGGTACATAAGAAACATACAACTACATAAAGAACTAGGCGTATTATACGTGGAAGAGTTTATTAAAAAATGTGCTAACAACTTTATTACTAACTCAAGTGCGTGTAGTGGTGCGGTACACTGAACTGTTTCAAACAAATATCCACACTAGACTGAAACGCAGGTTACCACAAGATATCATCCAACCTAATAGCGAACACAACTAAATCATATTGTTATGGTCAATCATTATTGTTATAGGTAATCATTATTATTAATCGTTATTGTTTTTAATAACCCATGAGACTGCTAATTAGTTTCATTCTATTATAATTTAGTTATTGTATTCGAATTTATCAATGCTATGTATAACAAATTGTCATTTGTTGATTTGCTAATAAACTTGTAATAAAAAAAAGGATCATACTTAAAATTAAAAAGTCTAGTGTGCTTTACAAAAAATATATAGAGATTTTATGTAAGTATTTTTTTCAAATAAAAACAATAATAAAAACTGCTTTGATTCATTAAACAAAAAAGCTCCGTTTGGATTTTATCAAGATCTTGATAAACTCTTTTTAGCAATTTAAAATTTGTTTCCCAGGAGACAAAAACGTATATTTACGCTAGACTAACAATATAGCATTTAATTATACAAAAACCTAAGCTCAAAAGTATTTATAACAAAGCGCACGGATCCTTAATTTTATTAGTTTCATGAAAAACATTTGTTGGCTTAAAAACAAATATTTTTCAATCTGTCATTAAGCACGAAGGAATAAAAATAACGGCGAAAGCAATTTAACTAAATCTCGACAAAAAGTTATCCAATAAACTTTATCGTTCATAATACACTGGAAAAACCGAAATTCTGGATTCGTTTTTACAAAAATAGAAAAAAGTAATGTACTAGAAAAGGAACAATAAGAAAAGCTGCAAATAAAAGTGGAAATTAAATTAATCGTCCGGCAGATTACGAAGTAACAAAAAGGCAAAGCCAAGTAATTACTATTTTCTGAATAAAGGATCGCTTTCCATCATCCTCCTTTTACTTACAGAAAATTTTTATATTTGTAAACCATTTTTTTTCAAAGGCAAAATTGTTTCTACAACATTCCAAATTATGTAATTAGAGCTAACAAGATTCTCGTGCATTATAAAGTTAGTCACATAGTAAATTAGTTCACGTTCGTACTGTATGCAATTATTATCAGAAACACGTTTTTAATTAAATACCCTCTCTTCTACTTCAATTCAAGAACGACGGGGTTCTGCTCTAAAATTTGCTGAATTACAAAGGTGGTTCCTCGAAATTAATGCTTCGTTTAATTCAGGCCGAAAAATACTGCGGGGTTAAGCTAAACAGCCGCAAGAAAACAAATCTCGGAATCAAAATGAGACGGAATTGATTTCCGTCGCCGTGTTTTAATTGAGGCTGCGCTGATTAAATTGTAATTGTTTCTTTTGCCGGCCGGATAATTTAGGATACACTCTGGGGGCAGAATTAAGTAATGGCATTAGTTATAAGCCACAATTCTTCGATTGCACTGAACAGGTTAGTGCTAGCGGCGGCGCTTATATCAATTTTAACTAAATTTAGGAAAAACAGCACACACGAGGTCTTTAAATTCGATAAATGGCTTCTAGTTAAATTTAATGCACAATTAATTTGTACTTAAGCACAGAAGAATTGAGCGAAAAATGAGGAAAACTAAACAGGGAAAAACATACGAACCAGACATGATAACTATAGATATGTCGGACACTATCAGAAACTGTACTAAAAAAATTAAGACAATGAATGAAACACCGAAAGAAATTATATCCAGGGAATGGAGAATGAGCATTTTAATCCCAATATTTAAAAATCTGGTGTGAACATCAAACGACTTTCCTTATCCTATTATTCGGGTAATTCTTGCAAAAATCCTGGGTTTTAATTTTTTTTCGAGTTCCTATTTTACCAACTTTTGCTTTAAACTCATGTTTATCTCGTGATAACAAAACATTTTTATTCTCATTAATTTTTTGTATCTTCAACCGTTTAGATTCGGGACCGCTTTGCTACCGATTTTGCGACCTTGCAACCAAACGGCTCAGCCGATTTTTACCAAAACTCGCATTGCGTCTCCTACCTACAAGTAATTTGCATACCAAATTTCAACTTTCTAGCTCTTACGGTTCTCGAGATATCTTGTTTACTGACAGACCGACAGACACACATACACACACACGCACACGAACCAATGGCCCAAACCAAATTTTTTGGTGTCCTGACGCTATAATTCGTCCAGAAATATGAAAAACTGGGTGAATCAAATTTCCGCTGATTACATTACTTTCCAACCCAGCCAACCTGGATCCAAGAATCCTGTCACAAGCCAGGATGAATGGGGAGTGATGGAGGAGTAACACCTCCTAGAAAAAACCAGGGTTCAGCTGGCCCGGCTGATGGCACCTTGTAAGGGCCCCGTTCAAGGATACGGATAAAGGTCGGTCCGAAGGGACCATAAGCGAGACGTTGGACCAATCACTCACTCTATATAACTTGCTAATAAGATTCAGAGAAGTTCCACATGCGGGACTAAGAAATACGAGATGGTTTATGGATGGATTAGACGCAAAGATTTACCTCACAAATTAATAAAATGGATAACACAAATAAGAGAAGCCTCGGAACAGGATGGAACCAACAAAGACGACCAAAAGCTAGAAACGGAATAAGACTTGGAACATGGAACATTACCACGCTGACAGGAAAATAAATAGAAGTGACAGAAATAATGCAAAAGTACAAAATTCATATTCTAGGACTAGCAGAAACAAAGAAAAGGGGTACGGCAAGAATGCTGGACAAATGATATATCCTAAGATAAGCAGGATCCCATGTAGGACGAAGAGCAACAGAGAGAGCATAATTACTAGTTGTGAACTGGAAACAAGAGTCACTAACTAGGAAGCAGTAAGCTCGAGGATAATTACAATGGATATACAACTACAGGAAAAAACAGGGGTCTTCCAGGTCTATGCCCCAACAGAAAATGCCATTGTAAATGATAAAGAACACTTTTACGAACAGCTACAAAGGACCCTATAAAACATGTAGACCAAGAACCGACGCGTAATACTCATGGGGGACTGGAATGCCCACATAGGGAATAACAAAGAAATAGGATATGGAACAATGGGTAGCTATGGAATAAACGTCGAACTAAATAACAACGGCGAACGTATGATAGACTTCTGCATAACAAATCAGCTGTTGATTGGAAACACATGGTATAACCATAAAAACATCCATAAAATCACATACAAGAACGAAGCACTAGGATACAAATCGGTAATCGATTACATCTTATTAACCCAAGGAATGAGATACGCACTACAGGACGTAAAAGTAATAAGAGGAGCAGAACTATCTACGAATCACAGACTCCTAGTAGCAGGCACCCTAATCACAAAGCCTACAAGAGTAATCGATAAAAGTTATATAGGCACAAAAATAACAGAGTTGGAAAACCCCCAGACGAAAGAAATATACGAGTAAACATTAACAAGGAACCTAAACGCACTAGAACTAGAGGAGAACCAACAAGAACAATGGAGCATAGAGTAAAGATGGAACCTATTTAAGAGAACCCTACTCCAAACGGCCCAAGAAATATGCGGAATAAAGATCAAGCACAACAAACAAAAGAAGACTAAGTGGTGGAACCAAAACGTGAAACATAAGATTAAAGAGAAAAAAGAAGCATGGCAGAACTTCAAAAGAACTAACACAGAAGAAAGCAAAATACATTACTATCAGAAACGAAATGAAGCCAAAGAAGCAGTAAAAGTAGCAAAGAGAACTACACGGGAGGAGTTTGGAAGAAAAATAGAAGAAAACTATATAGAGAACCAAAAACAATTCTGGAGCGTAATAAAAAGGCTAAAAGGAAACCAAGCATAACCAACACGAAATATAACAAACCAAAAGGGCGATATAGCAACAACAACCAAAGAAGCCATAGAAGTCTGGCAAAGACATTACGAAAACAAATTCCACAATAACCTGGAGACCAATGATCAAGAAGCAGATAGAGAAATACAAGAAGAACAGCAAACAACGCAAGAACAGGAAGATCAGGAAGAAGAAGAAGACAATATAAGAGAGAAAGAAATCAGGATGGCGGTAAAAACAATGAGAAACGGGAAAGCATCAGGAGAAGATGATATCGCCCCATAATTAATAAAAAAGGGAGGAGATATAGTAATAAAGTGGCTGAAAACAATCCTTCAAGAAGCATGGGAAACGGAAACGATTCCATCGGATTGGCAAAAAGATATAATAATACCCATACATAAGAAAGGAGCCACCACAAACTGTGAAAACTACCGGGCTATATGCATGTCATCAGTGAGTTTAAAGATGTATTCCAAAATAATAGAAAAGAGACTGAGAGCCGAAATAGAAAAAAAACTAGAAGACGAACAAGCCGCTTTTCGCCCAGGGAAACAGACGCAAGATCACATACACACTATTAGGCTAATCATCAACAAAATGATAGACCAGAACAGAGACCTGTTTCTAGCATTTCTGGATCTAAAAGCCGCTTTCGACCAGGTGCCGAGAGAACAAATATGGAAAGCCCTGGAAGAATTACAAGCAAGCCCCAAATTGACAAGAATAATAAAGAGCATGAATAAAAGAACAATAGGAATAGTCAGAATAAATAGGGAAAGGTATAAAACAAGGGGATAGCCTAAGACCTTTACTGTTCATAGTATACATGAACAGTATAATAACGAAAACAAAAAGTGAAACTAGAAAATCAAGATTAGGGTATTACAATATGAATCCTACAAACACACAAGACCTAATTTATGTGGACGACATCCTGGTAATGGCAACAAACACAAGACAGCTACAATACAACATAAATATATGGAAACGAAACCTCGAGGAAAAGGAAATAAACACACAAAAAAGTAAAATACTACATATCAAGAAAAACAACAGACAAGGAATAGAAGAACCCATTTTCCTGGATGGAACTCGGCTACAATATGTTGAAAAATATGAATATTTAGGCGCATATATAAAAAATGATGGAAGAACAGATGACGAAATAAACAATAGAATAAACAAAGCAAATAACATTTATTATCAGATAAACAACACCATCATAGGAAAGGAAGAAATAAGCACCACCGCAAAAATGCACCTATTTAAAACAATATTCACCCCGACTCTGATATACGGAGCAGAAACATAGGCATTAACCGATAAACATAGGTCAAAAATAACTGCATCAGAAATGAAATACCTCAGAAAAGTTCTGGAAAAGACTAGAAGGGACAGGATAAGAAACAACAGCATAAGGGAGGAACTGAACCAATACTCAATTGTCCACGAAATTGAGAACAAACAATTACAGTGGTACGGACACGTGCACCGCATGGACATCGAAAGATACCCGAAACTGATAATGAATACAAGAATGGAGGGAAGAAGAACTAAAGGCAGACCCCGAATACAATGGGAAGACAATGTAAGGCTATCGGCTAGGAAAAGAGGAAAAAATATGGAGGAGGTAAAAAGAATGACAAGAGAGAGGAAACCTTATAGGGAATGGATAAGGGGCCCAACGCTGTGAAGCATAAATGGGAAATGAGAAAGAAGAAGAAGAAGAAGAACATTACTTTCCTTATTATAGGATAAGGAAAGTAAAAAAGGAATGTCGGCCTACTTGCACCCTGCCCATTTGCACCTACCGCCATTTTCGGCTCACTTGCGCCTCAGAAAAATGTCAACAAAAATAATGGTCTTATTTGCGACCAACGTTGCTGCTCCTTAGCCATTACGACTAATTTCACAAAATTTTATAATTTTCCGCTGGGTTCCCCTAGATTCAATGTGTTTTTATAAAAACTTTGATTTTTGTATTTATGCAGAATTAATTTTTGTGTTTTAAAGTGATAAATTTTCTAAAAATAGCAAAACAGCAAAGCTGATTTTTGTTATACTTTTTATTTTTTTTATATTTTTTGTTTTTGGTATTTTAAGTTAGTATGTACAATATATACATACATGCATAGTCCAGTAGTATATAGTTAATCAAATCTTTGTATATAGAATTGCTTGTATTTTCAAATTCCGCAAGCGTTTTCTTCATTCTTTCGTCCAATCTTACGTACTTCTCTTTTCTTCTTTGCCTTCCAAGTTTAAGTATTGCCTATCGTAAACATAGTCCATATTTTCTGCTTTCTTCTTCAAAATCTTTACGAGTTCAAAAATACTTGGATTTGGTTTCCAAAGGTGGTTCAGTTTGGTGTTTCATCCTTCAAAGGCATTATTAGTTCTATGTCTGTGGCCGTGGAAGTTCTACATAAAGTCCACATAAATGGTATAAATCTGGTAAAATTGCTTACTGCAAGCCTTTGAATGTTCCATTCATAAAACGTCTGACCTTTTGATAATGCTTGTTTACCTTTTTGACTTGTAAGAATAAGAATTTGTGTTCTTCCGTATCATCGGCGAAAAGAAAGGTTGACCCATCTTGAATATGTCTTCGGAAAAGTGAACATCCTGAGCTGTTGCAGGGTTTTGTATCACGCCTTGTGCGTTGTTCCGTATTCTATTTAAAGTTGATTTTACCGAGGAAAATGCAGGAATCTCAGTCACAAGATCTAAGCCTCTATTGAATATACCGTTTTTTTAAACCTTGGACATTAACAAAAAATCTTCTTCTTCCCTGGGTGTTTTCTTAGTGTTCACGATGCAGTTTTTAACTTAACCGGCACCAACGTTGGGTGTACACACGTGTTTTGTGACTCGTAACACAGACTTTTCTTCAGTCACCAAAGTGCCTCTATATTTTTCTGTCTTCTCCTTCGTACACAATCAAGTTACAACACTGTCCTTCCTTTTGACACGATATTGGAAACCGTTCAATATTGCCAACGGTGTCCCTTTTATTGTTTCCGTAATCTCCATATTTAAATTCTCCATACTCAAGACTCTATCGAAATGACGAATAAACTAAATTTATACAATTGATCTTTTAATTGTTGAAGAGCAATTAAAAATTATTTTGCAATATGCAACTATATATTATGAAGCCATCCCTTCCTTGTAGTGGAATATCCAATAAAAACGAGAAACTGTGAAAGTGGATAATCCCTTAATGGTGTTAGGGATCACTAAGGATATGTATTAAGACTAATTCGTTTACAATTGTTTTTAAAGAGAAACTGATCAATATTGTCGTTAACGAACCCCTATCTAATCTTTGTATCATTATTTACACATTTACCAGTATAAGCAAAATGTTGACTTGTTTTCATCTCGCACTTTATTCTATATACAAAAACTTGATTAAAGGCTTATGACTACAACGTTGGGTGCAAATAAAACCATTATTTTTTTGGCATTTTTTGAGGCTCAAGTGAGTTGAAAATGGTTGTAGACGCAAATGAGCCGTGCGCATCTAGGCCTATATCTAAAAAAGGATACAGTAAATACTACCAGAACTATATACGGGTACCTATTTTGAGTGTTGTAGTAAAAATATACGCTAAAATAATAGAAAAAGGTTGAGATAAATTACAAAAGACACGCTCGAAAAAAAGCAATTTGGATTTAGCCAAATAGAGAGATAAACGGTGTAATATTTGAAAGAAGGCCAATAGGAGAAAAGGCAACTAAAGAATGTACAAACGTACAGTAGTGCATTGTCGATAACATTAAAAGGAAAACATCTGGGAAATAATACTTAAAAGAAGAATGCCATTTACAATAATTAGAGCAAAACAGAGTTTAAACGAAAATACAAAAATCTTTAAACATTAGGCATAAGTCAAAGGTGCACACTGAACCCACTATTGATTTAACTGGTTTTAGACAAGATACTAAAAGAAGTACTGGGAGACGTGAGTAATTAAAATAAATGAAGTGTACTAAGCAGACAACATAGTTATTATTGTGAAGGATAAAAAACTCTGAATAAGTCCTTACAAGTATACAAATAAATATTAAAAAAAGTTAATATAAAAATAAATGAAAAAAGACTATAACAATTGGCAAAGAACCACAAAAGCATGTAATGGATTTAAAAGAAAGAAAAACTAAACCATAAACAATAATTTAAATATTGAAGATAGATATTCACAAAAATAAAATAATGGACAGAAAATAAAAGGAAGAATCATAAGGGAGAAATATTTTTCACCTAAATTAAGACATCTTTGCAGGGAAAAAAGGAAATGCTAAATAAAACGAAGGTGCAAATTTTTAATTTTATGTTTACATTTGGCTCAGAAACTATCAACTATAACAGTTATAGAAACGAAACATTTAAGAAAAATAGAGAGTTACATCAGAAACTAAAAAAATAAAAGAAGAAACAAACAAGAGAAGCACTACAAGGCAGAAACATTTGGAAAAAGTATACCAGTTATTAGAGATAAGCAAACATACAACCGTCTTACAACCGAAAGGGCAAATTATTATGTACGTATGCATGTATGTAATAAATTTTGTAAATTATTGCTCTTCACAAAGCATTTTTTTGTAATCCGTTTTCACTGACTTAGTGAGCTCCACACTAAGACGACCTTAATTACGCGTATTTAATTATACATTTAAAAAAATTATTGTTTAATGACACAAAAAAAATACTGTGGCTGCTTATTAGAAATAAATTGAGAGTTGTACTGTTAAGCAATAGTTGAGATATGTTGTAGACACAAATCCAGATGTACATAAATAAATACAATAACATTGTTAAGATATACAGGTATTTGCATGCACCGTCCCGCGTGAGAGCTCGGCTTGTAAACTGAGAGGTTGAAGCTCTCATATGTTCACCCGCTGTGCACCATCTCTGATGCGGGGCGATGTGGCAATTGTTTTTAGTGATTGAGTAAGCAACCCGCCAGGCATCAAAGAGCTTCAGAAATGAACCGTCTGCATCGCAGCCTGCGTCTTATCTGCTAGACTACGCTGGCTATGATATATTTGCTTATTTACAACTTATCCAAAAATATATCAATAAAAGTTCAATACAGCTTTATTCCAACACAACTGAATATAATAAACCAATTAAATATTTTGTAAAGCGAACAAAACAATAAAAACTAACAAGACACTATATAGTTTATGGTTGGCCATTGTAAAGCAAAAACAGCAGAGAAAAACCTGAGTCCAGCTAATAAACTACGCGATGTAATGTAATGTAATGAACTCCTTTAAAAAGCCTGAAAGCAGTTGGTGGGTATGGCGCAGACAAGGCGGGACAGTTAATAGATTGATTATACCATAATAATTGATTAAGACATAGTTAAAGACACTATTGTACTACAAGCAATACATTTTGGAAATTGTTATCAAATATCAAGAGAAAAATAATTAATGTATAAAAAAGAAAGACATTAAAAGTGGAGATAGATTTCAAACAACTTAATCAAAAAGAATCAGCAAATAATTGCATTGTTTCCACTAACAGAATAGCATGAAATAAATACGTTAAATGAAAATATAACCCAATTCTTATTAAAGGCGCCTAAGAAAACATGCAAATTAAAAAAGAATAAGCAATACTCCACCAGACCTAATAAAAGATATATAGCTGCAAAGCTATTAAGCAAATAACAGAATAGAAATAGTAGAAATAAACCAAACAGTTAAGAGTAACATAAGGGTGGGTTAGATTTTAAACTAGATTTCTAAATATAATTATAGTAAATGCATACGCATCTACTAACGAAAACGAAACAGATATAAAAAATGACTTCTACAACTAAGCTCAGTCTGTAATGTAGACGATCAACCCAAAATACAAAAGGGATAAACATAGTAAGACGATTGAACCCAAAATAAGCAACATTAAATGAGAAGACATAAACATGAATAACAGTAAGGAAGAATTAAGAATGCTAAATTTACAATTAGTAAGAAGCATAAAACCATTCATAAAGTAATAAACCATATGACGTAAATCGACCATATCATGATAGAAAGGCAATAGAGAAATTGATTACAAGAAGTCAGATCTGTGAGCGGCGCTGATATTGGTTCAGATTATGAACTTGTTCGAGCAAAATTAAGAGTTAGCTTGAAAGCTGATACAACACCCAAAATTCGAAGAGAAAAATATCACACACGAAAATTACAGGAAAACACAAAAGAAATTTAAAAGTTTAGAGGAAATTGAGGAAAATAAAATAACTAGAAGAACATGACAAAGAAGAAATATGATAAGCTTACAAACAAGCAATAATTAAAGCAGAAGCTACTGAAAAAGAAGAAAAACGATAATCCATAGCTTCCAATTTACACAGGTAAAATAATTGACAAAAGAAGGAATATAAAGCCGAAGATACTAAATACAAATGGATGTCAAATGATAAAATACAACATTTTCAAACAAAACACATGCGAAAGAACAAAATGTGAAAGAGAGTGTCTTAAAAGATACACGACTATATACAGAAAAGCTAGCACAGAAAGCAGAAGAATTGACAAACAAACATGATATAAGAACACTGCGATATAATACGGACACTGTCTGTAAACAATCGAAACAATTAAAAAACAAAATGAGGTATACAAAACAAAAGAAGAAATGGAAAAAATATAGATGGAATATTTCATAGAGGTATACAAAGAACAAACTTCGGATATAGATAACATAAATGTTGAAGTAATAAAAGAAAACATTAGCACCGAAGAGTTCAGTCAAAAAGAATTAAAAGACGCACTAAGCAGGGAATACAATAAGAAGCAAAGGAATCAAAGATGAAAACGGAATGTTGCAAAGCAGCGCAGAAAAAATGAAATAAATATGGAGATAACACATTCAAAAGCTGCTGTGTACCCATGAACAAGGACCCAGATACCCAAGAAGGTAATTGTGAAAACAGAGAGAAAATACAAGTAATAGCACCAAAGTATGAAGATATCAAGGAGATAATAGCAAGACAAATAAATGGAAAAGCTCCAGAAATAGATCAAATGTATTGAGAAATGATTAAGAACCGTGATGAAAGTATACAAAAAAAAACTGTATGCGTTAATAAAAGAGATCTGAAATACAGAAAGAATACCAAGAAACTGGAAAAAAGAGGACAAAGAAATATATAGTAATTATAGAGGGATTGTGCTACTAAATTCGGCTTATAAAATGCTGCAAAAAAAACTGGCAAAGCATACAAAAATAGGTAAATGTCAATTTGGATTCACAAAGAGAAAATCTGTAATAGATGCTATCTACATAATCAGGCAAATACTAGAAAAAAGTAATGAGCACAATATCACATTACACATGATTTTTGTGGATTTTAAACAAGTGTTGACAGGAAGAAATTGATACAATTCTTGAAAAATGATAGAGTAGCTCTTTTCAATGTAGCACTAGAAAATGTGATAAAAAAATTGAATTGCGAGGAAACAACAATCAATGAATAAGGGTAAATAATAGCATAAGCAAATGACGTGATGATAATAAGCAGAACGAAAAAAAACTGAAAGAAATATTTACAAATCTAGATGAAAGGGCGAGACAAATGGGTCTAAGAATAAATGAAAATAAAACAAAATATTTCAAATATAGTAGAGATGACGCAGGACCAAAGAGAAACTTAAAAATCAACGAATACATACTGGAGCGACTGAATAAATTTAAATATTTAGGAGCAGCGATAAAGAAAAACGTAAACGAAGAAAAAAATAAAATAAGAGAGAGAATACAAACAGATTTAAAAGCACGGCTCAAAAGCAACAAAATAAGCAAAAGTACAAAAATGCAAATATATAAAATACTTATTAGACAGTTAGTGACTTACGTTATGGAAACGATGTGCTTAACAGGACAAGAGGAGGAACAAATGAGAAAAACTGGGAGAAAAATTTTGAAAACAATTCTAGAACCAATGAAAATTAATGAAACAAAAGTAGACAAAGAATAAATCGTGAAATAGTTGCAGAAATGAACGGCGAATTTATCAAGTCTAGAAGAATAGAATGACTGGAATATATAAGCAGAAAAGAAAAAGACGACACATTAAAAAATTACTGGAATGAAAACCAATAGAGGATAGACCAAGGGGAACGTCAAGGGTGAGATGAATGGACGAGGTGAAAAAAGATCTAAGGACATTGAAAATCACAAACTGGAAAGAGAAAGCAAAAAACATAAAGAAACGGGAAGAGATAGTTAAAGTGGCAAAAACACACACAGAATGCTAGTGATATAGTGATAGTTTTAGTCAAGTTTAAGTGAAGTAGTGAAAGTGTGATGGGGTTCAGAATGGGGTAGTGAAGCGCAATACATGGCATATGCCACAAATCCTCTCCTACTCAATTCCTACTCTCACCTTCACGCGGTGAACCCTGTCAACCTGAGCAACCCTACTGGAGATCTGGTATACAACCCGGGTGGAAGGTAGGGTCAGGATCGAACGAGAGAGGGAGAAATGGTCCTCCGAAAAGAGGGTTGGGCAGGGGTTAACTACCCCTGGGGAGAAATCCCTTCCCGGACTGGACGGACTAATGGCAAACGACAAAAGCGATGAAAAAAGGACATTCTACTAGGAACATGGAACGTACTAAGTCTATACAGGCCAGGAGCACTACAACAACTGGCAAAGGAAATAACTAAGTACAAATTAGACATCACGGCAGTTCAAGAAACAAGATGGCCCAATACTGGAGATATTATACATGGGAAATACACGCTACTGTACAGCGGAAAAGAAGATGGACGCTATGAAAGTGGAACAGGATTTCTGATTAGTAATAGAATCAAACAACAACTTCATCAATATCACACAGATTATGCGCAATTAGAATTAAAGAGAAACTGTGCAATATAACTATAATAAACGCATACGCGCCAACAGAAGCGGCAAAAGAAGAAGAAAAACAGGAATACTACGAAGCCCTGGAAGAAAGCATAGATAGCACCCCAAAGAAAAACATCCTCATAGTACTGGGCGACTTCAATGCACAAATAGGAAAAGAAGAAACATATAAACCAACAATTAGGAACCATAGCCTACACCGAGAAAGTAACGCTAATGGATTAAAACTGATGGAACTAGCAGCATGCAGGGGTTTAATAATAAACAGTACCACCTTCCCGCATAAGACTGTACATAAGGGAACCTGGAAATCAAACGATGGAGTAACGGTGAACCAAATCGATCACGTACTAAACAACCTTACAAACCGCACTAATATAATAGACGTGAGAACAATGAGAGGCGCCGATTGTGACAGCGACCATTTCCTAGTACAAGCAAGATTACGACAAAAGATATAAAATATCAAACGTCAAAACAAAGAGACACAATTTAGATAGGCTGAGGGACCCAGAAACCGAAGAAAGATACTAAAGAACACTAACGGGGAGAATAGAAGGAGAACTGGCAAGCGAAACGGAAACAGAAGAAGAAAACATCGACAAACAATGGGTTGTTATAAAGGAAGCGATTAACAAAACGGCTGAAGAAATCGTGGGTACAAAACAATTACAAACACACTAATGGTTTGACGATGAGTGCAGACAAGCTATAGAAGATAGGAAGAAAATACAAGACAAGCCAACACAAACTTAGAAGAAACCAGGAAACTAGCCAGAACAATCCTAAGAAGAAAAAAGCGAGAACTAATAAACCGAAAACTATCGCAAATAGAGGAAAGGATGGGAGAAAACGAAATAAGGAAAGCACACGAAGAAATAAGGTACTTTAGAAGAGGTTTCCAACCCAGTACAAACATGTGTAAAAATAAGGAAGGAACTATAATCATTAACATGGACAATATTGCCGAAAGATGGAGGGAATGCTTCGCTAAATTACTGAACACAGACAATGAAGAAGAAGAAGAAAAAGAAAATGAACAAGAAAGTGAAAACATAGAGGTAAATAGAGACGAAAATGAAGAAATACAAGAGCCGGAACCCACATACGATGAAATCAGGAACACTATCCGCAAAATGAGAATGTATAAAGCACCAGGGGAAGACAACATACCAACAGAACTACTGAAATCCGGAGGTCAGGAGTTATGGAGAAAGAGTTAATCCGAATAATATGGAAGAACGAGAAGATTCCGGGGATGGAACAATATAGAAATCATATGTCCCATACATAAGAAAGGGGACAAGACTGTATGCTCCAACTACAGAGGAATCTGCCTCCGCAACACAACATACAAAATCCTGCCACACATACTACTGGATAGACTGAAGCCACATGTAGAGAGCAAACTGGGAAATTATCAAGCCGGCTTCAGAAAGGCCAAGTCAACAACAGACCAAATCTTCATACTGAGACAAATAATGGAAAAAGCAAGAGAGTTTGGAATCGACATACATAGCATCTTTGTAGATTACAAACAAGAGTATGACAGGGCAAGACATAGAGCAGTAAAACAAACCCTAGAGACCTTTGGCATACCACAGAAACTAAAAAGACTAATAATAATGACTATTAAGGATGCACAATATAAGATAAAGGTAGGAGGACAGAAAACACAGGCCATCAGTAGCAATGTCGGATTGAGACAAGGAGACGCACTGTCCCCCATAATATTTAACATGGTGCTAGATATCGCCGTACAAAAAACCCCTAGATGAAATGATCATCTAGTTAGGAATCAGAATCAGATATTGGCCTATGCTGATGATATAGCTATAATCAACACTAACGAAAGGGACGTAATCCAAACGTATAGAACTCTAAAAGACACTCGGAAGAGATTGGACTCACAATAAATACAGAAAAAACAAAGTACTTACGAATATCAAGACAAATTGAACAGCCAGAACAAGCAACTACAACCACAGGGTTACAGAGTCACTAAATTTAAATTTAAATACCTGGGTACAGTGATCAATGAATCAAATGATATAACTGACGAGATAAAAACCCGAATCTTGACAACCTACAGGGCCTATTTCGCAATGAATGATATTTTCAAGACAAAATTAAGAAAACAAAAGTACGACTATACAAGGCAATAATGAAACCAATACCAATATATGGATACGAGTCGTGGACGTTAGTTAAACAAGAGGAGCGGCGGTTAAGGATATTAGAGAGGAAAATACTGAGAAGAATTTTTGGACCAGTTAACGAAGGGGAAGAATGGCGGCGACGACACAATGAAGAAATTAGGATCCTATATAACGAACCCGACATAGTTAATGTCATTAAACGTATGCGAATACAATGGATAGGGCATGTGGCGCGAATGGCACCCAACACCCCAATATAGAGGATATTTAATAGCAGGCCAACAACAACACGACCCAAAGGAAGGCCGCGCAGTAGGTGGATTGACAATGTGTTTCAAGACCTCCAAAAGCTCAATGTAAATAACTGGAGGAAAACTGCCAAAGACCCTTGATGGGTGGTAAAACGAGAGAGAGAGAGAGAGAGAGAGAGAGAGAGAGAGAGAGAGAGAGAGAAGAGAGAGAGAGAGAGAGAGAGAGAGAGAGGAGAGAGGAGAGAAGAGAGAGAGAGAGAGAGAGAGAGAGAGAGAGAGAGAGAGAGAGAGGAGAGAGAGAGAAGAAGAGAGGAGAACAACACGAGAACTAATCTACTCCGGAAAACAGATATGGGAAAGCCCCAATAGGCGGTTAAATTTCTTTTAGAAATGAAACATATATATATATATATATATATATATATATATATATATATATATATATAATATGTATGTATGTATGATATTGTATTCTTTAAAATATTCGGACGTGAAAAATACGTTTTAAGCGTAAGAAATACACAGTTTGTCAGGAAAATATCGGGAATAATTTTTGTAGCCAACCATAAGAGCTGAAGGAACGTGTTTTGGGCGGGATAGATATGTGTGCAACTTGACTCAGTTGCCTCCAAGCCTTGACAGTGAGAATCGCGTTCCTCGCAAACCGTGTTTTGGTGGCGCCTCACCGACTTACGTTAGAGCATCGTTATGCAGTAAAATTTGTATAAAACTCAAAAAATGCGGCATCAAGACATTGTACCTAATAAGGAAAGCCTGAAACGAAGATTTTTGAATGGCATAAGAGGTTTCATGAAGAAAGAGATGCCGTGGAAGACAAAGAACACAGAAGACGGTCCATTAACAAGCCGCAGTGATGTAAATTTGGTGAAAGTGAAATAATTTTTGGACTCTGGCGTTTAAGTGTTCGATTGAGAGTACAAGATTTAAATTTACAAAAAACCGTAGTTTTGAAGGACAACTTGGAAACGTTGCCCCAATTCAAATCCAGCTTGAAAGACACGCGTTTTGAGTTAATAAAAAGAGTCCGAACCGCCGTAACCTTAGAAATTCTTTGTATCATAAGCATATTTAATTAGTTTTAAGAGTATTGTGTTTAACTGTGCCTTTCGAACGGTTTTATACCTTCTTACGTGAGAATCTTCATTGCACAACAGACGAGAGTACTTAGTACTGTTATATTGTGATACTTATTAAAGAAACGGTAGTGAAAAATACTCTACGATAAGACTCTGCTTCAGACATCTCTACTTACAACACTCTAAATCTGTGCCTCTCCCCGTTTATCCTACAATGAGTAAAAATAAAACTTTTTTTATATTTGATACACTATCGTAACGACAACAAAGCGTTTAATTATTTGTATTTGCTTATATCGCCTTTTATATGTGACACATACAAGTGATTCCAATTTTTGATACGGTTAGAGGCAAGAATATAATTTTTCTATTTAACATCTAGCTAAATAAAAACGGTAATTTCCTGCCAAAACATTTTTAGTCTATAATTCTACTACCTAAAGTTTTATGTGTGCTATTAGGTACTTAATCCGCCCACATATGCTTTGTGACTTTAAATCACCAAAACGTTGTTGAAAAATTTATTTTAATACTGTAAAACAATATTTTACATTTGTAGGCAACAAAGCTTTGATTAAGAGCAACAGCATATACTAAACAGTCACAAAGTAAAGTCAAATTATCATTTTAATATACATATATGCTAGGTAAAAAGAAATACTTCTAAACACTTGCAAATAATTTTGTTTTTATGTATTTACAATGTTTTTTTTTTGTATTTATAGTAAAGTAGCAACCTTTATCTTTGTATTCCAGATGGCAGATGACAAAATAAAACTTTGTGTTTTAATCCGCTATACTGAAATCAGGGAATAACAAGAAATGATGCAAATAAGATTTGCGATATCAAAAGACAAAGCATTGTAAGCCATTTAAATGTTTTAATAATTCCATGTCTGATAATTAAAACAGTATTGTTGTCATTCGTCATTTTCTGATGTGTAATTTATTTTATATGTTTACAAGAGGAAATCTAAATACAGTATTTCAGATATAGAGTTATATGAGGTGTCCAACTTAAATATAATAATAGTCTTACTACTACTTAATAATAGAGTCTTACAACTTTAATATTCTGTAGTGGACTATGATTAATTTCTCTCTAAAACAGTGCTAGTAGCCTAAAATTCTATTTTCTCTTTGTAGAGAGCTAACGATGTATCGTAATGAATACGAAAAGGTATTTGAATTAAAGCTACACTTTTAATTATATAAAAAGCAACACCACTTCCACTTCCTATTCACAATTTAGGGCAAATAATGCCACACACGCAACAGAAGTATTAACAAAGCAAGAAAATCAGAACTTTTTGATGGATCCCCGATTTAAAGCTGAAAAGACCACGAGTTTTGAAAATTTCAAAATCACTTGCTTGTTGCCCTTTACAAGTACAGAAGAGCGCATGTAAGACGAATTACAGCTTTTGAACGACGCATGCAACTTAATGAACTTTACCGTTTAAACCGCAAGCGATAGTTTCCCTATTATATTCAATAAAGAAGGAAAATGCCACTAGATTATTGTAAGTTAGACTAAGCACGGTAGCAATTTACTCCACGCAACACGGAAAGAACTACTCAAGAATGTTGTTCGAAGTTCACATGGACATTAGCTATTCTGCAGTACTTGACGTAACAATGATCGGCCGTGCGCTTTCCGTAATATACTTCAATTACTTTAGAAAATCGGCGGGTACCTAATAACGTTAAGTGCACAATTCTGATATCCATTATGGCGCAAAGTGCAGTCGCTTGCCTTTCAACGACTAGACGGAACGCAGTTAAAATTTAACTTCCCTTTTGTTAAAGCGACTTTAGCATGAATTATTGAATGGGCTTCAGTTTTCCCTTTTTTAATAAACATTTGCTTTCGTTCCTCCGAGAAACGCCCATATTTCAGTAGCAGCGGCATTCATCGGAAACGGGCAGCAGTCCCTTTTCCTTAGAATTTTCATTATTCAGGACACAATTTATGTACAATAACCATCCTACCTGCTACGTTCATCTCCCCCTTAGTAGTTTCACGTCAGCCACTATACAGTTTGCGGCAAAGTAATGAAATTGTACATTTCCCGTATGATACGGCGAGTTTTATATGAATATTCAAGCGGCTGCACGGAAGGGTGAACTAAACCGCGCGCTACTCTGCGTAAGTAGCAGACAAATATACAAATGCAGCCTGTCCAAAGTAATTCCTTTAAACCGAACGTCATGCGATAGCGGACGGGTCTAGAGTTTCTATACTTGCTGCTCGTGGCGTCAGTTGCAACCAAAATAGTTTTCTCATTTATTATGCAAGTCTGGCATATAGATGAGTTCACAGGAATAATGAACTTGCAATGGCGGCAACGTACAACTGCTTAGGTTTCATATGTGCTTGAAAATCACGTGATTCCTAAATTTCTCAATAAGGAGAACAGCTGACCTTTGCATGGGAGAAGAAAGTGCTCCGGATAATTAGATATGAAAGTTTTAGAGTCTGATAGTGATATAGTTATTACGCTACCTCTCATTTTTATTTCGGTTTTCTTTATCAACTACGTGTACTGGGGCATCAACCTGATGTTTTAGTAAGTAGTTTAGTCGCACTATAGAAACTCATCGATAACGCAAAAACTTATAAATAGCAAGGCAGACTGGAATTACTTTAAAGACTCGCTCGATAGTAATCTAAACTGTCCCCCCTTTATACTACGCAAGATATTGACAGAACGATAGACCATCTTACCACGTCAATCAAAGTCACTGCTAGACAACCAATCAGACAATTTCAACCGATCACAACTACCCTCCGAGATATAGAATTAGTCTAATCACAGACAAAACAATTTCGATGCGAATGGCAAAGTATAAGAAATGAACTAACCGAAGCCGATTAAATAATGTTACACACCGGTTAAAAAGAGAACCTAATAATCTCAGTAATTAACACCTACAAAAATCGCAAAACAAACTCTAGTCCAGAAGGCAGAGGCCTGTGGAAAATTACCAAAAATATTTCAAACCAAAAAGAATTACTTACATTCTCATTAAACTCTGATATTGACACTACAGCTCGAATGAAAAAAAGCTACGGCATTTGGTGCATATTTAGAAATGTGCCTTTACACCTCTTAACATTGGCACACCTATTCATATTAAATAAGTGATAGATTACATAAAAAGGAATGCAGCCAATCTAGGCACAATTAAATCCACCTTCTCCAAAGAACTTAAGAACATTATAGACACACTTCCAACCAAGAAGTCACCTGGACGCGGCCTAATTACAAACACAATCCTTCAACATAATCCAAAAAAAAACTTCTTATGTTAGTATAATTTATAACGCCTACTTGGCGATTAGGATATTTTTCCCAACCATGAAAACACGCTCCTCTACGTATGTTTGCAAAACCCGGAAAGAACAAAAAAAAAATAACTACAGGCCAATAAGCTTGTTGACTACCTTATTCAAATTGCTAGAAAAAGTAATTCATAAAAGGCCAATCAAAGTAATGGAAAACCAGAATGCAATGTCAATCTTTCAGTTCGGATTTCGAAAAGGCCATTCAACTTGTTATCAACTACAAAGGTAAAACAAACGCATCGGGCGAGGTTTCGAAGAAAAGCAATACACCACAGCAATATTCTTAGCTGTTGCACAGACCTTCAACAGTGTGGCTAAAAGGCCTAAAAAAATCCTGAATATAGATATGCCCCATTTCTTGAAAATCGAACTTTTGCTATCAGAGTTAACTCAACACTTTCTGAATTTAAAAAAAAACATTAACGCTAGCATCCCACAAGGCCATCCCAACTTAAGGAGCGATGTTGGATGATGCTGAATTCGCGTTATAACAAGTAACAAACCTGCTTTCCAGATGCTTGCAGCTATAGAATATTCATGTAAATTCCGAAAAATGTCAACTAGAATATTTACACACCGCAGGCTTAATAAATTCATACCTTGGAGACCCAATAACTCAGCCGCCAAATACTTGGGCATCTATTTTAACACTCGATTAAGCTGAAACTTTTATATAAATTAAAAATTAACCCAAGGATATACTAGGCTCTGTACGCATTGATAAATCGCAAATCCGTATTAAAAATTGAATGTGCTATCCTACTCTATAACAGCTTACTGTCATCATTGATCTTATGCGTGGACTGTCCGATATCTATCGCGAATTAGCAATCTTGCGTATGTTAGATGCGATCTGACGTTTGCATCATACAATTTGACATTTTTGGTGGCACACGCACTAGAACTTTTTGTCATATATACACAATTTGTTTTGTTATCATTAAGCTGAACATTTCCTCTAGGCCAGAAAATGGAATTAATTCGTGAACATTTCCGTGCAATGATTTTTTACGACCTTCGACGTAGATTATCTCAATAACGGTGAGTCGATGAACTTACTTTGACTTTTGATATTAAATCCTTATACAGACCCACTGTATATCGTTGGTTTAATGAATTTATTCGTAGTCGTAGTTTACTGGTGGATGAATTTAAAGAAGGCCGTCTAAAGTCGGCTGTAGTGCTTATCCTACCAAGATCATTATGTGACCTATTGTGAAATTTATGCGTCCTTAGGCATTAGTATGACTAACACACATTCGATATTGCGTGAACATTTAACCATGAAGCAGTTTTTTGGGAAAACTAGACATGTCGCAACCGTGGCTTTAGAATCGCACAATGGTAAATTCTAAATGGTACACAGCCATTTGTTTGCCATAAGACTTAGAAGAAATAATAAAAACCAACGCGCGGCGCCAAACTATTCTTCACCAGAACTGTGAGCTCAAACAAATCGAGGAAAATAACTGGCTTTTTGAGCACTCAAACCGTCGAATTAATGAATAATCTGCCGTATAATCCGGATTTAATCACTAAAAATTTCTTTTTGCTCCCACATGTGAAGAATACACTGCGTGAACAATAATTTTTAACGCAGAGGTGGTTGATGCGTTCAAAACCCAGGTTTTGGAGATACCTAATTCGCTATTGAAAAATACGGTTAAAATTAGTTCCAGCATTAGCAATAATATATTGACCGCTAAAAAATATTTTGAAAAAAAAACAAATAAAGTTTTTAGTATTACACATTTCATTTTATTAGTTTTTCGCAATATTCAGGAGTTAGGCATCTTATCCATCGATAAATACGTCAAAATATAATAAGTGCTAAAAAATTTATAACGAACCCAAATGCTTACAATGGTGCAGTTTACTATAAACTAATTCAAACAAACATTCGTACTAGACTTAAACGAAAACTTTCACAGGACATTATATTAACTAATCATAAATATGTCATATTCCGTAGCGACAATTAAGTAGTCTCCTTATGTTGTGTAATAGTTCATTTACTTATTTATATTTATTATACAAATACAAATGCAAAGACTAAGAAATGAGAAAATAAAAAGGGAATATCAAGAAAAATAGATATTAAATTAATTAAACAGGAACAAGATGAGGAAAATTGCATACTAGGAAAAGGTGGAAGACTTTCAGTAAAATAATACGTAGAATAGCAAATAAAACATGTAAAAACAAAAAAATTAAATGAGAAAGATATAAAGAGACAAAACAAGAAATAGACAAACAAAATTAGATAAGCAAAAAAATATAGTAAAAGAACCTGTAACAGAAGCACAAAAGAAGAGCTGGGAAGACTTCAGTAAAGAACTTGAGCAGACGTACCAAGACAATAACATAAAATTTCTGGAATGTTGTAAGACGGTATGAAAAAAATAAAAAAAATAATAAAAGAAATAAGAAAAAAATGAGGTAAAAGCGTACTAGAAATATGGAAAAAGTTCTTTTCAAAGAAGTTCAGAATGGAAGAAAAAAGAGATGAAAAAAAATCATCAGAAGAAGAGAAAGTAACCTTAAATGATATAGTTACAAAAGAACTTGACGAAGCAATGAGTTGTATCAAGGCAAGCGGACAAGACGGAATAGAACCGGAGATGACAAAATTCCTATGAGAGAAAGGTAGAGAATGGTTATTGAATATACTCAGGAAAACATGGCAAGCAAAAGGAATCCTAGAAGAGTGGCAAAGCGATATACAAATTCTAATCTATAAGCAAGAGAATTACGCAGACTGTGAAAACTATAGAGCTATATACCGATCCTCCTCGACCTTTAAATTATATACCAAAATAATAGAAAGAAAATATATCGACAATAAATCAGAAGAACGGGCAGCTTTAAGGGCAGGAAAACAAACACACAATAACATATATATTTTAAGAAACATAATAGAAAAGAGAAGAAAGGGAGAAAAAATTTTTGTTACATTTATTGATCTAAGTGCTGCATTTGACTCAACAGAGGAATATAATATGGGACTGTCTAAAACTACTAAAAGTAAGTACCGAAAAATTTATTTAATGTAATAAAAAGTATATATAAAACAGCAAATGGAATGGTCAAACTAAATGGAGAAGAATCAGGAAAAATTGAGATGAAGGTAAGAATAAAAAAGGGAGATAGCCTAAGCCCTTTGCTATTTATAGCAACTATAAAAGATTGTTAAAAAACATTAAGATAAGAACTGGACAAAGCCAGACAGTAGTAGGATATAATAATTTAATACCAACAAAAATCGACTGCTTACTATATGCAGATACAGGTCTAATAGCGGATAATCATAAAAATATGAAACACCTGGTGAAAATATGGAGCGAAGAAATGGAAAAGCTAAGAATAGAAATGAATACAACTAAATACAACAATAATTATCAATAACAAGATAAAAGAGGAAAACAGAGAAATGGAAAACTAGAAATGGTAACAACATACGAATATTTAAGAAGTGTAATAACAGAAGATGGGAAGATAAATAACAAAATAAATAAAGGTATTAAAATTTACTGTATTTTAAATAAAATAATTATCGGAAAAAGGGAAATAGACAAGAAAACTAAAATAAGAGTGTACAACACAATAGTGCTACCAGTATTTACATATGCGAGTAAAACGTGGATATTAAAAGATAATCAAGAAGTAAAATTAATGCAGCGAAAATAAAGTTTCTTAGAAACAAACAAAGATGGATAGAAAACAAAATGAAGGATTAAGCAATTATAAAAAATAAGTAGAAAGAAAACAGCTGAATTGGTATGGTCATGTAATACGGATGAACCAGAATAGATTGGCGGAAATAGTGAAAATGGGCAAAATAAGAAAAAAGAATAGGAAGACCTAGAAAGAGCGGGGTCTAAAAAATAGAAAAAATAGGAAACAGGAAAGGAAAAAACAAAATCAGAAATGAGAATACCTACACTGGACCGGATGGGATAGCAATGCTATGCGATTAAATTTAGAAAATAACAAAAAGAAAATGCTAAGAAAAGAAACATAATTTGATTATGAAATCATATTAAACATATTAATAGCTAACGCCGTGGTTAAAAACGTATTTTTTAGCATAAAAACAATAAAAATAGTAGAAGACAGTAACTAAGTTAAAAAATAAGTTTCATAAGGTGCTTAATATTTAGAAACTAAAAACTAAAAAAGTGTAAGAAAGCACAAAAAATATCAAACTGAAAATTTTAGAATTTACAGTTCTTAACAGTAGATTATAAGAAGAAATATACAAAACTGTTTCAGAAAAAAGCAACCAAAAAATTATTAATAGCAAAAATAATTTTTTTATTTATTTGCAGTATGCCTACAATCTACTTTACAAAGAAGTGCAGTAAATGTAAGAACAAATGCAATGTAAAGAGAAACCAGTCAGCAGTAATACTCTCATAGAAGTCCTTTCAATCCAGGAGCTTTACAAGTCTCAAAGCAACATCGGTTGAGTCTTCTAAAAGGCGAATGAATATTGGACAATTTCTGGACCAAAATATTTTAGTATTTCTGAAGCCTGCTGTGGTAAATGTGAGACAGGCTATGGCTTTTGTATGATAATGAATGGGATGCATTGACCTTCATATATCGTGAAGTTAAAGACATATCATGGACACGTCCACCATTTTAACGTTTTTCTTGGACGAAAACCAATGTACAATTTTTATCTGGAATAATTTAGTAGCCCCAGCCATAAGTCATGGCATTTTTTTCTAAAGCAGTTACTCGCTTCTTAAGAATAGAAGAAGAAGAATTTATCGATACAGGCAAGGTAAAGAAGAGCGCTCTCCTTGTGAGACGCCAGATAGGATAGGGTTGCCGTTTCAGATTTTATTATTATATGTTACTAAAAAATATTAGTTGATCAGGTAAGACTTAAATGGGAGGTAATAGGGGCGTAGTAAGGAGTTTTAAGCTTAAAGAGCAGTCCATTATGTCAGACCTTGTCGAAAGCCCGATCGATGTCAAAAAACGCAGCTGTACAATACTTTTTAAGGTTTCATGCTATTTAGGTTACTACTCTATGTATTTGTTGTGTCGCTGAATAGTCTTTTTTAAACCTATATTGGTAATTGCAGATCAGTATGGTGTATCAGAAGTATTAGCAAATAATTTTATGATGAGAATTTTTTCAAACACTACCAAATAAGGGCAAAAACTAAGGGGTCGGTAAGAAATTACTTCGTTTGGTACTTTACCGGGTTTGAAAATCGTTATTATGTAGTGGACTTCCAAAAAATAGGGTAATACCAAATATTTAGCATATGATTCTATATTATCGTGAGAGAGCAATAACTATTTTTAGTGGCATTTGCAATTATAAGATCATAATCCGGGGCTTTATATCCATTTAATTTTAATAGTTCAGGGCACGCAGTGTTCAGAAATATCTCAATAGATTCATCTGACATGAGTAAGCCGTAAAATTGGATTAACCGACAAGTAATCCGCAAAATTATTATGTTCTTCTATATTAGATCTGCTCTAGTGTAATTGGGTTTCAGTATGGAAGGGTTAATGACTTGAGGTGTTAATGTTCTTTGTTGTTCTCCAGAATGTGTAATTATCTTGCTAAAAGTTGGAGAGGTAGTGATTAAAATTAGTGTCATCGAGGGCTACAGGCAGTCGTTTGATAAATCGGCTACAATTGTTTCTATTATTAGCATTGCGAGTTCGTTGAGAGTACGACCTTGGTCTAAATGAAAGGGCAATTAAAATTTGTTCCAAACAAATATGCTTAAAAATGGAAAAATAATGTCCATTAAAATAAAAGGAACGGCGATAAAACCAACAGAAGGGCAATTAACCACCTCACAACAACTAAAATTAAGGTAGGAATTAGATTAGATTAGAAAAAAAGGTAGAAATAGTGTTAAACAAAATGGAAACAAATACGGACGTAAAGAATGAAATGGAAGAAGTTAGGAGAATTGCGAAATACAATAAATAAAGAGCAAAGCCAATAATATCAAAATTATTGAAGTGTAATAAAAAGAATAAAATAATAGAAAAATACAAAAAAATTAAAAATATAAGTATGGATAAATGGCATTGCTCGAAAGAAATGCAAGAGAAATGAAAACAAATAATGTCAGTAATAAAAGCGGCAAGGAAAGAAGGTTAAAAGGATACATTAACTAATAATGAACAACTAAATATATGAAACAGGAACCGGGAACACAAACGAAATCAGCGAACATAAAAACAGATAACATTAGGAATATTAAAAAAAGTAAATATAATGACCCAGAAATTAAACTCTCTGGAGTAAAAGTTGAGGAAAATAACGAAAACTATTACAACAAAATCTAAGGAAGAAAGAAAAGGATGACCAGGGTCATGACTCTGCCAAAGAAAACAAAATAAACAAAAACAAAGAAACGCTATTAACTACTAGGAACGTAACCTTACTAATAGGAAAAGAATTACGTAGAATTAATTGAAGAACTAGAAAGAATAAAAATAAACTTAACAGTAATCAATGGTCACATATAGACAAAGAGCAAAGGAGGAAGTGACAGTAATATTAAATAAGGAACTGGAGAGAAGGTTAATGAAATCCGAATCAATCAATATTTAGAATTAAAAAGGATGATAGTAATAATAAAAATATATAACCCAAGAGAAAGTACAGAAGAAGAGATCATAATAGAATTTTACACAGAACTGCAGCTTATAATAGACAAAATAAGAAAGAAACATGAGATAATCATTCCTGTTGGAAGTTGGAATGCACGAGTCGTAAAAGAGGTAAATGGAGGACTAGAAACTATAAGATCACACAAAAACTTTAAATGAAATGGTAAGAAGATGCTGGAATTCTGCCAAACAAAATAAACGATAAATACAACATATTTCTTGTCAACAGGAAAAGGAATGTTAATATATCTTTATGGTCGAAGAAAGAAATTCAAAATCTAATCGACTACGTAGTATACAAAAAATCTTAAAAAAACATTAAAAATTTAAGAATAGAAAAAGAACCAAAACTATCGACACAACACAGATGATCATGACAACATTAAAAGATTATATCGTAATTTCTGAGAAAAGACAAAAATACTACAACATACACTTACCGGCATAGAAATCCGCCCACCCTAGTTTTTCTCAATAATATCTAGTTATTAATTAATATTATTGGGTACACTATTGAGAATGGTATCTATTTTACTAGCAGGCATAGTTGATGATAATAACGATCACATCTTCTTAGAAAAAATTGCCAAAACAAGCATTTAAAACAAATTCTGTTGAAGTCATTTACGTTTAAATTTGTGCTGTGTAAAGTTTTGTGTTTATTCTTGTGTTTTTTTTAAATCGCTGTTAATCTTTTTGTTAATTTCTGTTTAATTCCTTTATTGCTAGTGTTTTTGGTTTATAGTGTATTCAAATTATGCATTTGCCAATAGAAACTGTTGTTAAAGCAGTTGCATTACTTGAAGACGGACGAAGTCAACGTTATGTCTCTAATCGGCTAGGTATTCCTCGTTCAACGCTAAAAGATGTTCCTAGAAGATTTAGAATAACCGGTAGCTATAGTCGCAGGTCAGGAAAAGGAGCTAAACGTAAGACATCCGCTCGTGACGACCGTTTTGTCATTTTGTCTACGTTAAGAAATGTTTTTCAGCGTGTAAGAAATATCAATATTTCTGAAGGAAAATGGAAACTCAACAAAGCAAATTTGTGTGTAACAAAATCCAAGATTGCTACGGCAACATTGAGTAGCACGTTTGGCGTTTGGGCGTAATCATGCAAACTGGGGAATCGAACAGTGAAAGACCGTTATCTTTTCTAATGAGTTCAGATTTAATCTTCGTAGGTCAGATGGTCGTGAACGAGTATGGAAAAGAAGAGGGAAAAGATTTGCTTCTTGCAATTTTTCGGAAAGGGAACGATTTCGTGGAGGTTCAGTTATGGTGTGGGCAGGGATTTCTGCTGATGCACAAACGAAGCTTGTATATATCAAAGCAGGTTGATTAACAGCAGATAGGTATGTAGAAGATATTCTATTACCTCATGTGATTCCTTTTGCTTTTTTCGTTGGGAAAAATGTTTTGCTTATGCGTAATAACGCCCGATTACATTCTGCAAGAATCGTAACTGCCTTCTTAAATGAAGTTCAGATTCTCGTTATGGATTGGCCGGCAAATAATCTCGATTTAAATCCTATAGAACATGTTTGGGACCTGTTAGAACGACGCCTCAGAGCCAGACCTGCTGCTTCAAGTAACCTCAACGAACTCCAAATTGCTTTACTCGAAGAATGGCATCAGATCCCTCAAGAAGATGTTCGGGAGTTGATCTACAAAATGAATGTTTGCAGTGATTCGCGCACGAAGAGGCAATATGCGATATTAGAATTTTACATCGTGATTGATTTTGTCGTTTTGCTAAGTTTTTTAAAATTAAAACATAGTATGTGTTTTGCTATTATCTTTATTTTGTCATCTTTAGGTAACACCAAAAAATAATGTAAGTAGAAGTGTGACTAATAATGCAGTAAAAATAACGTACTCGGTACTAAATTTATTTTAGTTAGAATTTTTTAAATTGCAATTAGAAAGTACCGTAAAAATAGGATGGATAACTGGATATTACTGAGAGAAACCGGGGTGGGCGGATTTCTATGCCGGTGAGTGAATAAATAAATTCAGAAAGAAGAACATTCAAGTAAAATATAGGAAAGAAACCAACAAAGAACTAAAAAGATTGGCGAAACTTAAAGGAGAATGGCCGCTGGAAGAAAAGTGTATTACTTTTAAAAACACAATAAAGGAGGAAGCAGAAAATTTTTTGGAATAAAATGTAAGAACACTAAACAAAAAAGAAAAATACAGTGGACAAAAATTATAGATAAGAAAAGAACAAGCTTGGAAAAAGTATCTTGAGACTAAGAACGAACAGGACAAAAAAAATAGAATAAAATAAGTTAAGACAATAATTAAAGAAGAAACCGAGAAAGCTTTGGAAATAAACTGCAAGAACACTATACAACTAATAATTATTTTGGGCTAGAGTAAGAGCAATAAAGGGAAAAAGGAATTTAGAGGGTAAAAGACAAGGAAAATAACTTACAGACAAGGATGGAAAATATTCTAGAGATGTGAAAACAATATTACAAAAATAAATATAACACTGCAATGGAAGAAAAAAAACAAGTCAAAGACCAAGACAGAATTATCAGAAATAGAAAGCATCAGAAGAAACGAAATAATAGAAGAGATACAAAATATTAAAAAAACAAGAAAAACGGGAGAAGAAAACGAAATAGATCTAAAATTGATTAAATATTTAGGAGAATAAGGCATAGACTTGTTCCGGAAAATTTGTAGGACAGTATGAGAAACAGGAGAAATACTATTAGATTGGGAAAAGAACTTAGTAGTACCAATTAACAAAAAGGAAGAACAAGTAAGGTGTGACTACTACAGAGTCATATGCCTAGCATCTACAAGTTTCAAGATCTACACAAGAATAAGAGAGAAAATAGTAAAAAAAAGAACTAGCAGAAAAAGAAATAGAAGAACAAGCAGCATTTATGCTGGGAAGACAGACGAATAACGATATGTGTGTAGTAAGAAGTCTACTGGATAGAAGTCTAAAGAAAAGATTATCTTGGCGTTTAAAGAGCTACATAGACTCAATAGAGAGAAAAGTGATATGGAACTGCTTGAAATAAATTAATATTTCGAACTCACTTATTCAAATTATAAGTAGCACTTACAAGACAATGATAGGAAAGATACAAATAGCAGGGAGAAAATCAGAAGAGTTTAAATGGAAGAAAGAAATGGAACAAGGAGACACCCTCAATCTCCTTCTATGATAGTAATGATTAAGCCGATTAAAATACCACGAAAAGAACGAAATATTTACAAACTATAATAGAATACAAAAGGCCATAACCGGTAAAAATAGACTATTTAATGTACCCATATAGATGATATCGCACTCATAGCGAATTTAAAAAGAAAGATCAAAAACTAATGGCAATATGAGCGGAAGAGATCAAATTATTGAAAATTGAAATAAACCCATAGAAAGGCAAAATAATTATTACAAATGAAAAAGAATTGGATTATACACCTAATAAAATGCAGATACAAACTTGCGACAGTAACGACATACAATTACATACGAAGTATAACAGTAAATAACAAAAAGCCAGATGTAGAATTACAAAATAGGGCGAAAAAATCAAACAGATTGTACTACGTACTATTGTTGGGGAAAAGTAATTAAATAACCAAATCAAACCAATAATCTATAATGACATAATCTTACCAATATTAATATACGCAAGTTAAATTAAACAGAAGAAACATATTAGAAAAATAGAGGCAATAGAAATAAAACATTTAAGGAAAATTGTTAGTAAGGCGAGACGAGATACAGTCGCTAAATAATTAATAAGGGAAACTATCAAACAAAAACCAATAATGAATAAAATAAAAAAAAGGTAACATAATTGGTATGGTCACTTGGTAAGGTTGAACCCTATTAAGTTAATGGAAAAAAAATATGGGGAGCAAGAAAAACTAAAAAAAAATAGCAAATAATGAACACGGGTAAAGAAAAGGGCAAAAGACTAGAAGACTTGAATATAATGGCAGCATCCACTAAGGAGTAGAAGAAATGAATAAATAAAGGAAAGAACGACTAATCAAAATTCGACACCCGATAGGGTAAAAAGAATGGGCGAAACGAGAAAAAGAAGAAGATTTTATTGCCATTTTTTGTTAACTTGTCATATATCAGCTAAGAATTCTTTGATGTTAAGGAGTGTGTAGGTGATTTGTTGTGTAAATTTGGTTTGGCAAGGAATTGCTGTTTGAATAAAAGTTACTACAAGACAATGTTATAGAATAATAGATAATGTTTCAGATGTTATAGAACTGGTGGTATATGACTGCCACTCGATAACGTACAATTACGAAGAACAAGAAAAACCACATCCTCTTTCCTTTTAGCAAGAAATAGTAGAGTAATCAAATACCTTTAAAGCACAATGCGGAGGTCCCCGGTCCGCGGCTGTGTGAGAAGCATTGGTTGCAGAGTAATGCGTTCGGGGCCACGCGGAAATACACGAAAGATCGTTGCTATATATTTCGTAATGTCAACATACCGTCAACGCCCATTACGGCGATGTACCGTGAGACGGAATCCGTAACTGATACAATCGTTGGATGGCAGCAATAGTAACGATTGCTACAGAAAATTCGCAACAATTGCATTCTGTATAGTAGCCAAGCGTAGCTGGCTAGATTTTCTAGTATTTTCACTATATAGTCAACTAAAAGTTCTTCAGATTTATAAGTGTGTTTGGAAGAATAACTTTTATTTTAGACAGTGGCGAGAAGCAATTACTGTTTCACTTCTAAAAAAGCAAATTATAAATTTTCTCTAATAAATAATGCATAAGTATTTATGGTAAACAAGCCTTTAATCTAGATGTTAGAAAATTAATTATTTCCTGCTAAGTACCAAACATTCGGGAAAAAACAAATATGTGCATTACGAAACAGAAACGGGGACATAATAAGAGATAAAGATGAAATACTAAAAATAGTACAGGAATTCTATAAAGAATTATATGAATCGAAAGTAATAAGAATCGAAAACACCCAAGAAACCCGTAAAGAAACTGCCAAAACCCAAAATGTTGGTTCTGAAGAATTGCCCGATATAGAAGAATACGAACTAGAGAACGCACTAAAGCAAATGAAAGCAAATAAATCACCTGGGAAAGACGGCGTCGTAATAGAACTGATCAAATGGGGGGGACAAAAATTAAAACGAAAAATAGTAAATATGCTAAACAAATGTCTGATCCAAGCAGCTATACCGCAAGATTGGAACGATTCCATTGTCATTCTTCTACACAAAAAAGGAGATCACACGCGATTAGAGAATTACAGACCTATAAGTTAGTTATCAGTATTATACAAGCTAATGACAAAAATAATAACAAATCGATTAACCATCAAACTGGACGCATACCAATCAGAAACTCAAGCCGGATTTAGAAAAGGCTATGGAACCAGAGATCACCTATTTACAATGAAACTATTAATTGAAAAAACCAATGAATATAACATACCTCTTTACCTGGCTTTCATAGACTTTGAAAAGGCCTTCGACTCGGTAGAAACATGGGCAATTACAGAAGCACTTAAAAACGGTGGAATTGACCAAAGATACATAAATCTTTTGAACAACATCAACAATAAAACTACTGCTACCTACAAATTACACGATGAAACAAAACCGGTTGAGTTAAAACGCGGGGTTCGGCAAGGCGATTGTCTGTCTCCTAAACTGTTCACGCTAGTGTTAGAAGATATGTTTCGAAAAATTAAATGGGAAAACTATGGGGTAAACATAAATGGCAGAAAAATAAACCACCTACTGTATGCAGATGATATAGTTATCATTGCTACGAACCAAAACGACCTACAGTATATGGTACAAGACTTAAAACAACAAGCAGAAAAGATCGGTCTGAAAATGAATTTAAACAAAACAAAAACAATGATGCCAGAACATCAGGACATAGACGAAACATTAAAAGTTGGAAATGTAACGATTGAAAATGTTAGTGAATACATGTACTTAGGACAAACACTCAGGATTGACCGTGACAGCCAAATAACAGAAATCAAAAGAAGATCTCGATTAGCATGGATAGCCTATGGTAAACTTAGTTTTATTTTGAACTCCAAAATATTGCCCAACATCTTAAGACGAAAGTTTTTGATAAATGCATCTTACCTGTAATGACCTACGGAAGCGAAAACTGGACCCTAACAAAACCCACTTGCACAAATTAACAACCACTCAAAGAGCAATGGAACGAAAATGCTAGGCATATCACTACGTGACAGAAAAACTAATGTATGGATTAGGGAGAAAACAAAAGTGACAAATGTTATTGAAGCAATAGCAAATCTGAAATGGAGTTGGGCCGGACACCTTGCCAGAACACAAGAAACTAGATGGACAAAAACAATGCTTCAGTGGCGGCCGTGGGAATATAGAAGAAACAGAGGAAGACCACCCAATAGATGGTACAACGATATAAAAAAAGTGGCCGGATTGAAATGGATACAGGAAGCTCAAAATAGGACCAAGTGGAAGTCAATGAAGGAGGCCTTCGTCCAGTTATGGACCGAAACGGGCTAAGAAGAAGAAGAAGAAGTACCAAGCATACTTTTGGAAATTTAGAAGCAATATCTTCGGTAGTCTTCTTAGCCAACCATCACAATATAGTCATATTTTCAACGAACTTAAAAAGTTCGTTACTGAATTCTATATGTCTGTCGGTCTGTCGGTCTGTCTGTCGCTGTCACAAAATGATGGATTTTTTAAAATTTTAAAATGGATACTTATAGGAAATTTTACGCTGATTTCAAAATCGAAATCAAAAAGTTTCTATCTCGAATAGTTTTCGAGATATTCGACTTCGAATTTCGGGAAAATTTCGACATTGCGATTTTATGAGCAATTCTTAAAGAAAAATTTACGCTGATTTCAATAATGAAATCTAAAAAATTCTATGTCGAATAGTTTTCGAGATATTCGACTTCGAATTTCGGGAAAATTTTCGACATTACGATTTTAAATGTGATTCTTATAGGAAATTTACCGCTGAATTCGAAAATGATGAAAAAATTCTATGTCGAATAATTTTCCAGATAATCGAAAGGTTTTTTTAAGTTCGTTCTGGGATTGCTTACAGAGCAATCTCTTCGCCGGCCCCATGTTTTTTATTTGGAGAAAGTAGTAGAGAAAGAAAGAGAGAAGTAGTGCTACCATCTCTAGTCAAATTGTATTCCTCAAAGCTCTGTTATTTATCTTACCTTTACATGTGTTTTTATGTAAACTATGCATATTTCTTATTGGTAAAGGAATAGCACAAATTGGAAAAACCCCCATAGAAAACAATAATACTATTTAACAGAAAGCTACTGATAATAAACAATTTGTTCTTCAGTCAACAAAACGCGTCCATTTTGTGGGTTAATGCGTTTAGATTAGCCTTCTTGCCTGTATTTCGATTTCATTTTTTTTTAATCTTGATAGTAATTTTAGGTCAAAAAGCGAACTAAGAAAGATTACCTTATTAGTCAAGTAAAATTTATTCGTTTTAAAGATATTCAGGGTTTTTGCTGGATACACATAGGCATCTATTTTCACGCAACTGTGTTCTGAATACTGAATGAGTCAAAAGGTACTAACCTTAATTTCATCATTTATCTGTATAAAACTTCAACTGGCTAGAAACACATTATACTTCTTTTATAGTCAGCATTGTTACCTTATTACAAAAAGCTGTTACAAACGGTCGACATAGTTTATAGATATTAGGTGCCCTTTGTAATAGAATTACGTTCTATTTCGATAGTACCCATTATCCATATCAGACCATTATATGTTCGATTTGAATATGCCAAAAACGAAATAAAAATTAGCTGGTCAGCTCTGTGTGTATGTTAATTTTCAGTAAATCTATCTTGATATATTTATCGATTTGAAACTGGGATCTTCCAAAAAAACTCCAATTTACCCATTCAACAATGGAATTTATTTCTGAAAGTACTTCTCTGAAGAAAAAATTAGTTTAAATATTATACAAATAGATCTGAGGTGTTGGATATTCAGATGTAGTAGTAAATTGACATAATCATAAAACCATCTAAAGTAAATTATCTGTCTAAAATATTATATTTATGAACTTATAATAGCTTTAAAAAGACATATTACATGGCGAATCTCTAAATTTTGGGCCATAATCAAATTGAAGGTAGCGAAATGGTAAACTAAGCAGCTAAAGTTGGCGTGTTTGACGTGCAAGTAGTCATCCTTTAGTAGAAGTTTGTGGGTGCGTAGAATAACGAAAACGGATGTAAAACTATTTTTACTGTCGGAATTCTAGTAGACCATTCTCGATAAAATATTTCTGGAAAGTATGCCGGGATATGACTAAAACTAACTGCAAGAGGGTTATCTACATTTTTAACAAATTTAATGGATGTATCCACTAGATGTATTATAGCACGATAACAGATATTTTAAAGCTTATTATCTGGCACGTAAGCAAAATTATTGTCAACTTTACTACTACAGATTGTAAAAAATATGTTTTATGGTGGTATTTTTACTATAACTAATAATTCAGAAGGCGTAAATTACCAGTTACTACCAATTAGCATTTTCTTTTGCGTTAAAAACGTGCAGCATACCCAATGGCAACGCTAAAATGCAATTAAGAGCAACAATCTAATAATAGGAAATTTGCATGGATTCTCACCGACACTCCAAAACTCTAATCAGTTAATTCAATAGGCTTCCGTAATTATAGCAACTTTAATTGGCTGATTCAATTAATCGGCTTTGATTAAGTGATATTGCAGTCCTCTGCCAATTTTTCATTATTTTCGTCTGCGAACGGACTAATAAAAACTTCATTAGTAGCTTCAATTTCATCGGCGCCGCGGGCGGCGCTGCTCAAAATTTGCAATATCTTGTGCTAATTCGATTGCGGGTGTGCACGCAGGCTGCGGATTCCATGGCCAGTGGGAGATTGAACTGGCAAATAGAGCAATAGTTTGCAATTCTCGATCTCGGAATAAGCGAAATGACATTTGTGAGGACGTAAGAAGCGCGATTCATGCGTCAGAGACGCGCTAAGATAATGGGAGATGGGGATGACAAGATAATTACTGGCGGTGTAAATTCAGAGCAGCGGAAGATATCTGTGTGCAAGGGCTAGCAACGCCTAATTGCAAAGTCTCGGCTTGACTGAGCGCGTGTTGATGAATTTCGGATGTATATGGGTTTGCGGGAAATTGCTGTCGTCTGTGGATACAAAATATTTAGATTTTCTTCTAAAGAGATTATTATCCAGGGGCTTAACTCAAGTTTGATTTATCAAAACCTCCAAAAACAGTGATGCACCATCGTTTCAGCTATTATATGTATGTATTATGATCAAAACAATCCTGGACAACTAACACAACACAACAAACCCTAGTTGTCATATTCAGAATATATATTACTCACAACAATACTGCTGTTCTTTTTATATCTGTGCCATATCCTCAATGAAAGTTGGCGATTATTATAGCCCATCTAATTCTGTTGCCTGCAGCACGGAATAACTCTATTGATGTCATGTCAGACCATTGTCTTAAATTCCGTAGCCACGATGTTCTTCGTCTTCCCGGTCCTCTCCTTCCGCCAAACTTTCCCTGCATGACAAGCTGCAGCAATTGATATTTACTATTACGCATTATATGTCCAAAGTATGAAAATTTCCGTTTTTTGATAATCTCCATTATTTCTGTTTTTGTTCATACTTCTCTTAGCCTAACTTATTAATTCAGGATGGCAAGTGATTAATAATAAAAAAATTTGGAAGAAAAGATAACCCCGAACTACATCCTAAACCATTACCAGTATTTATTTTAGAGGTTAAATTTACACAGCCATTAAGTAAATTATTAACAAACACAGTCAAAAATATGTATTTATTAAAAAGTTACCACCAGCAAAGAAGCGTAAAATATGTCTGTGACTATCTAACCAATCAGGGTCCAAGAAAAGAAAAAACCAAAAATGTATTGTAGAACAATTATCTGATAAACTACAGAGTAATTCCGAAATGAGAATTTTCTTAACTAACAGGACTACAATTAAAAACTATATGACAGGCACACACATCTAGAACCCTAGTGCAAGCGGGCACATTCTATGCTGAACTGGCTAAACCATTTAGACGTCAGGTTCAAACAGCAAATTACCAAAACCTAGTTACAAAAAAAAAACAACAATCAGCGAACAGCACTCTCAAAATTATAATGTTGAAATTAATGGAGAGAATGGAAATCATTTTAAACCAACTCACTATTATTAGTTCAAAATATCATAACGGATAAGATACTGAGATTCTCTATATGGAATGCAAACAGCTTAGTCAAAAAGAGAACAAGAACTACAGCAAGTGACGTCAGAAAATACCAAAATATTACCTTTAATGACCCTATTGACGTTAGCAGCTAGCCCGATTATGTTATCTATCATCCCGGTGACGACAGCAAGGACCCCTCGACACCATCCCTATCAGACTCGCACTAGTATAAAAGCGAAAACGCACTTAATTTTTAGAATATTTTTTTATAAAAATGTCCGACCACGGCCTAGCAACCCGAGAATCAACCACACGATGCACCATAACATCGGTCATGATACGCCTTTACGAGGAGGTTCTACAACTCGAGAACTTACGCAAGAAAAAATCTCAGCTACTGTCCAGCCTTGCTTTCATACTGCGTTGTCGAGATCAAAAGGTAGTTCCAAAGTATTTACAGATCAAACATCACCTAAGTACTTCTCAAGCCCAACGAATTTCTTTAAAACGAAAGCTACCTTAGTCCGAAAACAAATGCACGCTACAAAGAAGAAACACGGAGCAGCGCCACAGTTAGACATACTTCTAATTATCAGCGTTTGCAGAAGAAATGTGCTGCTACACGGTTGATTTATAAGAAAACTATAATAAACCTTTCCAAACACGATCTCAGCCAGGAAACCAACCGTCGTCTCAATAAAGGTAAAACGTTTGTGGTAGCTCCTAAATTCATACCGGTTGAGGATATAGAAGCTAACGTAGAAGTAGTCGCACACAACCTTTCAACGGATGAAGCAAAGGAAGTACGAATTGAGACTTTCTGTACCTTGCGCCATGTTAGGCCGCTTAAGAACTTATCCAATGCTCTATGTAAACTCAAGAATGATGACATCATCGTTGTCTCATCAGCAGATAAAGGTAATGTCATAGTTATACTAGCACAGAAGGACTACACAAAGAATATAGCCGAACTGCTCAATACGAACACTTACACCGAAGTCAAACCCGATTCCATAACGCGGTTACTACGTGGTACGAGCAAATTTATAGTTTCTCTCTGGATGACACCATCAAGAAGAGACTAGTAACATCAGAGGCGTTACCTCCAAGAATATACGGATTCCCCAGAATACACAATACCCCTGCGCCTCTGGGTCAGTGCTAACGGTGGCCCTACTACAAGCTGGCCAAATACTTATCCAAGCTGTTACAACCGTTCATTGAATTTCTCCGCATATTTTTTTAACCACCTTTAAGACATCCAGCTACAGAAGGGAGATTTAATGGTCAGTTTCAATGTAACATCCCTGTTTACCAAAGTGCCGATTCAGGATTTTTCTTCAGGTGACTCAGAGCTCACCCGAAGAAAAATTTTTCCTAACGATATCTTCCAGCTATTTCGGCAGTACCTTACATCCTTTGTTTGGCAGGCCGTATATTTCGTACAAAAAAACAGAGTAGCAATGGGTAGCCCACTTAGCCCTTTATCGCTAATTACTACATGGAAGAACTTGAACAGGTCGCCATCAACACAGCGTTATTAAAACCCGCGATATTGCTAAGATACGTCAAAGAAACCTTTATGATATGCAGACGCTGAAAGGAGACCCTACCATAATTTCTTAAACATTTAAATTCCATATACTCAAGCATACAGTTTACCATGGAATTGGAATCTAACGATAGGATGACTTTCTTAGACGTACAAGTGTTGAGATCGGAAAATGGGCGTTTGCAGCACTCTGTGTTAAGAAAATCCACCCATACAGATAGATGCCTTCATAAACAGTCGAATTATCACCAAAGTCAAAAAAGAACGGCTGTGAAAACATTGTTAGATCGAGCACAACGTATACCATACTTATTGGATAAAAAATTAAAAGATTTGGAACAAGTCTTATAGGCCTCACAAGGAAGAGGATTACGGACACAAAATGGAGACTATCTTTACGATTATCGCCAAAATACGGAATTTGCTTTGGCCAGCCAGGAATACAAGAAACCCACAGGATACACCAGTGGTATACTGCATACCTTGTTCATGTGTGCACGTCTACATTGGGGTTATGGGCTGAACGATTACCATTAGGATAAAAGAACATGAACGCTATCTACGCCTCAATCAACTCTATAAATCAGCAGTCGCTGAACATGATTTGGAAAATCCTGATCACGAAATAGAATTTAGGCAAACAAAAGTTTTATCCAATTGAAGGAATTATTAGCCGAGATTATATGGAGCGACGGTAGAGATTTATAAATATAAAAATAAATTTAAAAGGGATAATGGATTCAACCTATCTAAATCTTGGTTTATCGCTTTTAAGAGGCAAAAAACAGACCGCTATACGGTGATAGAGCAAGTGACGTCAGAAAATGTCAAAATGTTACCACCTGTAAATAACCCGATTGACGTCAGCAGATAGCCTGAGTACGTTATCTACGATCCCGGTGACTTCAACAAAATCCCCCAACACCATTCGTACAGTTACTTGATTTTAAAATTTTTTTGAAGATGTTCACCACGGTTGTGGACGAAACGTCAAGATGCACCATAACGCCGGCCATGAAAGCTTTCGCATATATTTGAACCTGTTTATTGGTTAACAGACAGAAGGAAAATCCCAGCTCTAGATTTCTGTATAATCAAGAGAATTCCCTAAAAATACTTCAATATAAAAAATAACCTTGAATTATCTTCCTCTCACTCACTAATTATCCTTACCCTCTATACATTTATATATATTTATATTTGTATTTACATATATATTATCATCAAAGAGCAACGCCCACTATCTTACACGTGGTATTACTGCTTTCTTCAAGCCTCATATTTAAGAGACGATATAACCAAATCTCAGGCATATGGTTTTCAAACATTCATTGTTTTGTAATTATGTTGGGATTAATTTAATATAAATATTTTAATTACACATAATTACAAAGTAATTTAAGAAGCAACTAGTATAAGAAAATACGAGTAATGATTATTTTTAGTGTTTATAATCTCCATTTTTTATATTAAATTTATGAAAAATTTATAAATTTTTTTTAATGAGAAATGTAAAAAATTGAAGAAATAAATTATCTTTCCTTGCCCAGAAGGATTTTCATTCCATATATTTTAGAAGTATGAAAAAGTTTAGTTTGTGGAGCGAAAGCGGATAGACCCGAAATTGGCTGGTGCGATAAAATACTCGAATACGGGCTTTGTCATACCAACTTTTTCGTGAAGTGTAGCTAACTGAATCTGAAAGTGAAAATTATTATTAGCAATTTAATAAGAGTGAGTAGTTAATTATCAATAAGGAGCGATTGATTATAGGGCAGTGTAAATAGGAACAATCAAGAATACAAACGAAGAGTTTTTAACACGAAGGCCAAACGTTCCCTGCCTTGCGCGGCCGGCAGAGGGGAGATAACGCGACGATACGGAAAGTTTATTTACCAAACGTAGAAAAATCTAAATTCAGATAAAATATTGACAAAAAAGGGATTATAAATTAATTCAGGATCTAAGAGAGATAGAGATCTAAACAGTAGCAAAGAAAAGCAAAATAGTAATTAGATCACCAACACTAAAAACAGAAAAAATAACAGTAAGTGAAAGAAAAATAGGAGATCTAAAAGAAATTAAAGACATGATTAAAATTATGAGAGATGAAATTAAGAAAAGTACAAAAGAAAATCAGAAACTACGAGAGAAAATGACAAAATGGGAGATAAAATGGGAATCGGAGAAAAAACAACTCCAAAAAAGAATTGAACAACTGGAAGATAAGTTTGAAATAATAGAAAAAGAAAAACGAAAGTGTAAGTTGATAATCAAGGGTGTAAAATTAGTAAAACATCGAAAAGAAGAAGAAACAAAACAACTCCTCGCAGAAAAATTTGGAATAGAAGTAGAAGTAATGAATGTAGTAACACTGCAAGGAAATAAAGGTACAACTACAAGTCTGGTTGAAATGAAAGACTGGGATAATAAACAGAAGGTCATGAAAAACAAATATAAACTGAGAGGATCCACTGTATACATAGACAATGATATGACGCAAAAAGAGAGAGGAATACAGGCCGAAATAAAAAAGAAGAAGAACGAAAATCGGTTATAAGAAAATCATTATAGAAGGAGTGAAATACGTCTGGGATGATGAGGAAGAAAAGGGTTATAGAGAAATCAAAAAACTGACAACAAAAAAGAACCAGGACGAACTTATAACGAAATATGCGATGGACATGGACGACGATAAACAATATAAGATGAACAACAAAATGAAGAGAGTAGGAATAGACAAAAGTAAAGAGAAAGAAAAGGATAAGAGGAAAGTAAGCAAAATGCAACATGGAATATGAGAATCATTAAAGATAAAGTAGAAGATTTAGTAGAAGAAATGATAGAACATCAAGTGAAAATCCTAGGAGTAACAGAAACCAAGAAGACGTTAATAAGTGTCCCTGCGAAAATACTGGCCAGAATAATTGAGAAAAGAATAAGACACAGAATAAAAAATACAATAGAAGAGACTCAATGCGGTTTTAGGAAGGAGAAAAGCACACAAGATTTAATATTCATCATTAGACAAATCAGCGAAAAATTTATTAAAAAAGGAAAGGAAATACATATGTACTTTATAGATTTAGAAAAAGCTTTTGACAGAATACAAAGAGAATAAACATGGAAAGCACTAGAAAAAAGAGAAATAGAGGAAAGAACGCTAGAAATAGTAAAAGCAATGTACAGAAATAATAAAAACGTAGTAAGGACTAACAACGAAGAGTCACGAGAGTTCGTAACAGAAATAGGAGTAAAGCAAGGATGCGTGTTGAGCCCCTTGCTGTTCTCAATAGTGCTAGACGAGGCGATGAAAAATGTAAAGAAAAAGATGAAGAAAATAAAATTGGGATACTGGAAAATGGAACAAACAGAAATAAAGGAACTGATGTTCGCTGACGACATGACGATAATAGCCGACACAGAAGAGAATCTACAATACAACCTAGAGGTGTTAGAAACAGATCTACAGAAAATAAACATGAAAATAAACACAGCGATAACTAAAAGTATGGTAGTGGAAAGAGAGAATATAACACACAAAATAAAAATACAAGAAAAACAAATTGAACAGGTAGAAAGTTTTAGACATCTAGAATCAATAATCGAGAACAACGGCAAAATAGATAAAGAAATAATTGATAGAATGGAGAAAACAGGGAGAATCTGCAATACTCTGAAAACGAACTTTTTATGAAAGTAAGAAGTACCAAGAAAAATAAAAACAGAAGTAGTAAAAAAAGTGGTGAGACCGTCAATAATGTGATTTGTGGTCTTTGACAGAAAAACATAAAATAAGACTAAATGCAATGGAGATGAGGTTCCTAAGAAGGATAAAAAATAAAACGAAAAGAGATAAAATCCGAAATGAAACGTACAGACAAGACTTAAAGATAAAACCTATAATGGAAAAAATAGAAAAAGGGCAACTAAGGTGGTTTGGTCATGTGTGTCGTATGCCAAAAAACAGATTAGTGAAAAGAGTGTATGAATCGCGAGTGCCGGGTAAAAATAAAAGAGGAAGGCCAAGGAAAACCAGGGAAGAAGGAATAAGAGAGGCAGCAGCAAACAAGGGAATAAACTGGGAAGGTATAGAAGAAGTAGCCCAGAACAGAAAACTATGGAAAGAAAAATATACAGCAACATAACAAACTCTTCTCCCACCTGCCTTACACCTAACAGTAACAAGGGCATAAGGATTAAGTAAGTAAAGTATGTTTTAGAAATAGTGTTAAAATGTTACTAGACCTTTGATAATAAGTATATCTAGTAAAAGCTTAATAATTAGTTGTCAGCCCGCATTTAACAAAGTAGTTGCATTTTAGTGCCCAACACATCTGTATGTTTTACAAGAAGTTTGTTAATTAAACCTTGACAAGTTTTATTTAGTCGATATTTTTCAATAATAAGTATTCCTTTGTCTGAAAATCTCACATTAATAAAGGGGAAATCTATGCATATTTTGATATATCTTGTACTTGACAATATCTCTTGATAATAAAATGCACTAGCTAAACATGATTTGTATATAATAGATTTTCGTTCTCAAATAGTAATATGGTAATGCGTACATCCATTATAAACGCATTACTATTTAATGCATTTACTTGCTTGTTGCAGCAGTTGATCACATACATGATACTAAAATTACAATGTAGAGAAAGTGAATTTACATCAAAGGTTTTAAATTACAGAGTGTGTTTTATTACAGAATTTTTTATACTTAATATTTTATGACTACAAGGTACTTGAGACAGGCTTACAACTTTGTTGATTTTAAAATAAATTAAAATATTTTTAGAGTATTAGGGTATACACTGTTGCAATTGCAATACTGTTCTGGTTGTCATAAGGTTAGAAAGCTACCATTAATGCTAACCATTTTATATTCAATATTTTTTATTAGAAATTTGCACAAATTAATAAATGGTAATTATAACATATTAAACGGAATTGATGATTTCTGCTTAAAAGGCAATAGAAATTGAGAGCAGCTTTCTTGGCTACAGACACCACGGCTGCAAAATTAACCATAAAAACCAAATTAAAAGCAAAAGTGTACCTTTATACCTTCAGGAAATGTCTCATGCAGACTGTGGCACCGTTTTATTGAGGCCAAACGTTTTATAGTTGGAGTGCATAGAAATTCAGTGCGAAAGATTATCGAATCATTTCCACCTATTGATTGGAAGTGATAAAAGCAAGTTGACCTCTCTTCTTAACAAGTAAGGGTTAATAACCTTTATTTTAGTCACTGTACACAAATAGTTACAAGTTGAATGGGGTGAAACCTTTTAAGTATAGCTCGTAGGTTATTACGATTTTAATAACGAGAGACTTGATTATTAAAGCATTTCGACAAGTTGAAGTACGCTTCGTCAACAAAGACAGTCATTGCGTCAAATATTTTGCACGCTCAGAACGTTTCTGTATAACCGTCTTTATGAGAATTGGGAAAAATTTGGCAGTTTAAAATAAACGATCTAAAAATCAAAACTGTAGTAAATTATAAAAAAAATAAATGAGTTGCTTGCAACTAGTTGGCTATAAGATAACATTCAAAAAATATTATTTTAAAAACATTAAAAGTTGTGGGATAAGCATGAAACACTATGAACTGTTGACAGGATATAATGTAGTACGCGTTCAGAGCCACTCGGAAATACACGAAATATTGTTGCTATATATTTCGTGATGTCAACATAACGTCAACGTTCATTACGGCAATGCACTAGAGTGACGTACAAACAATTATTTTTCGGTCACTCTATAAGAAGGACAAAAACTTTATAAAAAGAGCCACCTTTTCACTAAAACTTTCAGAGGGTTGCTCATATGTGAGCGGCTGGCCGAGAAAACAAATTTTAGGGTGTTTCTGACACGTTTCCAGTGCCCCATATTTTTCTGCGATCGAATCGATAACGTTTTAGTAAAATTGAATCTTTCTAAATACTACTGGACACCGCATCTCGTTATCTGTTGTTTTCGAGATGTCGAACTTTTTTTTTAACTTTGGACACACTTTTGACAATAAAGAAATCGGAGTGGCTATTTCAATCACTAGGTTTATTTTCTTAACATGGCCGAACTATAGAGCCTGGTAGTCGGATGGTCATAATTACTCGACAATTAAGTTAGAAAGGACATAGGTGTATCAACTAATGAAGCTCACAGATTTCAAAAAAAAGTACTAGACGACAGAACACTTTAATAAAATTAAACAATTGATTGAATTTGCAATAATATTATATATATATATATATATATATATATATATATATATATATATATATATATATATATATATATTATATACATTACATATTATACATTATTACACATTTGTGTAACATGTGGCGGAGCTTACAATATTATTACTTGTAAAAAAACTAGACACCCCGACCAAATTCACTCTATGTAATTTTGCACACCCCGCTATTTACAAGGGCAGCAAATTTTATCACCATCTCTTTAAGCCCTACAACCCAAGTAACAGAGTAAGTCTTTTACCACAACCAAATAACACAGATGTTCCCATAAGAGGTGCGACAAAGCCTGGACATCCACACCATTAACATTACCAGCCAATATCAGTTACGTAAAAGCAACAAAAATGAACAAAACTCAAACAAGTGAAGATATCCATATCTTAAACAAATTTTTTGGAAGAACACAAATCAACCATAACAGAACATTACATTGTTACATTAGTAATTTAAACAGATTGGATAATTTAATTTAGAAGCCAGTCAAACACTGAATAAAATCCAACCAACAAGTACCTCCGATACTCGATGATCAGGCACTCATTTCATATTGAGTTAGAGGCGATGAAGAAAAGAGTGGTATTTGTAGAACGTCTCGCCAAAGTATTTATTCCTACCAATGATAAAACTGATGATAAAATAGAAGAACAGCTTTCAAACATTCCAATTATACCAGAAATCAAAGCATTCACTGCAGAGAAAGTACAAACAGACATTAATTAAAGTTACTGATGTAAACAGGATTACATCAAAAATTATGAAGAAGTTAACGCGAACAGTTACAAGCTTGTGTTGTTCTTTTTTCCATAAAGTATAGTGAATAGTGATAATCTCAAAAAAAATTTAAAGAATTTATGTTAGCTCTCAGTTTCAGGAAACTACAAATTCTTAAGTCACACTCATAACAGACAAATGTTGTTTATTGTTTTGCTATTTTTTATAATTTCTTTTTTGTTTAAGTAATTAAATATAATTGAGTTATACTATATTGGAGCATCAATTCAACAACTTAGTTGTATCACAGGATAGTAAACATTATTTCAAAAAATCATAAAAAATGCTATATAAAATTGTCGCTCTTATCCACCTTTAAAGTTCTACTTGTTAGATAGATACATATTACACAAAGTACAAAGATGTAACATTTGATTACTACAAAGATTGTGTATGAATGCCTTAAGATATTTACTTAACCCGTTGTTATATACGCTGATGATGATAAGGTGTCTAAAAATAAACTACGGGATTTTTCAAGAAAGGCATCAAAAGCGTAGTAGCAGTGAAGAATAGCATTGAACAGTGAGAAATGATAAACATTTCATAAAAATATTTTTGTATTTTCTTTTTTTTAGCAGTATTAAGAACTGGTAAAACTTATAATTTATAAAAAAAAATAAAATGTCGAACATTATTTTTCAAATTAAAATAAATTGAAATTTTTGAATTAAATCTTTACAAATGTAATCTCTCAAAAAGAAAACATAATTAGAAACACGCATAATCTTGCCAGCGAAACATCTGGATTACAAATTTCACAAAACGGAATTCTCATGCAGTGGAATAACCAATGGAGGAAAAGGATATCAAGTTAATTATTTCACATATACGCCTCCTAGATATTAAAGTAATTTAGTCTGTACTTACTACTTTTAAAGGCTTATAACTCTTTAACCTTTGAGCGCCCGAGGATAACACTTAGTTTTCCGGATTCTACTTCTCAACCTCAATTGAATGAGACTAGTCTGAGGTCTTTACGATATATGCACCAGAAGTTTAACGATATACAATAATAACTAGTTAACTAGTTAATAATAGTAAAATTACCTATATATTTAAATCATACTAATACCCAAACCAGATAAAGAACCAAGCAGAGTAGCGTCGTACCGATCAATAAGCTTCTTGAACTTATTTTGGTTCAAAGAATAAAAACCAATTCCTACATCGATGAATGGGTATCATACCACTAATTCGTATTCCGTAAACATCACTCAATCCTAGCTAAGCGACAGAGAATTTAGGATTAAGATAAACAAGGTTGCATCCAATAACTTTCCAATAAAATCTGGGATCTTACAAGACACAAAATGATTGGACCCCTATCATATTTATTATACACAGCAGATTTGCCACTCGACAAAAACACCACCATTGGAACCTTTGCTGACGATACTGTCACCTTTGCAACGCATGAAAATCCATTAATGGCCACAAGAATTTTACAAAACCACTTAAATAAGAAACATATATGGTCCAATAACCGACGAATCAAGATTAACAAAAATAAATCGGTTTTAAGTTACCTTCACACTCAGAAGGAAACGGTGTCTACAAGTGCACTTAAATAAGGTAAAGATACGTCAATCTCTGTGCACCAAATACCTTGGTATATACCTGGATAGCAGACTTACCTAGAAAGGTCATAGAGCAAAAAAACAAATAGATCTAAAAACAAACTATTTGCTCTGGTTATTTGAAAAAGATGTCCTTGGAAAACAAAATTCTTTTCTACAGGAAAATAATCAACTTCTATAATTTACCAGTCAGTCAAATCTACGCCAAATAATAACAAACGCACCTTAGTATGTAAGCAATCATACGCTACATACAAACCTAAATATACCGTATGTTAAAGACTTAATAAAGAAGAAACTGTCTAATACAACAATCAAATGTCACACTATTGCGTTTGATCGAACTACAGCTCATTAGAAGACTTAAAAAAACTTTGGTCAGCAGACACCAATAGAGAAGTACTTCATTAGATAAGAGCTTTACACCTCTTTTGCTAACGTAATGACTTATAAGATTAAAAAAATTCTGATTACTAATAAATGAAAAAAAAGGCTATTTTAAAGAATATTAAGTGTGCATGAACATATTTTTAATTAAAGTATTTTTCCGGTACGTCTCTCTACTTTCCGAATATGCCTTGTATATTTAAATCCTATATGTTTTTCAACATTTCCTACTAATACTTTTTTACGTGATTCTATTTAAAACTAGTATTTGTATAATAAGAAATATCCGAAAAAAATTAGCCTAATCTATGCAAAGGTACATTTGCTATACTTATCGGGCTACGTTCTTTACAATGTGACTTCTAAGAATGGTACTCAATCACTGATAAATATCGTTAAACTGAAATTCAATATCGATAAAATGTTTGCTGACTTACAAATTGTACTTACAACACTTTTAATCTTTATAAAGTTTTTTACTGATTAGTAACAGGGTGATTTATTAAAACTCGCTTTATTTATAATAAAATTTAACGTAAATCAGACTAGCTTTACCTCTGTTATCTTCAACTTTGATTTACTGTAAAACACACTTTCCAAAATTTTGTTATTACTACTGTACCATGTAGTATTAGCATCAAAATATTACAGAAAAAATCGCTATCAGAAGAAAGTTTATACACCAACAACTAACAATAAGACAGTAATTTAACTTATCTTTAGGTCCAGTTAGTGGTAAGAAGGCGGATAATGTCTTGGGCCCTTATTTCTGGGAGCCCAGGCAGGCTTCATATACTCGTTTATTATGAATTCTAATATTTTATTAAGATAATTTAACATTACAATAATTTTATTAATTAACTGTATTATTCAGTATAGTTTAAGGACAATTAGATATATGTAATTAATGCTTCATCATTTCCAGATACAGTTGGCCGGTCCTAATGTTTCTAAAAATATGTAAATAAGGTGAAGCGATTGCTAATTTATTATTAAGTGACCTCAAAGAATACAGATTTTTATTGCCGTGACCAAGGTTATAACAGGGCATTGTTGTGTTAAATCAGTCGTATTTTTTGATATCGTTTAAAAAGAGTACAATACTTAGAGTCTAAGACAAAGAGGAGAAATTAAAAATATTGTTAGATCTTTCATGGTTTACAAACATGCCTTTAGTATTAAAAATTGACGTCATAAAACAATTTACAAATGATTTAAATAAACTAACATTGTCATTTGAAGAAGTCTTATGTTCAAATGTAACTACAGCAGAATTAAAGGGTGTTCTTATTTATTTAACTTTGAGTATTTCTTTATATGTTCATATACTGTATGGTTTTAAATATTTCATAAAGTTCAGCTCGTGAATCGAAGCATAGAGGACGTGTGCGAGCCAATATTACCTGCGATATCGCCGCGGCCGAGACCGCAGCATTAAGGTTAAGCGTATTTATTTATTTATCAATTTAATATTAATTAGGCGGTTCAACTAAATGATTTAAATTAAAAGTTATCTCTGGTGGTTAGCCTTTTAACTTAATACAACTTATCCAGTGTATATTTAACGTACGATTATTTATATAACTATAATCCTCAACTCCCTGGAGTTGAGTAATTATCAGAAAATTAATACTTCATGAATATTAATAAAAAGCAAAAATTAGATCAACTCACACCTTCTATTAATAAGGTAATAAAGCGCTGTTCCTGCAATATCAAAGATCTGATCAAAAACAATCCATATTGCCCCTTATCAACGCAAGACTACGTCAGAGAATGTCTCGCTAACGACATCGCAAAACACGAACAAACCAATTAAAATTTCACCAATATTCATACACAACGTTAACAACTACTAAGAAATAATTAAGGACAAAAAATATCACTAACGATAGAGAGTGTAGCACTGTATACAGCAATAAGTACCTTAAGGATAATTTAACATCAGCTTTCGTGCACTAACCAAATTTTATTTCAACAATTAAAACATGGGGCCGGAGAAGAGATTGCTCTGTAAGCAATCCCAGAACGAACTTAAAAAAATTCGAAATCGAATATCTTTAAAATTATCGACATAGAATTTTTTTGACTTCATTTTCGAATTCAGCGTAATATTTCCTATAAGCATCCATTTTCAAATTTTAAAAAATCTCAAATTTTGTGACGGACTGACAGACCGACAGACAGACATAGAATTCAGTAACGAACTTTTTAAGTTCGTTGAAAATTAAGTTTCACACTTTTTGTGATCACAACGAAAAACCATTTTTTTGCAGTTATAAAAAATGTGTCAGTTTCTCTTTCTAAGACAGAAATCAAAGAGGAACTCCTAGCCAAAAAACTGCCAATAGTAAGCGTCACCCAACTCCTCAACAAAAACAAACGTCAATACCAATCTGTGCAGTTATCCTAAGTATAAACAAAGCCGCCACAGAAATTTTGTAAATAAAAACAATTTTTCATTTGATAAAAACAGTGAAAGTTCGAAGAAAATTTAACGACATTTCACAATGTCACAAATGTCAAAAATTTGGCCATACAAAAAACTACTGCGCTACTAAACCAAGATGCTTCAAATGTAATTTAGAGCATCCATATAATGTATCTGGGGTGCATGGGGTGTAGGGGTCGCCGAGGGGTAGTACCTCTAGTTCTGAGATTGTCGGACTTCAGAGTCATTTCAGGGCATTGGTCCTCCGGCGATCCCAACTCTCACTTATGGCTCCAAGTGCCACACCCTGGTAACTGTGTCGACACACAGGCGAAACTAAGTGAGGGGTCACAGAAAGCAACTTCCACATATTGGATTTAATGGTTTTAGTGATAATGAAAGTGAGCAGCAGCGCTTTCATAACTATATGAAGGGGGAGATAAGAAATATCAGTACTGCTTCATAGTAGACATCAATGGGCGACGACAAAATATGTCACCATCGGCCACTGAACTGCGATGTGTAAGGCAAGGGAAACCAACACATTAATTCCCAAGAACAATCATCAAACATCATGACAGACAAAATCAAGAATGGCCCTGAGTACCGGCGCCTCTTCAATGAGGCAGGGTGCGAAGAATCTCCGGGTCTGTGATGGTGAACAAGGACACCAACAAACTGAAAATGCTTAGGAAATCAAATACTATTAGAATTGGTACCTGGAATGTCAGAAGCGCTTTTGAGGGGAATCCATAATATTGTTCAAGAAACAACTAGACTAAAGGTAGACATCATGGGGATCAGCGAAATGCGATGGCCGGGTTCAGGAAATTGTAATATATTGAATCATGTTGTGTACTACTCTGGCAACGATGACGACCACCACTATAATGGTGTAGGAATAATAGTAACTAAGGAAATTAACGACTCTGTCAAAAAAATAATAGCGCACTCAGATAGAATTATAATGATACAAATAGAAGCCAACCCATTTAACTTAAACGTTATCCAAGTGTATGCTCCAACTGCGAATAGCGAAGATGAAGAAATAGAAGATCTATATGAACAGCTTAGAAAGGTCTTAAAGTATATGAAATCTAATGACATAACTCTCTCATAATAGGGGATTTAAATGCGAAAGTTGGAAGTCAAAGAGAAGATAACATAATTGGACAGTTCGGATTAGGATCTAGAAATGAAAGAGGAGATAGATTCATACAGTTTTGCCGAGAGGAAGAACTTGTAGTGATGAACACCATGTTCAAGCTCCCACACAGAAGAATATATACATGGAAGGCTCCAGGTGATACGAAAGAAAAAATAATACAAAACCAAATTGACTATATCACTATTAATCACCGTTTCCGCAATTGCATAAAATCAACAAAAACTTATCCCGGAGCAGATGTCGGATCAGACCACAATCCGGTAATATGTAAATGTAAACTAAAACTTAAAAGGGTTGCGAGAAAAACTAATGAAAAACAACATAATATAAGGGCTCTTTGTGAAGGAGATGTTAAAGAACAAGTTCGAAAATCGTTGGAGGAGAAATTTAAATATGAAAATAATACTACTACTGGATTTAGTAACAAAAACAACTCAACAAAGGAAGTAATAGAAGAGAGGTGGAACGCTATCAAACAAAATCTGCAAAGTATTATAAAAGAATACGTTCCACAAAAACGAAGAGAGAAGAAAAATGAGTGGATGACAGAAGACATTTTAAAATTAATGGACGAAAGGAGATTAATGAAAAATAAAGATATGAACAAATACAGAGAGATACAACGACAGATACGAGGTGAGATAAGAAAGGCAAAAGAAAAATGGTTGAAAGATAAATGCCAAGAAATAGAACAGCTAGAAAACAAACACGACAGCTTAAATATGCATCGAAAAATAAAAGAAGCTGCTGGAATATTTAGAAGAAAAACAACGAACAGACTAATAGATAATACAAGACAGGAAATAACAGACATAAGCGAAAAATTAAAAACCTGGAAAGAATACATCGAAAAGTTATTTGCAGACGACCGTCCAGAAAAACACGAAATAAAAGAGGCTAAAACCGGACCTCCTATAACAAAAGATGAAGTTAAGAAAACAATAGAAAAGGCGAAAACCCGGAAAGCAGCGGGCCCAGACGAGATACCCACTGAAATTTTAAAACTCCTAAATGAAGATGGAATAAATGCACTCACTAGGTTATTCAATCTAATATACGACACTGAAGAGATCCCGACGGACTGGACTAAGTCGACTTTTATAACCATACCAAAGAAAACAACACCGAGACAATGCGAAGACTATAGAACGATAAGTCTGATGAGATGTGCCCTTACGATCTTCTTGAAAATTATACACGCCAGGATCTATCAATAATGCGAATCAAAATTGACCGAAACCCAACTCGGGATTAGAAATGCGTTGGGAACAAGAGAAGCACTATTTGCCTTAAATATATTGATCCAAAGATGTAGGGACGTAAACTGTGACGTACACTTATGTTTTATAGACTTCAGCAAAGCATTTGACAAAGTAAAACATCATGAACTACTAAAAATATTAGAGAAAACCGGGATAGACGACAAAAATACTAGAATAATAGCCAACCTATACTGGAGTCAAAACGCGAATGTAAAAATAGAAGATAATACTACCGAAGGAATTCAAATCCTTAGAGGGGTTCGCCAAGGATGCGTGCTTTCACCGACTCTGTTTAATATTTACTCGGAAGGGATGTTCAAAGAAGCATTACATGATGTGAATGAAGGTATATTAATCAATGGTGAACTAATCAACAACATCAGATACGCAGATGACTCTGTAACATTGGCAAGAAACGTAAAAGGTCTACAATTATTAATGGAAAGAATACATGTAACATGTGAGAAATACGGAATCACCCTCAACACAAGCAAGACAAAATACATGACAATAACTAAGAACATTACGCTACCAGCAACATTATATATTAATAATACTGAGATAGAAAGGACTAGCAAATACACATATCTGGGAACCGATATAAACGAACAATGGGACCACTCGACAGAAATAAGAACAAGAATAGAAAAAGCAAGAGCCGCATTCATTCAAATGAAAAAAGTTTTGATCGGTAGAGACCTAAGCCTGCAAACCAAGATTAGAATCCTGAGATGCTATATTTTCTCGACGCTACTATACGGAGCTGAGTCATGGACTTTAACAAAAGCATCAGAGAAGAAACTGGAATCATTTGAAATGTGGACCTACCGACGTATCTTGAGAATACCATGGACAGAGCATATCACTAACAAAGAAGTTATGGAACGAATTGATAAAAAAACAGAAATCCTAATAACAATAAAATCTCGCAAGCTAGAATATCTAGGACACATAATGAGAAACACAAAGAGATATAGAATCTTGCAACTCATTTTAGAAGGAAAAGTGATGGGAAGAAGAGGCCCAGGAAGGTGGAGAATATCTTGGCTAAAGAACTTGCGGCAATGGTTCGATATGTCCACGGTACAATTATTCCGGAAAGCAGTAGACAAAGTACAAATTGCATTGATGATAGCTAACATCCGGAACGGATAAAGCACGGGAAGAAGATAATGCATCTAAAAAAACCTCCGATTATTCTAAATGCGTAAACTGTGAAGAAGACCATCCAGCTAGTTACAGAGGCTGCCTCTACCATCTAGAACTGCTCAATCAGCGTGCGCGTTAAATCGCCGGACACTACCTAATCCTTCATGATTAACCTCGAATATTACATACAGCCAAGCAGCACAATCAAATTGCCACCAAAAGAACCAAAACCCTGAATCATCCTCCCAACCTCATCAGCCTTTTAATATCGACACAATCTCAGAATCCCTTATAAAGCTAATCATTTCTTTCCTGCCACTAATTAAATCCTTTATAATAACCCATTTATTACCCAACATTCTGACTGGATAATCAACTCTCAACAATACAGAAATTAACAATTGTAAACTTAAATGCAGGTTTTCTATAATAGGTTCTAGTCTTCTAGTAGATTTCGTTTAATGAACTTAGAGAAGAGTGGTAACAGCAACATAGGTCTGATGCTGGTGATTGAGCTGCATTGCCTGACTTTTGAATGACAAGGACTTCAGTAAATTTTCATTAGATTGGATAGTGTTGGGTTTTTAACATTGCATTATATATCCGTGTTACAGCTGGTATCTCTTTTCTTGGCAGTTTACGTAATGATTCAAATGTAATTAGGTCATATCCGGTTCTTTGCCGGTTTTCAAGGGTTTAATTTCTGCTTGTACTTCTTTGGTTGTACAATTTTTAATGGGCAGGTGGAGTTGGTGTGGTGATTTGAGGAATTAGAAAAAGTGTGCTAAATGTTCGGAGTATCGCCGGTTTTTTTTCGTCACAGTGGACCTAACAGCCATTATTTTTGCAAATTGGAAGGATAGTAATGATAGGTTTCTTCAAATTCCTAATTGCTTGCTCTCGTGTTGTCTAGGAGAGAAGTTTCTCACGTAGTCGTTTAACGTTTTGTTTTTCTGTTCTTTTATTAAACATTTTAGTTGTGTGATAAGAGTATACAGTTTATTTTTTCTTTTGGGTGTCTTTTTGTTGTCAGATCCGTCTTGCTTTTCTTTTGTCGCTGATGTTTTGTCTAATATCTGAGGAGTAGTTATTAGTGTTTAGTTACATTTATGCTGTGGTTTTATAGGCGTAGCTGTCTAAGAAGCATACTGTAAGGTTTGTGTTAGTTATTTTATTAATGTTTAAATTTTGTTTACAGTGTTGAGTACTGCTGGAACCGATAGGTGTTCGTCGATACATTATCGAAAAATACCCCAATGCATTCATTGCATAATGCACATGTAGCAGGTGTGTTTTTTGACTTTGTACATGTCATCTTATTGTGGTCACGTACGCGAATGGTTTTGTGCAGTAAGTTTTGTTGGGTCCATATGCTTGGCAGCGGTACACTAGATTATAGTGGCTTTTTCCCTTGTTTTAATATTATTAATTTAATAGAATTTAAGTTCTTATATCTCAAGCTCGAGGTTTACTAATAATAAAAGAAGTAGTGTTTTGTCTACATTAAATTGCGTACAGTATGTCCTTTCTCTTTCAGTCCTTCTTTTATCAGCCCGATATCGATTCTTGAGTTATGGTTTCCGACTACTACTCTCAATGCCATTTCTTCTTTAATTTGATATGTATAAAAAATAATTTTCTTGTTGTCAAGATGTCTCACAAGTTTTCGATATGTTTCAAAGTTATTAGTATTTATGTTGACAGCGTTTTATGCCTGTATTTTTGATTTGTATTGTTTAGTTTTTTTTTGTCAAACATGTAAATAATTGCGTTATAATTTACTTCGTCGTGTATGTATACTGGAGGGGGTCTATTAACTACAGTTTATAGCTTGTTTATAGCTGTTTCCATAACGTTATCTTTGTGTGTGTCGTTTGGTAAATTAATTGTTATCATTAATTTGGCTTTGCAGTTCGTGGTTATTAACATAGGCATCTTTTCTTCTTTTTCACTATTTAAAAATTGTGAAAGCTCGTTTGAGGTTTGCCATCGCTTGTTTCCAATTTAGGTGGTAAATTCTAGTTATTAAGATTCCAATGGTGGTCAATGCGTGGGTTGTGGGATATTAATATATGATACATATGGGACATATGTTTGACTTGATATATGTTACATATGCGGGTTAGTGTTGGGCATTATTGGCTGGTTTGCATACGAAAAATATTGTTGAAAAAATAAAATTTCTTGTTGAATAGTAGGCATTTGTTGTTAAAACGGATACATATTTAAAGTAAATAAAATAAACTCACTGAATAATGCAGGATAGTGACAATCGATTGCATGCATAGATAACACGCGTCTTACGGGCACACATCCACTCGTCTTAATTGAGGAATCTGAGAGCGACTTGTGTTGTCTTCTCTATAAATTTACATGACGGGGAAGATGTACAATATGGAAGTCATGTTTAATGAAACCAAATTTCTGGTAATATCGAAGAAAGCTTGATACAGAGAGAACAATAGTGGAACACGTCATCAATTTCCGATATTTGGAAGTATATGTCTCCGATGACCGAAAAAAAATTATAGTACTATGGTAAGACTCATTATTACCAATACAGTGGAAATCCTCGCCAACTGTAGTAAAACCAACCAGATGGTGCGTATCACAGGAATGAATACGTTACATGCAATAGTGTAACATTAAGGATATTTGTAAAAGAAATTTAAAAAAATGGAACGAACATGTAAACAATGACAATATACTCAGTAAACACCACGATAATAAACCACATGGCAAAAGGCAACAGGACAGACCACATAAGAGATAAGTAAAAACCTGAATTTTAACGTGAAAAAAACTCCGTAATGAATTCGCGAAGAAAAACGCATTAAAACCTACATAAAAGAAGAGAAAGAAAAAGAAGCTTCTATGATTTCAAGATAGATATATAACTAATCGCGATAATGTCTGGTGATCTATTTACTTACTAGATGTTTTTTGTGGTCATTTTGAAAGAGGTTTTGTTAGCTAAAACGTTTTAATATTTATAGTACGCAATTAACAAATTAAATAATCAAATATAAAAGTTTCAAAGTAGCATATCCTGTAAAGGACAATATAGAACTTAAAATAGTGACTATACTGACAAAGCAGAAAGACAATTGGTTCTTATTTCTATGAAAAAGGCAATAATGGAATATATTATACAATACCAATTTTTATAATGCTCCTGTATTAATTAAAATGGTATGAGGTCAATTATTAACAAAAATAATTGCCTTTTAAATTTAAATTCTGCAACGCTATTCCATATTACAGCGTCGGAAAATATGAGAATTTACTAATGTCCGTCATTTGAAATTCAATGCCGCTGTTTACAGATTTACAAAAAGCTTCATTTGAAACCTTATCTTAATAAGAATTTTTAGCACAATAACAGCAAATTTCATTATCTGCTCGAATAACCAACTTATAAATAAAGGGCACCGTGCTCCAAGCAAGAACCAAATCGTCCAATTATTTTTAAGAATTGAATTAACGTACTGGTAAAAAAATACTTTCCTGATTTAATTAAAATTAGTATTGTTATTCAAAAGGGTTTTGCTTGCTTCAGAGATGAATTTTAAAACAAAGCTGTTCAAGGAACATATTTGATATTGGATAAAATTTGTACTTATCAATCAATAATCTACTAATATTAAATTAATGTGTTAAGTTAACAAAAATTCTGAAAATAATCTATAATTAAGTAGCTCAAAATATAGTGCTTAAAAGTTTTAGAATTATTTCAATTAATGATAAGAGAAAATGGGCTATTCTATACCAGCATAAAGATTGTTAAAGGAATTCTTTCTCAAATTATTATAAAAGCAAAATCTTCATTTCGTAGCACAGTTTGAATAAGCTTAATTTTGATCTCATCTTTATATTTTACATCATTTGATAAGACTTTAATTTTATGACTAATACCAATTCTTAGTTTGTCGTTTATTTGAGATTTTTTTTAAATGTAGTATTAAACTAAGCAACCACAAAAAGTAAATCTTGTACATAAATTAGCTAAAGTATATCTACACGTAACAAAATAAAACGTCCAAAGGAAAAGTGAAAACTACAAATGCGCACTTTTATACTCTATGGCTTGCACGACAACTGTGCGAATAGACTATATGAAATTGTTACCGTATAACTACATAGAACTCATTGTAAATAGATCACTCTAAGATTGGTCAATAATAAAAATTTTGTTTTTGATGCAGACCATCTATTACCCACCGCAAAATATTCGAAAAAGCAAAACTAAAGGATTTTCCTTGGTTTCATTGATATGAAAAAAGCTTTCGCTAGAGTTCGTAGAAAAAAATATGGAAGAGCCCAGAAAGTAAAAGAGTAGACAATAAACTTTTAGAAACAATTTTAAAATCTGGTGTGAACATCACACGAATTTCCTTATCCTATTATTTGGGTAATTCTGGCAAAAATCCTGGGTTTCAATTTTTTTTTTGAGTTCCTATTTTACCAACTTTTACTTTAAATTCATGTTTATCTCGTAATAACAAATCATTTTTAGTCTTATGAATTTCTTGTATCTTCAATCGTCTGGATTCGCGATCGCTTTGCTACCGATTTTGCGACCTTACGAAATGGGAATAGAACTCAGGTACGTTGGCATAAAATACAAATAATGAGTTTAAGTAAAACAAAGAGAAAAGAAAGAAAATATGAGAATAGCAATTAAATATGTAAAGTATTATTTAAAAGTAAACATAGAAAAAAAAGCAAATGAAGGGGTAGGGATAATAGCGACAGACAAAATACACAAGTAAATAATACAATATAAAGCGGTAAATATATTCAAGAAAGAACAGAGGCATGGGATGCATGGGAAAATATGAGGAGAAAGTATTAAACAGAAATGAAAAAATAAGATGATTGAATTATGCCAAAAGAACGATCTGTTAATAGGAAACACTTTATGGAGACAAGAATTAGAAGATAAATAAACATTTGTGGCGGAGGAACTCAATGCGAAAAGTTTAATAAAGTACATAGAAGCCTGAGAAAAATAATTCAAGGGGTAAAACTAAAGAAACAGGCAAAAATAGATTGAAACTACAGATAGTGGAAAAGTCCGAACCAGAATTAACAAGATAATAGAAATAACATACAGCGGAATAGCAACATATAAACTAGAAAATCGAGAGAATCAAGAAACATATTAAGATATAACAAACAAAAAAATCGGTAAACTAATAAATGAAAACAAAAAAGAAATATAGGGACAAAATGGACACCCCTTAAAGAAATTATCCTAAACGCAGCAGTGAAAGAAAAAAAGTTAATAAACGCTTACAGAGAACAAAATGGTGGAATAAAAAAATAAAGAAAGTAGTAAAAAAAAAGAAACGACCATGGAAAAAGTATATTCAAACACAAAACAAAAAGATAGAGAAGATTATAAAGAAAAAGGAAACAATATAAAACTAGCAGTTAGAAATGCGAAAAAGGAAAGCTGAAAGAAGTTTAGACCGGAAATCAACGATAAATACAAAGTAGATGTAAAGAAGTTTTGGAAACCTTGAAAAGTTTGAGAAGGATGAAAATCAAATAAACAAAAGCAACAAAAAATAAGAATAAGGAACTGAAAGTACAAACTAAAAAAATATTGGAAACTTGAAGTAGAAATTCGGAACCGTAACAAGAGATAAAAAAGGGGACAGTGAGGACATAACAAAAGTACAAGGAATCTCAATAAAAAGACTACATGAAGCGATAGAACAAATAAAAAGAGGGAAAGAAAGTGAAGAGGATAAAATAATACCGAAAATGATAATATGTCTAGGATACGATAATTCAAGAGGCTTGAAAACAAAAGAGGATTTCTAGAAACTGGAAAATCAACTTAATTATACCAACACATAAGAAGGAAGAAACAACAAATTGTGAGAATTATAAATATCATTAAATAACATTAAAACTCTATACAAGTACGCTGGAAAAACGACTAAGAATATACGCATGTAGAACACAAACTAAAAAACCCAACGCCATTCAGATTCGATAGACAAATAAGCCACAACATTTCCATATTAAGAACCTTAATAGAAAAAGCAATAGTACAGAGAAAGCAGATGTTTCTGGCATTTATCAATTTGAGAACGACATTCGACATGATAGACCGACAAGTAATATGGAGCAGTCTAGCAGAATTAATTCGAAATAGGAAAAATAATATAACGTGGCGATAGTTTAAGCCCACTGCTATTCGTGATAGTAATGAATAAACTAACAAAACAAACTTATTGCTATAGTTGGATATATCAACTTGCAGATAATATTGTGGTCTTAGCAGGCAGTAGAGAACAACCACAGGCAGCAGTGAACATACGTATGAAAAGAGAAAATAGAAGCAGTTAGACTAAAAATTAACATCGACAAAACAAAAACAACGCACATATTGAAGCAAGAACACCAACCAGCACAAAAATGAAAATAGACAACATAGACATAAAAGAAATACAAAAATATGACTATGTAAGAATAATAATTTTAAATGACGAAAGAATAGAGAGCGAAATATTAAATAGGATTAATAAAGCAAGTGGACTATACTACGCTATAAACAGAAAGATAATAGAAAAAAAGAGAGATAAGGACAGAAGCGGAGCTACAGATATATAAGACAGCTTATGCTCCAATTTTGACCTATGGAGCTGAACTATGCTAGACAACCACAAATTCAAGATAAGTATGGGGAAAATAAAGTACCCAAAAAAGGTAGCTGGGAAAACTAGAAGAGATAGAATAAGAAATAGTACGATTATAATCTAACTGCAACAAATACCGCAAATAACCACAATAGAAAACAAAAAGTTAAAATGGTATGGTCATGCAAAAGGAATGGCAGAATCCCAAGACAAATTCTAGAAGAAAGAACGGAAGTCAGACGATCAAGCGATAGTCCAAAAAAATAACATGAAAAAAAAGAAAAACGATCAGAGAAGTAAACAGATTAACAGGAGACAGAAATAACTATGAAATATGGATAGAGGGTCCCAAAGCCGTTTAGGCAAAGAGGGAAAAGAGACAGAAGAAGAAGATCAACTTAAAACCGATATCAATAAACAACCTACTGTACGCAAATGTTGTGGTGATGGTAGCACATACAAGAAAAAATGCAAAAACTAAAATACCTGGTCAAGGAAAATGGATAAAATGAAGATGTAAATAAACATAAATGATGATGATATTAAATGGAAAGCAGTGAAAAGGAAACAACAAAGTGATAAAATGCAAGAAGACAACATTGAACTATCTGGTCGCTATAATAACATATGCTGGGAAACTGTATTATACAATAAACCGCATAATACTAGGCCACAAAGAAATAGATACAGAAATTAAAAAGAAAATACACGATACAAAAACCATACCAATAATTACATATGCAGCAGAGAACTGAAAATAGCTGGAAAAGCACGAACGCAAAATAAACCGATGGAAACGAACCATCTCAGGAAGATTATGGGCATAACAAAATGCGATTACTTTAGGAAACCATTAGGGAGAAGTTAGAGCAAATGCCAATCCTAAAAAAAAAAATGAAAGAAAAAAGCTACTTTAATATGGATATCTGTCTAAAATAAGCCAAAGAAAGGTTAACAAAAAGAATAATTGAAATAGGAGAACCAAACTAAAAAAGAAAAGGTAGATCGGGAAGGTAATAGTCAGATCAGATATTGGAAGAATAAAAGGAGAAACAATGGAAGAACAAGAGATAGGAAAGCCTGGAAGAATTAAGTGAAAGAGGACCGAAACATACATTCCGACGCCTGAAAGGGCATGTGGAACCTGAGAAAGAAAGAATAAGAAAAATTATATTGTAATTCACTTCTGTATTTTCTATGTCAGTGACTTTAATAGTTAAATTTCTGTCCCGCCCTGTGCATCTCAAACTGCAAACTTGGCACTCTTGAGATCATTCACGGTAGTGCAATAAGACTATTATGACGTTAACTGGAAAAGCTAACAGTACACTAATTGTAAGAGCCAGTGTATTCAAATGAAATGTCAACACAGGTGGAGGTAGCCCACGCGAGTGCTTGGATTGGCCGGGCACCTGTAAAAACCCGCGCTTACCCAATTCTCGCCCGATAAAACGTTTATGGAGGTCGAGCGGCAGGCCATGAGCAAGTTTAACATTATTATCTATCTGACTGACAAATTGTCGGATGTAGCGCCGCAGACCGCGGCCGCCTCGAACCTCAACAATCCGTTTACCGGCCAAGCCGGAAACTCAACTCACGAACGTCTTCCGCCTCTCGCCGTTCACGGTTCGTGCTGGTCGCGCCCGCAGCACAATTTTAGCGTTTTAATGGCCCGCCTCGCGCTCGCTCGTGGCTAAGGTTTCAGGGCCCCGCTGGTTAAACTTGCAACGCGCCGTTTAATTGGAAATTCGACCGGGACGGGGCAAGTTTTAATTAAGGCGAGCCTGCACTCGGCGCTGCAGAGCCGACTTCAGGTGGAGGAACGACGCTCTCCTGAAGAGCGACCGCCGCGTAGGATAATTCCCCCCCCCTCTTTCATTCGTTCGCGCCCCGCTCCAAGCTTGAATTCTTGACGAGGTAAATTCTTGAAGCTGTCTTCCTGACCCGAGCATTATGTTGACACAAATAATGTATGAGCGGATGGTTGAGGATGAAACTCGTTTAGCTAAAGGGAAAGAGCAAAAACCGCAAACTGTGGAATACAAATGCTGAGAGGCTGCGGGATGCGGTAATTGGAGCGGCAAGAACTTTCTCGAGTTGGAGTTGTCGAATGTTTTACTGCAAACGCCCGTCTTCAAGTGTTATTGCCCCTGTAGCAGGAGTTCCTGATGAAGGCTAGTGGATGCAAGAACGGATAATCTGCTAATTCCACGATTCAAGTTACCTTATCCTGCGAATACTTTGGCCCTTTGTAGCAAATTGGAAACAACGTCGTGGATGAAAACGTAAATGATAATTCGCCCGTGCTTCTTGTAATAAGAGGCGTTTTTCGAGCAGCTCGTTAATTCTACTTTTTCGGGCGTAAGAATACACGGCAGCGTTTCAAATAATAGAATTTCGCGTTCGTTTGAGTGTTTTTGTTTCATAACTGTGTATCGATCATTAAACTACATAAATATTTTATCTTTATTGCGAGGTTACACAATATGAAAACATTTCAAATGCTTTTATAAAATAGATTTTTGGAATAGCCTGAATTAGAAACTTTAATTTTATAATTGCATAATTATAACTATTAAATTGTGTTCTACAATTAATTAATTAGATTTACCTGGAAATGACGCCAAAATTGTAGTACTGTCAATGTGATCCTATTGCAACTGAAAAGAAAAATTTATCATATTAGGCAACTAATAGGCAATAAAAGTAAAAAAATTGCTTTCAATACAACAAACAAAAAACAAAGACTATTAAATCATATAAGACACTAAACGTATGTATTAGTGAAAAATAAAGCAGAGTTATGATTAACTAGGGTGGTAAGGCAAGTAAAAAAGAACTAGATATCAAGAGAATTAAGATAGAATTCAGAAATAAGGAATAAATTAAAAATAACGTTAGCAAACATTAATAAGTGAGTGACTTCCGACGGGTCTACCAGGGATGCCTCTGTTTGTGCAATTAGGTAAGAAAACATTTAACAAGTGAAGGCCTAATAAATATAAAACAGGCTCGTACTTGAATTTTTATACATAGACGATTAAGCGCGCTATTAACAACGACCTTCCAAGATTTTATGTGCTATTAATTACGATAATTAGATGAATGCATATAAAAACAAATAAACAAGAGTGAAAAAGTATAAAATGAAGAAAATATTAGAAAAAATTAACAGAAAATAGATACAACAAGAGTTAGACAAACTTAAAAGTAAATACAGTGTATTAAAAGAGCCATAAATTACAAAAAAAATGGAACGTCAAGAAAAGAAAATAGAGGTTTAAGAAAAAGAATTAAGCAAGCAAAAATAATTATATATGGAGTTGGAGAAAAAAACTGGAAATTCTAATGGCAACCAATAAATTAAAAAGGACAAAAGTATACATTAAAGAAAATTATACTTAAAAAAATGCAAAAGAAAAGAAATGTAAATAACGAAGACGGGGAATCACGTTATATTAAAAAATAATAAATCGCTGGTAGATGGAGACGAAGTCTTACTAAAACAATAGAAATAAGCAAGCAGAAAAAAGAAAAAAAACAATGGAGAATTAATAAAGAAAGGACAAACTACAAGTAACACTGGTAGTACGTCTATAAAGACAGGAAAAACACAAAAAGGGCAAGACATTTAGTCAAAGATTTTCAGAGAACCAAAAGATAGAAAAGACATAGTAAAAGAGGAGGTGTTAAAGCATACGTGATCGAAGAAGTCAGAAAACAACATTGCGATAATAAGAGACTAAAATTAGAGATAACAATAGCGAGTAAAAAGTGTCAAGAGAATAAGAGACAAGAAAATTACGACGGATATTATGGAGAACTAAGAAATAGCTAAAGAAAAGAAAGGCAAAAAAGGAGAAGAAATGAATAACAAAAAATATTAACAGAGATATGGAATATAACTTTATTGACAGGAAGGAGATGAAAGTAACAGATGAAATTAAAATGCTAGAAATAAGCAAAATGAAAAGAATGGAATAATAAAACTAACTAGCAAATACAGTATGTATTACTCAAGAGTACCGATAGAACAAATATCAAAGGAGGGGGTCGAAATTATGGTAAACAAAGAAATTAATCAATGGATTATTAAATATGAAGCAGTCCGCCTAAGAATAGTAGCAATACATATACCAACAGATGGACGAATAGCAATGATATAAATCTACGCACTAATTGAAGGGAGCGAGTAGGAGAAATTAATAGAATTTTATAACGATTTACAAAACACACTGGCCGAAGTAAGACAAGAAACTGGAAAAATGATAATAATGAGGGATTAGAATTTTAGAATAGGAAGAGATGCGAATAGAGCCATAAAAACTATAGTAAAATATGAATAGAAGACAGTAAATAAACATTTAAAAAGTAATAGGGTTCTGCCAAATAAATGATCTAATAAGAAGAAAGAGTTTCTGGGATTAAAAGTTAGAAAGACAAAGAGTATAATAGATTATATATCGTATACACCGAAATTAAGGTAGAGTATTTAGCAAACTAAACAGAAAAAGAAGCATTATCAGGAACAACCACAGATTAATAAGAGCGATATAGAATACACCTAAGTTTAAACTAGCAGAAGAAGAAGCTAAGACTACATGGTAGTAATATAAACCTAAAAGACTAAAGTAATAGGAGAAAATACCAACAGACTGATGACAAATTACATAAATTGATTTAGAAAAAGAGAAGTGTACATAGGAGGAAAGATAGAATACACTTAAAGATACTTTATACCGAAAAACAATATAAATTTGTGGAATAACAATAGTCAGTAACAAATAGAAAAAAACAACATGGTAGAATAACCAAGCAAAAGAAAAAATTTACAAGAAAAAGAAGGTACAAATATATATGTAGAGTGAACTACAGCAAAACAAAGAGAAATATATAAGTAAGAGAAACTGAGTAAAACAAATAGTGAAGAAGGTTAAACTAAAGAGTTGAGAGGAATTTGGGAATAAAATAAATTAAATAATAATATATAAAGTAAATAGTAGAATTTTCTAGACCCAGATAAATAAAATGAGAGAAATAGACAAAACGGAAATAATGAAAAGACGGAGAGAATGCCTTGCGTAAAATTTCGAACAACTAGAAAATGAAGTAGAGAAGCCTAATGAAGAAGAAAATCAACAAAGATGTGATGTAAAACAAGCCAAAATTGTAACGAGAAAAGAAGTGGAAAAGTCCTTGAGAAAAATAGGAATAAAAAAGCATATGAAGAGGTTAATTTGCAACCAGAAATGGTAAAATAAATGGGATCAATAGGTACAGAATATCTATGGAAAATTTGTAGAGAAACATGGAAAAATAAGAAAATTTCAAAGGACTGAAGAAATAAGCTAATAGTTTCAGTCTATAAAGAATTAGATTAAACATATTGTAATAATTGTAGAGAAATATACCTCTTTTTGGTATGCTTTAAGATATACATCAGAATAATAGAGGAAAAATAAAAAATAGTAGAGAGTAAGCTAAAAGATGAGCAAGTAGCGTTTAGAGCAAATAGTCAGGCCAATGGTAATATATTTATAGTGAGAAAATTGATAAAAAGAAAAATTAAGTAAGGAAAAGGACTGTTATTAACATTTATAGATATGAGAGCAGCATTACCACAGTCGATAAAAAATATAAAAATGTTAGAGAAGCTAATTGCGCCAATAGAACTAATAAACATCACTATAAATGTAGATAAAACAGTAAAGGGTAAAATACAAATTGCTGGACAGAGATCAATGAATTCAATATGAAAAGAGGCATAAAGCAAAACGACTGTTTAAGTCTATTATTGTTTATAGTAATTATGAAAATAATAAAAAAAATATGGGACTAGACGCAATAATTGGCTATAGAGACTTAGAACCAGTGAAAGTAAATAGTCTAATATACGCGAACGACACAGTGGTACTAGCAAACATAGATAAGAAAAGTCTGGCAAATTTATGCATAAACATAAATTGAAAGAATAAAAATGGAGGTAAATATTAATAAAACTAAAACAATGATAATAAATGAAAACAAAAAGAAATGCCAAAACAGAGAATTAAACTGCAACGAAGTCAAATTGTAAATAGTTACAACATATAAATATCTAAGAACCATAATTACAAAACACGAAAATATAAAAACAAAGATAACAAATCGAATAATTAAAGAAAATAGCATACACTATACATTAAACAGATCAATACTAAAAAAGTGAAACTTATAGTACATAACACCATTACAATACCATCATTCGTATACGTCAGCGAAAATTAAACATTACAAGCAAACTATGTGGGAAAAATAACAGCCATAAGGATGAAACATCTAAGAAATATAGCAATGAAACAAAATGGGATAGAATACGAAATGATAAATTTAGAGAAGTACCGGAGCAGGAATCAATATCTAGGAAAATTGAAAATAGACAACTCAACTGGTAGGATCACATATTATAGATAGATACAGAAAGATTGTGTAGAAAAGCGCTTAAAGCGCGAAGAATTAAAAAGAGAAAAAAGGGAAGACCAAAAAAAAAGAACGTGAATACGACAAATTACCGAAGTAGGGAAGAAAAGAGGAAAGACTATAAGCAAATTAAAAATCTTAGCAAAAGACAGACGTAAATGGAAGAAGTGGGTGCAAGAGGACACGGATTTCTAAATCTCACGCTGAAAGGCAAAATAATGTGAGAAGAAGAAGAAAAGATGGGCAATCAGAATGCATATGATCCCATAAGCTAATCTTATGACTAAATGTTGTGATACAGAAGCCTCCAATGATACTACCGTAGATACTTCTATTGTAATTATAAATTTCTGTTTTCGCTAATAGCAAAAACGTCAGCACTATGCACTGTTTTCATATATCTAGATCTTCTGGCCATTTACATTTCAACAGTTTGTCTTGCGCATTTTTTATTATCGACTACATTAATTAATTTGGATTAACTGCTACTTTAGCTTGATGCCTTATAGGTCTTTCAGCCATAACTTTATGTACGAAAGAGATGTTTAGATCACCAAGTACGGTTTTGTTCACCACACAGCATCGGTGAGCGCCTTTAAGACTTTGGGGAACCTCTGGAAGATATCGATGTTTTATATGCATAAACATCCCTATAAGTCTATGCCATATAGCACTGGCTTGGTTATTACTTTATAAATAAAAACCTTATTTTCTAAAAATAGTGACGATCCTCTTCCTAAGAGCCATGACATTTTCTTAAATTTGAGTTCTATTTCTTTGCGCTTTTTGGAGTCAAAATGCATACCTAAATATTTTTGTTTCATTGACCTGTAGAATTGTTTAGTGAAATTCCATGACCCAAAGAGAGTTATTAGCATAAATGTTATTTAGATAAACTTCTATTCGTTTGCTCTAATTCTCCATTTATGTAGCCAATATTCAATCATTTTTAAATGGTTTTGCAAGAGACGACTTGTTATCACTTAATTTGCATCGACGGCTAGGACTACTAGTCATCAGCAAAAGGTATAAGATTGGTTCAAGTATACACCTATATAGCACTTCTGGCATTATAGCGTAAATTTTTGATATTTTGCTAGTATACTTGACTTGTAAATAAGAATATTTAGATAAAATTAAAGAATTTGATAGTATTGATGTTGTAGATTTACTTTTATCTTATATCGAGAGTTCCTATTTGACTTTCTAATAGGAAAGATGTATCTTGCGGTTAAAAGTGCAAGTGTTGGCCGCGCGATAACCCGCGAAATTGGGCCTTATTTATTGCCACACATATTTCTAAATTTTAAATTTAACGCTGCGTGTTAAATTAATCCTATATAACTGAACGCAGCCGCAGCAAAGAGGCCTTTATGGCCTACCACCAGCCTCCGGGAGGGATGCAACTCGCCCAAATACCACCACTAATGCAACCGTCAGTATTGACACCGTACCAAACCCAGATCTTCTACAGCCAATTCCATCAAACACCAGGTAATTTTCCACTTCAAACGCAACAAACTCAAATTTTTTATCCCCAAACCTTTTATCAAATCCAACAAAACACTCATTCCAACGCACCCGGCAGCCACCAGAAAATACTAATAACTGGACCACATTTTCCTATAAAAGAAATAGAAATCTAGATGAAGTGGAAATCAAAAATAAACACCCTAAAGAAAGTGAATATTAGTTTAGCCCACCCTCAACATCAAATCGCTACTCCAATCTAAACATGGAAGGTGACGATGCACAACATGAATCAAACGCTGATAGCACTAACGAGAAAATCTCAAAACCTCCCCCAATTTTAGTAAATCGTGTACTAACTATTGCACCGCTAATACAACTGCTAGAAGAAAAAGCCAAACAACAATATGATGTTAAAGCTCTAGTTAATAACCAAGTAAAAATTCAGCCTAAAACAACTGAATATTACAGAATAATAACAAAAGTTCTGACTGAAAATGGAACGGAATTTCACACTTATAAACTAAAAGAAGAGAGAAATTATAAAGTGGTGCTAAAAAATCTACACCGACTGTAAAGATATCAAAGGTGAAATTGAAAAATTAGGGAACTAGGTCACAAACATTTGTAATATAAAACAATTTAAAACTAAATTGCTTCTCCCAATGTTTTATGTCGAGCTTAAACCAGCCCCTAACAAGAAAAGCATTTTTGAGGTAGAATACTTGCAGCAACGCAAAAACAAGTTTGAACCCTCAAGGGCAAAAAGAATTATTCCACAGTGTGTACGCTGTCAGCGTTACGGACACACAAGGAACTTCTGCCAGCTACCCACTAGATGTGTAAAATGTGCAGGCGATCACCTCACGGAACAATGTCAAAGAAAAAAAAATCCCGCGATGTCCGCTGCGTCCTGTGTAAAGGAAACCATCCTGCGAGTTACAAAGGATGTACTATATATAAACAGCTACAAAGTAAACATTTTCCAACCCTTCGACAAAACCAGTACATACCACCCCCACAAATTAGACAATACGAACAAATACAACCGGGACTATCGTATTCACAAATAACTTCAGTACAACAACAAAACTCTGAACCTGCTGTAAATTTCCCACAAACAACAAATACTAGCCATCAAAACCATCAAGCAAACGACATACAATAATTAAAAAACATAATGTTAAAGCTATCAGAACAAATAGGAACAGTATTAAACCTATTAACAGCAGTCCTTGCAAAAATTAAATAATGGACAGACACTTACAGCTTGCCCAATGGAACGCCAACGGCGTGTCACAGCATCTTGAAGAATTAAAACTATTTATTACTAGTCACAACATTGATGTGTTACTTATTACGGAAACAACTCGTGGCGCGTCTGCCATAATAATCAGAAACATAATCAAGCACCATCAACTAGAAAGCCACAGTAGCGATTTTCTCCAAGCAACAAGTGTGTCAATTGAGGATCAAATAGGACCCCTCAACCTCTCGGCGGCGTATTTCCCCCCTAAACATGCTGTTAAAGAAGAACAATTTACAAACTATTTCAAAACCCTTGGACAACGATTCATTGCGGGCGTCGATTACAATGCCAAGCACACTGACTAGGATTCCAGAATTACAACGACAAGGGGACGCTAACTAAACAAAACTCTTGAACACAATAACTTGCGGCACCTATCCACGGGAGAACCCACATATTGGCCCACGGACCCAAACAAATTTCCTGATTTGGTGGACTTCTGCATAACAAAAGGAATTCATCAAAGTCATGCCAATATAAAATCTTGCTTTGAACTTTCCTCTGACCATTCCCCAATCCTGATCAGCCTTACCACTAAACCCCTCAAAAAAGAAACAACTCCTAAATTAAGCAATAACCGTACAAATTGGAACACCTTTCGGTATGTCGTAAATGTTGAACTAACCTTACATATTCCACTGAAATCTTCCGAAAACATAGAAGCTGCAGTCAAATTATTCAATGAAGTCATTCAGCGGGCATGTTGGAAGGCCACGCCAATTATACTCGATACAGTCACAATTTCTGATTGCCCCTCAATTATTAAACAAAAAATTCTAGATAAAAAAGACTTAGAAGAAATTGGCAAAGGCTGCGTACACCTGAAAGCAAACTATTACTCAACAGAGCAACTCGAGAGCTACAAGATTTTTCTGCGGTGACAAATGTTATGACCTAATTTTTTTTATTGCGGTCCATTTGCTTTCTTCAAAAAAGTGCGTAAGAACATTATAAGCGTAAGCCATTATAAAGTCAATTTCGATGTAACGATTGATATCATGTTTATTATTATACTATTTCGAAGAATAATTTATAAAAATTAAATTGTTACAGCTATATTATTACCTGTAAACTCAACTAAAAGAGAAAATTTTTAGAGAGGAAGGCTTTACAAATAAGAGATCAAACTGCAACTTAGCCAGTAAATAGAGAATCAAATAAAGACCCAACTAAAAAAATAAGTGAAATCGAAGCTGGTTGGCAAAATACACAAAAATAGTAACACAACCCGCTCCTAAAAAATTTAAAACTAATAAGTAATTAGTAGTAAAATAAGAGCAAGGTAACTGAAAAATGTGTTTAAAAAACACATATAGAAAGTCCTAGATGAAATGTATACACAAAACTTTTACATGGCAGAAAAATATAAACTAAGGAAAGATACTAAAACAGAAAATATAAAAAATAATAAACGTTTAAACAAGTATTAATAGACAACATTTAAAAACGTTTGATAAAAATGTTGATTTGGTAAAGAAAGAATCCCACATACTCCTGCTTATTTGTGATAAGCAGGAGCTGAAACCATGTAGGAAACATAATAGAAAAGGGAGATAAAGTAGTACAAAGGTAGAAACAACTTCTTACATTTTTTGCCTATCAGACAAGACCAAATTATAAATAAACAAGCAGAGGATAAATAAAAAAACTGTCCTTCATCAACAAAAAAATGTATAACAGTTATTATAAAGGAAATGAGACATATTTGTGTAAAATAATATTAAGTTTTTAAAGAAAATGTGGATAAATAACAAATTAGCGACCGAGTGAAATAAAGAAATAAAAAGTCCAATTTACAAGACAAGTAATCGTTTAGATTGTGTAAACTATTGGCTTATAACGATTTTAAACGTGACAATAAACGAAAGATAATATTAAAAAATATTACTGCACCAGTGCAGTTTCCTTAGCAAAAAATTGGTAATTAAGCAAATTTCACAGTACACCATCATCCGAGTGAAATATTTAGGAAAAAAGACTAAAATGGAGATACCCTTTATACATATTAAGCAAGCTGGAGATAAAATAAATAGAATTAAAATATTACTAGTACTGAAGGAGCTAAAGCACACCAAAGAATTAATTAAATTAATTAATAGAAACGACAATAAACTACACCATAAATCAAGTACAAATCTAAGGTATGCCGTCTGGAAATAGTTATAACTGCCTATTTAGTAACATAAATTTGTTTTTTCATAGAATAAGTAGCAGCAACAAAAATCCCAGCTCATTATTACCTACGTTAATACTTTAGTATCAATACTTATTTTGTTTGGTGATTTGCATTCGTTTTCAGTCATTCTTACAAGAAAATTTGTTTCTGCCACAATGCCGAAAGTGCATTCTTCTGTCACCAACAAATTAAATAAATTTGCGCGAGAGTTTGGAAATGACTTTTTTCAACTGATGGTTCTGTGCTTTTTCGTAAAATCTGTGAGAAACCAGTGAATTTCAAGAAAAAAGTATTTTGTTACTCAACAAACTGAAGGACTTCCATAAAAGAGCAATCGAAAAGAAAGCCTCCCCAAAAACCCCGTAACTGAAATGTTTGTGTCAACATCCAATCGACAATCTAAGTTTTCGTTTGACTTATGTAAAGACTTTGTGAGTGTTGGAATTCCGTTATGAAAATTACAAAATCCGTTGAACAAAATTTACCAAATAAATCAACGCTCAGAAAAAATTATCACGACAGAGCTTACAAATTCACTATGGAACAAATTCCAAGAATTATAAAAGCCAAGAAGATTTGGATATCAATAGATAAGACAACAGATGCTACAAAAGGTACGTTGGAAATTGCAAACTTTAGCTTCTCTGTATCAATACAACCTGATTTTGCAGGCCAATGTAATTGTTTGTGTCTTTGGACCCAAATCAAGCATCTAAAATTTATTTGTTAAATATCAAATCTCTTGAGAGGGTAAATAGCACTACAATCGCACAATTATTCACGACTTTCCCGTCATTATTTTAACCAGAGAAAAATTTTCATTACAACCTCCTTATGATCGTAAGCGATGTTGCCTCATATATGAAAAAACAGAAATGCTCTACAAGTATTATTTCCACGTATGTAGCATTTTGTATGCCTTTTCCATGAGATAAATCGTGTAGCAGAGGAAACACGTAAACAATTTTTCGACGTGGATATGTTCATATCTTCAGTAAAAAAGATTTTTCTAAAAATACCATTTAGGATAAGACTTTTTAAAGAAATGGCACCTGACAACCACCTCAACCAATATTAACTAGATGGGGTACGTGGATTTCAGCTGCATGTTACTACGTAAACAATTTTACAAAAATTAAGGAAATAGTTAAAAGTTTAGACAAAGATTCGGCAGCACAAATCGAAACAGCCAAAAAAATTTTAAGAGAAAAGGTTTACAAAATGACCTGGCATTTATTTCAACTAATTATTCTGCGACTCCTGTGTTTAGAAAGCAGGGACTTAACTTTAGTCAATTCCATCAATATTGTAAATAATAGCATACGAGACATATGTAGTGTCTAAAGCAGTAAGGGTCGTACTATTAAGAAAAAATGTGAAACTGTATTTACCGCAAATCAAGATTTTGAAATTGTAAAAAAATCTAGCTTATATTATTTCTGTGTGAAAAACGTAAAGTACGATGTTCCAGAAATCACGTGTTTTACATTTGCTCCAGTAAATCAGTAGATGCAGAGAAATCTTTTTTTCAGCTAAAATATTAATTGTCCGATAGGGGACAATCCTTAACGAAAGAAAATTTAAGAAAATGTCTTATTAGTAGCCGTAATTCTTGTAATAACAAGATTTCTTTTACTATTGTACAATTGTAAACGTACGTAATAAATTGTATAATAAAATCACTCAAACAATAATGACTATTTAATTTCTTAAAATGCCTATTTCATTTTTTTAAATGTCTATTTTAGAATTTGTTAATGCCCATTTGCATTTAATGATTTTTAGTGCTAAAACATCAGGGCTTTATAAATAAGATAAAATCGTTTAAATTGGCTGGAACATAGAATAAACATAAAGGAACTAACGATACTTTAATAATTGCTTTTCCACCAAGCGGAGGTAGCAAAATACAAAAATCTAGGTCACTAAATACTGAAAGACTAAAATTATATCTCCCATACAACGATCATTGGAAAAGAGAAATGGTAGTGTTCTTTTTCTAACACGATTTAAATTAATTTTAAATAATACATGCATTACATATACTATTTAACAAGTGGTGGTTTATTTTAGATAGACTATATTAGTGAGAAACGTAGATTAAAGTAGATTCTGAAGGTAAAATTAGCTGAAAATGCGTGTAAATGAAAGTATTTGTAAAGCACTAAATATATAAGAAGTAAAACAAGTGAGTTAGAGTAATAATCAATATAAAATCCAATGATGACTCGAAATTTTTTACAAACTACAATTAATTAATTACTTCAATAATTTTTTGCGTAACAAAATTCTGAACATTTTGCAGATACATGCCACTAAGAAATACCAACATTTGAATAGTGGTATATATGTATATGTATGTATGTATATATAAACTTGCTAATAAAACAAGCAAACAGCTACTTATTCAAAATTTTCTCAAGGAGAATTCTAAACCAGGCCCATCAAAATCGACATTTTTGTTTAACTTGTGCGACGCATTTATTTCGGCGTCGATACCGATAAATAAATTGAAAAATCCAGTTCTAAAAAAGTTTTTAGAATCAAGAACACAAGAAATAATTACGGATAAATCAACAGTTAGAAAAAAATATTTGGATATGTGCATCTGGATCTGTAAGTATATGAAATAAAAAATAATTTCACTGTAAGAGCGTCTTTTAGTTAGTATTTAGTTCGTAATATAAGTAAAAAATATGTGTAATTTTTAGAAAATGGATTCTATTAGGCAAGATATCGGAGACAGTTCTATCTGGATTTCGGTCGATAAAATAACAGATTGTAAAGGCCGGTATATTACAAATATGATGGTGGGTATACTATCTGAAGATAAACGAGAAATTTCACATCTGTTGTAAGCAAAATAATTAGAAAAATCAAAGACAATTGCCAACTTTTTGGACGATAGCTAGAGTAGGTTGTTTTCTAATAATTTTAAAAATGTAATAATAAAACATTGTAGGATTATTGTACCCAAATGGAGTAAAGAAAGACAAATTTTTTTGATGGTCAAGTAATGCAAATTTTTTGCGAACAAATGATACACATGATCTGCATGGTACATGGTCTCCATCGAGTGTGTGAATTTATTCGAGATAAATTTACCGTCGTAAATAAATTAATTTGTTCTCCAAAAAAAGTATCTACAGTTTTGATTCAGAAATTTTTATTTTTCTTTTTTTAAAATTTTAGATATTCTTAAAAGCTTCTTTACGTGTTGCTGTATATAAAGAAAAACTGTCGTACATATTATTGCCACCTGAACCTGTGGTTACAAGATGGGGTTTCTGGATCTCAGCTTGTATATTTTATGCAACACATTTTAAGAACATTAAAGATGTATAAAAAATTATTAATTTTAATTGTACATTATGTTTCAATTATTTTTTATATTTTCCACATTGTCGGTAGCTTTGATACAACATCTTCGACACGTATAGCAAAGCCATAAGCTGCTTTCGACGATGCCAAAGTAAAGAGTGGTTTGATTTTTATTAAAATAAATTATGGTTTTTTGCCTGATGTGATTACAAAATTAGAAAGGCGGGAATTAAGTTTAGCGGAATCTTTTCAAATTTTTAACTCATTTGTAGCAGATATTAAAAAAGTTCTCGAAATTTTCGGACAAAAAATTGCAGCTAAATTAAATGCAATGGTTGAAAAAATCTGGGTCTGGCTATACTTGAAGAAGCTGCAAAAATACATCAAGATTCCGTGGGAACTAGACGATAAAGAAGTTTGTGTTTTACAATATGCCACTACAACGTCGTGCAATGTTGAGCGTAGCTTCTTCAGATACAAAGAAATTTCGTCAGACAAAAAAAAACAAATCTATTGCCTTCTAATGCGGAAAAATATTTAATTACCGCATGGGAATCAAATCAAAATGTATAAATATTTTTTTGTACTCTTATGCATTTTTACCTAAAACAAAAATGTTCTTTTTGCATCTTTTCTTAAATATTCACTGCCTTTTTGTGTGATTTGTTGATACCTTTTTGCCTTATTTTTGTGCTTTTTTTTCTGTAATTTTTATGCCTATCTATTCGGACTCTAACCAATACATAGTCTAAAAGTTATTGTGTGGGCTGCCATGTTTGGTAAAGGCATCATTGGGCCTTATTTTTACCCAACGATATTGCGACATGTTAAGAAACTTTTTGGTTTCACAACTGCAAAAATGATTTCAACAAGATGGAGCCACTTGCCACACCTCAAACCGATCACTTGAGGTTATTAATCAACTTTTTCCAGAAAAAATGATCTCTCGTCGAGGAACCATCAATTGGCCCCGAGAAACCTCAATCTTACATCACTTGATTATTTCTTTTGTGGATACCTTAAAAGAAAGTGTGTGCAAACAAACTACGAACTCTACTGCAATTGAAGCACAATATCCGCACTGAAATGGGTGCCGTTTGCAGAGAGATGTGTAGACGCGTGGCGGCTAATTTTCGTGTTCGGTTAGAGAAGTGCTAGCAGTCCGATGGTCAACATTTGAACATAATCTTTGGCACTTAATTTTCCAAAACTTTGTCTAAAGATTAAAAATAAAAAAAATTTCTGACTTGTTTCTAATATTGAATTTACAAATACCCCCTACCCTTTCTGGACACCCTCTATCATCTGAAAATCTTAAATTCAACAATTTCTTTGCTCCCACATTTACTTTATAATTTTTCAAAGACTAGTTCTGAAATGCTTGTGAACAATGATCGTTTGGATTATGCAAATATACATATCACAATGCATATGTTGGTCAAACTTATTTCCAAAATTTGTCGTTTTCTGACAAAAAGAACCTTTAAAAAATCAGCTGTCAATTCCTATAGTTTGTCTTTCAAAACTATTAAACTGTTTTAACGATACATAATATCCTTGTTCAACGCCGAACTTTACAGGCCATCCAACAATTATATGATTTGGGTGAAAATATTTGTCTTCTAACCATAAAAAAATAAAGCAGATAATAATTTTCCTCAAAATTTATGGTTCGTATTCTCCAATATGACAAATATAAAGAATTTTTATTAAATTTCTTATTATATTTATTAATTTATGTTTACTTACTTATTTAATTTATTATTTATTTGACTGCCTTTATTTAATGTTTTTCAAATTATTTATTACAAGGAAGTTAGGGTCGCAAAAAATAAATGGTCTTCTTACAAAATATTTGTAATATTTCCTTCAGGATTTTTATTACGATTAATGTGCTTAATATTATTCTGTCCGGTATGCTAAGACAAACATTCATTACAAACCTATTTTGGAAGGTAATAAGATAATGCAAGTTACTTTTTCATAAATAATTGAGGATTACTTTCATATTTACCTCTTTCTCATAATCTAGCGTCATACTATGTGACTTATCATCTTAGAATTTAAAAGATGCAAAAATAATTATATAAGATAAACTTTCAATTTATCGGAACTAACTTTGTGCTGAGATAAGTACATGCAGCTAAATAAACTAACAGAAACTATATTAAATCCACAAATAAGTATCTGCGATACCTAATCCAACATTAAAACAAAAAAACGTCTTGTAACGCTTTGAAAACACCCCACAAAGATTACGTAATATTATTTTAGTAAAGAATAAAAAATCAATAAACTGGAAAGAGTTATTATTAATATAAACTTTATAAAATTTTAAATATTAATTTTAAACGATGATTATGTTAGAAAATGTACCCAATCAATATTTTAGCACAAATTATAAACAACATGAAACATATTGAATGGATAATCGATAGGTGCAGCTGATGACATTAAATAACAATGCCCTACTTAATTCATAAGAAAAGCACAAGTTTTAAAAAGTTTAGCCAAACTATCCACTTCATCAATGAAACCTGATTTCAGAAAAGATGTAACCTTTCCTGAATTTGGTTCAAGGGTTTGAATACCCTCTTCCAGCTTTTTAGAAATCGGTTATCGCAAATAGACCCGGCTCACGTAAAGCCTAACGCCACCCGGTGACTTTCAATAGGTTTTCGTTCCTTTTGATCCTTAGAGCAGCCGCAACTCTTCCTATTTTACATGTTGGGCTACAGATGCTTTTCTTATGCAAAAAGTGTAAATTCTAATTGAAATAATTATTGGCGGTAATTAATGTAATACCTAGCCGCAGTCTTACATCGTACAAGATTTATGTGTTTACAAAGTACTTATTTTCCTCAATATTGTAACTTTTTCAATTTAAATAGTATATCTTATGTAATTTTACACATTTGTTCTCTTATAAAATTAATTACATCGTATCGTTTAAAAATTATAATCGCAGTTTACTTTTTCAGGAGATTTTATTACAAAAAATAAATTTTATACAGATGAATTCCATTATGTATCAAATGTTGATGTATAAGCAATTTTTAACAAATTGAAAATTCTTCGCCGAAACAGGCAAACACGCCGATTTATTCAAAACCACCTCCGAACGAGCCGCGCTTGATCTTCGGCTTTACTTTTTGCTGCGGAACCTCTCCAAAGTTCAAAAACGCGTTACCCGCAGAAGTGAATTTCAAGAATAAATTAATGCAAAACCGGCGTGGTCGAAGTGGAATGGCAGGTTCCCGAACCCTCGGACGCTAAATGGGCCCGGAGAAGTGGCGGATGAATTTTGAGTAAAAAGATGAGGCAAAAAGTTTATACATTTTTTAAGAGCTGCGGCTAATGCAGCGGCCCTAATTCATTTCCTCTTTACGTGGCCCTTCAATCGAGCTAGCCACAAAATTCAAAGATCAAGTTCAGATGTGTATCGCCCAGAAATGTTGTAAATAATAGTGTTTTTGCACTCAAATTAAATTTACATGTAAAACAAAATATTCTAAAGCTTTTTATCCGAAAATAAATCAAACATAAGTTACATCCCTAATAGTGCACCAATTGCTCATCTGTTAGGATAAATTGGTCAAGAACGGGAAGCCACTTGTGGAATAACGCTGAAAAACAACAGCGCAGGCTCAAAACGTTGGTTTTGTTCGTTGTTTACTATAATTCAACTGATTACAGGAAGTAAAAAATCTTATCAAAAACAACTGTTTTTTTAGCTGTAACTAACACGATGGATAAATAATTTTATAGCTTAGTTATGCATGGGTGTAATTAACGGTTTTCGTTGTCCGATTTGGCTGAAAATCAAACTTGTGATTTGTTTTGGTGTAATGTACTTGTGTCAATCAGAGCTTTAGTTTTTGACTTATCGTGATGACAGACGGGATTATCATGTCATTAACTACCTCTTAAAAGTTAGCACGCTTTCGGTAGTTAACAAAATCTCTCGATGTCGCATAAAAAAAATTACTACAATATTATAGAGGATGCAAAGATTTCCCGGAAACAAAAAATTTACAGGACAACCTCAAAATAAATTTTCAAAACACAAACAACGCAAAACTTTTTTTATTTTTTACTTAGTATCTCCCTCCATGATACTTAAAAACAAAAACCTTAGTATCTAAAACTCCAATCCCTATATCAAACAAATTAAATCATTTTTATTATTCAATCTTTTAACCTTTCTTTTTAATGAACTATTATTACCAGTATAATGTCCCAAATAAATATCCTGAATTAGAATGCAAATAGTATCAAGTCGCAACTAAATTTATTTAAGCCATTTCTCGAAACACATTCCATCAACAAGGCACCGTCTCTAAAATACACTTAGGACACTATGAAAAACACAAGAGCTGGATACCAAATCCACCAACACGGCATCACGAAACGCGACCATTATTGTTAGGCACGAATGTTAACTAGCCAGTGCCATAAACCTTGAGACTGTTGCAGTCACAATCATAATACATGATGGAACTGTCGTAAATATAATGTGGGTCTATAAGTAACACAACTATTATAGCAAGACATCTCAATAAAATACAACACGAGTGCACCTATCCCACTTATTGGTGATTTAAACTATAATAACACCATCTAGAAATGTCGAGTAACAAATTTTGCTAGAATCAACTCTCCTCATAAGTCACTTATTATCGATATACTGGCTATATTTGCTTAACTTAAGGAATCCCTTGAATAAGTGTTTACTGATCTAGACCCCGGCCACTTACTAATAATAATTTCTTAGAACGCCAGATAAATACACCCTGAGCCTAGATTCATCATGGACATAGCCAAGTGGGACTTTATAATAAAACTCTCAATTAACAATTTAAATATCAAAACAATCTTTGTTTTCAACTTAAAATCATAAAACAATCCGTTGCATAAGGAATTAAATCTCTAACAGCATTTATTAAGCTACCAAAAAAAGGTGCTAATGATAACTCTTCAGCAAAATATAAACTTAATTTAAGCAAACGAACAAGCCGAGCTACAAACGGCAAAAAATACAATAAAAGCACCGTAAATAATTTATCTCAGCGCATCAAAACGAAACTTGGCACTTATCGAACCAACTGCTACCAAAAACACAATAACAATCTAGACTTAGTAGAACTAGCATATTACCTTAAAAAACATTTATTTTCCATAATCACAGTGTTTGGTTCTATATAGTACTTGTTTCTATTATTAAAATTAAAACCATATCACTAGATAAACCATAGGGCTGGGATGTAATACCTAAGATGATATTAAAAATTTCACAAAGAAAGACACACGCATTCAGTAATAGAATACTACCCCAATATATAGAGATATGTAATTGTATTCATATTCCGCAAACAAGAAAGGAATAAGAAGGACATTATCGGCCACAGACCAATGAGTTTAGTATCAACGATTTTGAAACTATTTAAAAAAATTGCCCGCTTCTGACTTAGTGATGAAGTTCGTATACTGAATATTTTATAAACATTTCAATTAAGTTTTAGAAAAGGCCAGTCTTTATGCCATCAGTTACAACCTGTAAATGAGAACATTGAAAGAGGATTTGAAAGAAAACAATTTACAAAACCCTTTTTATTGACATAACACAAGCTATTGATTGCTTGTGGAAAAACGACCTTAGATAAAAAATTCTACTCCTACAAATACCTGACTACATTAAGTCTCTTTGATAATTAAAATTTCTAGTTAAAATTAGAAAAGCATACATAACACATTATGCAGAGCTTTCTGTTATCAATGATCTGCAATAATTGCAGATAACAAAAGCCAAAGTCTTGAACTACTAATTTCTGAACTACAAGATGCTACTAATATACTAAACTGGTTTATACTAAGATGGTTTAAGCAATGGGATCTGTCTATCAATTATACCAAATGTATCAATAAGACATTTACTCTGAGATGAATTAATATCACATCGAAACATTAATCATCGATCACTCTATTTAACGTCAAGGATAAATCCTCTAAATACTTCTCTTAACATCCGACTCGCATATAAACATAATCTACCAAAAAAGTTAAACGAAAAACACAATATATTAATCTATCTATACATTTGAACAAAAAGTAAACAAACATAATATGGCGTTGCCCTACGTCCTTAATTTATACGAGTAGATCCGTGCGTAGTAAACAAAGACAGCCTGTAAATTTAAACGGAAAGTAAACAAAGATGGCCGATATTAAATTTAATCTGAGTGCTTAATTTACATGAGGTCCATGCGCTCGTGCACGTACGTCGGGACCGCTCTCGCTCTAACGAGCCGCCGCGGCTGCTTTTATACCTATTATCTCTTTTATAGTTTAGAACAGATGCATATTTCCTAACTTAATTAATAGTTTCCTATCAGTTGTAAAAACAAAGCCAAAATGTCGACAATACTAAAGTTAGGTTAAGCACACGTCTACCAAGAACCAATGGACGCCGTTTAATGACTGCCATACAAATAAACAACCTCACCTGGTTATCCACTGGAGAACCTACGTACTGGCCCACTGACCGTCGAAAAAAGCCAGACCTAGTCGATTTCGGAATCATTAAGGGTATAAACACTCGACAGTGCACGGTCTCATCCTGCTTTGATCTAGCAGCTGACCACTCAGCCATTACAATAACTCTAAATTCACTCATAACGCAGGCTCTACCTCAACCTGCAATTCATAACAAAGGAACTGATTGGGAATACTTTCGACGAAGACTTGAATACCAGTTAGACCTACATGTTTCACTAAAAAATGAATATGACATTGAAAGTGCTGTGACCTCGCTTACTGAACTTATCCAAAATCTAGCATGGGATGCTACTCCTAAACTGTCCATCACCTCACATCACAACAATACACCTATCATCATAAAGGATAGAATACGAGAAAAACGCCGTCTCAGGCAACGATGGCAACTAACCAGGTCGGAACAAGACAAATGAGAATATAATAGGGCCAGCAAACATCTAAAAGATCTTCTTAACCAACATAAGAATCATGAAATACAGAGATACCTCGAAAACCTCAGCGCTAATGAGCAAACTAACTACTCACCCTGGAAAGCGACGCGGAAAACTAAAAGACCAACTTCACACGTAGCCCCTATTATGCTGGAAGATGGAAGCTGAGCCCGCAGCAATAAGAACAAGGCAGAGGCCTTTGCGGAATATCTAACTAAAGTATTCACACACTTCCCTTGTCAACTCCAAGACGAAGAGGCCAAAATTGTGGAATTCCTAGAGTCTCCGTACCAAATTAGTCTACCGATAAAACCCTTCTCCATTAACGAGATAAAAGAAGAAATCAAGAAGATTAACACAAAAAATCTCCAGGGTACGACCTGATCACTGGGACAATCATCAAGGAACTACCTACTAAAGCTATATATGCCCTCACCTACTTGTATAACTCTATTCTCAGAATCAGATACTTCCCTAGTCAATGGAAAACAGCACAAACAATAATGATTTTGAAACCCGGTAAACCACCAACGGAAATTACGTCATACAGACCCATAAGTCTTCTCCCCCTTCTGCAGCGTTCCTAGACGTCAAACAAGCTTTTGACCGAGTCTGGCATCTAGGTTTATGCTACAAACTCAAAAAACAATTACCCTACCAGATGTACGAACTCCTGAGATCCTACTTAACAAATAGGCACTTTTTAATAAAATATAAAGACGAAACTACAAACATCCACCCCATCTCCTCTGGCGTCTCTCAGGGCAGTGATTTGGGTCCAATATTGTATTTAATTTACACAGCAGACCTACCTACATCTCGTCTAACGACATCTGCGACCTATGCAAACGATATGGCTGTTCTAGCCTCTCATATCAACCCACAAGCTGCTTCAAGATATCTTCAGGCTCACCTTAACAAAATTCAATTGTGGACTAGTAAATGGCGAATCAAAGTGAATGAATCTAAGTCACAACACATCACATTCACTATGAGAAAAGATAACTGTCCTCCAGTATCTTTCAATGGTCATCAACTACCACATAGAGAGACAGTTAAATATTTGGGGGTGCATTTAGATAGCAGACTGACATGGAGAAATCATATATTCACCAAACGCAAGCAACTCAGACTTCAACTCCAAAAGTTATACTGGCTTATCGGCAGAAAATCCAAGTTATCATTAGAAAATAAACTATTAATTTACAAAATAGTTCTCAAACCCATTTGGACCTATGATCGTTGACGCGCCATGGTACGTCCCCATTAATGTGATTTTAAGAGACCTACAAATTCCCACAGTGAAAAGTGAAATTAAAAAGCTCAGTGAGAGATATAAAGACAGACTGTTCGCTCATCCCAACCCTTCTGTGCAGCACCTTATGGAGTATAACAACGAACCCAAAAGACTCAAGCGTTTTAAGACATCTGATCTACCTACTAGATTCTAACTGTCATTGTATATTAATCTTTCACAACATTGTATTCCTCATTCTCATGAATATTATATTAACACATTGTAAGGGGAGTTTTCGCTGGAATTCTACCCCACATGTCTTATTGTACTCATTTACCTATATTTAGTCCTATAGAATACTTATAGCCTAATATTAATTGGCAGATTGTATAAATATTAGAGTTATATAAAAAAATAAATATAAGAAATACGTAAATTTAAACAGATTTCAACTTACGTATTATAATAAAGAAATGTATATTGAGATGAAAATATGATTTAAACATTTTTTAAAGAACGGTGTTATTAAAAAATAATTATACGTTACAATGACAATTTTAAAATGCAATCACTAGCAACACCAAGTACTGCTACCCATTTGATTAACAGAGCTTGAGGTTGAAGTCCTCAGCCAGAATGTTGGCCAGACTTTTGTCGTCTTTCACAACCATCAGAAGTACTCCATCCTTAAAATATATCTGGCGATCTTATTCTAACTTGTTCTCCAAATATGTGTCATTAGATTTGAAGAAAGACAATTACTTTGGACGTTGGTTTTCACTGATTATTTTTTTGTCAAAAAGTTTTTTGAGGTCGCTGAATAACTGATCAGTGTCCTACACTATGTCGAATTGATACAACGTATGGAAAAATATAAATATAGTATTCAAGGCATATTTTAATAAAGAATTATACGCGAGTGAAACAAATATAAACTATGCTGTAGGTAGGGAAGTCAGAAGAGGGTACTTTGCATAGACAACCTAATAAGATTTTCATTCAAACAAATGTCACCAAATTATTACACTAGACTAAGCCGTCATTGATTACTAGTGATCTAAATACCAAATAAAACTTATTCCATCATATATTATCCTTATCTGACAGATCCTCAACTATACATTGTTAATATCCAAACTAAAAATTTTAATTTGCATATCCAAGGAACAACAATCTCTGAACTCAATTCTAACCATCTCCCCGTTCTAAAACATTAAATTCTATTTATTATAGACTAATTAAAAGTGCCATAGACGGGTAACAATACCAAGAACACCTCAATTATTTTCTCGATAGTCCTAGCAACATAAAAAACAGGTACGATGTCGACGTTAACATAGAGATTCAACTAAATCGATTAAAAAAAACATCAAATATGCAACAAATCTATTGTGAACACAAACCAAACACAACTACCATATTCCACCTACATATATAATAGAACTTATTAAACAAAAAGTATAATACGACGACACTGGCAAGCAACAAAAGAACGTCATCTTAAAAATATGGTTAATAACTTGTTACACACCATAAAATGTGAAATTGACAAATATTAAATCTAAAATTACAGAAATCACCTTGAAAAACTAGAAGCATGTAGAACAGATTTATGGAAAACAACCAAAGCCTTGACACAACAAATCGACATTATTTCTATTCTAATAAACGATAACATTTCCTATTCTTCCGACAAAGAAAAATTCAATATGTTTGCGAAACATTTTCAAACTATATTTACGCCATTAATATCAGATAATAACTGATTCACTGCACTTATAATAAATGCTTATAATAAAACACATTTTCCTAAACTTGATTATTCTGATCAGCCAAAGTTTTCTAAAGAAGTTGTATCTTATATCAAAGCATTGCCATATAAAAATATATATTTGGAATATCTAACAAAAACATTATTTACTTGGTTACAATATTCAATGCGTGTATGAAGACTTGATATTTTCCATATAAATGGAAATGTGTCCACGTACTTATGTTTTTATAAACCAGGGAAGTGCGAACATGACTGTAGTAGCTATCGATCTATAAGTTTCTTACCAACCATATGTCAAAATTACTACAGCGAGTAATATATAATCGATTGATTGCGTCGTTGGATGAACTGAAAATAATTCCATATATCCGATTTAAATTAAAAACAAAATACTCTACACTAAACAATTTAAAAAAATTCCTGAACTGTTGAAGCAAGAGTAAAAAAATAATTTTCGCGGTTTCTTAGATATAATCTGAGGATTTAATAAAGTCTGGACTTCAATTTAAAATTTTAAAAACACAAATTCCTCCTTATTTAGTCCCTCGGTAGTGTTCTGAGATCTACTCTTTTTAATTTATTCAATCATGATATCCTAATTCCTAATATGAGTGACCTTGCATTCTGTTTTGACGAGACAGTAACTACTACTTAGCATAACAACCTTCCCATTGTAATTAAATTACTCTAATTAGCTATCAGTAGCTTAAGTCTTTGGCTTAATAAATTAATTAAATCCCTCAAAGTGCATCGTCTAAATATTTACTTTAAAACGAACAATAGTTCACCCAACAATGAAAATATTTGGAGCTGACATAACTTGTGATTTAAAAACTGGAACCATTAAATATCTATGAGTATACATGGATACGACATTGACATTGGTAGAGCCAACACATAAATAATAAATTAAATTTGGCTTATGTAATATTTAAAATTTATTCCCTTTAATTAACAGAAATTTCGAGTTACGTAAAGAATGTGCTATTTTACAGTACCAAACACTTCTTAAATCAATCATAACATATGCCTGTCCTGCATGAATTACAGCATCAAAAACAAATGTGAAAAAACTACAAGTTTTTCGAAACAAGGTTTTACATGTAGCTGTCAACTCCTCGTGGTTTGCTACGAACAAACAAATCCATAAAGATTAATATGTAAAACTGAAATCTTCAAAGTAAGCATCTATGGAGAATTGGCAGGACGCAAAGAAAGCGATGGATGTCAAAATAAAGTGGGCAATTAGCTCATTCTAACCTTATGAAACGCGGGAACCTAACGAAATAAATAATATTGAACAGTTTGTTAAAAAACTGACAAAAAATTTTATCAAGGATTCAAAATGTAGCAACACTGAAATAGTCCAACGGTGGTTAAGTTAGAGGAACTATATTTCACATTGCAAGATGCTGGTCTAGTGGACTTAATAAAAATGAGAATAAATATTACATATTTTGTCAATTTTAAATCTCTTTGAAAATTTGAAATTCCTTAGAGTAGTCAACTGATTTTTAACTTGTGAAATAAAGCACCATATTTATTTTTTCGGTATGTATAATAAAGCATTTAGATGTCAAAATCTTGGAGACAGGAAGGTACACCAACATTAGAAACAAAATAATAAAAATATGTAGAACTGAAATCTTCAAAGTAAGCATCTATGGAAAATTGACAGGACGCAAGTAAAGCGCTGTATGTAAAAATAAAAGTGAGCATTTAGTTTATTCTAACCTTATAAATTTCCGGGACCTGATGGCATTAACTTTATTATGTTGCAGAAGAGAAGTGGTCTTCGACACCAAAGTTTTGCTGTAAGGTATACATCGAGATTCTATAGACTAATTAGAAACATCTTTATAACCAAACCTGGAAAAATAGGACAAAATGAAACAAAACCATAAAAAATTGCTTGCTGGCCATATCAGGGATGGCGTTTTAGTCATTTGACCTCTACATCAAAAACAGTGTGCACACAAAGCAGGAATATCTACAGAAACAGCATTACGTCTACTACCAAACTAAGGAATAAAAAAAAATAAAATATAAAGGCATTTTTAACTGCTTTTTTGATCTTTAGAGGGCTTATAATAATACATTTCTTAGTTCAATTACTAAATAGATAAATAGTACGCTTAAAGAAATAATAGTATATTTTGTGTTGTAGAACCTTATAACGGATATGTTGTTAAGGTACTAGAAAGAAACAAATGCAAAATACTGAAATATGTAGATGAATTAGCTGTACTATTTCGGGAAAAATACAGTTAGAGAGCATATGCAAATGGTCTTAAGTCTGATTATAAACTAAACATTGCAAGTTTCCCCAAATCCATAATAGCATTTACAAAAATAAGAAATTTAGAGACTGGGACTTTTCAGGTTCCATGTGTAGAAATAAAGTAAAATAAGGTAAAATATTTTGGATAACATATCTAACTTTTGTATGGTTGACAAAGATAACACAAAGAACCTAATAACCGTACAGATAAAAAACTTGTTTGTCTGTGAATAATACTAAATAATATAAGAACAACACCAATAGAGATAATAGGGACACTGTCAGACTTCCTTCTTTTTAATTTTCAAATCAATGGTATATGGGAAAGTGTCTCTAGACTGTGCAACGCACCCATATGGGTGGAGGCCTACTGGATATGAGAACAGACCATATGCCAAAAATTTTAATTTAACCTGATTTTCAAATATGAGTGTAAAAGCGAAATAAGCAACAGAAACAGATTTGGAAGAATTATAGGAAGGAAATATATATATATATATATATATATATATATATATATATATATATATATATATATATATATATATATATGTGAAAATAAAAATTTGTAGTTATCATATCATTTTTTAGGCTTCTGATATGGAGTGCCGGAGGAAAGCCTAATACCCCCGGTTTGTCCATTCTCCTGTCTGTCCGTCTGTCAACAAGTATCAACTCAGCAATCACAAGGGGTAGAGACTTAATCAAGGTGTCATTGGAAAGGTCTCTCCGATAATAGCTCATAACTGCAGAGTTTGTGTCTTTAGGTGGTTGAGGTCTTGAGATATGTCCGTTTCTCAATTACAAACACGTATCAGAAGCCGCAGCGAAGCTTTGCAATTGGTGGACTAATCGCTATCGCTACCTTGTTAAATGGAGATATTTTTATACTGCAATAAGCCTGGTAGATAAATTTAATTTTTTTTAAATATGCTTATAAATATATTTACGTATAGTCAGGTATTTTTAAAGGCATTAATTAACCCGAAGATAACATTTAGTCTGGTATGGTAACGCCGCGAAGAGCTCAGAGCTATAGTAGACCACCATAAGTTAACTCTGTTGTGATTACTAGGCCACTATAGAATTGCAGGCAACGAGAAAGCTGATAATTTAGCACTAGAAGGCTTACCAACTTCAAATGTAGCTCCCGCCAGCTCTCAGAGTACCTAAAGGTACAATAAGAAGTCAGAAAACAACATAAAAAGACTGGAAAAATATACCTGGACATAAATATGGAAAAATCTTTATAAAAAAACATCTCACAAACAAGCTAAAGAATAGTTAGCACCAAACAAGAACTATTATAGGTTGCTTTCTTAGAGAACACCTTAACAAAACAGGACTACACAATGGAGACCTGAGCTGTAGAGGAAATGACAGGAAAACAGAGACAGCCATCTATATCTTGTGCGAATGTGAGGCTTTAACTCGTAGGAGGCAAATTATTTATAGAAAACTAATAACAAATCCAGAAAAATACAGAAATTAACTAGTAAGTGTTTTGTACAGACTGGTTAAATAAACGTGGATACTGAAAAAGTTGCTGTAGTAAAAATGAAAAAAATACAATGAAGCAGAAATCAAATGGCTCTCAAATAGAGCTTGATTGTTTGAAAAAAGGCGGGAAATTTTTAAGTAAAAAGCTTACTACTGCATCACTGAAAGTGTTGGTAATGTAGAAAAATATTTGTTGGACTAAAATGTAATACATAATAGCAGAAAATGCACGGAAAAAAGTTTATATGAGAATCTATCCACAAAAATAAAACTAAGAAGCCGCCTAAACACCAAATTTTGTTGTTGCAGGACAATGGTAGTTGCCATAAACAAAAATACTGTAAAGAAAATAACGTTTTATAAAATTCAAAATCGAAAAGAAACATTAACCCATTAACTACCATGATCCGTACTGCTAATTATTTTGCTGTTTTTGTGAGAGCTCCCATTGGAGGCTCGTGATAGATGTCCTCTTAAATTTCTATTCCTTAATTTTTAGTTTATATTATAAATATATTATAAATTACGTCCACTTAATTCTCAAGGATCAGAGCTTGTTGTTAACGATCCTAATTGTATGATTTTCGATAATAAAGGTAAAGTTGCTGTAAATGAAACAATTGACTTCGTCGAGTTTCTGTAGTTTGATATCTTATCGAGGTATTAGACCTGCAACGATATTAATAAAAATATATTGGAGATCCTGGTAGTTTAAAGTTGCAGACTAACTGAAAGTTTGCAAAACATATACAGAACACGGACAATGAAAAGTAACAATGGGCCTACTAGAAAAAAGGTAAAGACTGTTATTTCTTCTAAATGGATAAAGAAAGAAGCAACTTATAGGAAATGAGATTTGATAGCATACATAAAGCGCAAGGCAACAGTTAAAGTTTTCGAGGAATTATTCGAAGAGGTATTGACGGGCATAATAGTCAAGAAGAACCTTCGATATGCCTCTTAGCAGAAAAATCGAATTTTCAAGTTTATAGAAATATTGCTTATTATGCACTGCCTCATGCGCAAGACTAGCAATCTGCCATCTTTTACCTTTGTAAATTGAAACGCCAATGGTGCCATACGCTCCGCTAGGAGTTACATGAAATGAATGAATGAATGAATAAATGCACTGCCTCAAGAATAATTATATTGGTATGAAAATAAAGACATCAACATAACTTGCATAAGAAAATGTATGAATCGCAGTAGATATCTAAAATCAAGTGCCATCTATATTTCAATAACTCCCAGTAGTATCCCAGTGAAGGAAAGAAAGAACATTTTTAAAATTTGTCTGTCCCAACAAAATTTTTTTGAAATATGGAGATTTCTATCAAAATCTGAACAAGTGGTTACTGTAAGCAATACTATCTCAAACAGTTCATTCGGAGAAAGTATGTAACATTTGGATTTAACAGTAGGTTTTTTGCTGTTCCCAAGTAGCTACTATTATAAAGTGTCTGTTCATAAGAAAAATAATTAGAGTTAAAATAACGTTTCAGTGGTGGGTTTTGGTTGTTCAGTAGCTCTAAATACGATTTCTTTATAGATCCTTCACAACATTACAAAATCTGCTGCGAATTTTTTTTTGCATATTTTAATCTGATAAAATGCTCATAGGGTAGCGGATAGCACTCTTCTGCGATCCCGGTAGAGACATATGCCCCAAACTCCGACATTAAATAATAACTAAAATCTACCAAACTAAATGAATTAAGTGTCATACAAGATCATTTTAATGTTGGTAAAGAAGAAATAGTAAAAAGTATAGTAAGGCCTATCGGTTTAGAAGAAAGGAACAGAAGAGGCGATAGACTGATTAGTCCCCTTAAGACAAAGATAAAAATGTCGTACAAAACGAAATCGAGTTCATTCTCATAAACAAGAGATTTAGTACATCACTAATAAGGGCTCTCACATACCCGAGTGTGTACGTTCTCTCGGATCATATTCTTCTACAAACAAGTTTAAAACTAAAAATTGCCCTAACAAAAACTAACCACACCAAAACACAAAAACTGGACATTTCTAAACCAAGAAAAAAGAAATTAGAACAAAACTAAAATTAAAATTAAATGAAAAACAGAAAATAGTTCAGAAATGACGCCCATAGAATTATAAAAGGAAGATTAAGACAAAATACGAAACATTGCAACAGAAGCATTAGGATATCACAAAAAACAATATAAAAAACATAGATAACGGAGAAAATTAGAATTAATATAGCAACGACAGAAACACAAAAACAGAAATAATGATAAATATAAAAGGTTAAATACACTAATTAGGGGAGAAATTAGGAAAACTAAAAGGAAACGGATAAAAAAATTAGAAAAAGTGAAAAATTATAACATATGAACAATACCTTAGGAGAACATAAGAAACTAAAAGAAGTAGTTGATTTATATAAAATACAACAATCGCTAATATTATTGAACGACAGGAATGTTATAAAAATAAAAATAACCCTGAAAAAATTATATAGAAGGATTGTTTGCTAGCACTATCTAGCACTATCAAGACCACCAATAACGGAAGGCAAAATTAGAAAAGCGGTAAAAGAAGCTAACAATATTAAGGCAGTAGGACCAGACGGTTTACCAGCAGAAATTATGAAACTAATTGACTAACTGATTAACATATACGACACAAGATTTTTTCCTAAAAACTGGTTAACGTTCACATTTATTTTTCTACCCAAAAAAAAAGATGCACAGAAATGCAATAACCATAGACTAATAAGCTTAATGAACCATATCCTCAAAATATTTTTAAAGATATTACATAACAGAATTTTAAGTGCGAGCGTAATATAAACCCCAATTAGTTTGCCTTTAGGTCAGGGATGGGAACTCGAGAAGGACTCTTCGGGATACAGGTGTTGGTACAAAATTGTCGAGACATAAACAAAGACGCGTTTCTTTTCCACTCGGAAGCCATATTTGAAGAAGCTCTTGAAGAACAATAGATAGGTATAAAATTGAATGAAGTGCTGCTATTTAAGTTATATATAATATGTAGACGATACAGTACTGATTGCCAACAATATCAACGAATTACAGCAAATATCTACACAACTGAATGAGAGCAGTAAAAGATCCGGACTAGACATAAATGTAAAAAAGACCAAGTTAATGAGTGTCAGCAGAAAAAAGGAACCACACACTAACGCGGCTATTCAAATGGAAAATCAACAGATTAAAAGTTTATTTATTCTTTTTTATTCAAAAACATAATTGAAATAGCACGTGCAACGTTTATGAAGTATGAAAAAGTTTTGAGAAACAGGGATATCCGTTTGTCATTTTGCATGAGTTCTACAAAATACTACGTATAGTTTGTACTGCTATATGAAATGGAGTCGTAGGCCATGAAAATGAGCACAATCAATATAATCGAAGCTTTCGAGATTTGGACTTACAGACGCTCGTTGAGAGTGTCCTGGATGGAGAACATATCGTTAAAAATGAAAAGTATGGGATAATGTAATTAATCTTAGAAGAAAAAATAGAGAGAGGAGAGGAATAGGAAGAAAATAATTATCATGGACAAAAAATATAAGACAATGGACTGGACTCAGAACATAGGGGAACTGGTCAACGTGGCAAAATAAAAAAATTTAAAAATGTGGTCGCTAATATCCAATAAAGTGGATAGGCAGCCAAAGAAAAAGAAGAATAAGCTTAAGGAAATGGGAGTGAGAACAACAGGTACCGCCAGAATAAACAGGATGGACAATTGTGAGAAAAGTATGATAGAGGTGTCTATAACTTTTTAACGAAATCTTCACAGTTCATTAAAGGATAATAATTGTGTAAAGCTACTAACAGAACATAACACAACAGAACTAGCAACCCACATCAAAAGATGGAGTAGATGTTAAAAAAGGATTTACAGGTCCCCCAGGCGAAAATAGTGAGAAGGTATAGTAAGAAAATTGGTGATGTCGACTAGCTAGACTGGAATGTGTAAAAGTATCCTATCAGAGTTCGAGGAATTCTATTGGTAACCAATGCATTGAATGTGGCGTTGTTCAAAGCACATGCTCCCTACTGCCTCATCAATGAAAAAAATTCATTGCTTCAATTCAGGAGGATAGTGGTAAGAGCATCTAAATCGTTCCTCTCAGACCCAAACAGGTTGGATGGCCGTCGTAATCAAAAGCATTAACATTACATGTTCTAATAGAAATCAGAATATCCGGCACCGGGCACGATCGAATGCACAACCATGAGAAAACAAAACAATGTGCAGTCTACAAGAGGAGCGCAAAAAGCAGTGGGGTATCTGTAATGTGGACTATATATTCACTGCTTTGTTGTTAGGCATAATAAACACTATGATCCCCAATTAAAGATTGACCTATTTATGCCCCTCTTGTTAGAATTATTTAACTATGTGCTTTTGAGATGCCTTAACGAATCAATTTTAGTTTTATTGCAAAAAATAAGTGATGGTTGATGGGTTAAAGAGAGAGTAACTTGAAAACAGAAAATGGGGTAAGGCTTTCTATAAAAAGCATTTTGCGATATAAATTTGAATATATATTTTGAAAACAAAAATTTTCTGTTAACATGGAAAAATGTTATCAAAATCAATATAGTTATTGTGCAGCACAATGGAATTTTATTTAAAAAATATGAGCGAGTTATAATTTCAAAGTTTATTATTTATGGTATAACACAATACTCGTACATACACTTACTGATGGTTTGCAGCTGAATAGTAAGTTAAAAATAAATATTTTATAATATAATTGTCTTATCTCTCTAACTTTCTTTCTAAACTTATAATTCTACCTCCTCCTAGACGCTTCAACCGATTTCCTTGAAACTTGCAAACCACATTCACAACTATATTTGCTAATTCGGTGCCTTTTAATTTTAACCGTTTTTGAATTATTTAAATATTTTGATTATTGTCGCAGAAATATGTGGAATGTTCTACACGACTGCCTGGCGTCTAGATCAGGCTTCGTCGACGAAGCCTGCGGGGTTCTCTTCTGGTAATTATATATGCCTACTACTAAATACCGCAGTATTTGCAGTTAACGATGCTGCATATACCTAATACTAATGAAATGAGTACGTGCTCTATAATTTTTAATAATATTAAACAAATTAGTAATTATTTAAACGAAGCAAAATACATTACATTACATTTGATGAACTATACAGCAAAATGAATAAATTTCTTAATAAGTTTAAAGGAATTTCTTTGCTAAACCTGGCTACTTCCGCCGAAGAAACAAAAACTCCCAGAAATTGACTTATAGGGTATAAACGTACCCCAATTGCCAGAAACAAACCGAGATAGCATTCCATAAATATTTCATACACCGGAAGAGCGCTCAACAGCCAGTTCAGCGGCCGAAGATTAATCTTCCGCAAAAAATGAGGTCCAAAAACGACTTGCGACGGCGATAAATTCGTTGTAGCGTTTTTAATATCGCCGGCACCTACCGCGCCGTTGACGCAGCTACGGGTAGCAGAAGTTCTGTCGTCGCAGGATTAATACCCGGCCTGGGCGAGGAGCAGAAAAGGACGCTTGGAAAGAAAAACAGCGCTTCGAGTGCGATGATAAAAGGACTCTACGGCGCGATGCAATCAAATCAAACCAAACATACAGCCTTTCGGTTTCGTTCGAGTTATCAGGCGAGCGCAGGCGAACGCTTATCTTTTGAACACCTTTCCAGTGCTGGCACGGAATTTTTACTTAATTTAAGCTAAATTTATTTGCTTAATGTTAACGCTATTAATTGTTTATAAAATATACAAAAATAACTCAGTATTGTATTTCTTAATGCTACAGAAAAATTTAATAATTGGTCAAGACTTTATTTTTTCCCTACTGTAAATTTACAAAACACTTCTTACCTTCGATGCAATGTTTTTTGAAGTATAGGTGATGCAATGGCTTGGTTGAGAGACGCTCAGGACAATACAAGCACTGACATAAAACACGGAGTTAAAGACGATTGGCTCCACGTGTCACCAGGTACACGACGTGTCTTTAACTAAAGGACCCAAGCATTTGGCGAAGCCAGCGAGCCTTGCTGCGGCCGCGAGATAAAAATTCGGCGAATTTTCGTTTCCTTCGGCGACATTGGGCCGGGTGTGCCAAATAAGTGCAACCAAGCCGGTAACTGTTGATCTAATTTAAGCTTTATTTACATATCTCTAATTACAAGATGAATCTAATACAATAATCTTATTGCACTTCTTATAAAAATAGTTCAGTCTTTATATACATATGACGTACATCTATGGTAAATAATGTGCAAGCAAAAAGCAGTGTAGTAGAAAACCAATTTATATATGCACATTCGAGAATTACATCGATCTTATAACGATTTCCACCGCGCGGGCGACTACATCCACTCAAGGGTTTCTCTGCTAACTTAATCCATTTAGAATTTTTGAGAACTCTTTACGACTAAATACCCATTTAAGAGATGAAAGCTATCCCACTACCCAACCAAGCCCTTCTTTGTTGAAGTTATATCTGTAGGAACACGGAAATGCAAAATTTCATTTTTGCAAAGTGGGGCACTTATTGATCCCTTTGGGATGTAATGCGATTCTGATCGTTGTTAAACATGAAGGGAGCTTGTATAGAATTTAATTAACCCTCACATTTGTAGAAGACCCGTTCTGCATTATGCTTTTTTAATCTTTCGCCGTTCTTGCCCAAAGCTCCGCCCTTCTTACCCGATATATTATTATAAGGAAATATTAAAATATAAGTGGTGAAAGAGATCTATAAAGGTAACATGAATTACAACTTTAACACACAATAGTTAGTACGCTTTTCAGTTACAAATAAAAACATCGAGACTTTTAATCTACGATATAATATCTTTGCAGTGCCATCCTGCGCTCCTTTAAGATTCTAAAGCACACCCATATAATTATTGCAGTTTTAGACGCGTGTACGGTTGAATCGAAACCACTTTGGTATCACAAATTTACAAACCTACTAATTAGAACAATTTAACACTTAGCCGTTCGCATGGTTCGGACCCGCACTTGCCACCGACCCTTAGACGCAAAGCCGCCACAATTTTAAGTTGTCTGGTTACGCGGTTTTACACACTTTGCTATAATTAAAACACTAAACCAAAGAGGACGATTGCCATGGCGCGCAAGCAGCTTAAAGGTGATATCTGGTGATGAGCAAAATTGCTGTAGGGAGATATGCCCTGCTGGCTGACCCCGTAGACCGCGGGCTGCGCAGAGGGTTCCACCATGTTCTCGATCTCTGAAATCACAAAATAAAGATTATAACCAATTACAATTCAGAAACAACAAAAGTATGTAAAATCTGTAATTGATATACATTTTGTAAATTTACCAAACCTACCAAAGCCCTTATTCAATTATAAATTACAAATTTAACAAATATTTTTTACTAAAAGGTTAAAATCAAAAAGCGCAAGAAAAAGCAAAAAGCCCATAAAAGAGGAAAAAATAAAATTCGCTTTGAATATGAAGTGTATTGAAGGGGAGTAAGTGTTTGACATAATCTGTAAAAAAGTGATAGATTGTATATCGCAGAGTTAAACTAAAATTACTCTTTTAGGTAGTAAAAAAAGAGATTTATGATCCAGAGCTAACAGAGTGGGCAAAAAATGCTTTCGCCCTATTAATAAATAGCGCGAAATAAAAGTACAGTAATATAACGTTTATTAATGTTTAAATTTGCAAATGAACATAACACCAAAATAGCAGAATATTATTAGAGAAACAATTAAAATGTGGAAAGACGTAAGTAAGAAAAATGAGATTAAAAGTAGTTGTTTACCAGAACATTAATAATGAAAAAAAGCACAATGGTTAAAAAGAGCAGACAAGTAACATTTGTAGAATAAAAAAAAGATAAAATTAAGGTTAATTTAAAAATATTGAAAAATTGTAACAAATAAATTTTTACACAAAAGTATATTTAAAAAAAGCAATTTGACAGAACTAAAAATTATTTGACCTTCAACAAAAGCATTATGATGCTAATACTAGAGTAAATGACAAAAAATTTCCAATACACTTTTGTAAGGCATGCACAGATACTGTAAAGAAAAATTGAGTACATAGAAATATTCACATAAACAGTAACTTGCGTAGGCAGTATTTTTGTTAAAAAAATCTACAGAAAAACATTTAAATGTTTAAATATAAGGTAAATGGTTTTACGATCGAAATTAAAATAATATCCTTAGCAATATTACAAAAATACAAAAGAAATACAATAATAATGCAATTATAAAATAACAAAAAAGGGCAAAAAGAAATAGCAAGCAAAGGAATACGTAAAAAGCAACAATTTTATTTACATTTATATTAGTAACAATAAAAAAGAAAGTGTCGAATCGGCCATACAACAGATATAAAAGAATGAGTAAGGAATAAAACAATTAGTTGTGTTGGACAGATAAATATTTTAAAACTATAAGTAGTAAGTATTAGATATAAACAATATATGTACACGT